>CM063179.1:7040000-8425000 GCA_031835075.1 Saguinus oedipus
AAAACCTGTATTCTTTTCCTCCACAGGACAGATACATCCAGAACACATGGGTTTCCGTCTATCCATCACTATTCTTGCTGCAGAAGGATGAGGTTTTATGGCTGGGTTTACCCTTGGATGCGACAACAGCTGAGTGGGCAGGGAGATATGTGGGTGCCATAAAGTTTTCAGATCTCAGAGAATCCCTACTCTTATTTAATCTGATAAACTGACTTATTAATCAGTAGGTTAAGACATTTAACAACCACTGGATAGTAAAATGCTTTATTCTATTCTGCAGAAGACTCAAAATGTCTCCTTGCCCCCATCTCTAGAAAAAATATTGGCAGAAACAGGCTGGGCGTGGTAGCTCATGCCTTTAATCCCAGCACTTTGGGAGTCCTAGGTGGGTGGATCACAGGGTCAGCCTGGCCAACATGGTGAAATTCCATCTCTACTGAAGATAAAAAAAAAATTAGCCAGGCATGGTGGCACATACCTGTAATCCCAGCTACTCGGGAGGCTGAGGCAGGAGATTACTTGAACCCAGGAGGTGGACATTGCAGTGAGCCAAGACAGCACCATTGCACTCCAGCCTGGGTAACAGGGAGAAACTCTATCTCAAAAAAAAAGGAAAAGAAAAAGTATTGGCACAATTTAGAGACACATCCAGAGTATACCTGGTCTTCCCAGCAGGATCTTTTCCACTCACAAAAATCTCAAGGAGTTCTCACATATATCAAACCTAAGAGTGAGTCATTGATTTCTATAAGTAAAGAAATTTAGTAAAAGAGAATTTTAGAATCATTCTAATATAACTTATTTTACTAACCTTAAAGTCAACTGAAGCTTCAGTCTCTCTTTTTTCATAAATCGATCTTTTTCTTATTAGGAAGAAATAAAAGTGTCACTATCCTTTAATTCCTCAAGCATTCACTGAGTATTTGTCATGTGTATATGATGATACAGTCACATACAGATACTCTGGACCTCAAAGCAGTTACCTTCCAACAGAGAAGACCAAAAAGTAATCAACTGATCAAAATTACGTCCAAAAAAAGATCAGTAAATGTTCATTGCATGTCTGTTTTTCACTCATCTCTGTGTTAGGAGCCATTGATACACAAAAAGGTGTTAAATTTAGCTTTGTCTTTTTTTTTTTTTTTTTTTTTGAGACAGAGTTTCGCTGTTGTTACCCAGACTGGAGTGCAATGGCACGATCTTGGCTCACCGCAACCTTCACCTTCTGGGTTCAAGTAATTCTCCTGTCTCAGCCTCCCGAGTAGCTGGGACTATAGGCACACACCACCATGCCCAGCTAATTTTTGTATTTTAAGTAGAGACAGGGTTTCACCATGTTGACCAGGATGGTCTTGATCTCTTGATCTCTTTACCTCATCATCCACCCGCCTCGGACTCCCAAAGAGCTGGGATTATAGGCGTGAGCCACTGTGCCCGGCCTAGCTTTGTCTTATTCTTAGGTGAAGATCTGAGACAATCAGTGCCATGATGCCCATGTTCCTAGTTGAGGCTTCTGATCTAATGATGTATACAGAGCAACTGGAGAATACACACTCTATCTTGGCACACAGGAAACAGGTACAATGTAAGTAATTATGCACTGGATATGAAGCAAGAATTACTAAATTTCAAATAATGGGTGGTATACACACCACATTTTTCAAAGTACAATGTAATTAAACTACAAATCTATTACTAAACTTGGTTAAAACAAATACAGTTAAGAAATTTTAAAAATTACTTCTAAACCGGTATATGTAGGCATGTGTGCATATATATATATATATAAAATAAATGCACTCTGCACCACAGAATAAGCCCGACAAAGATATAAAAATAGGAGATAATAAAGATCAAAGCAGAATTTAAAGAAATAGGAATTAAAATTACAGTACAGAGGATCACAAAGTCAAAAAATAATTTTTATAAGAAAGACTAATAAAATTGACAAAATCTGTCCAAAACTGATTAAGAAGAAAGAAAAAAGCACATTACAAGTACATAATACGAGAAATAAAAAGAAAAGAGACATCACTACAGATGCAGGAGATGACCTTACTACACCACTATTTGGGGAGATTGTGACAACCCCTAGGAAGGGAAATGGTGGGGGTGTGGAGGGAGAGGGAGAATTTCTCTTTACTGGCAACCTTTTTGTACTGTCAAGTGTGTGCATTGTCTAGTAAAAAATGAGTTAATATAAAAGAAGATCCTTTTTGTACTGTTAAATGTATACATTCTCTATTACAAAGTAGAGTTAATATAAATGATTTGTCTAAGTGCAGATTTTGTGAACAGTATTTGCACAGTGATTTTCCCTTTACAAACACTTGAAGGTGAAATGTTTAAACTGATCTTCACGAGGAGCCTGCCAGGTAAGTCTCGTTATTCCATTTTGTAAGTGATGAAATTAAGTTTTGGGGAAAACAGTACACATGGTTAAAAGTAGAGGATGAAGTTTGTTTAACAGATTTTACTAGAAAAATATAAATTGCATGATAAAGTTAAAAGGAATTGCATAGTGAATTTTATGTGTGTATCACCTAGATTCTACAATAAATATTTTCTCAGAATTGCTTTATCTTAGCGCTAGAGGATGAAACACATATTAGGAGTTATAAATTCCATATTCTTTCTACCACACCCAAACAAATAGATTTATGATTAGTAAGGATTTTGTGCATGTCTTCAAGTCAGAAAGCTGTTTGTATATTTCTGGTGCTTTCAGAAATATACAGAGTTTTGTCAGTATCTTTATTTTCAAATTATTTTTTATTTTTTGATATGGAGTCTCGCTCTGTCACCCAGGCTGCAGTGCAGTGGTGCAATCTCAGCTCACTACAACCTCCACCTCCTGGTTTTAAGCAATTCTCCTGCCTCAGTCTCCCAAATAGCTGGGATTATAGGTGCACGCCACCACACCTGGCTACTTTAATAGTTTTAGTAGAGATGGGATTTCACCATTTGGCCGGGCTGATCTTGAACTCCCAACCTCGGGTGATCCACTTACTTTGGCTTCCCCAAGTAGTGAGATTACAGGTGTGAGCCACCACGCCCAGCCTGTCAGCATCTTTAAAATAATGTGACTAATATAAACGTGACCACAATCCTTTCACTATTTCTGTTTTCCATGTTGGTCATCACGGAGGATGTTTCTGTTGCTCCTTACTCTCTAATATAACTGGTTTTACCATCTATAAGGTCAACTGAAACTTCAGTTGCTATATTTTTCATAAATCAATTTCTTTTTCTTAACAGGATGAAATAAAAGTGCTACCATCTTTTAATTCCTTAAGCATTAACTGAGTACTTGTTACATGTATATGATGATACAGTGATACGGACACTTCTGACCTCAAAGCAGTCACCTTCCAATAGAGAAGACCAAAAAGTGATTTACAAATTACTTCTAAATATGTGTGTGTGTGTGTGTGTGTGTGTGTGTAAAACAACTGCATTCTGGTATGTATGTATGTGCATGTGATTATATTAAACCAAGGGCAGGCTCTTGGTCTACCTTTCACATGTCCAGCCAGCTTCGTCCTTTTCTTACTCCCCTTTATTCTACACCCTTTTTTTTTTTCAGGAATAAGGAAAATTCCCTCTGCTCATAGCATTCTAAAAAGCCAGGTTGAATCAAACCAGAAAGACCAGCAACATTCAAATGCCTTTTGTGGCTACCATTTTATCTTGCTGGGGATTCAGTCATACTTCTATTCCTATGACATTATTTCTGTAACTTTTTGAAACAAATGCACTCTTTTTGCTGTCGCCTAAGCAATGCCTTCTCTTCTTCTATTGTTTTAATTGTCCATATTTTCTGAACTCGTATGTAATTATTTTTTCCCAAGTTTCTCTCATAGGTAATGTTTTATTAATATCCATCTTATTCCTTCAGCATTTATTGAATGTCTACTAATGTAAGCAACATTAAGATTGTAGCTTTGAACTAAAACACACACACACGCACACACACGTGCGCGCGCACACACACGTGCGCGTGCACACACACACACACACACACACACGGTTACTGCCTTTAAGACTAACTGCCATCCACTAAAGTGGCTGTTAGTTGCATATTTTGGATGAGAAAAATATAGTTCAGAGAAGTCAGAAACTAATCCAAGATGATCCTACCAGCAGCACTCAGCCTTGAGTTTGAGCTCAGAGCAGTCTCCCTCTAAACCTGGAGTTTCTCAATGACACACAAGCACTTTTTACACCACCCTGAAACTTAATACCAAACATCATTTGGAGAAGGACAAACTGAGCCACGGCCTTTTTTAAATGACCTTTTAATGATCTTCAAAGGTTTTTTAATGCGCTTAAAGGGTTGTAAAATAACCGCCAGAATAACAGCAAAAACAACAGAAAAGAATACGTAACAAACATGTAATTGACTGCAATCACAAAACCTTTGCTTATCTGTCCCTTTAAAGGGAAAGTTGTCAGACCTCTGACTTGGTGTTACCCGCAGCAACCCACTCTTCTGTCCTTGGTTTTTTTCATTGTTATTTGTCTATTAGGGGATTTTTTTGTATTTTGTTTTTATAACATAGTTTATCTGCTTCATAAATAACCACTGCCATCAATTATTCCACCATTTCATGAGTACATAAAGGCCCTCTCACAGCTTTCCTTGGGAAGGTGGCTTCCTGTATTGTTATAATTCCTGATGAGCAGACAGGCTGATCAGAGGTAAAGGGGATGAAGAGGGAAGCCATGCTGTTTGTTTAGAGCACCATCGCCTGCTAATGGAATTTCTCTCTCTCCAGTTATTGAAATCTGTGTGGGAGAGGGGTGGTTTGATGGAATCAGCACTTTCAGAGACATCGACAGCAACTAAATTGAAAAAATGCACCAAACCTCGGGTTTCAGCGGGCTATCGACTTAATATAGATTGAGTCGGGAAGAAAAATATTGCGCAGTGTGCAGTTTGCATGTCCCATCATCTCATTAAAGACTTTGCTATGGATGACACAGTGGGCCTGTTTCTCCCCAGTTCCCAGCTGAGGGAAGCGGTCATGCAAGGAGTAATAATAGACCATTTCATGGCACTTTGAAGGAACTGCCATAATTCAGCAAGAAAAGCTGCTTTGATTATTATTTACAGAAATAAAGCCTGCCCATGCCTCTAAGAGAAGTACTTTGCCTCCCCATCGCTTGCCACTCCCATCTCTGTCTGCTTAGGGATGACCCACACAGGAAGAGAGAAACAAATAGCAGCTTCACAGCCTCACCAGGCCTGCCAGACACCCGATTATTTAATTACGGTTTTCTAGCTTCAGCACTTCGCCCTTACCTGGGAATGTAAGTGAAATGTGTCAGAAATAAAGAAATAAATTACAAGCTAAATCAATAGGAAAGAACCGTGCAAATTGGCATCGCAGTGGATATCTGTTTATCGCAAGGCTTTCAAAGTCATTTAGACCTTCAAGGGAGGAAAGAAAAAAAAAAAAAAAGATAAAAACGAGGTAAGTTGGAGAGGTAGCAGAAACACAAGGGAGATGTCTGCCTGCAGACAGGCCCAGCCCATAGCTGTCTTGGCTTCCTGCAGAGCCCCTGAGGTTAGCCTTCATGCTATTCTCCAGCGGAAGCGCTGAGACGCAGTTTCCTAAGTGGAAAATTTAAAAGTAATTTTTCACCTTGAGAGAGAGGTTTCCTTCTGTTTAATGCTTACTCAGGCAAGACAACAAATCTCAAAAACAAACAAATTGGAGGCGCTTCTGCCAAAACTCCACTCAGACGGAAAGGAGGATAGGAGAGAAAGACCATGCCTGCCTGGCTCAAACCTGAAGGAGGGCTGGGCTGAAGTTTTGAAAGCCAAGTCTCTTGCTATGCCCATCACAGACCTTAACAGCAGCCCGCTCTAAGGTCCATAATGAATTATTATTATTGCTATGGATTTAACAGAATCGAAATGTTAAGCACATGAACACGTATGTGCCAGAGTGTTTCCTATACCTTTAAATTCTATTTATGAGACATGAGAGATTTGGGATGCAGACCTCGTATGGCACCCCCCCCCCCCAAAAAAAAAAGAAGTGAATTGTTTGGGAAATATTTATCTCTAAGATAAAAACAGAAAAAACAACTCAATCTAGCTGGAAGCAATAATAACAACATCAACTAGGAGACTGATTGGAATTCCAGACATGTTGCTGACTTCAGGAAATGCAGGGATTCAGTTTCATCAGTTTCTTTTCTCTTGTTTCCTTTCGTCTTTCCCCAAGCTTCTCTAGTCCTTTCCTGCCCTCCACCCAGTTGAGTGTCTTACTCTGTCCCGTCTTTCCTTTCTTGTGTTTTAAAAGAGCTTCTACAAAGAGCTGAAGACAGATCCAGGCTTATATTATCAGAGCTTCGGGATGCCAAGAAGAGAAAGAGCTTCTTTCTCCTAAAAGCATTAGATATTTTCCCAGGGAGGCTTGGTGAGGATGAACCAGGGAGGGTGAACGCTGCTCTGGTAAATGCGCTCTCTTTTGAGGATTTATTTTATTTATTTATATTTATTTATTTATTTATTGAGATGGAGTTTCGCTGTTGTTACCCAGGCTGGAGTGCAATGGCACGATCTCCGCTCACCGCAACCTCCGCCTCCTGGGTTCAAGCAATTCTCCTGCCACAGCCTCCCGAGTAGCTGGGACTCTAGGCGTGCACCACCATGCCCAGCTAATTTTTTGTATTTTTAGTAGAGACGGGGTTTCACCTTGTTGACCAGGATGGTCTCGATTTCTTGACCTCGTGATCCACCCGCCTCGGCCTCCCAAAGTGCTGGGATTATAGGCGTGAGCCACTGCGCCCAGCCTTCTTTTGAGGATTTATTATGGGGCTAAGAATGAATACTATAAAAGAGAATAATAATAAGGTAATTGTGATGATTAAAGGAGATAAAAAGCTGTGAAACACTCAACACACAATTTTACCTGTGCTTCAACAACACAGGTCTCATACCCATTACATACGTTTTTGGCCCACTAGACCTCTTTTTCCCACTCATTAGAGCAAGGGTCCCCAACCCCTGGGCCACGAACCAGTACTGGTCCATGGCCTGTTAGAAATCTAGCTGCACAGCAGGAGGTGAGTGACAGGTGAACGAGTGAAGGAAGCTTCATCTGTATTTACAGCTGCTCCATCCCTTAGATTACCGCCTGAGCTACGTCTCCTGTCAGATCAGTAGCAGTGTTAGAATCTCAGGAGAGCATCGACCCTATTGAGAACTGTGCATGCAAAAGATCTAGGTTGTCTGCTCCGTATGAGAACCTAATGCCTGATGATCTGTCACTGTCTCCTGTCACCCCCAGATGAGATTGTCTAGTTGCAAGAAAACAAGCTCAGGGCTCCCACTGATTCTACATTATGGTGACTTGTATGCTTATTTCATTACATGTTACAATGAATAAAAGTAGAAATAAAAAGCATCATAAATATAATGCATTTGCATCATCCCAAAACCATCCCCCATCCCCCATGGGTGGAAAAATAGTCTTCCATGAAACTGGTCCCTGGTGCCCAAAAGGCTGGGGACAATTGTGTTAGAAGGCTGGGGACAACTGTGTTAGAAGGCTGGGGACACCTGTCCTAGCTGGTCTAAGATGGACAGATTCCAAGGGGCATGGACGTGTGCTTCATTAGAATGTGGCCATGAGGAGGAAACCACCCCAGATTGCCCAAGACTAAGGAGTATCTCCAGATGTGGGATGTTCAAACTCAAATTGGGATAGTCCTGGGCAAACCTGGCTGGCTGGTCACCTTCCATTAATTTATATCTCCTGAATTTCTCCCATCTCCTTGTTATAAATAATTCAATGCTATAATAAAATCTATCTTCTTCTCTTGACATGAGATAATGGTAAAATTTTATTTAAGAAAGCCAAGCTCCAAAAGAGAACCTGTTTTATGAAATTATTAATCCCCTGGGGTACCTTTCAAAGAACACCTAGGTGTGCTGTAATATACAAACACCTTCATTTTGAAGTGGGACATCAATAATGCTGTCATCTATTTTGAGTTGTGACATTATATAGAACAATATCAACTTAAAATCACATGGCATTCTTAATAGCTGCATTCTTATGAACATAATACATATTTTAAAATCAGAAGAAACATTTATGAAAAAATATTTTAGGTTCTTTTAGACATTATATGTTTAAGGGCCTTAATATTTTCATTTAACTAATGTCAAAATTAAAGTGTAAATGAAATTTAAAAATTTTTAAATATTGTTTTTAATTTAAAAACTATGACATCTAGAAATGTCATATAATGCTGTTATACAGTAAAGGAAAAGGAATATGGAGTAAGAAAGACAAAAAAGAGAAAAGAAGAGAGTACAAGGAGGAAGAAAGCGACAGAAAAAATCAAGAAGAGCCAGAAGAGGAAAGGAAAGAAACATGTTAAAAGGAAAATAAAGGAGTAAAAAATTGAAAGAGAAAATAAATTGAGCAGAAAAAGGGGGGGAAGAAAAAGAATCCCTTGGGTCCTACTTTTAAACAAAACTATAAGGAACATTCACTTGCATTAAGATAATATTTATTTGTTTCTTTTTATGGGAGAAGGATGGGAGGCAGGTAAGGGATAAAAGACAACATTGGGTACAGTGTATGGCCGGGCGCGGTGGCTCAAGCCTGTAATCCCAGCACTTTGGGAGGCCGAGGCAGGTGGATCACGAGGTCAAGAGATCGAGACCATCCTGGTCAACATGGTGAAACCCCGTCTCTACTAAAAATACAAAAAATTAGCTGGGCATGGTGGCACGTGCCTGCAATCCCAGCTACTCAGGAGGCTGAGGCAGGAGAATTGCCTGAACCCAGGAAGCGGAGGTTGTGGTGAGCAGAGATCGCACCATTGCACTCCAGCCTGGGTAACAAGAGCGACACTCCATCTCAGAAAAATAAATAAATAAAATAATACGTCAACAAAATAATATTTGTTAATTATCTCAAATTCTCCTTTCAGAAGTTGTAATTTAAATTTCTTTATGACATCTGGGGGATGCCTTATCCCTTCAATGAAAAAATAATCCATTTGGAGGAGGGATGTAGCCAGAATTCTACAAGATGTAAAGATCTAAGAAAAAGATATTTTCTTGGATTAGAAAAAGATATTTAAAGTGTCTAAGTTTTTAAGAAATTTACAAAGGGCAACAAACATATGAAAAAGTGCTCATCATCATTGGTCATTAGAGAGATGCAAATCAAAACCACATTGAGATACCATCTCACACCAGTTAGAATGGCAATCATTAAAAAATCTGGAGACAGCAGATGCTGGAGAGGATGTGGAGAAATAGGAACACTCTTACACTGTTGGTGGGAGTGTAAATTAGTTCAACCATTGTGGAAGACAGTGTGGCGATTCCTCAGGGACCTAGAAATAGAAATTCCATTTGACCCAGCAATCCCATTACTGGGTATATATCCAAAGGACTATAAATCGTTCTACTATAAGGACACATGCACACGAATGTTCATTGCAGCACTGTTTACAATAGCAAAGACCTGGAACCAACCCAAATGCCCAACGATGATAGACTGGACTGGGAAAATGTGGCACATATACACCATGGAATATTATGCAGCAATCAAAAATGATGAGTTTGTGTCCTTTGTAGGGACATGGATGAATCTGGAGAACATCATTCTCAGCAAACTGACACAAGAACAGAAAAAGAAATACCGCATATACTCACTCATAGGTGGGTGAGAAAAATGAGAACACATGGACACAGAGAGGCGGTCTACTATACACTGGGGACTGTTGGGGGGAATGGGGGAGGGACAGCAGGGGGGGGCTGGGGGGGATGACCTGGGGATGACTACCAAGTGTGGGTGAAGGGGAGGAAGGCAGCAAAGCACACTGCCATACGTGTACCTATGCAACTATCTTGCACGTTCTGCACATGTACCCCCAAACCTATAATGCAATAAAAATTAAAAAAAAAAAAAAAAAAAGAATTATTTGAAAGATACAGAAGCTAGCTGAAATTCAAATTAGTGAGCTGTAGTGTTAAGTATTCATTGGTCATTTAATTATTAAATGTTTTATTATTTCAAAACATAAAAAAAAAAAGAAATTTACAAATAATGAAATATTGGGACCTAACTAAATATATGATAATAAGATATACATATTCCATATTTTACTTCATAGCTGTTCTAGAGCTTTAACAATATTTGTGATATGGACCATATTTCTTTCTTTCTGCAATGCTGCTGCAGTGCTTCGAGGTACAGCAGTTGTATCACGGCCATGAGGAGGAAAGCCACATTCTAAGGAAGCACAAAAGAAATGCAGAAGTAGCCTTACTCCTGATGACACTGGGGATATGTTATATTATTCTCAGCTTGCATAAACCTAAACATGTTGTCACATGGTAAAAATAAACTGTCTTCTACTTTTATGAAAAGGAGAATACAACAAGGACTAGCTTTAACCTCTCACTGTACTGGGAGCAACAAGAAAACTATAATATGAGTGTGTGTGTGTGTGTGTGTGTGTGTGTGTGTGTGTGTGTGTACGTATCACAGGCATGTTTAGATGCCAAACAATAGGTTATACAGAACTGGGATTTTTTTCTCCAGAGAATTATATTTCTAAGCAAAATCACAGGAATAATACATTGTGGTGTGTTTAAAATAACTGCCTGACAAGAAGTGTCATTGCCTAATGCATTCTCCTGGTTCTTTTTTTTTTTTTTTCTTTAGGTATATACTATATCCAGCATTTCTCCCCACAGTATCCCTCCCCACCCTCCCCACCCCCGTTGTCCCTCCCCTACCTCCCCCCAACAACTGCCCCCAGTGTGTGATGCTCCTCTCCCTGAGTCCACGTCAGAACTGGGATTTTTGACAGAAGGGAAAAATATGATTGAGTTCTAGCTTTCTCTAGGGAAGGACTATCTAGATCATGTGCATGAGAGAAAAACAAGAAATACCCCAGTAGAGCAGATGGACATCATGAAATATCTGGGGAGGCTGATGAACCTAGAGGTTGTCAGGAACATGTTTGGAAAGAAGGGAACTATGCTGGAAAAGAAAGTCACAAATCTTCATAGGGATTCCTCTCGGTCTGCTGAACACAAGACCATGTATGCATAGGAGAAAAGCCTCACATGAGCTGAATAATACCAGGGTAATTGTAAGTAAACAATTTTCAGATATAATACAGAGTGGGAAGGTGCTTAAGCTGTGGTCAGAGAATATTGAGAGTCTTTAGGGATGATCTGGGGGCATTCAGTGGAGACTCTGGAAGGATCATGACCTAGTAATATAGCTTAAGTATCTCTGAGGTTAAGATTTTCCACAATTTGTCCAAGAAAAGCTAAACCATAAAACAAATCTCAACACATTTAAAGGAATTTCAATTACATAGAAAACATTCCCTAACCATAATGGAATTAGGTTATAAATCAGTAGTAGAAAGATATTTGGAAAATGCCAAAATACTTGGAAATTAAACAACATACTTTGAAATAATCTATGAGTCATAAAAACACAGCTTATCATATATTGCAGGATGCAGTTAAATTAGTGTTGAGAGGAAAATATGTAGTTTTATGTGCTTATATTATGAAAGAAAAAATTTCTTAGCTTTCATCTTAAAAAGGGAAAGAGGAACAAATTAGTCCCACAGTAAGTGAAAGGCTTGAGGAGGATGTAAAAAATATGAGCAGAAATTAATAAAATTGCAAACAAGGCAAAAAATAAAGAGAAATAGTGAAATGAAAATCTGGTTCTTTGTAACATTTAGCTAGACTAATCAAGAAAAAAACAGAGAGAACAAATCACTAACATCAAGATGGGAAAAGGGGATATACTAAATATTCTACTATATTACAAATAGTAAGGGAATATATTTTGAACAATTTATAAATTTCACAACTCAGATGAAATAAACTGTGTTTGAAAGACACAAATCATCAAAACAGATTCAAGAAGAAATTGATAATATTAATAGCACTGTCTCTACTAAAAATATTGGATTTGTAATTGCAAACTTTTTACTGGTAAATAATACAAAATATTTAGGGAAAGAAATGATACTGACCTTACACTTTTTTTTCTCTGAAAAATAGAGATGAAGAGAACGCTTTCCATCTCATTCTAGGAACTGAACAAGGAAAGAAAACAATACATGATCAACATCCATCATAAACATAAATGCAAAAACTTTAACAAAATTTCAGAAAATCAAATGCAGCACTTTCTAAAAGTATAATGCTTCATGACCAAGTGTGTCTCATCCTAAGAATGCAGGGTAGAATCAGCATTCAAAATTTAATCAGTGTAACCAACCTATACACTCATCTCAATAGATTTATAGAAGCATCTGGCAAAGTTTTATATTTATTCATAATAAAAGAAAATGATTAACGAACTAGGAATAGGAGATTTCTATACCCGTATAAAGAACATCAACAAGCACGGGTAGCATTATACTCAATGGTAAAATATTTTAAAGCTTTGGGGTAGACAAAATTGTTTAGGATGCAAAAAGCATGAACTATAAAACAATGATAAATGAGACAATAAAATTAAAATATTCTTCTCTTTAATCGACAATGTTAACAGAATAAAACGGCAAGTCAGAAACTGAGAACAATATTTGAAATGCATATGTCTAACATATATAGTATATATTTAGTCATAAACTATACAGGTATATATATATGTATGTGTGTGTATACATATGTATAAAGAGAGAGAGAATATATATATTCTCTTTATATATATATACGTATATATATGTATATATGTAAGATTTGACACTTCACTGAAGAAGATGTAAGAATTACCAATAAGCACATGAAAAATGTTCAACATCGTTAGCTATTAGGGAAATAAATCAAACCACAATAAAACATCATTACATACCAGTTAGAATGGCTAAAATTAAAAAGACAGAGAACACCAACTGTTGGCAAGGATATGGAGCAATTGGAACTCCCAGGGAATATAAAATAGCACAACATTTGAAAAATATTTTTGAGGTTTCTTATAAAATTGCACATAAACTTGCCATATGACTCAACAACTCTACTCCTGGAAAATCATTCAAAAGAAGTGAAAGATAAAGGAAAGAGTGGAAAGGTTTGTGCATGTGAATGTTTGTAGCACTGTCATCATAACACCCTAAAACTAGAAACAACCCAGTGATCTAGCAACCAGTACATGGATACATAAATAGTGGTATATCATGTAATGGAACACTATACACATCTATAAAAATGAAATGAACTGTTGGCACATAGACAAATATTGTGCTGAAAGAAATAATCAAGACACAAAAGACTATGATTATATGAATCCATTATGTGAAACTCTTAAAACAATCTCCTCTGACAGAAAGCAGATCAGTGGTTGCCTGAGATGGAGAGTGGGAATGGGGGAGTTTACTGAGCGAAGTCACAATGAGATTTTTGTGCTTATGAAAATGTCTTGATACAGATTGAAGTGGTTACATTCATGTATATATTTGGCAAAACTCATGAAATGTAAGCTTAAGATGGGTGCATTTTATGCATGTAAATTTCATCTCAAAGAATAAAAAGGATATGGAGAATGATGGCTCAGCAGCCCACAGTAAAACAGAATTTGAAATAATACAAAATTTTGTCTCATCACACATAGTAAACACACACATAACCACACACATACACACACACACACACACACACACACACACACACACACACAATTAAAGTTAGGACTGAAAAGAAATAATCCAGAATGAAATATTAAAATGTATTTTGTATGGGTAACAGGATTTGGAAAAAATTTCTTTCTTTTAAAATCTTTTTTATTTTTATTTTATGCATTTGATTAAAAATGGTGTTGTTTTCATAATTTGACACAATAGAATTTCTCGATTTTCACTAAATGGAATTATGTCATTGTTATTACTTTTTATATTAACAGATAACTTTAAGTGCCATGTTATATTCAGTTTAGGACATGGATGACTGATACGGTTTGGCTCTATGTCCCCACCCAAATCTCATTTTGAATTGTAATCTGAATTGTAATCCCCACATGTTAAGGGAGGGACCTGGGAGGAGGTGATTGGATCGTGGGGGTGGTTTTTTCCATGATGTTCTCATGACTGTGAGTGAGTTCTTACTGAGAGCTGATGCTTTAAAAGTGGTTGGCAGTTTCCCCTGTCCCCACCACCCAACTCTTTATCTCTCTCTCTCTCTCTCTCTCTCCTGCTGCCATGTAAGATGTGCTTTGCTTCCTTTTTGCTTTCCACCATGATTGTAAGTTTCCTGAGGCCTCCCCAGCCATGCGGAACTGAGTCAAACCTCTTTTCTTCATAAATTACCCAGTCTCTGGTAGTATCTTTACAGCAGTGGGAAAATGGATTAATACAATGACTCTAGTCACTGACTTTTCTTAACAATGGTAAAAGTCACCCCCGTTTCTGTTATTTGTGGTGGTAGGTGTCTAGTTCTGTTGTACTTCAAGTTATGAGCTAAGAATTTGAATAAGTTTTCTTCACTTAATCAAGAAATAGTCTTAATTCAAGGAACATTACTATCCCTATCATTACCTTCAGTTAAAAGAAAAATAAAGCAAAATACAAATGCACATACTTATGTATGTGTGCAAACACAAGAACAGCACTGTGCTTGAAAAAGTAGACTTCATTCATAATCTATGGAAACTGAATAAGCAATTAAAAGTAATTGAATAAGCAATTGGCTTTCTTTTGGAGGAATGTTCTGAACTCATTTTCTTTTTAGTATTTATTATTCTCATTACGTGGGAGTCACTTCATCAATAGTACTTTGGGCTGAGCTTTAAATACTGGAATAGTAAATATAACTCCATTATCCACAGTATTCAAATAATGTATTTTCCATGAGTTCTCCTGTACCCAGCCCCACACTTGCTACTGAGTTACAGTGCCAATAGATAATACATCTCAAATGCATGCTAGGCTCAAGCACAGCTCTAAATGCTTCATATATATTAATTCATTTAATCTTCATAACCACATTATAGGACAGGTACAATTCTATGAACATTTTGCTCCTTTTTAATTTCATTTCTTGACTTCTCATTCAGTTTGGAGAGCCAGCATCCTACCTAATTGCCTGGCCTTGGATTCAGTACTTTGACTTCAAAAGCCCATCCTCTTTTCATGTTCATGTTTGACCTCCTGACAACACCCATGGTAAGAGAACTGACAGTAGCTGAACTTGATATTTAATTGGAAAAATGGAGCTTACATGAGAAACTTTTAAGGCTAATTTCAGAAAGTGCAACAGCCAATCTCTGAATTCCTGGAAACATTGGGTGGAAGTTGAAGGCTGTTTTCTAACTTACAATGAACGGGAGGTTGGAAGTTATTTTCTTTAAACATGAAAGAAGAGCAAAATGACACCTCCATATAACTGGGGGCTTAGGGGACATGCCATTCCTATCATCAGTAGAGGGAAAAGCATCCAGCACCTGGAGCTCTACTGTGACCACCTGACTTCTGGAATGCCAGGTGTGGTTTCTGAAATCAGAAGCTTGAGCTGGAATTGCTATGAGAGTTACTAAGAAATTATTTTAGGCATATAGAGAGGAAAAGGGGTCCCTTGGGAAGTTTTTGTTTCTTTTAAAGCAGCTCCAGAAACATTTCTTATCTCTTCTCTAAGAGCTGGGCAGCAAGTTTGATATGCAAATGGTGGCCATTAGAAACTGGGTCCACCAAAACATGGCAATTCCCGCCCTCATCCTCTCGCCCATGCCCTCACACATGTCTGGCAACATGACTGCTCCCACATATCCCCATGTGTGTGGAACATCATGGACCCTGCATTTGTATATTAAAAGGCTAGGGTAGGAGGGCCATTTTTTCCCACGGGCTACATGAATGGCATGCCTGGTCAAACCAATCTCCTGAGCCCTATGTAAATCAGACACCACCTGCTCCAGCCTCCTCATACAAGCAGCCACTTGGTTTCCTCTCTGGCTTTGGAGCACCCCTCCCTTTGTCTTTGTACAGGGGAACTCCTTCCTTCTTCCTTGCTTATTAAACTCGCCACTCCTTAAAACCACTCCAAGTGTGTCCATGTGTCATTTTATCCAATTCAGCGGGAAACTAAAGACTCTGGTATTCCTCCACTCATTGAAGCCATAGCAGAATCCACCTCTATTTTCTGAAGACTTGGCTTGGGTGATCCAACTTTATATCTGTGTCTTTTCTCATTAAGGTATAATTTTAGGTAAAACTTCTCCACCTTATCTTAGTTTGTATGCATTGCTTCTGATCCTACCCAGGGAAAAGGTGATAAGTGTAAAGAGAGATATATAAAAAGGAATATAGCATATTTTGTCAGCAAGATGCTTATGGGCACATATTAGAAGAGGGCATCAGGCATGGCAGCTCACTCCTGTAATCCCAGCACATTGGGAGGCCAAGGCGGGCAGATCACCTGAGGTCAGGAGTTCGAGACCAACCTGGCCAACATGATGAAACCCTGTCTCTACTAAAAATACAAAAATCAGCCAGCTGTGGTGGTGCACGCCTGTAATCCCAGCTACTTTGGAGACTGAGGCAGGAGAATCACTTGCACCCATGAGGTAGAGGTTGCAGTGAGCTGAGATCACGCCATTGCACTCCACCCTGGGCGACAAGAGCAAAACTTCATCTCAAAAAAAAAAAAAAAAAAACTACAAAGAGGAAGAGGGCATCACTCTGAGACTGTGGGTTCAGAGAATGACTTCTCCAGGAGACAACATCTAAAAGCATCTAACAGGTGAAAGGAGTCTTGAAGCATACATATAAATCAGAAATGGAGAAGAGAAAGGAATACCAGGCAGAGGAAGCCAAATGGACAATGTACAAAGGTGATTAGACGCACAGTGTGTTTGGAGACCAGAAATTTTATTAGCCTGCTTCTGCAGGGGGTGGGAGATCCTGCTAAATTTGTGACAAGATATGAGGCTTAAGAGGGAATGGGAGCAGGTCTTGAAAAGCCAGGTGCCTCTGTGTCCTGAGCTCTCAGCTCTGGATGGTATGAAAGCAGTACCTTCCAATCAAGCCTCTCCCCGGCCATCTCTGGGGAGGTGTCTCTAACACGGAGATCTGGTATGCAGCCAGATCTGAAAAGCTTTTTCTTCATGTTTCTTGATAAAGAAGGTTTTACAACATCACTCACTACATTAAAATGCTTTCTTAGCTTCAGGGGACTGAAAGCATTTTTATTATGTTCCAACATTATTTATCCTTCTTGTATACAAGAGAGCAAAGCAGAAATCCAAAGAGAAAAATCCTACTAATGTCTCAAATGCAGCCTTGGTCTATTTGTCTGCTGTTGCAAAGGTAGACACATGACGGCAAATGTGGGAGAGAGCTGGTATCTCGCCCACTTCCTTCTCAGGATGTATTGGCGGGTGGAAATAAGGTCTCAGAAAAATGGCCACAACTCAAAACTGGGCCTTCATTCTCACCCCCATTTTGAAACCCCATTTCCCCAGGATCGCTTCAAGAGCTGCCTTTCCCCTAGAAGCCCCATTCATTGTTGTCACTTGTGTGGAAGCTCACCCAAGGAGAGTCTTTTATCCGAAACAAATCATCTCACAGGTTGAGCAATTAAATACTGTCAGTGCACATTAATTTGCAGGAAATATATACATCTTAATTTTTTAATAATGGAGATTAATTTGTGTCAGAAGTCTCCAAATTGCCTTGTAGCAGAATCTTAATCTAAATCACTTTAAGATAGCCAGGCGTGGTGGCTCACCCTGTAAACCTAATACTTTGGGAAGCCAAGGCAGGAGGATTGCTTGAGCCTAGGAGTTTGAGACCAGTCTGGGCAATATTAAGAGCCTTCATCTACACAAAAAGTTTTTTTAAAAAATTAGCTGGGAATGGTAGTGGGCACTCATAGTCCCAGCTACTCAGGAAGCTGAGATGGTAGGATCACTTGAGCCCAGGAGGCTGAGGCTGCAGAGAACTAAGATTGCTCCCTGTGCACTCCAGCCTGGGTGACAGAGCAAGACCCTGTCTCAAAAAAATAAACAAATAAACAAATAAATAAATCACTAAGATAACCTCAGTTAAATCAATTTTTTTTATACTAACTCAGGGGTTGCTCCCAAGAATACCTATGTATACCAAGAATACATAGGTATTGTTGATAGAGTTTCATATACATTGCAAAGGGTATTTTTAACACTGCTTAGGAAAGAAAACTTCTTGTGTGCATTTATCATTGCCTATTCACACTAGAATTTTCTGGTATAAATGTTACTACCACTGACCAACTGTATGCATCTCCTACCAGTGCCAACTGTATGCATTGACTTTAACTGGAAATTGTATTATAGATATTTTCCATCTGATCCACAGGCTTCAGGTTACTTGGAGCCTTAAGGCATCTGTCTCCCAGCTCCTTCTGCTCTCCTCGTGGGACCACAGCAAGCTCAGCAGGCTTCTCTCAGCCTTTCTGGTGTATTTCTTCCCCTACTGATGTCAAATGTGGCCATCATATGACCCTCTGTGTGAGACCAGCTGCTTCCCTAAGTTTCACCCAGGAAATAATCC
This sequence comes from Saguinus oedipus, assembly GCA_031835075.1. Classification (NCBI taxonomy): domain Eukaryota; kingdom Metazoa; phylum Chordata; class Mammalia; order Primates; family Cebidae; genus Saguinus; species Saguinus oedipus. Next base: position 7,058,544 of record CM063179.1, read on the forward strand.
CCAGGTGGTCTCTGCCCTTGAATCTCTCAGAGGCATATAAACCAGAACAACTCCTTCTTGGATGAGGCTGAGCAAAATGAGGCTGAGACCTACTGGGCTGCATTCCCAGATGGTTAAAGCGTTTTAAGTCACAGGATGAGATAGGAGATAAGCACAAAAAACAGGTCATAAAGACCTTACTGATAAAGCAGTTTGCAGTAAAGAAGCCAGCGGAACCCACCAAAACCAAGATTACCACGAGAGTGACCTCTAGTCGTCCTCACTGCTGTACTCCCACCAGCGCCATGACACTTTACAGATGCCATGGCAACATTAGGAAGTTACCCTATAATGTCTAAAAGGGGGAGGCATGAATAGTCCACCCCTTTTCTAGCATATCACCAAGAAATAACCATAAAAATGGGCAGCCAGCCGCCCTCAGGGATGCTCTGTTTATGGAGTTGCCATTCTTTTGTACTTTTACGTTCCCAATAAACTTGCTTTCATTTTATGGATTCACCCTGAATTCTTTGTCGTGCAAAATCTAAGAACCCTCTCTTGGGGTCTGGATCGGGATCCCTTTCCTGTAACAAATCCCCTCCTCTGTCTCGGTTGAGGCACAGGTGGTTGGGTCACAGCTTGGATTTATACATTTTAGAGAGACATGAGGCATCAATCAAGATGCGTAAGATGAACGTTAGTTGGGTCCAGAGAGGCAGGAGAACTCGAGGCAGGGGAGGGGTTTCCAGGTCATAGGTAAATAAGGGATAAATGATTGCATTCCTGTGAGTCTCTGATGAACCTTTTCCTGAATATACAATTTACATGTGAGAATAGAGCAGAGGAAAAGTCACTTATGCCTTAGTCTGACTCAGTGAAATAATAGGCAGAGGAAGCAATTAGATGCACATTTGTCTCAGGTGAGCAGACGGATGACTGAGTTCTATGTGTCTTTTGCCCACAAGGAATTTCCTTTTGGAAGATATGTAGCTTTCTTATCTTTGTAGCTATCTTATTTAGCAATCAAATGGAGGCAGGTTTGCTTGACTCACTTCCCTGTGGGACTTCCCTTTGCCTTCGTGATTTTGGGGAGGCCCAAGATTTCTTTTCCTTTTGCAAAGCATGGAATGAAATCCCAATATTTTTTTTTTCTGTGTGACCTTTCTTACCTCAGGAGTGGAGGTCTCTTCTACTATAAACAAAGGGCATCGAAACAATGGAACAACCATTAATTTCAAAAAACAAAAGACCAGAAGTTAAAACGTTAAAGAATGATTTCACTACATGACCACCGGACAATCACACATGGATATACATGAATTCCAGAATCTTCTAGGTTTTTTCATACCAGAGCATCAATACTCTTAAACACCTTCTCTTGCTGGCCTTGACCACCCTTCATAGCAGGATGTAGTGTTGATGTTTTACTCTGATGAAAGCTTTCCACGAGGGAAGTCTTGCAACCTGATCACTTAGGAGGAGAATATTCCCAATTCCTGCCAGCCACACATCTGCAGATAATCCCTTGAGTTATTTTCTCAAAAGGAATTTAAATTAACAATTTTATGTTCATTATGACTTATCTTGCTTTTGTCTAATTCTTAACTTGGGTGAGTTACTGCCTATGTGTCTAAGTACAAATAATAATGGCACCGCAAGGCTGACATAAAAACAAAGGACCGACTTTAGTATAAGAGATCTAGATGCTAAACTTGGCTCTGCACTTTACTCACGGCGACTTCTCCCGACTGAGTGCATTTTCCGAATAATGAATTATAATGAGGATTAGACATAAGATACAGTATGGAAAATTAGCCGAGTCTTTAACTCAGTGCCTTACATGCAGTAAGCACTCAGTGATAACACTTGTTATTATTTGCTTTATTAATCAATGGCCTAAGTGCTACCCACCTTATTAATATGGAACTCCTCTCTACATTTTCCAGGAAATATATAGGGTGAGAAACTAGTGTATTATGTGGCATTTTTCCAATGCAAGTAGAAAAATGGTCTCCTTCTAAGGAAGGGCCTTCACCTGCAGAACAGCTTTAAAATATTGTGCCAGACACTATGAGCAATTCTAACACATGAAGTCTGAGATGTCGAGAAAACCTTGGCAAGGCTATTTCTCTGGGGGCTCTAGAGGAGTCGAACAGGTGCACAGTCTTGACCTTACATAGCAACAGCACGATTTTTCTCAAGCATGAAGCATGACTACGCGCTTTGTATAAAACCTGGAGGCCATGGCCTTAGAAAATTGGAAGCTTGGAAAATAAGCATTCAGAAGGTGAAATGCTTCATCTGATTATTAGGGGACTCCAGAGAGATGCTTGCTAGGAATAGGACCTTCAACTTCACTTGCATGTACTGAGGGCATCCACCAAAGTGTCCTTGGCTGGTTGGTCTAATAGTATTATCCTTTGGGAATGAAGATGTGAGTAGGAAGCTCTTATTCTCTATCACAGAGATTTGCTGATTCTAATAGGGGTTTGATGGGGTATAGATGATGATGGTGGTTTTTCCTCTGATTATTAACATCTTCAAGGAAAGTAATTATGGCATGTTCTCACTTATCAATGGGAGCTAAATGATGAGAACATACGGATATGTAGAGGGGGAAAACACACCCTGGGGTCTTCTGGAGGATACAGGGTGGGAGGAGGGAGAGGAGCAGGAAAAATAATGAATGGGTACTAGGGTTAATACCTGGGTGGGTGCTGAAATGACTAGTACAACAAATCCTGGTGACACAAGTTTACCTACATAACAAACCCACACGTGTCCCTGGACTTAAGAGTTTTCTTTAAAAAAGCATGTTTAAGTAGAAATAAGGAAAACATAAAGAAGAAATGTTCTTCCATAATCCCATTTCACTATTCTACCACCAAGAAACAATCACTGACAGGCATTGATAACATTCTGTTGTGTTCTCCCTCTGTCCCTTTCTTTTTTCAATTATATAGATATGTGTGTGTGTATATCTATCTATCTATCTATCTATCTATCTATCTATCTATCTATCTATCTATAGTTTATTTTGTGAGATCTAGTCTCACTTTACTGCCCAGCCTGGAGTAAACTGGCACCATCTCACTCACGATCTCAGCTCACTGCAACTTCTGCCTCCTGGGTTCAAGGGTTGCTCCTGCCTCAGCCTCCCAACTAGCTGGGATTGCAGCCATGCAACATGACTCTCAGCTAATTTTTGTATTTTTAGTAGAGAGGAGGTTTCACCACGTTGGCCAGGCTAGTCTTGAACTCCTAGCCTCAAGAGATCTGCCGGCCTTGGCTTCCCAAAGTGCTAAGGTTACAGGCGTGAGCCACCATGCCTGGCCTATTTAGATATTTGAACAACTTTATCCAGGTATACTTATATACCATTAAATAACCTTTTTAAGCTGTACAGTTCAATAGTTTTCAGTAAATTTAGTGAATTTTGCAATCATCACCATAATTCCATTTAGAGCATTTTCATCATCCCAATAAGATCCTCTGTTCATTAACAATTAATCTCCACTTCCATTCCAGCTTCAGGTAACTACTAATCTTTTTTCTATTTCTGATTTTTTTTTTTTTGTTGAGACAGTCTTGCTCTGTTGCCAGGCTGCAGTGCATTGGCACTACCTTGGCTCACTGCAACCTCTGCCTTCTAGGTTCAAGCAGTTCTCCTGCCTCAGCCTCCCGAGGAGCTGGGACTACAGGCATGAACCACTAAAATTGGCTAAGTTTTGTGTATTTAGTAGAGATGGGGTTTCACCATGTTGGCCAGGATGGCCTCAATCTCTCGACCTTGCATTCTGCCCACCTTGGTTTCCCAAAGTGCAGGGATTATAGGCATGAGCCCCTGTGCCTGGCCCTGATTGTCTTTTATGAGGCAGTTTATATAAATGACATAATACAGTAGTGGTCGTTTGTGTCTGGCTTATTTTGCACAATGTTATTAGGGCTTGTGTACCAGAACTTACTTCCTTTTCAAGGCTGAATAATAATCCATTGTATGACAGTACCATATTTTGCTTATTAGTTGACCCACTGATGAACATCAAGGTTGTTTCCCATTTTGAGTTATGAATTATGCTGTTGAGATTATTCATGTGCTAGTCTTTGTGCAGACATGTGTTTTCATTTCTCCAGAATAAAATACACAGGAGTAAATACCTAGGAATTGGTGAGTCACCAGGTACATTTATGTTTACCTTTTTAGAAAATCACCAAACTGTTTTGCAAAGTGGCTAAATTATTTTGCATTCCCACCAGCAATGTATGATGGTTCCTGCTTCTCCACCTTCTCACCAATACTAGTTATTGTTGGCCTTGTGGATTATAACTGTTCTAGTGGGTGTGAAATCTTTATGTGTCTTTAAGTGACACATATAGATTGTTCTTGCACCTGGCCAGCAACACCGTTTTGTGTTTTGCTCCGTTCTTTATTTTTCCTCTGCGTCATTATATTACTCAAGTGTATAAATACATATTGTATGTGTTATTCAATCCAAGGAATCCATTTAGATGGAAGCCTTGGAAATTCTTAGTTGTAAGTAAACAAGTCATGCTTTTTGCTTATGACAGCAACAGAGATTTTTTGTTTTTATTTTTTTCGTTTTTGTTTGAGATGGAGTCTCACTTGGTGGCCCAGCCTGGAGTGCAGTTGTGCGATCTTGGTTCACTGCAACCTCCGCCTCCTGGGTTCAAGCGATTCCCGAGTAGCTGGGATTGCAGGTATGTGTCACCACGCCCAGCTAATTTTTGTATTCTTAGTAGACACACAGTTTCACCGTGTTGGCCAGGCTGGTCTTGAACCCCAGACCTCAGGTGATCTACCCACCTCAGCCTCCCAAAATGCTAGGATTACAGGTGTGAGCCACTGCACCTGGCCAGTAACAGAGATTTGTGTTTTGGTCAGTTCTTTATTTTCCTCTGTGTCGTTATAGTACTGAAGTGTATAAATACATATTGCATGTGTCATAGTTGAAATTATTCTGAATACACCTGGCATGGCAAGTTACTAGCACAGGTGTGATGGTTCTCCTTTTTATGCCCACAAAGACCTTGCTAATCATTTCTGCTGGGTGCACCCAAGGCCTGAGAAATGCTTTTCAACACAGAATTCTGAGCAGCTGTTACCAACCAATTGGTGATGGCATGAAGAAGGAAATTGATTTGCCATGCTTGGTGTATAAAGTTCTGCATATTACTTTTTCATCAATTAAAATTATGTTATAAATATGTATTCAACATTCTTCATGAAATAATTTTAATGGTCTGTAAGATACCATCATATTAACAGATTATAATTTATTTAACCATTCACCTCTTGTGTAGACATAATTTTCCACGGATTTATTTCTAATATAAATAATGCTACAGTGAATATCTTCATATATTTACACATCCTAGAAGTAGAATTATTAGATCAAAGTGTAAAAGATGTTTGAGTCTCTTAGTGAATCATTAAGGTGTTTGTGGAGAATAACTTTAGTTTTTGCTCCATTTTTCTGACGGATGGAGGTCCGGTGTGGTGTCACACTCTTCCTGAAATGCCAAAAAGCTTAGAGTTTTCTTAAGCTTCTATGTAGCCTTTAACATTTACGAGACCTCCTTGGAAGTTCTTATTTGGCTTACTATGTAAATAAACTTGTTTTGGTTTTTCTGTTTCAAATGGCGAGGATATTATTTCTCCTTTCCTTTGTTGTTCTTATCTAAGTTCCTAGTCATGGAAATAGCCTTCACAAACTGATGAAATAACTTATTTTATAGGCTGCGAACTGGGACATGCCTGTGAGCATGTCCAGCACAGGTATCTTGGTTAAAGTACAAGGACATAGAATATACTATGTGCTTGTAAGCATGGCATGTTTAACAGCTGCATAGGATAGGGCTGAACAAAGAGTTATTAGCACACTTATGATTTACTCTTTAACAACAAAGGAAACTTTGAAGAGGATATTTTTACTTCCCACACCGTGAACAGGGAGGAAACATGATTTTGGGATGATTGAAGTGCATTACTTTTATGGTACACTTTGCTTCTATTGTTATTACATTGTAATATATAGTGAAATAATGATACAACTCACCATAATGCAGAATCAGTGGGGCCTCTGAGCTTGTTTCCCTGGAACTAGACGGTCCTATCTGGGGGTGATGGAAGACAGTGACAGATCATCAGGCATGAGATTCCCATAAAGAGCATGCAACCTAGACCCTGTCCACATGCAGTTCACAATAGGGTTTGCGCCCCTCTGAGAAACTAATGCTGCTGCTGATCTGACAGGAGGTGGAGCTCAGGCAGTAGCAATGTGAGTGATGGGGAGCAGCTGTAAATACAGAGGAAGCTTCACTCACACCCCCACCACTCACCTCCTGCTGTGTGGTTCTGTTTCAAACAGACCAAGCGGACAAGTACCAATCCATGGCCCAGGATCTGGGGACCCCTGTTCTAGGGGAAAAAAAATCTATTTTCCAGTTTCTAGGGGCCACCTGCATTCCTTGACTGATAGCCCCTTCCTCCATCATCCAACCTTTGTATTTCTCTCTTTCCTTCTCTAATCACATAACCTGTATATGTGATTATACTAAAGGAGCTGCCACCCACCTTCCTCTTTTAAAGACCCTTGTGATTATATTGGGCTAACCTGGAGAATCCAAGTTAACTTCCCTATCTCAAGACTCAATCTATTCATTTCTGCAGAGCTCCTTTTACCCCGTTACACAATATTCAGAGATTCATGGGATTAGGACATGGCATATTTGGGGAGCCATTATTTTGTTCTGGTTGAAACTGGATTGGGGCCCAAACCCTTCTTTTTTATTCTAACTTCCTCTCTTCTCTCCACCTTCTACCCACTTACCCATTCCTAATGAGTTTCAAGATCACAGAGGTGGAAAGGAAGACCTCTGAGCAAGACCACCTCCAGAGCCACTTTTGGCTGACACATTCCAGGATATAAATAAGACTACATCGTCCATTCCAAGTCCTAAGGGGTCATCATATTTCTGAAAGGGAAAAATAGGAAAAATCCTCATGGTGAACAAAGCTTTGACTCTGCAGTCAGACAAACCCTGGATTGGATTCTGGCCTTTATGAGCTAGTCTCCTTTGGCACATCATGAAATGCCTCTGACACGAGGATTCTTGTCATGTATCAAGTGGGACAGTAACAGTTATCATCCTGGCTGGAAGATATTATCAAGTGAGATAGATGTGCAGAGTACCTTGAATTCATGAATGCCTGACACTGTGCCTTTCCTCCACTCCATTTTCCTTATAATTCTCCTCCACCTCTCAATGCCAGATTAATTGGACAACATGAAAACACTAAAGGCTCATGGAAAAAAAAAAAAGCAAATCAGTAAGTGTTCTAGAATTAGATAAAGGTGATGGTTGCACAACTCTGTGATTGTACTAAAAGACGCTGACTTATACACTTAAAGTAGTGGATTTTATGATATGTAAATTATATGTCAATAAAAATAAATTTTAAAAATTACGTTAATAAAAATAATTTTTAAAAAATCAAGCCAGCAAACAAACAACACACACACACACACACACACACACACACACACACACTGTAGAAAAGTCAAGCCTATTGTCGTGGTCTTCAGTATCCCTGATCTCTAGAGTTATTGAACACACGACATGAAAACACCAATCTTTGAAGATATGACACTGGTATCTGCTCTTCCAGTGAGAGGAGGCCATTGGAAGTGGGAGAGGAAAAAGGCCCTTATGTTGTTTTCTAGGGCAAGCAATACCTCATTTCTAGAGCTCATGGGGTCAAGCAAATAAATCCTCAGGCACTGCTTTCCAATCTCACTTGTTGCAAGTGAATACCAGTGTCTTCACCAGTATTCAGTGAATTTCCATTGTGATCAGCTACAAAATAAGTTTTCCAGGTATTTTGCTTCATTTCAAGCTGTTTATTTTGTTGAACCCAGATAATCTGTTGTGAGAGGTTGAGATGGGTTGGGTTATTTTATTGGGAGCAGGGAGGAATCTTTTTATTTCTTCCATTTAAAGGGAAAAACACAATATTACTTCCATTACTTCCCAATTGTTGACAGTTTCCTAAATTCAAAACCACTGCTGTTCTTGACATGGCCTTTGTATACATTTCTACCTCATTGCCTCATGCCAGGAGGACTTCTGGCCTTCCCTTCCACACTTCTGTATGTTAGCACAACCTCACATGGACCTCTAACGCAAGGTGCACCTGTAGTTTCCCGGAAAAGCTTAGGATCTGTTTGCAGCAGCACCGCTACCTACACCATGTCCTTTGACCTGATGCAGTAGTGTCTCTGCTGATCTGCTATTCAGCTTTCAAAGCATAGTGGGTTCTTCCTCCATTACACTTTCCCTGGATCGTCCAGGCAGAGTTAAAATACTTCATTTCCCTTAGACCCTCCATTACTCCATTCCTTAGACCCTCCATTACTTTAGTAGACCAGTAGACTCTACTGGAGTATCTACCACTTTTATGTATTTGTCTATATCTATTAGTAGAAAATAAGCCTTTAAAAACAGTGGCTGTTTTACTCGTCCATATGTCCTCAATATCTTCTCTATAGGAAGATCTGGTCTATAATCGGTTCTCAATCCCTCTCTCTCCAAATACAACAAGGTGGTTAGGGTTTAGTATAATAACAGTCTGGTCAACAATGAGGCAGCTTCTGCTGACTGGTTATTTATCACACAGAGAAAGGCATACGTTGAGATGCTTTTGAACACAAAAGAAAAACTGCCTGAAAAGGGCTTAAATACTAGCAATTTACGATCTTTTAAAGCAAGAAATCAAGAATTAGGCAATTCCAGGGTTAGGTCATCAGCTGCCTATTCTCTGTTAGATTGTTTATTTTCTAATTGTTGAGTTTTAAAAATTGTTGACACAGTTTAGATACAAGCTGTTGTCAGACATGTGATATGCAAATATTTTCTCCTAGTTCTGTAGCTTGTGTTTTCATTTCTCAATGGTGTCTTTCAAAGAGCAAACCTCTTTTAATTTTGATGAAGTCCAATTTATCAATTTGTTCTTTTATGGGGTCACATGAGCCCCATTCTTTTTAAAGCAAAGTCTGGCATGGAATAAACAAGTTTGCTGGTCTATTAGTTGCAAATGGTTTTTGTGCATCTGCAGATACCTTTCATTCTTGGAGTGTGAAACTCATCCCCATATCATTTTTCTAAGCCATTTACAATGTATTGATTGAGGAGAAAAAAATGCCTGGATTCTGATACTTGGTGCAATAATTTGCACAACTTGAAAGCAGGAGTGATTGATAAAAGAAAGAATCTTGAGTTGCAGCAGAAACCCCATGGAGCTCTCATTTGCTGAGGGACCTCGAGGTACAATGAATAAAAGCATGGACATCAGAATCAGCTCTGGGTTCCAGTTCAGGCTTCTACAGTGACTGTCTGTGTGAATTCAGTCCCCTCAGTTACCTTCTCGATGGTGCCATTTTCTTATTGCATGGTGGGGAAAACAAATTATTCTGCTCATATGGAAGTTTTATGGGTTAAATGACAAATTGAATATATGGTGCTTGCATGAGGGCATGGCACATGGTGAGCAAGTGGTAAGTGTGAGCTACACACCTCCCAGGCCACACTGCTGCAAAGTGGCTTTTCTAAACCCAGATTTATCCATTGCAGTTCAACTAGAAACTTTCCTCTTAGTTTATAAAAAGACACATGAAGAGAAAAAAGGGGCAAACCACAGCCTGGAAGGAGATATTTGCAAAATACTTATCTGACGCAAGAGTTGCATGCACGATATATAAATAACTCCTACAAATCTATAAGAAAAAAGTACAACGACAAAGAGGAGACCCGGTTAAAACTGGTCAAACTATTTGAATAGACATGTCACAAAACAGAGCATCAAAATGGCCAGTAAACATATGGAAAGATGTTCAACATCATTAGTCATCAGGTAAATACAAGATAATACCATGAGGGGCTGGGCATGATGGCTCACGCCTGTAATCCTAGCACTGTGGGAGGCAGAGGCGGGCAGAGTGCTTGAGCTCAGGAGTTGGAGATCAGCCTGGGCAACAGGCTGAACAGGCTGAAACCCTGTCTCTACAAAAAAATACACACACAAAACAAATTAGCCAGGCATGGTGGTGTGTGCCTATAGTCCCAACTACTTTGGGGGCTGAGGCAGGAGGATCACTTGAGCCCAGGAGGTTGAGGGTGCAGTGAGCTGAGATCATGCCACTGCACTCCAGTCTGGGTGAAAAAGGGAGACCCTGTTTCAAATAGAAAATATCTTAAGAAGATTTTAATACACACCCATCACAATCACTAAATTTTAAAAGACTGGCAATACTAAATACCGGCAAGAATATGAAACAACTGGAATCCTCTTACATTGCTGGTGGTATAACCACTTTGGAAAATTGTTGGGAAGTATTTACTAAAGCTGAGCTTGCCCTCTGATACAACAGTTCCATGCCTGAATATACATCCAATAGAAATGAACGCCAATATCCTCCAAAAGACATGTACAAGAAACTTAACCATAGCTTTATTCATAATGTCTGAATGCATTTTTACCCATAATATTCATTAACATTAGCATGCAGGGCATAAATTGTGATGCATTTAACAATGTATTGCCCAGCAATACAAAGCATCAAACTAAACACAACAAGAGCATATTATTACGTAGAAAATACTGAATAAAAGAAGTCAAATGTAAAAATGTGTATGTTGCATTATTTCATATATAAATTCAAAAATAGGCAAACATGATACTTGGTGATAGAAATTAGAAGAGTCCCCTTGGTGGGGCGGTAGGGGCAATACTGAATAACCCAGAGCAAGAATAAATATATAGAATGATTCCATGCAATGATATAGGAGTTGTTTTGATGGAGGCATCTATATATATGAATGTATCAAACCATGCATGTAGGTTTACACCCTTTACTGTTTGTAAGCTGTATGTTCATGTTTTTTTTTTTTTTTTTTTTGAGATGGAGTCTTGCTCTTTTGCCAGGCTGGAGTGCAATGGCATGATCTCGGCTCACTGCAACCTCTGTTTCCTGGATTCAAGGAATTCCCCAACCTCAGCCTCCTGAGTAGCTGAGTCTACAGGCGAGCGCCATCACACACAGCTAATGTTTTGTATTTTAGTAGAGAGGGGGTTTCACCATGACCAGAATGGTCTGAATCTCCGGACCTCATGATTCACCCGCCTCAGCCTCCCAAAGTACTGGGAATACAGGCGTGAGCCGCCACACCTGGCCACATCTTAATTTTTAAGTGTGTGTGTTGTAGGTCATCATTGCTTTTCATGAACTGACTCACCTCCCCTCAATGCTCACATGTTGCTAAACTAACCAAAAACTGCCTGCATATACAAGGTATCATCTTACAATCAGGATTTTGCACATCCTATTTCCTCCTCACCGCTCCTCAAAGTCTGGAAAAATATGCCATCATCTTCAGGTGCCATTTCAGACAAAATTACCTTGTAAGACGATCTCTCTGTCACCCTTTCCCCAAGACTGCATTCATCAAGTGTACCTCTTTTGTGCCCTAGTAGCACTGAATATGTACTTCTCACCCAAGCTGAATAAAAATGGCCCATGTTCTGGTCTATCTCTCCTACCAGATTCTGACGTTCTCCAGGGCAGGGGCCCCCTCTGGTTTCCAGGTAAGCCCCAACTTACAGTACATTGCAAGGTGCTTTGCAGGGGTGCAATCAATGCTTGCTGGATTGCATGCTGAATCTCTCCTCTTGCAAACAAAAATGTAACATCAGTGGCCCAGATTTTTCTCCTCCCAAGAGTGTTGGTGTTTATAGGGCTTTTACTAATGTCACTCTGACATGTTCTTTGCACAGGGCCTGTTGGAAAATTAGATCAGGTGCCTTCTCCACTGTAACATATGACACTTTTCTAATTAGGGCAATGTTTAATTTACTGTCTCATGGCTTTTTGAATAAATATAAATTGTCATACTAAAGTGACAGGTGTAAAACCCAGGATGGCTGTGTTAGTGAGGTTAATCTGCTGTTAATCAAATCAGTTCTGCTTGACTTTCTCCCAGGGAGTGAGAGATAATGGCCCTGTTTAACTGGAGATTAGCCAGCTTTTGGTTGGAAATCCCTCAGGGTTCACCTGAGCCTCCTTGTGTCTGTTCAGAATGAAGATATTCAAATGTGTTGATAATTAAAGTTGGTCCCTTCTCCCTCCTTTGGCACCTCATGATGCAAAAATGCTTTCTACTGAAGCTTTCCGTTGACCAGAAGGGTTTTTCTCTGAGTCCTGTTAATTCTGAAATATTCTGGAATGTTACTCAAAGACCTTCCAAAACTCTAAATTCCAGCCCGTAACACAGTTGGCTATCTCAACCCGCCTTGCCACTTATCAAGGTAAAGCTGGAACAGGGATTGCATAACAGAGAAGGGCCTAGTTTTATCCTGTATGTGGTCCCATGAATGTGTCTGTGGTCTAGGAAGAGAGGGACTCTAGCCGGAAGCCAGTGAAACAGTTGATACAAGGAACTGTGAGACTGGAACACATAAGCGGTATTGATTTGGGGTCTAGGAGACTAAGTTGGGTCTGGGGTAGGGAAGAAAGGCATTCTCCTTAACTTTTGCCAAGACCACATTGTGACTTTGGTATTGTGAAGCCTGTGGGGAATAGCCTTGGTTTGTAACCTTAGGGATTTGCAATCCCAAGAGTGCTGCAGTTCTTGCTTGTTAGCAGGGAGACATCAATAGTTCATCCTGGGCTCCAGCTCCAGGCATGATGCACCATGATTGGTGGCTTTGCAGGCTGCAAGGCTAAACAGACACAAATGAGAAGAAATTCTGTGTTCTGAACTCCTAAAATTATTTTTAGTAAGACTTTGGATGGATTGACAATTTCATTATCCAGGTAGGGGAAACACAAACAAAATTTGAATCATTACCATTAATATGAACACTGCCATTATAAGAGGTGAGATAATGACATGTTTAGAACAGCACAAACGAGGCAGAGTGCTGCGTTCAGATCCCAAGTTAAAACACAAGTTATGTGGCTATGAGCAAGCCATTTCACCATTCTGAGTCTCAGAATACTCACATGTAAAATGAGGTTGTGACTAAATGAGACCGTGTGCAAAATGCACTTAAAATTGCCTGATTATTGTAATGCCAGCACTTTGGGAGGCCGAGGCAGATGAATTACAAGGTCAGGAGTTTGAGACCAACCTGGCCAACATAGTGAAATTTTGTCTCTACTAAAAATTAAAAAATTACCCTGGCATAGTGGCAGGTGCCTGTGATCCCTGCTACTTGGGAGGCTGAGGCAGGAGGATCACTTGAACCTGGGAGGCAGAGGTTGCAGTGAGCTGAGACCACACCATTGCACTCCAGCCTGGGCAACAGAGCCAGATTTCATCTGAAAAAATAAAACAAAACAAAAAAAAAACAAAAAAACTGCCTAGTTATTACAATATACTCAACTGTTATCATTAGTTATCACAATCATCATTACCATGATCACCGTCATTATGACCATCCACATCAGTATTAGTACCATAGAATAGTGAAGACTGAGTAAATTAAAATTACATTGGCATTAATTAATTAATTAATTATAGGTGAGAAAAGCATTGATCAGACACAGAGGCTTGTCTCAGGAACACACAGTCAATTAGAACTAGAGTTAAATTTGAACACAACCTTTTATTGTGTGCCCAAATTTAATGCTCTTCCCATAGAATTGAAACACAGTGAAGAGCGTATGAAACAGGTGACTGCAAAACGTAAATACAGTAGAATTATGTCTGATTAATTTCATATGTGACATGACTACATGGTTCATTGGTTTCAAAAGAAAGAGCATGTTCCTAACTCTGAAATTTGGAGTTTTCTTTCTTCTCTACCCACAGATTAATGATAAAAGAAGAACAGACTTGTTCTCTTCCATCTTTCAGCCAGCCTTACATGGTTAATCTCCTCTGTGACCCTGAATTGTCTCTGGATTTTGGAGAGGCACAACAGTGCATTCTCTTATGTTCCCGTAACTCACCCAACATGTAAAACAAATAACTAGGCTGACATGTCTGAAGTGCTGTGTCGTGGGCAAAACCAGGAGGAAAGACAGTCTTGCTCTTCTATTTATGGACTATAAACCCTTTACAGTGGCATTGATGAAGGGTTTATAGTCAGTACACAAGCTGGTTACACCATAAATTGTAATGTTATATGATAAACTGGGACTTTATAGCAGTAGTAGATATCAAAGAAAAAAATGAGTTTGAGTCTGAAAAGATCCATCATTGAAGATACTTGCTGCAAGTTTAAATATTCAAGCTTGTTTTTGTCTTCATTTCACTCAAGCATTGGATAATTCATGTTCTTCTGTGTGGGGATATATAGATTTACCTAGCTATCAATTGTGCAGAAAAAAATAAATAAGAGAAAGCATCACCGAATGGTGAATGGCATAGTTATGACGTGGGTAAGAAATAGAAGAGGAGGCACACTGAATTATTCAAGCATTTGGGCTTTCTATTTTTACGCTGGCAGATGACAGGTGAGGCTTCCCCCTAGTTTGGGGCCTGCAAATATGGCACTGTTGTAAGACATCTTGGTTCCTATATTGAGAAACAGAAAATATTTACAAGGGAAATATGTTGAATATAAGTTAATTGCCTCTCGTTTACATTAAAGCTAAGAGCAGAAAAATGTCAACAAATGTTAATTTCCCAGCCTCTCTAATGGGCACACCACACTCTTTCAGCTCTCAATTCTGTCCTTATTCATTATGGAACCAAAATTGCTAATATTTACTTATTACTTATTTATATTTTCATTTGAAAGTAAAAATAAGCTCATTTGCCATAATAACAGCTTAATATTTCCAGTGCGACGAAACTGTCTTTTAAAAGATTCCTATTAATGGCCTCTCAGAAGAAGACATCATACAGTTCTCATTTTTTGCATATGGAATAGAGGAAACTATCATTAACTTAGAATGTAATCATCATTCACTTTGGTGCTTACATGGTGCTCTACTAAAGAAAGTGCCTTGAATTCATAGAGGAAAGGAAGGGCTATATATTGGCTGAAGGCTAAAACCAAACTTCAGAGAATAAGAGCCAAGAGAAACCATTCCAGAGGGCAGGAGTTCAGTCTCACATCACACTTGCAAGCCTGAAATTACTTGGAGTTGGCATACTAAGAGGTCCCGAGGTCTTTAAGTTGTTTCACTGTTTTCATTTAAGTAAATGCATCCCCAAACACAATTTTATATAATCAACAAAAGGTCCTAAGTAACCTGACCAGAGGCTGAGCTAGGAGGCCTGAGTTCCCCTAGTTAAGTAGTAGTTAAGATCTTTTCTCAAGGACCTTCTACAGACTGTGGGCTGGAGATCATCCCCCTGGCTTTAGCTCAGTTATGTGACAAGCAGCTTGGTGGGTCAATCATCCTCTTATCCACAATGACCCTTCCTAAATCATATCCATACTGGAAAAACCAGACCTCCTAGGTCGCCTGAGACTGATGGACTTCCTGGGCAATGAGACTTTAAGTTTTTAAATCTAGTGAATTCCCAACAAACCAGATGCACTGGTCACACTACTGGTCCTTCATTACTAGGAATGGCTAAGAGAGAAATTCAGTTGGCAGCTGTGTAAGTCTAGGCGAGGCTCAGATGGGAAAATTAATGGGTGAGAAAGATAGCCGTTTGCATAGAGGTAAGGCTGTGATGGGGGTAAATATCTAACTGACTGGGTCTAGAGCAATGTGAAAAAATTAATATACCTTTGAATGACAATTCTGATTGGCTGGAAATGTCTGCCTGGAACTATCTGTTGGGAAGTATTATGAAGCTACTTAACAAAAACATGAATAATAAACTTCATGGAATGAAAGAAAATGACAGCAGCAAGTGCACAAAGAGAAGGAGAACTAAGAATTGGATGTAGTTGTCATGAGTTCGAAACCAGCCTGGCCAACATGGAGAAAACCCGTCTCTACTAAAAATTGACTGGGCATGGTGGCACACGCTTGTAGTCCCAGCTACTTGGGAGGATAAGGCAGGAGAATCACTTGAACTCAGGAGGCAGAGGTTGCAGTGAGCTGAGTTCATGCCGCTCACTCCAGCCTGGGTAACAGAGCAAGACATCATCTCCAAAATAAAACAAAACTTTACTTAAAATTAACTTTTAAAGTCTTAATTAAGAAGAAGCCATCACAGCCAGTGAAGACAGATAAGAAAGCACACAAGACTAAGATAGAAAGTGTTACATCCTTTCGCTATGCATAAGTACATTCTAAACCAATAACCTTGTTTATACTGTTTGCCAACTTATTTATTTTGTCTTTTTTATCCAAAAGAGTATGTTTTGAGCAAAACCACTGTCTTTAAGTACATTAAATACAGCTTTATTGCAGATGCTTGCAGAATGTATTAGTACATAGAATCTGCCCCAATTTAGGTAATAGCTCTCCTATTGCTATTACACGTCTGATTGCTAATATTCGCCAATTTTTGATTTACAGACACGGCAGTTTTATACAGTTCAACTTAACAACACATGTGCTCCTACCTGAACCTAATAAAAATACTAACTACAAGACTAATGTCAATGTGCGTACTAGTAGCTAGGGTTTACATGTTTCATTGGTTCTTTCCTTAGGGGAAATTCCTGAAAGTGGACTTGCTGACTCTAAGGATAAATCCCAGTCCTAAGGAAGGACCATCAAATTTTAGCACTGGAAGGCATCTGCAAGTTTAGCCAGTGCTCAGTGTAGAAAAGAAGCTGTCCCCGAGGCTGGATCATTTGTTCAGAGCCGGGACTCACAAGCAGCACCACGGACAGATCCTTCCAAAGTCACCTCTTAAAATAGATGTGCATCCTTCTAGTCTCTGCGCTACTAGTGCTAAAATCGTAAAAACATCAAATATTCTGGCCAAAAAATGCATATCTCATGAAGGCAATTATGGGCATTTGTGTCCAACATTTGGATAAGGAGCCAAGAAGAAAGAGCATGATAGGGCCACTGTAGATGATGGATTGGAACAGTGTCCCACCAGCTGCAAGCAATAATTTACATTCTGTCTTTCTCAACTCATTACTTATTCCTTAAATTATTTTTCTTTCTTAAGTTATAGTATAGAAAGTGCATAATAAAGGTCTTTAAGTTGTTTCATTGTTTTCACTTAAAGAAATGTATCCCCAAACACAATTTTATATAATCACCAAAACCAATGTTTCTCTCTGGTTGGGCAAGTTATATTTTCTTTGTTTTCCCTTTTTTTTTTTTCTAACAAATCTACAAAACATCATCCTCACTTTATTCTGATATTATATCATTATTGTGTTCTTAATGATCAGGCCCCAATTTCTGGCATCAGTAGCCAAGCCAAATTTGACTAGGGAAATCACCATGCTGATATGCCAAGACTTTAATCACCAGGAATGAACCGGCAGCCATTGGAGGCAGCAGAAATGCAGGCCTGAAAAGCCAGTGAAAGTGACATGATTCCCTGTAGTTACAAAAACGGATTGGGGACGAAGTGTGGAGTTTAGAGATGAAAGATAGTGGAAGATCCAGTCTACTGGAAACTTCCCATCTCCAAGCAGCAAGGTCTCCCTTGAGGCAGCTGCCTAATACATGAGACCATATTTCTTAGCATGCTTTCCTCCACTCTGACTATTCTGCAGCTTTGGATCTATGGCTTTAAAACAGAGAAGAAAGTCATTTCCAAAAGAACCAATTTGCTAGCAGCTTC
Organism: Saguinus oedipus; assembly: GCA_031835075.1. Lineage (NCBI taxonomy): Eukaryota > Metazoa > Chordata > Mammalia > Primates > Cebidae > Saguinus > Saguinus oedipus. The sequence continues at coordinate 7,076,265 of CM063179.1, forward strand.
CCTCCCTGCTCCTCGCCGCACCCAAAGTCAGACAACCACTTTGCAGCCACTCTCTCCTGCACAGAATTACCCAATTATCTTCTAAATTATAAAAGGGAAATCTTCCCCACCAACTGTTCTGGCAGGGCCAGAATGCGCAGTGTTGCAAAACTGTAGCAAAAAATGTAAACAAAAGAATCCCGGAACAGGGGGCAAGCTGTCCACATAAGCCAATCCCAGTAGCTTCAATCAGAAGCAGAATTGCTTCCCCAATAAATGAAGCCAGTACAACTAATAAACTTAGGCGCTAATTGCTGGCTGCAGATGTATTAACTGAAGCAAATGCGATCCCGGCAACCATTAATTATCTAATGAGGCCAGCAGTCTTCTGATGAGGTGGGGGCTGATTAAATATTAAAGAGTGACATATGGAAACTGCCAGGAACAAAAGATTTCAATCGGGGGGGGGGGGAGTTAAAAAAAGAGAAAGTTTCTTGCTCTTTCTTTCTTTCTTTTTCTTCTTCCTTCCTTCCTTTTTCTTTCTTTCCTTCCTTTCTTCCTTCTTCCTTCCTTTCCTTTCTTTCTCTCCCCCACCTTCTTTTTAAAGACAAGAGCCATCTCTGTGTCTGAGAAAGGTAAGTTCCATTGCTAGCACAAGTCTCAAAGTGACTTCAGTCAAATCTGACTTCTGAAGCTTCAATGCAGATGAAAAGGTGTCAGATTAAAAAGGGGTGACAAAAACATTCCCCTGTAAAAGCAGTTGCTTCTTTGTTTAACCCTTACAGCTAGGATGAATGCCTGCTGTTTAGCTACTGCCTCTGCTTTTCATCTAGTGGAAGCAAACTTCTACACTGAATCAAACCATGTGGAATGTTCATGGGTAGGGTCCCTGCAGCAGCTGTTCCCAGATTGGTCTTTCAGCTTTTCTTCTAATGCTTGTGTATTAAATCATCCAAAGAGTTACCCTTTATAGGACACTAACAATGTGCCAGAAATGCTGCTAAAAGCTTAATATAAGTGATCTATTTCTTCCACAAGATAGGTACTCTCCCCATTCCAAAGGTAAAACATTTGAGGCTTAGAGGATTAAAGTGACTGGCTCAGTGTCACCACAGTTAGTAAGGAGCAGGACTGAGATTTAAATGCAGGTTGTCTATTTAATGTCTTAGTTCTTAAGCATTACACTATGTAGCCCTTCAAATAAGGTGAATTTAATGGCAAAGTGATAAAGAAAGCATTTCTTGCATGACACCCTCTTCTAGTAGAAAAGTAGGAAATAGGGTAAATGGGTTTCTGTTTGTCTCTGGATAACGTGATGGCCTGACTTTCCACAGTGATTCGAAAGCAACTTTTTTGAATTAGTCTCTGACCCCAGGGAAAACTTTGGGTGACCAGCTATCTGTTTTTCCATGTTTGAGAGGTTTCCTTTGGGCAGACAGGACTTTCAGTGCCAAAACCAAGACAGTCCACTGGATTGGTCAACCTGACAGATACAGATAATTTTTTCTAGGTCTCCTTAATTAAAAACCCAAGTTACGTTGAGTTGACATTGTTAACATATTTAAATACAACTTGTGTTTCAGAGGGATATGAGTAAGAAGTAGCAGGGATGTAGCAGTTCGGCCTCCACTGGTTAGTCATTTCCTTCTCTAGCTCTCAATTTCCCAGCTAAAAATTGAAACGCTTGACGAAGTAAATAATACCCACATTTTCTTGCAATTTTAAATTCCTGTGAGTCCAAAGGGGGTAAAAATGAGTTTAAAGTCATTGTCATTAATGACCACAACCAGAATTTGTACAGTACTTCATAGTTTATATAGTACTTTACTTAACACTGTCCGATAGGATTCTCCTACAATCTGGAGATATAGATGAACTGTCAGGTGTTATATTGGGAAAGGGGGCACTCATTAATTTGGAGTTCTTATAGAAATAGTTACTAAAGCAAACTGTGTTAAAAAAAATCAAGGTGCCAAGTTAAAACCATAGGCATTGTGGCCGGGCACAGTGGCTCAGGCCTGTAATCCCAGCACTTTGGCAGGCTGAGGCAGGCGGATCATGAGGTCAAGAGATCGAGACCATCCTGGCCAACATGGTGAAACCTTGTCTCTACTAAAAATACAAAAATTAGCTGGGTATGGTAGCACATGCCTGTAATCCCAGCTACTCAGGAGGATGAGGCAGGAGAATTGCTTGAACCTGGGAGGTGGAGGTTTCAGTGAGTGGAGATGGTGCCATTGCACTCCAGTCTGGTGACAGAGTGAGACTCTGTCTCAAAAAAAAAAAAAAAAAAAAAAATAGACATTGCCTCCTTGCCCATTCCAGTGATCAAGCATTTAAGACCCTGTACATTTTAATAATATAAAGTATATGATACAATTAAAAATATATACAGTATAATATACAGTACAAATACAATCAAATATAAATTTAATAATATAAATAATAAAATATAAGATATTTAAAAATCTGAAAAGTGAAAAGTGACTATTGCTTCGTTGCACTAAAGAGGAAGAAATTCTCTCTTTTCTTCAGAATTGTTCTCCACTTTCCCAAATCAATAGTCCAGCATTCTCTAACATGTATTCCACAACATACTACCTCAGCAAAATGCTACAGAGACGAGAAAAAGTTCTATAACAATTACATATACATGAAACAGCATGGATGAATCCCAAAACGTCATACTGATTGAAAGCTGATACCATTTAAATAAAGCTTTAAACAGGCAAAACTGGATAGTAATCTTAAAAAAAAACAGAAAAGAGATTTTCTTCTGGGTGGGTGGGTAGGTGGGAGTGCGGATTAACTGGAAAGAGGAATGCCGAAAACTTTGGGCTGATGAATTCAGCTCACACAGATATATGCGTTTGTCAAAAATCATTGTTTGATACCCTTACAATTTGTACATTTTGCATTGTGTTATTTTTACCTCAATTAAAAATATGACCATGAAATATATTTAATTCTAGTTCATAATTTGCATGCTGAAGTGTTCTTGTTTTAAGAACTCTGAAATGCTGTGATTTACTTTAAAACAGCTCCAAAAACAAAAAGGATTGAGGAATAATAGGAAAAATAGATGGATGGATGGTTATATAAAACAAAGACAGCAAAGTGCTAATTGTAGAATTTAGGTGGTGAATACATGGGTATTCACTGTACGAGTCTTCTAGTTTTTCTATTTGTTTGCAAATTTTTATAATAAAATGTTGGGGGAAAATAAACAGATCATAATCTTTAAAAAGCTTCTATATTTAGGCAATGCTGCATGCGATTTATCCCTCCTGTCTTCCCCTCAGGGATATTTAGAGCTCAGAAGCATATTAAAGGTTTTAAGTCTTGTAGTTAAAGCAAAATAAGTAAATTATATTTAGTCTCACATTTCCTAAAAACATTTGGTTATAAAACTCTTGGTTTTATTTATATTTTTTCTTTGTATTGGTGAAGCATCTTTAGGCTTTTTTTTCTGCACTGTGAGGCATACTACACCATCAGAATACATTTACACCTAGAATCTGGTATTTCAGAAGAATGTATGTCTTTAAGGTGTGTCAAGTCAAGTTTAGAATGTGGAAATCGTTAGAATTTGGATTCTTTTCAAAATGGGTAGACATGTTTCCCACTGGAGCCAGAGTTTGCTCACCTGTGAGATGTGCAAAATGGCTCCCTCCTTGCAGGAATAATGTGAGGAGTACATGAGGTAATTTGGTAATGTGGCTACCCACAAGGAAGAAGAGACAATGCCAATAGCAATTGTCGTTCATGTTGAAAAAGGTCTGAACGGTGAGCAGAATCAACAGAGATAAGTCTCTCCCAAGACACACTGCAGTGGAAAATCAAAACCACTGATATTCAGAGAAAAAGAAAGTGAAATCTCCACAGAGAAAGTATAGTTATGTACAAAAGATAATAGTCTGACGCCATCTCAACGAAGCCCAAATAAAATTAGAGTCCTATATCCCAAGTTCTGGAAAAAAATTAGAAATGGCCCAAATGACCTTCAACGGTAGAATGGATAAATAAATTGTGGCATATTCGTGCAATGGAATAATACACAGTAATGAGAAAAGGACCAAGTGTTTTCTACAACACAGTGGATGGATCTCACAAATGTAATGCCAAGTGAAAGCAGCCAGACACAAAGTAGTATACACCTTATTGTTTTATTTACCTAAAGTATAAAAAACAGATAAAATGAATCTGTGCAGTTAGAAATGCAAATATTGGTTACCATTGTGCTGATGGTGGGAGAGGGATGGGAGTGACTGGGAGGGAAAATGAGGATAGCTTTTGGGTACTGAGAATATTCTGCTTCATGATTTGAAACCAATTCAACTTTATCCTCACAATCACTGTATTTATCTAGCTAGCTAGCTAGCTATAAAACTCTGATGTAAAATTAAGAGATTTGCAGACAGATACAAAAGTTTTAATGTGCTAACAGTTGGAATTCTTAAAGGAAAAAATGTAAGGGACTGAGGAGAAATATTAATCACTGAAATAAAAGAAAAAACTAACCAAACTAGAGATGAATGTGAATTGTCAAACCAAAATAACGCACAGCCTCATGGATAAGACTTATAGACGTATAGATTTCTAGTAAAGCCTCATGAGATACCCTAGTCTCAAAGATAAAAATTGTGCTATTTTGATGAAAAGAACAGACTACAAATACAAGACAGGGAATTAGGTAGATTTCTGCTATTTCACCTACCACATTTTGTAGCCTGTTGGGTAAAAAGGGTGGTGATAAAATATTTCTCATCCAACTAAAATACAACTCTTGTTCAAGTGCAGAGGCAAAGTGTTTGAAGAAGCTGATTGAGGAAGTACTTGAACCAGAAGAAAATTAAATAAATATCTACAGACAGAGAGATAAACTATATAACAAACAGGTGGGCAGTGGATCTTGTGATATCATAATTCTGCCTAATTGATCGATGATACAGTGACAGAATAATAATCAGTCCTTACATAAGAATTCTCAAAACAGGAACACATACCTCTGTTTTGATGAGCTGGAAAATGTTAATGATACTATGTGTATTAGTCTGTTCTCACACTGCTAATAAAGACATATCCAAGACTGGGTAATTTATAAAGGAAAGAGCTTTAATTGACTCACAGTCCAGCATGGCTGGGGAGGCCTCAGGAAACTGCCATGATTATGGCAGAAGAGGAAACACACACAACCTTCTTCACGTGGCAGCAGGAGAGAGAAGAGTGACAACAGAGTGAAGGGGGAAGCCGCCTACAAGGTCATCAGATCTCATGAGAACTTACGCATAATCATGAGAAACCAGCTTCATGATTCAACTACCTCCCACCGAATTCTTCCTATGATGAGTGGAGATTACGGGAATTATAATTCAAGATGAGATTTGGGCAGACACAGCCAAACCATATCACTACGGAATTGAATTTCTCAATGTTATAAACACAATGTAGAAGTTGAGAGTGCCTAGGGAGTTCAGCATAAAGAATTTTAAAGGCTTTGGAAAGGGACAGATAAGGAACACATAGAATGAATGGGCAATGTGGTGAGAGCCATAGTTAAACTAGTTATTAGCATTTAGTATGGTGTTGTAAAAAAAAAAATAGCTTTAAATATGGCTGTTTAGGAGGGAGCTGCTCATTAGATGGAGCTTTCAGGCAGCTATCCCAAACTACCAATAAGTATAAAAAGACAAAAATTGATTGCATTATTTTTAATCAAGGTTGATCGTTGCCCAAACCTTAAAGCATTGAGGTTGCAGAAATGTAAGTGTGTAGAGCAGTCGCATTGCGGTATGTGGTGATAGCACCCTTGCTTTTTGTGGAGAAGAGGCAAAGGAGAAAAACAGACAGAAGGAGAAAGAAGAGGTGCTTTTTGTTGAGAGCTGTGATAAGTGGACCTTGGAACACAAATTGCGTTTTCAGAGAGGGAAGTTGCAAACATACCCCCTGGGCAGTTGGGGAAACACTGCTGTGAAATTAAACCCAACAACACACAGCTGCAGATCCCCTCAGCGTGACCAAGATGCTGAGAGGTTTTACGTCCAATGAGGGGAGTGTCACATTCTGGAAAACACGTCACCCCCAAACTGATTTGCCTAAAGTGTAAGAATGATCCCTTCCCCAACTCCCATTTTATTTTTTTGATAATCCCCTCTTTATTAAAATCTTCTTAATATCCATCTGTTCCCCTTTAGGCAGTGGCTTCTTAAATTCAAATATCAGGCTATTTTTATCACAGAAGAATATGTAAAGCAATAGAAAACAGTTTAATGGATTTTGGAGCCTGTGGCCCTCTTTAGTAACATTTCCATAATGAAATCCAGTTACAGGCATCCGTGTTGCCACAGTTGACTGTTCACGAAATGAGGAGTGAATGTTTCCTTCCTGGAAGGTAGCCCAGTACAGCAGAGTGTGAGATAGCCACCCCTGACAGCCACCTGGTATTTCCTCATTCTGCTTTGCACTGGATTATGTTCCCGAACTTCTGATGCAGTGATATTCGGTGACATTTGGGCAATGTGTTCCATGCCTGGGTTATGTGGAATGGAAAATAGAGGGTAGTTTTCACAGAATAAGACGCAGGGAGAATTCTTTTCCCTAGGAAATTAACATTACAAAGAACACAGGCTAATGATTTCATGAGATAGTATTACAGAAAGGTGTAGTGCAGAAGAATGAATGATCTTGATGCTTGATGTGCATACTTCAGGATATAGTAAATAAGTTATTGTTATAAATGGACACACTGTGTTCTCAAATCCTGCTATAACAGCAGAAAGATACAGAGAAAAATTCACCTTAAGGGAGACTGGGGTCTATCAGCAAATGTTATTCTATTACAAGGTGGAAAACAAAATGATCCCTTACATTTTTGAAATACGAACTTCCCAAGTTATACACACTATGATGCAGACTCAAAAATTTGAAAGTAATTTGAAGTAATTTGAATTTAGGTGCACATGCCACATTTGATTTGCGGGAACGTGCTGAGCATTTTGTGATGTCTTTTGAAAGGCTATTGATGCATTTTATTTGTACAGCCTGGTCCCTGAATGCCTGACTGTCCTAAGGTCCACAATGGCACCTCTTTGGCCCCATAAATGAAGGAATCCTCTGGAGCTCATTCAGATAATCTGACCCAACAGGACAATTACTCATGGCTTGGGTGATTACTACTGAACCTCCAGAGAGTACAACTAGAACTACTTTTCTTCCTCCAAGCAAAAAACATCAGAGCAGAAAGGATTACAATAACGTATTATTACAATAGTATTATTACAATTACTGTATTAAATTACAATAGATTCCTCCCAAAATTGCTTTACTGTCCATCCTGGTAGGAGCTTTTGACCATCTCATGGATTTTTAAATGAAGTCTATGGTAATTTCTATTACTATCCCTGTTTTAAAGAAGTAAAAACTGAGGCTTAGAGGAACTAATTTCCATAGCCAAGAGTTTTTATTTATTTATTTAGAGACAATCTCTCCCTCTGTCACCCAGGCTGGAATGCAGTGATGCCGTCTTGGCTCACTGCAACCTCTGTCTCCTGGGTTCAAGTGATTCTCCTGCTTCAGCCTCTCGAGTAGCCTAGACTACAGGTACCTGCCACTATGTCCATCTAATTTTTGTATTTTTAGTAGAGATGGGATTTTCTCATGTTAGCCAGGCTGGTCTCAAATTCCTGACCTTAAGTGATCTGTCCATCTCAGCTTCCCAAAGTACTGGGATTACAGGCATGAGCCACTATGCCCAGCTGCCATAGCCAAGTTTAACAGTCTCATTAAGTGTCGGCAATCTGTCCTAGAGCCAGCACTACCTGACTCCAAACTTTTAAGCTCTTAGAACTCCTGTCTTACTGCTTTGTGATGATCAAAATCTGCTCCTTTGTTTCCGGATGGTGAAACTGATATTCAGGAGAAGGGACAGGGGTCACCTAAGGACATACTGAGGTATTGGCAGTTGAAACTGAAATCTGGACCTCTTGTTGAGAATTATCCCCTGTAAATGTAACAGAGTATACATATGGAGTCAACTATTCACTGGGAAGCTGTATCCCACTGCAGGTGTCTCCTACTAACTGCAGTAAAGTTGGCTTCATTTCTCTCCACACCTGCAGTATTGTTGGGCCAATTTATAGAGCTTAGTTTTCAGAAAGAAAATGTGAACAAAAGAAACTCGGGTTTTATACAGACTTCTGAGAAGTGCTGCAGGCACCTTCATTCTCACTAAAATAGGTTCTGGGTGGATGCCACATAAGAAACTTTCTAATTGGTGCAATTTGGGAGTACCAGAAATGGTCTTGCCTTCCTCAAATTATCTTCTTCCATTGCTTAAAGCATCTGCAAAGAGTAATGGGTATTACTCTTCTCAGTTAAAATGTAAACTTATTCATTCAATTATTCAGCAGTGATTTTTAAAAATTATGTTTATTGTGCTAAAATACATACAACATAAAAGTAACTACCTTAACCATTTGCAAGTGTGCAGTTTAGTGATATTAAGTACATTTGTATTATTGTACAGCCGCCACAACAACCCATCTCCAGAACACTTTACATCTTGCAAAACTGAAACTCTGTACCCATTAAACACTAACTCCCCATCCCTCTCTTCTCCCAGCCCTTGGTAACTACCATGCCACTTTCTGTCTTTGCAAATTTGACTATTCCAGGTATTTTATATAAGCAAGATCATACAGTGTTTGTCTTTTTGTGACTAGCATAGTTCACTTAGCAAAATGTCTTCAAGGTTCAATTAGCATAATATCTTCAGGGTTCATATATGTTGCAGCATGTGTAAGGTTAAATATATAAATATAATCTCTCTCTATATATAATCTATATATATAATCTATCAATATATATTATATCAATAATATATATATATATTATATATATATATAATGACAGACTCTCGCTCTGTCACCCAGGCTGGTGTGCAGTCATGTGATCTCAGGTCACTGCAACCTCCTCCTCCCAGGTTCAAGCAATTCTCCTGCCTCAGCCTCCTGAGTAGCTGGGATTATAGACACATGCCACCATGCCTGGCTAATTTTTGTATTTTTAGTAGAGACAGGGTTTCGCCACGCTGGCCAGGCTGGTCTCAAACTCCTGAACTCCGGAGATCCACCCACCTGGACCTCCCAAAGTGCTGGGATTACAGGTGTGAGCCACCATGCCCAGAAAAATAATATTTTATTGTATGCATATGCCACATTTTGTTTATCCGTTAGTCTTCCGAAGGACAGAGGTTGGTTTGCTTCCACTTTTTGGCTGTCATGAACAATACTGCTATAAACGTAGGTGCACGAATATATCTTCAAGACCCTGCTTTCAATTCTTTTGTGAGTATACCCAGAAGTGGAATTACTAGATCATATGGAAATTCTATTTTTGTATTTCAGAGGGACTGCCAAGCTGCTTTTTCAGCCATAAGTATGCATCAACAGAATACAAAGATACATCTGCCGGGACCCCTCAAGATAACAGGCTGGTTGGAGAAGCAAATGAATATAAACAGGTAACGACAATGCACTGGGATGAAAGAGGGGAGGAAGGGCTGACTGAGACAGCAGGAGAACTCTGAAGAAGGTGTTCTTAGCTCTTCCCAGAGAGACCTGGAGAAGAGACATCTCAGGACTCAAGACGGTTCCCTTCAAGTCTCTGAAGAGCTATTATGTAGAAGACTGAGCAGATGTCTTCTGTGTAACCCCGATATGTAAGGGAGACAGACTTCAGATCAATAGAAGAGTGAGATTGCCAAAAATTAGAGCTGTCCAGCACTAGTAGAGGCTGTCAGAAGGTAGAGAGTTCTACGTCACATTTCCAATGACAACCTGTCAAAGGATGGCAGGGAAGATTCATTCAGCAGTTAGTACAGAATTGATGTTTTCTAAGACCTCTTCCAACCTGTGGTTTCTAACAGTAGCTCTATTAAAGCATCTCTTAAGATCCAAATTTATTATCACATTGGTTCCTTTAAATTATTTCTTATATAGATAGATGATATATAGATAAATGGAATATATACATGCAGATCTGAATATATTGGTAACAGCTATGATGATAACAGCTAATATTTATAAATCAATCAATAACAGCTAATATTTATGAATCAACCTACTTTGTCTCAAGCACTGTTTGAGAAATGTTTTATTTTATTCACTTAATCTTTATATTAACCATAGGCATTGCACACCATCATCATACTCACCTCACAGACTCAACACCCATGGCAGAAAAGCTGAGTAACTTGTTGAACATCACAAGCTGATTAAGTTGGCATTTAAACTTAGCCTCCTTGGCCCCAGAGGCTACATTCTATTCTATACCCTATATAGTTTCTATGAATAGAGCAATTTTTAAAAATAATGGTTACTATGTACCATTGTGTCATTAATTCTCTCCACTATTTTTGAGGTATCTGTTATCATATCTTCAGTGAACCAGTGGGGAATCAGAAACCCACGGTAGTTTACCAGCCTGTTTGCTAGCCAAAAATCAAAGCCAGACCTGTCTGTCTCCTAGTGGTTAGTGGCCAAAATTTCCCCCAACTCCCTATTAGACAGATAATGTAGCATCCTAAGTAGGCAAAGGGCACCTTCTTTGTCATTATCTGGTTAGAACAGAGTATAAAATATAAGATGACATATATTAACTTTGGACAGATGCTTGGTTTTTCACTCGCTACTCACCCATTTCACCCTGCCAAGAGAAATATGCTCTTTGGAAGTTTTGTGTGCAGATGAATGTAATTTAGCTGTCTTTTTTTTCTCCCAGATGCATCACACACAAGGCATTGTAAGAGGGCTTGGTCATAAAATGAAATTGTTTTATTTTTAATGTTTATTGCTGGAGAGGACCACGTTGAAAATCAAACACATGGGTCTCATGACTTTAATCAGGAGGAAACTTGCTAATAGATTTTTTTAACTTTAAATTTAACAACTTAACAACTTGGCAATTTAATTAACTTTTTAAACACAACATAAACCAGCCTGTGGGACTTTCTGCTGCTGTACTTAATTGTGGCAAATAGCCTAAGAAGTGGCGAGAAAAACAGATGAGACACCTTTATGGCGAAAGACGCACCATCTGTATTTACCAGCTAGAATATTTTGTCATAATCTAGGAAGTATAACTCAAGACATTAAAATAGCTCTCTGTTGGCTTTTCCTTGAGAGTTTAACAATGGCATCACAACAACCATTAGGGAAAAATAATGCTACCATTTCACAGCAGGGCAATTTATTGTCTGGTACATTCTAGGGAGGACATTCATATCCTTCTGTAACAATTAATTAATTCAACAAATACATATCGAGTACTTACTGTTGAAGTAATTAAAAAAAAAAAACAGGCAATATCCATGCTTTCAAAGTGCTTAAAGTCAGTAGGGGAAAGATATGCATTAATCCGGTAAAACAAAACAAAACAATACTTGTTCCCATTTACTGAATATTATTAATACCATCTCTCTCTGCCAGGTGATTTACATGTGTTATTATCTCATTGAAACCAACTAGATTTCATTATTTGCCTTGTGTCTGAAAGGAAAGAGACAGACAGGGTTTATATCAGTAGACTGAGATACCACAGCTAAGTTAACTCATTGATGTTCAAACCTAGGTTTATTCATCTACGTCTGGAAAGCCAGTGTTTGCCGAAATAAAGTTATTTGCACACCACAGGGACCTCTTATGCCCTATTCATGCATCACCCAAAGTTGTACATATTTATTTATTCATTGAAGCTGAATAAAATTTCATCCAGCTTTTAGCAGCAAGGTGTGTTAAATTAATAACCATTAATTTAACCGTGATTTAACCAAGGTCACATGACCTAGTTGGACCAGGTCTAGTATTCAAACTAGGTGTCTCTAAAACTCATGTTCTTCAACACATTTTTTTTTTTCCATTTGCCTACTCAAAGGGAGTCAGGAATTTTAGAGCAAGAACTAGAACTATAAGAACTTTGTAAAATGTCTAGCTACCTTTACAGTTTCCACATGTTCTTTCTTTTTTCTTCCCTATTGTTTTTCTGAGAAAAGCAAAATAAGGCTAAGTGCTTATTTAGGAGAACCAGAAGGAAAGGCTCAGGGGTGGGGGTCCTAATTATTAGAGTTATGTAAAACTAGGAATAAATAAGTTAAACACAATTTTCCAGTAGCCTCCATATAAATAAAACCCAATGTTGTCCAGCTCCAGACTCAAGGCCATAGGTTCTATGTTATACTTCTAACATAGGGTGAATCTCACCATCCATGCTTCCCATAGATGGGAATCTCACCATCCATCCTTCCCATAGATGGGAATCTCACCATCCATGCTTCCCGTAGATGGAAATCTCACCATCTATCCTTCCCGTAGATGGGAATCTCACCATCTATCCTTCCTGTAGATGGGAATCTCACCCTCTCTGCCTCATAACTGGTTGCATCTTAACTTTCTCCCATCAGAATATCCAGGCACCTCATACCTAGCAGTATTATTCTTCTCTGACTGTCATCTCCCTGGACAACATTGATCAATTTTACTAAAAATAAAGAGGCCTCATTTTCCCTCCAGGGGCTGGAGAATCATCTGATTGGTGATGGCCTTTCCCTACCTATAACAAACAAGTTTTGTAGTGGATCAAGATTTCATTATTTATTAATGCCAAACAGAAATAACATTCTAGGTTGGGGGCTAGGGGAAGGATAGCATTAAGAGAAATATCTAATGACGGATCCATGGATGCAGCAAACCACCACAGCACGTGTATACCTATGTAACAAACCTGCACATTCTGCACTTGTATCTCAGAACTTAAAGTATAATAATAAAATACCCTGAAAGATTTTTAAAAAGGAAATAACATCCTGAGTCATGACTGGTTTTTGGCTCCTTTTTTTTTTATAACAATTAAGTGTTTAAATTTACTTTTTTTTCCCTGCAAGTCAGTCTTAATATCAATGCTGTATGGAATCTTGACTGAAAATGGTGGGAGTAAGTGTTCAGGGATTAGAGTCCCTGCCTTGGATCCAACCCAAATATCTCAGTTCTTTTTATTTGTTCAGTTTTTAAGTAAACTAACGAAGCTATTGTTACATAAGTATTCCATGGCTCAAATAATGAAATCTGATGAGTACGTACTACCACGATTTTTTTTTTTTTTTAGACGGAGTTTCGCTCTCGTTACCCAGGCTGGAGTGCAATGGCGGGATCTCGGCTCACCGCAACCTCCGCCTCCTGGGTTCAGGCAATTCTCCTGCCTCAGCCTCCTGAGTAGCTGGGATTACAGGCACGCGCCACCGTGCCCAGCTAATTTTTTGTATCTTTAGTAGAGACGGGGTTTCACCATGTTGACCAGGATGGTCTCGATATCTTGACCTCGTGATCCACCCGCCTCGGCCTCCCAAAGTGCTGGGATTACAGGCTTGAGCCACCGTGCCCGGCCTACCACGATTCTTTAATTTTCAAAGGAGTGGAAACTGATAGCCCCAAAGAGTGAAATTGACTTGGCCGCGTTTGTTCAATGTGTTGCTAGGCAAAGTTAGAACCTGGACTGAGCCGTTCTGCAGCTTCCATCCACATTCGTCCACTATGCCACACTACGATCCATGGAGTCTACTTCAAGACAGGGAGGAAATAGCCACTTTCATCGGCATGGCCTATATTTCTTTGACAGTGAGTAGGTATCTTTGGTAGCATAAGAGGTTGTTCCTGATGGTCTCTAAGATCTCACACAGCTCCAACATGCAGCTATTCTCTCTCTCTGAACTTTTTTTTTATTCTCCTGTTGTATGGAGATGTAACACAATGTGCTACAGTTGGAGAAAAGCTTTCAAAGTCTTCGTGGATCCTAAATACACTCATTTAATCTACACAGGGATTTGAATCCTCACATAAGACATTTTGCTTAATTAAGCCACATTCAAACATGAAAAAGTCATGTCCATACAAACTGAAGGATCAGATTTACAACTGCTGAGCACCTAGAGTCTAAATTAGCCACATCCCGACTCGCGCTGAGAAAAGGTCACCAGATTTCTCAGTCTTTTAGTTACTTAAAATTCAAGTCAGCCATCCCAACCATCGTCTAATGTGTAAAAGGAGTCTTGGTTTAACCTGAATCCTCCATGGAGAAAATGGGCTTCATTCACTCATCTAATGAATATGTGTTGAGTACTTTGTGCCACCTGGTATGTTAAATACAAGGAACATGCCTTGACAGTGAAGACCTGTCTGCTTCCTGCCCTCTTGAATGTTGTAGTTTACTGAGGTGTCAGAAGGGGTCCTGATTCAGACCCCAAAAAATGGTTCTTGGATCTTACGCAAGGAAATAATTCAGGGTGAGTCCACACTGCAAAGAAAAACAAGTTTAGTTAGAAAGTAAAGTAACAAAAGAATGGCTACTCTATAAGCAGAGCAGCCCCAAGAGCTCCTGGTTGCCCCCTTTTATGGTTATTTCTGGATTATATACCAAAGGGTGGATTATCCATGCTTCCTGTTTTTAGACCATATAAGGTAACTTCCTGATGTTGCTATGGCATTTGTAAACTGTCATGGCACTGGTGGGAGTGTAGCAGTGAGGATGACCTGAAGTCATTCTTGTTGCCATCTTGGTTTTGGTGGGTTTTGGCCAATTTCTTTACTGCAATCTGTTTTATCAGCAAGGCCTTTATGATCTGTATCTTGTGCTGACCTTCTATCTCATCCTGTGACTTAGAACGCCTTAACCGTCTGGGAATGCAGCCCGGTAGGTGTCAGCCTTATTTTACCCAGCTCTCAATCAAGATGGAGTTGCTTTGGTTCACATGTTTCTGACGATAACAATGGATGGAACTAAACTTGGTTATCTGGAAGTTGCAGAGGAGAGAACTTTGAACCAAGAAGTCTGCCCTCTTTTCCACTACAGTGGAAATAGGACCTGTGTCTTTGCTCTCTCTTAGGATTACTTGCAGCCTACTGTTAAAGAAATACATGCTCATTACATAAGTACTAAGCAAAAATATACAAAAAAAGACATTTGCAAATCATCCCATATGTTATCATCCTGAAGAACCATCATTAATATTAGGCGAATATCATGGTTCATATCATTTTGTGCATAAACACAGATTTAAGAATAAATTATTTAATCTAACACCATTGTTTTATTAAAATTTATTAAAATTACATTTCATAGTAATCAGAAATAGAAAATCTCAAGTGAATTTGAAAATATAGCTGAGATTCAAATACTTCTTCCTTGTAGAAGATGTAATTTCCTAAAAGATTTTTCTAATGTTAAGATGTTACAAAAACATTAAGAAATCAGAATCATCATTTTTTAAACTACTTTTGTTTTTAATATGGTATTATTTGACTCTGCTATAAAAGATGAAGTTCTTAAACACTAATGTCTCCCACCCAGGCTCACTTCACTACAATTTCTACATTTTTTAGTTATGTTATTATTAATTTTTACATTACCAAGTATTATAAACTTTACATTTTGTTTTATAACTGTGATTTTCACAATTGCCAAATATCAGTACTATGTATAAATACAGAAAATATTCGAAGTCTTTTGACCACAATTTCTTCCTTCCTGAATTCCTTCTTTTAACTCCTCTTCTAAGTACCGTCAAACATATCCAAGTGATCCATCTAGAGATCTTGTTAAAATGCAAATTCTGCTTTCCTAGGTTTGCAATAGAGCCTGGTAATCTTCCTTCATTCCCAGCAATGCCCAAGAACCATAATTTTAGCAATGAGAGCTTTTTTTTTAAAAAAAATCTATTCCCTGAATTCTGTATGGAGGCTTTCTATGTGTTGCCTTTAGAACAAGCTAATTCCTTTGGCTGAAAATATTTCTGAATCACATTTGTATGCATATTGCTCCATTTTATTCTAGCATTAAATATAATTTTGGGGAAATGTAAGACCAAACAGAATTTTACTCTTTACAAAGGATTTTGTCTCCTAAAAGACTTGGAGAAAAAATACGACTTATATACATCATTTCTTATCCTATTTTCTTGGAAAATGGTGTGTTTTTTAATTATATAGATTCGGTGGTATTGCTTTTTTTCCATTTCAGAAAATTTTTCTTGTATTGTATCTTCAAAGACTTTTATATTTTCTGTTCCACTTGTTGAGTACTTTTTCCTAGAAGAGACTCATTTACTTTATTTTAAATCATTGCTATTTCTCTATTGTGAATTTCAAAATAATATCTTCTGACTGCTTGAATATTTTGTAAGTTCTATCTGTATTTACCAAGACTATAACAAGCCTTTCGTTTAGATGAGATGCTTATCTTTCTGCAATATCATTTCAGTTTCTTACTCTTCCTCATTTTTTCCCTTGCAGCTTTGCTTTCTCATATATATTTGTATTTTTCCATTTTATCTTGCTGTTGAGTTATTATTATACATTAAATACTTGTTCTAGTACTATTGATTGACCATTTCTGTAATTCTTTGTTTGTTGTTCTCTTAGATATCCTCCCAGGTTGGGCTCATTTTTTCCTATGTTTTGTATTGATTGATTGATTGATTGATTGTTGTGTTCTCTTATTCCTCTCCTCCTAGCTTTACTTTGCAAATTTTTCCATCATTTCCCTCACGCTTAGGCAGATCTGTCTATTCAGGTCTTCTTTTTGCTCTCAAAACACAGGTGATTTCTTGACCCCATTCTAATCACAAAGGAGACTGCACACTAAACCATAGTTTGAGAGCCATGTATAAAATATTATGTCTGCTTTTTCTTGCAGCCTAAAGTTGTGGACTAAGGGAAATAGTTTCCCTGAAGGAAAGTGCTTTCTTTGTTAGAGACCATGCTCTGCACAGACTCTTAGATTTTGTTAAATGTCCTGGGCTCAGTCCTCCATGATTCAGCTTGGAGAGGTATGCTTTCCACTGAGATGTATGCTCATCTTTCAGTTCTTTTTCCTCATAAAAAGGCGTATTCTTTTTTTGCTGCTGTTGTTGTTTGCTTCTTTTGTTTCACTAATTTCTTCCCAGAAACTCTTCTTACCTTTTTCTCATAAAAATAGGGACAAGTTAAGGGTCCCCATGTAGTTTGCTCCTTCTCAAATATTGAGAATATTAGTGGAAACTGTACCAGACAGCTTCTAGGAAGTCTGGATAGGGGTATGAGGCTGGCCACACCAGGACGCTCTAGTCTAGGAAACCACTTTTTATAGCATCTATAGCACTGGGTTGTGATTTTACCTTGAGTGAATGCTTGAAGTGAATACTTAATGACATTTTATGTTTTCATGGTATTTTAGAAGAGGAAGTTTCTATCCAGAAGTTGTAATCCACTGGTTTAAAATAAAACGTTCCCATCAGGTGATACACAATAATGGTATTATTTGCTTTACATTCTATCTTTTCTCCACTGGATGTCTACAAAACATACACTAGGTTAAATATCTTTTTCATCACTTAGCTCCATTCCTGCTGACTGTAGATACTCAAGAATGTTTGTTGAATTAATGAAATCAGTAGGGAGAGAGAGCTAGGTCTACTGAGCAGCTACTATGCATCAGGCATGCCTTGCTCGATTTAATTTTCACAAGAACCAGTGAGAAGTACATGTTACTTTCCTGTCTTTCAGATGAGGGTACATATGCATATAGAGAAATTAGAACCCTTGTACATGGTTGGTGGGAATGCAGAATGGTGCATCCATTATGGAATATAGTATAGCAGTTAATCAAAATGATTTAAAAATGGGACTACCATATAATTAAGCAATTCCATTCCTGAAAATATATCCAAAAGAAGTAAAATCAGCATCTTGAAGCATTATCTGCATGCCTATGTTTAATGCAACATTAGCCACAATAGCCAAGATATAGAAACAACATAAATGCCCATGAATAGATGAAGAAATAAAATATGCTATATGTATACAATGAAATTTTATATAGCCTTTAAAAAGGAGATCCTGCCATATGCAATAACATGGCTGAACCTGAGAGACATTGCTGCTAAGTGTAATAAACAAGTCACAGAAAGACAATTACTACAAGATTCCACTTATTTGAGGCATCCAAAATAGTCAAATTATCCCGGACACAGTGGCTAACACCTGTAATCCCAGCACTTTGGGAAGCCAAGGCGGGTGGATCACCTGAGGTCAGGAGTTTGAGACTAGACTGACCAACATGGTGAAACCTGTCTCTCCTAAAAATGCAAAAATATTAGTCAGGAGTGATGGTGTATGCCTGCAATCCCAGCTATATGGGAGGCTGAGGCATGAGAATCGCTTGAACCCAGGAGGCAGAGGTTGCGGTGAGCAGAGATTGCAGCGAGCAGAGATTGCACCATTGCACTCCAGCCTAGGCAACAAAAGCAAAACTCCAACTCAAAAAACAACAACAACAACAACAACAGTCAGATTCATAGAAACAGAGAGTATGATAGAACGTTAGTTGCTATGGACTGGGGAAGGCAGAAAGGGGAAGTTGTTGTTCAATGAGTATGAAGTTTGAGTTATGCAAGAAGAATCAGTCCTGGACCACTGTTATACTACACCGTGCCTCCAGTTAACGCTACTCTATCGTGCCTTTGTAACATTTGAAAACACAGACCTCCTGTTAAGTGTTCTTATCACAAGAAAAGGAGGTGAGGGGGTTCAAAGCAACTTTTGGAAGTGATGGGTATGTGCATTACTTTGATTGCAATAATGATTTCATGGGCCTATGTCCAAACGAATCCAATTATATACATTAAATTTGTGCAGGTTTTTGTGTATATCAATTATGCCTCAATGCTGCTAACGGAAAAAGGGAGTTTGTGATTAGGAAGGTCAAGGTAAGCCGGGATTCAAATGTAGGTCAGTATGATGCCATCCCCCATGGCTTCCCATTGGAACATCGTCTAAGCCATGTGGAAATGTGGAAACAGCCAGGAAGACTGCTTAGCTCCCATGGAACACACTGAATGGCTTAGCTCCTATGTGATACACTGGATGGCTTAGCTCCTATGTGATACACTGAATGGCTTAGCTCCTATGTGATACACCGAATGACCCACAGATGTTTGGCATGTCCTTTACTGGTTTTTCTTTGTAAAGGATTAACTGTCCATTATAAAATAAAGAGCTTTCACATGCAAATCTGGATTCAGCATGTCTTAACATATCAGAGCTCTGACAACATGGGTCTTGCCACCTGCATGGCGACCATTAACACTCACTTCCAACCTTCCCCCTGGACTACTCCCAAAGTCCATTATATCATTCTTACGACTTTACATCCTGATACCTTAAATTCCACCTATAAGTGAGAACATACGATATTTGGTTTTCCATGTTAGTTCAGTTAAAACAATGGCCTCCAGCTCTATCCAAGGTGCTGAAAAAGACCTAGAATAGATAGTGATAGTCTTTTTTAGATAATACAGGCACTCTGCAAATTGCTATAGCCCCCTTCCTTCTGGCTGCACTCCTTTACATGGCTGGCCTCTGTAAGTATTTGAGTTTGTAACCTGGACCTAAAAGAAACTTGATCCAGACCCTCTGCGTGCTCAGACTCCTTAAAATGTGGGTAGTTGATGGCTGGAGAAATCACCATGTCCTCAGGGAGTCCCAGTCATGATTTGAACATGATCACAGAAAGCCTCCCTGACACAGAACACTGTCCCCAAGGATACCCTGGGCCCTACCTCAGAGTCTGAGAGTGCCACTTTATTCAGCTAACACATCCTGTAGCCTCAGCAGGCTCCACAGAGAGTGATCTAAGAGGATGATTTGCAAATCCTGCAGGAGCAGCTGCAAGTTGAAGCTCTAGTCTCTAGGGATGGCCAAAGGAGCAATCAGCTTTGTGTATGGCGTGGTTGTTTCCTCCCCAGGGAGAAAGAATTAATGAGAGCCAGGGAAGTTCTGTCTTTGGGGTCCTGTGGGGGCTTCTTATGGGGAAGAGGATGCCAGTCTGCCTCCAGTCAAATTTAAAGGACCCTCTGAGGGATTTGTTTTTGAAGAGCAATGGACGGGAATGATCGCCCAGATTATCACTTCAGGGAGAATGTTTCTCCCCTTCCATCTTCCTTCTCAGCCACATGGGCTCTGTTAGCTATGATCCCATTTAATACAGCCAGGGGCAGTCTTGCAACCCTGAAATTTGCAGGTGAAGGTGCTCACACTTTATTATCCAAAAATGTCTCTTGTGACTCTTAATTATGACAATTTCCTGGTCTTAACTTGATGGCAATTGAGTAAGTCTATGGTGGAGCCTGGGAATTGTCATGTTTAACAAACAACTCAGATGTTTAATATAGATGGAGCAGAGTTTGAGGGGAAAAAATATTTTTTTTTCTGGAAAAAACATGCTTATTTTAATTTTAATTTATATTTTAATAGTTTTTAGGGTACAGGTGGTATTTGGTTCCATCAATCAATTCTTTCATGATTTCTGAGGTTTTTGTGCACCTGTCACCTGATCAGTTTATACTATACCCCACGTGTAGTCTTTTATCTCTCACCCACTCCCAACCTTCCCCCTGGAGTACCCCTAAAGTCCATTACATCATTCTTAAGACTTTACATCCTCATAGCTTAAATCCCCCTTGTAAGTGAGAACATACAATATTTGGTTTTCCATGTTTGAGTTACTTCACTTAAAATAATGGCCTCCAGCTCCACCTAAATTGCTGCAAAAGACATTATTTTGTTCTTTTTTATGGCTGAGTAGTATTCCATGGTGTATATATACCATCAGTGTAGAAATCCCAGAAGAGGCAAGACAGAAAGCAGGTCAAGGATTGGGGCTGGGGATAGGTGCAAGGGTTGACTGCAAATAGGCATTAGGTGAACTGTTTGGAGTGATGGAAATGTTCTAACACGGGATTTTGGTTGTGATTATGGAGTGGTATATACAAGTTAAAGTTCACCAAACTGTGTACTTAGAATAGGTGAATTTTATGGCATGCAAATTAAATTTCAATAAAGTTGCTAAATACACACACACACACACACACACACACACAAACTCTGAAGTGATAACGAATCACGTAATGATGTAATGAGAGAACAATATAGAAAAATAATGAATGCTGTCAATCATGAAGGATGAGAGCAGTTACCGTGCCACATCTATGGGCCAGATATTGAGCTGAGTTTTTTTGGTATTTTTTTCCAACTTCTATTTTAGACTTGGGGAGTACATGTTAAGCTTTGTCAGGTATATTGGATGACATTGAGGTTTGGGGCATGAATGATCCTGTCACCCAGGTAGTAAGCATAGTAGGTTTGGGGCATGAATGATCCTGTCACCCAGGTAGTAAGCATAGTATTAGTAAGTAGCTTTTCAGCTCTTGCCTCCCCCTTCTCTTCCCTACCTAGTAGTCCCCAGCATCTGTTGTTCCCATCTTTATATTTACATGTACTCAATGTTCAGTTCCCACTTATAAGTGAGCACAGGCAGTATTTGGTTTTCTGTTTCTGAGTTAATTCACTTAGAATACTGGCCTCCAGCTGCATCCACGTTGCTGCAGAGGGCATGATTTCATTCTTTGTATGGCTGCATAGTATTCCATGGTGTATATATACTGCATTTTCTTTATCTAGTCCACAGTTGATGGGCCCCTGGGTTGATTCCATGCTGTTGCTCTTGTGAACAGCACTGTGACGAAAATTCGGGTGTATATGTGTCCTTTTGGTAAACCAATTTTTCTTCAAGCTTATACCCAGGAATGGGGTTGCTGGTTTCTAATGGCAGTTTACCTCTTAGTTCTTTGTTGAGTCATGCTCTTATTATGTTCATTGTCATTATCTCTCATCCCTACCCCATGACATATGTACTGCCATCTTCTTGCAGATAGGGAAACTGAGGCTTGAGAGGTTAAGTGAGAACACACAGCTACATATCTAAAGATACACAGGAAATAACTGGGATTTGCACACAGGTGGTCTTACGCCAGGGATGTAGTCCCTTACTAACTGATTGATTAATTCAGTTGGTCCATCACATGAAACTTACAGTCTAACATAAGTAGGTCTGAAGTCCGACTACAATTTCCAACTACCTTTCTCAAGAACCCATCATGGTCGCACTAAGCTTCAGTTTCTGTATCTGAGGGCTGAAGACAATAGTAGCTATCTCAAAGGGTTCTCAGAAGAACACTGTTACATGAGATAAGATATGTAAAGCCTGGTACATATGCAAAGCTCTCCAACAAATAGAGATGTCATTAAGTTCAAATATGTGGATCCCTTAGCCTACTGGTTAATGTATTCCAGGAGCTTAGTAAATATTAGCTAGTATATAACTCTAAATATTAGGATGATTATTTGTTTAACCATCACCTAAACTGAGCATTCATATCCACCAAGAACTAGGGGGACTCATTGTGTTAGATTGCATATAAACCACAGGTCACAACCCTGTTCTCCAGGATGAAGAGGCACATAAACTCAGAACTGTAATAAAATGTGCAAGGTATAGCTGGTGACTTAGTTGACACCTTCAATGGTGGCAGAAAAATAGAGGTCATTGTTACATAGGGGTACACAGCAAGTCTTCACAAAGAAGCAGATAGTCAATAATTACTTGTTTATTTTAAAATAACATAAAGCATGTAATTTTATTATTTGTAACTCAAAGGATAAATGCTTGAGGGGACAGATATGCCATTCTCTACCATGTGTGTATTTCACAATGCATGCCTGTATCAAACCATCTCATGTACCCCATAAATATATACACTATGTACCCACAAAAGTTTTAAAAATAAATTTTTTAACAAAAGAAGCAGATAGTTGAGCCCAACTTTAAAGAACAAGTCTTTTTCTTGGAACTCACCTGAACTCCCATCAATGATAGACTGGATAAAGAAAATGTGGCACATATATATCGTGGAATATTATGCGGCCATAAAAAAGAATGAGTTCATGTTCTTTGCGGGGACATGGAAGAAGGTGGGAGCTATTATTCTCAGCAAACTAACATTGGAGCAGAAAACCAAACACCACGTTTTTACTCATAAGTGGGAGTTGAACAACAAGAACACATGGACACAGGGAGGGGAACATTACACACCCGAGCCTGTCAGGGAATGCGGAGGGAAGCATTAGGACAAATACATAATGCATACAGGGCTTAAAACCTAGATGATGGGTTGATAGGTGCAGCAAACCACCATGGCACATGTACATCTGTGTAACAAACCTGCACATTCTGCACATGTACCTCAGAACTTAAAAGAAAAAAACGTCTTTTGTAGCTGACATATATTATTTTTGTGTGTCTAGCATCTGTTTAAATCAAATGCATCATAATTTTATTTCCAGATTTGCAAATC
Organism: Saguinus oedipus; assembly: GCA_031835075.1. NCBI lineage: Eukaryota > Metazoa > Chordata > Mammalia > Primates > Cebidae > Saguinus > Saguinus oedipus. The sequence continues at coordinate 7,099,519 of CM063179.1, forward strand.
CATAGAAACCTTGGTTTTTCCTTTTCTGTAAGAAAGACAGCCTTACAGAAACAATAAGAGCACATAGACACGGTGAGGGGAACATCACAAGCTCCTTTCTGTTTGGGGATCTTGGTGCTCCCATCACTTATTTTCACACACAAATCCTGATGGCTCCATTCTCAGAGTAGAACTTTCCAGGTGAAAATATAGCACTGACGCTTTTTGGATGTTGCCAGTTCCAATTACCCCCTCCATGTTAACTCTCTGAAGCCGCCATGCAAAGTATGGCTTCCTGGGGACTCTGGGATGCAGCATTGTGACTCAGCATGTGATATCTTCTACATATCCCCTGTTGTGATCAGGCAAGCATTTGTGAAAAGCTGTTCTACCTGGAGGATGATTTCACATCTAGTACAGCTAACAAACTCAGGTGTTTCTAAATGACTTTAATGTGAGTGGGAGGAGTCGTTTAACCTTTCCCTTTACTTTTCTTTTAAACTTCCAGAAATGCACAGCTTCTGGCTAAACAGAGTTACATGTCTTTTCTTTCCCTGAATTTTTCAATCCAGAGGGAAAATCAGCTGAAGGTGAAGCTGACGCTGCAAGCTTCATTAGGGTTAGCAGGAGATGGAGTGATTGAGGAGCTGCCTTGCTTCCATTTTAAATTGCAAAAGTAAAGGCAGCAACTTAGAAAACTGTTCTTCTAATTCTTAATAGCTATTTGCCTTCCTCATTATGACTGAAAATAGATTGGAGGGGGAAATGCATAGAAGGCCAGGACCCAGTATATTTTAATTCTCTAAAGCATCAATATGGAAAGGGAGAAGAAGGAAATTCTGTGCTCCTGGTCATTAGCAAACGTACTCTGTCTCACACAGACTGACTTCTTTCAAGTATCTCTGTCTCAAATTTTATTAGATGAGAAGGACACTCTACTTTTTATGCAAGCATGTGGTAATTTATAAAACATGGCTGCAAATTACCTGATTCTTCATTCAGCTGGTATTCTTCCAATTGCTTTAAAAGACCATAAAAATGGTAATGCCATGGTGTACCGTTAAATGCTCAGCTATTTAGCCCAGCAGCCCTCCCTGTTTAATAGTTTTGCTCATTTAGTATGTACAATTTGTAACTGAGTAAATCTCATTTTGAAGGAGGCTGGGGAAGTTAAGCTGCCTCTGGGAGTCCGGGATACACCCTTTTGTGGCAGGAATATCACTAATAGCTACCTGGATTCTCTGAGTACCTGCTAATGAAGCCAGATTCTCAGAATGGCTAATGAGCTTGGCCATTATTATATGACTTAAAATGTGAGTCTGTTTGTTTTTCCTGTTGTGAGGTTATTTGGAATATCCAAGGGAACTTGGATATTCATGCAAGCAGGTAACCTGCACCATCACCTAAGTGTTATTTGAATTGATTCTGGCAACCCCTCCCTCCTGAACATCAGCTACACTCTGAATGAAATACAAAATCTAAGCCAACACTGAGAAGATGGAGTTTGGGTGTGCACCTGTTAAAGATGTCATTGTCCAAAATTAATTTAAACCTATCTGTATGTCCCGTAAAAATTGTTAATACAGAAGTAGGGAAAATAAGTTTGGCAGGGAGAGTGGGGCCAGCTGGGGAACCTGTCCTGAGAAAGGTTTTGACTTTATTCATTGAGTGATTGGAGATTCACTGGAGATGTCAGAGCAGAAAAAAATGAACCTGGTAGCAGCGTGCTAAGCTCATGTAGAGAGGAAGTCTTGGAACACCCATCAGGAAGCACTTCTGGAGATGTAAGGTTGAGATACTAAGGGTTCCAGCCAGAGCAGTGTTGGCTAAAATGAAGAGAAAGGAGCAGATATAAGCAGTATTAAATTGTGGTAGGCGGAATTAAAATGACCTCAAATTCCCAGCTTTGATGGCACAAACTCTTGAATAATCCCCCTTTTTTTGAGTATTGGCAAGACCTGTGAATATAATGGATGTCAATCCCATGGCTAGGTCACTTAGCTGGCTTTGAGGTGACAGCAAAGGAGATGATATCAGGTGGCCTGACCTAATCAGGAAAACCTTCAAAAAGTGTGAGATCATTGAAATTCCCACTGTAGGTCTCAAGGAAGAAAGCAAGCTGCTCTGTTCTGAACTGCCAGTAGAGAGGAGTGGCCTCTCTACTGTAAGACCTCAGTCTTACAGCCACAAGGAACTGAATTCTCACAACCAATGAGCTTGGAAGAGGAACCCAGATTCCAATGAGATTTCAGCCCAGGCTGATTTCAACCTTGATTTCAGCTTTATAAGACCTTGAGCAGAGAAGCCAGCCATGCCATGCCTGGCTTTTGTCCTCCTGACCTGTGAGATAATAAATGAGTGTTGTTTTTACCTGGTAAGTTAGCCATAATTTGTTAGGCAGCAAGAAAAAACTCATGCCAGTTCCCACTAATTAGGAGATAATCAGTCTAAAAAGACTCAATCTGAATTATAAAATCTTACTTTACAAAATGAATTTATATTTCAATATAAATGACAAATCAAGTGAAGAGTTGGTTGACCAAGTGTTTCCAGGCTGAGGGTCTTTTGAACTTCCTTTATTGAATATATATGATATGTTTATAACCTACTTTGTTCCGTGGTGCTGGTCAAGGGTTTATACTGATGTTTAGACTGTTAGTCTTCTCCTTCCCCTTTCCACCTGCCTTCCTCCAATGATCCTCAGTATATTATTTCAGATATTACAGTAATTATTAACCCTGGTTGAACCAGACTCTATTCAGAATTATGTCTCATTGAAATCCTGTAAGGTTTTAGTCTACTTCTGAGTCTCAGAAAAGCTACACCTTGATACAGAAGAGGAGGTACTGACTGGGATTGGCAGGAAACAAACTGACTGATCAGCTCTCTGGGTTCCCAACATGTGAAATCTGCTTTCCTAAAATTTTCTGTGGCCATGGTCCAGGAAGGGATTCTTTGTTCTGAGGGTTCAGAACACTTTGTTAGTGTTGTAGGTAGGTCTGATCTGCCCAGAGTCAACCTGAATTCAATTTGGGTTGAATTCAGATCCTGATTCTAACTCTAAACTTCTACATCCATTTAAAAAATGCTGAAAATGTGTCTACCTTAGAACACTTTTGAAATGGGATGATTATCTCCTGTACCCCAATTACTTGTGGAAAAATTAAAAATTTCAAAAGAGTCACGCTAAGGAAGAAAGGAGATTATGTTCCAGTTTAAAGATGAACACTGAGCATTAAAAAAAAAGAAAGAAAATCAATGATTCAACGATCAGTAAGGAGGAGGAGGAAGATTTATCAACATAATGCACACAGAGTAAGGGTTTGACACTGAGTGAATTAACAAATGAATGAATGAAGACGCTTGGTGATGGAGGCCAATTCACGAAATAAATGTAAAAATTGGACCAGCTAACTACTTTGGATAATTATTTTGGCTGACCAAGGAAGTTAGCAGAGATGCCAGGTCATTTCCAAAGGCTGCTTGGTAAGCATGAGATTCTAAGCAAAGGCAAGGAGAGATTTTTTTTTTTAAATGTAGAAATCACCTGTTTTATGGTACCAATCAGTGATCTCCAGATAAACCTATCATCACATTCAGGTTGGAGATACTCAACAAAATCTAAACCAACACTGCAAGAGTGAAATGTGGATTTGCTAGTGTCCAATGTCCTTTTTACAGTGGCTGGCTGGACACTAACATGGGAATCTGTAAATCTCCCTTTTGTAACCATTACCAACCCCTTCTGAAGAACTTAGAGTTTTTTTTCCAACATATTGATTCAAGTCCAGCCTTATAGGTTTCACCACCATTCGGTTTCATCAAGCTGATATTATATATCCATTCTCCAATTTTCCAGGTGTTAATGTCATATTTTAAACCCCAGAGAGTGATGCTATGTCCAGTCTTTTGAGGGAAGGGGCAATCCAGATTTGCCACTCTGTCTTTTCTGTAGAATAAATCACACAAACTGAATAGACCCAGTGAGATCACAAAGCCAAAACCAAAATGTATTTCTCCCAAAGTCATTTTAAACCAAAGACAATTTACAAACAGAGACATGAATATTTTTTCTTGAGTATATGTTCTGAAAGATTTATGAACCAGGATCTTAAAAGTCAATTTGAGTTACGTGGAAGAATGTCCTGATTTTTAGATGTGTGCTGAAGGATTTAGAAATCAAGTGTCATGATGTCTGAAACTTACTTTTTTAAAATTGCATTTTAGGTTTTGGGGTACATGTGAAGAACATGCAAGACTGTTGCATAGGTACACACATGACAGTGTGATTTGCTGCCTTCCTCCCCATCACCTATATCTGGCATTTCTCCCCATGCTCTCTCCCCAACTCCCCACCCCCTGCTGTCCCTCCCCTATTTACCCCAAGAGACCCCAGTGTGTGATGCTCCCCTCCCTGTGTCCATGTGTTCTCATTGTTCAACACCTGCCTATGAGTGAGAACACACAGTGTTTGATTTTCTGTTCTTGTGTCAGTTTGCTGAGAATGATGGTTTCCAGATTCATTCATGTCCCTACAAAGGACACTAACTCATCGTTTTTTATGGCTGCATAGTATTCTATGGTGTATATGTGCCACATTTTCCCTGTCCAGTCTATCATGGATGGGCATTTGGGTTGGTTCCAAGTCTTTGCTATTGTAAACAGTGCTACAATGAACATTCATGTACATGTGACCTTATAATAGAACAATTTATAATCTTTGGATATATACCAAGTAATTGGATTGCTGGGTCAAATGGAATTTCTATTTTTAGATCCCTGAGGAATCGCAACACTGTCTTCCACAATGGTTGCACTAATTTACACTTCCACCAACGATGTAAAAGTGTTCCTATTTCTCCATATCTTCTCCAGTATCTGTTGTCTCCAGATTTTTTAATGATCGCCATTCTAACTGGCGTGAGATGGTATCTCAATGTGCTTTTGATTTGCATTTCTCTAATGACCAGTGAAAATGAGCATTTTTTCATGTTTGTTAGCTTCACATGTCTTCTTTTGTAAAGTGTCTGTTCATATCCTCTGCCCACTTTTGAATCAGCTTGTTTTTTTCTTGTAAATCTGTTTTAGTTCTTTGCAGATTCTGGATATTAGCCCTTTGTCAGATGGGTAGATTGCAAAATTTTTTTCCCATTCTGTTCGTTGCCAATTCACTCTAATGACTATTTCTTTTGCTGCACAGAAGCTGTGGAGTTTGATTAGGTCCCATTTGTCTATTTTGGCTTTTGTTGCCAATGCTTTTGGTGTTTTGGTCATGAAGTCCTTGTCTATGCCTATGTCCTGAATGGTTTTGCCTAGATTTTCTTCTAGGGTTTTTATGGTGTTAAGTCTTATGTTTAAATCTTTAATCCATCTAGAGTTAATTTTAGTGTAAGTGTCAGGAAGGGGTCCAGTTTCTGCTTTCTGCACATGGCTAGCCAGTTTTCCAAACACCATTTATTAAACAGGGAATCATTTCCCCATTGCTTGTTTTTGTCATGTTTGTCACAGATTGGATGGTTATAGATGTGTGGTGTTTCCTCCGAGGCCTCTGTTCTGTTCCATTGGTCTATATCTCTGTTTACGTACCAGTACCATGCTGTTTTGATTATTGTAGCCTTGTAGTATAGTTAGAAGTCTGGTAGTGTAATGCCTCCCACTTTGTTCTTTTTGCTTAGAATTGACTTGGCTATGCATGCTCTCTTTCGGTTCCATATAAAGTTTAAGGTGTTTTTTTCCAGTTCTGTGAAGAAGGTCATTGGTAGCTTGATGGGGATAGTGGTGAATCTGTAAATTACTTTGGGCAGTATGGCCATTTTCACAATATTGATCCTTCCTAACCATGATCATGGAATGTTTCTCTATCTGTTTGTGTTCTCTCTTATTTCGTTGAGCAGTGGTTTGTAGTTATCCTTGAATAGGTCCTTTATGTTCCTTGTTAGTTGTATTCCTAGGTATTTTATTCTCTTTGCAGCAATTGTGAATGGCAGTTCATTCTTGATTTGGCTCTCTTTAAGTCTGTTACTGGTGTTTAAGAATCCTTGTGATTTTTTCACATTGATTTTTGTATCCTGAGACTTTGCTGAAGTTGCTTATCAGTTTCAGGAGATTTTGGGCTGAGACAATGAAATATTCTAAATATACAATCATGTTCTCTGCAAATAGAGACAATTTGACTTTCTCCTTTCCTAATTGAATATCCTTTATTTCTTTTTCTTGCCTGATTGATCTGGCTAGAACTTCCAATACTATATTGAATAGGACTGGTGAGAGAGGGTATCCTTGTCTAGTGCCAGATTTCAAAGGGAATGCTTCCAGTTTTTGCCCATTCAGTATGATATTGGCTGTGGGTTTGTCATAAATAGCTTTTATTATTTTGAGATACATTCCATCACTACCTAGTTTATTGATGGTTTTTAGCATGAAGGGCTGTTGAATTTTGTCAAAGGCCTTCTCTGCAACTATTGAGATGATCATGTGGTTTTTGTCTTTGGTTCTGTTTATGTGGTGAATTACGTTTATAGACTTTCATATGTTGAACCAGCCTTGCATCCCAGGATGAAGCCTACTTGATCATGCTGAATAAGCTTTTTGATGTGCTGTTGCAATTGGTTTGCTGGTATTTTATTGAAGATTTTTGCGTCTATGTTCATCATGGGTATTGGCCTGAAGTTTTCTTTTCTTGCTGAGTCTCTTCCGGGTTTTGGTATCAGGATGATGTTGGTCTCATAAAATGATTTGTGAAGGATTCCCTCTTTTTAGATTGTTTGGAATAGGTTCAGAAGGAATGGTACCAGGTCCTCTTTGTATGTCTGGTAGAATTTGGCTGTGAATGCATCTGGACCTGGGCTTTTTTTTTTGGGTGGTAGGCTATTAATTGCTGCCTCAACTTCAGCCCTTGTTATTGGTCTATTCAGGGTTTCAACTTCTTCCTTGTTTTTAGGCTTGGGAGGATGCAAATGTCCAGGAATTTATCCATTTCTTCCAGGTTAACTAGTTTATGCACACAGAGTTGCTTGTAATAATCTCTGATGATGGTTTGTATTGCTGTGGAATCTGTGGTGATTTCCCCTTTACTTTCACACCCCACTGTCAATATTAGACAGATCAACGAGACAGAAAATTCACAAGGATATCAAGGACTTGAACTCAGATCTGGAACAAGCAAACCTAATAGACATTCACAGAACTCTCCACCCCAAATCCACAAAATATACATTCTTCTCAGCACCACATCACACCTACGCAAAAACTGACCAAATAATTTGAAGTAAATCACTCCTCAGCAAATGCAAAAGAATGGAAATAACAAACAGTCTCTCAGACCACAGTGTAATCAAGTTAGAACTCAGCATTCGGAAACTAACTCGGAACCACACAGCTTCATGGAAACTGAACAACTAGCTCTTGAATGTTGATTGGATAAACAATGAAATTAAGGCAGAAATAAAGAAGTTCTTCTAAACCAGTGAGAATGAAGACACAACATACCAGAATCTCTGGGACACATTTAAAGCACTGTCTAGAGGAAAATATATAGCAATAAATGCCCACATGAGAAGCAAGGAAAGATCTCAAATCAACACCCTATCGTCAAAATTGAAAGAGCTAGAGGAGCAAGATCAAAAAAACTCAAAACCTAGCAGAAGACAAGAAATAACTAAGATCAGAGCAGAACTGAAGGAGACAAGAGACACAAAAACCCTTCAAAAAATCAATAAATCCAGGAGCTGGTTTTTCAAAAAGATAAACAAAATAGACCACTAGCCAGATTAATAAAAAAGAAAAGAGAGAAGAATCAAATCATGTAATAAAGAACAATAAAGGGGATATCACTATAAATTGCAACTTACTTTCAACTACATCAGCAAATAAACACACATGTGTGTGTGTATATATATATATATACCTATCTTGCTATATATATATGTATGCGTGCCTATCTTTCTATATATGTGTATATATGTATACCTACCTTTCTGTATATATGTATATATGTATACCTACCCTTCTATATATATGTATATATGTATACCTATCTTTCTATATACATACATGTAGATATACTATATATCTACATATATGTATAGAACAAAATCTAAACTAACACTGCAAGGTTTGTATATGTATAGGTACATTTATACATAGGTATATATCTACATGTACATATGTATAGGTATATCTACATGTACATGTAGATATATAGATATATCTAGATATACATATATATAGAAAGACAGGTAAATATAAAGCAAATTGGCAAAATTTAACAACTGTTGGCTCTGTATGGCATGTATATGAATGTTCATTGCACTGGTCTTTCAACATTTGTCTATGTTTGAAAATATTCCTAAAAAAAATGCTGGAAAGAAATTCTACCTGTATTTTAATTCTATTTTATTATTATTTTGAGAGAGAGTCTCGCTCTATCACCCAGGCTGGAGTGCAATCTTGTGATCTCGGCTCACTGCGACCTCTGCCTCCCAGGTTCAAGCAATTCTTCCTGCCTCAGCCTCCCTAGTAGCTGGATTACAGGTGCCCACCACCATGCTTGGCTAATTTTTATATTTTTTAGTAGAGACAGGGTTTCACCATGTTGGCCAGGCCTCAGGTTGGTCTTGAATACCTGACCTCAGGTGATCTGCCCGCCTTGACGTCCCAAAGTGCTGGGATTACAGGCATGAGCCACCATGCTGGGCCTTAATTCTATTTTATATGTTTAAAGGTGAATCTGTGCTCTTCTATTCTTTTCTTCTATAATATTGATTCTAATCAGTTAAATATACAGAACCTTTTCACTAGGGCCTCCTTTTACTAACAGTTATATTTTATATGTTATTCTTTTATTCCCTTGTAGTGATTTTGTCCAACTCTCTTCTACTTAGGACATGGGTTTGCTTTCTGCTTTTAATGTAATTTTATATTTAACTAGAGAAGGCTTGCTTGGGCTCTTTCTTTTTACTGATGTCTTATTTAATAAATCAAAACCAACTCTAGCTTCTGACATTAAGCCCAGCCAATACTCCATTTCTTATTAGGATGAAAACGTCTGTGACTTTCCCCCTACTAGGATGCCACAAGACAACTTTGCATTTAGTGATGGTGGCCCAGAAGTTACAGGGAATTAGATCTAATTCAATTTGGCTCACTTTGATCCAAGCCTCTTAACATAATTTTCAAGTGTTTGACCCAATCAGGATCATGAAGTGGAAAATTTGAGAAAACCTGATTACCGAGGGTTCCCCCTCCGCCTCAAAAAATCAAAAGGACTGTTGGAAGATGTTTAAGAAATGACATTGCATGGGAAACATCACAGTGTGTGAGTCAAGATGCTTCAGAATCAGTCGACCAGAAAGGTACCTTGTTGTCGACTCTGCTGAGAGGACACACTTGAAAAGGCAGGAAGACGGGGATCCTGCTGAGAGAAACAGAACAGAGCCAATTGTGTGTTAGCAACTTCCTCCTCAGAAGAGCTTCTAAGCTGAGCGGCTCTGTGGAAACCTTTTTGAGGTTGATGATGATGGTGTTGTGTCCCATAGAGTTAGTGAGTGAGGTCTTACCATGGAAACCTTGACCAGAGGCAGTTCCGATGAATTTCTTGCTGATTCAGACAATCCTCATAAAAATACCATGATGTTAACAGAATTATCCCCAAGTTGAAGGTACAGAAACTGAGGCTCAGAGATCTACATAATTTACTTTGCAATGACACAGAGTTGGTTCTTCACATTAGTCATTTAGATCCCAGAGCCTGAGCTCTTTGTCATAAATAGGAAGCTTAGATATCATATACACTAATCTTTGTCTTCCTTCCTTCCTTCTCTTCCTTCCTTTTCCTTCCTCCTTCCTTCCTTTCCTTCCTTCTTTCCTTCCTTCCTTCTTCCCCTCCCTTTTTCTTTCCTTCCTTCCTTCCTCCCCTCCCTCATTTTTTCCCTCCCTCTCTTCTTTCTTCCTTCCTCTTAGCATGTAATATACTGTTGTAGTATTATAAACTTCAGGAGTACAGCCATGAAGAAATGAAATAAAGGTCCTTGCTCTCATGCAGCTCACATACTTGATGCTCATAAGTGAAAAGGGACACATTAAGCAGAGTCAGGCATGCTTGGGGTGTGGAACTGCATGCTTAAACATGGAGTCTATATAGAAACCGGTGCCAGATGTGGGTGAAGGGGAGGAAGGCAGCAAATCACACTGCCACATGTGTACCTATGCAACTATCTTGCATGTTCTGCACATGTACCCCAAAACCTAAAATGCAATTAAAAAGAAAAAAGAAACTGGTGCGAAAGCCCTGTGGCCACAGCTAATGGGTTCCCAGCATATTTGAATAACAGCAAGGAGACCATTGTGCCTAACAGAGGGAGCAAAGGGGAGATAGGAGGAGGAAAGGTTAAAGAGGTGACTGGAGGCAAGCTCTTGTAGGGATTTTGTGCTGAGAAAAATCCGTTGCAACAGAATTTAAACACAATGACAAGACTGACTTCCATTTTCAAAGGGACACCCTGGCTATTGTATTTTAGGGCAATGGAAGAACCAAAGAGGCCAGTTAGAAGAAATCCAGACAAGAGAGATGTTTGTCACTCATGTTAGGAGGGAGGCAGTTAAGGCAAGGAGAAGTGCCAGATTCAGAACATGTTCTGAAGGTAGGGGCAAAATCACTTTCCATGGACGGCAAGTGGAGTGTGAGAATAATTGAGCAGTGGAGCTCAACTCTGGGGTGGGGCCTATGTATTTGGAAGGATGTAATGCCATCAACTGGGATGGGAAAGCTATTGTAGCTCGTTGGAGGTAGAAGAAGTATAGTCTGGAAAATATTTAGTCTTTGACTTCTTGATTTTGAGACACCCATTAGACATCTGAATAGAGAGGTCTATAGTTTAGGATACAAGTGTGGGCGTCACTGATGATAGACTGGACAGGGAAAATATGCCACATATACACCATGGAATATTATGCAGCAATAAAAAATGATGAGTTCATGTCCTTCGTAGGGACATGGATGAACCTGGAGACCATCATTCTCAGCAAACTGACACAAGAACAGAAAATGAAATACCACATGTTCTCACTCAAAGGCAGGTGTTGAACAATGAGAACACATGGACACAGGGAGGGGAGCATCAAATACTGGGGTCTGTTGGGGTAAATAGGGGAGGGACAACAGGGGTTGGGGAGTTGGGGAGACATAGCATGGGGAGAAATGCCAGATGAGGGTGAAGGGGAGGAAGGCAGCAAATCACACTGCCACGTGTGTACCTATGCAACTGTCTTGCATGTTCTTCACATGTACCCCAAAACCTAAAATGCAATTAAAAAAAAAGTGTGGGCTGTAGAGCCGCATGCAAGTTGTTAGGAATGAGGTGGTAGAAACATGTTGATCAGCGATCAGCCAACCTTTGTTCACCTTGTATAATTTAAGGCCAAGTTTTTTCATAACATCTACTTTTCTTTCTCTCTATGTTAGATATTTCTCTTTAGCTCATTTTTACAATGAAAATCTGTTTCTTTTCTTTAAATTCACCTTAAAAAATTAATAGATAATGCACACATCATAAAATTAGCTGTTTTTATAGTGTAATATTCTGATTTTTAACAGATTTATGAGATTTCACAACCATCAACACTATCCAGTTCCAAAATATTTTTATCACCGCCAGAAGAAACCCTAAACTTATCAATAGTCACTCTGTATTCCTGCCTGTTCTGAGGCCCTGGCATCTATTAATCTACTTCCTGTCTCTCTAGATTTGCGTATTCTGAGCATTTCATAAAAATCGCATTATACAATATGTGGCCTTTTGTGTCTGACTTTTTTTGGTTAGCACAATATTTTCAATGTGTATTCATGTTGTAGCATGTATCACCACTTCATTCTTTTTCATTGATAAATAATACTCCATTGAAGGAATATACTTTATTTTAATTATCTATTTAATTATCTATCTACGATGGATATTAGCATCGTATCTACTATTTTAATATTATGAATCATGCTGCAGTGAGCATTCATGCACAAGTTTTTATGTGCATACATATTTCCAACTCTTGTGGGTATGTATGTAGCAACAGATTGCTGGTCAAGTGGTAACTCCATATTTAACTTTTTGAGAAACTGCCAGACTGAGTTTCACAGCAGCTACACTGTTTTACATTCCCACCAGCAATGCATGAAAGTTCCAATTTGTCTGCATTCCTGCCAAGATTTGTAATTGTGTGTCTTCTTGATTATAGTGATCTTGGTGGGTGTGAAGTGGTATATTATTGTGATTTTGATTTGTATTTCCCTAATGACTAATGATATTGAACATCTTTGCATGTGCTTATTAGTCATTTGAATATCTTCTTTGGACAAATGCCTATTCAAGTTCTTTGCCAATTTTTAAATTGGGGTATTTAACTTTTTAGTTGAATTTTAAGGATTCTTCGTATATGAATATCATCTGTATGACTGGCAAATATTTTCTCCCATTCTTTGGTTTTCACATTCTTAATAGTGTCTTTTGATGCATGAAAGCTATTAGCTTTGATAAAATCCAACATATCTATTTTTTAATTAAGAAATACACCTGAGTTTTATAGTTTCTGCTTTTACATTTAGATCTTTGATACATTTTGAAATGTTTTCTGTATCATGTAATATCGGAGCCTAAATTTATTCTTTTGCATGTAGACATCCAATTGCCCCAGCACCACTGTTGCAAAGACCATAACTTCTCTAATGAATGAATGGTCTTGGCATCCTTGTCAAACGTTTTCTGAATTTACTTTATAGATTTTTTTCCAGCTCCTGTATTTAGTACAAGAACTATATAGAGGAGATGTGTTTTTAAATGAATACAAGCAAGCAGGTATACATATATATATATGTGTGTGTGTGTGTGTGTGTGTGCGTATATATACACTCACATATGTGTATATGTGTATATGTATATAAATATAATTTTCAGATGATCTTTAAAAGATCTTAATATTCTTGTTTTCTACCTTAATAAAAGATGAAGCTCTAACTTTGTAACTGGAGGTAGTTGAGATTTGGAGACAGGGCTAAAGATGGGCAGAATAATTCGGACTGTAGTACATTCTCTGCAGTAGTTATAAAATCACTTCTGTACTACAACCGCTCATCTTTTTTTGTTGTTGGTGGTGGTGAGGTAGCTTTTCATCTTTATTTTTTAACTTTTTTTTATTATTATATTTTAAGTTCTGGGGTACCTGTGTAGATCGTGCAGGATTGTTATATAGGAATACTCATGCCATGGTGGTTTGCTGTACCCATCTCCCCATCATCTACATTAGGTATTTCTCCTAATGTTATCCCTCCCCAATCCTTCCACCCCCTGCTATCCCTCCACTAGCTCTCCCACCCCCCAATAGGCCCTGGTGCATGATGTTCCCCTCTCTGTGTCCATGTGTTTGCATTTTTCCACACCCACTTATGAGCGAGAACGTGTGGCGTTTGGTTTTCTGTTCTTATGTGAGTTTTCTGAGGATGATGGTTTCCATCTTTATCCATGTCCCTGCAAAAATCATGAACTCATCCTTTTTTATGGCTGCTGGTATTCTATGGCCTATATGTGCTACATTTTCTTTATCCAGTCTATCATTGAGGGGCATTTGGGATAGTTCTAAGTCTTCACTATTGTAAACAGTGCCACAATGAACATACATGTGCATGAGAAATGCAGATCAAAACTACACTGAGATACCGTCTCACACCAGTTAGAATGGCGATCCTTAAAAAATCTGGAGACAACAGATGCTGGAGAGGATGTGGAGAAAAAGAAATGCTTTTACACCGTTGGTGGAAGTGTAAATTAGTTCAACCATTGTGGAAGACAGTGTGGTGATTCCTCGAGGATCTAGGAATAGAAATACCATTTGACCCAGCAATCCCATTACTGGGTTTATACCTAAAGGATTATAAATCATTCTATTATAAAGAATTTTATTTTTTTAAAAAAGGAGAAGAAATATCTGAGGCAGTTGTAATAAATGTTTGACAATGTGAGTTGGGTGAGCTCACAGGTACTCCTCCTATTATTCTGCATACCTTTTTTACACTTAAACATTTTATTAAAAACAAACATCTCAACATTGTACAATGTAATCCAACCAAACACTTCAGATGAGATTGGAACTGTTGATTTTGTTAAAGTTTACACATGGGCCTTTAACTGTGATAAAATTTGTTTTTACCTATCAATACAATAGTTCTTAGACATATCACTGAAATGTAATGATTAGATGAATATAAGTGGATTAATCTTTTTTTTTTTTTGGAGATGGAGTTTCACTTTTGTTGCCCAGGCTGGATTGCAGTGGTGCAATCTCCGCTCACTGCAACCTCTGCCTCCCGGGTTCAAGTGATGCTCCTGCCTCAGCTGCCCAAGTAGCTGAGATTATAGGCATGTGCCACCACACCCAGCTAATTTTGTATTTTTAACAGCAAGCAGGTTTCTCTATGTTGGTCAGGCTGGTCTCAAACTCCCGACCTCAGGTCATCCACCAGCCTTGGCCTCCCAAATTTCTGGGATTATAGGCATGAGCCACTGTGCCCAGCTGGATTAATCTTTTCTATAACTGACAAGGCAGCCCCTTGGAATGATGCAAATTTCTCTGTGTGGTTCCACCTTCTAGGTACTACTGGAATCACTTTACCGAGATGTCCATGTGTGTCTTATTGGCCCACCTTCTTTCCACTTTTATGATCTATCTCCCCTCTGCCTCCACTTTACCCAGGTACCATCTTCACCCAGTTATTTTTCTTCCTTCATACTTGGTCTTCCAAAAAGAGCTTTCTAGTCACTGGGTAGAGAATTTCAAGGCATCAAACTCGTATGTGAATATGCACATAACAATATCGCATGATCACCATTTCTACTAGGGCAGGGAAAAAGGATTACAAGAAAAGAGGGAGGAAACAGGGAACCTGTTGGGGCTAGGCCAGAACAAAAAGGTAGAGGACAACAGCAAAGACACGGAATCAACCTAGATGCTCATTGGCAGTGGATCAAATAATGAGAATGTGCATATATACCATGGAATGCCACACAACCATAAAAAAGAGCAAAATCGTGTTCTTGGCAGCAACATGGATGCAGTTGGAAGGCATTATTCTAAGCAAACTAACATAGAAACAAAAACCCAATACTGCATGCTCCCACTTGTAAGCAGGAGCTAAACATTGAGTACATAAAGACACAAAGATGGGAACAACAGACATTGGGGCTTACTTGAGAGAGTAGAATGTGAAGAGAGCTGGGGTTAAAAAGCTACCTATGGGGACAGGGCACAGTCGCTCACACCTGTAATCCCAGCACTTTGGGAGGCGGAGGCATGTGGATCACAAGGTCAAGAGATTGAGACCACCCTGGTCCACATAGTGAAACCGTCTCTACTAAAAATTAAGTAAGTGTGGTGGTACGTGCCTATAGTCCCAGCAACTTGGGGGGCTGAGGTAGGAGAATTGCCTGAACATTGGAGGCAGAGGTTGCAGTGAACCAAGATTGCGCCACTGCACTCCAACCTGGTGACAGAGTGAGACTTTGTCAAAGAAGGAAGGAAGAAAGGAAGGAAGGAGGGAGGGAGGGAGGGAGGGAGGGAGGGAGGGAGGAAGGAAGGAAGGAAGGAAGGAAGGAAGGAAGGAAGGAAGGAAGGAAGGAAGGAAGGAGAGAGAAACTACCTATTGGGTACTGTGCTCACCACTTGGGTGATGGAATCATTTTCACCCCAAATCTCAGCAACATACAATATGCCATGTAAGAAACCTGCAAATGTACTCCCTGAATCTAAAATAAACATTCAAAGAAAAAGAGGTGAAGGAGCAGAAAATCATATCCTACCATATAATCATCAGGCATTGAGAAGTTGGGTGGCTTCCACCCACAGTCTAGAAAGGTGACGAAGGGGACACTTTCAGGCCGAAAATGCTTTTCACAAAATGCCTCTGGATTATGCTTCGGAAAATGGCATTAGCTGTGGTGGTGATAAATGGTCTTTTAAACCCACAAAACATTCATCAGCTTAACACTCAGGCCCTTCAGGTAGCACAGAGAGTGAACATTGACTGGAAACATGAAATATGGGCCAGTTCACCATCCACTAACTAAAATGTTTCATCTGGTAATCACTCCAGCGCAAGATTTATTTTTGGTTTCACAAACATCTTTTTAGTTTAAATTAGATTCAAGGGATCCTCTCTCTCCATCATCTGACGTCCTGGAGTTTAATATTTTTGGGGGCTCTTTTCATTAACCCTCTCATAATCATCTTCCAAAAAGAAAATTGCATGTGGAGCTGAACAATAATTATGAACTCCACCGGAAGTTTGGGCTGACAGTATGCTTTGAAGGAAGCAGGCTGAGAGTTCTTTAACCACAGGAATTATGAAAACGTCTGACATAGAAGTGGAATTTCCGTTCCCCAACATCATCCCAGGTATTCTTAACTTGCATTTCAAAGCTCAGCGTGGGCATTACTTCTACTATGGGACCATTTTTGTTGTTGTTGTTGTTTTAAGACAGAGCTTTGATCTATTGCCTGGGTTGGAGGGCAGGGGCACAATTATAGCTTGCAGCCTCGACCTCCTGGGCTCAAGAGATCCTCTTACTGCAGTCAGTCTCCAGAATAACTGGGACTACAGGTGCATGCCACCATGCCTGGCTAAATTTTATATTTTTCATAGAGATGAAGTCCCGCTACATTGCCCAGTCTGGTCTTGAACTCCAGAAGTCAAGTGATCCTCCTGTCTCAGCCTCCCAAAATGCTGGGATTGCCGATGGGAGCTACCGTACCCAGGCAGAAACATTTTTGTTTGTTTGTTTCTGCCCACCCCACCCAGATAGAAACATACACTTCTTCTCCTGGACTCCTACAGCTCTCTGTGGTGCCTCCCTTGAAGTCATCCACCACTTGACTTCCCAGCCCTTCTCCAGCATTTTCCTCATGCCCTTGGATACCCAGTGCTCGTCTCAGTTATGGTTGAATTCCCTCTGTGTTTGCTAGTGTCCAGCACACAGCAGACATTCGCCAAACACTTGATGAAGAAATGAAGTGATCTTTCTGTGTGTAGTATGCTTGTTTGGATCCTGAGACAGCGAATAAGAAAAGCCTCCAAGAGGCAAGTAGGCAGGTAATAAGACAGGAAAGAGGAAAAGAGAGAAAACTGAATTCCATGCCAAATCTCATTGAACACCATTTTCAGTATAATGAGAAAGGACCCAAAGAGAAAATTTAAAGGGGAAAAGAATCTTAATGATAAGAAACAAAAACCCTTACGCATCAAATGGCAGGGTGACAAATTCTAGAAACAGATTAATTTCTCTGTTAATGTGTAGGCTTGCTTAGTATTTCCCCCTTCTCACACAATTCTTTTTAAAACGTTTTCATTTATTTATTTATTTTTAGATAGAATCTCGCTCTGTCACCCAGACTGGAGTGCAGTGGTAGTCTCGGCTAACTGAAATCTCTGCCTCCCAGGTTCAAACGATTCTCCTGCCTCAGTCTCCCGGGTAGCCGGGATTATAGGTGCGTGCCACCACACCCAGCTAATTTTTGTACTTTGTATTTTAGTTTCACCATGTTGACCAGGCTGGTCTTGAACTCCTGATCTTAAGTGATCTGCCCATCTCAGTCTCCCAAAGTTCTGGGATTATAGGTGTGAGCCAGCACACCAGGCCCTGTTCTCAATTCTGCTTTGCTTTTGAATATAGTCGTTTCATTCTGTTAAACAAATTCAATTTAACAGTATGTTAAATTTAACTCTAAGGACCTTAGTCTCTCTCTGTCTCTCTCGTCTCCCCTAACCCTTACTCTACTCTCTGAGTTTTTAAACATCAACAGTGTCTTTGTTCTTCATCATATTTTGTGAAGTATCATATATTTTGGAGGACCCAGTTTGGAGCTCTACATAGAATTGTGTTTATTTATATGTGCTTGAAGAAAAGTAATGTTGAGATAAAGTTCTTCAGAGAATATTTTCACTGTTCCTTGAATTTACTTGAGTGGGGCATATTCAAATGCACTGTAATAAATATCTCCTCTGATCACCATCAACATCCAAAGTCTCCATTTGTATTTATTTCGGGGATGAGTCTGCATTTCTATAGGTTCAGAATCAGACATATAGGTAGTATCAAATAGTATTTTTTAATTTTAATTTTTGTGGGTACATAGTAGTTATGTATATTTATGGTGTGTATGAGATGTTTCGATGCAGTCATGTAACATGTAATGATTACATTATGGAAAATGGGTATCCATCCCCTCAAGTACTTATCCTTTGCATTCTGAACAATCCAATTTGGCACCGTCCAGGAAAACAGAAGTCCACATAGGTGATTCTGATACATTTGTAAGTCTTTTCATTCAGTTTAGCCAACATTTGCTGAAATTTTGCCACATATGAGGCACTGGGGTAGGCAAGGTCCACAGGCTTAAAATGCAGAAGAATGAATCTGCAGGGACATGGGTTTAACAGGCCTCACTCCCTCCAAAATGGATGAGCTCCCTTTGCAAAATCATTCCAAATGAACATACAATAAGTATGCACTTAACATGATTGACAAGTTTTCAGAAACTCCAACTTCAAGTGAAATGATATATAGCAGATTCTCAAATAACATTGCTTGCTTAAATATCCTTTTGTACAGCATTGATGAAAAAGAGTGGTTTTATTCTACTTCACTTCGCTTAAGGTTGCAGTTTCCAAGAATCTATCAACAATGTTAAGTGAGGATTTACTGCACACTCTAAAATTTAAAAAGAAAATAAAGTACTTGCTGTGAAAACACAGTTTTAAGATAATTCCCCCCAGCCATTCTTCTCTAAGAGAGGCACCTTAAATATATCATTTGCAAACTTCAGGAGACACCCCTGAGCACACATATTAAGGAGCTATGAAACCTGGTCTCGAGGAGTGAAGCAGGTATTGTGAATGGCTTTGGGAGAAGTGTTTGGCTGGGGCTCCATCACCAGAGAGAAGGGAGCTCAGCACAACCTGATGGTTAAGAAAGGGCTTCTTGGAAAAGCTCACCGATTTACATGCCAAATCTGCATATACACATTTTAATCATTATTTACCTCCAACCATTTATTATGAAATGGAGGATCCTTAAATGACCCATCTGAGTGACTACAGCCCCCTCATTTTGGACACAAATTTCGTGTGTGTGTGTGTGTGTCTTTTTAAAATTATACTTCAAGTTCTGTGGTACATGTGCAGAATGTGCAGATTTGTTATACAGGTACACACGTGCCATCGTGGTTTGCTGCATCCGTCACCCTGTCATCTACATTAGGCATTTTTCCTAATGCTGTCCCTCTCCAATCCCCCCAACTCCTTACTATCTCTCCCCTATTCCCCCAACTCCCAACAGGCCCTGGTGTGTGATGTCTCCGTCTCTGGACACAAATTTCTAAAATTTTCTCAGATATTCTCCACATGTAGCATTTTGTACATTTTCTCCAAGTACCTCCAAACGGTGACATTCTGTTATTTCTACATTTAATGGCTTGCTGCGTCTTTTGTCATAACAGAGTAGTGTACCTGTGTCATTCAATTCTGTCTCCACCCATCTCCTGCCTATCTCATTCATTCCTGGATGGGCTAAGCAAGAAAACCCAAAGCCAAACTTCTGGTAACTTGTGTTAAAATGAAACTAAATAGTGTCAGAGGCTGAAGAACAAAGTAGATAGCATCTGTGATAGTCATTTTCTTATTTCATCCTCTTCAGGGGGCCAGAGGGTGGAAAGTGAGGTGGGAAGGACTTAATTTCTTGGAATACTCCAAATTCATGTACATTTCAAAGAGCTTTGTTTTTAAACTCTCTAGTTTGGGCAATAACCTAGTTTATTTATTTGTGGTTTATTTATGTATTTATTTATTTATGCAACTCGAGGTCAGCGATGACCCTGAAAAAACAGGCATTGAGAAAGTTCCTGGTTGTTCCATTTATCTTTCCCTTTTTGTTTTAATTGTAATCACTGTTTATGTTCCAAACAAATTTAGATTCTATGGAGGTGAGGCTAAGTGATACCTAGTTACTTGATCAGTCAGCCAGATAGTAATATGAACCTTAATCACCAAGAACCACATTTACACATATTTATTCTTCCTTTCTTCTATTATTCACTCCATAACCCTGGGAAGAGGAGTGTTGTCATTGGGTCCTATCTATTTCAACCTTGGCAGCCTGTAAGAATATTTGAAATACTCATCTCCAAAGACTGACCTAAAGAACTAGAGGCAAAGTTAACAGCCATCTGGTACTCTCTCAAGGCTGTCAATTATAACTTACTCTCTGCCTTTACATTTGATTTCCTTGGGAAACCTTCTACCTACCATGGACATTTTTTCCCAGCCTCCATGCTCCAACTTTGGGCACAAGAAAATGATTTCTACTAGACTAACTGCTAAAATATACTGAAATGATGCCAAAAGGTCTTTCTGTTTCCAGCACCTCTAATAGTGTTGGGTTATAAGTGATACTGTATTAGTTTTCTGTTGCGTCTGTAACAATTTACCATAAACTTAGTAACGCAGGCTGAGCACAGTGGCTCATACCCGTAGTCTCAACACTTTGGGACGTCAAGGTGGGAGGATGGTTTGAGCTCAGGAGTTTGAGA
Source organism: Saguinus oedipus (assembly GCA_031835075.1). Classification (NCBI taxonomy): domain Eukaryota; kingdom Metazoa; phylum Chordata; class Mammalia; order Primates; family Cebidae; genus Saguinus; species Saguinus oedipus. The sequence goes on from CM063179.1 coordinate 7,120,120, forward strand.
CTGGCCTGGGCAACATAGGGAGACCTGAGCTCTATTTCTAATACTTTTTAATAAAGAAGAAAAACCTTAGCAACTTGAATCAACAGGAATTGATTATCTCACAGCACTGGAGGTCAGAATCCAAAATGGGTCTCACTGGACTAACATCAAGGGTGTCTGCCTTTCTGGAAGCTCTAAGAGAGGAATTATTTTCTAGCCTTTTCTATCTTCTAGAGACTACTCACATTCCATAGCTTATAACCCTACTAACTTCAAAGCCAGCAGTGGCCTGGCCAGACAGACTTGAGCCTCTCTTACATTGCCTCACTCTGACCCTTTACCTGACCTCTTTTTTTCAACCTATAAAAATGCTTTGATTACAACACATCAAGAGAGTCAAGAGATAATGCAAGAGACTCCTCTCAAGGTCAACTGATTAGCGACCTTAATTACATCTGCAATTTTAATTCCTCTTTGCCAAGTTCTAGGGATTAGGGCACAGACATCTTTGGGGGAGCATTATTCTACTGACCACAGGTACTCAGCACACATGGGAAAAAATTTTACACTTACAGATGAAGTTCACTGGGTTGAATTTCTTGGGATAGTTACTTGGTTTTGAAAAGACAAAGAGAGGTTATGTTCTCTTTTTATCTTTTCTTTAACCAGAAATAAGACCATTTTCATGTCTATCTTAAGGACAGAAAGCAAGTATTCAGCAAGGGAAGCATGTTAGCCTAACGTTTAACCACATTAATGATAAAGGCAGTCATAGTTTGAGAGCTCAGCCTGCCTCCTTGCAGCTAGCTGAACATAGACAAGCAACTGACACTCTCTGGACAAGCACTATCCAATAGAACTTTCTGTGGTGATGGGCATGTCCACATCTATGCTGTCCCATCTGTAACCACTGGCTGCATGTGGCTCTTGAGGCCTTAAAACATGGGCGGTGAGTTAAAGGAAATAAATTCTCAATTTTATTTAGTTTTAATTAATCTGAATTCAAATTTAAACAGCCACATGTCACTGGTGGCGGCCACATTGTACAGAACAATTCTAGGTGTTTCTAAATAAATGACGTGCTGCAAAATTTGGAATTAATACTATCCATTGTTAAGGGTTGTTTTCAGGATTAAATGAGATAATTTATGTAAAGTGCTTAGCCTGGCACCTGGTTTATGGTAACTGCTCACGGAAGTTATATTTATTACTACCATTGTCATCACTGCTATTATCATCTTATTTCTTATTGCTACTTAAGACCATTATTATTTACTACTACTAATAAGTAACATTATTTTTATTTGTACCCTTTGCATTAATGATTTCCTGCTAATTAGATAATGTTTTCATGTGTCCATAAAGGAGGAAGTGGGCTGGATCACAGAGAAAAAGCATGGAATAAAAACAGCAGACTGGGCTTTCTCCGAGGAGGAAAACCTAAATCACAAGCTCTTCTCTGGATAGGGAATCACAGGAAATCATGAAATTTGGAAACCAAAAATTTCAACTGAATTTCATGAATTGCTTCCACGAGGTAGAGACACACAATTTTGTAAGGAAGATCCCCTCCATACTGGCGTGGTATGAACTAAGTTCTAATTCAAGAGCCCTAGAAGTTATTTCTTTATATTTATAAGATATCCACTTAGCATAGCTATAATTCACCATGTGTGCAGAGATTAGACACAGCATAAGCCACTCAAACACTGATATATCTGACCACAGTCACGGCCACGTAAAAAGTGGAGGTAGAAAGATTGTAAACTTTGGAGTTGGAGCAAATGGAAATTGAATGACCACTCCGCCATTACTTACTGGGTGACTTTGCCAAATAACATACCCTCTTCAAGCCTGCTTCCTTATCATTAAGGAGATTGAATAAACCAATGTGTTTCAATTTCTTAGCACAGAACCTGGTATACAATACATGCTCAGTTAGTTAAATTGTGCACCTGGCATATTAGAGATGCTTAATACATTTTTGCTGAGTGGTTGAATAAATCTAGGGACCCAACATGAAATGACTTTATATATCACAAAGAATGGGTATATAGAAATGGTGCCAACGACCTGGGCTCTGAATACAGAGGCACGCTCATGAGTCTTGCTCGTTGTGTTCTTCAGAGCAGATGCTGAGATGCAGATTGAGAAGCAAGGTATTAGAAACCAATACTTGGGAAAAGACGAGGAGGAAGCTGCACTGAGGAGAGAGGAGTCAAATGCAATGCAGGTCACCATAGGGTCTTGGCCAATGAGGCAGGGAGATCTAAGAGGATGTTGCCCATGAGTTTGGATGGAAATGACTGGGCATTTATACCTTGCCCTTGCTTAAAGACTGGCTTCAGGCTGCCCAGGAAGACTGTGATCTCACTCCACGGTGCTCTCGGAAGCTGAAACAGACCCTGCAAATGACAGCTGGAGCTCCCTGACGCCACACTTCTCATGGCTGAACAGAGCATCCTGCTGTGAAGAGGGATCTTGGAGATACATCCTTTGTTCACCCCAGTAGAATACTCAGATAGTGACAGCAGGTAAAGGGACAGAAAATGCAATGAACTTTCCCAGGGCCATAATCAACCAGTGGCAAATATGTAATAGGAATCCAAGAGAAACAGAGAGGATGCTATAAACTAAATTTGGAAAATTTCCTACATAACTCCTAATAAATTTCTATTCATTGTAATAAGGACATTTATATGAAGAAATAATATTCCCAAACAGATCAGTACAGGACAAGAAATGTGGGGTGCAATTGAGAGTAATAGAAACATTTAGACCAAACAGAAAAAGCTTTCTAATTGCAGTGATTAAAAACTTGGGCAATGACATCATAGTGATTTGGGATCAAGTCCTGATTCTGCAAGTAACACATGACTATTAAGTCACTTAACTTCCCTAAGCCCTGGTTTCCTGATTTGTCAAATGGGAACAGAATTGCAATCATTGCATAACAATGTCATGGTGACTGAATAAACTGAGGCACCTAAAGGGCATTCTGTTTAGCGTATGATATTCACTCAATAAATTTTAGCTCTTTGTAGTGTTCTGAGCAGACTATGAGTTTTCTGCAATTTCTTAGTGAGGAGAGGTTTGAAATTAATATCAGACTTTTCTTTCTACCAGACACATATATAATACTGTGTATTATTTAAAATTTGTGCCTAAGATATATGTAAATGAAACATTACTAAAACATACATATTTCTAATGTCATACATAAGACTCAACATTACCAATGATTTTTATTTCCATTTACAATTACGTCCACTGAATCATAAATTACATAATCTCCCAAGACACTGTTATATACCAGCTTACACTCTCTCAGAGAACTGAAGAATGCATTTACATAATAAATTATCTGAGAAATTTCAGTCAGAAGAATATTCTAGTGTTTAATTTTGTTGAACCTAGATTACCCAATTTCTTTTGGCCCCATAACCCTTATTTTTCATGTGTAGATTTATTAATCAGAACAATTGAATTTGCAAGCAACAGAAACCAAACTCTAACACACTAAGCAAATATGCAGATTTATTGCACCAAGAAATTGCCTTGAACAAGGATGAAGTTCAGGCCTGGTGGAATCAAGGGACCAAGTAATGTCATTTGTCAACCTCTGAACCATTTTCTCTGTATCCCCTTCATTCTCAGGAAGACTCTCCTTAAATGGTTAAAACATTAAATGCCAGTTCTAAGGTTTCTGTGACAATATAAATGCTAAGAAGGGAGGAAGCAAAGTTTCTGTTGTTGCTGTTTTTGTTTTATAAAAATCAATTTTAGGAGAAGTGTCAGGGTGGCCTCTCAGTAGTCCATATTGGACACTATCGTTGTGACCAGAATGATGTAAGAATGCTAAATGCCTACCTTAGGTCAGATGTCCACCTCTGGAACTGAAATAGGGTCATTAAAGTCAAACTCATCCAAAGCACAAAGACTTAGAGGGTTAAGCCCAAAATAGCCTCATTGCCAGAGAGGCCATCTGAGATCTTTGTCTTGCCAAAAACAGTTCCATGCTGAATTTGCAGAAAGGCTTAATTTCTCCTCCGGAGCTCTGAGCAGGGTTATTAACAGTCCCTTTCAAGTCCTCCCTCTGGGAAGCTCTACAAACAGCTGCACTAAAAGGAAGAGGGAGGAAGCACTAAAGCTTTTGGAACCCAGGCTGTGCACCCTCTGGCAGCCCCAGGCTTTATCCGGGCAACCTTGATGTAGAGCAGCAGCATTCAGGCAAGGCTGGAGGCCTGAAGATTTTCAGCAAAGCTCATTTCTGAGAATGCCTGCCAGGGAGTGCCCTGTGCAGCCATATCAGGGAATTGAGAATAAAGCTGATATCCAAGAAAAAGACCGTGATTTATTTTAGGATAAAGATTGGCTGGTCAGAAAACATTTTACTTAAGGGAACATGCAATCGTAAGACTTACTGGTGGATGACAAGTCATATGTGCTACCATAAAGTGTTGTGAGCTTTAGACATGCATGCTTTGTTTGGAATGCACACATCATTATAAGAGATATGACCAGGAAAGGAACAAGTAGGTGATCAGCATGGCGTATGGAGAGGTAACTGAACTGGGATGTAGACAGAATTTGCACTAAGTCACTGAGTCACCTGGGAAGTCACCTGCCTTCCCCTCAGTCTTTACTTTCTTCATCTCACAAGTGAAATGGGATAGCAAATAATCTCGTCTCACAGATGAACTCCCGTGGTGTTGGCATTGTGTTGTGAAGGAAGCTGAGGTCACATCCTCACTCTTCAAGAAATAATTATCTGGCTGTTTTGCAATCATATGTCATAGCCATTGGAAAGGGCAATTAGTAGCACAACTCTTCTCTTTGCTCTCCGTGGAGAAGATGATATTTATAATCCCTTCTGGATGGAAATTTCTGTTATTCTAAACACTTGAATATTTTCCTTGATGCTTGAGACTAAATTATTTTTAACTTCTCACAATCATTTAAAATATTATCTACAAAAATCTTCTCTCTTTTTTTGGTATGACAACTAAACACAGGTATAAAACCTGGAGCCTCTAGACATTTCATTTGCCAAGGATTTCAGCTTCCCTCCACTGCATGCTCTGGTAAGTGAACTCTGCCAAACATTAATAAACTACAGTGTTGCAGAGTCATTGCCTCTGGTCTGCTTGTGTTTTTCTTCCTCCCTCAGCCCAGATCACATTGTCCCTTTCTGAGATTCTACAGCTCCCACAGATGCTAGAAAACCATATCTGAGCAGCTGGAGGGTTCCTGGGGCAGGGTTTTGATCAAAGCCTGTGGCTCTTCAGTTCATTGTGTTCTCTTCAGCGAAACTGTCACTGTTCTTTTTCTTTTACGTCTTTTAAGGGAAGTACTTCTTTGCACAGCAATTCAATTCAACAAACACTTTCTAGTGTCAATTGTGGTAACTTTTTTGTGCTAAGTGCAAAAGAAAAATAAAGATGAATAAAACATAGTCTGTGTCCTTGAAGGGGTCACAAGTTAGTGAGAGAGACAGACTTGGACATGACTAATGGTGCTGAAAATCAGGCTGTGATAAATACTTTAAAAGAGATATTCAAAGAGAGAACACTATGGGAGAATGGAACAGAGAAAATCATGTTCTGGGTAAGTAAGCATTGGGTACATTTCCAGAGAGGCTATTTGAGCTTGGCAGTGAAGGAGGAATACTAGGGGGAAAAGAATATCTTCCAGTGAAAGTAAAAAAACTTATGCAAAAATATGAGGATAGGGGTGCATGGTGTGTTCGGAGAATGATGAATGAATGGTTTGAGGTGGTTGAGAAGCAGTCTCTGTAACAGCAGCAGGGATGAGGTGGAGGTTTACATCAGAGTCACAATTTGGAGGGCCTTAAATAGCATTCTAACCCACTTCAACTTATGAAACATATTGAAACCCAACATGTAATAGACATAGTGCTCTAGGCTGAACTGGGGAGATGTCACACAAGGTCCCTGCTCCTAACAGACAGGAATAAAGGAATAAAGGAGGTACATATACAAAGGGCTAATCACACCACAATTGTCATAAATTCCCTAACTCAGGTATATAAAGGATACTGCAACAAATATCCAATATCTAATGAGGAGTAGAGAAAAAGCACTGACGAATAAATGGGAGACAGGGAGAAATATTATTCCATGCACTAGGACTAGCAAATAAGACTTACATTATGATAGATTCTAAAACCTTTGGGGAATTTGGATACATTTAGTATGGCCAAAATGTAGACTAAATGGGGAGTAAGTGATGTAAGTTAAGGATGCTATGCTTGTGGCTTAGTCTGAATGAATAAATGAAGCAAATAAGAAATGTTTAACTTACTAGAATCCGAATTGTAAATTTAAAAAATGCAACTGAGGGATGGCTTCCAAGATGGCGTCATAGAGGCGACTCAGGATTGCAGCTCCTAGTGAAGGCGCAGAGGGTGAGTGCTAGCTGCATTCTCGGATGGACCTTTTTTGCCCACAGGGCATTGAGAGTCTCAGATGTGGGAGAGACACAGGAAGCCAGCACAGCCAGCTCACGCAGCCGGCTCGCGCGGCTCAGCCGGTGCCGCAGCACCTCGGCTCCCGCACAAAACTCACAGCTCTGGGTGCCCTGTTGAACCAGCAATCTGAGATTTGGAAGGGCAGATTGACATGTCCACCTGATTGAACGGGACTTGGACAATGAGCCAGACCAGGAGATTTTTGGGAAGTGTGATCTGAGCCGGCACAGTGGGCAGCGGCACGGGAGATTGCATGGATCCCAGTGCCCTATCGGCAGGCTACTGGGGCGCCAGTGAGAGAGTCAACCATTCACCTTGGGGAGAGGAAGAGAGAGAGAGGACAGACTCTGAGGCAGGGAGCTGGGTGATCAGGCTCAGTGGGTCCCACCCTCACGGGGACAAGCAGGGTGGTGATTGGAGGCGCTTGGGGCTGAGAGGTTTGCTGCCAGCACAGTTGAATCTAGCACGGTGCAGCCCGGTTGGGGAAGGGTGTCCACCACTAGGGACCCAATGCGCCCCTACTGAAGTACCGCCCAGTGCTGACGCAGCCTGCCGTTGCCGAGGCAACCTGCCATAACAGAGAGACTCCCTCAGCTGGGCGGAGCACCACAGCAGAACGAGGCCGTTGGCAGCAGGGCGGACCCACGCTAGCAGGGCAAAGCCTCGGCAGGCAAATAGTGAATAGACTACCTCCTAGCCGGGCAGGACAGTGCAACAGATACTCATAAAGAAAGCCCCAACCCCCTGAGACAGAGCATCTAAGGGGGAAAAAAAAGGGGGGGTGTTTTATGAGTTCTGTTGCAGAAGACATAAACACATCCTCCCAGCAACCCTGAATGAACAACGGAGCTCACAGCTCAGCACTGGAGCTCCTATAAAGCATAGGAGCTCCCTGACCGTCCCCTCAAGCAGCTCCCTGACCCCTGTATATCCAAAGAGTGACCCCAAGAAAGGACTAATCAGACTGACATTTGGTGGGCATCATTCTGGAAAAAAGATAGCAGAAGAAAACACTGGTAGCATCCCTCACTATTCCGCAGCTGCTACAGGTGTACCCCAGACAAGCAGGGCCTGGAGTGGACCTCAGCACTCATACAGCAGAGGGGCTAGACCATTAGAAGGAAAACTAAGTAACAGAAATACTTCATCATCAACAATCTGGGCATCCACTCAGAAACCCAATTGAAAAATCAGCAACTACTAAGACGACAGGTAGATAAATCCACAAAGATGGGAAGAAACCAGCGCAAAAAGGAGGAAAACACCCGAAACCAAAACACCTCACCTCCTAAAGAGGATCAAAACTCCTCACCAGAAAGGGAACAAAGCTGGATGGAGAATGACTGTGACAAAATGATGGAATCAGACTTCAGAAAGTGGATAATGCGAAACTTCAGTGAGCTAAAAGAACATGTTCTAAATCAGTGCAAAGAAGCTAAGAACCTTGAAAAAAGATTTGAAAAAAGATTTGAGGAAATGATAACAAGAATGGACAACTTAGAGAGGAACATGAATGAATTGAAGGAGCTGAAAAACACAACACGAGAACTTCGTGAAGCATGCACAAGTTTCAACAGCTGAATTGACCAAGCAGAAGAAAGAATATCAGAAGTCAAAGATCAACTCAATGAAATAAAATGAGAAACCAAGATTAGAGAAAAAAGCACAAAAAGGAATGAACAAAATCTCCAAGAAATGTGGGACTATGTGAAGAGACCCAACCTATGTTTGATAGGTGTACCAGAATGTGATGAAGAGAATGAATCCAAGCTGGAAAATACTCTTCAGGATATTATCCAGGAAAATTTCCCCAACCTAGCAAGACAGATCAATACTCAACTCCAGGAAATACAGAGAACACCACAAAGATACTCCGCAAGAAGAGCAACCCCAAGGCACATAATCATCAGATTCACCAGGGTTGAAATGAAGGAGAAAATACTAAGGGCAGCCAGAGAGAAAGGTGGGGTCACCCACAAAGGGAAGCCCATCAGACTCACCGCAGATCTCTCGGCCGAGACTCTACAAGCCAGAAGAGAGTGGGGACCAATATTCAACATCCTTAAAGAAAAAAACTTTCAACCCAGAATTTCATATCCAGCCAAACTGAGCTTCATAAGTGAAGGAAAAATAAAATCCTTCATGAACAAGCAAGTACTCAGAGATTTTTGTCACCACTAGGCCTGCTTTACAAGAGCTCCTGAAAGAGGCACTACACATAGAAAGAAACAACCAGTACCAGCCATCCTAAAAGCATACCAAAGGCTAAAGAGCATCAACAAAATTAAGAATCTACATGAACCAATGGGCAAAACAGCCGGCTAGCATCAAAATGGCAGTATCAAATTCACCCATAACAATATTAACCCTAAATGTAAATGGGCTAAATGCACCAATCAAAAGACACAGACTGGCAAATTGGATAAAAAACCAAAACCCATTGGTTTGCTGTATCCAGGAAACCAACCTCACATGCAAGGATACACAAAGGCTCAAAATAAAGGGATGGAGGAAGATTTACCAAGCAAATGGAGAGCAAAAAAAAAAAACAGGAGTTGCAATTCTCATCTCTGATAAAATAGACTTTAAAGCAACAAAGATCAAAAGGGACAAAGAAGGTCATTACATAATGGTAAAAGGATCAATACAACAAGAAGAGCTAACGATTCTAAATATATATGGACCCAATGCAGGAGCACCCAGATATATAAGGCAAGTTCTTAATGACTTACAAAGAGACTCAGACTCCCACACAATAATAGTGGGAGACTTTAACACTCCACTGTCAATATCAGAGAGATCAACCAGACAGAAAATTAACAAGGATATCCAGGACTTGAACTCAGACCTGGAACAAGCAAACCTGATAGACATTTACAGAACTCTCCACTCCAAATCCACAGAATATACATTCTTCTCAGCACCACATCACACCTACTCCAAAATTGACCACATAATTGGAAGTAAAGCACTCCTCAGCAAATGCAAAACAACTGATATCATAACAAACAGTCTCTCAGACCATAGTGCAATCAAGTTGGAACTCAGAATTCAGAAACTAACTCAGAACCGCACAGCTTCATGGAAACTGAACAACTGGCTCTTGAATGTTGATTGGATAAACAATGAAATGAAGGCAGAAATAAAGAAGTTCTTCGAAACCAACGAGAACGAAGACACAACATACCAGAATCTCTGGGACACATCTAAAGCAGTCTGTAGAGGAAAATATATAGCAATAAGTGCCCACATGAGAAGAGTGGAGAGATCCAAAATTGACACCCTATTGTCAAAATTGAAAGAGCTAGAGAAGCAAGATCAAAAAAGCTCAAAACCTAGCTGAAGACAAGAAATAACTAAGATCACAGCAGAACTGAAGGAGATAGAGACAAGAAAAACCCTTCAAAAAAATCAATAAATCCAAGAGCTGGTTTTTCGAAAAGATCAACAAAATAGACAGACCACTAGCCAGACTGATAAAAAAGAAAAGAGAGAATAACCAAATAGATGCAATAAAAAACGATAATGGGGAAATCACCACAGATTCCACAGAAATTCAAACCATCATCAGAGAATACTACAAACAACTCTATGCACATAAACTAGTAAACCAGGAAGAAATGGATAAATTCCTGGACGCCTGTGTCCTCCCAAGCCTAAACCAGGAGGAAGCCGAAACTATGAATAGACCAATAACAAGGTCTGAAGTTGAGGCAGCAATTAAGAGCCTACCACACAAAAAAAGCCCAGGTCCAGATGGGTTCACAGCCGAATTCTACCAGACACACAAAGAGGATCTGGTATCATTCCTTCTGAAACAATTCCAAATAATTCAAAAAGAGGGAACCCTTCCCAAATCATTTTATGAGACCAACATCATCCTGATACCAAAACCCGGCAGAGACTCAACAAGAAAAGAAAACTTCAGGCCAATATCCATGATGAACATAGATGCAAAAATCTTCAATAAAATACTGGCAAACCGATTGCAACAGCACATTAAAAAACTTATCCATCATGATCAAGTAGGATTCATCCCAGGGATGCAAGGCTGGTTCAACATACGCAAGTCTATAAATGTAATTCACCACATAAACAGAGGCAAAAACAAAAACCACATGATTATCTCAATTGATGCAGAGAAGGCATTTGACAAAATTCAACAGCGCTTTATGCTAAAAACCCTCAATAAACTTGGTATTGATGGAACATATCTCAAAGTAATAAAAGCTATTTACAACAGACCAACAGCCAATATCATACTTAACGGGCAAAAACTGGATGCATTCCCTTTGAAATCCGGCACTAGACAAGGGTGTCCTCTCTCACCACTCCTATTCAACATAGTACTAGAAGTTCTAGCCAGAGCAATCAGGCAAGAAAAAGAAACAAAGGGTATTCAAATAGGAAAGGTGGAAGCCAAATTGTCTCTATTTGCAGACGACATGATAGTATACCTAGAAGACCCCATCACCTCAGCCCAAAAACTCCTGAAACTGATAAGCAACTTCAGCAAAGTCTCAGGATATAAAATCAATGTTCAAAAATCACAAGCATTCCTATACACTAATAACAGACTTAAAGAGAACCAAATCAAGAACGAACTGCCATTCACAATTGCTACAAAGAAAATAAAATACCTAGGAATACAACTCACAAGGAACGTAAGGGACCTCTTTAAGGAAAACTACAAACCACTGCTCAACGAAATAAGAGAGGACACAAACAGATGGAGAAACATTCCATGTTCATGGTTGGGAAGAATCAATATCATGAAAATGGCTATACTGCCCAAAGTAATTTACACAATCAATGCTATCCCCATCAAACTACCATTGAATTTCTTCACAGAACTGGAAAAAACCACCATGAACTTCATATGGAACCAAAAGAGAGCCCGCATAGCCAAGTCAATTCTAAGCAAAAAGAACACAGCGGGAGGCATCACACTACCAGACTTCAAACTATACTACAAGGCTACAGTGATCAAAACAGCATGGTACTTGTATCAAAACAGAGATATAGACCAATGGAACAGAACAGAGGCATCGGAGGCAACACAACATACCTACAACCATATAATCTTTGATAAACCAGACAAAAACAAGCAATGGGGAAAGGATTCCCTGTTTAATAAATGGTGTTGGGAAAACTGGCTAGCCATGTGCAGAAAGCAGAAACTGGACCCCTTCCTGACACCTTACACCAAAATTAACTCCAGATGGATTAAAGACTTAAACATAAGACCTGACACCATAAAAACCCTAGAAGAAAATCTAGGCAAAACCATTCAGGACATAGGAGTAGGCAAGGACTTCATGACCAAAACACCAAAAGCATTGGCAACAAAACCCAAAATAGACAAATGGGACCTAATCAAACTCCACAGCTTCTGCACGGCAAAAGAAACAGTCACTAGAGTGAATCGGCAACCATCAGAATGGGAAAAAATCTTTGCAGTTTACGCATCTGACAAAGGGCTGATATCCAGAATTTACAAAGAACTCAAACAGATTTACAGGAAAAAAACAAACAAGCCCATTCAAAAATGGGCAAAGGATATGAACAGACACTTTACAAAAGAAGACATACATGAGGCCAACAAACACATGAAAAAATGCTCATTATCACTGGTCAGTAGAGAGATGCAAATCAAAACCACATTGAGATAGCATCTCATGCCAGTTAGAATGGCGATCATTAAAAAATCTGGAGACAGCAGATGCTGGAGAGGATGTGGAGAAATAGGAACACTCTTACACTGTTGGTGGGAGTGTAAATTAGTTCAACCATTGTGGAAGACAGTGCGGCGATTCCTCAAGGACCTAGAAATAGAAATTCCATTTGACCCAGCAATCCCTTTACTGGGTATATATCCAAAGGACTATAAATCGTTCTACTATAAGGACACATGCACACGTATGTTCATTGCAGCACTGTTTACAATAGCAAAGACCAGGAACCAACCCAAATGCCCATCGATGATAGAGTGGATTGGGAAAATGTGGCACATATACACCATGGAATATTATGCAGCAATCAAAAATGATGAGTTTGTGTCCTTTGTAAGGACATGGATGAATCTGGAGAACATCATTCTCAGCAAACTGACACAAGAACAGAAAAAGAAATACCGCATATTCTCACTCATAGGCGGGTGAGAAAAATGAGAACACATGGACTCAGGGAGGGGGTCTACTACACACTGGGGTCTATTGGGGGAAATGGGGGAGGGACAGTGGGGGGGGGCTGGGGAAGGATAGCCTGGGGATAAATGCCAAGTGTGGGTGAGGGGGAGGAAGGCAGCAAAACACACTGCCATGTGTGTACCTATGCAACTATCTTGCACGTTCTGCACATGTACCCCAAAACCTATAATGCAATAAAAATAAAAATAAAAATAAAAAATGAAACTGAGTATTTTATAATACTAATTTAAAGTGCCCATTATAGGCTGGGAGGAGTGGCTCACACCTGTAATCCTAGCACTTTGGGAGGCTGAGGTGGGCAAATTAACTGAGGTCAGGAATTCAAGACCAGCCTGCCCAAAATGGTGAAATCTTGTCTCTACTAAAAAATACCAAAATTAGCCAGATGTGTTGTGGGCGCCTATAATCCCAGCTACTCGGGAGGCTGAAGCAGGGAGAATTGCTTGAACCTGGGAGGCGGAGGTTGCAGTGAGCCAAGATCGCACCACTGCATTCCAGCCTGGGCAACAGAGTGAGACTCTGTATCAAAAATAAATAAATAAATAAATAAATAAAGGACCCATTATAAATGGTCCATGATTTATAATGTACATTCATCACTCTACATAGACCACTCCTTATCATTTAAGTTTAATTTTCTACTTGTACTGAGTGGCTGTATGGATGGAAGATATATTTAGAAAAATAGAATTTTATTTTTAATACAGAAAACATTTTGATCTAGATCAGTACTGTTGAAGAATATGTACTCTGAGGATACAAATGTTCTATACTGTGCTACCCAATATGGCTGCCTCCAGGCACCTGTGGTTATTGAGAATGTGAAATATGGCTAACACAACTGAAGAACTGAATTTTTTTGTACTTAATGTTACTTAATTTTATTTTAAAATTAAATATCTAGATGTGCCTAGTGTCTCTTATATTGGATAATACAGATCTAAATGAAGAAAGTATATTAAAATCCGAGATACAAAATTTGATAGAAATATATCATTTAAAGTACCATTGCAAGAATAAACAAGTGAGACAACTTATTGGAAGGAACTATTTTCAGGTGGGAATGAGATTCACTTTTTCTCTCTGGAAGTTCTGAAATCAAGCAGATGAAAAGAGAGAAAAAGAGAGCCTGGGAGTCATCTCTTCCTAGAATTAGCTTCTAGTTAGAACAGTTGAAAGAGCCAGGTTGAACAGAGAAGGATTTTGAAAGCAGTAGAAATGAAACAGCAAATTTTAACAAAGTTTAACCCCCAGCCTTAATATTGTTACAAGTGGAGGGTGTCCAGGTTCTTGGCATCTCGAACAAAGAATTGGTCAAAAGACACAGAGCAAGGAAAGAATGAAGCAACAACAGCAGAGATTACTGAAAATGAAAGTACACTCCACAGGGTGGGAGTGGGCCCGAGCATAGGGGCTCAAGAGCCCAGTTGCTGAATTTTCCGGGGTTTAAATATCCTCTAAAGGTTTCCATTGGTTACCTGGTGTACACCCTATGTAAATGAAGAGGATGTGGTAAAGTTACAAAGTCATTTACTGGGTGTATACCCTATGTAAATAGAGAGGATATTTCCAGTCATAGCTGAAGTGTTTCTATTTGATTTAGTTCTGGGAAGTCCTTATGTTCCCTGCCTGGACCCTATTCTCCTGCCTCGATACAAGTGTATTGATCTTTAACAGAATGATCTTATGGGAGGATTACATAGCTCACGGTATTTAAGGAATAAAAACTTCTGCCTGAGATAAACGTATCTTGTTTTTACTTACTGGCATCCATTTCCCTCTCTTCTGATGGCACCATGCTTTTACTTTGGGGACCTGCCATTTCTACATTCTATGTCGTCCAAATAGAGCTTTAAATCTCAAACCCTGAGCTTGATGGCCCAGGACTGGTCAATAAAAATGCTTTACCAGCCTGAGCTCAATAAATGGTTCAGGGATAAACCAAATGAGCCAATTAGAAACTTCCCTGAGACTCTTCCTAGCTGGTAGATTTTTCTCTGAAACAGAAAGCTGAAAATGCCATAGATTTGGAGTTTCCACTGATTATCTTGCAGTTTGTCTCCTTGGGAATCATGCGAGGAGGCGGCAAAGGTAGAAATGGTAACACAGAAGGTCCTGAAGGTACAGTTCAAATCCCTGCGTCTAGCTGTGCCCACATCGCCCAAGCCGCTCCCTAGGAATTTAAGAATTCCCAGTACAGGAGTTCATCAATTTCCTCCTTTACTTGGCCTGAGTTGGGTTTCTGCCATTTGCAACTAAGGGCCTGTATGGATACACTGTCACACAGAAGTACAGGTCTCAAGATTTGATTGCTGTTTTTCCATTAATTAAATCTCAATATCTGCCTATGACAGACAGGTGGAATTATGGTTTTTAGTTAGCAATGAAGAATTTTGAAGCAGAGTAATTTTTTTCTTACTATTATTTTAGCAATTATGGAGTAAAAGAAAAATGAGAGAGAATTTGGAGTTTCCAATATTTCACTAAATGTCATATAAATGATCTTGAAATAAAGCAGTCTGAGAGTGTGACATCTACTTTAAAATTCCAAATTCAAACACAGAGTCTCTGGTAATTATAACCACACTAACACCATCATCCTTTTGCCACTGATATGTGGGAGAATTAAATTTTGAAATAGAAGTTGGATTCAGAGTTTGCCATTTCTGATAGGACAGTCAGCTGTCTTGTCAGCCTTTTCTCCTGTCTCTCACTCATCCATATTGAGGACAAGCTGAGGACTACTCAAAATTTTTAAATAGGTGGTCTTCAGTGACTGGCATTTATCTTAAGAATAGGCATGATGTCCATGTTGATTGTTTTGTTTATTGCTGGTAAGAATATAGTCTGTGGATTGTCAGATATGTCCTGGGGTCCTAAATGTAAACAAGCAACCCCAAGTGAAAATTAACTTTATTTTAGACAGAGTCTTACTTTGTTGCCTGCGCTGCAACGCAGTGGCATGATCTTGGCTCACTGCAACCTCTGCCTCCTGGGTTCAAGCAATCCTCCTGCCCCAGCCTCTCAAGTAGCTGGAATTACCGGTGTGCACCACCACGCCCAGCTAATTTTTGTATTTTTAGTACAGATGGGGTTTCATCATGTTGGCCAGGCTGGTCTCAAACTCCTGACCTCAGGTGATCTGCCTGCCTCGGCCTCCCAAAGTGCTGGGATTACAGGCATAAGCCACCACACCTCACCCAAATAAATAAACTTTACTATGGACCAAGATAATGTCTATTAACATTTTGAAGATTTATGGGATTTTTATGATGCGAGTATATTTGCATGATGAGGATGGGAGGAAGTACATAGCAGTGAGGACAGAGCCAGAGAACACAGCGATTAAAATGATTAAGAACAGGGGTGGCAAGGGGTGGTGGGGGGGGGTGTGCCCAAGGATGACCCTCAGGTGGTGCAATGCTGATCAGCAGAGCTATGGAATAGCATGGTTAGAGAGAGAGGGAGAGAGAGAGAGGGAGAGGGAGAGGGAGAGGGAGAGAGGAGAGAGAGAGAGAGAGAGAGAGAGAGAGAGAGAGAGAGAGAGAGAGAGAGAGAGAGAGAGAGACAGAGAGAGAGAGAGAGAGACAGAGAGAGAGAGAGAGAGACAGAGACAGAGAGAGAGAGAGAGGAGGAAGAGCAGAGAATTACCAAGTTGTGTGACGGGGATGAGGGATGCTATTTAACAAGGTAAGTCAGATTATAAAGGATTAAAAATGACAGCAAAGGAGTAGAAAAGGAAGCTTAAGAAAGGGGCTTTATAAAAATAGAGAAAACAGTATTTCCCCCGTGGACAATGGGTTGGAGAGAGAAATGTTTTATATATATGAAGATCCAGAATTAGTAACGGTGGGTCCTGTGATGATATGGGATGTGGGTTCTAGAGTTAAATAAGTGGGCTGTTTATGCCATAGAAGGGCAAAGGGTCTCAGCCAGGGCTATTGTGTCCTCTAAGGAACATCTGGCAGTCTCTGGAGACATTTTTGATCACAACTGGCAGAGGGAGTTGCTACTGCCATCTAGTTGGTAGAAGGATGGTGGGGTGCTAAACATTCTACAACACAATGATTCAGCCCAAAAATAAGACTGCTGAGATTACGATCCCGCTCATAGACGTCACAACAGCAACATTTCCTAAGCTCTTTAGAACCCAGGAGGCGGAGAATGCGATGAGCCGAGATCGCGCCATTGCACTCCAGCCTGGGTAACAAGAGCGAAACTCGGTCTCAAAAAAAAAGAACTAGGTTCCCTTAACTATAAAGTAACAACAATACCTGCTTCTTAGGCATTTGGGGATTTAATGAGCTAATAGGTGCAGAGTGCATGGTGCTACTAAATCCTCAGAAACACCATCATCATTGTTTTTTTTTTTCTCTGAATTATATATTTTTAATCTTATTTTAAAGTCTATATAAAATTCACATAGTATAAACTTAGCCATTATATTGCATGGGATGGACTAAGATATTGACAGAGATAGGATTCAAGGGTAGGGCTTAATGCTAATGAGAAAGAGGATGGCTTTAGTGGTTATCCGTCAGGATCTTTGATTTCCTACTCCTTCTCTGAGGGGAGCAGTCAGGTCTGAAGAGAGAGAGGGGAGATGACTTTTAGAAACAGGTTTATTTTTTCCTTCAGCTCTGGAAAACCCCTGGGTGTCCTGTTTTCAGATACAGAAATGCTTCCTGCAGTGGGGTCTTTTGTTTAATTGCTTTGTTTACTCTTAAGAATAATTAAGACTTGATCTCAGACCTGGAAAAGTCTGTAAATGTATCTGTAAAGAATAACTTGTTCTCTTTACAAATAAGATAAGAGTTTGAGTGCAGTGGCTTATACATGTAATCCCAGCACTTTGGGAGGCCAAGATGGGTGGATCACCTTAGGCCAGGAGTTTGAGACCAGCCTGGCCAACATGATGAAACCCCATCTCTACTAAAAATACTAAATTAGCTGGTGTGGTGGTATGCACCTGTAATTCCAGCTACTCGGGAGGCTGAGGTAGGAAAATCTCTTGAACACAGGAGGCGGAGGTTGCAGTGAGCCAAGAGCGTGCCATTGCACTCCAACCTGGGCAAAAACAGCAAAACTCCTTCTCAAAAAAAGAAAGATAATTTGGCAAGCAAAAGTCTTCTCTCACATATAAAAGATTTAAATCTATTGTAAAAAGTTTGAAATAATGAGCATAAATATTAAAATCTAAGAGTTCATGTCAATTTTTAAACATTTGCTATTTTCATTATGCCATCAACTTTGGTAACTTAAAAATGTTTTTGGCCATTTCATTATTTAAAAACATTCGAATTTGAAGCTGAAACTATAACTAAGCAAGGAGAAGGGCTGCATTCCCTTACCTAGGTTAAAACTAAAGCACTCCTGACAGGAATGATTTCCAGGCAATGGAGCTGATTTCATTTCCACTGCTGTTGAGAATGATCTGTTCTGTGGCAGGAGGGATGGATAGATATTCCTTTGGGGTACTTCCAACTGAAGTAGAAAAGTAGATTAATGAATATATATGTGTGTGTGCGTGTGTCTATGTGTATACATACATATATATATATATATGTATACCTATAAAGGATATAATGGATATATGTATATCTATCTATCTATATATCTGTTTTATATATGTATATATAAAGAAAGAGAGAAGATAGTACTTACCCTCACCAGTGGGTTGAATAGAGAAATGTTTTATATATATGAAGATTCAGAGTTATATATATTCATTAGTTTTATATATATAGAAATACATTTAATATATTATAATTTATATTAATATAAATATAAAATATATATTATATATAAATAATGAATCAATATATTGAACATATATTATATATATATAACTAATGGATATGTTATGTATGTATTTCCATATTTGTGGAATACATGTATTTAATATATATATATTTACTAGTTAGGTGTACATATAGTCATATATATTGCTAATGGATATATATAGAATATATATATTCTATATATATTGAATAGTTATACATAACAGTTATATATGTAAATAGCTTTAATGAATATAAATATTCAAAATAGAAATATTCAATATATATTGAATAGTTATATATACATCATACATATAACTAATAGATACATATTTGAATATATATATAAATGTATATATATATTGGAATAATTGCATGTGTTATACCTGCACATTTTTTTTTTTCCAAGGTGGAATAAATTGACTGGATCTCAGGAAATTGATTTGGTGCCAGGCTGCAGCAAGGAGTGTGTGTGGAGGGTGTGTGTGTGTGTGTGTGTGTGTATGTGTGTGTGTTATTTAAATAAAAATTGCCTGCAAAAGAGTTGGGGAAAGGTGCACATTTGAAAGATTCCTACTCTAGTCAAACTCACTTAGCCCCTTAATCCCTTACATTGGCAGCTGAATCCCGCGGATGTGTTCCGGCGCACAGAGGAGCAATAAACAAACACAGCTCAGGCTCCCAGCATCATGGAAAAAATAATCGCCCATTTCTTCTAAATAGATTGCAATAAAACAATAGTGATGGAACATCTGGGGGAAGAATCAACCAAGAGGAACTCTGACTTGGTGGCCTTTAAGCTACACAAACAAACACAAGATCATCAAAATGGACTGGAATGAATCCTTTAAAGATGACTAGATTTTGAAGGTTTTTTAATCAACCTCTTGGCCAGACTAGCAGACTATTTTTTATTGCATTTTAGGTTTTGGGGTTCATGTGAGGAACATGCAGGATTATTGCATAGGTACATACACGGCAATGTGGTTTGCTGTCTACTTCCCTATCACCTATATCTGGTATTTCTCCCCATGTTATCCCTCCCCAACTGCCCACCCACTGCTGTCCCTCCCTTAGTTCCCCCCCACAGACCTCAGTGTGTGATGCTCCCCTCCCTGTGTCCATGTGTTCTCATTGTTCAATACCCGTCTATGAGTGAGAACATGTGGTGTTTGATTTTCTGTTCTTGTGTCAGTTTGCTGGGAATGATGGTTTCCAGGTTCATCCATGTTGAGGCAGCAAATAATAGCCTACCAACCAAAAAAAGCCCAGGTCCAGACAGGTTCACAGCTGAACTCTACCAGACATACAAAGAGGAGCTGGTACCACTCCTTCTGAAACTCTCCCAAACAATCCAAAAAGAGGGAGTTCTTCCCAAATCATTTTATGAGACCAACATCATCCTGACACCAAAACCTGGCAGATTCTCGAAAAGAAAAGGAAAGTTCAGGCCAATATCCATGATGAACATAGATGCAAAAATCTTCAATAAAATACTGGCAAACTGATTGCAACAGCACATCAAAAAGCTTATCCATCATGATCAAGTAGGATTCATCCTGGG
Source organism: Saguinus oedipus (assembly GCA_031835075.1). NCBI lineage: Eukaryota > Metazoa > Chordata > Mammalia > Primates > Cebidae > Saguinus > Saguinus oedipus. Next base: position 7,140,142 of record CM063179.1, read on the forward strand.
GATGCAAGGCTGATTCAACATATGCAAGTCTATAAACATAATTCACCACATAAACAGAACCAAAAACAAAAACCACATGATTATCTCAATTGATGCAGAGAAGGGCTTTGACAAAATTCAACAGCCCTTTATGCTAAAAACCCTCAATAAACTAGGTATTGAGGGAATGTGTCTCAAAATAGTAAAAGCTATTTATGACAAACCAACAGCCAATATCATACTGAATGGGCAAAAACTGGAAGCATTCCCTTTGAAATCCGGCACTAGACAAGGATGCCCTCTCTCACCACTCCTATTCAATATAGTACTGGAAGTTCTAGCCAGAGCAATCAGGCAAGAAAAAGAAATAAAGGGTATTCAATTAGGAAAGGAGGAACTCAAATTGTCTCTATTTGCAGACGACATGATAGTATATCTAGAAGAAGTAAGGAAACTAGTAATAGGGTGAGGATGAGTAATGAGATGGACCATAAAATGATCTGCCATGAGTAGGTCCAGTTCCAGGCTACATGAAACCTGATGGTTATAGAATTTCAAGGCCCTCTGTAAGTAAAAGACTGTAAAAGTGTAAGCAAAAACACGTTACAAAAATAAGCATTTATTTAGAATTAGAATACAAATCACCACAAATTGCCCAAATTTCTATAACCTTACCAAAAAGCACAAACATTACAAAAAACAGAGAAATAATGTAATGTTCTATATTTATTATCTCCTTGATATACTTCTAGGATCTTATTCATCTCAGTGGCAAATTTTTTTATTGCTTTTTCATATGACAACAATTTTGTAACACTTTTCATAGAAAACAATTATGGTTTTGTTGATTGGGATGTAGCTCTATTATTATTGATGGTTATATTTTATAAAACATGTCTATACAGTGAGAACTGTATGTAGGAGGATTGCAGGGGTTTGCTCTAAACATTCAGAAGATCTAATGAATTTTAATATAATTCATATATATATGATATATTAAAATTGTATTAGCTGTATTTTTCTAGTATACTTCTTTTGGTAATAAATTTTATTTTGTATACTTATCAGTGAGAGCCAAGTCAGTTACACACATTTTATATATCTTACGATTGGAAGAATTTTCTACAGACTTGTTTCTACTTTCTTTCAAGTCTTATGCCTCCCTCACTACTCATGTATTTCCAGAGCTTGGGGCTACAGGACCCAGGCACATCATGAAATAACCTTTTGCCAGCATTTCTGTATTATGACTCCTGATGGGTATACATAGTGGGTGGAACACATATTCCTTGAAGCCATTCCTACACTGGGATGTAGCAACCGTTTATTTCTCCATCAAAGTGACTCAAAACTACATTAATATGTCAGACTCATTCCAACTAAATGTATCTCCCACTCAAATCTCTTTGATGGATCACCAAAATGCCTGTGCCATGTGGACAACCCTAACACAAGAGGAAGTGCAATTAATGGGGTTGATGGAATATCATTAATAGTCCTAAATGACAGCAGGTAAAATACTTCATCTGTGCTATTTTTAGAAAACCTATAACCATATATGTATACATGGCTAGGCTTCCTCCTAGGGTCTTGGAGAAAACCAGTGTAAGTAAACATCCTTGAAGCATGAGATAAGATTGAGAAATTGTAGAATGTTCATAGATGTGATAAAAGAGAAGGAAGGAGGTGAGGTTTCTATTGCATAAATTACGGGATAAATTGAAAGTCTGGGGGAATGCTATTTATTTTATTGGCTGAGTCGAAGTATTCTTGCCTCTAAGTCCATACGACACAGAGTTGGAATGGCTATTTTACTCTCTCAACCTCCACTCACTTGATATTTTACCATTTTCAAAACATTTTTACATTCATAACCTCATTAGAATGCTATTTTCTTAAGCTTTCCCATAGCATCTAGTGCCTATTTTGAGGCACTCATGTAATGACGGTGGTGTGTGTTTTTGTATGTGCACGTGTGTGTCCTCTTCTGACCAAAGAGAATTTATGATTGAGCCAAATGTGTCTTTTAGGATGAGTATTCTTCAAACACCCTGGTTGAACTTCTCTGTCTACTAGACATGAGCAGATATGAACCCCAAGATAGGTTAAAACTGAGAACCACCCCACCAGCTTCAAAATATATTATCTTTTAACAAATGTACCCACACTGCCCTTTATCTAATAGTAAATATCCACTGAGCATCTACTATGCCATGAGCACTCTGAAGGGCAGTTGAAGAAAACAGTGAGCAAAACCGGGAACAACTTTGACATGAACCAAAAAGACTGTGGGTGTTCTGTCTAACAGTCTCAGCATCGTCTTATGTCCATCTCTGAGCTATTTCTCAGCTCTGCAAATTGTCGAGAACAGATAGCAATGCAAATGATTCTTGTGCATAGACATGCAAATTCTGTCCTGTGGAAACTAACTGATGTTTGCCCTGTGGACATCAATCAGTTTTGCCAGTTTTGCTTCCACTTGTAAATGATTTTCAACATTCTTGATGTCTATATGTGTATCTGCTTTTTGGATTCTGCTCTGAATTATTTGTAACAATATGGGTTTCTGCATTAACTAAAGGGTTAAACAGAATCCTTTGACAAGCATCCGTGTTATATTTGTAAGAGAATCATGATTCAACCCTTCAGCAACACAAAATGAGCTTCATGGAGGTTACAGCGTGAATAGACACATTAACTACATTATCTCATGCAGCCACACATGGGCAGGCTCTTTGGGAGTCCTGAGAGTCTATACTGGGGGAACTGATATTGTCTGTTTGATCACTGCAGACTCCCCTGTGAAAGTGACATCTGAGTTGATCAAGTAGGGGTTTATAAGGTGTGCGTAGCATGTGTAGGAGGAGAGAGGAATTTAGGAGCCAGCCAACTTGTCACAAAAGCAGCCCGAGATCATTTCATCCAGGAGAAGATTTGTGGTCCTGGGAAGGGTGGGCTTTGGACAGTACTTCAGAGAAGCTGGAATATTTGGCAGCTGCCACTGTCTGTGTTTTGTGATAAGAGAGTCTGCTGGTGAGTGATCTTCAGATGGGCTGAGGCCAGGGGTTTGGGGAGATGAGAGCTGAGAATCTGGGGGCTAGCTGTCTCACCTCCCTTTCCTGGGATGAATGTTCCAATCACTTGCTTTGATGATCAAACAGTCTCCTTTTTGAAACACATTCACTCTAGGCCTAGACGACAGCACTGCATTTCAGAAAGTGGTGGCATCATTAAGAAAGAAGGATCCTGGTTTGTCTCTGTGACCAGCATAGGCCATGAAACCTATTTCCACCAAATTTCATTGTTATTTAATAAGGATCATGTCATAGTTTCCTGACCACTTTTATTCCAGAAGGTGATTTTTTGTGTGTGCAGACCCCTCTATCCGGGATGCCCTTTCTCAGAGCATCTCCCTTCCCTGTACTTCATTTACTCTTCTACCCCAGAATGGCCTTTCCAGATTGCCCCATCTAAGATGCATCTTTCCCTCAATCTCCACCATTAAATCCTGCTGCAGCATGGCATTAAACAAAAATTACAGAAGATCTTTTGGACTGAGCTCCTGCACTGGGCTCCAGTAGACTGGACCAAACCAAGTGGAGTCACTCATGCTAAATGCCACATTGTCAAACTAAAACTTAAAGGAAGCAGACAGATGCCCAAACAGACCAGTTTTTCCTGAAAACAGGAGGTTCCAGTCTACTTGAGTCAGCATAATAAGAATGTCCCCTCTGCTTTCACTTACAGAAAAAGGTAACTTGAAGTAACTTGATGTTAAGAAATCAGACTTTTTCCCCTATTGCTCCGTTTCCTTGTGCCCATGTTTAAAAACCCACTCTTCTGTGATTGTCCAAAGGGAGCAACCATTCCGTTTTGTGGAATGGAAGCTGCCTGATTCATAAACCATTGTTAAAGGTCAATATTACGGTTTGGCTCTGTGTCCCCACCCAAATCTCATCTTGAATCGTAATGATCTCCATGTGTCATGGGAGGGACCTGGTGGGATGTAACTGAATCATGGGGGCAGGTTTTTCCTGTGCTGTTCTCATGATAGTAAGTCTCACCAGTTCAGGTTATTTGATAAAGGGGAGTTGCCCTACAAAATTTCCTTCTTGCCTGCTACCATGTAAGGTGTGGCTTTGCTCCTCCTTGCCTTCTGCCATGGTTATGAGGCCTCCTCAGCCATGTGGAACTGTGAGTCAATTAAACCTCTTTCTTCTATAAATTACCCAGTCATGTCTTCCTTAGAGGTGTGAGAACAGGCTAATACAGTCAATTAAATCTATAATGAAATTGCCTGTAATTTTGTCTTTTGATAATAAGCTGATGGTTCCTCTCCAGTAGCCATTCTCCCCTCTTCCAAAGAAAATTTTAGCTTAGACCAAGAGGATGATGGAGGAAAGTTAAACACCAAGTGGAATGCCTCTTTATGTTCCATTAAAAAAAAGAACAATTTTCAAAGGACTCCTGTCTATCTTTGGTGTAAAGCACTTCTTATCTGAGGGACCCACATATTCTTCATTGATGGGACTTACTCAAAAAGAACAGCAGTCCAGGGAAGAAATTCAAGTGAAAGGATTTTGACAACTTTCAGGATTGTGTATATATTTGTAAGATGTTGTTTTTATAGGTCTTGGGAGGGGTCTTCCAGTCCCAGGGCATCTCCCTCACAGATCACTGATGAAGCCACAAGTCTTTTTTTTTTTTTTTTTTTTGAGATGGAGTTTCGCTCTTGTTACCCAGGCTGGAGTGCAATGGCGCGAACTCGGCTCACCGCAACTTCTGCTTCCTGGGTTCAGGCAATTCTCCTGTCTCAGCCTCCTGAGTAGCTGGGATTACACATCTTATAGTTAGGTTTAATTGGCCCTTTGTCAAATGGAATTACTCTGGAAAACATGGGCATATACACATTCAAATGTTTGTTTGCATAACGCAACATCTGCCCCTTGTAAATTCATTGTTTGACTTTACCAGATATTAACACCTAGATGTGAATGAGATCAGATTATTTACAACTTGAAAGACCCCTGTCAATAAGATAGTGCATTGGTAACATAGTTTGTCATTGCAATAATACCCTATGTTTATGAGTCACATATGCCAATTGCCATATCCAACACTCATATGGATTAGCTCATTTATTCCACCCAAACTCCCTATCAAATAGGTTTTACTGTCCCCATTTATAGGAGGAAGTGAACCCAGAGAGGTGAAAGGCTTGTGCCCAGTCACACCAAGATTGGGGGCCAGGATTCAAACCAAGACCGTCTGACTCCAGTGTCCCCTATCTTAGAACCTATACAGTGCTTTTCCTATTTATCCTCTCGGTTAACTCATACGACCAATGCTGCAAAGGATGGCATCTCTCATATATATCTTTTGTAAACTATAAAAGCTGACGCTCAACAGTGAAGTGATTTACCTAAGGCTGTGGTTTCAGACCATGTCTGTACAGACAGTAGAATTATCCAGAACATTAAAGCAAATCCATGCCTAGGCCTATCCTTCACTAAGAGATTCTGATTTACTTGCTCTAGGTAGAGCTGAGTCACTGACATATAGATTTAAAGTATTCCCATGTAACCAGAGTTGAGAATCACTGGACTCAGCTTGCTGAACAAAGATGAGATTTTTGACTCAAAATTCTCTAGTCAAAATCCTTGGGCATCATCCAGAAGAGAGGGTTTCAAAGTCCTGATAAGTCTAGGGGGTTGCCCTATGGTAATTTCAGATACTTAGCCCAGACCTCTTGATAGCATGTCCTGGGAATTTCCCTCCATTGTCACCTGACACTATGGTCCCCTTGGCCTTCAGCATCCTATTCATAGGGATGTACTTGTAATAAATGCCAAGAGGACGTCATCCTTCTGGTCTCCAGGCTGATAGCCCACCCATGGTTTGCAAAATACATTCTTCTGCCATTTGACAGATGGTTCCTGCCAATCCATTAAGTTTTAACCTAAATGTCAGTTCTTATAGGAAGGCACCCTTGACTCTCCAACCTGAATTTGTCCCCTGTCCCGACCCTGCCTGACTTTATGCTTATGTGACTTCCTATACTTCACGCTATCATAGTCCTCGTTATACTAGACTTCGGTGATTCTCAAAGGTATCCTACATTTGTTTATACCTCTCTAAGAAGTAGGACTGCCAAGTTTAGCAAATAAAAATAGAGAGTACCCAGTTAATCTTGAATTGCAGGTAAACAATAATTATCTTTTAGTAAAAGTTTATTCCAAGTATTGCCTGAGATATAAAATTTTTTGTTATCGATACAAAATTCAAACTTAACAGTATTTTGCCTGGAAACCCTATAAAGAAGCCTTTCTGACTGTGGGGGAAAGTTCTTTGGAAAGCTCTTTATGTTATCCCAACCGTAAGATTGCATTAAGCTCATCCTCAAAGAATAAGATCCCATAGAACCCAGCTACTCAAAGGATGGACCATGAGCCATCTGACCATAACTATTCAGAAAAACATGAAAGCAAAGATTCTCTGAATCCATTTAGGCTTAATCAATCAGATCCTCAGAATCTCAGGCAGGAGATTTAGACAGTGTATCAGCTAATTTTATGTGTTGAATGGGCTAAGGGATGCCCCAGATAGCTGGTAAAACGTTATTTCTAGGTGTGTATGTGTGAGTAACCCTGGAAGACACTGGCATTTGAATCAGTAGACTGAAAAAAAAGATATTTTCTCCAGTGTGGCTGGCACCATCCAGTCTGTTGAGGGGTAGAACAAATAGGTGGAGGAAAGGCGAATTTCTTTTTTCACTCGAGCTGGGACATCCATCTCCTGCCCTCAGACAATGGCACTTCTGGCTCTGGGAATTTTGGACTTAGGCCAGGACTAACACTATTGGCTCTGCCTTCCATTCCCAGGCCTCTATACTGAGATTCAATCACACCACCAGCTTTCCTGGTTCGCTAGCTTGCAGACGGCAAATCATGAAACTTCTTTGCCTTCATAACCACGTAAGTCAATTCCTACGATAAACCTCCTTTTCCATCTTCCTCTGTATGTCCTGTTGATGAGTCTTCTCTAGATAATCCTGTCTAATACAGACAGTCATCTGTATTTAGAACTAGCAATCCATGCAACAACATGAGTGAAACTGGAGGCCGTGATGTTCAGTGAAATACACCAGGTGCAGAAACACCAACGTCGCATGTTCTCACTAATTCATTGGATCTAAAAATCAAAACCATTGAACTCACAGACATGGAGAATAGAGGGCAGTTACCAGAGGCTGGGAAGGGTGGGGTGTGGAGCATTCGGCCTGAGGTATGGAAGGTTAATGGATATAAAAAGCAGTTCGAAAGAATGAATAAGACCTAACCTTTGATACCACAGCAGGGTGTCTATAGTTAATAACGACTTAATTCTACACTTTAAAATAGTGAAAAGAATAGAATTGGATTGTTTGTAACACAAAAGATAAATGCTTGAGGAGATGGAGACACCCCCATGATCTAAGATGTGATTAGAATGCATTGCATGCCTGTACGAAAACATCTCATGTACCCCATAAATATATACACCTATGATATACCCACACCAATTAAAAATAAAAACAAAATAATAAAAAAGTACAGTGGAACTGGGAACCCAGACAATTGTAAGGAACGAGGACGTTTGAGAATCTATGCCGAAGAAGATCACTGGTGGCCGGGCGAGGTAGCTCAAGCCTGTAATCCCAGCACTTTGGGAGGCCAAGGCGGGTGGTTCACGGGGTCAAGAAATCGAGACCATCCTGGTCAACATGGTGAAACCCCGTCTCTATTAAAAATACAAAAAAAATTAGCTGGGCGTGTAGCACGTGCCTGTAATCCCAGCTACTCAGGAGGCTGAGACAGGAGAATTGCCTGAACCCAGGAGGCGGAGATTGCGGTGAGCCGAGATCGCGCCATTGCACTCCAGCCTGGGTAACAAGAGCGAAACTCCGTCTCAAAAAAACAAAACAAAACAAAACAAAACAAAACAAACAAACAAACAAACAAACAAAAAACAAATCACTTTGGTATGGAACTTTTGGGCTTAATTGTCAAGTGTGTAGAGGTAGAAAAAATCAAGACTCATTTCAATATTGCCTCGTTAATTTTACCCTCCTTTAAACTGAGAGCTTCTAAAGATCACGTTCATCTTGTTCAAGGCTCTATTTCTACCTACTAGCGTAGTGATCAGGACGTCACGGTGCTCAGTAGATGTTTGCTGAATAGACACAAAGAAAAAAATACGAAAGAATGAAAATTGAACTGGCATAAGAGTTATTTTAGCAAACAAGATTATTTCAACAAATAAGATTTATTTTGCATTTACTATGTGCCTGACACTGTTTGGGAATGAGGATACTGTTGTGAGCAAGACAGGCAAGCACCTACTCTTATTAAATCTATCTTTCATCAGAAAAACATAGGCAATAAAAGAAGCGTATTGCTAAAAGTGATAGGCATGTTAAGGAAAATAAAATAAAGAATTGGTGCAAAACAGATGGCTCACTTCTCTAACATCTACTTTCATATTTTGGTGTTTAGATATCCAACCACCAGGTACACATATTCTGATTAGCAACCAACTGCGGTAATCCCTTTCTCCTTGGCAGTGGTTGGTTTAGAGGTGAGCTGGTGACCTAGCTCTGGCTAACAGGAGGTGGGGCAAAGTCTGTTGCTAAGGCCAGGCCTAACTGCGAAAAGTTCTTTTGCTGTTTGTATACAATACAGCTAGGTACAATGGCCTTTTCTTCTCATGGACTTTGTTGTGTTTGCATATGATACTCAGAGTCTCACACCATTTTGTGGCCATGGAGCGGGACAGCAGGACAATGTCACCTCCCTAGGTTCCTGATGACAACACTGAAAAGCTGAATTGACCAACTGTAGATCTCTCTACCTACATTACATGACACGGTGCATCTTCTTTATTTGTGAAACTGGTTTGAGTTGAGTTGTCTCTACTTGTATCAAAAGCACCCTAAGGCCGGGCGCGGTGGCTCATGTCTGTAATCCCAGTACTTTGGGAGGCTGAGGCGGGTGGATCATGAGGTCAAGAGATCGAGACCATCCTGGCCAACATGATGAAACCCCATCTCTAGGAAAAATACAAAAATTAGCTAGGCATGATGGTGTGCAACTGTAGTCCCAGCTACTCGGGAGGCTGAGGCAGGAGAATTGCTTGAACCCAGGAGGCAGAGGTTGCAGTGAGCCGAGATTGTGCCACTCTGCACTCCAGCCTGGCGACAGAGCAAGACTCAGCCTCAAAAAAAAAAAAAAAAAAAGCGTCTTAATGCAAAGAAATAAAGAGTGTCTGGTTGACAATGAATGGAAGTGTCCAAAGAGGAATTCTGTGATATGGTGACATTTGAGTTGGATACTTAAAAATGGGAAAGACTCAATCCTCTGAATACCTGAGAACAATGAGCTCAGGCAAAGAGAATATCAAGTGCAAACATTTCATATGGGTAATAAACATGGTGTGTTCAAGGACTTGAAAGAAGGCCAGCTTAGGTGAGGAGTGGACCATGCTGTGTGGATCCAACAGTGGCATCATTTAAGACCCCAAAGATGAAGCAGAGACCAAATGAAGCAGATGTGGTAGGCTGATTAGCATCTACTTTCCAAAGACGGCTACGTCCTAATACCAAGAACCTTATGAATGTTTGACCTTACCCGGCAAAAAGGGCTTTGCCGTTGTGATTACCTTTAGAAACTGGAGGTTGTGAGACAATCTCGGATTAACCCCTGAACTCAATGAAGTCATAAGGGTCCCTGTAAAGGTCACTGTAAGAGGTGGGAGGGTCAAATAGGACGAGAGAAGGCAACGTGATAACAAAACAGAGGGAGAAAAGACTATGTGATGCCAGTTCAGGAGCCAAGGAATGTGGATGTTGGAAAAAGGCAAAGAAACAAGTTGTCCTCTAAAGCAGCAGTCTCCAAACCTTTTGGCACCAGGGACCAGGTTTGTGGAAGACAATTTTTTCATGAACCTGGAGTCGGGGGTGGTTTTAGGACAATTCCAGTGCATTACTTTTATTGTGTACTTTGTGTTGTTATTAACATTTTAACATATAATGAAATAATGATACAACTCACCATAATGTACAATCAGTGGGACCTCTGAGCTTGTTTCCCTGCAACTAGATGGTCCCAACTGGGGGTGATGAGAGACAGCGGCAGATCATCAGACATTAGATTCTCGTAAGGAGCAGACAACTTAGATCCCTCACATGCACAGTTTACAATACGGTTAGCACTCTTAGGAGAACTGAATGCCGCTGCTGATCAGACAGGAGACAGAACTCAAGTGGTCATGCAAGTGATGGGGAGCACCTGTATACACAGATGAAGCTTCACTCCTTCACCTGCTGCTCACCTGCTGCTGTGCTGCTCAGTTCCTAACAGGCCACAGCTGAGGCTTGGGGTTCCCTCGTGTAAAGGTCCTTGTAAGAGGTGGGAGAGTTCAGACAGCGAGAGAGAAGGCAATGTGATAAAGCAGAGGGAAAAAAGACTATGTGATATGGGGCTGGGAACCAAGGAATGCGGGTGTTTAGAAAAGGCTAAGAAACAGCCTGTCCTCTAGAACCTCCAAAAGAAATGAGTCCTGCCAATGCTATAACCTTAGGTAATCAAAACTGACTTTAGACTTCCAATCTTCAGAACGGCAGGGTAGTACAGTTGTGGTTTTAAGTCACCAAGTTTGTAGATGCTAATAGCAGCCACCGGAAACTAATACGATGGAGCATTGCACGCCATGGTAAGAAGTTTAATTGAATGAAGGGTTTTTTCGCAAGGTGGTAATATAACAAGTATGGAGATGTAACTGGAGCACAGAAAGAGTAGAACCAGATACAATTGCACTTGTCAAGGAGAGGGGATTGTGGATTTGAAAGCAGAAGGGAAGGTGTGACCAACCATTGGTAGCTTACCAAACCACTCAATCTCCAATATCCACCAAATTAGACGACTAACCATTTCCGTTTACTGAGGATAAATAAAAGGGAAAAATCTCTATTTTAAAATGGAGATAGTCCTTGCAAACCACACTGGCTTCCCTGGGACCAAGGAGAGTCCTGGGATATGGAACTTTCATTGCTATTAGGTTGGTGCAAATGTAACTGCAGGTTTTGCCATTTAATGGCAATGGATACTGAAAATTTAGTATTTTAAGTGTATGGCACAATTACATTTACACCAACCTAATAAAATTGAGGAAGTTTCAGGCAAACCTGGACAAGTTGATCATCCTATTGAGAAGTGACTTTGAGTTACAATTTACCCTTAAACAACATGGAGGTTAGGGGAAACCCCCTCACTCCGTGTAGGTTGAAAATCTATGTATGAATTTTGACTCCACAAAAACTGAACTACCAAGCCTCAATAAGAAGCAATTGGTTAAAACACATTTTGTATGTTGTGTGTTGTATGTATTGTATTCTTACAGTAAAGTCACAGAGAAAAGGTGTTATTAAGAAAACTGCAAGGAAGAAAAAACGTACTTACTATTCATGAAGCAGAAGTGGAACATCAAAGATTTCATCCCTCTTGTCTTCATGTTGTGCAGTCTGAGAAGGAAGAGGAGGAGCAGGAAATGGGGGGATTGTTCTTGTGTTCTCAGGTGTGATACAAGTGGATGAAAATCCCAGTATAAGTGGATCTGTACCTTTCAAAGGATCAAGCATATATATATATATATATATATAGGAGACAGAGGCAACAGAGTTTACTGATTTGTTTGTGGTAAGAGGCGGGAGAGCTACATGATACCTAGATTTTGGCCAGAAATGGAATGAACGGTAATTACATTTAAGAAACTGAGGAAGACTGACTAAAGAGCATATTAGCAGGAAGCTAAAGTGCTCAATTTGACTCCAGCGTTGAAAGTTCCCATAAGAGAGGAGAAGGATACTAATGCAAATAATTTGGTGCCACCAAAATCAAAGTATTCTACCTTAGCATTCTGTTAAGCATCAGCCTTGAAGTTATTCAGTCCAGAGGCTACTTTTTCTTTATTTGAAATAATTGTGACAACAGCTTCATCCTTACAAATTGAGTTTGTCTTCTAAGGTGTTTGCTAGAGCTTTACAAGAGGCTTAATCAGTTTCACATGAATTAATGATGGCTAACAAGTGATGGGGGGAGGAGAAGGAATTCCAAATAAATACTTATTGCATAATTGAAGTTGCAAGAATCCACTATGAATAAAATATATTTGTATTTACAATGCATAAATCTGATGGTGACACTGTGGGGCGACACACGGCTTTTTGATAAGAACCTTGAACAGTGTTAAATTAGTAATAGGCTGCATACATTTCTTAATTATGTCACGAGCATTGTGCTTAGAAATACCATTTGCAATAAATTGAGTCCCATTTGTATGCATGCAGTACAAGGAGAAAGTGCTGTATTTTGAAGATCCTAATGTACTCATGGGAACACAGGTTAATGTCATCTACTGCTTTAAATTAGTCCTTTGTTTCAGAGCTTGCAATTGCATTAAGACTTATCATGTACTCTTTTCATCAAGGTAATAATTACTATAGATTTACATATCCCACCACAAGCAGAAGCATAGGTCTTTCAGGGCTGTACAGAATGGGAAGCAGTTATGTGAGAGAAGTGTATGTATGTATATATATGTTCCTTTTAAAAATAGTACTTTTTTCTTATTGAAATAATTGTAAAATAGGTAAAGATCAACTTACAAAAATAAGTAAGTGAGTTGAATAGTGACAAACACAAAATATCTGAGTCCTCATCCCTGGAAACTTTGAATTTGACTTTTTTTGGGAGATGGGGGTCTTTGAAGATATGATTAAGTTAAGGGGTGGGCCCTACACTCAGTGGCATATATTCTTATGAAGAAAGGTTTGAGGCCAGGTGCTGGGGCTCATGCCTATAATCCCAGCACTTTGGGAGGCCAAGGTGGGAGGAGCACTTGAGCCCAGGAATTTGAGGCTAGCCTAGACCACGTAGTGAGAACCCCACCTTAAAAAAAACAGCTGAGTATGGCGTATCATGCCTGTAGCCTCAGCTACTAGGGAGGCTGAGGTAGGAGGATCACTCGAGCCTAGAAAGTCAAGGCTCCAGTGAACTGTGAGTACATCACGGCACTCCAGTCTGTGAGACAGAGCCAGACCTCATCTAAGAAAACAAAATCCGCAAAAACCAAAAACCCCAAAAATAAATAAAAAGAGGAGAAAAAGAAAGATTGACGTTTTGAGACAGAATATAGACCAATGCTTAGGCTCACAGATTCTGCAGAAACACTAGTTTAGAGGATACAGGTTTTGGACAGACACAAAGGGAAGAAGGTGATGTCAAGACTGAGGCAGAGACTGCAAATGTATTGACAAGCCGAAGAACACCACGCAATGCCAGCAACCACCAGCAAGTGCGAATGAAACTGATTCTTGCTGAGAACCTCCAGAAAGGATCAACCCTAACTTCCTTCTTCTGGCCTCCAGATCTGTGAGATAAATTTCTGCTTTAAGCCACACAGTTTGCAGTTATTTGTTATGGTAGTCCTAGGACACCAATACAATCAATATTTCTATGAAACAGAGAGGAAAACAGCATTGCCCTCTGCACGTGAGAGAGATGTATGAGATGTGGCACTTATGGACTGTCGAAGTACTGTCAAGAGACCTGCTTAATGGAGAAGAAAACCAAGGGACAAAGAAATTAAGCAATTTGTCAGAGTGAAATGGTTAATAAATGGTCACACTGAGATTTGAACCCAGGCATACAGATTCTAGGGCTGTGTTTTTTCAATATGGTAGGTATAATCACATGTAGCCATTTAAATTTAAACTTAACCAAGGTTAAATTTAACCAAGATTAAATACAATGAAAAGTTCAATTCAGCCTCAATAGCAAAATTTCAAGGTCCCAGAGCCCACAGGTGGCTAGTCGTTACTGTCTTGGCTGGTGAGGATTATAGAATATTTCCAGCACTGCTGAAAGTCCTACTGAATGCTGCTTCCATTTAGTCTGTGAGACTAACCACTACAATACCTTGGTAATATTTATAAAGTGTGTCACACAGTGACTATCATAAGTTAATCTGTATATATCATAGTTGTATTTTTCTAGATTGTAAGATCTATATATATCATAGTTATTACATCTTTCTAGAGACGTGGTGTGTGTGTATCTGGGTGTCTATACTCACTTATGCATATGTGTTTATGGAAGATGAGATAATATTCACAAATCTTTGTTGTATGTGGTTAAGAACATACTGTGCATACATGTAATTTCATTTTCTGTTTTATAATACATTTACATAAATAATGTATTGTAAGACCTTCTGGTGGACATTTCAGTTCTTTGAAACAGTCTCCCCAGCTTGCCCCTGGAATGGTATCCCTTTCCAAACACTGCAGAATTTCTTTCTTAGAAGTAACAGTAGCTGGCTTTCAAAATGCTAGAATCCCAAATTAGGGGAACATGCCATGGTAGTCAACCTGACCAAGAAATAGGGATTTCAAACATATTGTGAATGTGTGTGTGACAATAAATCATCGTGATTCTCTATGTAATAGTTGACTTGCTGTGTAGTAATTAATTCCATGAGTAATAACTGACTTTGTATAATAACTGATTCTGTGTAATAAATCACACTCTATAATAACTGGATTTCAGTGTAATAATTCTGTACAGTTGCTATCAGTGTAATCATGGACTATGTAATTGACTATGTGATAACTGATTCCTGTGTGATAATTGACTCCCTGAGTGATAGTTGATCCTGTGCAATAATTGACTCTGTATAATAATTAACTCTCTGAGTAAAAATTGACTCTCTGTATAATATTAGACTCTACCCATAAGCGCAAAATGCAAATGCTTGGACTAGTGGAGATTACACTAATAGGGCAGTTCTGGTCACAAGTGGGAGAAAAACAATTCAAATCAACTTAGGATAGTGACAGGAGAGGAAATCATTAGCTCACCCACCTCCAGAGGTGGAGTGGCCTTAAGCCCACATGAATCCAAGTGTTCACATGAGGTCTTTGGGCCTGTCCACCTCTTTCCATCTCTGGGCTCTTGGTTTTATTCCCAGATGGGGCCATCTTCTGCATGGTGGGAGATGACCCTAGCAATTTGGGCTTCTATGACACTTAGAGTACCTGCTCTCAGGAAATTTAATAGGGCAATGCTTTACTTCCAGTATCCATGTCAGTTCCCCAAAGGAACTCTGGCTAGCCTGGTTTATGTGCTCACAACTGAGATGGTGGAAGCAGACACCTTGATTGACGGGTACATTATTATCACAGGGGGTGGGTGTACTTCACAAAATGAATGGATGTGGAACAGAACCCACAAGTAACAGATGTCTCCTCTTGTTCACAACCTGTGAGCTACAGTCTCCCGAGGGGTGAGCATGAGCTGCAGGAATTTGTCCCAGCAAGTTCTTCAATCCTTAGGTGAACCACGTACTATCATTAGAACAGGGATATGATTAATATCTTTTAATATGGTTACTTTTCAAATAAGCATAAAGAAAACAATGCAAAGTCATTTAAAACATCAAATTTATAGTAATATTTTGTCTTTATGAATTTTCTCAATCAATAGCTACTAAATATGTAGCTACTACCTGCAGCATACCATGACATATATTTGTTCTAAAACGTTTCTCATGAAATACCTACAAAGTATTGAAGTACATATTGCTTTACTACCAACTGGGGCCTTTACTCCATGAGATTTTTTTTCAATGAAAGTTTTACAATGTGGATGAAAATATTGAAGTATTACCTGAAATTCAGTTCCCCTGACTGAGACTAGGAAAATGAACCTTAAAGAAAATCTCAACTGTCTTTATGCCCCTTCATTCTCCTTTTGTCTGGTTAATCACTATGTATCCTTCAGATCACAATACAAACACTACTTCTCCCAGAAAGCCTCCTTCTGAGTTCTCTAACTAGGCCTATTTTCTTTCATTGACTCTCTCATAATTGTGTGTACCACCACCAACCCCTGCCCTCAATACATACATATATCATAGTTGTCTATGTGACCATTTGAACACTCTGTCTTTTTCACTAGATTCCAAGTTCCAGGAGAGCAGGGTTGAGCCTGGTTGTATCCCAGGGACCCTAGTACAGTGCTAGGGACATAATAGATGATCACCAAATATTTTCTGAATATATGTATGAGTCCATAAGTGCATAACACCAAAGGGTAATCACAGAATCAAATCCGATTTTCTTCTTACAATACATACAGCTTGGAAGACCGAGTGCCCAAATTCTTGTGATCTCCAGGAAACAGATGCTAAAAGGTTTTATTATGTAACTACATCTTTCCAGTTCATAGGATTTTTTTGTTGGTCTTATACATGCATTCAGAAGAAAGCATGGTAACCCATCAGAGATAAAGGGAAAGGACTTTAGTAGAGGATGGGAAAAGATAGTTCAAATCGGTAGTTAGTCATCCCATATTTGCCTGCCCAGCTGTCTTCTGGTGAAGCAGCAATGGCTCTTTTGAAGATACCGTTTCACAGACTTGGCACTAACCCAGCCTTCCCACCTACCAGGATATATGACCCAAGTCAGAGGGCTTTATCTCATGGGTCACTGTCATTGGTCCTGAGATGAACATGTGATGTGATCTGAGCTAAGCCACTCAGAGACTGGCTGCCAGTCTGAGACTTTTCTGCCAAAGATAAGAAGGAAGTTACTCCTGTAGTGATAGGTGGGGTGAGTTCTAATACATGGGTTTGGGGAGGCTGTGAGCATTACACGTGCTGCATGGGTGGACCCACCTGAGGACTGAAAGACATGGATGACTGATTGCATCCTCTGGGACCTTGTCTGAAGTAGATGAGACTGAAGCCACCAATATCCTGGGACTTCTTAGTTATTTGAGCCAATCAATGAATTTTTTTGTTTTGCTTGAGTTGGGTTTCTGTGACATGTGACTATGAAAACAGCTGCAGTTTAGTTTTTGTTAATGTGGATTTAAAATACTTCTTGGATTGGATGAGTGGTATTCTAAAACCACTTAGGCTAATATAACCACTTTGTAGGACTATCCATGACTGGTCTCAAACAGGCTATTACATAGTTCCTGCCATGTTTTAGGTTGCCATGAGATTCTGCTACAGTCGGTGAGTGGTCCATTAAACAGCATAACCAGACAGTGTGTGCAAAAGCATCCTGAGAGTGTAGCGTTTTTCTTTTTTTCAATCTTAGAGAAAAAGTGGGACATTTTTCATGTCTCTGGAAGCTCCATTATGATGCATTTGGACATTTTTGATAAAATTATGAGGCATAAAAACTTTGAAGCATTGAAGATTAATTTTCCTCCATAAATATATAGATCATTGTCAAATTCTATATGACTAGTTTTGCCCAGAGCAAAAATATTTTCCATGTAATTTCATAGCAATATAGAAGTAGATAATGGGACAATGGCATTGAAAAAGGCTTTTATGGATTGTAAGTGTCAGGTTAACATTCACAACCTGATGAATCGAGCAGAAGCTGCTGTTAAAATCTAGGGCTTTGTTGTTTTAAAGTTAAAAATAAAGTTGGGAACTGGTACAGTAGTAAAATTAAAGTAAAAGAAAATAAATAATCCATATCTCTTCTGTTCTGTTTAAATATTAAAGTGTCAGTTGCAATTTTGAAATGACACAAAGAAGCTTGCTGAGCTGAAAAAGTGCTTCATTTATTGGGTTTCTATGCTGTCTGAACTGCAATTTTGTCTAAGGATGATTTTCTGGTTAGAGTTTTCTGAGTTGTATGGTGTCTTACAGGTTAAGAGGCAAGAACACTACACATTTGATGATTTTTGTGTTTTCTAATTCCCCTCTGACCTCCTGGCCTCTTCTGGGAGCCTAGTGTTATGTACCCAGGAGAGTGGAGTCACTCACTCTAGTTGGCATTGCAATTCCATCCTAAGGGCTCCAACTGCACTGTTTATTATGGCCAACTGGTCACTCCTTCTTCATAGGATTCCTAGAGGCCCAAAAGCCTGTATCTTAAGTATTTCTTTTCACCTGAGGCCATCAAGTTTCCTTGCTCAGACCATTCAGTCCCTGAAACTTAGTCTTATGCATAAAAAATGGCTACTGGTTTCTGAATATTGGTGTCTTTGTTGGAATCCATTCAGGAGCTTTGATAACTGGAAATGCTGCACCAGACATCCCGGCATGGCGTGATCTTGCTGTGTTCTCTCCACAGGGAATTGGCAGCCTTGTTGAGAAAGCCATGAAGGGAGGTAAAGGAATATTGGAGCTTTGTTTTTCTTGAAGTTGTCCCAGGGTAGGATCCCAGGAGCCACAGGGCTCTGGTGAAGCAGTAGAAAGGGGGAGTTCGCATGGTCAAACCAAGGTACGCAGGAAGCATCAAGCCATCAAGCTGCACCATATCCAAAGGTGGATATACCGGGGGTCAATGTCAGGGCAAAGAATTTGGAAAAGGGTTGAGATCGTATCGAAGCAAGTAGATGCTAGAAATAAATGAGGAGGATTCTAGGATACGAACAAAGATGCCTTTGTGGTATCTATTTATAGTGGAACTTTTTTTTTTTTTTCTTAAACATCAGAACTCTCTTCCTCTGTCTAAGGAATTTTCCATTATAGAAGTTTTTTTGAGAAGCGGAGCTCTTCTCACAATAGAACATAAAGTTTTAGCATACTAATTTCTCCAAAGCTCCCTGAAGCTAGGGCAGGGTTTCTGAATCTCAGCACTGTTGACATTTTAAACAAGATAATCTTATGTAGTGGGAGGCTGTCCTGGGTATTGCAGGATGCTTAGCAGCATCTCTGGCTTCTATGGGTGGGATCCCAGGAGAACCCCCACCCCTAGTTGTAACAGCTAAAACTGTCTCCAGACATTGCCCAACGCCCCCTTGAGAAAAACAGTCCATTTGAGAATCACTGGGCTACAGGGTGGCTCGAGATCTAGGCTCAGCCAATCAGATGCTTTCTTCTCCAGAACTGGGAACTTGCGAGTCCACAAAGACGCCTCCAGTCAGTTTATCACCTCCATCAGCAGTGAGGGTTGCACCACCTGCAGCACCAGTGGCAGTCAGTTCTGAAGTTATAGCAAACTGCAGGAGTCTTTGACAGGAGAGCCAGCAGCGTCCGGGCCAGCCGAACTAGCAAACATTTAATGTCAGTGATGTCACCCAACTAGTGCTGGACCATGATATTGACTTAGGCACATTCTGCCCATATTCTGGCTTTAAAAAAGGAAAGAAAGAAAAAAACCTCGGTTTCCAGCTCTTCTGGTAAACAACCAAAATAGTCTTTCAGTGAATCCCTTATCTGCTTCAAGGAGCTATGGTCCATTTTGGTTGCTTAAATTAAGAGCCATAATAAATATCCCTTATATTTAACTGGAAAAAATAGCCAGGTCCGAGGATAGCATGGAAACTCAATTCAGAGATCATGATACAGGATACACCTAGCTGTATTCAGATCTAAGCTCCAATGGCTATAGAATGAAATAAATAATGCCTCCAGGAGTTTTCTTCCCTGCTCTACTCAACTTTGCCTAACCTACCTCTGAAATTTAAGGAAATACACAAGAAAATAGTGCATAGATGCTGTTTGCAGAAAGTTTACATATTTTAGAGTGCATTGGGAGGCCGACTCTCTGGGTTTACATACAAGCATGTAATAGCAGGTACGTTTGGATATTTAACTGCCTTGTAATTCAGTCTGCTCATCTACTCTACAAAATGCAGGTGACATTTCCAGTATTAAACACAATGGATTAAAAACCAAACATGAAGGATGGCTGGGTGTGGTGGCTCGCGTCTCTTATCCCAGCATTTTGGCAGGCCGAGGTGAGCAGATCACTTGAGGCCAGGAGATCAAGACCAGCCTGGCCAACATGGTGAAATTCCATCTCTACTAAAAATACAAAGATTATTAGCCAGGCATGGTGGTGCACTCCTGTAGTCCCAGCTACTTGGGAGGCTGAGGCAGGAGAATCAGTTGAATCTGGGAGGTGGAGGCTGCAGTGAGCCGAGATCACACCACTGCACTTCAGCCTGGGTGACAGGGTAAGACTCTGTCTCAAAAAACAAACAACAACAAAAACCATGGCGGTGTTCTTAATTGATTTTGCCTGCTCTACACACATTTCTCCTTTTTGTTTTGTTGTTATTGTTACATCACGCCAATTTTCTTTTTCTTTAGGTAAATCGTTGAGGTATAAGAAATTGACTGAAGCCTACCAATCAGCATTTTCTGTATCCTAAACCACAGTGATCAGTTTCAGGTGAAGTTATGACTCAAACGTGTCTAATCGGTCAGTTTTTTTTAATGCTGGTTGAAGCCAGCAGCAAGAAAGGCTTACTGTTTCCAGGACAGTTTCTGGGGGTTGTAAATACAAGCATGGAGCTTCTGGCAAACTTCCTGCCATTGTGAGGAAGGATTAGCTTGAGAATGGGGAGATAAAGAGAAAAGTACAGCAGAGAGAAGAGAATAGAACACAATTTTCATATCAGCATAGAAGAGCCATGGATCCAGCTGTACCTTAAGCAAGTCCTGGCCTCGCCCCTCCCAATGCATTCCCCCTTCTTGATTAGGTCAGTTGGAGCTGAGTTTCTGTCTCTTGCAACACAGAGTAGCTGAATTACGTTGCCACCTAGTGCATAGGGAGCCCTCACCACAAAGGTACCAACTGTAAAACCACAATAAATGTTTGAAGAACTAATCGTGATGATTGTTCTTTGATTTGTGTTCCTGGCATCTGGCACAGGAGACATCAATAATCACGTATTGTATTGGAGTTTAATTGCATGAATGCAAGAAGTCAGGTCTCAGGATGTGAAATGATGAATTTCCATTTGTCAAGGCTACAGAGTTGAGAGAGTTGAAGTCTTTGGGGAAAATGAGCCTCTTGCAGTTGCACAGAGGACATTTGCGTGTCTCAAACATTTTATAGCTCTCCAACTCTGTGGGGATTAAGGTTTGTATGTCCAGGAAGGTTTTTAGAATGCTTTTTTCCCAGGATGCTTTCAGGGTGATGAAATTACAACAAGCAATACCAACCTGGGAGTGTTGCCCAAGGCTTAGTCACAAGGTCCTCAGCCTCAAACTCTGCAGCCAGGTGCTCTAACGTGATCTCTGGCATAGAATGCCCATATTTAAAAGTCACTGCCAAAGGACTTTCAGATCAATATTATCCCCCTGTAGCATTTCCTCACATATTACATTAAAAAGACCAATTCCTTAGAGAGTTGTAAAGATGTTTTAGAGCAGAGCATATATTATGAATGTTTCATCGTTATTCCTCAGGATTTATTTAACATTTTACTCAACGGTCCCTTTGGATTTTTGATTGATTACTAGGCAAATTAGACAAGAAAACTCTTTCTGTAAGAGATTCCCAGGCAGCATCCGTAGCAGTGGTGGTGATAACGATGATAGCATAGTGCTTCCTGTGTCAACAACCATACTAAGCACTTCGCACACACTGCCATCATTTCATTTTTACCACATTTGAAGAAGATATTATCTCCATTTTACAGATAAAGAACTGGGGTTTAGAGAGTTCATGAGTCAAAGTCAGGGTTTGTTGCACTTCAAAGCCAATGTTTTTAATACATGCTCTTTTCAAATTCACTTAGTCCCCATAACGTTATCATGCGGTGGGTGGTCTTTTTATCAACCCACTATACCAAGGGGGTAAGAAATATTCAGACATGCATCTAGTACTGGTAGAGACTAGTTTGATCCCCAATAGCTGAGATCCTTAGCTAGTGCAGGAGACTAGTTTGATCCCCAATAGCTGAGATCCCTAGCTATGCTTCATTGTCACCTGATACACCCTGATTCTCAGCATGTATGCCTTTAGATTTATGTTGCCA
This sequence comes from Saguinus oedipus, assembly GCA_031835075.1. NCBI lineage: Eukaryota > Metazoa > Chordata > Mammalia > Primates > Cebidae > Saguinus > Saguinus oedipus. The sequence goes on from CM063179.1 coordinate 7,161,957, forward strand.
TGAAAAACAAGTTTCAGGTTCAGATAAGACAGGGAAGCATTGTTTACCCTCTGTCCTCTCTCTGGGGTTCACAAACATATGCTCCAATGAGAGGTTCTGAGAGAATCTATGGAGGAGAATCCAATTTTAAGTTTATTTTATGAATGCGTTTGGAAGTGTCGGGTTCTGGAACTTTCAGATTTGTTGGTTATGTTCGTTGGTTTTCTCCTTATAACAGCAGCTTACATACTTGAGTATATTAAAGGAACAATCAGGCATTTGGTGTCTTCCCTTAACACTCCTCCGGTAACACTAGGGTGAGAGGGTGGGCTTGATATAGACATGAGGAGCCCCATGTGTGATGGCAGGTGCTAAGTTTCTTTGCTAAGTAAATTGCAAACATTAGATTGACTGGCTCAGTTTTCTTCTCTCCATGGAACTATCATCCTAAGGGATATATGGCATATATTCTTACTGGTGATTCTGCTAGAATCTAGAGAGGACCAACAAGTAGTTTATCTTCATCTGGTTTGGGAACAATTTTATAACGTCTATAGCTCTATTTTTCAGTATTTCAGTGAGTTTGCAAGTCATTAGGATGCTTTTTTTTTTTTTTTTTGAGATGGAGTTTCGCTCTTGTTACCCATGCTGGAGTGCAATGGTGCGATCTTGGCTCACCGCAACCTCCGCCTTCTGGGTTCAGGCAATTCTGCCTCAGCCTCCTGAGTAGCTGGGATTACAGGCACGCGCCACCATGCCCAGCTAATTTTTTGTATTTTTAGTAGAGACGGGGTTTCACCATGTTGACCAGGATGGTCTTGATCTCTTGACCTCGGGATCCAACCGTCTCAGCCTCCCAAAGTGCTGGGATTACAGGCGTGAGCCATGTCATTAGGATTCTTGATGCACAGGGTCCAATGGATGTAGAATGAAACCAATATGTCCCCAGACATTTTTTTCCCTTGCTCCACCCAACTTCTGCCTAATCTACTTCAGGAAATACACAAGAAAATGGTGCATAGATACTCTTTGCAGAAAGGTTATATATTTAAAAGTGCATTAGGAGGCCAACTTCCTGGGTTTACAAACAGGAATGGAATAGCGGCTATGTTTGGATATGTAACTCCTTTGTATTTCAGTCTCCTTATCCACCCTATCTATAAAATGCAGGACAGATTTCCAGTATTAAAGATAATGAATAAAAAGAAAACATGAAGGGGTTCTCAACTGATTTTGCCAGCTCTGCACATATTTCTCTTTTATTTGTTTGGGTTTGTTGTTGTTGTTGTTACTTGTTATTTTCTTTTTCCAGTCATTCAGCCTGGAAGAGCGGGTCTCAATGGGAGTGATTTTTAAGCTCCTCCCACTCCCAGGGGACATTGGGCCATGTCTGGAGATAGTAGTGATTGTCACAACTGAAGGGGGCAGTACTGGCATCTAGTGGGTAAAGCTAACTATTCCACAGTGCACAAAATAGTCTTCTGCAGCAAGCAAATGTTCAGACCAAAATGTCAGTAGTACTGAGGCTGACTCAGAACTGTGGGCTAGACTATGTGAAGAAAACACATAAAACCCACATTTCAGGGGCTTAACATGCTGTTTTTGTTTTTGTTTTCTCACTTATGCAAGATCTAAGGGGAATGTTTGCAGCTTGTCACTTTTTGAGAGATGCTTCTCCAAATAGTATCTGAAGGATGCAGACTTCTAAGCTTCTTCTATTATGTGAACTGCTGACTTAGAAGCCATAATTTCCAACTAGAAATATAGGTGAAAGAATACATGGATGATCGTACACATCTTTCAGGGTTCAAGCCCAGAAATGAGGTACGTCCTTTCCACCTATGTTCTTACAGACAGAACAGTAATGTAGGCATATCAAAACTCAAGGAGGGCAGGGGTCAGGGGTATGGGAAATAGCCTTCCTGCATTTTCAGAAGGAAAATGAAATGTGCTGATGAACACATCATATCGTCTCTGGCATGCACAGAAAGTTCATTTTGAATAAATGCTGAATAAATAAGGCATAAGAGCCAAAATGTACATATAGCAATTAAACAGTGGAAAACCATCATTTTAATTTAAGAGGCTAGCATTGTTGCTGAGACAATAGTTCTCAGGCCCATGCATCAAGATTTAAGCAATAGAATTAATATTTATTAAGTACCCACTACTGTCACACACTTGGAGTGTGTTAGTCCATTAAATCCTTCTGTGATATAGCTATCACATCTGTTTCACAGATTAGGTAATTGAAAATCAGAGAGTTCAAGATTCCAGCATGAATACCCACAGCAAATAAGTTATAGTGCCAGTATGCAAATCAAAGACAGATTCCAAGACCCCTGTTATTTCCTTTTCATCAGCATCTTTCCAACCAGCCTTTGTCACGCACTCTTCTTTTTCCTTTTTTTTTGAAATCAGACTATAGTATGCCATATATATATATTTTTTTGCATTTTAGGTTTTGGGGTACATGTGCAGAACATGCAAGATAGTTGCATAGGTACACACGTGGCAGTGTGATTTGCTGCCTTCCTCCCCTTCACCCTCATCTGGCATTTCTCCCCATGCTATCCCTCCCCAGCTCCCCCCACACTGTCCCTCCCCCACTGCCCCCAATAGACCCCAGTGGGTAGTGCTCCCCTCCCTGTGTCCATGTGTTCTCATTGTTCATCACCCGCCTATGACTGAGAACATGCAGTATTTCATTTTCTGTTCTTGTGTCAGTTTGCTGAGAATGACGTTCTCCAGATTCGTCCATGTCCCTACAAAGGACATGAACTCATTGTTTTTGACTGCTGCATAATATTCCATGGTGTATATGTGCCACATTTTCCCAGTCCAGTCTATCATCGATGGGAATTTGGGTTGGTTCCATGTCTTTGCTATTGTAAACAGGGCTGCAGTGAACATTCGTGTGCATGTTTCCTTATAGTAGAATGATTTATAGTCCTTTGGATATATACCCAGTAATGGGATTGCTGGGTCAAATGGAATTACTATTTCTAGGTCCTTGAGGAATTGCCACACTGTCTTCCACAATGGTTGAACTAATTTACATTCCCACCAGCAGTGTGAAAGTGTTCCTATTTCTCCACATCCTCTCCAGCATCTGTTGTCTCCAGATTTTTTAATGATCGCCTTTCTAACTGGCGTGAGATGGTATCTCAATGTAGTTTTGATTTTCATTTCATTAATGACCAGTGATGATGAGCATTTTTTCATATGTTTGTTGGCCTCATGTATGTCTTCTTTTGTAAAGTGTCTGTTCATATCCTTTGCCCATTTTTGAATGGGCTTGTTTGTTTTTTTCTTGTAAATCTGTTTTAGTTCTTTGTAAATTCTGGATATCAGCCCTTTGTCAGATGAGTAAACTGCAAAAATTTTTTCCCATTCTGTTGTTGCTGATTCACTCTAATGACTATTTCTTTTGCCATGCAGAAGCTGTGGAGTTTGATTAGGTCCCATTTGTCTATTTTGGCTTTTGTTGCCAATGCTTTTGGTGTTTTGGTCATGAAGTCCTTGCCTACTCCTATGTCCTGAATGGTTTTGCCTAGATTTTCTTCTAGGGTTTTTATGGTGCCAGGTCTTATGTTTAAGTCTTTAATCCATCTGGAGTTAATTTTAGTGTAAAGTGTCTGGAAGGAGTCCAGTTTCTGCTTTCTTCACATGGCTAGCCAGTTTTCCCAACACCATTTATTAATTTCCCCATTGCTTGTTTTTTTCAGGTTTATCAAAGATTGTATGGTAGTAAATATGTTGTGTTGCCTCCGATGCCTCTGTTCTGTTCCATTGGTCTATATCTCTGTTTTGGTACCAGTACCATGCTGTTTTGATTACTGTAGCCTTTTAGTATAGTTTGAAGTCCGGTAGTGTGATGCCTCCTGCCAAGAATTGACTTGGGTATGCGGGCTTTCTTTTGGTTCCATATGAAGTTTAAGGTGGTTTTTTCAGTTCTGTGAAGAAGGTCATTGGTAGCTTGATGGGGATAGCATTGAGTCTGTAAATTACTTTGGGCAGTATGGCCATTTTCACAATATTGATTCTTCCTAACCATGAACATGGAATGTTTCTCCATCTGTTTGTGTCCTCTCTTATTTCATTGAGCAGTGGTTTGTAGTTCTCTTTGAAGAGGTCCTTTACGTTCCTTGTTAGTTGTATTCCTAGATATTTTATTCTCTTTGTAGCAATTGTGAATGGCAGTTCATTCTTGATTTGGCTCTCTTTCAGTCTGTTATTGGTGTATAGGAATGCTTGTAATTTTTGCACATTGATTTTGTATCCTGAGACTTTGCTGAAGTTGCTTACCAGTTTCAGGAGTTTTTGGGCTGAGATGATGGGGTCTTCTAGATATACTATCATGTTGTCTGCAAATAGAGACAATTTGGCTTCCTCCTTTCCTACTTGAATACACTTTATTTCTTTTTCTTGCCTGATTGCTCTGGCTAGAAATTCCAGTAGTATATTGAATAGGAGTGATGAGAGAGGGCATCCTTGTCTAGTGCCGGATTTCAAAGGGAATGCTTCCAGTTTTTGCCCATTCAGTATGATATTGGCTGTTGGTTTGTCATAAATAGCTTTTACTATTTTGAGACACATTCCCTCAATACCTAGTTTATTGAGGGTTTTTAGCATAAAGGGCTGTTGAATTTTGTCAAAGCCCTTCTCTGCATCAATTGAGATAATCATGTGGTTTTTGTTTTTGGTTCTGTTTATGTGGTGAATTACATTTATAGACTTGCGTATGTTGAACCAGCCTTACATCCCTGGGATGAATCCTACTTGATCATGGTGGATAAGCTTTTTGTTGTGCTGTTGCAATCGGCTTGCCAGTATTTTATTGAAGATTTTTGCATCTATGTTCATCATGGATATTGGCCTGAAGTTTTCTTTTCTTGTTGAGTCTCTGCCAGGTTTTGGTATCAGGAGGATGTTGGTCTCATAAAATGATTTGGGAAGGATTCCCTCTTTTTGGATTATTTGAAATAGTTTCAGAAGAAATGGTAACAGTTCCTCTTCATGTGTCTGGTAGAATTTGGCTGTGAAGCCATCTGGACCTGGGCTTTTTTTGTGTGGTAGGCTCTTAATTGCTGCCTCAACTTCAGACCTTGTTATTGGTCTATTCATAGTTCCAGCTTTCTCCTGGTTTAGGCTTGGGAGGACACAAGTGTCCAGGAATTTATCCATTTCTTTCAGGTTTACTAGTTTATGGGCATAGAGTTGTTTGTAATATTCTCTGATGATGGTTTGAATTTCTGTAGAATCTGTGGTGATTTCCCCTTTATCGTTTTTTATTGCATCTATTTGGTTATTCTCTCTTTTCTTTATAAATCTGGCTAGTGGTCTATTTTGTTGATCTTTTTGAAAAACCAGCTCTTGGATTTATTGATTTTTTGAAGGGTTTTTCGTGTCTCTATCTCCCTCAGTTCTGCTCTGATCTTAGTTATTTCTTGTCTTCTGCTAGGTTTTGAGTTTTTTTGATCTTGCTCCTCTAGCTCTTTCAGTTTTGATGATAGTGTGTCAATTTTGGATCTCTCCACTCTTCTGATGCGTGCACTTATTGCTATATATTTTCCTCTAGAGACTGCTTTAAATGTGTCCCAGAGATTCTGGTATGTTGTGTCTGCATTCTCATTGGTTTTGAAGAACTTATTTCTGCCTTCATTTCATTGTTTATCCAGTCAACATTCAAGAGCCAGTTGTTCAGTTTCCATGAAGCTGTGCGGTTCTGAGTTTGTTTCTGAATCCTGAGTTCTAACTTGATATCACTATGGTATGAGAGACTGTTTGTTATGATTTCAGTTGTTTTGCATTTCCTGAGGAGTGATTTACTTCCAATTATGTGGTCAATTTTGGAGTAGGTGTGATGTGGTGCTGAGAAGAATGTATATTCTGTGAATTTGGGGTGGAGAGTTCTGTAAATGTCTATCAGGTTTGCTTGTTCCAGGTCTGAGTTCAAGTCCTGGATATCCTTGTTAATTTTCTGTCTGGTTGATCTGTCTAATATTGACAGTGGAGTGTTAAAGTCTCCCACTATTATTGTGTGGGAGTCTAAGTCTCTTTGTAAGTCATTAAGAACTTGCCTTATATATCTGGGTGCTCCTGTATTGGGCCCATATATATTTAGGATTGTTAGCTCTTCTTGTTGTATCGATCCTTTTACTATTATGTAATGTCCTTCTTTGTCTCTTTTGATCTTTGTTGCTTTAAAGTCTATTTTATCAGAGATGAGAATTGCAACTCCTGCTTTTTTTTTTTGCTCTTCATTTGCTTGGTAAATCTTCCTCCATCCCTTTATTTTGAGCCTTTGTGAATCTTTGCATGTGAGATGGGTTTTCTGGATACAGCACACCGATGTGTTTTGGCTTTCTATCCAATTTGCCAGTCTGTGCCTTTTGATTGGTGCATTTAGACCATTTACATTTAGGGTTAATATTGTTATGTTTGTATTTGATACTGTCATTTTGATGCTAGCTGTCTGTTTGGCCTGTTAGTTGATGCAGATTCTTCATTTTGTTGATGCTCTTTAGCATTTGGTATGTTTTTGGAATGGCTGGTACTGGTTGTTCCTTTTTATGTGTAGTGCCTCTTTCAGGAGCTCTTGTAAAGCAGGCCTGGTGGTGACAAAATCTCTGAGTACTTGCTTGTTTGCAAAGGATTTTATTTTTTCTTCACGTACGAAGCTCAGTTTGGCTGGAGATGAAATTCTGGGCTGAAAGCTCTTTTCTTTAAGGATGTTGAATATTGGCCCCCACTCTCTTCTGGCTTGTAGGGTTTCTGCCAAGAGATCTGCTGTGAGTCTGATGGGCTTCCCCTTGTGGGTGACCCAACCTTTCTCTCTGGCTGCCCTTAGCATTTTCTCCTTTATTTCAACCCTGGTAAATCTGACGATTATGTGCCTTGGGGTTGCTCTTCTTGCAGAATATCTTTGTGGTGTTGTCTGTATTTCCTAGACTTGAATATTGGCCTGCCTTGCCAGGTTGGGGAAATTTTCCTGGATAATATCCTGAAGAGTGTTTTCCAGCTTGGATTCATTCTGTCTGTCATATTCAGGTACAAACGTATCTATCAAACGTATATTAGGTCTCTTCACATAGTCCCACATTTCTTAGAGACTTTGTTCATTCCTTTTTGCACTTTTTTCTCTAATCTTGCCTTCTCATTTTATTTCAGTTGATCTTCAACTTCTGATATCCTTTCTTCTGCTTGGTCAATTCAGCTGTTGAATCTTGTGCATGCTTCATGAAGTTCTCGTGTTGTGTTTTTCAGCTCCTTCAATTCACTCATATTCCTCTCTAAGTTGTCCATTCTTGTTATCATTTCCTCAAATCTTTTTTCAATGTTCTTAGTTTCTTTGCATTGAGTTAGAACGTGTTCTTTTAGCTCATAGAAGTTTCTCATTACCCACGTTCTGAAGTCCGATTCTGTCATTTCATCACACTCATTCTCTGTCCAGCTTTGTTCCCTTGCTGGTGAGGGGTTGTGGTCCCTTGTAGGAAGTGAGGTGTTCTGGTTTTGGGTGTTTTCCTCTTTTTTTGCACTGGTTTCTTCCCATCTTTGTGGATTTATCCACCTGTCGTCTGAATAGTTGCTGACTTTCCGATTGGGTCTCTGAGTGAATTTCCAGATTGTTGATGATGAAGTATTTCTGTTTCTTAGTTTTCCTTCTAGCAGTCTATCCCCTCTGCTGTAGGACTGCTGAGGTCCACTCCAGGCTTTGCTTGCCTGGGGAACAACTGTAGCAGCTGTGGAACAGTGAGGGTTTCTACCAGTTTCTTCTTCTGCTATCTTTGTCCCAGAATGATGCCCACCAAATGTCAGTCTGATTGGTCCTTTGTGAGGTGACTCTTTGGATATACGGGGGTCAGAGAGCTGCTTGAGGAGACAGTCTGTACTTTATAGGAGCTCAAGTGCTGAGCTATGAGCTCCATTGTTCATTCAGGGCTGCTAGGCAGGTACGTTTAAGTCCGCTGCAGCAGAACTCATAAAGCCCCTTATTTTTCCTCAGGTGCTCTGTCCCAGGGAGTTAGGGCTTTATTTATGAGTATCCGTTGCACTGTCCTGCTGAGCAAGGAGGCAGTCTAGTCACTGCTTGCTTGCAGAGGCTGTGCTGAGCTGCTCTGGGCTCTGCCCTGCTGCCGTGGGCTCCACCCTGCTGCCGTGTGTAATTCCCTGTAGTCTTGTTTGTATGGGTGTGGTTAGAACTGCCGTGGTGATGGTGGCCCGCCTCTGTAATGGTGGACTCTCTTTGTTATGGCCTGTCACCCACTCTTCTTATGACATGAGCCTGGCCAAAACAGTCTCATGAGCTAAAGCTTTTGAAATATTCTAAATACTGTTTTATTTTCTTGAAACATCACAATGCCTATTAGCTATTCAAAGCATATATGGCTTATTTTATAGAGACCAATTAGGCCAATTAGATGGAAGATTTTTAAATTTTCATTATACATATTAATATTCCATGAAATTAATTAGAATATTATTTTCTAGCAACAGTTCTATTTGCAATTTGAAATTTAATTTTACGCCCACGCCAATGTGTATAATGGGTAGTATTGTATCTAAATCACTGTTTTTAGAAAGTGATGTGATGTACCTATAATGATACGAGCTGGGCAATTCAGAAGTAGAGATCTGGTTCTTACTGTTTTTCATTTTATTTAGTTTTATTATTTTTAATCAGCACAATGATTTTTCCCTAGATTTTATACTTTACTTGGTTAGGAGATTTACTTTCCTAGATTTGGGGTTCATCATATATGATGGGAGGTGGTGGTGCTGAATTAGTTTAGGGGTAGCACATAGGTCTTATCTTCTATTCCAAATAAAATACGGTTTTGTTTTCTTTCGCTTTACCTGGTTTTATTTTGTTTATTCAGTGTCTTTGGGGATTAGGTGCAGTTCAGAGCCAGTATCAATTAACCCTGAAAAGATTTTTACCTTTCATCAATTTACAGTCACACTAGCAAAGAGCCCTACTTGTGTCTGGGGAAAGTTTTACTGAAGATTCACAAAACACACCTGTGTTCACATTGCAGGGTCCTTTGGGGCCCCAAGGATGTGAGCAGGTTTAGTCCTAGCAACTGGATAGGAGGCTGTGAACCCAGCGGTGACTTAAATTGGGTTCCTGCCCACCAGCTTAGAGCGACTGCCCGAATGCATCAGGAAGCCCCATGGTTGGGCTTAATTCCTAAAATCTTGTGACCAGTTAATTCTAGGGTCCTGTGTACTAAATTTCTAAGGTCTTGTGACCAATTATACATTGTCACATATCCCTAGAGGTCCTGCCCTCTGATGACCACTTCCTCTCTGTGGGTTTTTCTGGTAATTGTACTCGCATTGTGTTAAGGGCTACCTGTTTGTGTCTCTGACAAAAAAAAAAAAAAATCCGAATCCAGTATGTTGACTGCGATTGCCTGGAATAGTGTGTTGACAAAGATTCTGAGTCCAGATTCAACAGAAATGAAGAATTCTCTGAGTGGTGCATAGCGTCCTCTTGAGCACAGATGGCAGAAGCAGTATCCCATCTTGTGTAAATTTGCCATGTCTGAACTAAAGGAAGCCTGAGGTCATTTTCAACTCTAATATCTCTGACTGCTGTGGAAAATTAGATAATTATATGCTCCTCCTCCTACCTACAAATATGACGTGCTGGGAGAACAGGGTGGGTCATCGGCCAAGCGTAACCTACCACGTCCATGGCATGTTCTAAAATGCAAGTACAAGGGAATGCTAACTCCATAGATAGATCAGAGAAATACATTGCTGATAGAGGCTGTAGGGCATTTTTTATAAGAAGTGAGATTTCAGCTGGATTTTGAAGGATGTATAGGAGCTTGGCAGGCAGAGATGAGGCAAAGGCATTCCAGGCAGAAGAAATAACACTGCTAGAGGCTGATGAAAGGAAAGTCTGTTTGATGACAGTGAATGCCCAGACTAGTGGGAGCATTTAGAGACTTTGGGCCTGGAGCAGGGACCACTAGAGACCGTGGAACAGACTGAAACCAAGTAAGTGAAAATCAGTTCTCCACACACTCTGAATGCTGAACTCTGGAGGTGGCTGACTTCCTGGTGTTCCTGTAGCTGTGGGGACTCATGCTGACTGAAGCAGCCTCAACAGAGTATCCTTGGAAGAACTGTCCTTGCTGGTGGCCTGATCACTTGCCCACTGCTGACGGGGTTGGCTTGGGGCATCTGTCCCCGCTGCTTTTCCTCACTGCCCAGGGCTCCCTTCCTGGGACTGGGCCTAATGAAATGTTTCCCGTTTTAATTTCAGCTCTGCTGGGAGGAGCTCTTTTATCTCAGCTGCTTCTCTGCCATCAAAGCCCACTCAACTTTGAGTAGCTGCCCGCCCCCTCACCAGTCCTGTCCTCCCCAGAATCCTGCCTGGAGGTTTTAATTCAGAGTCTCAGAAGACAAGCAAGGGGGTTGCTTTGATTGATCAGTCAAACACAATCCCTTCACAATGGTCTTTGGAGACTCAGGCTCTAGACATGAAAGATAAAAACAAGAGATGCCAGCTTGGTTTAAGATGGAAGTTTGTGCTGGATCTTTCTGTTCTTCCTTCAACTCAGAAAAAATAAAATAAGATAAAATAAAATAAAAGGTTTCTGTCTCCATTCATTCAATACCTTGTTTTCTTTTCTACCCATCTTGTTCCATTTCCCAAGAGAATTTTTACTTATTTTAGAAGTAATAAAAGCCACCCCATCTTTATTGAGGTTCCTCTGATCACTTTATGTTTATTTTAGGCAATCTACTTATATAACTTATATAATACTAACCACTCTCTTATGAAGTGGGTACTATTATTAACCCAATTTTACAGACAGGGAAACTGAGTCAGGAAGTGCTTAAGTAATCCATCCCTGGTAATGCAGCAGTTAAGTGATGAAGCTGAGATTGAATACCAGCCAATCTGTCTCTCCAGAGTCCCTGCTTTTTACCAACATGCTATGCTGTGTCCCTGACAGTTCACTCTTGGAGTGATATACTATATGTTGACTTACCACAAAGAAATTTACTAATCTACTACTTAATAACTGAAGTGTTTGTTGTTGTTGTTCTTGTTTTTAACAGAGTTTTGCTCTTGTTGCCCAGACTGGAGTGGAATGGCATGATCTCAGCTCACTCACTCCACCTGCAAGATTCAAGTGATTGTCCTGCCTCAGCCTCCCAAGTAGCTGGGATTACAGATGCCTGCCACCAGAGCAAGCTATTTTTTTTTTTTTTTTTTTTTGACTTTTAGTAGAGACAGGGTTTTACTATGTTGACCAGGCTGGTCTCAAACTCCTGGCCTCAAGCGATCCATTTGCCTCAGCCTCCCAAAGTGCTAGGATTATAGGTGTGAGCCACTGCACCCAGCCTGAAGCATTTTTTTAATATCACCTGGATGCATGAACAAAGAATAATGGGTTAAATGAAACGAAAATATGTAATCTCAAGGACTGATATCAACTTTGTGGGAGATTTCTTAGGTGTGACTAATTTAATATTTTAATCCAGAAAGTGGACAAAATTTGACAAAGGGCTAATATCCAGAATCTACAAAGAACCAAAACAGATTCACAAGAAAAAAACAAACCCATCCAAAAGTGGGCAAAGGATATGAACAGATACTTTAAAAAAGAAGACATACGTGAGGCCAACAAACATATGAAAAAATGCTCATTATCACTGGTCATTAGAGAAATGCAAATCAAAACCACATTGAGATACCATCTCACGCCAGTTAGAATGGCGATCATTAAAAAATCTGGAAACAACAGAAGCTGGAGAGGATGTGGAGAAATAGGAACACTTTCACACTGTTGGTGGGAGTGTAAATTAGTTCAACCATTGTGGAAGACAGTGTGGCAATTCCTCAAGGACCTAGAAATAGAAATTCCATTTGACCCAGCAATCCCATTACTGGGTATATACCCAAAGGACTATAAATCGTTGTATTATAAAGACATATGCACACCCACATTCATCATGGCACTGTTTACAATAGCAAAGACCTAGAACCAACCCAAATGCTCATCGACAATAGACTGGACAAAGAAAATGTGGCACATATACACCATGGAATATTATGCAGCCATAAAAAATGATGAGTTCATGTCCTTTGCAGGGACATGGATGAACCTGGAAACCATCATTCTCAGCAAACTGACACAAGAACAGAAAAACAAACACCGCATGTTCTCACTCATAGGCGGGTGTTGAACAATGAGAACATGTGGACACAGAGAGGGGAGCATCACACACTGGGGTCCATTGGGGGGTACTAGGGGAGGGAAGGAGGGTGGCGAGAGACAACATGGGGGAAAATATCAGGTATAAGTGATGGGGGGATGGAGGCAACAAACCACCTTGCCATGAATGTGCCTATGCAACAATCTTGCATGATCTGCACATGGACCCCAGAATCTAAAGTACAATAAAAAAAAGTGTACAAAGAAAATATGCAAGATTCTTCAACCTACTTCTATGCTTCAACCAATAGGAGAATCATAAACACAGGGTAAATAATTAATACCATAGGATCGTGTCTTAGTCCATTTTCTGTTCCTATAGCAAAAAGAAAAAAAAAAAAAAGAAAAGAAAAGAAAAAAAGAAAGAAATGCTTAAGCCTGGAGAACTTACAAAGAAAGGAGGTTTACTTTGCCTCCTGATCTGAAGACTGAGAAATAAAGGATCAGATGGCCATACCTGGTTGGCTCCTGGTCAGGGCCTCATGCTGCATCACAGTATGATGGAGAAACAGAAGCAGAAGCAATTAAGCCAAAGGGCTCAACAGAAGAGCCAGCTTCACTGATAATAATTTGAATATATGTTCTCACCAAATCTCATGTTGAATTTCAAAACCCAGTGTTGGAGGTGGGGTCCAGAGGAAAGAGGAAAGAGTTCGGGTCATGGTGTCAGATCCCTCCTAACCTGGTGCTTTGCTCACCACGGTGAGTGAGTTCTTGTGACATCTTGTTGTTTGAATGTGTTTAGTACAACCCCACTCCCTCTCGCTACTGTCCTCTCTTGTTCCTGTTCTTGCCATGTGAGACACCTGCTCCCCCTTCACCTTCGCCATGATTAAAAGTTTCTCGAGGCTTCACTAGAAGCCAAGCAGATGCTAGTGCCATGCTTCCTGTGTAGCCTACAGAAGTGTGAGCCAATTAAACTCCCTTTCTTTATGAATTACTCAGTTTCAGGTGTTTCTTCATAGCAATGCAAGAACAGCCTAACACACTCACTTTGTAACAACACACTTTCATAAGAACAAATTCATTCCTTCAAGCGCTAACCAAGTCTTACTAGAAAGATATTAATGCTTTATTTATTTATGTATTTTTTTTTTTTGGAATGGAGTTTCACTCTTGTTGCTCAGGCTGACGTGCAATGGCATGATCTTGGCTCACCGCAATCTCCACCACCTGGATTCAAGCAATTCTCCTGCCTCAGCCTCCCAAGTAGCTGGGATTACAGGCATCTGTCACCATGCCCAGCAACTTTTAGTAGAGACAGGGTTTCTCTGTGTTGATCAGACTGGTCTCAAACCCCCAACCTCAGGAGATCTGCCCACCCTGGCCTCCTAAATTGCTGGGATTACAGGTGTGAGCCACTGCACCTGGCCAATATTAATCCTTCTTAACCTAATCACTGCTTAAAGGTACCAATTCTCAACATGGCCACATCAAGGACCAAACCTCACAGTGAGTTTCGGTGGGGACCAACCATATTCAAACCATAGCTACAAGAACCACTGTTATAAGAGAAGGGGACTTGGCTATTTTAATTCACTCTATATAGCTCCAGCTAAAATTTGAGACTGATAAAATATTAAGGAGTTGCATCTAATATGATGAAATTTTCTTTGCATAAACAAGCTCTAACACTCACATCCAAAACTCCACTTATAATGTGTATGGAATGCAGAAACCAAAAGTCAATTACAGAATATGAAATAAAAATAAAAACAATATACTTTGAGCTCAAAATATCCCCCATGGAACATCAGACATCCCCCAGAAGTGTCGAGGTTCTTAGATTGTACAGAGAGCTCTATTACAGACATAAATGCATAACCAGCAGAATGGAAAGGACTCACTGAGACTTCCTGGTTTGACCTGCACAGATTTGGTTCTAATTGTATTATTTGAAAACATTTGACATTTGGAATCATTTATATCCTGTTGATAAAATGGCAGACTCAGAAAACTGACTTTAAAAAACTATTAGGAAAATATTTCACTAAAGGTATTGACAAAAGTCGGAACGGAGTAGCAGCTGCATTTTATGGAGTGTCCGTTATCTTTGGTTGACAAAGGGCCCTGACACTTTATTTTCTTAGGCTCACATGCTTTTCACTGGTGCACTTTCTTTGCTGGGACCTTATAGATCCCACAAGGAATATCTGCTATAGGGGAAGTGATAAAATTATCTCCTTTCTGCTTGCTGGGCTGCTCCTAGAGCGTAGTGCTTCATTGCAGCTAAGAAGGACCAAGAAGAGGCAGAGAATATACAAGATTGAATGATGATTGTTTTCTGTTGACCTAAGTGTCACTGAGCAGAAGCTTCAGGAAAATTATTGTCCCAAATGTAAAGACTTCTTGAATAAATCTATTAGACCTGGATTGGACTGCTTTTAGGTGACAGAGGGCTTTCTTACAGGAAGTTAACAAACTGGATCTGGGACGTTGGTGTTTTCAGAAGATTACAGACATTCTACCAACACCATGGTAATAATTGTTGCAGGCAGGAACCATCAACAGATGCTTGAATTAGGGGAAAAAGTGCAATGACAACAGGATATGTGTGTAGTCCCAAAGTATCTCCCCACCATATACTTATTAATTAAACAGGGAAACATGTTCACTTGGCAGTGGAGAGGTCTGACAGCTACCGCCTTAGCCAAGAGATGAGGGCTAACATCACCAGTAATAAGACATATCAACATCATGATACCCAGACATAATACTCTGAAAAGTGCACATCATTTCTGTGACACTCTTGTCTGAAATGCAAATTCTCCTTTTAATTGGAAGCATCTAATGAGGAAACATCAGATAAACCCAATCGAGGGGGGCGTTTTGCAAAATAACAGTACTCTTCAAAAGTGTCCAAGTCACAAAAAAACAAAGACAGACTCAGGAGTTGTCACAGACTGGAGAGGGCTAACGAAAAATAACGAATGCAATTTGAGAGCCTGGATGGGTTCCTGGAACAGAAAGAGAAATCAGTTGAAAAACAACTATTGAAGTTGCAGCAAGATCTGCAGATTAGCTAATAGTATCATATCCATAATAATTTCATGGTGTCAATTGTGCAGTGGTTATGTAAGATCTTAACATTAGAGGAAGGTGGTGGAAGCATGTGTGGAAAATCTTTGTACTGTTTTGCAATTTTTCAGTGAGTCTAACATTATTTCAATGTTAAAAAATATTTTTTAAAGATGCTGTCCAGCAGATTTATAAAATGTAAAAGTAAAATTGATTTTTAATGTTTTTCCTCTGGTGTTGAATGTCTCTGCAAGCATTTCTTGTCCTTTTCTCCTGAACTTACTTTTTTGTCATTTACTTTAAGCTTCGCTGGTGCAGTGGCTCACACGTGTAATCCCAGTACTTTGAGGGGCCAATGGGGGAGCATCACTTGAGCCCAGGAGTTAGAGGTTAGAGTGAGCTATGACGGCACCATTGCACTGCAGCTTGGGTGATGAAGCAAGACTGTCTCTAGAAATAATAATGAATAAACATAAAAAAGATCTTTGGGTCTAGATTACTTTTTAACCTGAATATTTCTGCATCTTTCTTGGTCTTTCATGATTTAGACACTTTAGAAGAGTACTGATGAGTTATTTTGTAAATTGACCTATTTTCTCTTCCTCCACCTCCTGCTTTTTCTCCTCCTCTCCCTTCTTTTTCTCTCTCTCTCACAAGCACTTTTTAAAATTTACTAAAACACTTGCCAGGTTCTGCCAGAAAGCACTATAAATTATCTTGTCCTTTCTAGAGGAGAAGATGCAGAGGAGAACCAACAGCTTGGAAAATAAAGAAATGGAGTGAACCCAGGAGGGCATTCTCAGTCTGACACCATCATCAGTGACACAAAACTGCCTTGTGAGGAAAGAGAAGCAAACAGGTATACCAAGCACCCAATCATTAGTTATGAAAAAAAAATTCTGTTTTCAGAAGTTCTTGTGGAGACAGAGCCCTACTGGTTGGTAACCAGTGAACTATGAAACCAACCAAGAGAACTTTGTTCTAATGTATTAATCAGGGTTCTCTAGAGGGACAGAACTAACAGGGTAGGTGTATGTATAAAGGGGAGTTTATTAAAGAGCAATGACCACAGTCACCAGGTGAGGTCCCACAACAGGCCAACTGCAAGCTGAGGAGCAAGGAAGTTAGTTCAAGTCCCAAAGCTGAAGAACATGGAGTCTGATGTTTGTGGGCAGGAAGCATCCAGCAGAGGAGAAAGATGGAGGCCAGAAAATGAGAACACTCTAGTCTTCCCACATTCTTCAGCCTGCTTTGATTCCGACCGAGCTGGCAGCTGATCAGATGGTGCCCACCAAGATGGAGGGTGGGTCTGCCTCTCCCAGTCCACTGACTCAAGTGTTAATCTCCTTTAGCAACACCTTCACAGGTACACCCAGGAACAATGCTTTGCATCCCTCGATCCAATCACGTTGACACTCAATATTAACCGTCTCATCTACTAACCATCACTCTCTTTGTAGCCTTAGTTGCTCTCCCACTAAAGGATGCTCTACTCATCCCACTCAGCCCCCTGCACCCCAGGCATGATCAGCCAGTCCATAGAGAAGCCCTCCCCTTCCTGCTTGGACTCCGACACTCAGTGCTGGCCTACCACATGAACAGGTGGCTTCCTTTTCCTGCTAACCTCCACCGCCTCTTACTCTACCTAAATAGGATGTCTGCACTTTCTACTAGGTCCAGTATCCTGAATCAGGCTACTGCTAAATAGAAATGGCACTTCTCTCCACTAGGCCTCCATCACCCCTTATAAAGCCACCCCTCAATAGGAATGTCCACTTCTCCCCACTAGGGAACGTGGCCACCCTTCCTCTGGGATACCACACTTACCCCACTCAGGCTACAAAACCTTGCTCTGCTGCCTTCCTTACCCTGCCCCAAGCCACTTGCCCCCAACCTCCAACCAGGATGCCTACATTACTCAATACCATCTAACAATTATTATTATTTTATTAAAAAAAAATTTTTAGCAGATCACTGAGATGCCCAGGTTGGAGTCCAAGGGCATGATCTTAGCTCACTGCAATCTCAACTTTCCAGGCTCAAGCAGTTCTCCTGCCTCAGCCTCCCAAGTAGCTAGGACTATAGGCATGCACCACCATGCCCAGCTGATTTTTGCATTTTTAGTAGAGATGAGGTTTCAGCATATTGGCCAGGCTGGTCTCGAACTCCTGACCTCAAGTGATCCACCCTCCTCAGCCTCCCAAAGTGATGGGAATACAGTCATGAGGCACCGTGCTCAGCCCTATCTCATGATTTTTGAGCTGAAGGCAAGGGAAGAGGAAGGAGTAGTGCTCTTTGCTTTTGTCTTCCTTTATCTCTCTGAAAAACTCCTCTAAAAATATGCAGATGTGTGTCTGCCCCACCATTCAACATCAATCTAAGCTGGCCCTACCCTCTCGCCAATAAAGATGAGTTCAGCGCAGGCCATCCTGGTCGCTGCAATAGCTTTCACTCCTCTCTGCCCTCTCCTGGATGCTTTCTGTTGTTACCTTGACTTTCACTGCACAACAGCCGAGAGGGTAATGTAGCAATGAATGAAATAGGGCTAGGGGTGCTCACCCTTTCTACAAGGATCTCTGATGACCTGGGTAGCCCTCTGTGTGACTTAGAAAGATGCACTGTTTCCTCCAGGAAGGCACAGTCCCAGGGTAGGGTATAGAACTTAGGAGCCGTAACTGGAGTGGGAGTGTACTCCCCACTGCTCAGCTGAACTCAGGAGTCTGGTCCTGCTTATTAGCTGTGTAACGGCGCAGCCTTGAGTCATTGACTTAATTCTCTAAGGCTCACTTTCCCCATATATAAAAATTAGAGACACTTAGAGTACCTATCTTCAAGGGAGGTGATAGAACAAAATGAAATAAGGCTTCTCAAGCATCCATCGCCATCCCTAGCCTATGGAAAGCACTCGTTAAGTTGCTTTTAGGCAATCTGAACATCAAGCCTGCATGAGGTGCACACTTCAGACTTCATCAAAGCCTTTCTTTCCCCTGGCTGACTGGTAAGGGCTATGAAGGCAACATTTATGTCTGACCTGTTTTTCTGTATTATCAGCACCTAGTACGGTATCTGATATACAGTTGGTATTTGATTAAAGTGAATGCATGGATGAGAATTTTTGAGATCAAATGAGAAAATATATAAGTAAAAGTCTGCACATATGCTGATAATAGGTGTGGACTCTTTACCTTCCCTTCCTTTGGAAACTCATTGGAAGTGTCAGAGACTCTAGAAATGCTCTGACCCATGTTCTCTTGAAGCCCAGGGCTTCAAGTGGGTATGCCTGCTGCTTCTAACTTCTACCAGTCATAAAATAATTAAGAATACAGTGCATCCTCTTTCATAGCATTGGACTGTTTACAGATGTGTATGAAGATCACAGTGTGGACCCCAGACTTCCAGGAGGCCCCAGTAATGCTTTGCTTCCAGGTTCGTGTCTCTGTGTTGTCCCCTCCTGGGCTGAGTCAGGTCTGGAGAGTGTGACTCCTAGAGTATAGATTGGGGGTGGGGTGTGATACCTTACGCTAGGTTATAAAAAGCATTATGGTTTCCCTATTTGTTTCTTTTCTCTTTTTTTTTTTTTTTTTGAGATGCAGTCTTGCTCCGTTGCCTAGACTGCAGTGCAGTGGCGTGATCTTGACTCACTGCAAACTTTGCCTCCCTGGTTCAAGTAATTCTCCTGCCTCAGCCTCCCAAGTAGCTGGGATTACAGGCATGCATCACCATGCTTGGCTAATTTTTGTATTTTCAGTAGAGATGAGGTTTCACCATTTTGGCCAGGCCAATCTTGAACTCCTGGCCTCAAGCGATCCACCCACCTCAACTTCCCAAAGTGCTGAGATTACAGGTATGTACCACCACACCTGGCCCCTCTGTTTCTTATATAATTGGCTCTAGGTGAAGCCAGCTCCTATCTTGAAGACACTGAAGCTGCCCTCTGGAAAGGACCACACACTGAGGACTCTCACCAACAGTCAGCACTAGCTGCCAGTAATATGAGCAAAGCATCTTGGGAGTGGCTCCCCCATCCCTAGTCAAACATTCAGATGACTTTAGCCCCAGCTGACACCTTGGCTGAAACCTCAAGAGACACCTGAAGTGAGAATCTGCTCCAAAAATCCTAGATCACAGAACATGTGACAGATAATAAACTTTTGTTGGTTTTGAATCAGTAAGTGTTAGAAATATTTTGTTATTCAGCAACAGATCACTGGTACAATGTGTTCTCATTTTTGAAGACAGAGCTTCAATTTCTCATTTTCTGGCCAAATGTCCAATCATGTGTTCCTAATAGTGCTGAAAAAATTTATGTATTTGTTTGTTTTAGAGACAGGGTCTTACTATGTCACCTATGTTGGACTGTAGTGATGCCATCATAGCTCACTGCAGCCTCAACCTTCTGGGTCAAGTGATCCTCCTGCCTGTCTCCTGAGTAACTGGGACTACAAATGTGCACCACTATGTCCAGCTAATTTTACAAAACCTTTAAAAGTGCCATTAGGAACTCCATGTTTGGGTCCCCTTCCACAAACACTCCCTTCGTGGAAGCCATCTTTCTCTTCTCCTGGATTTTCCCTCTGGAGTCCCCTTCCACACTCTCTCGTGGAAGCCTGTCTTCCCCTCCTAAACTCCATCTCTCTCTATTCCCTTCCACTCAATGTGGAAGCTGCTTTCCTCCCCTGGATTCCATCTTTCTGGATTCTCTCACTCAGTGTGAGAGTTAGCTGTTTCTCTCTCTCTCTCTCTCTCTCAATCACTTTCTACAAACACTTTCGAGTCTGGCATTTACTGTGCACTATACTGTGGTCCCCTCTCTCATTCTTGAGAGGGCAGGAGACCAAGAACCTACAGAAACATTCTCTCAGGGGAGCTGAGGGCACCCTGAACCCCGATATTACAAATCTTTAAAAAAGTGCCATTAATTTACTTACTAGGTATCACTGTGTTACACACTCGTAGGCACTCTCATTAATGATCAGTGCATGATTATGGAGTTGTCTATTATTAAATCACTTTTCAGATGAGCAAACTGAGACTCCAAGAGACTATACGGCTGAAGACCATACAACCAGTAAGCAGGGCGAGCCAGAATTTGAATCTGAATCCATGGCTCATGTTCTTAACTATGGTGCCAGACTGTCTTACTGCTAAACTGTTAACAATTAATTGTCAATCCCTGGGCTAAGTCTCTAACACGTAACGTACATGATAGAGTTTGACGTTCACCACTGTGAGGTCATTTTAAAGATGAGAAAACCGTGGCATTAGAAATCATGGTCAAGTTTTTTAATTTTTTTTTTTGGATTTTTGTTTGTTGGCTTGTTTTTTTGAAGCAGACTCTCACCCTGTCGCCAGGCTGGCATGTAATGGTGCGATCTTGGCTCAATGAAACCTCCGCCTCCCGGGTTCAAGTGATTCTCCTGCCTCAGCCTCCTGAGTAGCTGGGACCACAGGCACCCGGCACCATGCCCAGCTAATTTTTGTATTTTTTATAGAGACAGGGTTTCACCATGTTGGCCAGGCTGGTCTTGAACTTCTGACTTAAGGTGATCTACCTGTCTCGGCCTCCCAAAGTGCTGGGATTACAGATATGAGCCACTGCACCCAGCCTTCATATTCCAACTTATTGTTTGGGAAAAAACATCAAACAATAAAAATGGCCACATCCTTGAGACCATAAGCCACATGATCTTTCTGTATATCACTCACAGTGATTGGAAACAGGCTAGGCACATAGGAAGTGCTTAGAAATGAATTACTTAAGGGAAGAAAGGGAGGAAGAGACTGGAGGTCGAGAGGGACAAAAGGAGAAAGGAAGGGGGCGATGAAGAGATCTGGTTGCTCCAGGATCTCTACAGGGGTAGAGGAGAATTACAGATCCGTGCTTACAACAGGATCTCAGTAAGCAAACATGTGACGGGCCTGGCAAAGCATTAGAAGGAAGTGGTGACTTAGCAGTATGAATCATGCTTGTCCAGTTTAAAGAAGGCCAATCTTATCCACTCAGCACATTAGTCAACAGGTATGCTGGCCCAGCGTTGCCGATAGTTCATTTGTTCGTTCCTTCCTCCTTTCTTCCTTCCTTCTTTCTTCCTTCCTTCCTCCCTCCCTCCTTCCCTGCTTCCTTGTTTACTTACCAAAAATTTGGATTTTTATGTGGAACCTCCCTTTCTTTAAGAGTTGACAGCTAATTATTTTTGTTTTATTTTTTAAATCACTAGGTGGGCCAAGCAAAATACATCTGCAAGCTTGTAGTGACCCACAGGCTGGAAGACTGTGGTCTCTGCTCTAGAGAAACAAAAGGGCAGGAGGTGGTGGCCAGACTGAGAAGGACCAACTGTTACGAGAGGGAAGAACAAAGAGAAGGAGAAATCGGGAAGACTGTTGCTTGAATTTCCTCCCATCTTATAACTTACACCCCAAAAGCTTGCGGGTATCACCATCAGAAGAAGAACTTGAGAGGCTGGGGGATATTTGGAAGCCTGTGGGTGAAGAATAACCAGTGGCCCATTCTGGCAGCTGTTGACTTTGTACCCTCTGTTCCTGAGGGAGTAAAAGTGTTGTCAAAACAGGAAGAAATTTCATACCAGTAGCCCTTGGCAGGACGTGAGCTCTGTTCTTCACTAAAGCACGCGTCTGATCGCTGACAATTTTTTTTCCTTCTTTTCCCTTTTGACCATGGGACATCAGGGATTGAGCACAAACCGACAGTGAATGATATCCCTCCCGACTTTGGTGATTATGTTCGTTAATAATGATTATCGCTTCGATGTAATATTTGCATGATAAACTATAGACATCTGGTGCAGTGTGCATGTGCGTGTGGTGTTTGTTGGGAAACAGAAGAAGCTAAATGCTGATGAAATGTGAAATCTAACCGTTCAGGCTAAAAATAAAGTCAGCAGGCTTTAGGATTTCTGTATGCCAGCAATTCTGAACTGCTTACATACGCCGTCTTAGTTACCGTGGAAACACTTGGCTGTGCATATACAGACATGGAGTACACAATTTGTGGGCCTGGCCCCTGGGGGTCCCATTACAGAATTTTGTATGTTTAGGAATATTTTGTAATAAGGCCCCTTGTGTCACTTATTAGTGATAAAATGTACAACTGCCTTCATCAGCATCAACCTCAAATTTGTTTCTTATTGAAATGAACCTGCATGCTTTCAGGTAAGAGACAGAGTGTGTGTATATATGTGTATACAATTTTATCTTCCTCAAAGTGTTGTGTTATAGTTTAACTTTATTTTTTTTTTCCTCCAGGAAATTCTCTTTTTTTCCTTTATCCTGCAGAATCGACTGAAATTTCTAAGTGATAGACAAATATGTATTTTTCAAGGCCAAGCTCAGAGGCAGAGATACACTGAGGGGAGGATGAAGCCTGGGGTTTGCAGTGTGCTTTGTCTTAAGGTGCAGATTTTGGATAATGGCTGATTTTCAGCATCACTGGCATCATGAATTCCAGGAGTCTTGGGTGGGAAAACCTTTATCCAGTTGTAAATGTTCTGCTGTTTCGGCGCCGTTTGAGTAACATTCACATAAAGGCTCTAAAAGTAAAGAGATGACTCTGATTTTTTCTTTCATTACCTGCTCTGTGTTGCCAGGACTGAAAGACTCCCCTTGATATTTATTCTCTTGCTTCTATTCCAAAGTGTTAATCTAAATGTCTTCGGTAGCAGAGAATGGAAGGCTCTCCTCTGTTAATGGTTTTCTGCCTGTTTCAGGAAGGCCTGCACAGTAACACTCCCTGGTGGATACTGCAGAGTTAAAGGAAGGATATGCATCATAGAGACTCCAGATAGCCTGGCGCTTTCTACGCAAGCCCAGCCGCTAGCTACAGATGCTCTGGGCCACACTGACTGGTCTGAGTTTGAGCTGTCCTTGTAAATTGAAACTGATGCCTGGTGGAGCTGGGAGATCTTTGGTTCTGTAGTTCATCAGAGCTGGGGTAGAAGGCTGACTCTGCCATTCACTCATTATGACCTTGAGCAATTCTCTTAATTGTTTTGAGCCTTTTCCTCATCTCAAAAGCTGAGGGACTAATACCTTCTCCACCAGAACTTTAAAAAGAATAAAGGGTATGAAGCTGTATAAAGTTACCAAAACATAGTCCAATAATAAAGTTTTTTAAAATACTGATAGTAATAACAGTTAAGTTGACTTCTTTGTGCTGTATCGAGCAATAAATAGATATTTTATTGTTGTAGCCTCACTACAATGCTTTGAAGTGAGTAATGATAATAACAATCATATTTTCATTTTACAGCTGAAAGAAAACTAGAGGCTTAGATAAGTAAATACATAGCCTAAAGTTGACAGAGCCAGTTGATGCAGGGTTCAAACCTAGGGCTGAGTAAATGATGGACATTTTCTAAACAAAGTAAATAAATGCTAAGTACTGCTGTTAATAATAAGAAAAACTGTAATAGTTGGAAAAGCTACCCCTGCATTTGTGACGGGGGAGGAAGGATGGGATCCAAGCACTAAAAACACTTGAATTCCTGGGAGATTCCACACTGATGGAATGTTCACCAGGGAAATGATTCCATTTACAATCCACACAGTCAAAAAGAAAGTAGATTTCCAGCTTGGAAATTTCACATTAGACTCTAGAACTAAACACACCAAATGGTTAAATCCATTTGTGTGGCTAGCTGTCATCATGATGTACCTATAGTGGAATTGGGATGGGCTTTCTGGGATTCAGGAGCTGAAACTATCTCCTCTCCCTGGCACTGGGGTAAAGGTTGAAGAGAGCCACCCATGCAAGAGGTCTCTGCTCCAAAGTGACATTGGTAATGATGGGAACCAACAGACCTTACTTTTTCTTGGTGCACCCATGGTGGGATTGGGGATGGGCTTTCTGGGATTCCGGAGCTGAAACTCCCTCTTCTCCCTGGCGCTGGGGCAAAAGTTGAAATCTCATGCATGACATCTCTGCTCCAAAGTAAGATTGGCAATGATGGGAGCTGACAGATCTAGTGCCAGAGTTGCTTATTTGTTCCAAAGAAATCCCACTTACATTATAGATATAGATTATTTTACAACAGTCCATTTACATGATAGATTTTCATTGCTGATGTAAGAAAATCAAGCCAATACAGCAAGAGTCTGGTTCTGCATCGATAGCTTCATTGAACTGCATTGTCCTAAGTGTTAGGGATACCAGTGTGGAGACAAGATCCCTGCCCACTGTGTAGCACTGTGCAATAGTACTTTTTGTGATGATGAACATGTTTTACATTTGTGTTAAACATTACAGCTTTGGAGCTTCTGTCATGTGGCTACTGTGAAACTGATGCACTGAGTGCTTGATTTCATTTAATGACTTAAATTGTAAATTTAAGTAGACACATATGGGTGGCACCTACCATGTTGGGCAGTGCAGATCCGGAGGATGAGATGTGGGATGAGATAAACCAGTGACTTTGAAGAAGGCTATAACCTTAGGACTTACAGGAGGTGCTGGAGTCTGCAGCATCCCCTACTGCGAGTGGTATAACCTCTGGAAAATTAAATAATGTATCTGTGCCTAGATGATGCATCTGCAAAATGGGGGTAATTATAAAATTATTCTGAGATTGTTGTGAGTATGAGATATTCTACACAAGACTCTTAATACATCTTAAAACAGGATGGAGAAAATACTAATATTATTATTAATAGTACTGTCATTATTTTGTAATCAAAGGAGGCATAGGTTGCTACAAGGGTCATTGAGACCCCTCAGTCACTCTGCTGTGACTGAGGCAGACATAGAAGGAAATACTGGAAGCTAATTCATAGAAGGGATGATATTTGAGCTTCATCATCTACTAGTGGTAGATACACAGTTACGCAACAAAGTGACAGAGGTTGATTCAGGCAGAATGTGTGCTTGGGTACAGCACTGTGATTTGAAGCAGCCATATTTGTTTGGGGAATTGGGGAATCACAAGTAATGAGCCTGTATGGTTGCGTAAAAGCAGAGTCCTGGTGTCTAGTAATCACAACGGAGGTTTGGAAGTCATCTTGTAGGTTTCAGTTATCCATCATATAGATTTATGGGAGGAAGTGAGATCACATTTTCATATCAAAAAATACATCTGGCTGCTGCGGGGGAATGAATTAAGGTAGAAAGAGACTGAAGGCAGAAAGATCAATTAGAAGGAGTTCTGGCACAAGATGACAAGACACTTAATAAGGTCAGTGGCCATGGTGATAAGGAGGGAATTTATCTGAGAGGCAGGTAAGAGGAAAAATTGACAGAGATTTTCCAGAAAGAGAAGTTGAGACTTTTATACTCAAAAGCTAGAGTTAGGCCAATAAAAACAATGGTGATGATATTGATTAATACGTTTACTGTGCTTTTCAGTTTACAAAGTGCTTATCTCCTTCAACCTTCCCAATAATCCAATGGATACTTCGAAGATTAAAATTGAGGATGTATATGACATGCTTAGTCCTACCTGTGTATGCTACAGAGTACTCAGTGATGGTCAGTGATGGTTATTGTTGGTCATAGTCAAGTATCCTCATTGTTGTCAGTGTTCTTTTGTTAAGAAAAGTGGACTTTATTCACTTGAAGAGGTCCAGCCCAGAGAGAAGCCTTGATAGACCTTCGCACAGAAGAAAAGAATGAGATACTAGAAAACCCTCAGAGAGAGCCTCTCATCTCCGGGGTGAGACAGTACTAGAAACAAGGTGCTTCCCAGGGCTCTCCCTCCTGATAGAAATGCAGGCATCCATTCACAAAAAATCTCTGACTATGAAACTGATCATCTGCTCTGCCCCTATGTGTGCTTTCTTTCCAGTTTGTTCACTGTGTCTTTCCTTTGACTTATCCTTCATGTACACAGTGTAGTGAAAGGAACTCTGGCTAGAGGTTAAGCAGCAGTGGACTTGCATATTACTTCTAGTAGCTCATTTATTTATTGATACAAATTTAAGGGGTAAAGTGCAGTTTTGTTACATGGATGTATTATATAGTGGTAAATTCTGGTCTTTTACTTATTTATTTATGGAACCATCTCACTCTATCGCCCAGGCTGGAGCACAGTGGTGCGATCTCAGCTCACTGCAGCCTCTGCCTTCTGGGTTCAAGTGATTCTCCTGCCTCAGTCTCCCAAGTATCTGGGACTACAGACATGCTCCACCATGCTTGGCTAATTTTTGTATTTTTAGTGGAGACGGGGTTCCATCATGTTGGCCAGGCTGGTTTCAAACTCCTGACATCAGGTGATCCTCCATCCTTGGCCTCCTAAGGGCTGGAATTACAGGCGGGAGCCATTGCCAACTCTCGGCTTTTAGTGTAACCATCACCCAAAGAGTCAAATAGTGTCCATTGTACTCATTAAGTCACTCCTCACCTGTGTTTTTGTTTTCCTTTCTTTTTTTTTTTTTGGTTTTTGTTTGTTTTGTTTTGGTTTGATTTACTGTTTAATTTGGAAAGTGAGTAAGAAGTAACAAAACTTTCTGGTTTCTCCTTTTTTGTCTCACCTGTCAAAATCAGGATAGTATTATCTACTTCATAGCATGTGGTTCATGCTGGTGGTATCCTCATATGCTTTATGGAGCAGGGAATTGAAAGATTTAGATTTATTTTTGATCTGCTTTTTTTCTAGTATTTCTTCGGCTTGTGTGACATTAAGACTTTGACCAGTAAATGTGAGAGGGGAATCTAGAGAATTCTAAATGGCAATAATAAAATTTAAACCAGCCTTCAAGGCAGTTTGCCTTAAAATCTTACTAGCCAGGAATGGCTAAAAGAGCCTTGGTAAACACTTCTAGCCACAGAGCTGAAACGTGTTTCTCGGGATCAGTTCTTGGGTGTTGACTCTTTGCACGCATTTCTCTAGTCTGGGCAAGGCTGGCTCCTTTTTCCTCTGATGTTGTTCACTATTCTGGACCAGAATAAATTCAACCACCATGCTAACACTGGCAAATGTGCTGTAGTGGGCAGTTGGTGCCAATATCAGTAATTTTTTTTTTTTCAATTTCAATTTCAGAAGCTTCAGATTTAAAGTTGAAGAGGTCTCAATAGCAGGAAGGGACCTGCAATACTTTCTTAAAATCTGTGATTCCTCTTGGGATAGGTTTTTCTCCTTTCCCACCATGTTAGCATCTAGCCATATATCATCTCTTCGTTTCTGATGACTCATTTATCAGGCAACACAAGGACGGGAATCACTCTACGAAAATTTAATTTCCAAATAATTTGAGTTTGAGCTCTTTATGCACTCAAGCGATTTGCCCTTTCTTTACCTTTTATTTTTCATAGAAGCATTTTAAATAAACATGTCACTTTCCCTTCTAAAGAAAAGTTCATCCAACATGCTATACCTTTTCTCTCAGGACTCAAGGTCAAATGTTGGGCACGCTTTTTGTTGGAGGATAATATGAAAAGAGGATGTTCTGGGAAGGGCTCAGGTGGAAAGGCAGGTTTGTTCTGGCACTAAATGCCCCCAGATATCCTCAGCTTTTGAAACGACTCTGCTTTTTGTGTGATTTTTAAGACTTGCTCTTTTTCCTCACTGTAATTCTGGCATCCGATTTTACTTCTAATTATCATCAACTTCCAGCGAATTTCTTTTCTTCTCCCGATTTGTGGCTCTTAATCTGCTTCCCTGTGTGAAGCTAGATTATGAAAGCTTATTATAATGGTTACTCAGGCAAAGGAAAACAGACTTGGAGAAAAAGTACTGGGGACAATCCCTTAGGTCAAAGTGCTTGAATTCCAGAGACTCTATTTTGTGAAATGTTCTCTGGCCACTCAGAAACCTGACTACATTTTGCTCATTGTTGCTCTGGTTTCAGCGATGATGTCCTCTTTCAAATTCATGTTGAAACTTCTTCACTAATGCAAAATATTATGAGATGTTGCCTGTGGGAGGTGATTAAGTGACATAAGTTCTGCCCTCATGAATAAGATGAGCACTCTTACAAAAGGGCTCAAGGCTGAGAGGATCAGAATCTTGCCCTTCCACCTTTCACCATGTGAGAACACAGAAGCAAGGTGCCATCTTGGAAGCAGAGAGCAGCTCTCAACAGACACCAACACAACACCTTGATCTTGGACTTCTCAGTTCCAGCACTGTAAGAAATTAATTTTCGCTGTTTATAAATTACCCATTCCAAAACATTTTTTTATGGCAGCACAAACAGACCAGGCCAGTTGTGAAGACTGATAACTGGTGATTCATTGACAGTGGACAACAAATGGGCAGATAAAAAGCAGCACCAGCATTTTGATATGTGTAGCATTTGTTTGCTTTGTTTTGTTTATTTGTATTTATTCTGATATCAAGACTCTGCCTCATAGAGGGTAGAGAGGTAGGAGAGGAAATTCTGTATCAGTGGAGAAATACACATGAAGGCATATGATACAGAGACTGTGTTATCTAGTAGAAGAAGAAAATTAGTTAAGGTAGGATTTTGTAGACAGTGCAAAAGCCATCTTCACACTCTTTTGAAAGGCATTAGAATGGTCTTTCTGCCAATAATCTCCCTGATACCTAGGTATAAATGGATCTGAAATCCCATTAAAGATGTATCTTCTTCCAAGAGCCCTTACCAGGAGCGTAAGCCCTTCAAACTCTTGTCAGGACTCTTGCTCCACCTTTTCTTCTATTATGTAAGAATCCAGAGTCATCAGAGTCATTGTAAGATCTTCCACCAATCTTTATTGAAGCGAATACTGCTAATTCACATGGAGGAGTTAATGGTGGTCATATCTACTTTTTAACAGCAAGAAGCAAGGTTTATGTGGTTAGACATGTATCAGAAGAAGTGGGAAAGGTCCAGAAAAAAAAAAAAGCAAGAAAGAATAGAAAACAATTGTGTCCTTTCACAATTTTGGACAAAAGTAGACTCAGAAAAATGGCTTTAGAGACATCTTCTTTGCCACTTTCTAGAATAGTGGCTAGCTTTAGGATTCCATGGAGGGAAAGTTACTGCATGAAATCCTGTGTCAATCAACAAGAAAGGATCTAAGTGGCCTGGTGAATGAAACCCTTGAAATTATTGGAGAAAAAGCTACTGCCTCCCATAATCACTACCTTTTCCTAGTTAATCAGTAGTATTACCCTATCACTTATCTTTATACATGTATTCCTGTGAACCTCCTCCAGGAAAGAAACCTTATCTTCATTGTTTTCTGAATACTTTGCTAAAGATCTCCTGCTGTTTCCCCAAATTATCATCCAAAACTCCAGATTCACCTGGATCTCACATCTGCAGATCTTGTTTTCATGAAATTTTTATTATATCCAATGTCTGCCCGACCTCAGGGTTCTCAAGAGATCATCTTTGTCTGTTTTCTTTTTTTTCATATTTTATTTGTTTTCTTTTGTTTCCCCTTTTCTTTATTTTTTAATTTCATAGGTTTTTGGAGGAACAGGTGGTATTTGGTTACACAAGTAAGTTCTTCAGGGGTGATATGTGAGATTTTGGTGCACCCATCATGTTGGATCAGAAGAGGAGGCCAAAGACTTTTGAAAATCTCAATGCTAAAGGTTTGAAAATAAATTTGCATGGAAGTTGATTCGGGAAAGGATATAAGGGATTATGAGTTGTATTGGGCTACAAGTTGGGAAGTCCACCAATATGGCACTATTTTCTAGTAGTCTTGGGACTATGCTTTCCACTGAAGTGAAGGAATATTCCCACTACTGATTATCTTGGAAAGCAATTATTCCTGGGGCAGGGAACGAGAAGGATGAAGTGTAGATGACAGTTTGGCATAAGTAAAATCTTTCTCCTCTATCTTGGACAGAATCAGTGGTAAGGAGGCACCCAGTATAGAGAGAGGTAAGCTGCCGAAGAAAGGAATCCCAGAGGCTCAGCTTTGCACAGCACCCAAGAAGGGTTTCCATATTGGTAAGATTTATTTGCAATATATTTGCCATCTCAATACCCAGCCTTCCATGTATTTTCAAAGCTGCAGCCCAGACTCAGGTGTGCTTAAGGAATTAGGCAAGGGCCCTGTCCTCACTTGGGAGGTGGCCCAGTGTGGTAGCAGCAATGAACTCTAAGAGCAGAGTCACTGCAGTGACAATCTCAGGTCAGTAGCAGTGTTGGCAGCAGGGTGGCTGCAGAGCAAGGAGGCCAGAATGGAGGAAAGGGAAGCACCTGTTCCTCAGCACACTTGAGCTTGAATTCTGAAAAACCCTTAGGCAGGGGTGGAGCATGCGTCAGGACCAAATCCCAGCAGCCCCTGTGGATTGCTTTTCCTTATTCATCTTATTCGCTCACACTTCATTTTTTCCTTTCTTTCTCCTTCCCCTTATTTCTTTTTTTTCTTTCCTTCCATTTTTTTTTTTTTTTTTTTTGGTTAGGGGCTAGAGTTATCTTTCCTTGCATTTTCCTTTCCTTCCTTGTTTTCTATCTACCTTCTTCCAATGTTTCTTCCTTTCCTTTTATGATCTGACTATAGTAGTCCTCTTTCCATTGCAAATGAAAACATCTAATAACCTAATAATGTATTGGCTTGCAAAAAAAATGAGTTTAACTCAACATTTGATTGGCTAACAGAACTGAGGTCTGGAGGGCTCTATTGAGGCAGTGAGAGCTGCCATTCTTTGCAATGAGATCATGAGAGCGCTATTCCTCTCCACGTGATTGCCTACTTTCCTCTCTGCTACCCAATCCTAAGGCAGGACTTCTCCAGATGACCAGCGGCTACAAATTTACATTATCCCCTTGGAAAGAGAGTGCATCTTTCCTAGTGACACAATGAGGAAAAGAGAGTTTTCGGTATTCTTGCCAAAAGATACAAAGCAAAAGTGTAAAAATGGTGGGAATTGAGACTATTATTCTAGGTGAAGTTACTCAGGAATGGGAAACCAAATATCATATGTTCTCTTTATAGGTGGGAGCTAAGCTATGGGAAAGCAAAGGCATAAGAATGACACAATGGAGTTTGACTACTCAGGAGGAAAGGGTAGAAAATGGTTGAGAAATAAAAGACTACAAATTGGATTCAGTGTGTACTGCTTGGGTGATGGGTCCACCAAAATCTCACAAAGCCGCTAAAGAACTTACTCATGTATGCAAATACCACCTGTTCCCCAAAAACCTATGGTAATAAAAACCTTTTAAAAAGGAGGGAAATCAGGCAAGCCAACATTAAGGGACATTTCGGAGAACAACTTGCCTCCAGTTTTCACACAATTTCACTGCCATGAAAGACAAAGAAAGGCTGGGAAGCTGTTTCCAATCCTGAAATGTGGCAGGTAGGCAATGTGTGACCTTGGCGTAGATCCTGGAATTTAAAATGCTGTAAAGGATATTAGTAACACAATTTACTAAATTTAAAAAACGAATATATATTAGATCATGATATTTGTATCAACATTAAACTTCTTGAATTTGATTTTTTTTTTTGAGATAGGGTCTTACTCTGTCACCCAGACTGGATAGCAGTGGTGCGATCTTGACTCACTACAGCCTCCACCTCTCAGGCTCAAGTGATCCTTCCACCTCAGCCCCCAAGTTCCTGGGACTACAGGTATGTGCCACCACACCCATTTAATTTTTGTATTTTTATTACAGACTGGGTTTCACCATGTTGGCTCAGGTCTCGAACTCCTGAGCTCAAGCGGTCCACCATTCGTTGCAACAAGATCATGGGAGCTCTATTCCTCTCCACATGATTGCCTACTTTCCTCTCTGCTGCCTGATCATAAGGCAGGACTTCTCCAGTAAGAGCGAAGATGCCCTAGCCATCCAAAGTGCTGGGATTGCAAGCATGAGCCACCACGCCCTGGCCTTGAATTTGATAATTTTATTGTAGTTACATAGGAGAATGTTCTTGTTCTTAGAATTTATCTGCTAAAATATTTCGTAATGAAGTATCATTACAGCTGTGACTTTCCTAGTGGTGCAATGAGGAAAAGAGAGTTTTCGGTATTCTTGCCAAAAGATACAAAGCAAAAATGTAAAAATGGTGGGAATGAAGACTATTATTCTAGGTGAAGTTACTCAGGAATGGGAAATCAAATGTTTCCCATGTTCTCAAATCATGCAGAAAAAATACAGACTTTATATATATATGCACCTCCTCACACAGTGAGAGAGTGAGAATAAGAAAGAGACAGAACAGACTGAAGTGTTAACATACATAAAAATTGTCAATCTATTTGAAGGATATCAAGATAATTGCGGCATCTTTGCAACTTTCAACTGTGCAGAAAAATTTTGAAGATGTTTTTAAATAGAAACAAAAGCAAAACAGTTTCTCTTTCACGGTGTTCACAGGAAGTATCAGAATTCAATGATTTTGGCTTGGCTATATTAATATCACGAGCTATAGCTGGACAAGAGTTGTGGGTCCTCATGGATGGGGAAGCCCATGTCACATCGGTGTTGGTTCAGTGCCACCTAAACAAAGAATGGGGTTGAGGGAGAGCTCCTAAAGGAGAATTGAGGTCCTTTCCCCAAATAATGGGAAGTGGATGCTGATAGGCAAAACAATTGTCTAGTTAACTCTGATCTCTTTTTCACTGTAGGACAAAATTGCACAATTCTGAAGCATTATCTCCAATGTTTGCCTTAAACTACCATTAAAAGTTAGAGCAGCACTTAATGCGCTCAAAGCAACCTTCACATCTGCGATTCTACAAAGCCATTCCAACTTTTTTTTCTTGTTTAGATGAAAGACAGTGAACTCATTGGCTGATCTTAACACACACATCAATTAATTTAATTGACTTAAGGGTTGTTCTTACATAAAATGCTACTCTTTGAATTGTTTTAAAAGACATCAATTTGTCATAAAAAAAAAAAACCTAACGGAAGCTTTAATTTTTTCCTCCAATTCCTTTAATGTCTGTTTTGCTAAATGCTTAGCAACAAAAGGCTGGCTTGAGTTAGGGCTTCTTTGCCAAGATAAAAATAATCTAAAATTTAGATGTGTCTGCAGTGATCATGGCAGTGTAAATTAATTAGCCACGCTGAGCCTGAATCAGCAGCGTCTCTGAATTGATCTTGCTTTTATGCTGCTCTGTGTTCTAAAATGTGTTCACCCTTGAAAGTAGCCATTCTTGTGATTACTTCTCTTTCTCACTCAGAAATCATAGTTGGCAAAAAAGTTCTTCTTTTTTTTTCTTTATTGTTGAAGTTAATAATACATTAATAAATATTGGAATTTGAATTTTGTGCCAGCGGCCAAGCTGAAGGCTACATGCCAAGGATGAGGATATAAAAATAAATAAGAGATTATCCCTACCCTGGGGGAGTTTCCGTTCTTTTGGGGAGGTATTAAAATATGTATACCAAAAGTTAAATTATGCAATATCAAACAACAAGCCGTGTCATGAGGCAAGACGGGTTTCAATGCCAAGAAATAACTATAAATACAGCTATGCAGAGAAAGTAGTTCATGTTGGGTGACGGGACTAGTCTGAGAAGACTTTCTGAAAGAAGAGAGTTGGAATAACAGTGTTGAATGTGTCTAGATTCCATGCTAAAACTTTATATATCTTTTTAACAGCTTCAGTGAGGTGTTATTTATATAACTTAGAATTCAATTATTTTAAGTGTACAAGACAATGATTTTTAAGTGAATTCACAGAGTTGTGTAACCACCACTGCGGTACAATTTTATAACATTTCCATCACCCAAAGACACTACTACCTGGAGCTCAGTTCAGTCAACATTGGTTCTATCTTCAGGGAGCCAGTAACTTGCTTTACTTGGCCTTTTCTCGACTTAATGTGTAATCAGAATCACACAATAAGCAGTGTTTTCTGTCTAGCTTTTTTCACTTAATATAATGATTTTAAGGTTCATCTATGTTGTAGTATGTATGACTACTTTGTTCTTTTTTTATTTCTAAATAGTATTTCTTTATATGGATAAACCACATTTTATTTATCCAGTCATCAGTTGACAGGTATGTTCCATTTTCTGGCTATTATAAATAATGCTGCTATTAATATGTATATAGCAAATTTGGGGGTAGATATATGTTTTTATTTCCCTAAATACTTAAGAATAGGATTGTTGGCCAGGCGTGGTGGCTCACGCCTGTAACCCCAGCACTTTGGGATGCCAAGGCGGGTGGATCACCTGAGGTCAGGAGTTTGAGACCATCCTGGTCAACATGGTGAAACCCCGTCTCTACCAAAAATACAAAAATTAGCCGGGCATGGTGGCACACACCTGTAATCCCAATGTAATCCCAACTATTTGGGAGGCTAAGGCAGGAGAATCGCTTGAACTCAGGAGGTAGAGGTTGCAGTGAGCTGAGATCTCACCACTGCACTCCAGCCTGAGTGACAGAGCAAGACTCTGCCTCAAAAACAAGACAAAACAAACAAATGAGAAAACAACAACAACAAAAGAATTGTTAGCACATGTGGTGAACTTACGGCTAACTTTAAGAAAACTGTCTGTTTTCCAATCTGGGCTTGTCACTTAACAATCTCATCAGTAGTATCTAAAGGTGAGCTTTACCTATATTATTTCACTTAATTATTGAGTGAGTTCTGTGAGGAGGAGAATTTGAGGAAGTAAGAAAGGCTGATTGTCTTGCCCAAGATTATATATCCCACAATTACAGAGGCTGAGTTCTTACAAAGATTTGACTGAATTCAAAACATTTGAATTCACATTCTGAGGCACACTTTTAAGAAGCGCCTTCGAAATTGGATTCAAAGGGTAATAAGCATTGATTAATAATGTCTGCCAAGGATGCAAGCAGAAGATGGGCAGCCACTCAGCTCTCTTTACCAGCACTGGACAGGTGCACGTGCCTTGGCATTCTGCAATAACATGCAATTCCTCTCTTGACTCCTCACTGTTGTTGAAGCCATGCTAAAGACCATCTTAGCAAAATTCTCTTCTGAACTCCTCTAGCACAGGGACTATCCTCTTACTACAAAACTGATTGCATTGTATTATAATTTGTTGTTCAATACCTGTCTCTCCTGCTTGGGAGAAAGTACCTGTTGGAAAGATGATCGCTTCTGTTCAGTATCTCAACCCAATAACAGAGTGCCTCACTTAGAAATGGTGCCCAGTGAGTGCTGCTTTGATTGAATAAATGGAAGAATAAAAGTGAGCATAAAATTAGATTTCTCCTTTCCATTTTAAACATGGTGAAGCAAAGAGATGTAGACTTTGAATAATGTATCACATCTAGAGAGCCAAAGAAAGATAGAGAGAGGAGCCTTGAGTCCCCAAATTTCTTAATCATTGAGCTTCAGCTCACTTCTCGAGAGAAATTGGCCTCTGTCTGTGACGGCAAAGCGATTGATGTAGCCTGTTAGATTCTGCTGATGCTGGAATGTATCGAGGCAAAGGCTTCCAGGATGCAAGGCTCTCCCTTGGTTTAAAGTGAACAAGCCACGGTCTGCCCGATGTGCAGAGAAGAAAACATAGAATCAAGGTTTCCCCAGCAACATTTAAACAAAAAATTAAAAGACAATGTTTTGACCCAATGCAGTTTGTCATTGGGGTGGCCTGTGAATGTTATGTAAGTATATAATCAACAAAGAAGGATGCAAAATTATACAACTCAAAAGCATGGCACTGGAGCTCACAGTCTTCCTTTTCTCTAATCTCTCTCTCAGCAAAAAGACAAAAGAAATATGTTAACAGTATTCAGTATTAAAATGATGAAACTGTGGTTTATTTATTCCTGTAATTTCCCATTTATTTCATGAAGAAAATTACAGCAAAATACATATTATTTTTAAGGCTTTGATACTCCTTTGAGCAGTGAATTTTCATTGGTATAGATATATGAAGGAACAAGATGTTATTAGATAACAAAAATGGTTTTATGCAAACGACACTTTCCATCTCTGTTGGAAAAGCATTAAGCCAGGCTCTCTAATTCCATGAGCTTGTGACTAGTGGAGGTGAAGGTGAGCATGAAGGTGAGCAGAAGGGGGTTGCAGGAAGAGAGTGGTCTATGAAGGAGCTAGTGGTAGGACTCAGTGTAGTGAACTTGAGAGATTAAAGGCAGAACATCTGGGCTGGTGTGATGGCTCATGCCTGCAATCCCAGCACTTTGGGTGGCCAAGGCAGGTGGATCATCTGAGGTCATGAGTTCCAGACTGGCCTGGCCAACATGGCAAAACCATCTCTCTACTAAAAATACAAAAATTAACCAGCATGGTGGCACATGTCTGTAATCCCAGCTACTGGACAGGGAGCTGAGGCAAAAGAATTGCTTAAACCTCAGAGGCAGAGACTGCAGTGAGCTGAGATCAAGCCACTGCACTCCAGCATGGGTAACAGCAAGAATCTGCCTCAAGAAAAACAAAACAAAACAGTATTTAGAGCGAGAGACAGCATAAGGTAGAGGTGAGGAGGTAGGTGTGCACCAACTCATGTAAGACCTCAAGTCGGGTATTCAGAATAGGATGCAACTTTGTAGTTTTATATTTATCAAACTTTTGGATGAGTTGTAAGAAAGAACAAGAATATTCTTTGTTCTCAATTGTTCACAAAAGTATCTCCTTTGTGAATCACTTACATTTCCTTCTATATATCTTATATCTGTAAGTATGTGCCAGTTTCTTTTTGGGTACACACACACACACACACAAATTATATAATGTACACATACATATATTAGATTATATAACATACAACATATAAATAGATAGATAGATTTAAATATAGATCTAATTTCCTTCATTTAGGGTACATTGAATTGTCATATCCCTAAATTCTTCAACGTCTATTTTTGAAAAGCAAGGATAGTTGCTTACATAGACACAACACAATAATCCAAAACAGAAACTTCAACTTTGATGCAATGCTATAATTTAATTCAGAGCTCATACTCAGATGTGACAATGATCCAAATCCTGCGCACTCTGCTATTGTTTTCCTCAGGGTGCAACCCAGGATCATGCTTTAGATTCCTTTAGCCTACTTATGCCTAGTGTTCCATTATTGGAAGGCTAAATATGTGGAAGTTAAATCCTGCTCCTGAAGGTTGTAGCCAAGATCTGATTTTTCACTCATGTAAAAATTCAAAAAATTGTAACCTCAGGCATAAATGGGAGCATTTTCTCAGGCTTCTTTTTTTTTTTTGGTCTTTCTTGAGCTTGATGCTTTTGAAAAACACTGGCCAGTTGGTTTACGGAATGCTCCTCAATTTAGCTTGGTCTGATGTTTCCTCATAAGAGAGGTCTTGAGTCTTTTTTTTTTTTTTTTTTTTTTGGGAAGGAGTAACACAGAAGTGATGCTGGACCCTACTTAGTGCAGCATATTAGGACCATATCAGGTGGTAGCAGTTTGTCCTGATATCAGTGACACTAAATTTGGCCACTTAGCATGCCCACTGCTGGCTGGATACACAAAAAGAAAGGAAATCAGGGTATCAAAGAGATACCTGCACACCTATGTCTGTTGCAGCACTATTCACAACAGCTGGGATTTGGAAGCAACCTGTGTCCATCAACAGATGACTAGATAAAGAAAACGTGGTGCATGTACACTATGGAGTACTATTCAGCCATAAAAGAGGACAAAATCCTGTCATCTGTGACAACATGGATGGAACTGGGGAACACTGTTAAGTGAAATACGCCAGAAACAGAAAGACAAGCATCACATTTTCTCACTTATTTGGGAATCTAAAAAATCAAACAATTAAACTAATGGACATAGAGAGTAGAAGGATGGTTACCAGAGGCTGGGATGGTTACTGGGGGACTGAGGGGGAGGTGAAGATGGTTAATGGTACAAAATAATAGAAAGAATGAATAAGACCTACTATTTGGTAGCACAACAGGGTGATTATAGTCCCTAATAACTTAATTGTATATTTTTAAATAAAGAATGTAGTTATATTATTTGTAACTTGAAGGACAAATGCTTGAGGGGATGGATACCCCATTCTCTCTGATAAACTTATTTCACTTTGCACGTCTGTACCAAACTATCTCATGTACCCCATATGTACACCTACTATGTACCCACAAAATTTTTTAAAAATTAAAAAGACTTTTAAATGTAAAAATAAATAAACAAGTGTGGCCACTTTGTTAAGTTGGTATCTGCCAGGTTACCTCTCTGAAAAGTTACATTGTACCTTTTGTAAATAGGAAGTGACTAGAGAAAAACTGATTTGACTATGTGAATATCCTGTTATCCATCAATCTTTCACTCTCCAATTTTAACATACACCAGGGGTTTTCTAAGTCTGTCATTTATTCAGTATTTGTTATTTGGCAATATAAAATAAGAAAAAGCTTCTCCTCCTATTAATTATAAATATTATCATGGATTCCTAGATTTATTTTATTTAACAGGTCATAATGTATTTCTATTGTTTATTTCAGTGCTTACATTATCTCAGATTTGGCCAGTGGGAGCCAGTTTAAAGGGTTTTGGCCTTTATCCAATGAGCTATAGGAAACATATTGAGGGATTTTAGGCAGATGGGTGAAAATATCAGATTTGCTCTTTGAGAAATTATTCCAGCTAAATCATAGAAAATGATTGGAGATTACTTATCATTATTTTACTGTGGTAAGAACACTTAGCACAAGATATATCCACTTAGCACATATATATAAATATGTATGTAAATATATGTGTGTGTGTGTACACTTTTGTGTGTGTGTGTGTGTGTGTGTGTGTGTGTGTGTATGTGTGTATGTGTGTTTTGAGACAGTCTTGCTTTGTCACCCAGGCTTGGTGCAGTGGCTTGATCTTGGCTCACTGCAACCTCTGCCTTCCAGGTTCAAGTGATTCCTCTGCCTTAGCCTCCCAAGTAGATGGGATTAGAGGCACGCACCACCATGGCTGGCTAATTTTTGTATTTTTAGTAGTGTCGAGGTTTCACCATATTGGCCAGGTTGGTCTCGGCATCCTGACCTCAGATGATCCACCTGCCTTGGCCTCCCAAAGTGCTGGGATTACAGGCATGAGCCACCATTGCCCGGCCAGCATATTTTTAAATATTCAATATAGTATCATTACCTATAGGCAAAATGTTGTACAACAGATCTTAGAGCTTCCTGATCTTGCATAAATAGAACTGTACAACCACTGAATAACAACTCCCTGTTTCCCACTCCTCCCTACCCCTGGCAACCTCCATTCTACTTTCTGCTTCTCTGAATTTGACTATTTTAGATACTGCATATAAGAGAAATTATATAGTATTTGTCCTGACTGGTTTATTTCTATTATTTCCTCAAGGTTCATCTACATTGTCCCATGTGTCAGAATTTCCTTTTAAAAGCTGGTAAATATTGGCTGGGCACAGTGGCTCACACCTGTAATCCCAGCACTTTGGAAGGCCAAGACGGGTGGATCACTTGAGATCAGGAATTTAAGACCAGCCCAGCCAACATGGTGAAACCCCATCTCTACTAAAAATATAAAAATTAGCTGGGCTTAGTGGTGCATGCCTGCAATCCCAGCTACTCAGGAGGCTGAGGCTGGAGAATCACTTGAACCTGGGAGATGGAGGCTGCAGTGAGCCAAGATTGTGCCACTGCACTCCAGTCTGAGTGACTCCATCTTAAAAAATGAATAAATTAAATGAAAGCTGGAAAATATTCCATTGTATGTATACACCATATTTTGCTTATGCATTCAGCCTTTGATGGACTCTTGAATTCCTTTCACAATTTAATCATTGTAAAGAATGCTGCTATAAACAGGAGTATACACATATCTCTTCAAGATTCTGCTTTCAAGTCTTTTGGCTAAATACCCAGAAGTCTGATGTCTGAATAAGATGGCAGTTCTACTTCTAATTTTTTGAGAAACCCTCATACTATTTCCTAGAGCAGATGGACCATTTTCATTCCCACCAACAATGTAGAAGGGTTCCATTTTCTTCATGTCATCACCAACAAATATCTTCTTTTTAAAATAAGTCATAAAATAACAGTTGTAAAGTGATACCTCCTTGTGGATTTGACTTGCATTTCCATGATTAGTGGTGCTGAATATCTCTTCTTATACATGTTGGTCATATGCAGAAATGTCTATTCAAGTCCTTTACCCATTTTTAAATTGGGTTGTTAGTGTTTTCATTTTTTTTTCTGTTGAGTTGCAGGAGTTTCTTAAATACTTTAGTAATTAATCTCTTATCTGGTATGTGGCTTGCAAATATCTCCTTCCATTGCATAGGTTTCCTTTCACTCTCTTTATCTTTTTTTTTTTTTTTTTCCAGCTGTGCAGAAGCTTTTTAGTTTGGAAGTTGTCCTACTTGTCCTACTTGCTGATTTTGCCTTCATTACCTGGGCTTTGGTATTATTCATGAATTAATCACCAAGGCCAATGTCACAATCTCATGAAGTTTTCTTCCATGTTTTCTCCTAGGAGTTTTACAGTTTCACTTCTTCTGTTTAAGCCTTTAATGTATTTTAAGTTGAGTGCTGCATATAGCATAAGCTGTGAGTCAAAATTCATTCTTTTGCAAATGGATACAAAGAGAGGATGGTGCAGGAGCTGAGACGAACATTGGAGGCAGATTCTGGAAGCTCTCTCTTTACCCTTCCTATCTATGTGTGTGTTTCTGTCTTTTGTGCATGTGTGTGCATGTGCATGTGCGTGTGTGTGTATGTGTGTGTGTGTTTCTGTCTGCGCTGGTCTCACTGTCTCTCTTTTATGTGAGTACATAGTTTCCTTAACAGTATGTAAGTCTGTTACAGTCTTAACAGTGTGTGCTTTTCCCCCAACAACTGTACCCTGATGGTTTTGGAAATTCTCTGAACTACTTTTCCTTTTACTATGGTAATAAGCCTTCAGAAACATAATTGAATTCAGATATTAAATACTGTAAGCACTATCATTTAGCTTCTGATGAAAATGTGCATTGTTGTGTTTGAAATGACAAAAAAAAAAGAGTGAATCAAAACAACCTTTTTTTTTCTTCCTCCTGTGAAGTCTTTGTGTGGAGTAACTCAATCTCTTGTAGGCTGCATTGTCTGTGATGTGGGAAATAGAACCAGGGCTATTATGCAGCGATAAGATGCAGTTTCCAATTCTGCAGCGCTGTGGGAATCTGCTCCATTGTAGGTTTTATCACCTTCTGATGTGCCAAATATTTCTAGCAGGGAGAGCACAGCTCTAATCATGGTGGGAGACGGATCCAGGCAAAGAACATGAACTTTGGAGTTAGTCATTCAGTTGCTCATTCGTTCAATCAAAGAACACTTATTGATCACAGATGCTGGACACTCAGCTAGGTACTGGGGATACAATACCACACAAGATTGACAGGATCTGAATTCAAAGAATTTGCTAGCACTGCTTTTGGGCTACATGATGCAGGTTTTCAGTCTGGTCATTATTTAACTTCCCTGATCCCACTTTCTGATCTATGCAGCTCTA
This sequence comes from Saguinus oedipus, assembly GCA_031835075.1. Taxonomy (NCBI): domain Eukaryota; kingdom Metazoa; phylum Chordata; class Mammalia; order Primates; family Cebidae; genus Saguinus; species Saguinus oedipus. The sequence goes on from CM063179.1 coordinate 7,203,492, forward strand.
TAAACCCTATTAGGGTGATATCAAACATAATTGAGGACATAGCAAGAGTTTCCTCCTTAAGAAGTATGGGTACCCCAAAACCTAAAATGCAATAAAAATAAATAAAAAAAAAGAAGTATGGGTAAAGATGGTCACTATTTTCTATTTACATTTTTTTTTTCAAATTATTACTTTTTTTGAGACAGGGTCTGCTCTGTCATACAGGCTGGAGTTCAGTGATGCAATCATAGCCCACTACAGCCTCAACCTCCTGGGCTCAAGTAATTCTCCCATCTCAGCCTCCCCAGTAGCTGGGACTACAGACATGTGTCACCACTCCCAGCTGATTTTTTTTTTTTTTTTTTTTTTTTGGTAGAGATGGGATCTCATTGTGTTGCCCAGGCCAGTCTTAAAACCCAGGGCTCAAACAATTCTCTCATCTCAGCCTCTCAAAGTTTTGGAACTACCGGCATGAGCCACCGGGCCCAACCAGCATTTTCTTATCTTTTCCACTGAACCCTCAAGTGAGGCTTTTAAATTCCTTCTCACATTCGCTTTAGGCTCGTGTGTGAGTTCTCTGTTAAAAGGCAGTCAACCGGACTTTGCAGATTCATGCTCCAAGGAGGCTAGAATATTCTCCATTTCTTAGGCTTGTATGCATAAAATAATTGGTCATAAGATGCTATAAACTTTCCTAAAAGAAAGTAGGAGACATCATAGGGAAAAAAAGAAACATTTCTGAGGCAAACCATTGTATTTTCTTTCTCCTGATACTGTTCCTATCTGGCTCCCTTTTCACAGAATTTGGGCGTTTCTGTAGCCAGGGGAGGCACAGAATTAGGAAACGTTTTCAAAGCTCTGCAGAGTCATTCTTGTGACCTGTGTCGGTCTGGGCAAAAAACATATATGCTGAAACAGACAAGAGGAGTTGTATTAAGTGTCCTGCTTGTCATTCTTTCATGAAATGAAAATACTAAAATATTGTACATTAATCTCAGGTATCTTGGAATTTTCCTCTGTTTTAGCCTCTGGGCCATGCATGGTCTAATACTTTGAAGCAGGATGCTGGCTGCCATCTGATATTCATTCTTCCCTTCGTTCCTCTTTCTTAGTCACAGAATTCAGGTTTGCAGCTAGACACATGACTTCCAAGCCAGAAGTTTACTCTTCTTTAAACTCTCTCAAAGCTAGATACGATGTGTAACTAAATGCTAGCCAGAGGGCTACAGGCCGAAGTGTCACAAGAGTCTTCTGGAGAGTCTCCTTAAAAAAGAAGAGTGTGTCCTCTCTCCTCCTTGTTGGCTGGAACCTGGCTGTGATGGCAGGAGCTACATCAGCTCTCTGGTACCATGAAGTCAACATGCTAAGGATAGTGGAGTGATAAGATTAAAAAGTCTAGGTCTCTGAAACCATAGAGCTGCAGTACCAGTCTTGACTTACCTACACTGGGCTATTTTTAGATGAGACAGAAATAAACTGATCCATCCATCTGTCCGTCCTTCCTTCCTTCCTTCCTTCTCTCCCTCCCTCCATTTTCCTTCCTTCTTTTTTGTTATAGACAACTGAACTCTTCAATACGTTTTTATTTTAAACAAGAAGAAACAACCCAGAGAGGGCATATGACTTACTTTGGATTCCAATGTCAAGACTGTGATTAGAATCCAGCTTTCCTGACTTGAAATACAACTCTTTTCCAATAATCTCATAATCTCAAACTGCCTCTTGTTAATTTTGGAAATACTGGACAGGTCAGATATATATTATTACAATTGTTAGAGGATCCCCAGCAAATGACATGAAAGAACATTAAAGCCATGTGTCTAGTCCGTCATGAGTATTCTGGAACATGTGCATGTCCAAAAATGAGTAGATTTCATTCTCCTTTTTTTTTTTTTTTAAGAATGAAGTAAGACAAATTGAGAGATTAGTCCATCAGTCAATATTGATTTCCTTGAAAATGGTTATGTGTGGAAAAATTACACCTACTGGCTCGTTGATATAATGAGTTGTGAGTAGAAATGAAGTGGAATAATGTGGTCTTGGTAGAGTCCCCAGGGTGCATGTGTTTGTAAAGTTGAGTTGAGTTCATAATGGTGCTTTTAGAGAAAATTCCTTTAGAAGCTTTATTTAGAGAAAACAGGGACATAATAGCCCTCTCGGACATGTACACACAATTAAGTGGCTTTTACTCCTGAATTGGGCTTCTTTTCATGCTGTGGTGACATCTTCTTGTTTAAAGGTTTTGTTTTTAAATTATAAAATTGTTTATATGTGGAATCTAAAAAAGTAGATTCCACAGACACAGAGAGGAGAAAGATGGATATCAGAGGCTGGGTGGAGAGAAGGAGGGATTGGGAAAAGGAAGACATTTCTCAAGGGGCACAGAGTTTCAATTAGACAGGCGGGAAGTTTTAGAAAACGACTGGACTCACTTTGGGAGGTCAAGTCGGGTGGATCACAAGGTCAAGAGAGTGAGACCATCCTGGCCAACATGGTAAAATCAGTCTCTACTAAAAATACAAAAATTAGCTGGGTATCGTTCACATGCCTGTAGTCCTAGCTAGTCGGGGGACTGAGGCAGGAGAGTCTTTTGAACTCTGGAGGTGGAAGTTGCAGTGAGCCGAGATTGCACCACTGCACTCTAGCCTGGTGACAGAGCAAAAAAAAAAAAGCAAACTGGAAAACGATTATACTGCATAGTGATCATAGTTAATAACGATATATTGTACAATTCAAAGTTGCTATAAGAATAGATTTTTAAAATCCTCACCACCAAAAAATGATAAGGCAGTGAGGTGACAGGTATGTTATTTAGCTTGACTGAATCTTTCTGCAATGTACACACAGATCAAAACATCATATTGTATCCCGTAAATATATACAATTATTATTTGTCCATTAAAAATAAATTAATTTTAAAAATTACAACAGCTAGGCTGGGTGCGGTGGCTCATGCCTGTAATCCCAGCACTTTGGGAGGCTGAGGCGGGTGGATCACGAGGTCAAGAGATCGAGACCATCCTGGTCAACATGGGGAAACCCCGACTCTACTAAAAATACAAAAAATTAGCTGGGCATGGTGGCGCGTGCCTGTAGTCCCAGCTACTCAGGAGGCTGAGGCAGGAGAATTGCCTGAACCCAGGAGGCGGAGGTTGCAGTGAGCCAAGATCGTGCCATTGCACTCCAGCCTGGGTAATAAGAGTGAAACTCCGTCTCAAAAAAAAAAAAAAAAAAAAAAAAATTACAACAGCTTGTAAAATGGGGACGGCGTGATGTGGTAAAGGCCAATACAGAAAATACACAAAAATATTTGCTTGGTGGTTATTGGTGTAATGTGAAACAATAACATTTATTGTTTTCTGATAGCTGGTGTCTTTTTAGAGGTAGGGCACTATTTGAACAGTTCTTCTGAGGAGGCAGGTGTCTGACGGACATGGAATGTGGGCTGGAAAACCATGATTTGAGTCTTAGGATTCCATGAAATGTGGCAAGTGGCAAAAGTAAATTGGAACCCATTCTGTTACGATGTCACCTCCTTCAGAAAGCCTACCTTGATGTTCAAGTCTTGTTTATCTGATCCTCCCACTGGCTCTCAAGCACCCTGGGGGTTTCAGTGTTAGAGCACTTATTGCAGTGTGTTACTAGAACTTGTTACATGTACACCAACAGTAATACATATCCAGCCCTTAGCATCATTTATTCAACCTTCACTATGACCTTCTTAGGCAATATTAGTATTGTTACCACTATTATTTTTTTAATCACCATTCTGCAAAAGTTTAGTCTTTCAATGACTTGTTCAGGGTCAAAGAGCAGGTAAATATAACAGGCAGAATTTAAACCTAGGTTTTTTTTTTTTAATTTTCTACCCAACTAATTATAATGAACGATTATGGTAGATAATTTAGCAACATGTGTCTAGTGCTTTAAAGATGCACAGAGCCTGGGAGCCTTTTTATTTCTAGTTTATTCTATGGAAGCCACTGAAAATGCCATCTTAGTTTTGATGGTAGAAAAGAAAGCTAGAGGCCAGGCGTGGTGGCTCATGCCTGTAATCCCCGCGCTTTGGGAGGCCAAGGCAGGTGGGTTACCTGAGGCCAGGAGTTGCGAGACCAGCCTTGCCAACATGGTGAAACCCCGTCTCTACTAAACATACAAAAATTAGCTGGGCATGGTGGCTCATGCATGTAGTCCCAGCTACTTAGGAGGCTGAGGCAGGAGAATCACTTCAAATGGGGAGGCAGAGGTGGCAGTGAGTCGAGACTGAACCACTGTACTCCTACCTGAGCAACAGAGCAAGAATCTGTCTCAAAAAAAAAAAAAGAAAGAAAGAAAAGAAAAGAAAAGAAAGCAAGGGTAATATTTTACCTCCCCCAAAAGACTATTTGACGTCTAAAAACTATAGGGTGTCAACTGTACATTTGTTACAGTTGTTTTTAGTTCTAAAGAAAAGCTAATTTTACACTCTACATTTCTAGAAGAAACAAAGTAATTTAAGGCTAAGCATGCAACTGAGTTCTGAGGTTTTCCTTGCTGTGGAGGTTCTCTAAAAGTCTTAATTCCTGTAATGCAATCTGGATATTAACTTTTGGCTGTTTTGCCCCCAAACAACACAAACGTAGAAGGCTAATGGTGCAATAATGTCCTCTTCCAGATTTCCAACACCCCCAAGATCTTAGGCAACACAGTTTGGCCTTGCAGGGAGGTCTCAGGCTACAACTGCACTTTCTGACAAGTATTTCCTTCTCTCTCTGCAGTTTGCCTCCCCTCCAAGCCCAGTAATGAGGAATCCAGTATAGAATAATTAGACTGTCTGCAATTGAGGTGCCTGCCAATTATGCTGATGGAACTGAAGTCTTATTAGACTAATAAGGTTTTCTAAATTGGACTTGGGGTTCTTGGTGATGTGAGTATTCCTGAGAGAAGTTGCTCAAGTATTGAAAATGAGTTTACCTAAGGATAAAGTTTCACCTTGGATGAACTAGAGTGAGAAGTGAGTTCACATGTGAATTTGGCCACTCATCTGCTATGGGACCTCAGATAAACGTTTAAATTTACAGGTGGGGAATGAGTCTCTGGCCCTATCAGTAAAAATGGCAAAATTAATTCCCACACACCTGAAAAGATTATGAGGATAATGAAATAATCTAAAAAGAGTATAACATGATATTTTATATTAATTATCTTATAAACCTTAACTTTAAGCATGGTTGCTTACTCATTCTACATAGTAAACAATAAAATGTAGGTAATTTTATTATTATTGTTACAAATGTCTCATAATCTTGAAGAGTTTTGCAGACAGAGAAACCTCCATGTGAATTTCATCCACAACATTGACAAATACTGTTTGGCCACTCTTAACCTTGGTTTCTCTCTCCTTAAATAAAGACTAAAAATAGTAACAAAAGTCATTAAGTCATGTGACATTGTTATGAGGTTAAATCAATGAATACTTGAAAAATGCTTTTACCACACTGCCTGACTTAGGAAAGGAAGTTCCTACCACTGACCGAATGGAGGTATGATTGAAATAATTATTTTCAGTTGAACTTGAAATGTATTGCTGTTACAAGTTTTCCAATTCAAGGTTATCCAAATGTACAAAACACGTTTACATCAGGACTGAGATGCTATTCATGTTACATGTAATTCCACACATTAAGATTATTTTGCAAATAATTAGATCAAATCAACTAAAGAAAAAATACTTTCTCGTATAATGGTTAAGTCTAGAGTTGGATTCAGGATCTTGAACCTTATTAACAACAGTGTGCCTTTTTGTTCATCTCTTGCGTCTATTCATCTTTAACCATGTATCTCCATGTGGAAGCGTGTTTCTCGCTTCCAATGCTCAGATATTAATCATGGGAATGACTCTGAGATGCTCTGCTTAGGTCTAATTTTAAAAAGTGCTGGCCAGGCGTGGTGGCTCATGCCTATAATCCCAGCATTTTGGGAGGCTGAGACGGGAGGATCACAAAGTCAAGAGATCAAGACCATCCTGGTCAACATGGTGAAACCTCGTCTCTACTAAAAATAAAAAAAAAAATTAGCTGGGCATGGTAGCACATGCCTGTAGTCCCAGCTACTCAGGAGGCTGAGGCAGGAGAATTGCTTGAACCCAGGAGGCGGAGGTTGCTGTGAGCCAAGATCACGCCATTGCACTCCAGCCTGGGTAACAAGAGTGAGAAACTCTGTCTCAAAAAAAAAAAAAAAGTACTGTTGGGTCAACTGGAGTTGCTATCCCCATCTAAGCTGCTGAAACCCTTCAGACGCATCCTGGCCAGGATGCCTCTAAGTCCTTACGTAGCTCCTGACCCCTAACTTCGGTCTGTGCTAATCCTAACAGCAACAGCGTCCCCTGTCACAATGACATCCAAATTCCTATTTTAGAAATTTCTTCTAACCTGTATTTCCCGATAATAAGAGTTAAGGAAGGAATGGCATGGAACTCTGGTAGCTAGTGAGGAATTTTTCCTTTCTTAGAAAGGACAGAGCAACTTTAGCATGACCTAGAGAGCGTCCACTTAATTCTGCAAACACATCTTAACCATGCTCTTGGAAGGCTTCTTAACATGGGGGTTTGAGAAATAAAGATGTAAGATTGGGTTATCTGGGGCTCCCGTGTTTAGAGGGACAAAAATTTCACAAATGACCGAAGTTAATAGTGAGAAGTGTTATAATAACAACAACACTGAGTGAACAGGCAAATACACCAGAGCTGGGTCTGCAGTGTCCAATAGGTCTCCTGGAGAAAGCACCCTCTCATTCAGATCCTACAGGATGGGCAGAAGTCATTTTGTCCTGCAATGGAGAGGAGAATCATTCCATCTGATTGGTTGCCCTCCAAACTGCTGTCCCCTGGCCCAAGATAACAACACGCTTTACCGAGGTGGACCCATGTGAGTTAAGACAAGAAGATATATTTTTAAAAAGAAAAAAGAAAAAAAAATGAAAGAGAAGAAGCAGCAAAAGAAAAAACAATGTGTTTACCCAGAGCCTGTGTCCCAGTGAGAAGAGATTGAGCTGCCAATAATTGAGCAAGACTCTGATGATATAGATTAAACCAGAAGGGCCAACAGTAAACAAGATGAACTTCAAACAAGCAGCGTTCTGGCTCTCTGGGGACCTCCATTAACGAGTCACCAGATAGGCAATTACTGTACAGTTCTTGCAATGACCGGGATCAAACGCGAGCATTCTGCACAGTAGGCAGTCAGAAAGCAGGCAGACAAAAAACTGCGAGACTATGCCATTAAATCTTAATTATTCTTCAAAGGGAACAAGCACAACCAGGGGGCAGAGAAGGAAGGAATATTCGGAATCTCACCAACGCCTGGGGCTCGGGGCAGTGGCACAGCTACTGTTTCAACGCTTGTATTTACTTAAAACTGAATCTCTCCTCCTGACTTCTGTGTTGGGCTGGGGAATTTGATTTACACAAGCAGCCCAGTTTCTCAGACCCTCTGTATCTTCTTCCGGAGTATATGAAGGCTGTGTGGTACCAGGCCATATTTTACACATGACGTTTGAATTAGAATGCTTGATAGTTTTATAATGCAAATAAATAGCTTATTCTCCAGTGTTGACCATGGATGACACTTAAATTCAAAGTAGTCTTTTAGCACCTTTGGAGTTAATATTCTCTGTTCTGTAATTCATAGCCATGAGTGTCATGCTAGTCATGTGTCATTTTCCTGAGGCATACAAATGAGATGTCCTTGATTAGAGCATGGAAGCCACTGCATCCTAAACTTAACACATGGTTCTGGTTAAATGGAAGGCTTAAAGAACTTTTTGAAGGGTATTAATTTTGGATGCTAATTTTTAATACTGTATGTATCTGGTGTGTGTGTGTGTGTGTGTGTGTACGTGTGTGTCAGAAAGAGAGAGAGAAATTAAAGTTTTACAAAATATATGAACTTAGATCCCATTTTTATCACTTAGCATTGTGGTTTTATTTTTATTTTTTTATTTTTAATTTTTATTGCATTATAGGTTTTGGGGTACATGTGCAGAACGTGCAAGATAGTTGCATAGGTACACACATGGCAGTGTGTTTTGCTGCCTTCCTCCCCTTCACCCACACTTGGCATTCATCCCCAGGCTATCCCTCCCCAGCTCCCCCCGCTGTCCCTCCCCCATTCCCCCCAATAGACCCCAGTGTATAGTAGACCCTCTCTCTGTGTCCATGTATTCTCATTTTTCTCACCTGCCTATGAGTGAGTATACGCGGTATTTCTCTTTCTGTTCTTGTGTCAGTTTGCTAAGAATGATGTTCTCCAGATTCATCCATGTCCTTACAAAGGACACAAACTCATCATTTTTGATTGCAGTATAATATTCCATGGTGTATATGTGCCACATTTTCCCAGTCCAGTCTATCATCGTTGGGCATTTGGGTTGGTTCCAGTTCTTTGCTATTGTAAACTGTGCTGCAATGAACATTCGTGTGCATGTGTCCTTATAGTAGAACGATTTATAGTCCTTTGGATATATACCCAGTAATGGGATTGCTGGGTCAAATGGAATTTCTATTTCTAGATCCCTGAGGAATCGCCACACTGTCTTCCACAAGCATTGTGGTTTTAAATATTCTGTATCTGTAGGAGAAGCTGACCCAGCACTCGCAATGGACATAATGTGAAATGTGTATAATTTTAAGTTTTCCAGTAGCCCCATTAAAAAAAAGAAAAAGTTAAAATTAATCTCAGTAATATATTTTATTGAACTCAATATATTCACAGTATTATATTATTATAAAAATTATTAATGAGCTATTTTACACTCTTTTTTTTTTTGGCACTGCCTGAAATCCAGCCTGCATTTTTACAATTCCTGCTGATTCCAACGTGAACTAGCCACATTCCAAGTGCACTTGGGGCTGCTGGTTTTCATGTTGGACAGCATAGGAGTAGACTATGTCTGCAGCTCCATTCCAGGTCATTTCTACCTGTACACTTTCATCAAACAAAGATGTGGTATGCAGCACGGAAAGTTCTATGTGGCTCCCACCAGCCTAGTAAAACAGATAGGACATCTTATGACCTAAGATCTGAAAAAACATAAATAAAGGGGCCTGTAGTGGGGTCAACCTTGAAAACTTCACATAACAATAGCTATGTTCAAGGCCACAATGAGGACCACACCAATGACATCCTCTCCACTGGAAAATCTGAACCTGAGACAAATGGAGACCACCCAAGTGTCCTGTGGGAGAAAGAGGGAAGGGCAAATTGGAGTTCCCAGGACATATTTGTGCATAGGAATCATGAGAGTGCTTTTGAAAAATGCAGATTCCAAGGCCTTACCGCCAAAGATACTGAATCAGTTTGGAGGTATCTAACAAGTCACCCTTTCAGTTAAAAAAAATTTATTCTAGAAGCAGCTCATTGAGCTTTGAGGTGTTGACTCAGGAAACATACAACCCCATCACCCTATTCCATAATCGCCACCATGTATTCCTGTGGTGATTAATATTGAGTGTCAACTTGATTGGATTGAAGGATGCAAAGTATTGTTCCTGGATGTATCTGTGAGGATGTGACCTAACATGAATATTTGAGTCAGTGGACTGGGAGAGGCAAGCTCACCCTCAATCTGGGTGGGCACCATTTAGTCAGCAGCCAATGTGGCTAGGATAAAAGCAGACAGAGGAACAGGGAAGGATTAGACTGGCCTGAGTCTTCCAGCCTTCATTTTTCTCTTGTGCTGGATGCTTCCTGCCCTCAAACATTGGACTACGGGTTCTCTGGCTTTTGGACTCTCGGGCTTGCACCAGTGGTTTGCCAGGAGTTCTCGGGCCTTCAACCACAGACTGAAGGCTGCACTGCTGGCTTCCCTGCTTTTGAAGTTTTGGGACTTGGACTGGCTTCCTTGCTCCTCAGCCAGCAGACAGCCTATGTGGGACTTCACCTGGCGATTGTGTGAGTCAATACTCCTTAATAAACTCCGTTTCAGATACATGTCTATCCTAGTAATTCTGTTCCTTTAGAGAACACTGACTAATACAATAACGTTAGCCTCACAGTGTTTCATGTTTGGGAGTAAAGAGGTGAGACACGGGAAAACGAGAGTGATTTCTTAATTTCACTCTGATTGGAGTATTCTATTTCACCACCCCGCACCCACAATTATTCCATCTTCCCTGCATGATGTGGGTTTACTGAAAATGTGGAAAATAGGTAGACATGTTGGATCATCCAGATTTTACCCCATGTCTCCTTCCCACGTTCCTTACTTGTTCTCAGCCCCTTTTACTATCCTTAGGTACTTGTAAAATCAAGCAACAAGATCCCTTCTCCAAAGACATTTGTAGAAGACAAAACAGACCTTTCAAGAGAAGGTGATGGCCTATGACTGGGGTTCCATTGCAAATGGTACATACAGGAGCCCCGGAAGAGGACATGTGGTCTTGGAAGTTGTTTTAGTCCATTCTCACACTACTCTGAAGAAATACCTGGGACTGGGTAATTTATAAAGGGAAGAGTTTTAATTGACTCATAGTTCCTCATGGCTGGGGAGGCCTCAGGGAACTTACAATATTGGCAGAAGGCAAAAGAGAAGCAGACACCTTCACAGGGCAGCGGGATAGAGTGACTGAAAGCAGGGGGAATGCCAGATGCTTGTAAAACCATCAGATCCTGTGAGACTCACTCACTATCACGAGAACAGCATGGGGGAAATCACCCCCATGATCCACTTACCTCCACCTGGTCCCACCCTCGACACCTGGGGCTTATGGGGATCACAATTGTAGGTGAGATTTGGACAGAGACTCAGAGCCGAACCATATGGGAATTGGTTTTTTTGTTTGTTTGTTTGTTTTTTGAGACGGAGTTTCGCTCTTGTTACCCAGGCTGGAGTGCAATGGTGCGATCTTGGCTCACCACAACCTCCGCCTCCTGGGTTCAGGCAATTCTCCTGCCTCAGCCTCCTGAGTAGCTGGGATTACAGGCACGTGCCACCATGCCCAGCTAATTTTTTTGTATTTTTAGTAGAGACGGGGTTTCACCATGTTGGCCAGGATGGTCTCGATCTCTTGACCTCGTGATCCGCCCACCTCGGCCTCCCAAAGTGCTGGGATTACAGGCATAAGCCACCGTGCCCAGCCTGGGAATTGTTTACATCTCCTTAGCACTTCAAAAGCTAATTGCCTCAATCTCACAATCTGACTATAAATGTGAAATCCTCGTTCTTCCCCATTTGCCTCACCTTCCAGTGATTTCTCAACCTAACCAAAGACTTCTCTAGTAAGAAAATTAAATGATCAAACCTTGCTGCTATTACTGTTGTAATCAAGAGCAGAGCCGTGACTTTCAGAACGCATCCTCACTTAGAAATGGTTCATAACCAATGTGGCACATATACACCATGGAATATTATGCAGCAATCAAAAATGATGAGTTTGTGTCCTTTGTAAGGACATGGATGAATCTGGAGAACATCATTCTCAGCAAACTGACACAAGAACAGAAAAAGAAATACCGCATATACTCACTCATAGGTGGGTGAGAAAAATGAGAACACATGGACACAGAGAGGGTGTCTACTACACACTGGGGTCTATTGGGGGGAATGGGGGAGGGACAGTGCGGGGGGCTGGGGAGGGATAGCCTGGGGATGAATGCCAAGTGTGGGTGAAGGGGAGGAAGGGAGCAAAACACACTGCCATGTGTGTACCTATGCAACTATCTTGCACGTTCTGCACATGTACCCCAAAACCTATAATGCAATAAAAATTAAAAAAAAAAAGAAATGGTTCATAACCTCATGCATTTGTATATGTGACTGTGTTTTGTGTGCAGTTGAACCACAGTGAAGCTTGATATTCAGAGTGTTCACTTTTAGAGGATACTTTAATAATCAGGATACATTTGTATATACGTTGTGTCTCCTGACTCTTGAAACATTCCTTGTGTGGCTGAAGGAAGCCAATAGTGGAACCACTTAGTAGATAAGGATATTGAAGCTCAGGTATGTTAAATCCAAAATCACAGGATGATGTGATGTCACAGCCAAGGTGAGGACGCTGGTCTGAGACCTCCTATTCTGGTCGTTTTCTACTTTACCTCTCGCTGCCACTTTCTCAAAGAATATCAGATGCTCACATATACCTGGCATGTGTGTTCTTTTTCACATTTCTAAGCTTCATCTAAAATGATGCTTCTGTGCAGAAATTTGGCCCTGACCACAGGGCTCCTGGAAATGCCTATCATGAGCAACAGTGAGAACTGCCCCTGTGGTATTTGTGTTTCAAATCTACAGAAATGATTGAGAACCAGAAGCCATTTTCCTTTTTTGAATGCTAGCTGACTCACTGTTCAAGAAAGAAGAACACTTTCAATTATGCTGTTTGACTGCAGTGACAGGGATCCAAAGGAAATGGCTCCATCCTCCCCCTTCCATCCCAACCTCAGTGACATCAAACTCTGATGTGACCCAGGGTTGGCTTGTGAAGGAGTCATTAGGAAGTCCTGCCTAAGCCACGGCCCGACGAGAAGGATGTATCCTACGGTGGTGATTTCTGTGCCCCCTCAGATGAAAGTTGTCAGATGAGCAGGAGGAGTATTCTATAGCAAACAGCAAGCTAATAGTTACACAGATAACTCTAACTCAGCCTTGCAGAATCTGTGCTACAGACCTTACAGCAAGGTTTGTGCTCAGGGGGCAATTCAATATTTAGGATTTCAGTTTAAGCAGCTTCTTCTCATGTTTCATGGCAAGCCCAAAGTCCTCTCCTATCCAGTAGATAGGTCAGGCTATGCTGGTTCCATAGTTAAATAAAGCAAAACTTAGGTGTCTGGGGGCTAGGTCCAAGCTGAGTACGTGCTGGTTGCATTATCTCGTGGAAGCAAGAGTGAAGCATCCATACGAAGTACATCTCATGACCATGTTTGACTTTTCCACTTGGCAAATGTGAGTACTTGAAACCTGAAAGGTACTGTGACTTTCTAAAATCATACAGGGAGGGGCCAGGCATGGTGGCTCACGCCTGTAAGCCCAGCACTTTGGGAGGCCAAGGTGGGTGGATTACCTGAGATCAGAAGTTTGAGACCAGCCTAGTCAACATGGTGAAACGCTGTCTCTACTAAAAATACAAAAATTAGCCAGATGTGGTGGTGCACACCTATAATCTCAGCTAAGCAGGAGGCTAAAGAAGGAGGTTTACTTGAACTGGGAGGTGGAGGTTGCAATGAGCTGAGATCATGCCACTGCACTCCAGCTGGGCAATACAGTAAGACTGTTTTAAAAACACAAACAAAAGACCAACAAAATAAAATCATACATGGAGGAAGGAGAAAGTGTTTCTCCTGTCTTCTGGTCACCTGTAATTCTTTTCTCCTAGACCAACTGTACACCTGTCACCTCAATGTTTATGAGTCAATGTCTGGATGCTTGGAATAAAATTGCAGCTTATTTTCTTGGTTTGCACAGCTTTGAAGAAGCTCCATCCTGCCTCCCTGAGCCTCATCCCCTACATCTTCTAATCTCCTTCTCTTTGTTTACTTCCTTGAGCCATAGTAGCTTCCTTTTTCTTACAGAATGCAATATATTAGCTTCAGAGCCTTTTCCTAACTGTTCTCAGTCTATAGATGCATCCAAGACCTTTGATGCATCTACAGATTTTTCCTCCCCATTCTTCAGACTTGGGCTCAGAAGTCACCTTCTCTGAGAGGCATCGCTGTGGGGCTATTTTCAAAATTGCCCAACCTCTTCATCCCATGACTTCACTTTGTTGTTCTCTTAATATCAACCTCTAAAATTATCTTTTGACACGTGTGTTTAATGGATTTTCACTTTTGTTCCTCTTTCTCCAGAGGGCAATCTCAAAGAGTTCATCATGGTGTCCCTGGTACCTCCCACAATGCCTTTCAGATAGGAAATGCTAAGTAATATATGCTGAATAAATTATACATGAGATGCACCTTTATTTGCTTGTGATTTTTTTTCTTGAAATAAGGATCCACCTTGAGCCTGATATCTATATTTTCAATGGTAGTGCTGCTTTTTGCTGTATTTCTATAAATTCAAATACCTATACATCTATAGAGATGCCTATACACACATTGATACTTTGTCTATTATTCTATGAGGGGGTTTACCTTCTTTGAGCTAGCTTTTGGACTCTTCAGTCACATTGACCTTTTCAGGAGTTGACAGCCCAGTCTTGGTTGACACGACAACTCTCAACTCCATCACATAGTTGCAACACGGGTCAATTTGACTTCCGAACACAAATAAATTTAATCCTTAATAGTTTTCATTGGGAATTTTCTGGGGGTTTCGTGAAAATTATGGTAATAACTAGAGACTTCTTTTCTTTTTTTGTGTGTGTGAGACTGAGTCTGGCTCTGTTGGCCAGGTTGGAGTGCAGTGGTGCCCACCGCACCCTCCACCTCTCAGGTTCAAGCGATTCTACTGCCTCAGCCTCCCAAGTAGCTGAGACTACAGGTGTGCACCACCACACCCAGCTAATTTTTTGTCTTTTTAGTAGAGATTGTGTTTCACCGTGTTAGCCAGGATGGTCTCCATCTTCTGACCTTGTTATCCTCCTGCCTCCGGCCTCCCAAAGGGCTGGGATTACAGGCGTGAGGCACTACACCTGGCCGAGACTTTTTAAAATGTTATTGATTCAGACTTAAAACCACCACCATAGGAAAACTTGCTTTCTTGATTGTGAAGTGCAAAAGCAAATGGTTTGGTCACTATTATTTCTGTAGGAGAAGTGATGTTATGGAATTAAAGATACTTGCTTCCTCAAGATTTCCTTCCCTCTCTCATTCCTTCCCTCTGTACATCCTTCTCTTCCATTTTCTTCTTTCCTTTCTTTTCTCCTTTTTCTTCTCTTTTTTTAACTGTTGTTCTCTTCATCCCCTTTCTTTCTTATTAAAAGGGCTTTCTGAAGCAGTAAAACCCGAGTCTAAAATGAATGCAAGCTCACATTCCTCAATGGGGAGATGATTTTCAAAAAGCTCACCATTTTAAAGGCAATTTTAAAAAGGAAATCCTCACTTTCTCCATATAAAAATCACTCTTGTCAGATAGGCTTCAGAGATAAAGATGAAGTGATCACTGTGTCCCCAATTATACAAGATGCTGTATTTTTACAAAGCAGTTGCCCTTGGAGAATAAAATTATTTTTTTCCTGATTTAAAATTGTTCTTACAACATTACTATCTCCTTTTCTCAAGGTATGTATAGTGCACCATGATAATCCCAGTGAATAAATGTAGTTCCAGCAGGAAAGGAAGCAAAAGCCTCTGTAGTATAGTACTACCTGGTCGACAGATCAGCCCACAGTGCAAAACACAAGGAGAGTAAAACAAACGACAAATAAATGAGAAACGAGCAGGATAGTAGTTGATTCCTACTACGGAGGGGCGCTTGCACCCAGGGAGAAAATCCAATTGTGCATTATGATTGCAAATACACTTCTATGGGTATTCTCGAGAAGGCGAAGACGAACTTATTCCAGTCCTGCCTCCATGTGGACACATTTTCCCTCTGCCTCCAAAACTGCAAACGTCTCCCTTGTGGTATTTGGTAATGAATCCTCAGCTCTGTGACATAAAGGCCAAAGAGCTTTGTTCTGTATCCATAGAGTTTGCAAAGAGATTAGCAGGGTCTAAAGAAATGAAAGAAAATAAAAACATCTGGAAACAGCGGCTTTGCATTTTCCTTTTGCCCTGGGTGTGTTTGGAAGCTGAGAACTGGGAAGAGGACCACTGAATTTCCTTCCTCCTTTCTTTCCTCCCTCCCTCCCTCCCTCCATCCCTCCCTTCCTTCCTTCTTCTCTTCTTCCTTTTCCTTCCTTTCCTTCCTTCCTTCCTTTCTTCCTTGCTTTCCTTCCTTTCTTCCTTCCTTTTCTTTCTTTTTATTTTTTGACGAAGTCTCATTCTGTCACCAGGCTGGAATGCAGTGGCACAATCTCAGCTCACTGCCACCTCCACCTCCCAGGTTCAAGTGATTCTCCTGCCTCAACCTCCCAAGTAGTTGGGATTAGAGGCAGGCACCACCATGCCCAGTTACTTTTTGTATTTTTAGTAGAGACCAGGTTTCACCATGTTGGTCAGGCTGGTCTTGAACTTCTGACCTCAGGTGATCCACCCACCTCGGCCTCCCAAAGTGCTGGGATTACAAGCATGAGCCACCATACCTGGCCTGGATTTCCTTCTGTGTTGCCAAGCCTAGTACCCACTGTGATAGGAGAGGATCAGTCGAGTATCCTGCTAGGAGCAGTTGCAGCCAAAATGATGACTGCTGTTATAATTTTTGTTGCAGTTTTTCCCAACTGGAGTAGTATCTTGAAGGGGAAGTAGGCAGATAAAATTTTTGAGGCTTCTAATTCAGCAAAAATAGATTGAACACTTAATGTATGTTAATCATTGTTCCAGGTGCCCTGGGAGTGAAATTAAATAAGCCCTCATATAAGTTAGTGATGTGGAGCAAGAGGCAGATATACACACAAGTATTTGTAAGTAAAGGTCAAACTCTCTATTTTACTTATGTACTGTATTTGGCTCTCTCTCCTATCAGAATGAAAATTCCTTGAGGGCAGGGATTTGGGAGAGAAGGGTTTAGTTTGAAAACTAATTTGTTCCATTCACTAGAAAATAATAAGTAGCCAATAGATAATTACAGATTCAAGGAATCAGTAAAGTAGGTATAAAAGCCAACAGAGGTTCAAGAGAATCTGAATAGTTTCAATAGGTTTGCTCTAGAAGGAATGGTGTTTGAACATGGACTTAAATAAGACACAGTATACTTTCAAGCGTCTGTTAACAATCCGCCTACACTGTGTTCATAAGTTCAATTGTTTTGATTTTTAGATCCCACAAATAAGTTAGAACAGGCAATGTTCACATTGCATACCTTTATCAAAACATCTCACGTACCCTGTAAATGTATATACCTACTGATACGGTTTGGCTGTGTCCCTGCCCAAATCTCACCTTCAATTGTAGCTCCCATCATCTTCATGTGTCATGGGAGAAATGTGGAGGGAGGCAACTGAATCATGGGGGCGGGTCTTTCCCATGCTGTTCTTGGGACAGTAAGTCTCACGAGAACTGATGGTTTTATAAAGGACAGCTCCCCTGTAGATGCTCTCTTGGCTGCCACCATGTAAGACATGCCTTTGCTCCTCCCTTACCTTCTGCCATGATTGTGAGGCCTCCCCAGCCATGTGGAGCTGTGAGTCTGTTATACCTCTTTTTCTTTATAAATTACTCCAGTCTCAGGTATTTCTTCACAGCAGTATGAAAATTGACTAATAAACCTATTATGTACCCACAACATTTTTAATTTTTTTAAAAAAGTAAAAGTAAATAAAGTACACAAGTTTGCATAATAAATACAGAAAAAAATTGTGAAATAACTTTTAGTTCTTTAATTATAAAATTGGTATAATAAATTAAGTTTTAGAAAAAGTAAAGAGCAGTGAGCAACCCAGAGGCTCAATTTCCATAGAACTACATGCATTACAAAGGTGCATATTTCCTTTTTTTAAAAAAAAAAATTCCTCAACATGTGCAGAACATTTCCTGCACTTGTGATACAAAACTCTACTTCTTTCAAGTACCATGCATGCATCTATGTTGTTATGCAAGCCTTCATAGGTATTATTTTTCAGGAAAGGACTGAGATTCTCCACCAAGTTAGCCAAAGCATGATTCACTCAAGTACTCAAAGACTTGTATAGTAAAAGACAGGTCAGCAAAAAAACAGAGGCAGGCAAGGATGGGTGTATAATGGCGTGAGGGACAAATAAGGTGAGACTGAGATTAAAAGTGGATGTTCATAGTTTAAACTGCTCTGTGAGGCTGAGGTTGGCAGATCACTTGAGGTCAGGAGTTTAAGACCACCCCGGCCAACATGGTGAAACCTCATCTCTACTAAAAATGCAAAAATTAGTAGACGAGTTCAGTGCAGGAGAAGTGATTGCCTACAAGGAGCTACTGTGTCATGAGGAAAAATATTTTGTTCTATAATTTGAAGTCCCCAAGGCCTTTTGACTCATGGTCATGTTATCCTCAGTCAGAACACCAGGGTCACTTAATAAGGTTGTGAGGCCTATTGTGCCTGCAGCAAAGAGTGATTTCTGGGCTTACCTAGAGTCTCTGCTGAACCTGTGGAATAAGGAGGCTTTCCTCTTTCATCAAAAGCCAGATAAGAATGTTTTGTCAAAGCATCCTGGTCTCCCAATATGAGGCACTCAGATTTCTCCATGCCTCTGTCTTTCTAGAAGCCCAAGGCAGGAATCCTAATTTCCTAATAATACTTTGAGCCATGCAGAGGGTACTGAAATGCAAAATGCAAGCCCTAAATCCCCACCAACAACTCCTGTTTATATGTGTATGTGTGTGTGTGTGTGTGTGTGTGTGTGTGTGTGTGTGTGTGTGTGTGTGACTGAGTCTTGCTCTGTTACCCAGGCTTGAGTGCAGTGATGCCATCTCAACTCACTGCAACTTCTACCTCCTAGTTCAAGCAATTCTCCTGCCTCAACCTCCCAAGTAGCTGGGATTACAGGCATCTAACATCACACCTGGATAATTTTTATATTTTTAGAAGAGATAAGGATTCACCATGTTGGTCAGGCTGGTCTTGAACTCCTGACCTCAAGTGACCACCCACTTCAGCCTCCCAAAGTACTGCGATTGCAGGCATGAGCCACCATGCCTGGCCTGTTTATAAATTTTGTTATTAAAGATACATTCTTAAGTGTCATCTCTAACAACAATAATCAACAACTATTAAGGACACCATATTTGTTTTATGGTAAAACTTGTTTTAGAAGATCAGTGTGTTTAATCAAAGGGAGATCATCATGTATTTTCATATCCATTCCCTTATGCAGATTTTAAACATCAATTCATATGCTACTTCCTCTAGAAAAACACCCTTAACATCCTTTTTGGACTCTGAAAATTCCTCTTCTCTGTGTTCCTATAGTGCCCCAGTTTACCTGTGTCTGGCACTGAAGATGCTGTGCTCTATTGTATATTTGGGAGTCTCCCCTTCCCACTGAAGACTGGGCTTCCTAAGGGCAGGGTCTGTCCTGAGTATCTCTGTGGGGTCCTCTCTAGCATTGGTCAACAGATGTTCTGAACTGATAAATTGATGTGTGAATATGTTTCACATGTTCCTGGCAAAGAATTAAGTTGCTAGACAGGCACAGTGGCTCACGCCTATAATCCTAGCATTTTGGGAGGATGAGGCAGACAGATTACCTGAGATCAGAAGTTCAAGACCAGCCTGGACAACATGGTGAAACCCTGTCTCTACTAAAAATACAAAAAATAGCCAGGCGTGGTGGCACATGCCTGTAATCTCAGCTACTCGGGAGGCTGAGGCACAAGAACCACTGGAACCTAGGAAGTGGAGGTTGCAGTGAGCTGTTATCACACCACTGCACTTTAACCTGGGTGACAGAGCAAGACTTTGTCCCATAAATAAAAATAAAAAAGATTAGGTTGTTAAAAAATTCTAATGGATCTTCTCAAATGAAATTATAGATGGTTGTAATTTTCATATACATACATATTTATATAAATAACATGTCTGTATTTATATAGAGAGATAACATATATATGAATTAGAACCATCTACATAATTTATGATGCTAGTTTGTAGCACATTGTTTGGTTTCTAAGGTAACCAGTGAGATGTTCTCTGTGATCTTTTTTTTTTTTTTTTTTTTTTTTTTTGAGACTGAGTTTCACTCTTGTTACCCAGGCTGGAGTGCAATGGTGTGATCTCGGCTCACCGCAACCTCCGCCTCCTGGGTTCAGGCAATTCTCCTGCCTCCACCTCCTGAGTAGCTGGGATTACAGGCACGTGATGTTCTCTGTAATCTTTAACAAGTACATTCCCCCATCTTAGGTCTCAGATCCTTCATCTATATGTGGATGGGATGAGATCTAAGCTGCTTGTAGTTTTTCAACAGTAAAGAAACTCAATGAACTCTGATACATGGTTAGTGGGAATGTAAATTAGTACAGCCATTATGAAAAACAGTATGGAGGATCCTCAAAAAACTAGAAACAGAACTACCCTGTGATACAGCAATCCCACTTCTGAGAACACACCCAAAGGAAATAAAATCAGTCTGTTGAAGAGATATCTGCACTCCCTTATTTATTGCAGCACTATTTACAATAGCCAATATATGGAAGCAACCTGTGCCCATCAGTGGATGAATAGATAAGAAAATGTACATAGGGGAATAGTATACACCCTTGACAAAGAAGAAAATTCTCTCATTTGTGACAACTTAGATGAACCTGAAGGACAGTGTGCTTAGTAAAATAAGCCAGGCATAGAAAGACAAATGCTGCCTTATCTCACTTATATGAGGAATGGAAAAAGAACCCATCTCACAGAAACAGAGGGATGGAGAAAGAGGAAAGGTTGGTCAAAGTGTACACAATTTTGCTTTGGAAGGAATGAGTTTCTGTGATCTAGTGCACAGCTTAGTTTAAAATAGTGTATTGCATATTTCAAAATTGCTTTTTTTTTTTTTTTTTTGGAGATGGAGTTTTGCTTTTGTTGCCCAGGCTGGAGTGCACTGGCCCGATCTCAGCTCACTGCAACCTCCACTTCCCGGGTTCAAGCAATTCTTCTGCCTCAGTTTCCCAAGTAGCTAGGACTGCAGGCCTTTCCCACCACACCCAGCTAATTTTTGTATTTTTAGTAGAGACACGATTTCTCCATGTTGGCCAGGCTGGTCTCAAACTCCTGACCTCAGGTGATCTACCTGCCTTGGCCTCCTGAAGTGCTAGGATTACAGGTGTGAGCCGCTGCGCCCAGCCACAAAATTGCTTTAAAAATAGATTTTAAACATTCTCAGCACACACCAAAAAAAAAAAAAACCCATAGAGAGGTGACATCCTGGATATGTTAAATAGCTCGATTTAATCTTTCTACATCTAAACATCACATGACACCTCACAAATAATATAATTATAAAATTACATATAATTCTATTATAATTACATCTTATTGTAGTAATAATTATAATAATATAGTATATAGAATTTTGTAAGAATTATAATAATATAAATTATTTGTCCATCAATTAATTAGTTAACCAATACATTTTTTTAAATAGTGAAGAAACTTACTGGAATAGTTTGTAACTGGATTTTGATTTTATAAATTTTATAAATTATTGGACACATGGAAACTTCAGCAGGCAGTCAGCAACTATGCAGTGAATTAATTTAAAGTGTCCTGCCTGGGAAGTATTCTTGGCAAATGCTTTTTTTTTTTTATATATATTGCATTTTAGGTTTTGGGGTACATGTGCAGAACATGCAGGAGAGTTGTATAGGTACACATGTGGCAGTGTGCTTTGCTGTCTTCCTCCCCTTCACCCACATCTGGCATTTCTCCCCATGCTATTCTTATATCTCATGATCTTCCATTCCGGGGGGCGGCAGACAACAGCCTGCAGGCTAGCCACCTGTTTTGTAAATAGAGTTATATTGGAACCCAGCCATGCCTGTTGGGTTATCTATTGTCTGTGGCCCCTTTAGTGCTTCAAAGGCAGAGCTGAATAGTGGCGGTGCAGACTGTGTCCCCCACTGCGCCGAAAATATTTACTATTTGACCGTTTAGGAAAGAAACTTGCCAACCCCTGTCATATTTCATTACCATTGTTACTGTAAAAGTCCTGGATTCATTTCACCCTATATTTTGTCCAGAAAAATCATGGAAGACTCTGATTTGAACAAAGAAGATTCCTGGGTAACCTGTGTCATGTGCCCTCCTGGATGATGTGTGCCTTTCTCTCTCTTTGACCTCTTTTACAATTCTCTAAGTGCAGAAAACTGAGACAAATGCAGATGACCCTTATCCAAAGAAAAGCAAATGAATTGTGTCCTGTGAAATGCAATTGATTTATACCCTTTGGATACAGACCAGTTTCACTGCCATATTTGGGTCTATTTCAAGATCATTTCAATATCCTTGATTACCTCTAAAAATATGAGATTTCTAAAGTTTCCTTTGAGCTAATCGTTATATCTTATTGGCTCCTTTATTAATTGACAAAATAAATAAAAATCTTTGGCAGATATTCATTTTATGTTTGTATGGGAGTCACGATTTCACCATTATTAAAAAATGTGTCTGTTAACAACTTCTATATTATACATATGCATACCGAAAACCCTATGCTGAACAGGAAGTACACAGTCACGGTTAAAAGGTAAGCCTTGAGTTAGATGATTTTAGTTTGCCTCCTGACCACTGTATTAATTAGGTATTCAAAGTTGAACAAATCGCTTAATATCTCTGAACCTCAATTTTCTCTTCTGTAACATGGTTATCAGAATAATTCCTACCTCATATGGTTGTATGAGGATTAAATAACATAATTCATGTGCAATTATGTAACATTCAGTAAACAACCTGGCAATGTTAATGATGACTGTAATTGTCATTGGAAATCGCCATCTCATTCATTAAATGAATGAAATTTTCAGCGTCCACATCATCTTACCTTCTGCCACTTGCTTCTATGCACTAACCTGGTTTGGGTTCTTTTCAAAGCAGAGCCTGAGACAAGACTTGCAGCTGGTCATTTTTGAAGACAATGTCCCTAGAGGCAAGAATGAAGCAGCAGCAAAAGTGAGAGAGAGAAGGGAGAAAAGAGGAAAAAGATGCTTTTTTCCTCCACACGGGTACCACTGTAGGAGCTGGGGTTCTGTCTTGCTGAGGACTCTCCAAAAAACTATAGGATTTGCCTCAGAACTGTCTCTTCTAAAGACAGGAGGCCAAGACATTAGCCGTCAACATCCATCGCTCATTGGTAGAAGATATTATCCTGGGACATCAATTCTTCCTCAATTCCTGGCCACCCAGATTAAGGGCTGAACAAACTCTGGTGGCATGGGAGTGAACCTTGAGACAAAGTGAGGTGCTTGGGGAGGAATGCTGTTGGTGTGTCTGGGAACTGTTCATAACAATGGATGCACTGGATACCGAAAGACAGGCCTAACAGATAGGACAACAGAGTAAAATTATTGCCTATTCCCACCATTAAAAGCAGATGAATGAGTTTCTTGTCCAATCTCTTCTCACATCACTGCAAAAAGTATTCTTTGTGTTCCCACACCTTTCACAGAGGGAGAAAGCCTAAAGAGTATGAGCATAGCAGCCATGCCAGGACTACCAGATGCAACAGGGTGGGGAAGTCAGTTCTTGCCTTAGCGGTGAGGCAAGGAAGATTCTTCTCCATCCTGCTTTAGAGACTTATCCTGTTCCAGGATTGGGGTGTGCAGGTACAGCAACTGGACCTGCTGATTTGTCCCCTATGGAATGCTTCAATGAGGGCCTTAAAGAATGACAGCAGACTGGATGTACCTCCAGAGGAGCCAAATACTCAGGAGGAAAGCTGCTTGGACTTTCTAGACATTTTGATTGCTTGCATCTGGGGGAATCACAATTGGATATCTTACAATATAGCCATTGCCCCTCTTAGAACTTCTCAGGTTGTTGGTCAACTATCTGAAATTTGCATTTTAAATATGTGGTGTTTGAAATTCATATGTAATTATAATGCAATGACCCTACTGTAGTTCAGCCGTTTACTGAACATTCAGTCTCTTCACCTGTATTATCTCAAAACTTCATAACAAAGGCAAACTATAGAGACAGTAAAAAGATCAGTGGTTGCCAGGGATCTGGAAGTAGGAAAGAAAAGATGAATAGATGGAGCACAGGGGATTTTTAAGGTAGTGCATCTATTCTGTATAATATGGTAATGGTCAATCCATGATATTATAGATTTGCAAAAATTTGTAGAACTATACAACAGAAAATAAACCCTAATGCAAACTGTGGACCTTAGTTAATAATAAGATATTGATATTGTTTCATCAGTTGTATCAAATGCACCACACAAGTGCAAGATGTTAGGAAAGACAGTGTGGTGGGGGGAGGAATATATGGGAACTTCATACTTTCTGCTCCATTTTTCTATAAACTTAAATTGCTCTAAAAATAAAGTCCATTAATTAAGGAAAAAAAACTTTATAGCAAATCCTTATAATGGCATTCTCATTACAGATGAGGAAAGCAAGGCTCTAACTGGCTAGCAAAGTTCCCAAGGGGCCCCAAGGCTGGTAACAGCCCAGCAGAGATTGGGGACGCTGGTTTATGAGGCTCTGAAGCTCAGGTCTCTGCAATTCGGCCTTGTCACTTCCTTCTTCACTGGCCTCCTGTCTCCCGGGGCGGTGTTCTCTCTCCTCCATGGCAAGATGCCTTTGCTCTTCATCCTTGGTGTCGCTTTGACATGGCCTGTCCCCTTGGGTCAGCCTGCCAGCACTCTGCAGTCACACTCGGCAAGTGGCTCATCAACCTCAGGCTTCCTAATGAGCCTGTGAAGTGCCATCAATCCTTGGTCCCCATTTCGCCGCGGCCTCTCGGCACTGTGATGTATGGATCAATCTGAGCGTTTCTGGTCTTTGAAAAGCCCTGGTCCAGGCACAGCCCTGGGAATCCGGCTCACTCGGTTACCCTTTCGCTAATTTATAATTTAGCTGACACAACTCTGTGGCTGTTTTATTTATCTCAAATAAATGTCAATTGGTACAGAGGACAAGGCGTTTGGGAGGTAAATTAACTGAATCATTGCATGAATTAGTTAGACCGCACTGAAATACAACACCCATTCCTTCTCCCACTTTTTTTGTTTTTTAACATTTCACAAAGAACCTTCCCCTCCCCACCCTGGCACCCTGACACACTTCCATATCCTCTCTCAGTCCTACACTTCAAAATAATTTACTCTGGATGGAGTAACACAGCTAGTAGTATAATGCTCCAAATATATAAATAATAATGAGAAACTTTAATAAAATCAGACATAAGTTATACAGCAGACATCAATTACAACAGATTTTAAAGGTTTTGATCTAGAACCCGGGTGGTGTTACATTTAGAGTAATAACTGTAACCATGATTTATGTGTTTGCAACCAAAGTGGTTTCAGTGCCTCGATATATGTCCAAAGTAAAATTTATAGTCTGCTACAGAATGTATAAATAATGAACAGCCAAATGTCATCACACATTTAAAAATGTGACTCCTTCCGCAGTGGCAATAGGATAAAATGTATTAAAATCTTAAGTTCATTGGGAATCAACGTATTTGGGAGCACTTTAAGAAATGTGCACAAATGCAAACGTTGATTTAATATTTTTTTTTCTTGAGTCAAAGAAAAATCGCTGTTGTAAAAATGACAAACACTCTGGGGAAACCTCAGGAGTCATCACATTAGAGTAGCAAGAAAGAGAAAAAGAGAACTGGTTCAAATATGGAAGAAATTATCCTGGGGAGGCTTTTTTCTGACTCTGCTGTGACCTCAAATTATTAATAAGAGCTTAAAAATGATCAAAATGCATAAAATAAGTTGATGATGGCATTCCGTCTTACAGTTTCCCATGTAGTATATGTAAGGTGTTTGAAGGCTGGGAAGATGCTCTGATGAGGAGTGCAAGCCGGTTCGTTTATTTTGAGTCCTCCCAGAAGTTGTATACCAGTCTGAAGCTCTGCTTTGTCATCTGAAAATAGGATGAATAGAGCCCAGTAGACAGCATTGCTAGGATTTACTAAAAGGTGTCAAAGCAACTAGTATGGTGCCTGGCATAAGTAGTTGGAGCTCAATAAGTGTTAGTCCTGGTCTCTCCTTCCCCCAGTGGAAGACACGGTGTCAGAGCCATGAACCATGTCTACTTCATCTTTCTGTGGGTGACATCCAGTAAAGGAATTCAGGGTGAGCAAATATCAATGCATCTTCCTTGAATAAATCAATGAATCAATGACTGTGTTTCCATAGCTCTAACAGCACTGAGAAATCCAGACATCAGAAAGAGTTATGAGGCAAGAATATCTTGCAAACGTATGACTGTTGAGGAATTGAAGTGGTCTTCATTAATAAATTTACGGAAAATTAAAGCCTGCTTCCTTAAACTCTGGGACAATGTCACAGTTTAATTTTTGACAATCAAAACGTTTTTAAAAATAACTATTCCTTACGTATGTGGGTTCTCCAATAATATGCTGATGACAATGTAATCTTTCTTCCTAACTTCAAGTTGTCATGAATACATGATTCTTAAGTGACATAATTTAGTAATGTTTATTGTGAAGAGCCTAGTGCTGGGTTTGGCAGTCTTCTCCCCTCTCTTCCTGCTAAGTGGTCTCCAACTGCTGTGTTTTGATTTCTTCTTTCGATTTTAATGGTCTCTGTTACTTCCCTCAAATTTGACTTTCAGTTCCTACTGCTTTCAGGTCTTACCTCAATTAGTCTTCCTAATTGCTCTTGCAGAGCTGGAAATTTGGTAGCCAAGTGTTTCAGGTATCTGTTACTGCATAACAAAATTCCAATGCAGTGGTTTGAAACAATTTGTTAATGTAGCTCATGGTTCTGTACCTTGTCTAGGTTAGAAGGCACTCCCTTAAACTGCCTCCTATGGTTCCAATCAAATGGCAGCTGGGGCTGGAGGTACCAGAAGACTCAGCTGCACTAGACATCCAGGGCTGCTCCTCTTATGTCTAACAATGATGCTGGCTCTCAGCAGCGTGCTCAGCTGGGGCTATGGTGAAGGCACCTATACATGGATTTCTTGTGGCTTGAGCTTCTCACAGCTGGCTTCTGAGAAAGAGTGGTTCAATAGCATGCATCTCAGAAGATCCAGCTGGTGGGAGTAACCCTTCTTGTGGACTACCCTCCATCACTTTCTTTTTTTTGAGACAGAATCTTGCTCTATCACCAGGCTGGAGTGTGGTGGCATGGTGGCGTGAGCCCGGCTTACTGCAACTTCCATTTTCCGATTTCAAGCAATTCTCCTGCCTCAGCCTCCCAAGTACCTGGGACCACAGGCACGTACCAACACGCCCAGCTAACTTTTTGTCCTTTTAATAGAGACAGGGTTTCACCATGGTGGCCAGGATAGTCTCGATCTCTTGACCTCATGATCAGCCCGCCTTGGGCTCTGAAAGTGCTGGGATTACAGGCATACGCCACCACGTCCAGCCCCCTCCATCACTTTCATCCCATTCTCTTGGTCAAAATATGGAAGAAGACAACCCAAGGGTGAAATACCAGGAGGTGTAGCTCACTGGGGAACAGTCTTTGGAAACTGACTCCCATATCAGTTGTTGAAATTAGGTTGAGAACAGTATCTAGGAGGTCATCAAGGTCTTCTGGAGGAAAAGTTCCTGGATTTTAATGCATAGAATCGCATATTTTATTTTGACCTCTCAAAGACCTTTTCCTTCCACCACTTATCTTCCTATTATTTGCCTATTAAGGTTGTCATATACTGCTATTTAAGTGAGCGAGGCTTGGCAGGACTTAGAAGTCAATGGACTTTCAGGTAAGACTTGTTCATGCATCTCGTGAATTCCACCTTGCAAAAGACTTTTACTAAACTAGCTTGGCTACTTAGCTCAGGTTGCTGGTTACTTCTTTTTTTATGATGGAAATTAATTTTGCTTACTCAAAGCACATTTTTTTTCTTTAAGCAAGAATTTGGAATAGAGAATGTGCCTGTTTTATGTATGAGCACTGCAGGTAGATATGAGTCCTTATTTTAGGAATTTTTCTGACTGTTTATCCCCATGGGACCAAATACCAGCTCAGTATAGTAAAACGAAAAAGGAAAGTCATTCTTACAGGCTATTTTGTGTTCTGTAGATCACAAATGAATGAAAAAAAATACTCAGGAGGTAGGTCATCTATGTCCCGTATGTGACTGGACTATAGTTCATTGAAGTAACTCCCTATTTTTAAATTATTTGCTTACTTCCTTCTATAGCTAAATCTTTGTGATCATCCACTGTCTTCCTCAGCATAGATTTCCCATGCTCATTTCTATCTTTGTGTCATCCATAGAGCAGTCAACAACCACACAGCTTGAAACTTCACCAAATTATTTGTCTGTTACCTTTTAGAGTCCTGTAGCCTCGCACATACATTCTGAAACGTCCAATTGGCTGATGCAATTCACTGAAGACAGGAGCGTCCCTAGTGTTTCCAGTCCGGCCTGCCTCCTTCAGCCTGGTTATGAGAAAGAGTCATTCAATAGCATGCATCTCATAAGATCCAGCTGGTCTAAAATTGGCTTAAATTGAAATCGGCATTGGTCTAAAATGAAAATCAGGTTAAAGTAGGGTACTGGGTCCTCTTCAAACTTCAACCAGCAGCTTGACTGACTGACTGGTACAGTGAAGAAAACACCTTTGTTGCGCTGAGCAAGATATTTCCATTCTCTAAGCCTTCATTTCTTTATCTGTGAAATGGAAAGAATACATTTTTCCCTCCAATTGTGATGAAGAGGCTGGGTGTGATGGCTCACACCTGTAATCTCAGCAGTTTGGGAGGTTGAGGAGGAAGGATCACTTGAGCCCACGAGTTTGAGACCAGCCAGGGAAATACAGTGAGACCTCATCTCCATTTTTTATTTTTTTTTTAAGACAGAGTCTGGTACTGTTGCTCGGGCTGGAGTGCACTGGTGCGACCTCCGCTCACTGCAACCTCTCCCTCCCTTATTCAAGCGGTTCTTCTGCCTCAGCTTCCTGAGTAGCTGGGATTACAGGAGCTTACCATACCACACCAGCTAATTTTTCTTATTTCTAGTAGAGATGGGGTTTCACCATGTTGTCCAGGCTGCTATCAAACTCCTGAACTCATGATTCACCCACTTCAGCCCCCCAAATGCTGGGATTACAGGCGTGAGTCACCACACCCAGCCATCTCCATATTTTTTTAAAAGTAAAATAAAACTAAATAAAAATGTGACGAAGAAGCTTCCAAACAAAAATGCATACCCAGTCCCTGGTTCGGTGAGCAGCATATCACAAGTTACTTACAGAGGTCAGTTCTCTTCTCATCCATTCCCACCAATGGACATGTATAGTGTGTGTGTCTCAGTGGGTTAGTGAGTGTGTGGCAGCATGCACACAGGTGCACATTCCATTACCTTATTATCTCAGAGGCTGCAGGTGCTTCTGGTCTTGTTGCCCAGGTAAGCACCTTAATTAATCAAAGTCCTGGTAGGGGAGAGATACATACTCAGATGGAATGATTTGAGGACAGTTTATAAAGGGAGCTAGTTTAGGGGCTGGGCAAAGTGGTTCATGCCTGTAATCCCAGCACTTTGGGAGGCCAAGGCAGGCAGATCACCTGAGGTTGGGAGTTCAAGGTCAGCCTGAGTGACATAGAGCAACCCTATGTCTACTAAAAATACAAAATTATCTGGCCTTGGTGGCACATGCCTGTAATCCCAGCTACTCGAGAGGCTGAGGCAGGAGAATTGGTTGAACCTGAGAGGCGGAGCTTGCGGTGAGCCAAGATCATGCCACTGTACTCCAACCTGGGCAACTGAGTGTCTCAAAAAAAAGGGGGTGGGTCACAGTTTAAAAAGTCAGGGTAGGGATAGTGCAGTACCCCTGAGGTAGGGGACTCGTAATAGTGGAAAGGAAGGGGATGCCTGATAAGATTTATGGCTTTTGGGAAGTAACTGCATCCAGCCTTGGTGAACTGAAGGTAGTTTCAAGATCAGAAACTACCCCCTGCATTTTCTTCCTTCACTCTAGGTCAGCTGGTGCCATCCATGGTATGAACCATCACCAAGCTCAGGTCATACTGGAGTCTGAGGTTTGGGCTCATGAGAAGGGCTGTCTTTTTTTATTATGTGTTGTCAAACTGAAATTCACCATGCCTCTAGGGTCTGCGGATACACTGTTGAGATCTCAGGATTCTCCAACAAGTGTTATCTATCTAGGTGATAACCTAATAAAATTAAAACATTTTGGGATTCACCTTATTACCAAATACTGCCAAACAGTTCCTGAGCCTGTTCTTTGTGTGTGTGTGTGTGTGTTTCTATTTGAGTTTGGCCCAAAACTGCATTACTGTATATTGCAGAGATGAAGGTTTTGAGGTAAATAGAAGGACATATTTGTGGTCAAAGCAACAAAGAGCATAAGAAGGCCGACCTGCACATATCTTCCACCAGAAGTTTTAAGATCACAGTCTCTTGTGAGTGGATGTGTTTCACAGATATCATCTTTGTTTGTGTGTGTTTACTTTGCAATGGTTCACAAGCAGTATGTTTAGAATAAGTTTTCTTTTTCTGGTTCCAGTAAAACTAGAGTTTTATGTCTATTTAATTCATATTCCAAAAAGTGACAATGCTAACCTCAGCTTTCAGTGAAGAAGTTAGCTTCATGGAAAAGCAAGTGGACCCTCATAAGCTTATCTCACTCAATAGCAGAGTTTTGGTTATGTATAGGGGCCTTATGACCTGATTATCCTAAAGTAGCAAGTAAAAACTCAGGCTATATTCATGTCACTCAATGCAATATAATTATTGGAGAGTGGACATTTCTATATTACCATTCCTGAGACAAAACATTAAAAGGGATTAAGTGTAAGTCTATACCTGAGGCTAGTTTTCTACTATTAAACCGAATAATGTCCATTTATTTTTAAAAATCTTTCACTTTAAGAAAGCTAATTTGGATTTTGTGGGTATCAGAGCTTGCATGCATTCAATTTGTGAAATCATCTTGATTTTTATATTTGCATAAGAGCTACAAGCATGAGGGTTTATGCCTACCTCATTGGTCATACATCTTTCATTGAAGATAGTAGAAAACGAGTGAGTCAACACTGAAGGTCTTCATTGCTCTTCTTCACCAAAAGTTATCTGAGCAACAGTGAAGTTTGAGAAACTGCTGTCAGATAATCCTTTTTCTTTGGGGTTGGTTTTGGCAATGATCTTCAAACATATTACTGTGTTATCAGGTTCCTGCTGCTGGGAAGACAGGATCAGTCACTGTCAGAAACCCTAGATACAGAAAAAAAAAGTACCCATAGCTCCACCACCTCCTGCTCCCAGCTCCAAAGTCCCCTTTATCGTGACGAAGGTTCACTTTCATCCTTTCGGAAAGTGACAGGCTGCACTGCTTCCCACCTGGGGAGATGTAGAAATAAAGAAAACTCAACTTGTTCTGGAGTAAAGCTGTCAGCCATAGGGACCCCTCTCCTTTAGCAAGCTGCCCAGCATTATTGGGAAGTTATCTGAAGTGTCAGAGAAAACACTATTGATTTTTTTAGTCTGTTTTGTCAACTAGTCAATAATCCTTGCTTTTTCCTAGATATTTTCTCTAGCTCCCTGCCTCTCACCTTCTTTCCCTTAACCTTGTTTCACTTTCACTTTTTCTCTCTCTTTCTTTTCCCCCTTTCCTTTGCTTTCCTGCTTTCCTTACAGTGTCAGCAAGCAGGTAAAATAACTTCTCATTAATTTACAGTTGGCTAATATCAGATTCATGATAATTTATCCACAAAATTCTTTTTAAAAATATATTGATTAGTACTGATGAACATTAGCTTTGAAGCTGGTAGAGATGTTAAACACATCCATTGCTCGTCCTCCCTGTTTGCCTTCCTGTACAGAAGGACTTTGCAGTTCCTTGCAGCTCTTCCTTGTTGTTTAAATGATGGCAGAAGGAAACAATTGGCAGACTCCATCACCATATTTAAAGCTTCTTCCTAAAACCTAAAGGTGTTGTGACATCACCCTGAAATAGAACTCACTCTATGCCAGGCACTGTTCCCAGTGCTTCACATGTGGTAACTCATTGAATTCTTGCAACAACTTTCTAAGGTAAATTCTGTTGTTATCACCATTTTATATATGAAGAAACTGAGGGGCTAAGATGTTTTTTCCAACCCTCTGCTTGCTGAGGAAGGCCTATGCTAAATCATCTCAGACCAATATTTGACCAATAACTATTTAGTTTTTCCCAGAACTGATTCTATGGGGCAGAGATAATGATGGCTGTCATGAATGCCTCATTGTCAGGCATGCAGGCCACATACCTGGTGTGTCTGGCTTGTATTACACCAGTGTGTACAGGGTAACACAGCCCTTGGCTTCTCCCAGGGCCAAGAACAACTAACTACACCCCCCCCCCCACCCCGCCACCTATCAATTTCCTCTTTTCCTGGCTTTATCCTTCAACCCTAGAAACATGCTGAAGTCTGTCCGATTACGTGCTCTCCCACTTTCTTCCCCACTTCCTTATCTTCAAGTGACAGCCTTGTATTGGTCAGGATGGGTTATGCTTTTCTGCAGAAACAATGAAGAAATCTTTGTGGCTTAAAATAACAAAGGTCATGTCTCGCCCATGCCAAATGTTCATTAGGGTCACCTGGGACTCTGCTTGATATGGTTTGGCTGTGTCCCCACCCAAATGTCATCTTGAATTGTAGCTCCCATAATTCTTACATGTTGTGGGAGGGACCTGGTGGGAGATAATTGAATCACATGGGCGGTTTTCCCCATACTGTTCTCATGGTGACCACTAGGGTCACCTGGGACTCTGCTTGATACGGTTTTGCTGTGTCCCCACCCAAATGTCATCTTGAAATGTAGCTCCCATAATTCTTACATGTTGTGGGAGGGACCTGGTGAGAGATAATTGAGTCACAGGGGCAGTTTCCCCCATACTGGTCTCATGGTAGTGAATAAGTCTCATGAGATCTGATGATTTTATAGGGGTTTCCCCTTTTGCTTGGCTCTCATTCTTTCTTGGCTGCCACCATGTAAGACATGCCTTTTGCATTCTGCCATGATTGTGAGGTCTCCCTAGCCATGTGGAACTGTGAGTCCATTAAACCTTTTTATTTTTCTCTTATACTTTACCCAGTCTCGGATATGTCTTTATCAGCAACATAAAAGCAGACTAATATATTGCTCTTCCCAGCTGGGAAGAGTCCTAAACTAATGGAGACTCTATCTTGACAAATTCTTCAGGAATCACTGTAGTGAGGCAGGGATAAGGAAGTATGACAGTAGCTAGGTCCTCTTTTTTTTTTTCTTACTATCTTAGTCATTTTTAAGTGTACACTTCTGTAGTGTTTAGTATATTCCCATTGTTGTGTAGCTATCCACGTGATTCTTAAAGACTAAAAATATTGGTAGCACTTTCTCTTTCTCTCATTTTCAGGTTCAAAGAAAAAAGTTTGTAACTTTCACAAGCCAAGGATTCAACAAACGTCAAGGTCTTAGTAGCTCTGTGCGTATCTTCTTTGATCATCTAATGGAGTTTTCTATCAGTGATGTGTGAACAAAGAAATGCGAAGTGTGAGTCATCATATTCACATTTAGTTTAATACTACATATCTACATTAATGACAATATGTATATAGGAGGAAAATTGTTATTTAGAGTTTCAACTGTCTTCGTAAGAGAGAAGATGTTGGAAAATGGCTGTGTATTTTTCAGAATATTTTGATTCATTTTGGAATTAAGATTTGAAGCTAAGAGATGATAAGTTGAATTTATCTCCTCCTCTATTGTCCCTCCATTCCTCCTCCCTCCTGCCCGCCCTCTCTCTTTTCTTTTTCTTTTCTTCTTCCTCTTTTGTGCACAAATATGTATAGAGCTTTTGGCATGTTAAAATATGAGCTCTTGCCAGGCATGGTGGCTCACGCCTGTAATCACAGCACTTCAGGAGGCCGAAGCAGGAGGATCACATGAGGTCAGGAGTTTGAGACCAGCCTGGACAACATGGCAAAACCCTGTCTCTACTAAAAATACACAAATCAGCTGGGCGTGGTGGTACGTGCCTGTAGCCCCAGCTACTCGGGAGGCTGAGGCACGAGAACTGCTTAAACCTGGGAAGTGAAGGTTGCAGTGAGCCGAGATGGCACCACTACACTCCTGTCTAGGTGACAGAGCAAGACTCTGTCTCAAAAAGGAAAAAAAAAAAAAAAGAGTTCTTAGATATGTTGGGAACAACACAGGAAACTAGACAGACAAGGATTCTCAGAAAGTCTACATTTTGAATGGGGGAAGAAAAGGAAATTCCTAAGTTAGAAAGGCAAGAGGCTGTCTGATAGAAAGGAGAAAATTAAATAGAACCATGTGGCAGAGCATGGTCAACTGTCCACATGATTCTGAGAGGAAAAGAAGAGCCTCTCCAAGGAACTATCCCTTGACCTGAGACCTTAGAAAAAAGATAACCCAGCAAGAACCTCATTTAAACAATGGCTAGCACAGAAACGATGGTCAGGATGAACATAATGCATTTATAAAACAGAAAAAAGGCCAGACTATCTGAAGAAAGGGAAGTGAGAATGGATATTGGCATACCAAGGACGTTTGTGCTCTCATGTTTTGAAATGATATTTTAGCAAAGTATTGAAGGTGAGCACAGTGATAGCCCTTCCTGAAATTCTCTGAAACCAACAAATCATCTTTGAAAAGAAAAAAATAATTAAGGCACTGGCTATTTTCTTTAGGTGGCCTTGCCCCAAACATTATTCTCCAACTACAAGATGACATTTGATTCACTCTTATGAAATACAGACATGAGATGAGTAATACTGCAGGAGAGATCTGAGAGGGAAGCTACCCTTCTCTGAAATGATCACGAGCGTCATTTTGTGAGTCCAAACTAGCAGGCTTGATTCAGCAAGTGCAAACTTACTCACTTGAAGCAACAGGGTACTGGAATATAGACTATCTGAGCAGACTCAATACAAATGGTCATCGTATTTTAAAATGAACATTTGTTAAAATGTCTTTTCAAATTATGTTTTATTATTTTCCTCTTGTTACAAAGGAAATGTGTTTATTGTAGCCTAAAGCAGAAACTAATGAGAAAAACACAAACCATTCCATCTGGAGCTCCCCAGAATCAACCTATGCATGCATAGCCTCCTCAATCCATTCTAGATTATTTCTTCCTCAAAATTAGATTATGTTTTATTAACTCATCCTTGCATTCAATCAACAAGTATTTATTTAGCCCCTATGACCAGTCATATGCGTAGGATACAGGCTTGAACAAAACAGATATTACCATTGAGCTCATGGAGAAATTAGCAAGGAAGACATATTCTTTTAAAAAAAATGTAAGACTTTCAGTTTCACAATAATAAACATTTTTTACTCCATTCTTCCTTCAGACATTATTTCAAAATAACAAAAAGAGAAATTTAAATACATACTCCACTTTTGAAGACACTAGGAAAAACTTGGAGCGTAAGATACACAAACACACACACACACACACACACACACGAGACTTCCAAATGTGGTGATGTTCATCAGGAAAAGGAAGAGAACAAGAGTTACTATATGCAAAACGTTTTCCAAAATCAGAGTTACAACATGAAGAAAATAACCATCTATTCATTCATCTTTTTTGGTATCAAAAATGGTATGTAGAGAACAACTAGTTCCCCTTTTCTCTGGTTACCCTAATAGATAAGTGGTCAGTGGAGACCAAATAAAACACACATGCATAAACCCACACACACCTATGGACATACATGCACGCCATATTTGTAGGAAGCTATTTGTCAACAAGGCAAGGCGAAGAGAGCTCTCAAGCAGAAGTAATTCTTTAGGTGCTGATCTTGGTTGTCTGGCCTTCAAAAATAATAATAAATTACCAAAACTCATTCTGGGAGTGAAAGAAAATCTAAGTATATTAACTACTCATGAATGTTGTTCAATAATAATAATAATAATAATAATAAAAAACTCAGAAAAGTGCTGGACTCAGATGATTCTGAAGGGTAGTTTTACCAAAAGTTAAAGGATCAGACAACTCCTATACTATTTAACCTCTTCTAGAGCTTCGGGGATAAAAATGAAACCTTCCAAATTTTTGTTGTAAACCAACCATAACATTGATAACAAGCGCTTCAAAAGATTGGAAAGACCAATTCCATTTTGAACTAACACAATCCAGAAATAGATATGAATTCTTCTAACTCCACAAAGGAGGGTATATGACTACCTCTCTATGTGGTGTTTGACTGCTGCTATCAAAACTTACAACCAATCCACATTTTCAGTGTTTTTCCCCCACTCTCTCCCACACGGCTGTTCCTGCTGCCTCCGATTTTCTCGATTTCCTGGGTGTGGCAGGAGGTTTCATTTCTCACAAATGCACCGCTTTTTTGGTATCCAATTCTGTCTTCTCCCTCTTACTCTGATAGGCAGAACTACTTTCCCATTCACTGTCTAACTTCAACAAAACGTTAAGATCCTTCATTCATAGAAGTCTCCTCCAATGCCTTTATTTCTATAGGTTTTTACTTACTTTATTTCCTCCATCTCACTTGAATGGCATTTCCAGAGGAAGAGCCAACACATACATATGGCCCATGCACCTGTTTAATCAGCAGCCCTTAGCATAGCATTGTAAATAAAATCACTACAATATTATAATTGCACCTAAAATGTAATGATAATTTCTTAACACCATCCAGTATCGAGTCAGTGCTGAAACTTACTCGATTGTCTCATAAATGTGTTTTACCATACTCTTTCTAGGGTAGCTGTTTTAATCTGCTTTTCAGGTTTAATAATCATTAACTTTTAATGTCATTAATGCCTTTCTATGTTAATAATGATTCAGTAATCACCATCTTAATGAAGGAATAGTATTTAGCGTACGGATTAACCAGAAACGATGACAATATTTGCCATTTTTGTTACTTCAAATGAAACCCAACTATTCAGTAGCTAAAAGCTTTTGCATATTTACATTCTTAAGTCCTATTTCTGCAAGCATAAATGATACACTAAAGAGTGTTTCCCTCCTAAAATTTGTCAAATAAATGTTCTCCTGGAGTTACTGTATGTGTAAGTGCCTTTTTCTCAAATCTAGCTAGTACTACTATCAGTTTATCAGTTTTTTTTTTTTTAATTTTTATTGCATTATAGGTTTTGGGGTACATGTACAGAACGTGCAAGATAGTTGCATATGTACACACATGGCAGTGTGTTTTGCTGCCTTCCTCCCTTTCACCCACACTATCAGGTTTTTTTTAATCTACGTGAATGGTAGGAAGCTACATCTCATTTTTCTTTAAAAAATCATTTTTAATTATTATAGACATATGAAGATTGTAAATATTTATGGGCACATGTGAAATTTTGACACAAGCATACCATGTGTAATGATCAAATCAGGGTAACTGGGATGTGCGTCACCTCAAGCATTTATCATTTCTTTGTATTAGGAACATTCTAATTCCATTCTTTTAGTTATTTTGAAATATACAATAAATCATTGTTAACTTTAGTCACCCTATTGTGCTACCAAATACTAGATCATATTCCTTCTATCTAGCTGTGTTTTTGTATCCATTAACCACTCTCTGTTTATTTCCTCCTCCCCACTATCGTTCCCAACTTCTGGTAACCATCCTTCTGCTCTCTTATCTCTGTGAGGTCAGTTTCTTTTTTTTTTAGCTCCCACATATGAGTAAGAACGTGCACTATTTGTCTTCTGTGCCTGGCTTATTTCATTTCCCATAACATCTTCCGGTTCTACCCATGTTGTAAACAACAGGAACAGGATTTAATTCTCTTATATGGCTGATTAATACGCTATTGTGTAAGTACCACATTTTCTTTATTCATTCATCTGCTGATGGACTCAGGTGGCTTCCAAATCTTGGCTATTGTGAACAGTGCTGCAACACACATGGGCATGCAGATACGTCTTCGATACACTCATTTCCTTTCTTTTGAGTATATGCCCCATGGTGGGATTGCTGATTCATGTGGCAGTTGGATTTTTAGTTATGAACTCTGTGATGGTTTTTATAGAGAGGCTCTAATGATTTGCTTTCCTACCAAGAGTATACAAGGTTCCTCTTTCTCTGTAGCCTTGTCAGCATCTGTTATCGCCTATGTACTTCATAAATACCATTTTAACTGGGGTGACAGCATATCTCGTTGTGGTTTTAATTTGCATGTCTCTGATGATTCGTGGTCTTGAGTTTTTTGCTACACCTGTTGGCCCTTTGTATGCCTTCTTTTGAGAAATGTCTCTGTAGATCTTTTTCTCATTTTTAATCATATTTGTTTAATGTATATGCCTTTCTTAATGAGGCTGACCTTTTGGATATATGCTTATTAGCCATTTGGAGTTCTTCTTTTTATTTGCCCATTTTTTCCCTTCTAGGATTTTATTCTTAGACTTGCCAATTTGGGTGTTACTTTGATTCTAAATCCTCCACTTAGAAAATAAAACCAACATAGTCACACTCTAGAAGGAAATGCTAAGAGGCGATAGGGACCTTTTTAGAAAAAGTTGAGGTTTTTAGAGAAATGAGTTCTCTGCAAGAACAAGTATTCAAGGAGAGGTCTAAA
Source organism: Saguinus oedipus (assembly GCA_031835075.1). Taxonomy (NCBI): domain Eukaryota; kingdom Metazoa; phylum Chordata; class Mammalia; order Primates; family Cebidae; genus Saguinus; species Saguinus oedipus. Next base: position 7,241,678 of record CM063179.1, read on the forward strand.
TGCTTTGGTAGAGCTGTCACTGGAGAGATTCAGGACTAACTGTAAGAATAAACCAGGTAGTTTTAGATTTCTTTGTATCTGAGAACTTCCTGTTAAATCAAGGAAAGATGGCTGTTTAAAAAAACAGGTAACCAATTTCTCAAAACTCTGAAAATTATACAACAATTTGTATCCTGCAAAGGATAGCTTTGTATATTAGCTGGTTGAAATTTTGCCTGGTTTTCTTTTTTTTTTTCTCTTGAGACCAAGTCTCATTCTATCACCCAAGCTTGAGTGCAGTACATTATCTGGGCTTACCACAACCTCCACCTCCCCAACTCAAGTAATTTTCTTGCCTCAGCCTCCGAAGTAGCTGGGACTACAGGTGTGTGTCACCGTGCCTGACTAATTTTTATATTTTTAGTAGAGACAGGGCTTCATCATGTTGGCCAGGCTGATCTCAAACTTGTGACCTCGAGTGATCTGCCCGCCTCTGATTGCCAAAGTGCTGGGATTACAGGAATGAACCACCCCACCTGGCCCTTTACCTGGTTTTCAAACTAACAAGATTGTAAGAATCAAGCTCTTTCATGTAAAAGTTTACTGTCATTTCACTGATAATGAAGATCGTTTAGGAGAAGAGAGAAATAAATAAAGAACACAGGGAGACAGAGTCAAATAGAGAGAGATGGGAGAGGGAAAGAGAGAGAAAAACACGGAGAGAAAGAAAAGGAGGGAGGAAGGACAAGGGTGGGAGGAGGGAGAGGAGAAATGTAGGGGATGGGGAGACAGAGAGAGAGAAAGAGAGAGAGAGAGTGAGCGAGCGAGCGCAACACAAAGGGAAAAATCCCTTCATTAACTCATATATTGGCCTGACTCACTGGCTATGAAGTTGTATGACATTGAATTCAATATTTTTGTTTCAACATCTCCCTGTCCTTTTATTTTTTCAGTGGTGGATTTCTTTAGCTTGTAAAAATATTTACATAAAACAGATAACAGGTTTTTTTTGTGTCTTAGCTGAGTGCCATTGTTGAATTCCAAGGTATGAAACCAAACAGGGATAGTGTGATAGCCTTGAATTAAAATGCTCTCAAGGGTGACTTTCCGGAACATTTCTCAGAATATCAGCAAGAAACTGCAGATGTGCAGCCTCTGCACAAACGGCCCTCCCTGGTTTTCAGAATGGCACTTCCCGTTGGCACTTCCTAAAGGCAGTGTGGATTCCGCTTATTGACAATGTCACTGAACTTTTGGTGAATGCTGTTTCTTTTCAGTACTTGATTGATAATAAGAAAAACAGTGAACAAGTCTTGAGTAGGTAAGATGAATTAGGCATTGCATTAAACTGTTTCTCCACATGAAACAGAATGCTTTTACTCTGTAATCTTGGTTTCCAGTGCTTGCATCCCCAAACCTTAATCTCACTTCATAGAAGGCCCGAGTCTATTTTACCCATCAGGAGTATCACTTAGAGTCTGTAGATCTAACAAGAAATCTAGGATAATTCCTTGAACTCTGAATTCTATGAAACTAATAATGATTGCCCATATTATTAAAAACAACCAAACATAAAACACTACTCAGGTAGGGAGCAGAGGCTCACACCTATAATTCCAGCACTTTGGGAGGCCAAATTTGGTGGATCACCTGAGGTCAGGAGTTCGAGACCAGCCTGACCAATATGGTGAAACCCTGTCTTTACTAAAAATACAAAAATTAGCTGGGAGTGGTGGCTGGCGCCTGTAGTCCCAGCTACTCCAGAGGCTGAGACAGGAGAATTGTTTGAACCTGGGACGCGAAGGTTGCAGTGAGCTAAGATGGTGCCACTGCACTCCAGCCTGGGCAACAGAGCAAGACTCCATCTCAAAAACAAAACAAACAAACAAAACACAAAACAAAACACGACTCAGTTGGCTTGACTATAAAATGCTTTCAGAAAGAGAAATATGTTACATTCAGGGCTTAAACCTTGGATTCTGTTTTAGGACAAAGTAGATTAAAAATACTTTTACAGCTCTTTGAGGAATTGCCATACTTCTTTCCACAATTATTGAACTAATTTACACCTCCACCAACAGTGTGGAAGTGTTCCTTTTTCTCTGCAATCTTGCCAGCATCTGTTATTTCTTGACTTTTTAATAATGGCCATTCCGACTGGTGTGAGATGGTATCTAGTGTGTGTGTGTGTGTGTGTGTGTGTGTATGTCTGTGTGTGTGTGTGTTTTGGGATGGAGTCTCACTCACTCACCCAGGCTGGAGTGCAGTAGTGCAGTCTCAGCTCACTGCAACCTCCACCTTCTAGGTTGAAGTGATTCTCCTCCCTCAGCCACCTGAATAGCTGGGATTACACGTATGCATCACCACACTCGGCTAATTTACATATATTTGTTACAGATGGGACTTTACCATGTTGGCCGGGGGATCTTGAAATCCTGACCTCAAGTGATCCACTTATCTCAGCCTCCCAAAGTTCTGGGATTACAGGCATAAGCCACCATGCCCAACCTCATTGTGATTTTGATTTACAGTTTCCTCATGATCCACTTAAAATTAGAACTTTTCTTTTGTATGCTTGTTGGATATTTACCTTCTTTTGAAAAGTGTCTGTTCATGCCCTTTGCAGTCGACTGAATCAAGAAAATTGGTACATATACACCATGGAATACTATGCAGCCATAAAAAAGAACAAACAACATCCTGTCATTTGCAGGGACATGCATGGGGCTGGAGGCCATTATCTTTTGCAAACTAATGCAGAAACAGATTAATAATGTTCTCACTTATAAGTTGGAGCTAAATGATGAGAACACATGGACACATAGAAGGGAACAACACACACTGGGGCCTATCGGGGGGTGGAGGGTGGAGGGTGGAGGGTGGAAGGAGGGAGATGAGCAGGAAAAATAAATTTGAAAAAACAAAAAAAAAATCATAGATACACACACACACACACACACACACACACACAGAGAGAGAGAGAGAGAGAGAGAGAGAGAGAGAGAGAGAGAGAGACCATCTGACACCAGAATGGCTATTACTATTAAAAAGTCAATAGGAAAAATAACTAATGGGTACTCAGCTTAGTACCTGGGTGATAAAATAATCTATACAACAAACCCCCAATTCACAGATTTACCTACATAACAAACCTGCACGTGTACCCCTGAACCTAAAATAAAAGTTTTTAAAAAACCTAAAACATAAAAACATACTTTTATAGATTGTATATTGCCCTTATGGCTTCTTAAGAAAATTATGGAAGGACTTTCTCCTCTGTAAGAGAAGAAAATCCTCTTCTCATACAAGAAAAAAAACCTATCCCCAAGTGGAATTCTTAAAAATTACACAACATGTGTGTCTCCACTAGTCTTCCTCTGGTACATATTTGGCATTATCATAGAATCATTCCTTCTCTAAAGAGACTCACCTGAAGGAAGGAGGGAAATAGAACCCAAAACCAGTCTTCTTCCTGTTTCCCTTGTACTGTTCAGACCCCTAATCAGTGGTGAAATGCAGGATTTTTTTTTCTTTGAGATAGAGTCTTGCTCTGTCACCCAGGCTGGAGGGCAGTGGTGTGATCTCGGCTCACTACAACCTTCACCTCCCAGGTTCAAGCAATTTTCCTACCTTAGCCTCCAGAGTAGCTGGGACTATAGGCGTGTACCACCATGCCCAGCTAATTTTTGTATTTCTAGTAGAAACAGGGTTTCACCATGTTGGCCAGGCTGGTCTCAAACTCCTGACCTCAACTGATCCTCCTGCCTCAGCCTCCCAAAGTGCTGTGATGACAGGCAAGAGCCACTGTGCCCAGCCAAAATGCAGGATTTTTTCCTAAAAGACTCTTGCCCTTCAATTCAGAAGAAACCTTAGCAGAACTGTTCAGTTGTTTCCCATTTCCCATACATCTGGGGATCCCATTCTAGGTGTGCATTGCAGGGAAGAAAGACATGAAGTAGGAATTGTGACTTTTTTTTAAAGTAAGCATGGTAATAGATGACTCCAGAGTGTGAAGTACACAGGACGTCTCCATTGAAATGTACCAGAAGCAGACTCTAGAAAAACAATTCAAGTATAAGTGGAGTTTAGTTAAGAGTTAAAGAAGGCCAGGCATGGTGATTCATGCCTGTAATCCCAGCACTTTGGGAGGCCGAGGTGGGTGGATCACGAAGTCAGGAGTTCAAGACTAGCCTGACCAATGTGGTGAAACCCTGTCTCTACTAAAAATACAAAAATTAGTTGGGTGTCATGGCAGGCACCTGTAATCCCAGCTACTTGGGAGGCTGAGGCAGGAGAATCATTTGGACTCAGGAAACAGAGGTTGCAGTGAGCTGAGATTGTGCCACTGCACTCTAGCTTGGGTGGATGACAAAAACGAGACTTCATCTCAAAAAAAAAAAAAGTTAAAGGAAAGACAGGCAAAATAAGTGACACAATAAAGGGCGTGTTATCATGTCAGTTATCCTAGTGAATGACTGGGGCTCAATTAACCTCCCTGGAGACTCTCTGGCATCCAAAGTAGAATATGCACCTCCATGTGACCCCATCTGAGGGGTGAGGACAATGAGGTATTTATACACCAACTCCCCTCTATGATTGTTTGAGGGATGCTTGTGAATGATATTAATTCCTCAGGTCATGCAGCCTGCCACAAAGCAGTCAGCATGGACACTGATCGCTAAAGGAAGTTCCCTCGGGTAACAAAGTACAGGGGCTGCCGTGTGGACCTCTGACCAGCTTCCACAGAGGCATTAAAGATGAGAGAATATGGGCAGAACATCTACAACTTCTGCTCAAAAGACAAATATTTGCCTTTACCCCTGAGAGAGAAATTACCTTGCCATTAAACCTTAAGCACATCACCTCACCTCTTGAGATATCAGTTTTCTCATCTCAAATGAGACTGAGGGTGCTGGGGGAAGAGGTACTGGAGGGAGATCCAATGAGATCTTTGGTCCATACATAACATACTGTCTCGTTTCTCTAAACCTATGTTTGTCTGCATTGTACAGCCATTTCCTCAGTAACTCATATCTTCAACTAATGGATAACTTTGAAGATCCTTTTTCAAATTCTTGATTGGGCTCAGGAGACTCACTGAGATCTCTCCCTAGATTAAAGCTTCTGATGCATTCTGCAGTCTCGTGAAATTGCTGCTGAAAGCAGCAAGATGAACATCAAACTATTTTGCCACGTAGCATGACTTTTTTTTAGATGCAATCACCACTTTAATCATATTCACATTTGTGAAGGGAGAACTTTTGGCGGGTAATGCACTTTAAGAAATTTGGGGAAAGATAAACTCAAAATGGAAATATATTATCTCAGCCTTTTGCCGTGCTGCACTTCATTACTGGAGTGTTACCATTTGCCAGCATAGTTATCTGCCTTGTAACTCATCTGTAAATGTGGAGACAACAAAGTTGAAAATCAGAATAAGTGTATCATGAAACTGACAAGACTGCTTTGCACTCAAGAACTCCCAGCCATGGATGGCAATTGCATCTTCAAAAATACTAGCAGCCGTGGGTGACCCACTTTCATTGTATCTTGTGAGTGTCTCACCTCACCACATCTACACCAATTAAGATCATCTACACCGATTAAGAAAAATCTTGCCCACATCCATAACCTACCTGTTATAAGACTAGGTTCAAATCTTGTTACTTGGCAAACTACCTGTCCTTGGGTCCCTTTTTCTCTTACACATTTGCCAAGAAAAAAAAATAGGCTAAAAAACAAAAACTGTCTTGTCCCCAAAGCATGAATTTATTACTATTTTTCTACTCTTAGCCCAAAGGATATCTATTATGGCAGACATAATATATTCATCAACACAGATGGATTTTAGCTTATATGGGATTGAGACTGTTACATGCTGAATTGCATTCTTTTGCCATTTGCCACGTGGCTATCTGAGTTTATCACCTAAGCCCTTTCATGTGGCTGAGAGAGCGAGTCTAGGGTCTGATATTCTGACAAGAAGTTGACATACATGACTATAACCGTAATCCTGGCAACTCAAACATTCACTTGGATTGGGCAGTTTGTAACTTTTCCTTACCTGGAAAGCTATCACTTAAAAAGGCCCTTCGTAATTGGCCAGTCCAAGAACATGATAGAATTATTGACAGAAAGAAGCAAAGGTGGTTGGTTGGATGTTAGGGAGCAAAGGAAATTTGGGATTGGCCATTGCCATCTTAACATTGCTTGTCACAAAAGAGCAGGGAAGCAAGAGATTAATATGGCCCCAGAGAGCACATGTATGGGAAACATCATTCCTTTTTCTTTCCAATTTATCCTTAATGCCTCTTCAACTGAGAACCAGGTGTGTGTCTTTGATTACAAAGGTAGGGTGAAAGGGCTGTCCCAGTTATCGGGAGTGGCAAATGAAAGCTTTTGTGTGCAACCCTTAAAAAGCTGACGCATGGAAACTAGCAGAGAGTGGAAGGTAGAAAGAATAGAATTTCCAGGAGACTGTATAAGAAGGAAGCAGCTCCAGGCAGAAAAGTTTTTTCTCTTCCATTGCTACAAGAGAAAAGAAGGAAGGAGAGAGAAAGAACTCATGTAAGTCCAGACATTCTATTTTCTCTGTGAAACAGGATTGGAAGGGAAACTCCTTTCCTCAAAGTTTTCATGGGGAAACTTCTATAATGTCCTCATTCTATTGCATGGAAGAAGACATCTAACTGGCTAGTTAAATTCCCGTGGCCACTGGAACATGTTTCCTGATTGGATGAAGCTAATATATTTAGCGACTGCACATAGGGGGTCTTCTTCTCTCTACTCCCATCTTCCATTTTTCACTACAGTTTTCCTAGCAATATACCCAATATCTTGTTCCAAATCTGTTTTACTTTTCTGTTTCTGAATTGAAAATGTAGCTTGGTGTAGTGGTGCATGCCTATAGTCCCAGGTACTTGGGAGGCTGAGGTGAAAGGGTTGCTTGAACCCTGGAGGTTGAGGCTGTAGTGAGTCATGATCACACCACTGCACTCCAGCCTGGGTGACAGAATATGACCTTGCCTCTCCACCAAAAAAAGAAAAGAAAAGAAAAGAAATACATTCTTACCTTTGAATGCACCAAAGGAAACAAAGCCCTCTTTTGAAGGTCAAGGGGAATGTCAAAGAGCAAGTATCCCGGGAAGGGGAGGATCTTTTAAATTACATACAGAGAATGGGGTAGAGTTGACAAAGGCACCAAGAGATCCCTGCTCAGCTTAGGAGGCCTAGTTTATGTTGATGCCTTCGTTTGAGCCCCCATCTGATGTCATACCTGCGTTTAATTATCCCTGGAAACACGGTGATGTATAAACATGGTCCCTGACCTCAAAGAGCTGAATGCTTATGATGCATGTAGGGTAGAAAGTGGATATCTGTGTATACTTTTTAACTTCCTTTGAGGAAGAATAGGCCATCACTATTGTGCGATAAGTCCTGAGGGATACAGGAGTAGAAGGGGAGATATTCAATCCAGATCAGAAAGCTTCATACAGCAGGTGACACTGGAGCTGAAAATAACAGTTAAAGAGGGTTAGTGGGGAAAAGTATGCAGACAGAGAGAGTACAGGATTGAAATCCCAGAGGCAAGAGAATGCATGACTTTTTGGAGGTGGGGTAGTGTTTCACTATGGCTAAAATGTTGTACTATTTTTAAATGAAGAAACCGGAGCTCAGAAATTCAAGTGATTTACCCAAAGTCACCGAGTTAATAATGCATGGAACCCAAGCTTTAGAACTGACAACCCCGTGGTCTTCTACTAAACCTCACCCTCTGCTTCCCCACTGAGTCACCTTAAGATAAGGACCCACATCACTGACTCTTGTTCAGCTCTTCTGTCTCCTTCCAAAGATGAGTAAGAAGATGGAAGCAAAGAGAAATAAAACCTCCCAATTCGGGGCAAAGGCGCCATATGTCTTCTAACTCCTGGGCACCACAGGGAGTCTCTTTAATGACCTTCCTAATTCTACCCCCCTGCCCCCGCTCCTCATCACAACGTTGGCTGCACATATGGTGCCTCTCCCTCCCTTCCAAAGGAATTGCTTTACTGATACCGTTTCCTGTCACAACCTTAATATTCTCTTAATGTACTGCCACTGCTTGCTGCAGAGCTAATCTGTTATCCCTTGTTATGGATACCTCATTCCAAATGCCAGAGCAGAGAATCGCATCTCTGAACTAGAAGCAACACTGTGTGTGTTAGTATTAAACTTTGACTTTCAATTGATGGACATTATAAGCTGGGTTCTGAAATTTTGAGTTTGCACAAGACATGACTATATTACTTTAGATTGCTTTCCACTGCTGCAGTTGTTATAACAGCAACTGCAATAGCAAAGAAAGAAAGGAAAACAAAAACAAAAACAAAAACCCCACAAATTATACTGTTTTAAAAGCATAATTCCACAGAACTGAAAAATCCAACCACAGAGTGGAATGCAGGTAAAGCTAGGTCAAGCAGATCACCAGTATTATGAAGGAATTTTTTACATCTCTTTATCTACTTTCCTTGGTCTTTGTGCCTTTCTTACCTAGGGTACGTTGTTGATTCCAAAATGATTCACAGCAATAACCAGGTTATGAGTTTCCCAGTTTATAACAAGCAAGAGAGGCAACATATCCACCTGAAGTCTCCAGTAAATGTCTTAGTCTCATTGGCCTGAAATGCACCATGTGGCCACCTGCCATGTGACCAAGGGTAGGAGATGTGCTGATTGGCTTAAGGCCAACAAAACTAAACCTCAGGTTCAGATCTTTAGGAAGCATGGTGGTGGGGATGGGTGCAGTGGCTCATGCCTGTAATCCCAGCGCTTTGGAAAGCCAAGGTAGGTGGATCAATTGAGGTCAGGAGTTCGAGACCAGCCTGATCAACATGGTGAAACCCCATCTCTACTAAAAATACAAAATTACATGGGCGTGGTGGTACATGCCTGTAACCCCAGCTACTTGGGAGGCTGAGACAGGAGAAATGCTTGAAGCCAGGAGGCAAAGGGTACAGTGAGCTGAGCTTGCACCATTGCACTCTAGCTTCAGCAACAAGAGCAAAACTCTATCTGGAAAACAAAAATGGGGAGCATGGTAGGAATAGGGGAATACATGTTGAAATGGCCACCAATGAGTCAGAATGGACGTTAGGGGGTCATTACGGAGATAAGCGTTTAGGTTCCAATTGTCTCCTTTTAAATACCAGCTCCATTACTCCCTGAGTGACTTTGGAAATCACTCAGTTACTTAATGTCTCTGTGCTTCATCTTCCACATTTGTAAAATGGGATTCATGTAAGAACAAGCTAGTTAACTAATTTTAAAAGTGTAAATTCTGAGTGTGGCATTTAAAGCCCTTCCGCAAGCTAAAGTAAAGACTAAGATGAGGAAGGTTCACTTCCTGTAGGGTGACCATTCTCTGTAAACTTTACAGTTATGTGAAGTACCACATTTAGTTAAATTATTCTGTCTTCCCCCACTGCCTTCAGCCATACAATAAGGACACGAGGCAGGTAGAGAAGGGGCTCTTGTGTCCATCTTACACAAAATAAAGCCAAGGCAAAGAGGCCTTCAATAACTTGCCTGAGTTGAACATACAGATCAATTGACAAAACTGTTCCTTGGGATTCAGAGCCCTTTTCAATATGAAAAGTGGGCACTGGAGTCCCTGACTTACTTTTCGGGTTCTAAATCTGCACTGTCCTATACCGTGTATACAAACCACGTGAGACTGCCTAAATTTGCATTAATTAAAATGTTAAATGCAAACTTCTGTGTCTCAGTAATACTAGCCATGTTTCAAAGGCTGGAAAGCCACATGTAGTTAGGGAATACCATATTGGTCAATGCAGATATAAAAACATTCCCACCATCAATGAAAGTTTTATTGAGTGGTACTGGTCTAAACCAACAAACACATTAAATGCCTAATGTTATGTTACTTTTTCACAGAGCGGAAACAAGAAGTGATGGGGTTAAAATAACCTGGCCAGCATCCGTTCATTGTCCTGGTTAGATTACAATGCAGGTAGATTGAATTAGTGGTAAGATTTATTAAAACTGATTGGTTAGGATTATCTCTTTTTTGGTTCCATATGTAATTTAAAGTAGTTTTTTCCTAATTCTATGAAGAATGTCAATGGTAATTTAATGGGAATAGCATTGAATCTATAAATTACTTTGGGCAGTATGGCCATTTTCATGATATTCATTCTTCCTATTCATGAGGATGGAATGTTTTTCCATTTGTTTGTGTCCTTGAGCAGTGGTTCATAGTTCTCCTTGAAGAGGGCCTTCACATCCCTTGTTAGCTGTATTTCTAGGTATTTTATTCTCTTTGTAGCAATCATGAATGAGAGTTTACTCATGATTTGGGTTTCTGCTTGTCTATTGTTGGAGTATAGGAATGCTTGTGATTTTTGCACACTGATTTTGTATCCTGAGACTTTGCCGAAGTTGCTTATCAGCTTAAGAAGTTTTGGGGCTGAGACAATGAGGTTTTCTAAATATAGAATAATGTCATCTGCAAACAGAGCCATTTTGACTTTTTCTCTTCCCATCTGAATACCGTTATTTCTTTCTCTTGCCTGATTGCCCTGGCCAGAACTTCCAATACTATATTAAATAGGAGTGGTGAGAGAGTGAAGCCTTGCCTTGTGCCAGTTTTCAATGGGAATGCTTCCAGCTTTTGCCCGTTCAGTATATATTAGCTATGGGTTCATCATAAATAGATCTTATCATTTTGAGCTATGTTCCATCAATACCTAGTTTATTGAGAGTTTTTAACAAGAAGGGATGTTGAATTTTATTGAAGAGCTTTTCTGCATCTATTGAGATAATCATGGAGGCATTGCACTACCTGACTTTAAACTATACTACAAGGCTACAGTAACAAAAACAGCATGGTACTGATACCAAAACAGACATGTAAACCAATGGAACAGAACAGAGATCTCAGAAATAACACCACACATCCACGACCATCTGATATTTGACAAACCTGACAAAAACAAACAATGAGGAAATAGTTCCCTATTTAATAAATGGTGCTGGGAAAGCTGGCTAGCCATATGCAGAAAACTGAAACTAGTCCCCTTCCTTACACCTTATAAAAAAATTAACTCATGATGGATTAAAAACTTAAATGTAAAACCCAAAACAATAAAAACCCTAGAAGAAAACCTAGACAATGCCATTCAGGACATAGGCATAAGTCAAAGATTTTATGACAAAAATATCAAAAGTAATTGCAACAAAAGCATAAATTGACAAATGGGATCTAATTAAACTAAAGAGCTTCTGCACAGCAAAAGAAACTATCAACAGAGTGAACAGGCAGCCTACAGAATGGAAGAAAATTTTTGCAATCTACCCATCTGACAAAGTTTACTATCCAGAATCAACATGAAACTTAAACAAATTTACATGAAAGAAACAACCCCATCATAAGTGAGCAAAGGATATGAACAGACACTTCTCAAAAGTAGACATTTATGTACCCAATATATGAAAAAAAGCTCAACATCACTGATCATAAGAGAAATGCAAATCAAAACCACAATGAGATACTATCTCTTTCCAGTCAGAGTGGCAATTATGAAAAAGTCAAGAAACAATAGATGCTGGTGAGGCTGTGGAGAAAAAGGAATGCTTTCACACTGTTGGTGGGAATGTAAATTAGTTCAACCCCTGGGTATTCCTCAAGGATCTAGAACCAGAAATACCATTTGAACCAAGAATTTCATTACTGGGTATATACTCAAAGGAATATAAATCATTCTACTGAAGATACATGCACACGTATGTTTATTGCAGCACTATTTACAGTATTAGAGACATAGAACCAACCCAAATGTCCATCAATTATAGACTTGATAAAGAAAATGTGGTACATATACACTATGGAATCCTATGCTGCCAGAAAAAGGAATGAGATCATGTCCTTTGCAGGAAGATGGTTGGAGCTGGAAGCCATCATCCTCAGCAAACTAACACAGGAAGAGAAAACTAAACACTGCATGTTCTCACTCATAAGTGGGAACTCAACAATGAGAACACAGGGACATAGAAAGGGGAACAACACACACCAGGGCCTGTTGGGGGGTGGGGGCTGAAGGGAGGGAATGTAGATGATAAGTTAATATGTGCAGCAAACCACTATGGCACACATATATATGTGTAACAAAGCTGCACCTTCTGCACGTGTATCCCAGAACTTAGTAAAAAAATAAATAAAACTGACTGGGCATGTGTCTCATGCCTGTAATCCCAGCATTTTGGGAGGGGTTTACACAGGGGTGGAACTAATTTACATTCCCACCAACAGTGTGAAAGCATTCCTTTTTCTCCACAGCCTCACCAGCATCTATTGGTTCTTAACTTTTTCCTCCTTTTTTTGGGAGGCTGAAGTAAGCAGACCATTGAGGCCAGCTTGGCCAACATGGTGAAAACCCCTCTCTGCTCAAATACAAAAATGAACTGGGTGTGGAGGTGCATGCCTGTAGTCCCAGCTACTAAGGAGGCTGAAGCAGGAGAATTGCTTGAACCTGGTAGGTGAAGGTTGCAGTGAGCTGAGATCATGTCACTGCACTCTGGCCTGGGTGACACAGCAAGATCCTGTCTCAAACAACAAAAACAACAACAAAAGATTTGTTAAAATTGAGAGAAGAGATAACCTCTAGAATGGGACAGTATATGTATAAAACATTCATCTAATAGAGGGTTAATATCCAAAATATACAAATAATTCAACAACTCAATAGTTAAACAACAGCTCAATTTAAAAATGGACAAAGGACCTAAATAGATATTTCTCAAAAAAAAAAAAAAAAACAATTTATAAATCGTTCTACTATAAGGACACATGCACACGAATGTTCATTGCAGCACTGTTTACAATAGCAAAGACCTGGAACCAACCCAAATGCCCATCGATGATAGACTGGACTGGGAAAATGTGGCACATATACACCATGGAATATTATGCAGCAATCAAAAATGATGAGTTTGTGTCCTTTGTAAGGACATGGATGAATCTGGAGAACATCACTGTCAGCAAACTGACACAAGAACAGAAAAAGAAATACCGCATATTCTCACTCATAGGTGGGTGAGAAAAATGAGAACACATGGACACAGGGAGGGGGTCTACTACACACTGGGGTCTATTGGGGGGAATGGGGGAGGGACAGCGGGGGGGGGGCTGGGGAGGGATAGCCTGGGGATAAATGCCAAGTGTGGGTGAAGGGGAGGAAGGCAGCAAAACACACTGCCATGTGTGTACCTATGCAACTATCTTGCATGTTCTGCACATGTACCCCCAAACCTATAATGCAATAAAAATTTAAAAAATTTTAAAAAAAACAAGAAATGGCCAACATATATATTTTTAAATGCTGAACATCACTAATTATCAGGGAAATGCAAATCAAAACCATAATCAGATTTCACCTCACACCTGTTAGCATGGCTATTAACAAAAAGACAAAAGACTACAAGGGGTTGGTGAGGGCGTGGAGAAAAAAGAACCCCTGCACCGTGAAGGGGAATTTCAGTTAGTACTGCCACAGTGGAAAATAGCATGGCGGTTCTTCAAAATATTAAAAATGGAACCACCATATAAGCCAACAATCCTACTATTCAGTTTATAGCTAAAGGAAATGGAATCCATCTGTTGAAGGGATAGCTGCTCCCCCATGTTTACTGCAGCACTAGTCACAATAGCCAAGGTGTGGAATCAACCTAAGTGTCCATCAGTGGATGAATGAATAAAGAATGTGTCATATATACTCATAGAATATTATTCAGCCTTTAAAAAGAAAGAAATCCTGTTATTTGTGACAACACAGATAAATTTAGAAGGCATTCTGTTAAAGGAAATAAGCCAGGCACAGAAACACCAATACTTCATGATCTCACTTACATGTAGAATCTTAAAAAAGTTAAACTCCTAGAAGCAGAGAATAGAACGGTGGCTGCTAGAAGCTGGAAGCAGAGATGGGGTGCATGTGTTTACAGAAGTATTGGTTGGAGAACACAAAATTTCAGTTGAACAAGTTCAGGAAAGCTATTGTATCATGGTGACTACAGTTAACAATATCTTGTAGGCCAGGCGCGGTGGCTCACGCCTGTAACCCCAGCACTTTGGGAAGCCAAGGCAGGTGAATCACCTGAGGTCAGGAGTTCAAGACCAGCCTGGGCAAGATGGTGAAACCTCGCCTCTATTAAAACTACAAAACTCAGCTGGGTGTGGTGGTGCATACCCATAATCTTGACTATTCGGGAGGCTGAGGCAGGAAAATCACTTGAATCCAGGAGGTGGAGGTTGCAGTGAGCCAAGATTACATCATAGCACTCCAGCCTGGGTGACAGAGTGAGACTCTGTGTCAAATAATAATAATAACAATAATGCATTGTATACTTAAAAATTGCTGAGAGAGTAGATTTTAAGTGGTCTCATCACACAAAAAAATAGAGAAGCATGTGAAGTCATGCATTGTTAAGTAGCTTGAGTCAGCCATTCCCCAATGATACACAGATCAAACCATCATGCTGGATGTCATAAATACACATAATCCTACATGTCCACTTGAAAATATAAATAAATAAGTAAAATCACAAATGGCACCCACGTGTTGGTAGGCCAGGTGTAATTGTAAATAGCAGCATGAAGAGGGCAAGAACACGTTAAAGAGAAACCCTGCAGATTATGGCAACCAAATACATTTTTTTTGAGAGAATCAGTAAAAGAGAGACTATTGTTGGTCACCCAAAATCCTTTGTGTCTACATATATAGGTGTGATTTTATTGGATATTAAAATCAAATAATAGAAAGAAAGCTGTTAGATTTGGTTTAAAGCAAATTCCAATTTAGAAGAAGTTTTAAACTTTCTTTCTCCCCTCTCCCCATCCCCATCTTTTATTTCTGCTCTCCCCAGATCACTCTCCTCTGCAGCAAGGAACATCCAGAGTACAGAAACGGTGAGCAGAAGAGCTTTGGCAATTTTAATATACACATTGAAAGCTACAAGGAACCTGGCATCCTACTTTGGAACGGCTTGGAACCATCTCCCCATTTTCATGCCAGACCATGTTTTTATAATTAACTTCCCTTAAAAGGACTCCATCCTCAATGCATGTTGTGATTTGTGGACATGCTGCAAACAAAGAGGTTTTGTGGCAAAGGAAATGTAACGGGGCCTCTTCTGTGTACTCTCCCTCATTTTTCTCCATGGCTTATCTTTCTCACAACGCCTTAGATGTGCCGTGTGTGTGCATGTGTGTGCAAGTTGAAAGTGGCAAATAATACGTGGCAAAGTATATGCATGAGATGGTTTTTATCTGCAGCTTTAGCTCTAATTAGAAAAGATTTTAAAGAGAAGGGTCTCAACTCTAAAGGTGAGGTTACCTATCCCCACCCATTACTTAATACGGTCAGGCAGAAAGAACTAAGAACCCCATGCTAGCAGGTCTACACAGCAACTCTGCCTCTGCTCCCACTTCCTCTCACTCCCTGGTTTTCCCTGCTCAGAAGGAGGCAACACTGTTTCTCATGCGTCATCATCAACCTAGTTCTCAAGGCAAAATTGGAGAATTCACCTTTGATTCTTTCCCAGTTTTAAATGTTCCCCACCTTTGCAAGTTCTAAGTGGAAATATTGAGTGAAAAAATAATTGTTTCCTCTTGGTCATCTGGTCAGCCAAGACTATCGCTGGATGACAAGCACTTGGCCTCTGTTTCCCCAAAGCAGCATCTGGCTTTCTGGCTGATCCTCACATGCATGTGTGCAGAAACGCAGCTGCTTTCTCTGGATAATGATAAGCTCTGAGTTGCTTCCTCTCTCTAGAGCCATTTTCTTGGACTCCCCTTTGACCTAGTCTTTGCAAGGTTTTCTCCCCATTTGGAAGCTCTTTCCTGCATCCATTTTTCATGAAGACTTTATGTGTCTCTGATCACCCTTTTAAGAAAGGGATGAGACAAATGAATTCTTCATGTGCCTCTCCTATGCCTGTGTGTAATATATTTTAGAGCCTCTGGTGGGCTAAGCAGGACTTTAATGCCCGTCTATGTCACGGGAAAAAGATATGTTGATCTGAAAGAAATGTCACGCCAGCGGTGACATGTGTCTTCGGAGTATTTACAAAGAGTATTGCTCTTAAAATAACCCTAGTTAAAAATGTGAAGTCTTTAAGGAGAACAAGCAAAAACAAAGGCAAAGTAAGCCAAACAACCACAAAAAATGGGGTTTAAGAAATACATGCATGAGATGGTTTTATCTGCAGCTTTAGTTCTAATTGGAAAATATTTTAAAGGGAAGGGTCTCAACTCTAAAGGTGAGGTTACCCATCCCCAGCCTATTAGTTCAATATGGTCAGGCAGAAACAACTAGGAACCCTGTGCTAACAGGTCTGCACAGTAACTCTGCCTCTGCTCCCACTTCCTCTCACTCCCTGTTTTTCCCTGCTCAGAAGGAGGCAACACTCTTTCTCATGTATGGTCATCAACCTAGCTCTCAAGGCAAAATTGGAGAATTCACCTTTGATTCTTTCCCAGGTTTTAAATGTTCCACACCAAATACCTTAGCAAGCTCTAGATGTCGTATGTCTAAAATATCTCAAATCTGGCAACTTATGGGAACCACGCTCTCAACATCCTACTCCAAGCAACCAACAATCTCTTATTTGGATGATTTGCAGCTGCATTCTGACTTGCCTTCCCGCTACAGTTCTCCTCTTCAGGATTCTTACCTCCTCCAGCAAAAACTTCCTTGGTAAAATGTGAATCAAGTGGTACCATTCCATGCTTGACTATCCTCATCTCTTGTGCTCAGATGACGTCCCTGTCTTTCCTTGGTTTGTAAGACCCTGAATGTTCTGACTCTGGCTTGCACCTCCACCTGCACCCCACTTATCTGTTTCCATAATCCCTATATTTCAGCCAAATCTGCCTTAAATTAATTCATAAAGGCAGGCTCTTATCAGACCCTACGTTTTTCCCTACAAGCTGTCTCCTCTGCATAGAATGAATTTCCCCAGATCTCCACATGCCTAGTGCACTGTCTTCCATTAGGTCTCATTTAAAATATGACCTTAAATGTTGTTTCTGAGCGCTTAACTAAGGAACCCTACTTCACTGCCTCCAGGATCATCTTCTATCCTTGCCTTGTTGGTTTGCTACAGAGCACGTATCCAACAGCTGTTATTTTGCTGAGTTATTTGCTTTTTTTTTCCTTCTGTCTCAACCATCAGGATGTCTCCTCCATTAGAACAAGGGTCTGGTGTTCTTGTCACCTTTGTATTCCCCAGAGCCTGACTAAGGTTGTGCATCTAAGAAGAAAAACATCAGTAATTATTATTTGAGCAAATGAATGAATGAATGAATGAATGTTTTTTTTTTCCTGAGATGGAGTCTCATTCTGTCATCCATGCTGGAGTACAGTACAGCTTTCTACAACCTCATCCTCCTGGGTTTAAGCAATTCTCCTGCCTCACCCTCCTGAGTAGCTGGGACTATAGGTGCGCACCACTACGCCTGGCTAATTTTTGTATTTTTAGTAGAGACAGGGTTTCATCATGTTGGCCAGGCTGGTCTCGAACTCCTGACCTCAGGTGATTCGCCTGCCTCAGCTTTTCAGAATGCATGAATGTTTAAGGCTTCTTTTCAAAAAACATACGTTGCATGGAGCACTAATCAATTGGTGGAAAGAAGCAGGTGAAAAAGGCTCTGAAGAAATGCCTTATTCCGTTTTTGGAAACCCACAATACACGTGACCAAATCAAGGGCTCTGGGAAGCTGCAGCACAGCACTTTTCAAACTTGGCACTGAAGGCTTTTGGAACCAGCGAATCCACAGTGGTAGGGACTGTTCTGCACATTGCAGCATGCTTAGCAGTGTCCCTAGATGCTGCCTATTAGATACCAGGAGCAGCCTCCACAGTGCGACAACCAAAAATGTCCAAAGACATTGCCGAATCTCCCCGGGATATGTGTGTGTGAGGGGTGACCACCTTCAGATGACAAATACTGCCTTAGAATAAAGAAGCCTATTTAACTAAGAAAGAAAATGCAGTGTTCCCCATGCTTTATTGACCTCAAAGTCCTTTTATATATAAACTTTATAGTTAGTTTACATAGTTTACACATAGTTTACAATTATATATAGTTTAGATATATAGCTGTTAGTTTATATAAAACTTGTTTTTATACAAGTTGCTAGTTCATATATAACAACTATATGCTATATATAAAAGCTATATATATAAACCAAAAACTCACACATTCAGCATGGAGCCAGCACTCACACTAGCCAGCCCAGCCCTAAGTGCCCTTCCCCACTGCTGTCCTTTGCTCTGCACCTGCTGAAATCTGCCTTGTCTTCCTGCCTTCAAGCTTTGCTGCACATCCGGCTAATCATGCTCCCCCGCCCTGGGGATCCTTCACCCTCCCACAGGATTGCAGTGGGGTGCACAGAGAGTACTTTTGCCCCTGACAGAGAATATCTTTGATATTCTACCTGATACCAGTCCCGCATACATCTCTCTCTCTATCACCTAGTTGTATCCTCCTCCCACCCCGCTGAGGATCTTTCTCTCACCTCTCTTCTGGATGGATCCCCTCTGTTTAGGTAAGAGCTGTTAACCATTCTGGAGATACTGATCTGGAAAACTCCCTCGAAGAAAGGATTCCATTTCACGTGGTTACATTGCAAACACTATGTCAAGAAGTTGGGGGAAATTTTAGAGTGAAGGAGGACTTTCTAATAGTCAAAAAAAATTAAAAAAAAAAAAAACTAACAAAACAGTCAACTTGCCAGCTCAGCTCTGCATAGCAGTTCAGATACGTTATGATGTGCTGACATAAAAAAAAAAACCCTGGCATTTGGGAAGGTACATTTGTCTGGAACAGCTGGGGGCCCCAGACACAGAGGATGGGAGGTTCTCACTCGTAAGATATTTCCCACAGACCTCCACAAGTACTCACTTAAGACTGCTGACAGGCAGGTGATAAGAAAAAGACCCCTCTCTCACTGAGGCAGGTGTGCAAGAGACGCCTGAATGCCACTGTAGAAAAGAACAGACCCTGCTCCCCACCTTCTTATACAAAGCAAAATGCTTAAGAGGAAGAGAGTAACAGAAAGCACCTGTCGCCTCTAGAACACAAGGAAAGACCAACGACTGCTAAGGGAAGGGCAGGAGCCATCCACAGGTTAACGTCAGCTTTAGACTATAAGAGCCTGTAATCCCAGCACTTTGGGAGGCCGAGGTGGGTGGATCACGAGGTCAAGAGATCGAGACCATCCTGGTCAACAAGGTGAAACGCTGTCTCTACTAAAAATACAAAAAATTAGCCGGGCATGGTGGCGCGTGCCTGTAATCCCAGCTACTCAGGAGGCTGAGGCAGGAGAATTGCCTGAACCCAGGAGGCGGAGGTTGCAGTGAGCCGAGATTGCGCCATTGCACTCCAGCCTGAGTAACAAGAATGAAACTCTGTCTCAAAAAAAAAAAAGAAAAAGAAACCAAGAGGAAGCATCCTGTGGCAGCAAAGAGCACGAATTTTAAAGTCAGACTCTCTGACTCTACCTTTCTCATATGTAAAATGACAATAATAAAAGCGTTATTAATATTAATATCTGTTAATATTATTGTGAGGTGCATAGAATAGAACCACACATTATATTTATGCACCAATCGATCAATGAGCACTTAAACACACACACAAAATACAATCTATGTCAGTTCGCATTTAGTATTACACTTTGTAGATTGTGGAGATGGTTTATTACATGTTTGATACATGAAAAGAGCTAATCATTGTTATCATTCAATTATCCTCCTATAATGATTGAAACTTTTATAAAATGTGTTTAACTTTCCTGTCTTGCTATGAACCAAATTTCGCTGGTCCAAGGTCAAAATTAACTAGGTGGGATTAATATTGAGGGTATTCTGGAATGAAACAATAGAAAGAATCTGAAGCTAACCATCTCTCTTTACGTTAGTACATGCCAATCCACATTTTTTTGGAGGACAATGTAAGCTTCCTCTTCTCTGCTCACTAACATCAAAGGAAAGTCAACTGCCAATGAAGCAGAAAGATAACACTGATTCTTTTCAAGAACAATCTCTCCCTGAATCTCCTTCCTGGTCCTCAGATGACGATGGGTGTGATGCAGTTACAGGATCTCACTTGGGCAAAGCAGGCTTTTTGTTTACATGTTAACTGCAGAGCTGCAGACAAACATATGCCTCCCACCTCTACTATAGGACTTGCCACCTCACACTGTTTAAAATGAAGCAGAGATAGAGTTTCAATGAAAAAAACATCTATTTATTTATACCTGAGTGACCTTCTGTTCGCTAGTATTAAGGATCCCCAGTGCCTTACCAAAAACCAGATCCAGATTCCTCTGAATATCTGGCTAACACAGTGGAATTTAGGAGCTTTGGTTACCTTCTAAGGGGTCATATTTTAGCATTCTTTGTGCTGAGATCTAATGCTGATCTGATACAGGATACAGGCAGATAGCGATCTCTCCTCAAGTGATTAGTTCCTCTCCCCAATAGGCCACTAGCTTTCCTTCTCCAACTAATTTATCCCACAATGTTGGTTCAGTGAGAATGTAATAGCTTGAAAGAAAGATTGTTCTGGGTGCCATGAAAGAGCTATAGGTGTGGAAAAAGCAAACCTTGTTATGTACTTAGAATTAGTTACTTTCTGTGCCACAAGAGACAACCTTTTTAATTTCTTTTAATCCTAGTTTCCTGAACATGCAGAGATTAGTATCTATTTGCTGAGCATGGTTGCTTTGGGGAATCAAATATGGAATACTAATAATTGAATTGAACCTGGTCCTTCTGATATGCCAGGGGTCATTTGAAAACTTCACCTGTTTTATTTTATTTTATCCTTAAACAACCCTAGGTGATATCTGCTACTATTATTTCCATTTAAGAGATAGGGAAGCCAAGGCCCAAAGAAGTTGAGTAACTTTCTCAGCTTGGGTGTGAATTCAAAATGGATGAACTGATTCCAGATCCTGAACTCTGAAACATGGATGTATCACCTCCAATGGACAAGTCAAAAAAAATGTTAATGCATAAAATGCTCTGAAAATGTCAGTACTCTCATTACTTGTATTGCTAGTACTCTAGTACAGCACCCACATAGAAGTGTTCTACATTTCTAAAAACACAAACAATAATGAAATGATGTTTAAAGAAGTCATTAAATGGCCTGGTGTGATGTAATCCCAAGACTTTGGGAGGGTAAGGTGGGTAAGTCACTTGAAGTCAGGAATTCGAGACCAGCTTGGCCAACATGGTGAAACTCAGTCTCTAGTAAAAATATCAAAATGAGCCAGTTATGTACACACGTGCCTGTAATCCCAGCTACTTGGGAGGCTGAGGCAGGAGAATCCCTTGAACCCGGGAAGCAGAGATAGCAGTAAGCCGAGATCCCACCACTGCATTCCAGCCTGGGTGACAGAGTGATACTTCATCTCAAAAAAACTAAAGAAGTCATTAAACTCATCTAATATGTTAACTATTAACCTGGCTGCAAAAGACTCCAACCAGCACTGAAATAGCACTCTCAAAATAACAGAGATATGTTTAAAATTGTGGTAGAAATTTTCCAGATATAGATTCTAGATATAGATCAGAGAACAATGTGACATGTTCAGATGTTATAACAAAAGCAGCCTTCTTACAAACTCATTTCTGAGATGGAGTCAATTAGATCAGAAAAGTGAGTAAGATGAGTAAAACTGTGACCCACCCCTACTTCCATCACACCTTCCTTCTTCAGTTTCACAGGTGCCCTTAGGGAGGCTTAAGGGATGAGATTGAGAAGTTCTACTCTTGGATGGCTTCAAAGTTCAGCTTCTCAATCTGTCTATGAGACCACGAGGCAAGAAAAGACACCTAAGAGACTCCAGCTAGAACAGGGTCTCTTCTCTCCCTTCCAAGCTTAAATCTCCATGTATCTTAACAATGATGAATGTATTTACATAAATAAAATACAAAAGGGCAAAACTGTACTAATAAAATAGTGCTATTATTTTATTGGCAAAAACAAAGAAATTAGCAAATAGAGTTATTTAACATTGGTAGGAGAAAGGTGGTCTCAGGATTCAGTCTATGTAGAGGAAATGGACTTGTTTAGAGAAAAAAAATTTTAGTCCATGGATGCTCAGCCATCAGAAAGTAAGCCTATCATGTCGTTTGCAAATAGAGACAATTTGACTTCCTCCTTTCCTAATTGAATAAATACCCTTTATTTATTTTTCTTGCCTGATTGCTCTGGCTAGAACTTCCAGTACTATATTGAATAGGAGTGGTGAGAGAGGGCATCCTTGTCTAGTGCCAGATTTCAAAGGGAATGCTTCCAGTTTTTGCCCATTCAGTATGATATTGGCTGTGGGTTTGTCATAAATAGCTTTTATTATTTTGAGATACGTTCCGTCAATACTAGTTTATTGAGGGTTTTTAGCATAAAGCGCTGTTGAATTTTGTCAAATGCCTTCTCTGCGTCAATTGAGATAATCATGTGGTTTTTGTCTTTGGTTCTGTTTATGTGGTGAATTATGTATATAGACTTGCGTATGTTGAACCAGCCTTGCATCCCCGGGATGAAGCCTACTTGATCATGATGGATAAGCTTTTTGATGTGCTGTTGCAATCGATTTGCCAGTATTTTATTGAAGATTTTTGCGTCTATGTTCATCATGGATATTGGCCTGAATTTTTCTTTTCTTGTTGAGTCTCTGCCGGGTTTTGGTATCAGGATGATGTTGGTCTCATAAAATGATTTGGGAAGGATTCTCTCTTTTTGGATTATTTCGAATAGTTTCAGAAGGAATGGTACAAGCTCTTCTTTGTGTGTCTGGTAGAATTCGGCTGTGAACCCATCTGGACCTGGGCTTTCTTTGTGTGGTAGGCTCTTAATTGCTACCTCAACTTCAGATCTTGTTATTGGTCTGTTCAGGATTTCAACTTCTTCCTCGTTTAGGCTTGGGAGGAGGCAAGTGTCCAGGAATTTATCCATTTCTTCCAGGTTTACTAGTTTATGTGCATAGAGTTGTTTGTAATAATCTCTGATGATGGTTTGAATTTCTATGGAATTTGGGAAAAAAGTTTTGCAGTTTACCCATCTGACAAAGGGCTGATATCCAGAATTTACAAAGAACTAAAACAGATTTACAAGAAAAAAAAAACAAAAAAACAAGCCCATTCAAAAGTGGGCAAAGGATATGAACAGACGCTTTACAAAAGAAGACATACATGAGGCCAACAAACATATGAAAAAATGCTCATCATCACTGGCCATTAGAGAAATGCAAATAAAAACTACATTGAGATACCATCTCACGCCAGTTAGAATGGCGATCATTAAAAAATTTGGAGACAACAGATGCTGGAGAGGATGTGGAGAAATAGAAACAATTTTACACTGCTGGTGGGAGTGTAAATTAGTTCAACTGTTGTGGAAGACAGTGTAGTGATTCCTCAAGGACCTAGAAATAGAAATTCCATTTGACCCAGCAATCCCATTATATATCCAAAGGATTATAAATCCTGGGTATATATCCAAAGGATTATAAATTGTTCTACTATAAGGACACATGCACATGAATGTTCACTACAGCACTGTTTACAATAGCAAATACTTGAAACCAACCCAAATGCCCATTGATGATAGACTGGACAGGGAAAATGTGGCACATATACACCATGGAATATTATGCAGCCATCAAAAACGATGAGTTAATGTCCTTTGTAGAGACATGGATGAACCTGGAAACCATCATTCTCAGCAAACTGACACAAGAACAGAAAATGAAATACCGCATGTTCTCACTCATAGGCAGGCATTAAACAATGAGAACACATGGACACAGGGAAGGGAGCACTACACACTGGGGTCTGTTGGGGGGAATAGGGGAGGGACAGTGGGGGTGGGGAGTTGGGGAGAGATAGCATGGGGAGAAATGCCAGATATAGGTGAAGGGGAGAAAGGCAGCAAATCACACTGCCACGTGTGTACCTATGCAACTATCTTGCATGTTCTTCACATGTACCCCAAAACCTAAAATGTAATTAAAAAGTAAGCCTCTCAAAGTTGATTGACTGATTGATGCACTGATCCGCTAATCCATGCATCTCATGAATACCAACTGTGGCTCAAACCCTATGCTAGTAATTGAGATTCCCAAAATGAATATACCCTGCCTTCAAGGAACTCGCTGCATGGAAGACAGGAACAAGCACAAAAATAAAAACCGGTTCAAGATGAACAGATTCCAATAGAAGCATAAACACAGTGTCCTAACCTCATGAAATTATGGCGCTGATAGGAAGAAAAGAAACCTTCAGACACACTTATAACCACAGTGCTCTCTTCCTGGTCATATGCAGAAATGAACTGTTGTGGTCCCTGTCCTTGTAGGGCTCACAGGTCAGCAGGGAAGATAAGACACCATAGAGAAAAACGTTTTGCAAGGAAGGAAATGTCGAATGTCATGAAACAGATTCAAACAGGGAGTTGAGAATTCTGCAGAGGCAGAAATGCACCCAGCAGGGGTCTCAGAAGGCCTTCCTGGAAAAGGTGGTATTGGGTCTGGTTCTGTAGCTTCTGAGCATATGTAACGCCCTGAGCACCGGGCATGGAACGATCCCACAAACAGTAGCATTCAGTTTGATTTTGCACTTGATTTCTTGGTGCATGTGGTATTATTAGGTTCCTAAATAAACATAT
Source organism: Saguinus oedipus (assembly GCA_031835075.1). Lineage (NCBI taxonomy): Eukaryota > Metazoa > Chordata > Mammalia > Primates > Cebidae > Saguinus > Saguinus oedipus. The sequence continues at coordinate 7,266,395 of CM063179.1, forward strand.
TCCTTTTAAAATCCATCTTCAAAGTAGACTGGAGTTCCAGGCCCATGGGGACTTGACATATCAAAAGAAACTTGCTGACACAAACTGGAGTATGCAGCATGATCTGTTCTCATATACGATTTTAATGTTTCTCATTTTGCAGCCTTGCCAGCCTCCATCTATCATCAACTGTCACATTTAAGTTTCCTAAATGACTACTTTTTAACTTTTGTCATTTATTCAGCAAGGAGATATATTCTAAAGCCTGACCTCCCCCCAGCCCACCCCTGTGATTGTATCTCAATATTAATAATGAGAGAGGGAGAAGAGAAACTTCGCTTCATTCACAATAAGCCAAGGGTTGTTTTTTTTTTTTTTAATTTAAGAAAATAAGAGCATAATATGTTTCTGGTTTCAAATTCAAGTACTGATAGAATTCTGTCACCTCTCGATGATTTGGGGTGAAATAATATAAAACCAGTAGGAACTGGAAGAATACAATGTATTGAGAGTTGCAATTAAATGAGAGAGGCAGACAGGGAAGGGGAAAAAGAGGGATGGAAGGAGAGAGAAAGAGAGACAGAGAGACAGAGAGATGGAGCTCTTCGTAACATTTCTGCATAAAGGATCAAAGAAAATGTCTCCCTCTTTTCCAAAATGTAGGAGGGAAGGAGCCACACATTTCTAGACTCAGATGCTGAGAAAGAAATAAGGGCATTGTTAGTTCTGCTTTAACATTACTCTCCTGTGTTTTTTAACCCGACCTCTAGCTGATCACTTCTAAAGGTGCCATGATGTTAGGTGAACTTTCTGGATGGATTCGGCTTTTTCCATCAAGTGGAAATGACTTATAGTGGGTAAAAGTGTGAACTCAGCACAGATGATGTCAGATAAAAACACTTACTGTAGGATGACCACATGCTCTGTTTTCCCAAAATGAGTTCCAGTTCATACCTGTTTTCCCAGCATTTCACCTAGTTAGTATTCTTTTTAACTAACATCCTGGTTTAGACAATGAATTACGTGTTTACCCTGCTCATGGGTAAAATACACTCAGCATACAAAGCTCACAGCACAGCAAAGAGAACACTAAGAAACACTGAGATGCCACAGTATCTGTGGAACCAGGCAAGTAAGGTCAGTCTCTCTCTCCTCATCCAAGGAAAAAAGGCCAATATCTATTCAAGTTGCTTTGTGTGACTCTCCCTATAGACCAATTTAGCAATATTAAACCTGAGAAGGTGCTTGACAAAGCCCTCAGTAACTTTTCAGAGTCGTCCTTTGGTAATATTATTGGAAGTAACTCATCTGTAGGAGTAGCATGCAATCAGTAAGTGATACTTGTCCAGTGGGAAAAATAGGGTTAACTATCAATTCCTAATCTCTGTTCATTTAATCTCCATTAGGAGATGCTACAGTTTATCTGTCCATGTTTTTAAAAAGAAATGAGAGCTGCTGATTGTAGCTAAGATGAAATAAGGACATTCCAACCCATCTCCCCCACTGATTGCAACTCAAGACTCAAAATGAAATATATAAAGAAACTATGTGATGTTTCTGAAAAGAAAATGATTTCAAGGAAATTGGAGAGGAAAATTAAAACTCAAAGCATAATCTTCTAATTAGTGTTAATATTCTAATTAGTATTAATATTCTAATTAGTATTCTAGAGGTTGTTTTTTTTTTAACCTGTATTCAAAATTTATATTGGAGAGCAACCTAAATCCCAGAACTACACTGTAAATGTGGACAGAAAAAGCTCTAGGAGAAACACTTTCCATCTTGTCAGAGGATGGAAAGGAGGACATCTGCAGATGGCAAGGATGGATGGAATCCCTGTGTGGCCTTTTCCCTCTTTTTACTCTCCGGGTCCTGCACCCAACATAGGCACCAGTCAGGAACCTGCTGTCCTGCAGCAGAAGTGGAAACAGCAGAACTGCAGACCCTTAAAAACTAGCTGAGATAAAATATATCCCTCTGACAGAGGAACTGAAAAAAATTAAAAGCCCTAAGTTCTGAAGACAGTAAGGAATTTTTGTTATCTCTCTCTCTCTCTAAATCACTGCTTTCAGCCTTACTGAAACCTCGCTACAAGAAATGTGTGCCAGTAAAGGAGACTAAAACCCAGAAAAGGAGCCCACAGATGCCAGTGAATATAGGTGGATTCACAGAGAGGTAAGGATTGGAAAACTATATAATACTGTAAATCTGTACATGACATGCTGGCCTCACTACTGAGCATATGTCTGGAATTGACCTGACACAACACAGAAAATGCTTTGAAAAGTAAACTACAGGGTAAAAACACTTTCCAGGGTCTATACTGGTCTCTGGGTCATACGCTTATGGGGAGGACCAAAAGGCACCTCCAGCTGATCAAACCACAGACCACAGAAGTCAGGTCAGGACTTGTGATCTGAACCTAAGAAAGTTAGGACCAGCTAAATTAAAAATGCCCATCCTGTCTAGAGAGTTTTAATAGAATACAGATACTCCCAGCCTAATCTTCAAAGTCACTGGGAACTCATTCAAGTTTGATAGACATAAAAAGAACCAGTCCAATCTCACTTACTCAAGCAATAAGACAATCTACAGACACTAATTCTGAGACGATCCACATTTTGGAATGATCAGACAGACTTTAAAGCAGTCATTATAGACATGTCCTGTGAAACAAGGGTGACCAATTATTAAATAAACGGTAAGACAGAAAGATTCAATGGCAAATAAAAACTCTAAAAATAACTGAGTAGAAATTTCAAAAATAAAAATTATAATAAAAAATAAAATCATTGGATCATAAAAGTAATAAAGGAAAAAGCCTTTGAACTTGAACACAGATCAAGAAAACCTAGGCAATCTAAAAAACAGCAAGAAAAATGTAAAAACCTAAGTTGGACTGTCTTAAAGACCAGTAGAACAATATACAAGTTCTAAATTTTGTATCACTGGAGTTCCAGGAGGAGAGAAGAAAGAAATTGGTTCAAAAACAAAAAAAAACATTTTGAGAATATAATGGCTGAAAACTTTCCCAAAACGTGAAGGACATATCTAGAACTTCAAAAATCTAAGTGATCCTTAAAAAGGAATAAACTCAAAATAAACTATGCTCAGAAAAAAATTATAAAGTACTGAAAACTACAAATAAAGAAAAATTTCCAAAGCAGAAACAAAAGTTATATTCAAATGACTTACAGATTTGTCATCAGAAACCATAAAGAACAGAAGATAGTGGAACAGCATTTTTACCATGCTGGGGGGAGAACAAGAAAATGACTCCAAATTTTATATACAGCAATACATTTCTTAGGAATATTCTCACCTAAAATGCAATAAAAATTAAAAAAAGGAATATTCTCATATAAAGCAACAAAATATCATATATGTATATGCACCTAACAACAGCAATTCAAAATGCATAAATCAAAATATTATAGAACTGAAAAAAGAAACAGACTAATTCAAAATTATTTTTGAAGACAAACACTCCTATCTCAGTAAACAGAACAAACAGAAAAACAGTACATATATAAAACACTAGCACTCAGCTTGACCTAAGCTACATTATAGAAGATTTTATCCAACAACAGTGAAATACATATTCTTTTCAAGTTTACATGGAACATTCACCCATTTATATAAATCCTGAAAACAGTGCTACATTATAATTGTGATAGTAATACAAATCTACACGAGATAAAATTACATGAAACTACATACATATGCACACGTACACACAAACAAATGTACATAGAACTGGGGCAATCTGAATAAATTTTGTGAATTATACTAATGTCAATTTCCTGGGTTCAAGATTGCTCTATAAGACCAGATATGGTGGCTCATGCCTGTAGTCCCAGCACTTTGGGAGGCTGAGGCAGGTGGACCAACTGAGGTCAGGAATTAGAGACCAGCCTGGCCAATAGGCTGAAACCCTGTCTCTACTAAAAGTACAAAAATTAGTCAGGCATGATTGCATGCACCTGTAGTCCCAGTTACTCGGGAGGCTGAGTCAGGAGAATTGCTTGAAACTAAGAAGCAGAGTTTGCAGTAAGCTGAGATCACACCACTACACTTCAGCCTGGATGACAGCAAGGCTCCACATCAAAATAAATAACAGAATGAGAGGAAATGTTTGCTAACGGCATATCTGAAAACTTATATTTAGACTCACACACAGAGAGAAATTTATGTGTATATACATATATATATATAGTATATATGTGTGTGTGTATATATATACACACACATTCAAATCAACAATAAGATAGACAACCCAATGAAAGTTGTTAAGAAAACTGAACAGGAATCCATCCTTTTCTTGGGGTTGTGCTACTGTCCAATGAGTGCATAGTGAGGGCAGTACTGCTAACGCCTAAACAACACACTCACATCAACTAATGCTCTGCTTTACGTTGGTGCAATTTTGGGGAAAAGTGAAAAAATAAAACTGAACAGGCATAACTTATCGCAGCACACAATTTAAAGTGCCTTTGAATAAAATAACAATACCAAGTGTTAACAAGGAAGCAGAGCAACTGGAACTCTCACACATTCCTAATGGGACTGCAAAATGATATCGCTACTCTGAAAAATATTTTCATAGTCTCTCGTGAGGGAAAATATCCCCTTACATTATGATCAAGCAATACTACTACTAAGTATTTATCATACAGAAATGAAAACAGGGGTTCATACAGAAAATTTTCCATAAATGTTTATAATAGTATTATTCATATAACCCTAAAAATGGAAACAGTTCAAGCATCCTGCAGTGGTAGAGAATGGATTAAAAACAAAATGATTAATCCATGCAATGGAAGCCTACTCAGCATTTCATTGTTGGTAAACACAACAAAATGGGTGAATGCTTTACGTTCAGTGAAAGAAATCAGTATCAAAAGATTATTCAATGTAAAATATCATGCATATGACATTCTGAAAAGGGAAAGACTCCAGACAGAGAGAGAGAGAGACAGAAAGAAAGAAAGAGAAAGAGAACAGACCAGTGATTGACAGGGGTTATGGGCTAATGAAAAGTGTGACTGCTAAGGGACAGCACCAGGAAATGTTGGAGCTGAGAGAACTGTTCTGTGTCCTACTGTGGATGAGGTCACATTTCCCTGTATTTGTCAACATTCACAGAATTGTACATCAAAAAGTGAATTATACATGATGTACATTAAATTTCACCATATGTAAATTTAAGAAATCAAATAGCAAACTGGAAAAAATGGTCCTAGGGTCAGTTAGAAAACAAGATTTATCTCCTCAATTTTGAGCTCTTTAAACCACCCTGGCCCACACAACAGACCCTCAGCAGTGAAATAATAAGAAGTGGTCTAAGATTGCACAGATGGTCCCATGTGCTGGAAACAGGAGCATCATTTGAGTTGAGTAATAGTCAGAGTATGAATATTTGTTTACCTTTTCTAAAATTTGCAAGTCTAGAGCAAAACCAATTTATACCTTATGCAGGGACAAGTTTCAAAGGTGGACTCTCAATAACATTAACAAGGTGAGTACAGTCAATAATAACTGTATGTTTTAAAACAACTTAAAGTATATAATTGGATTGTTTGTAACACAGAGGATAAATGTTTGAATGGATGAAGAACCCCATGCTACATGATGTGATTATGATGCATTGCATGTCTGTATCAAAATATCTCATGTACTCCTCAAATATATCCACCTACTATGTAACCACAAAAATGTTTCAAAATAATTTTAAAAATTTAAACTTAGCTGAAATTCAGGTGGAAATTTCATTCACCTGAGAGGTAACCGCTATTCCAAATGATGTTCATTATTTTACTTGATTTAAAAGAAGTAGTTCTTGCACACATACCCACATGGCACATACATATACTTTAGCTTAATTTGTTAATATACTTTTAAAAAATTGTATCAAACTATATCTTGCTTGAGGGACTTTGTTTTCCAAACAATGCTCCTAAGTCAGACCCATAGTGACCTGTTCAGCATTCATTTCTACTGCTGTATGGTATTTTATTGTATTAATATATCTAAATGTATTTTCTCCTTCTGTAATTTAGGTTGTTTCCAGGTTTGTTGGCTTGTTTATTTGTTTTCACAGTAGATAATGCTGGTAGGACCATTCTTGTACATGTTTCCAGGGAGTCATGTGGTAACATTTCCCAGGAGTAAAATTGCTAGGCATAAAATTGCTAAGTTGTGAAATATATGCAAATATTAAATTTCACAATATAATATAAACTTGTTTGCCAAAGCTTTTGTACCAAATTATACTCACATCAAAAGTTTATAAAGTAATCCTCTTCATTAATACCCTTTGCTACTCTTATGATTATTAAGACTATTTAAGTTTTGCCAACCTATTAGGCACAAATGCTATTCTCATTGGGGCTTCTTTTATGTTTACGTGTTTTCTCATTGTTTTCACATTACAGAATATGTTAAAATTATCTCTCTTTTTTACTTTCATAAGTAACAGTAAAGCTGCTGCAATCTAGAAGTGACTTACCCAGCAGATTTGGACATTACAGATCCCATGTGGATATACTGAGGGTTGAAGACATTAATGTCTCATTCCACTAATATACTGAATAAGTTGGGGAGGTCTAGTCCCTAAAGAATATATTATATAATGGTGCCTAGGAGAACTAGAGAACTGTCTACAGGGCCAATTAATTGCCCACACGAGACTGACAACTTCCATAACACGCAGATAAGTTCAGATGTTGATGGAAACTTGGAGGATACAAACTCTTTCTAAGGAGACGTCTCCTTGATGTATTTTCTGCTAAAAACGGTGTGATGTACAATAGCCAAAGTCCTGGGCCCTCAGCATCATTGAGCAAGTGTAACAGCCCTGGATTTCCCAACCCTAAAATTCGGTTTCACAAGACAAATGAATCTATATTTCTCAAAGCTATTGTTAGTTGGGTCATTATTGCATAGAGTCTAACATGTTGCTAATTAGTATACAGCTCAGTATTTGTTGAGCACCTCCTATTGTCCTACCACTAGACATCTTAATTAAGTCAATAAATAGAGAAAAAGAACCCATCTCCAACCACTGTCACCAAGAAGTGATATGTAAAATGAAAAGATAATGTTAATAGTAATATCCATCATTACTGAGAAACTTCTAAGGGTCAGATTCCTCATTTCCATCATCTTTAGTACCAATCAGGCAATGGGGGCATGCATGTAGCCTAGACAAGTAACTTGATGTTCTGCTGAGTTCTGTCATACCAAGATCATCTAATAAGTTAGTGGTAGAAATGGTGTTTGAGACAGGTTTATGGAGCTCCAAAATCCATACTCTTTCTTCTAAGACTTTTTCATCCATTTCTACCACTCACCTATTCCCTGACTCACCCTTGTAAGTGGGAATGACACAATGGAATTCAAGTATGAAAGAAAGGTTCTGACACTGGTAATTCAAGATAAAAGCTATAGTAACACCTATGCACCAACTACAAATGTTGCATTGGCATAAGGTAACTACTCAGAGGTGCTTACATCCTCATTTGCCTAGATTAGTCCTGGTTTATTTCAGTTGTCTCATCCAGTTAGTAGCTCTGTTAACTCTCAAAAGTGTCCCAGTTTTCCTTTCTATAGGAAACATCAGGATGATGAAATGCTAATGAGAATAGACAATTTAGAGAGGAATATAAGTGAATTAATAGAGCTGAAAAACACAATAGGAAAACTTCTCGAAGTATGCACAAGTTTTAACAGTCAAATTGATCAAGCAGAAGAAAGGATATCAGAGGTTGAGGATCAACTCAATGAAATAAAATAAGAAGACAAGATTAGAGAAGAAAGGCTAAAAAGGAAGGAGCAAAGTCTCCAAGAAATATGGGACTATGTGAAAAGACATAATCTATGTTTGATAGGTGTACCTGAATGTGACAAAGAGAATGAATCCAAGATGGAAAATACTCTTCAGGATATTATGCAGGAAAACTTTCCCAAACTAGCAAGGCAGGACAAAACTCAACTCCAGGTAATACAGAGAACACCACAAAGATATTCCTCAAGAACAATCCCAAGACACATGAAAGGCATGGTTTGCACCCCAAGAATTAATCTGTTACAGGCTAATATTTCCACTCAGTTGTCATCATTGCCATCAACATATTTCTTTGTCATAAAGTGTCACCATAGATGTTGGCATGTTCTTCTATTTTTCTGCAGCTGAATATGTCAAGGAGAAAACAGGGTGTTTGGGAATTTTCTTAAGCTGAAAATCATTTTGAAGTTGCGAGTAACTCCTTTAAGAATTAATTTAGCACTCTGATCACAAGCAAAGGATTCCCACTTGGCAATCAGCTTTCCAGCGTTTTGAGAGATGACATTTAAAGAGCTGGAGATTTTTCAGCACTGCAGCATTTATAGGTGCAGCCAACTCATTGTTATCTTTGCTTCCAGAAGACACGCAGGACATGGATAATTAAAATATATAGAAAACTCCCTGGTCATATTTTACTCTTAAAAGATGCAGTAGAATATAACTTTTAGGTGTTCAATTGGATGTAAGATTAGAGATGGGAGGACATAGTGTTACTCGGAGGTGGTCTCTGTAGGCAAACTGCCTAGGTTTGAATTTAGATTCTCCCACTAACCAATCATATGGCCCTCTTCAAGGTATTTTAACTTATTTATGAAGTAGAAATTTTAATAAAACACGGAGAGTCTACTGAAAATTATATGATAGAACATATGCAAAGCAGTTGGGATAGTTCCCTAGACTATAGCAAAAATTTTATCTTATCATTGTTAACTTAAAGAGAGATGGAGGCAGTGCAATACACATCTGGATTCTAGAGATGAGGGTCAAACACTGGGGAAAATGAGCATAAATATCTATTTTTACCTTGATGTCTATGCAGAAATTCATATCAATGAAACATTAAAATGCACCTTTCAATTTCATTCATTTTTTTGCTATCATCTCTGTCACCAGCCTAGTTGGAGTCACCAGCATCTTTACACCATAGTTTTTTCTTTTCTTTTTTTTTTTTTTTGAGATGAAGTTTTGCTCATCACTCAGGTTGGAATGCAATGGCATGATCTTGGATTACTGCATCCTCTGCCTCAAGTGATAAGCAATTCTCCTGCCTCAGTCTCCCAAGTAGCTGGGATTACAGGCATGTGTTGCCAGGCTCAGCAATTTCTTTTTTGTATTCTTAGAGACAGGGTTTCACCATGTTGGCCAGGCTGGTCTTAAACTTCTAATTTCAGGTAATGCACCCACCTCAGCCTCCCAAAATTCTGGGATTACAGACATGAGCAACCATGCCCAGCTTCTTCCTTCCTTCCTTCCTTCCTTCTTTCCTTCCTCCCAGCTCAGCCTCCCCAAATGCTGGGATCACAGACATAAGCAACCGCACCTGGTCCCCATAGCTTCTTTTATGAATCATGTTGCATGATATACTTCTCTCTTCTAATCCCTTATGAACAGAGTATCCAAGTGGCTTTTGGAAAAGTAAACATGATCATGAAACTTGGTTGTGTAAAGTCCTTCCTTATGGCTGTTCCAATGTGGTCAACAGGGTCTGGGTAAATCAGCTTCACTGCCCTTCCAGGCTTGTCAGGTGCCAATTTGCTACATGCCTAGCATAATCACTCTGTATATACTCTCAATTCCTTAGTCAATGCCTCCCCCACTGAAGAACCAGGGATATATACCCCTTACTGTCTCTTTGATCTTCTGTTTACATCTCAATTATTATGACGTCTCAGTTTAAATGACATGTCTCCCAGGGACCCTCCCCTTATCACTCAGACACAGGCAGCTATCCTGTCATTCAGTCTCAAAAACTGCATTTCCTACATCCCTATTCCTTGCTAAATAACTTTAATTAGTTACTGAAACCTAGCGACTAAATGACAAATATAAAAATAAAATATGTACATTGATTTTAATGGGAAAAATTATTTGCAGTTCTGTATCAAATCAGCATATCTAAGTAATTCATACAGCTAGGAATATTATATAGGAATTGAATGATTCGAAAGTAAGGAATACGCAATAGCTTGAAAGTAAATAAATAGTCTGCGTGTGGAATGTAATCTAAAGAAGATTTTACTGGTCAGGGGAGAGAGAATAGTTGATTGTGGATAGTAGCTAGAAAAGCAGTGAGAAGGAAGGGAAGTTATTTGGAAGAATTCTTTCTCCTGTAAAAATGTCCCAATATTTTGGGGGGACTCATATGACCTTTCACTCAAACTACACTTAAAAGGAAAGTGATAGCACAGAAAAATAACTTTAAAGCAAAATCAAGGCTAAACACAAAACTGTTAGAATGTTCTGAAATAGTGCTCAAGTAAAAAGAACATTTGAGCATAGGATGCTATATCATCATCCCTCACTTGGCAATGCAAAATATTTGGGGTTCATCTAAACATCACACATAATTCAAATTTGTTATACATGACATTCTCTTACTAGAAATTCTTATGAAGAGAAAATAGATTGTAATGTCCAAATACAACTTCTTAAAATGCGGTTTTTGTATCAGAAATTTTATTGAAAGAAAGTGTTTTATTAAGCCAAAAGTAGTATACATTTTAAAAATAGCTTATAACTTTTAAATTATATATGTAATACATGTATGTATAATTGTGTTAGTTATAATTTATAACTGTAAGTCAACAGCAAAGATATAATTCTCTAAGGTAAGTCTATAATTACACATTTACTTGCACAAATTATTTGTTTAATATTCCATCTCTACCACTAGAGAATAAATTCCATGAAGGGAGTTTACTGTTGTATTCCTGGCACCTGGCACAGTGCAATAAACAATGTCTTAGGATTGTGTCCCATGGTACAGAAATCAGAGCCAGGGGAAAGCAAAACTGAACTGAAAGCAAGAAATAAGCAAGTTGGTGGAGGGATAAAGAAAGGAATGATCTTAAACTTACTATTACCATGAGAGAAACGAGTGGGGGACTATGGGACAAACACACACATTATTTTCATGCATTCTTTTATATTTAAACTGGTAAATAGTTTATTGTTTCTTCATTTAGACCCAAAAGTAGAAAAGATGTGATCAGGTTTCTGTATAATATCTTTTTCTCTCTGTCTTTCCATACAAATAAAACGTCTGTTGTAATGGTTGTCACAGGACATGCATGACTCAATAAATGGTTTGCATATTTCACAGGGTAATTTATTTCTCAAAATACAAATAAACAATATAAGTTGTTATCTGCGCCATTAGCCCATAATGATGCCACAACCATATGTATGCTAAATCATGTGTGAGATTTTTAACACCTTCTCTCCTCATTTCAGCACAGTGAGGTTGGACAGCTCCCTTTGGATAGGCAGGGTTGGCCTTTCTAAGCCACAAGTTCAGTTAGATTCAACAAATAACCTTTGTACATGCTAAGATAATTTAAACACGAGACAATGTGACCGAAAAACCACAACCTGAAGTCTTTTCATACAGGGTGAAGCAAAATGTGCAGCGGCTTTGAAAATGACCTTCTTAATGAAGACATAGGTTGGACTGGTAGCAAAGTTTTATTTAAGCGCCTTTCAGATGCATACCTGTTTTCAACCAAGTTAAATCACCCCCCGCCCCACCCTGACCCCCACCAAAAGGGAAAGAAACAAGTTTGACCTATTTTGAGCCAAAGTCACACTGTTCTGGCTGTTAAGAATATGATTAGCTTCTGAGAGTGACTGATGCCCTGGATTTTCAATCATGTTAGAATTCTGGAATAATGGAATTTCTTATGAGGTCCATGAAAAGGTCTTATAGACTTTCAACAGCAACTTCCTCCTCCTTCCTAGGAACGATATTTACTTCTGCCAATCAACTTCTGTTTACAGCTATATGGATATACAGGTTTATAGTTTGGTCTATGTCAAAAGATCTGAAAAGTAGTGGTGCATTCAATATCCTTCCCCTAGGTTCAAATGCCAATTGATCTGGCTTTAATGGAAGTTCATTAGTTCTTCCAGCATTAAAATTTCAGACAAATATTATTTTAATAAAAAATGGTGTCAGACTAGACCATAAGTAAAAGTCAGATCCCACTGTCCATATGGACACCTATATTTGAATCCTACATTCACCACTGGTTATTGCTTATTTTCATGTGCTTTAATTTTCTTATCCACAAGGTGGGAATTACAGCAATATGTAATATGGCAGAGTCCCCTGCATATTACTTTTAGCAGTAATACAGAAGTATCAATGTTATGCTTGCTACTATTTTTATAGTTGTAGAGTTTTTAAAAATAAAATATAAAACTTAGAAACCATTTTTCAATGAAGAAACTGTGTTGGATTAATATTTTGGCCTTTCACCAAAGGAGTGAAGATGTTGAGATACAAGTTTATCTCCTTTAACTTTTAGAGGCATTTTATTGATAGAGATTGAGAAATATTACTATAAGATTTCCAAATTGTATATGTAGTTAAATTAAATGCTATAGTTATAATTTACACACACTTCCTGAGATAGGCCCTATGTTTTGGTCAGATGAAATTAAAATTTTTGGTTTATATTTTTGTTGAGCTCATTACCTATTAAACACTTATAAATACATGAGTTGTATTAATGTGTTAAAGAATAAGTACTTATTCTTCAGTACTTCAGGCTGGGCATAGTGGCTCAGACCCGTAATAATCCCAGCACTTTGGGAGGCGGAGGCGAGCAGATCACTTGAGGTCAGAAGTTCAAGACCAGCCTGGCCACCATGGTGAAACCCCATCTCTGCTAAAAATACACACACACACAAAACCTAGCCAGGCACCACAGTACAAGCGTGATCCCAGATACTTAGGAGGCTGAGGCAGGAGAATTGCTTGAACCCAGGAAGCAGAGGTTGTGGTGAGCCAGAATAACACCACTGCACTCCAGCCTGAGCAACAGAGTGAGACTCCATCTCAAAAATATATACATACATACATACATGCTTCAATTTGTCTTCCAATATGACTGAGAACTCTTTTACTATACTGACCCTCCCACATATAATAACTATAAACTCCAGACAAAATTAAAACATAACCACTTGAAGGCACTTGGAAACAAGCAAACAAAACATGCATGGATATATGAAAGGAATCATTATTTGAAAGAAGGGAATGACACTGAGTGAGTTTCCCATTTTCACAGCATCTAGCTGATGGCAAGCACCCCAACATGCTACACTGAATGATTAAAAGTCCAATGGAAAATCACAGTATGTCTTACCTAGCAAACCAAAGGATAGAGATTGGGACACTCATAACTACAAAAACTGAATAGGGTTCCAAAAAGAGAGAACAAGAGAGGAGGACTCTAGGTTTTGAATATAAACTTTACCTGAATCTCCTACTGATGGTTGAAACACCCATGCACAGAAAATGTACCCACAACCAAGCTACAGGTTTGTTATATAAGTAAACTTATGTCATAGAGGTCTGTTGTAAAGATTATTTCATCACCAAGGTATCAAGCCTAATTCCCATTAATTATTTTTCCTGACCCTTTCCCTCCTCTCCCCCTCCCCCCTCTGCCCTCCAACAGACCCCAGTGTGTTGTACCCCTCTATGTGTCCATGAGTTCTCATCATTTAGCTCCCACTTATAAGTGAGAACATGGAATATTTGGTTGTCTGTGCCTGTGTTAATTCACTTAGGATTATGGCCTCCAGCTCCATCCATGTCCCTGCAAAGGACATGATCTCGTTCTTTTTATGGCTGCATAGTATTCCATGGTGTATATGTACCATATTTTCTTTGCCCAGTATATCAATATTGGGCATCTAGGTTGATTCCAAGTCTTTGCTATTGTTAATGGTGCTGCAATGAACATACTAGTGTATGTGTCTTTATAATAGAATAGTTTTTATTTCACTGGTTACATACCCAGTGATGGGACTGCAGGGTCAAATAATATCTTTTTTTAGGTCTTTAGATAATAGATGCTTAGTAATTTGGAGTTGAATGAAAAAAAATAGGGAGAGTGGAGGGAAAGTTGCATCAAAGAGAAAAATGAGTGTTGCTGGCTACTTTGATTCTGATGACCAGTGTATTCACAGAATTCAGACATGGTGAGATTTTACAATAAACCAAAGGGTCCTTTTAAAAGCCTGTTTTGAATGTCAACTAAATTCAAGGAACTTTGCAGGTGTTCAGTGTACAGTGATATTGAGCAGGACCCTGGCATAAAAACAGATGGCACATTCAAAAAAGGTGATGAAAGAGACTTTAATGAATGAATTCCTTGGAAATCAATCAACAGGGGATGCAGAAGTATCCTGAAGCAAGCAACAAGGGAAATGCCATTATCACTCCTAGATTACTCCACCAGGGGAAAGTGAGGAAAGTCACTGCCAAAGCCTGATAAGTGCTGTAGCTGTGTAATAAGCCTGTCTGGTGGAAGCTGTGGTCTTGGCTAGAGGAACCAGCTATACGAATGAGCATAAAGCCATAGTAAACATACCAAACCACAGTCTAGGAGGAAGAAAACTGGGGAATAACCATTGTAACATCTCTGTTCTCTCCTACCAATTCCTCCCATGGGCTAAACTGAACTAGTGGCCAGAAGGCAAGGAAGCCCAATTGGTGCAGCGTCTTAGGGCTTTAGAGAACAAAGCAAAGTGGGGATGGTTAGAAGGCGGACCCTTTCAACAAATGGAGGAGAGCAGACAAAGCCCCTATCTTTTGATATTTGTAGTTGAGTTGTTAAATAACAGGGCAACAGTAGGCCTGGTCTTTATCAACATCCCCTCAAATTACCCCCACGAAGTGATCTCACTTGGCCTATTCTGTAAAACTAATATTGATTCCTTAATTATGAGCATTTTCAAATGCACAGTCAAGCAGGGTTTGACCTTAATATCTCCAACCTCAGGATGCTTCATCACCAAAGAAACAGGCTGAGAAAAATAAGTGTTATTCACCTAGCGTTACATGGCTAGTTATTGTGAGAACCAGGACTGGTACCACATTTTCTGAATTTAATCTCGCCAGCATTTCTTCCACTACAACTTTAAACGTAAAATGTGGGCATTTTATTTTGGTTGCCAGTGAAGTCTCTTGCAGCCTGGCTTTAGAGCATTTTACCATTTCTAGTATGCTTCCTCAGCCTCCACTGGGATCTGCAACCAGGGTCTGCTTCCCAAGCATAGAGTACACACGCGCAACATGAAATCCCAGTCAGTTTCGTAAAATCACTAACATCCTCCTAACAGCAACAATGCAATGAATGTTTGTAAAGTACCAGACACTGAAAAGCACCTTTTCAAAAGCATTAATTGGGTCAGGCATGGTGGCTCACACCTGTAATCCCAGCACTTTAGGAGGCTGAGGCAGGTGGATCACCTAAGGTCAGGAGTTTGAGACCAGCCTGGCCAACATGGTAAAACCCCATCTCTACTAAAAATACAAAAAATGAGCTGGGTGTGGTAGCAGGCACCTGTAATCCCAGTTACTCAGGAGGTTGAGGCAGGAGAATTGCTTGAACCCAGGAGGCGGAGGTTGCAGTGAGCTGAGATCATACTGTTACACTCCAGCCTGGGCAACAAGAGCAAAACTCCATCTCAGAAAAAAAAAAAAAAAAAAAAGAAAAAAAAGCATTAATTCATTGAATTCTTTTGAAGACCATGCAATGTGGCAATGTGGCAATGTGGATAATATTATCCCCATTTTACAGACAAGATGAGAAAATTGGAGCAGCAAGAGATCAAGTAACTTGCCATATCTCCTGTTATTAAGATGAGGGTACAGCCAGAAGCTGAACCTCTGTAATTGAAGCCCTATGCTGTTAACCATTCTATTACCTTGGGGGTAAGTGAACTGAAGCCATGCCTGACCTTGGTGGCTAGTGATGTATTAGCACCAGGCTGATGGAGTGAGACCCAATTCATAATTTATCTCTGTAAAAAAAATGCTTCCTGTATTGTGCCCCTGACAACTGAACCCTTTAGCAGCATCAAAGGGAATTACGTTGGAAGAAAAATGGCATGTCTGTGAATACTACATTATCTTCGGGTCCAGTAAATTGATTTTTATTTTCAGAGATAAAATATTTCCAGGAGTGCTGTCTGCATTGGCAGGATGCCAGGGACAGTTGAACTTTTCCTTCAAGTCTTCTGGGTTAGTCTAAGCCTTTTAGTTTCAGAGACTTCTCAGAGAAGCCTGTTGGTGTGGAAAGAATGTAGACATCTTTGCTTCGGTTAGAATTCATCTTTGGAATTAAAGATTGTGTGTTCTTCACAGTTCTTATCAAAGAGGCTGAGCACAGGAGAAATAAAGCAACCCAGAAAGAGGAAGCTTTGCTTTTGTTGAGAGAAATTAGGGGCCAGGAGTAGTGGCTCACACCTGTAATCCCAGCACTTTGAGAGACTGATGTGGATAGATTACTTAATATCTGGAGTCCAAGACAAGCCTAGCCAACATGATGAAATGCTGTCTCTACTAAAAATACAAAAATTATCTGGGCATGGTGGTGCACGCCTATAACCCCAGCTACTCAGGAGGCTGAGGCATGAGAATTGCTGGAACCTGGGAGGCAGATGTTGCAGTGAGCTGAGGTCTCACCACTGCACTCCAGCCTGGATGACAGACCAAGACTCCGTCTCAAAAAACAAAACAAAACAAAAACAAAAGAGAAATTAGGACTTAAACTCCTCCTAAAGCCTTTTGGAGTGGCTGACTCCAGTGTCTTCTCTTTCCTCTGCATCACTGCAATAAATATTCATAAATCAAAGAAACATGGCAAGAATAGCCAACATTTACTAGGGCTTTTTAATGTGCCAAGTACTGACCCAACTGTCTTACATAGTTATTGCATTTAATCCTTGCAACAAACTGATGAGGCTGGTACAATTATTACCACTTTTTCCAGGTAGGAAACCAGAAATTTATAAAGTTAATTATGAAACCAAGATTAACATTTAAACTTTTTAGTTTAAATTTTAACTTAAAAATTTAAATTTTTTAATTTAAATTTGTGGCTGGGCACAGTGACTCATGCCTGTAATCCCAGAACTTTGGGAGGCTGAAGCAGGAGTATCACCTGAGGTCAGAACTTTGAGACCAGCCTGACCAACATGGTGAAACCCCATCTCTACTAAAAATACAAAAATTAGCTAGGCTTGGTGGCAGGTGCCTATAATCCCAGCTACTCAGGAGGCTGAGGCAGGAGGACCACTTGAACCCAGGAGACAGAGGTTGCAGTGAGCCAAGATTCTGCCAATGCATTCCAGCCTGGCTAACAGAGTGAGACTCAGTCTCGAAAAGAAAAAAAAAATAAAATTGTAATTTAACATTAAATATTAATCATAAACCAAGCAGCTCAATTCTCAAATTTATATTTTAATTTAGATCTGGTTTGACTTAAGTTGTTTTCAACCCACATTCGAATTACCTGTAGAAAACTTTAAATATGCTGATATAAACCCCTACTCACAAATCCAATACAATGGGATAAGCACTGTGCAACATTTTTCAAAACTCCCCAAGTGATTCTGATGTGTAGGGGAGAAACTAAAACACTGAGCCTAATGGATACATCGCATCAGCAAGTGAGCACACTGAAACAACGAAATAGCTTAATAATAGGGGGGTGTTTGTATTTTTTAGTTTTTTGGTTTTGGGTTTTTTGTTTTGTTTTGTTTTTTGAGATGGATTCTTGCTCTGTGGCCCAGGCTGGAGTGCAGAGGTGTTATTTTGGCTCACTACAGCCTCCACCTCCCAAATACAAGTAATTCTCATGTCTCAGCCTCCTGAGTAGCTGGGATTACAGGTGCCCGCCACCACACCCAACTACTTTTTGTATTTTTAGTAGAGATGGGGTTTCACCATGTTGGCCAGGCTGGTCCTGAACACCTGACCTCAGGTAATCCACCTGCCTTAGTCTCTCAAAGTGCTGGGATTACAGGCATGAGCCAAATAATGGTGTTTATCTTCATACTCTATCCACCATGCTACCCTCTTATAAGAAAAGGTCCAGATCCCTCTATAGATGAAGACATTTTGAACTGTTTCTAGCAGCCAAGATGTAAGGTTGGCTTTTAGACATCATCTTATGCAGGAGATATTAATATTTCATCTTGGTGGCTCTGTAATATTTCAGGGCTATCCAACCGTCCTCGAGGCAACATTCAGAAAGAGCAATCTAAGTGACCAAGAGGGAGATTTTCTGTCACTGATAAAATATAACACACCAGCCCCATGTCAAGCCTGAATGCATCTTCACCATTGGAGCAAGCAGAGACCACCAGAAACCTAACCATTCGTTCTGTAAAATAACTACTACGACATTTAACGGGACTCATCGGTGGAACAGAGCAGTTTTCATATTAACCATTCTGATAGAAAAGGCATCCCTTTTTGTAGGGCAACAGACACTGACTGCAAGATTATTCAATCACCCATCTTTAATCAGTTGAATGGGACAAGTCTACTTTGCTATCAAAGGGCAATTGAGGAAAAGTGACAGTTCTATAGATCATTGTGGATAATATTTTGTTAAAAGAGACTATTTATTGCCTTTATAACCAGCATGCCTTTCAAGGGGTTTACATTCAGGGAGACCATATCTTTATTAAAGCAGATTTAAATATAAATAAAATATGGCTAATTGAGAGAAATGGACACATTGTCTGATCATTGGGCCTCCCCTAGACTCAGAAAGTCAGAATAGAAAAATTATCTTGGTTTCAAAATTCTAATGTTTACCAATATGTAGTTGGTAGGAAAATGATACTATGAGAAAGCAACAGAATTATGTAATGAGTCCTTCCGCAATTAAAAATGCATGCACTATTTCATGAATAATAATGTATTACTAATTTATAAATTATAAGATCATATATAACAGTATACCAGTCAATCACTAAAGAGAAAGAATATCATCAAAGGTTACAATTTTTAACCCTTTCTTATGTACCCCACCTTTAATGCATACTTTCACATTGAGCCACAAATTTTGAATTTTGTGATGATCACATCTTTACTTTTTTAAAAAAATTTTACCAGTTGCTTCTTTTTCTTTTTTTTCTTTATTTTACTTTAAGTTCTAAGATACGTGCACAGAACGTGCAGGTTACATAGGTATACATGTGCCATGGTGGTTTGCTGCACCTGCCAACCCATCATCTAGGTTTTAAGCCCCACATGCATTAGGCATTTGTCCTAATGCTCTCACTCCTCTTTCCCCCATCCATCCTTTCAACAGGTCCCAGTGTGTGATGTTTCCCTGTGTCCATGTGAACTCCGTGTTCAGCTCCCACTTATGAGTAAGAACATGATGTGGTGTTGGTTTTCTGTTCTTCTACTAGTTTGCTGAGAATGATGGCTTTCAGCTTCATACATGTCCCTGCAAAGGACATGAACCCCTTCCTTTTGTATGACTGCATAGTATTCCACGGTGCATATGTGTCACATTTTCTTAATCTAGTCTATCATTCATTGCTTTTTCAACATGTCATTTACTTTTCAAGTTTTTGAACCATATATAAATCATACTGTACATATTATTTAATATTTGTTTTTACTTTACTTCTTGCTCAAAGTATTTTGTGAGATGTATTTACGATGTGTGAAAATATTATTTATTTTTTAGGCACAATATTCCCTGGCATGAATATACCCCAATACATTCACCTATTTGCCTACTGTTGGATCTATTGGATGTTACCAGTTTTGTTTGGTTTTGTTTTGTTTCTTCTTTTTAGATGTGCTGCTGGAAGCAATGGTGCTAACAATGTTGAAGAGGTTCCTTAGGGCATATTCCTAGAAATGGAATTGCTGGTCTCTAGGACATAAATGATTTTAACCTATTACATAATCATGAATGCAATCTAAAACTACTGCAGTGCCCTCAACAAGCAGGTGTATTCAAGTACCCATTCTCCACATCCATATTTTTAGACTTTGTGATTTGGCAAAACTGGTATATATGACTATTCTTATTGTGGTTTTAATTTACATTTTTCTGTTTACTAATGAAGATGAGTGTCTTTTTCTATTTTATTGGCCATTTATCCTTTATCTTCTGTGGAGGCTGTTTTATGGATTTTGGCTATTTTATTATTGATTGGTATTCCTTAAGGGAAATTTTAAATATAAGCTGTCATCAACATTTTATGAATCATATGTGTTGTTAATAACTTCAACAGTTTGCAATATGCTTTTAACCTTTTCTGTTAGATTTGTGTCTTATAAACAAAACTTCAAATCTGGGCATAGTAAATTTATCAATCTTTGTCTATATGGCTATGAGTTTAATATCTGGATTAAGAAATTCTATTTTACCAGCTGGACGCGGTGGCTCAAGCCTGTAATCCCAGCACTTTGGGAGGCCGAAGCAGTTGGATCACGAGGTCAAGAGATCGAGACCATCCAGGCCAACATGGTGAAACCCCGTCTCTACTAAAAATACAAAAAATTAGCTGGGCATGGTGGTGCATGCCTGTAATCCCAGCTACTCAGGAGGCTGAGGCAGGAGAATTGCCTGAACCCAGGAGGCGGAGGTTGCGGTGAGCCGAGATCATGCCATTGCACTCCAGCCTGGGTAACAAGAGTGAAACTCCATCTCAAAAGAAAAAAAAAAAGAAATTCTATTTTACCTAGATGACATAAAAGACATTCTTCTGTGTTTTCCACTCTTAAAGTTTTAAAACTTTGTCTTTTATATTTAAACATCTAATTGCCTTGAAACTATTGAAAGATGCAGTTATTCTCTCTCTCTCTCTCTCTCTCTCTCTCTCTCTCTCTCTCTCTCTCTCTCCCCCCCCCCCCCAGCTGTTGTGTTATTGGGCTGCCATGGGTTATTAAGGGTGCTCTCCTTTCCTCATTGATACACAGTTGCTATCCTCTTTCAATGATAGTTTTCATAACCATGTAGGTGTTTCTATCTAGACACTTGTTTTTCTCTAATTTATTCTGATCCATTGCTCTGTTTGTCTGTTTGTACATCTCTAGTGCACTCACACTGTCTTATTATACTTTTATATTAAGTCTAATTGAGTTTGGCAAGTATTCTACTTTTTATTTTATCTAGGGATGTCTTTGGCTATTTTTGGTCATTTGTTCTTCAATATAAATTTTAAAATCATTTGATAAGTTTCACAAACAGATGCTATTCAACTTTACTGGCAACTGAACTGGATCTCTTGATGAGTTTGGGGGGAAAACTGGCATTTTTCTGATGTTATTAAATCTTCCTGGAACACGGAATATCTATCCATTTATTTAATTCTTCTTTACATTTTTTTAAAAAAGCTCAAATTTTCTCAAAATGGTCTTGCCCATATTTAGTTCGACTTACTCTTTGGAGCTTTGACTATTTATTCTATTTTTAAAATTTCTTTAATTTTCTTTTCTGTGACTAATTGAGCTTCTTACCCACCCTACCCCAATTTTTTTCTTTCTTTTCTGGTAAGTTATGCACTCTAATTCAATTGCATTCATATTTACTCTAGAATTTCCTGCAGGCATATGTAATAAAATCTAAAACTTATCTCTATTTGTAATTTTCTACTAAATATTATATATAACATAGAATGTTTGAACTTGAGTAACCTTCCTCCTAATTTATAGTGTCTTTATCAAGTAGCTTAGATCATTTTCATTTTTAACTCTGCAAATGAATGTTATTTATGTTGTTTTATAGCAACAAAACTGTTGACATGTTTACTGTTTTCTTCGATCGCCATCTCTTCCTTGCTTCTAGGATCAAGTGCGTTATGAAAACAAAAAAATGCTGTAGATTTTGATTCATTTATTCACTCATTAATTTTACAAATATATTTTCAGAACCTATTGGGTCAGGCACTGTACTAGATGCTAGAAAATAAATCAGGAGCAAACAGCACAAGTCTTCTTCTGACTCGCATTTAGTGGAAGAAGAGACACTAATCAAAGAATCACACAAATGCAACACGACACTGCAATGAAGTTCTCTGATGGAATGGTTCCAGAGTGTGGGAGTAAATGACTGGGGATGGGGATCTCACTTGGTCTGGGGCTCAGAAACAAGTTACGTTAATATGAAAGATGGAGGCCCTACCTAAGTGAAAGGGATAAAGAGTGTGCAAAATATGTAATAGTAGGGGAAAAAATGGGGCCGATTCAACCAAGCAAACAACATTCTAAAATCCTACATGAGAAAAGAGAACATGGAGTATTCGGAAAACAAAAAGAAAACCCCATGGGTGGCACGTATGTGGAAGGGGCAAAGGACCACACAGGAAGGATGCGACAATCCTAAATCTAAACTTAGATCCAGGTGCGGTGGCTCACACCTGTAATCCCAGCACTTTGGGAGGCCGAGGCAGGCAGATCACCTGGGGTCAGGAGTTTGAGACCAGACTGGCCAACAAGGTGAAACCCCGTCTCTACTAAAAATACAAAAATTAGCTGGGCATGGTGGTGGGCTCCTGTAATCCCAGCTACTTGGGAGGCTGAGGCAGGAGAATCACTTGAACCTGGGAGGCAGAGGTTGCAGTTAGCAGAGACTGCACCACTGCACTCCAACCTGGGCAACAAGAGTGAAACTCCAACTCAAATAAATAAATAAACTTAGATGTGTTATCCTCAAATTTCCTCTCCAATCAGTACTATTCTCATTCCACAAACGAGGTGCTTAACATTCAGAAATATTAAGCACCTGGTGTGAGGTCCAACAGCTAGCAGTTGATCACCCTGACGTTTGAGTTTATTCATCCTATTTCCAAAACTTATTCCCTTTCTGTCTATCTGCACCACCCTGTCCCCTAGGAAGAAGAATTTAGACTTGAGCAGGGAAATATGTGATAGTTATTGAGTCAAGAAGGTCCCTGATGCAAGGCTTTTAGATTTGTTCTTTGTTTGTTTGATGTTCTATTTTTAAGCAAAATTGACCTGGCAGTGGTGGGCAGGAGTCTTTCAGCTTTATATGCTTTGCTACTAAATGGTTTCTCATGCCTAAACTTAACCCCATCATGTCCATATCACTAACCTTCTCCAATAAGTCCACCCTGATTATTTGAAATGCATAAATAATGCTCTCCTTTCTAATCAGAACTGGTTGATTAGTATCTCTATCCAATCCTTCAACAGTTGTTTCAGGCAGACAGCAACCAAATTAGCATATTGATAAACCAACCAATGAAATCCCCCTAATTTTGTTGGTTGGAAGGCTATAAAGCACTGTAGGAGACAAGCGAGAGGGCCCAAAGGCTCGTGACTTAAATTTTTAATCATTATTGCATAAGCTATGTTTGGATTGGGTAGCCATCCTAGCTTTCCCTCCTATATCTGCAGATGAGAATATTTAAATTGCAATGTTGGCTGGGCACAGTCATTCATGCCTGTAATCCCAGCATTTTGGGAGGCCAAGACAGGTGGATCACCTGAGGTCAGGTGTTCAAGACCAGTCTGACCAACATGGAGAAACTCCATCTCTACTAAAAATACAAAAAAAAAAAAAAAGTCAGCCTAGCATGGTGGTACATACCTGTAATCCTAGTTACTCAGAAGGCTGAGGCAAGAGAATCACTTGAACCTGGGAGACAGAGGTTGTGGGTGAGCCAAGATTGCACCATTGCACTCCAGCCTGGGCAACAAGAGCAAAACTCTGTCGAAAGAAAGAAAGAGAAAGAGAGACAGAGACAGACACAGAGAGAGAGAGAGAGAGAGAGAGAGAGAGAGAGAGAGAGAGAGAGAGAGAGAGAAGGAAGGGAGGGAGAAAGGAAGGAAGAAATCTGTATCAATTTCCCATCCCAACAGGAGCGAATATATGCGCACCTATTTTACAACACCCTTTTCACCATATCAGAGCACCATCTTTCAAACAAGCATTGTTGACTGAGTAAGTAAAATGTAACTCCATTGCTTTTGTAATTAACATTTTTTTTCTTGGATTATGAGTGAGGTTGATGTTTTTCTGTGTCTTGAGGAGTTGTAATTCTACTTTCGTGATATATCAATGTCTATCCTTTTCTGGTTTTTCTTTTTTTGTATGCCTTGATTAATTTGAAGAAGTTTTTATATAGTAAAGACCAATCCTTTGCCATATTGCTACACTTCTTCCAGTTTATTTTTTTGCCTCTGGTTTTGTTCATGCACTTTAATTATTATTATTTTAACAAACAGTCATTTGTTAATTTTATTCCCTTACATGTATTAAATAATAGTCAGTGTCTGAGGTTATTCTATTTCACAAAGTAAATAAAATGATAACTATGAAGAGATTGAATGTGGTTACGATAATGCAATAGTGTTAAGCCAGTTTCTGAAGCAGGGAAGGTCCTATTAGACATACGATCATATCAGGTCATATATATCAAGTCCTGACACAGTAGATGTGGGTCTCACTTCAGTTTTGTGGAGCAGGGAGCTTAGACAAAGTCTGGTCAATTCAGAATATGTATTTGGGCTCCACGGTTGGAATGTGCATTTGGACTCATCGATCCTGTCTCTAGACATCTCACATTCATGCCAGGTCTCTTAATTAGAGAAGCCTACATTTACTTCTAGTCGAATAAGCCTTCAATGTCTTATTCCACTAGAGCATCCTTTTAAATGTATTAGCTTAGGTAATCCTCAGACAACCTTATAAAGAATATGTTAGTCAGGGTTCTCAAGAAAAACTGAACCAATAGGATGCCTATATAAAAATATAAAAGCACAGTTATCTTAAGGAATAGGCTCATGCAATTATGGAGGCTGACGAGTCCAGAATTTGCAGGGTGGGTGATCAGACTGGAGACCCAGCAAGAACCAAGGCCACAGTTTAAGTCCAAAGGCTGTCTCCTATAAAATTTCCTCTTGCTCAGAAAAAGTCAATCTTTTGTTCTAGTCTGGCCTTCAACTGACTGGATGAGGGCCTGCCGACATGATGGAGGACAATGTGTTTGACTCAAATCCACTGATTTCAATGTTAATCTCATCCAAAAACACCCTCATAGAAATATCCGGAACAATGTTTGACGAAATATTCAAGCACTGTGGTCCAGCCAAGTTGATACACAAAATGAAGCATCAAAGAGAGGTACTTTTATTATCTCCACTTTATAGAGGACAAAGTTGCAGCACTCAGAGGTTAAGTAATGCATCCAATTTTAGAGTCAGACCTTCACCCAGGCAGCTGGGCTCTTCACCACAGAAGTAGGACTCTGCCTGCTCTACATACTCCCTGGGATGCTTGTCAAGAGGATGTGTGTAAAAGATTCAGTTTAGGCCGGGTGCGGTGGCTCAAGCCTGTAATCCCAGCACTTTGGGAGGCCGAGGCGGGTGGATCACGAGGTCAAGAGATCAAGACCATCCTGGTCAACATGGTGAAACCCCGTCTCTACTAAAAAGACAAAAAATTAGCTGGGCAAAATGGCACATGCCTGTAATACCAGCTACTCAGGAGGCTGAGGCAGGAGAATTGCCTGAACCCAGGAGGCAGAGGTTGCAGTGAGCCAAGATCTCACCATTGCACTCCAGCCTGGGTAACAAGAGCGAAACTCTGTCTCAAAAAAAAAAAAAAAAGATTCAGTTTAATATCAGATAAAAATTAACTGCTCAATATAGGTTTTTCAATAATAAAATCTCACCAAATCTAATTTCTGGATTTGCATAGAGTCAGGAAAGATCTCTTCCTCAAAAGAGTCAAATCCATAGCAGCTCTGCCTTTAATAATCAGGCAAAATGCAGCCATTTCTGATTTCCTTGATTAGAATTTATATTAATATCACTTATTATCCTGGTTAGATTAAAAATACCAGAGCTGGGAAATATATGCATGTGGGTTCTAAACTGAAAGGCTTAATTTTATGTTAAGGTGTTCATTCCATTTTTATTTCTATGATCTCATCATTTAAAAAGTTTTTGTCTGATCAGAAGCATAGACACTGGTCTAAGAAACCTAATTCCTGGGCCGGGCACCGTGGCTCATGCCTGTAATCCCAGCATGAGACTTTGGGAGGCCAAGGTGGGCAGATTATGAGGGCAGGAGCTGGACCAGCCTGATCAACATGGTGAAACTTTGTTTCTACTAAAAATACAAAAATTAGCTGGGAGTGGTGGCGAGTGCCTGCAATCCCAGCTACTCAAGGGGTTGCCAGGAGAATCGCTTGAACCTGGGAGGCGGAGGTTGCAGTGAGCCTAGGTTGTACTACTGCACTCCAGCCTGGTTGATAGAGCAAAACTCCAATTCAAAAAAAGAAAAATAAGAAACCTAATTCCTGCCCTCTCATTTAGCAGCTAGGTGGCATTAACTATATGAGGCATTAATGTGCCCATTTCTGAAATGAGAATGTGACTCCACACTGTGGCAGGATTACTGTGTAAATCATTAAAGCACTCTTCCCCAGCAAATGTGAATACAAATGAACGGTGTTACATAAAGACTTTATCCAAAAGACAGATAATCCTCATGCCTATGGGGCCACACTAACCATTACAGGAGGAATTTGAAATTAAAAAAAAAAAAAAGCTAATTCTGTCTGAATAGGTACTATATTAATAATAACAAATGATAATTCTAGATTGCCAGATTTAGGGTAATTATTTTAATTGCATGTTTCACCATCTGGATGACAGTCCTGCGTGTTTAAACAAGTTTTCAATTAGTATTTCGAGGAATTGCCAAGAAAATTGTTCTCTATGCGTTAAATTTCTTTCCCTTCTTTCATAATAATTTCCCTTTGTTTTCCCTTTTAATTTTAGGTTTTAAAAGGCCTGTACCTCTGGCAGAGTGAGTACAGTGACAATGACAGTAAAGGCAACAATTTGGGGACGAGCCTTGGCTCTACTACTCAGGTAGATAGGAGTTTGACTTCTTGGTGCCTCGTTTCTTCATGTGTCAAATTGTAAAGGATACCTCTTAAACAGGACTGTAGTAAGGATTAAGTATGACAAGCCACATACATTCTTGGCACGGGGCCTGGCACATAGAAGTTCTATGCCATCCACCTCTTATTACCAATGGCAAGAACACCATTTTGAAGACTGCAAAGCTATTTTAGGCACCATATATGATTGTGTCTTTCACACCAACCCTACATGGTGCAGATTACTAGCCCCATTTACAGACACAGAAACCGAAGCTCTAACAGTTTAAGAAATGAGCTCTGGGCTGGGCGCAGTAGCTTATGCTTGTAATCTCAGCACTTTGGGAGGCTGAGGTAGGCAGATCACCTGAGGTCAGGAGTTCAAGATATGAACACCAGTCAACATGATGAAACACCGTCTCTACTAAGAAATACAAAAATTAGCCGGGTGTATTGGTGGGCACCTGTAATCTCAGCTACTTGGGAGATTAAGGCAGGGAGAATTTCTTGAACCCAGAAGGCAGAGGTTGCAGTGAAGTGAGATCACACCACAGTAGTCCAGCCTTGGTCACAGAGCGAGACTCCATCACACACACACACACACACACACACACACACACACACACACACACAGAGAGAGAGAGAGAGAGAGAGAGAGAGAGGAAGAAGAAGAAGGAGGAGGAAGAAGAAAGAAAGAAAGAAAGAAAGAAAGAAAGAAAGAAAGAAAGAAAGAAAGAAAGAAAGAAAGAAAGAAAAAAAAGAAAGAAAGAGAAAGAAAGAAAGAAAGAAAGAAAGAAAGAAAGAAAGAAAGAAAGAAAGAAAGAAAGAAAGAAAGAAGGAAGGAAGGAAGGAAGGAAGGGGAGGAAGAAAAGAAAAGAGAACAAAAAATGAGCTTCATCTCACTTGGCTTCAAGTGTCTCCACACTGGAGCCAGTCCTTCTGATTCCAAGTTTCATGTTTACTCTTACTGCGCTATGGAGTTTCCCAATGTACACATTTCAGATTAGAGATCTTTCTAAGAACAATTTTGGTGAAAAATGATGTGAAACAAATCAGAAAGAATTCACAATAACTCACATTCACACCAGGCACTATACCAGGAGTTACTTTAGTCTTCCCATCCCACCATGCAATTTGGTTTTTGTTTTTCCCATTTGTAAATGATGAAACGAAGGCTCAGCTACTGTCACACAAAAAGGGTTTCACATCCAGAAGCTTCTGAATTGCAGCCTGTTTGTTTGTTTGTTTGTTTATTTTTGCTACAAGTGTTTAAAGGAAATCAAGAATGATGGTCACAGCTGAAAGGTATAGCCCAAAATGTAAACACGACAATCTCTCAGTTTCACCTTCCTCTGGGGCACAATACCAGGCATTCACTGGTAGCACCTGGCAAAAGCAATGATCAGCTTGTGAGATGTGGGCAATAAAGATATTTTAAGATGCTTGAAAAAGATTTTCCATGAGGATAGACCTGAGATGGAAATGCAAAGCCGAACCTCTCTGCACACCAGGGAGGGAAAGATGGCAACAGCGGATCATCGTTTCTCTCTTGATATTGAGTGATTTGCAAGCTGGAAGTGAAGTTGGCTTGGAAAGGGAGAGAGATAACAAGGGAAAAAATATTCAATTTGAAGTTGCCTTCAAGGAAAAAATGTCACCCAGAAAATGATTTTATCAGGTTTGAAATGCAAATGCAATAAAATCCTTGATGTATTGGGATTGGTAAAATAATATCTCAGTATTGGGTGAAGAGAGGTTTTCAGTGCGGGGGAATTGTACGACTGGCTACAGGTAGCATATAAAAATCACTGTGTCTGGATCAGCTCAGGTCAGGAGTTTGAGAGACCAGCCTGACCAATATGGTGAAACTCCGTCTTTACTAAAAATACAAAAAAACTAGCTGGGCTGGTGTCAGGCACCCTGTAATCTTGGCTACTCGGGATGTTGAGGCAGAATTGCTTGGACCCCAATGGCAGAGGCTGCAGTGAGCTGAGATTACGCCATTACACTCCAGCCTAAGTGACAGGGCGAGCCTCCATTTAAAAAAAAAAAAAAAAATCACCATCTCAGAAAACAAAATTCCTAACGCTGGGTCATGTCTATGTAGAAATGAGATATTCAGGAACCAAACTATCAGAGGCATTTGAACCAGAGCAACTTTGTCTTGAATAGGAGCTGGATAAAATAAGGCTGAGACCTACTGGGCTGCATGCCCAGGACTCATTGTTAGTCACAGAATGAGACAGAAGGTTGGCACAGGATACAGATCACACACACCTTGCTGATAAAGCAGGATGCAGTAAAGAAGCTGGCCAAACCCACCAAAACCAAGAAGGTCATGAAAGTGACCACTGGTCATCCTCAGCGCTCATTATTTGCTAATTACAATTCATTAGCATGCTAAAAGACACTCCCAGCAGCACCAGAACAGTTTACAAATGCCGTGGCAATGACTGGAAGTTACCCTACAAGGTCGAAAAAGGGGAGGAACCCTCAGTTCTGTGAATGACAACCTTCTCTTGCATTCTGGAACAGGACTCCTTTCTGGTAACAAAACTTTTCTCTTGAACCATATTTCTACTTCCTATTCCAGAAACACCTACCAAAAGGAAGACCTCAGACCAATACCATCTGTATTTCCTTGTATCCAGCTGTAGTAGACAACTTTTGGGTGTCTGATCATCCTGTGTCACTCTTTTCACATGACTTTAGCAGGGGTGGGGTTCCACTGCCCTATGTATATGAAACGACCTTGACTGCTACATTTCTTCTATTTAATAATGTAGATAGATGTTTTTATATAGAGCTCTCCATGTAAATCATATATAGATCCAAAGTCGAAAACTTCAGTGTCACTGCACCTAAATAGTAGGTGGTGTAACTCCTTTAGTGGAAATAATCTGCCAGCAATACAGCCCAATGGGGCCACAGTTATATGACACGAGCTGGCCAGTACCAGGCAGGACCCATTGTTTTTTGTCAGTTGACATGGAAGCTTGGGTAGTTTGCACTCTATGTTAAATTTATCAGTCAGGGAACTCTTAGATATATATGGAAGCACAAAGTCAGGGGAATCTAGAAATTTTCTAGGAATTGGACTGTGGGCACTGTCAATAGAACATGTTATGACTATGAACAAAGCAAAATAAAAGAACCTTAATGCAACAGCAAGCTGTATTAAATGGGAAAATGACTAGGATAAGAGAGATGAGGCATTTGGTTGCAGTGCCCTGCACAACCTGGTATTTTATATTCGGTTCTACACAGTATTCTTTTAGAGGGAAACTAAAAAACTAGAATTTTTCAGGAGAAGGTAAGCAGAGTGGGATGAACACTAGAAGCTCATCGTAAAAAAATAGTTTAAGGGGAGTGAGGTGTTTTTGTGTTAAGAGGTGAAGCTCTTAGGAATAGAATGGTCTTCTTTAATATCAGAACCTTAGTTTACTGGAAGGAGTGATAAACAGTGAAAGCCTGTGATTGCTACTAGGATGTGTGGAAGCAGCTTAAGGAGGCAAAGTTGGGAGCAGTGTCAGAATGGTACTCAAATAATCGGAAGCTGAGTCTCCCAAATCTCAGGCATTTTGGTGCCAGCTTACCTGACTGTGCATAAAACCTGTGCTATGTTTTTGTCCATCTTTCTTTTCAATTGACTTGCTTATTAAATACAATAAATGTATTATAAAAGGATATCTTACATCATTACCATAAATGGAAAATAAGTATCATGCTTCATAAATAAGAAGGAAAATAAAATAAATAAGATTAAGAAAATAGTACGCATTCCAGCTATATACTATCATGTGGTTAGGGCTTCAGGTCTGAGGGCTACAACCTCTTTGCTAAAAAAGAGTATTACAAAGCATTAGGGCTGGGTGGCTCACGCCTCTAATCCCTATACTTTGGGAGGCCAAGGCAGGTAGATCACTTGAGATGAGGAGTTCAAGACCAGCCTGGCCATCATGGTGAAACCCCATCTCTACTAAAAATATAAAAAATTAGCCAGATGTGGTATCAGGTTCCTATAATTCCAGCTACTTGGGAGGCTGAAGCACGGTGGCTCATCCTGTAATCCCAGCACTTTGGGAAGCCATGTTGGCCAAGAGTTTGAGATCATCCTAGCCAACATGGTGAAACCTGGTCTCTACTAGAAACACAAAAATCAGCAGGGCATGATGGTGCATGCCTGTAGTCCCAGCTACTTGAGAAGCTGAGGCAGGAGAATTGCTTGAACTTGGGAGGCAGAGGTTGCAGTGAACCAAGATCATGCTATTGCATTCTGGCCTGGGCAACAGTGTGAGATGAAAGAAAGAAGGAAGGAAGAAAGGAAGGAAGGAGAGGAGAGGAGAAGGGAAGAAGGGAAAAAAGAGAAACAAGAGGGAAAGAGAGAGAGAGAAAAGGAAGAGAAAGGGAAGGAAGGCAGGGAGGGAGAGAGGGAAAGAAAGAAGAAAAGAAAGAGAGAAAGAGAGAAGGAAGGGAGGGAAAAGAAAAGAAAGAGAAAGAAAGAGGGAAGGAAAGAGAGAAGGAAAGGGAAGGAAGGAAGGAGGGAGGGAGGAAGAGAGGGAGGAGGAAAAGAAAAGAAAGAGAAGAAAGGAAGGGAGAGAGAGAAAAAGAAAGAAAGAAGGGAGGGAGAGAAAGATGAAAGGAAAAGAAAAAGGAAAGAAAGAAAAAAGAGAGAAAGAAAAGGGATAGAGAAGGAAAGAAAGAAAGAGAGAGGGAAGGAAGGAAGGAAAGGGGGGAGGGAGGGAGAGAGGGAGAAAGAAAGAAAGAAAGAGAGAGAAAGGCAAGCATTAGGTGTTGAAGACAGAGAATACTGCGGTCTCCTCCTTCACATCTAAAGAAATGAAAGCAAACTGAGGATGTAACTTTCACTCTATAAGAATTAACACCATTTAATGTTTCATATGCACAATTTAAGATCTTTCAGAGGTGCATCTCATATTTTGGGTAACAAGGACCAGAATTAGCAATGATGGGCCATTTAGGAAACAAGAAGCTTCAAGTCAAAGTTTTCCCAGAGTCAGCAGGGCTGTTGGTGAGAATATCACCTGGCTGCCAGGTAGTCTCTAGAGCCCTTCTGGCTCAGGGCAGTTGAGCTTGCCATCAAATCCCCCGAGGTTGCCTCCATCCAGTCCCATGGCTGAAGCTCCTGGTGTGCTCCATACACTGCTCTTTGATGTCTGTGTGCTCATTATGCACCACAATTAGAGCTCCCTGTTTTCTGAGACAAATGTGAGAGGGGCCATTTGTGCTTTGGCTGGCAGGCAGACAAATCTGGCTGTGCAGCACTTGTGGCAGCTTCTCATTTCTCAGTGTCATTATGGATCTTATATAACTTGCATTGTTTCATTTTCCTAGCAATGTGGTAATGATTTCCTACTGATGGAGTGGGAGCTGGTGCCAATGTGTGCCTGCTCCAGCTGTGAGGAATCCTGCATGCCAGTTTCCAGGGTGCACCCAGGAAAGGTTAATCAGCTTTCTCATTTCTTCTGCATAAAATAAGAGCAGATGAGGAAGAGATGCCTCTCTCAGGGGGACAAGGAAGACCACATATAACAGAGTGAAAAATAGCATAAGTTTTCAAGCAAAGATAGCTGAGCTCTGTTACCAGCCTTGTCCTATACAGCTATGTAAACATGAGTGAGGAAATAATTTAATCTCTTTAAGCCTCAATTTATTCATAAATAAAATGAGATTAATAAAATAACAAGTCGGGAGATGTTACAAGATGGCCAAATAGGGACAGCTCTGGATAGCACTTCCCAGTGAAAATGCAGAGGGTGAGTGATCACTGCATTTCCAAACAAATTTTTACTGCCCACAGACCAGGAGATTCCCAGGCGGAAATATGCCATGAGTCTCCAGCATGGCTGTTTCACCCGGCACAGCAGATCTCCGCACATAAACTCACACAAATCTGGGCACCATTTCAACTGGTGCCTGGAATACCTGGGAGACAGAGTTGCCCATTCAACTGAAAAAAAGGGGGCTGAAACAGGGATCCTGGTGATCTGGCTCAGCAGGTCCCACCTCCACAAAGACCAGCAATCTGAAACGCTCTGAACTGAGAGTTTTACAGCAAGCACAGCTGGACCCAGGATGGTCCAGCTCTGTGGGGGGAAGGGCGTCTGCCATTACCAAGGCAGTCCACCACTGCAGAGGCAGTCTGCCATTACCGAGGCAGTTCTAACTACACCTCTATAAACAGAACTACAAGGAAGTTCACACAGCAGCTGGGCAGAGCCCACGGCAGCTCAGCAATGTTTCTGCTGGCAGACTGTGACTAGGCTAACTCCTCGCTGGGCAGGGCATCCCTGAAAAAAGGCAGCAGCACATCAGGAACTTATAAATAAAGCTCCACCTTCCTGGGACAGAGCACCTGGGAAAAAAAGGTGATTATGAGTTCTGCTGCACCAGACTTAAATGTACCTGCCCAGAATCTCTGAATGGAATAATGGAGCTCACAGCTCAGTACTTGAGCTCCTATGAGGGACAGACTGTATCCTCAAACAGCTCCCAGACCCCCATATAGCCAAAGAGACATCTCATAAAGGAGAGCTCAGGCTGACATCTGAAGGGTAACCTTCTGGGACAAAGATAACAGAAGAAGAAGCTGGAAGCAACCCCTACTTTTCTGCAGCCACTGCAGGTGATCCCCAGGCAAGCAGGATCTGGAGTAGACCTCCAGCAGTCCTATAGCAGAGGGGACTGGCTGTTAGAAGGAAAACTAGAAATCAGAAAGAAATAACTTCAACATCAACAAAAAGGATGTCCACTCAGAGACCCCATCTGAAAGTCACCAACTACAAAGACCCACATAGATAAATCCACAGAGATGGGAAGAAACCAGTGCAAAAAGGATGAAAATGCCCAAACCAGAATGCCTCTACTCCTCTGAGGGATCACAATTCCTCACAGCAAAGGAACAAGGCTAGATGGAGAATGAGTCTGATGAATTTACAGAAACAGGCTTCAGAAGGTGGGTAATAACAAACTTCTCTGAGCTAAAAGAACATGTTCTAACCCAATGCAAAGAAACTAAGAACCTTGAAAAATGTTTTACGAATGCTGACAAGAATAAACAGCTTAGAGAGGAAAATGAATGAATTGATGAAGCTGAAAAACACAACACAAGAACCTCATGAGGCATACACAAGTTTCAATAGCCGAATTGACCAAGCAGAAGAAAGTATATCAGAGATTGAAGATCAACTCAATGAAATAAAATGAGAAGGCAAGATTAGAGAAAAAATGAGTAAAAAGAAATGAACAAAGCCTCCAAGAAATATGGGATCATGTGGAAAGACCTAATGTACATTTGACAGGTGTACCTGAATGTGACGGAGAGAATGAATCCAAGCTGGAAAACACTCTTCAGGATATTATCCAGCAGAATTTCCCCAACCTAGCAAGGCAGGCCAATATTCAAGTCCAGGAAATACGGAGAACACCACAAAGGTATTCCTCAAGAACAGCAACCCCAAGGCACATAACTGTCAGATTCACCAGGGTTGAAATGAAGGAAAAAATGCTAAAGGCAGCCAGAGAGAAAGGTCGGGTTACCAACAAAGGGAAGCCCATCAGACTCACAGAAGATCTCTGGACAGAAACCCTATGAGCCAGAAGAGAGTGGGGGGCCAATATTCAACATCCTTAAAGAAAAGAACTATCAACCCAGAATTTCATATTCAGCCAAATGAAGCTTCATAAGTGAAGGAGAAATAAAATCCTTTACAAACAAGCAATTGCTCAGAGATTTCATCACTGCCAGGCTGGCCTTACAAGAGCTCCTGAAAGAAGCACTAAACACAGAAAGGAACAACCAGTGCGAGCCACTCCAAAAATATACCAAATGGTAAAGAGCATCAACACAATGAAGAAAATGCATCAACTAATGGGCAAAACATCCAGCTAGCATCAAAATAGCAGGATCAAATTCACACATAACAATATTAACCTTAAATATAAATGGGCTAAATGCCCCAATCAAAAGACACAGACTGGCAAATTGGATAAAATGTCAAAACCCATTGGTGTGCTGTATCCAGGAAACCCATCTCACATGCAATGATACACACAAGCTCAAAATAAAGGGATGGAAGAAGATTTACCAAGCAAATAGAGAGCAAAAAAAAAAAAAAGCAGGAATTGCAATCCTAGTCTCTGATAAAATAGACTTCAAAGCAAGAAAGATCAAAAGAGACAAAGAAGGGCATTATATAATGGTAAAAGGATCAATGCAACAAGAAGAGCTAACGATCCTAAATATATATGCACCCAATACAGGAGCACCAAGATACATAAAGCAAGTTTTAATGACGACAAAGAGACTTAGACTCCCACATAATAATAGTGGGAGACTTAACACTCCACTGTAAATATTACACAGATCAATGAGACAGAAAAAATTAACAAGGATATCCAGGACTTGAACTCAGATCTGGAACAAGCAAACCTAACAGACATTTACAGAACTCTCCACCCCAAATCCAGAGAATATACATTCTTCTCAGCACCACATCACACCTACTCTAATAATGACCACATAATTAGAAGTAAATTACTCCTCAACAATTACAAAAGAATGGAAATGGTAACAAACAGTCTCGCAGACCACAGTGCAAACCAATTTAGAACTCAGCATTAAGAAACTAGCTCAGAACCACGCAACTTCATGGAAATTGAACAACTCGCTCTTAAATGTTGACTGAATAAACAGTGAAATGAAGACAGAAACAAAAATGTTCTGGCCAGGCACGGTGGCGCAAGCCTGTAATCCCAGCACTTTGGGAGGCCGAGGCGGGTGGATCATGAGGTCAAGAGATCAAGACCATCTTGGTCAACATGGTGAAACCCGGTCTCTACTAAAAATACAAAAAATTAGCTGGGCGTGATGGCGCGTGCCTGTAATCCCAGCTACTCAGGAGGCTGAGGCAGGAGAATTGCCTGAACCCAGGAGGCGGAGACTGCGGTGAGCCAAGATCGCGCCATTGCACCCCAGCCTGGGTAACAAGAGCGAAACTCCGTCTCAAAAAAAAAAAAAAAAATAGTTCTTCAAAACCAATGAGTACAAAGATACAACACACCAGAATCTCTGGGACACCTTTAAAGCAGAGCGTAGAGGAAAATTTATAGCAATAAATGCCCACATGAGAAACAAAGAAAGATCTAAAATTGACACCCTATCGTCGAAATAGAAACAATTAGAGGAGCAAGATCAAAAATACTCAAAAGCAAGCAGAAGACAAGAAATAACTAAGATCAGAGCAGAACTGAAGGAGATAGAGACACAAAAAAACCCTTCAAAAAAAAAATCGAGGGAGGAGGCAAGATGGCGTCATAGAGGTGACTCAGGATTGCAGCTCTTGGTGAAGGCGCAGAGGGTGAGTCCTAGCCGCATTCTCGGATGTTCCTTTTATGCCCACAGAGCGTTGAAAGTCCCAGGTGTGGGAGAGACACGGGACGCTAGCAGCCGGCTAACGCAACCGGCTCCCGCCGCCTCTTTGGCCGGTGCCGCAGTGGGACCCAGCGCGGAACTCACTGGTCTGGGTGCCCTCTTAAACCGGCAATCTGAGATTTGGAAGGGCAGATTGGCATGTCCATCTGATTGAATGGGACTTGGACAATGAGCCAGACCAGGAGTTTCCTGGGAAGCGTGATCTGAGCCGGGGTAGTGGGCAGTGGCACGGGAGATCGCAAGGATCCCAGTGCCCTATCGGCAGGCTCCTGGGGTGCCAGTGAGAGAGTCGACCTTTCAGCTTGGGGAGAGGAAGAAAGAGAGAGAGAGGACGGACTCTGAGGCAGGGAGCTGGGTGATCAGGCTCAGCGGGTCCCACGCTCACGGAGACAAGCAGGGCGGCGACTGGAGGCGCTTGGGGCTGAGAGTTTTGTTGCCGGCATTTAGGACGGTGCAGCCCGGTCAGGGAGGGGCATCCACCATTGCTGACGAAGCGCACCCCCACTTAAGTACCGCCCAGGACTGACGCAGCCTGCCGTTGCCGAGGCAACCTGCCATAACAGAGAGAGTCCGCCAGGCAGCAACAGGGCGGACCTGCGTTAGCAGGTCAGAGCCCCAGCAGGCAAATAGTGAATAGACTGCCACCTAGTGGGGCAGGACAGTGCAACAGATACTCATAAAGAAAGCCCCAACTCCCTGAGACAGAGCATCTAAGGGTGAAAAAAAAAAAAAAAAGAGTGGTGTTTTATGAGTTCTATTGCAGCAGACATAACCTCCCAACAACGCTGAATGAACAACGGAGCTCACAGCTCAGCACTGGAGCTCCTATAAAGCACAGACTGTCTCCTCAAGCAGCTCCCTGACCCCTGTATATCCAAGGAGTCACCCCAGAAAAGGACTAATCAGACTGACATTTGGCTGGCATCATTCTGAAACAAGGGCAGCAGCAGAAGAAACTGGTATCATCCCTCACTGTTCTGCAGCTGCTGCAGGTATACCCCAGACAAGCAGGGCCTGGAGTGGACCTCAGCACTCATACAGCAGAGAGGATAGATCATTAGAGGGAAAACTAAGTAACAGGAATACTTCATCATCAACAATCTCAGTGTCCACACAGAGACCCAATTGAAAAATCAGCCACTACTAAGATGACAGGCGGATAAATCCATAAAGATGGGAAGAAACCAGCGCAAAAAGGAGGAAAGCACCCGAAACCAAAACACCTCACCTCCAAAAAAGGACCAAAACTCCTCACCAGCAAGGGAACAAAGCTGGACGGAGAATGAATGTGACAAAATGACGGAATCAGACTTCAGAAAGTGGATAATGAGAAACTTCAGTGAGCTAAAGGAACATGTTCTAAACCAGTGCAAAGAAACTAAGAACCTTGAAAAAAGATTTGAAAAGAGATTCGAGGAATTGATAACAAGAATGGACAACTTAGAGAGGAATATGAATGAATTGAAGGAGCTGAAAAACACAACACGAGAACTTCGCGAAGCATGCACAAGTTTCAACAGCCGAATTGACCAAGCAGAAGAAAGAATATCAGAAGTTGAAGATCAACTCAATGAAATAAAACAAGAAACCAAGATTAAAGAAAAAAGCACAAAAAGGAATGAACAAAATCTCCAAGAAATGTGGGACTATGTGAAGAGACCCAACCTACGTTTGATAGGTGTACCAGAATGTGACGAAGAGAATGAATCCAAGCTGGAAAACACTCTTCAGG
Organism: Saguinus oedipus; assembly: GCA_031835075.1. Classification (NCBI taxonomy): domain Eukaryota; kingdom Metazoa; phylum Chordata; class Mammalia; order Primates; family Cebidae; genus Saguinus; species Saguinus oedipus. The sequence goes on from CM063179.1 coordinate 7,304,315, forward strand.
ATATTATCCAGGAAAATTTCCCCAACCTAGCAAGACAGGTCAATACTCAACTCCAGGAAATACAGAGAACACCACAAAGATACTCTGCAAGAAGAGCAACCCCAAGGCACATAATCGTCAGATTCACCAGGGTTGAAATGAAGGAGAAAATACTAAGGGCAGCCAGAGAGAAAGGTCAGGTCACCCACAAAGGGAAGCCCATCAGACTCACAGCAGATCTCTCGGCAGAGACTCTACAAGCCAGAAGAGAGTGGGGGCCAATATTCAACATCCTTAAAGAAAAGAGCTTTCAACCCAGAATTTCATATCCAGCGAAACTGAGCTTCATAAGTGAAGGAAAAATAAAATCCTTCACGAACAAGCAAGTACTCAGAGATTTTGTCACCACTAGGCCTGCTTTACAAGAGCTCCTGAAAGAGGCACTACACATAGAAAGAAACAATCAGTACCAGCCATCCTAAAAGCATACCAAATGCTAAAGACCATCAACAAAATGAAGAATGTACATGAACCAACGGGAAAAACAGCCAGCTAGCATCAAAATGGCAGTATCAAATTCACACATAACAATATTAACCCTTAATGTAAATGGGCTAAATGCACCAATCAAAAGACACATACTGGCAAATTGGATAAAAAACCAAAACCCATCGGTGTGCTGTATCCAGGAAACCCACCTCACATGCAAAGATACACAAAGGCTCAAAATAAAGGGATGGAGGAAGATTTACCAAGCAAATGGAGAGCAAAAAAAAGCAGGAGTTGCAATTCTCATCTCTGATAAAATAGACTTTAAAGTAACAAAGATCAAAAGGGACAAAGAAGGTCATTACATAATGGTAAAAGGATCGATACAACAAGAAGAGATAACGATTCTAAATATATATGGACCCAATGTAGGAGCACCCAGATATATAAGGCAAGTTCTTAATGACTTACAAAGGGACTTAGACTCCCACACAATAATAGTGGGAGACTTTAACACTCCACTGTCAATAGCAGACAGATCAACCAGACAGAAAATTAACAAGGATATCCAGGACTTGAACTCAGACCTGGAACAAGCAACCCTGATAGACATTTACAGAACTCTCCACCCCAAATCCACAGAATATACATTCTTCTCAGCACCACATCACACCTACTCCAAAATTGACCACATAATTGGAAGTAAAGCACTCCTCAGCAAATGCAAAACAACTGAAATCATAACAAACAGTCTCTCAGACCATAGTGCAATCAAGTTGGAACTCAGAATTCAGAAAATAACTCAGAACCGCACAGCTTCATGGAAACTGAACAATTGGCTCTTGAATGTTGATTGGATAAACAATGAAATGAAGGCAGAAATAAAGAAGTTCTTTGAAACCAACGAGAATGAAGACACAACGTACCAGAATCTCTGGGACACATTTAAAGCAGTCTGTAGAGGAAAATATATAGCAATAAGTGCCCACATGAGAAGAGTGGAGAGATCCAAAATTGACACCCTATCGTCAAAATTGAAAGAGCTAGAGGAGCAAGATCAAAAAAGCTCAAAACCTAGCCGAAGACAAGAAATAACTAAGATCAGAGCAGAACTGAAGGAGATAGAGACAAGAAAAACCCTTCAAAAAATCAATAAATCTAAGAGCTGGTTTTTCGAAAAGATCAACAAAATAGACCACTAGCCAGACTGATAAAAAAGAAGAGAGAGAACAACCAAATAGATGCAATAAAAAACGATAAAGGGGAAATCACCACAGATTCCACAGAAATTCAAACCATCATCAGAGAATACTACAAACAACTCTATGCACATAAACCAGTAAATCAGGAAGAAATGGATAAATTCCTGGACGCCTGTGTCCTCCCAAGCCTAAACCAGGAGGAAGCCGAAACTATGAATAGACCAATAACAAGGTCTGAAGTTGAGGCAGCAATTAAGAGCCTACCACACAAAAAAAGCCCAGGTCCAGATGGGTTCACAGCCGAATTCTACCAGACACACAAAGAGGATCTGGTACCATTCCTTCTGAAACTATTCCAGATAATCCAAAAAGAGGGAACCCTTCCCAAATCATTTTATGAGACCAACATCATCCTGATACCAAAACCTGGCAGAGACTCAACAAGAAAAGAAAACTTCAGGCCAATATCCATGATGAACATAGATGCAAAAATCTTCAATAAAATACTGGCAAACCGATTGCAACAGCACATTAAAAAACTTATCCATCATGATCAAGTAGGATTCATCCCGGGGATGCAAGGCTGGTTCAACATACGCAAGTCTATAAATGTAATTCACCACATAAACAGAAGCAAAAACAAAAACCACATGATTATCTCAATTGATGCAGAGAAGACATTTGACAAAATTCAACAGCGCTTTATGCTAAAAACCCTCAATAAACTTGGTATTGATGGAACATATCTCAAAGTAATAAAAGCTATTTATGACAAACCAACAGCCAATATCATACTTAATGGGCAAAAACTGGAAGCATTCCCTTTGAAATCTGGCACTAGACAAGGATGCCCTCTCTCACCACTTCTATTCAACATAGTACTGGAAGTTCTAGCCAGCGCAATCAGGCAAGAAAAAGAAATAAAGGGTATTCAAATAGGAAAGGTGGAAGCCGAGTTGTCTCTATTTGCAGACGACATGATAGTATACCTAGAAGACCCCATCACCTCAGCCCAAAAGCTCCTGCAACTGATAAGCAACTTCAGCAAAGTCTCAGGATATAAAATCAATGTTCAAAAATCACAAGCATTCCTAAACACTAATAACAGACTTAAAGAGAACCAAATCAAGAACGAACTGCCATTCACAATTGCTACAAAGAAAATAAAATACCTAGGAATACAACTCACTAGGAATGTAAGGGACCTCTTTAAGGAAAACTACAAACAACTGCTCAACGAAATAAGAGAGGACACAAACAGATGGAGAAACATTCCATGTTCGTGGTTAGGAAGAATCAATATCGTGAAAATGGCTATACTGCCCAAAGTAATTTACACAATCAATGCTATCCCCATCAAACTACCATTGAATTTCTTCACAGAACTGGAAAAAACCACCATGAATTTCATATGGAACCAAAAAAGAGCCCGCATAGCCAAGTCAATTCTAAGCAAAAAGAACACAGCAGGAGGCATCACGCTACCAGACTTCAAACTATACTACAAGGCTACAGTAATCAAAACAGCATGGTACTGGTACCAAAACAGAGATATAGACCAATGGAACAGAACAGAGGCATTGGAGGCAACACAACACATCTACAACCATATTATCTTTGATAAACCAGACAAAAACAGGCAATGGGTAAAGGATTCCCTATTTAATAAATGGTGTTGGGAAAACTGGCTAGCCATGTGCAGAAAGCAGAAACTGGACCCCTTCCTGACACCTTACACTAAAATTAACTCCAGATGGATTAAAGACTTAAACGTAAGACCTGACACCATAAAAACCCTAGAAGAAAATCTAGGCAAAACCATTCAGGACATAGGAGTAGGCAAGGACTTCATGAACAAAACACCAAAAGCATTGGCAACAAAAGCCAAAATAGACAAATGGGACCTAATCAAACTCCACAGCTTCTGCACGGCAAAACAAACAGTCACTAGAGTGAATCGGCAACCATCAGAATGGGAAAAAATCTTTGCAGTTTACGCATCTGACAAAGGGCTGATATCCAGAATTTACAAAGAACTCAAACAGATTTACAGGAAAAAAACAAACAAGCCCATTCAAAAATGGGCAAAGGATATGAACAGAAACTTTACGAAAGCAGACATACATGAGGCCAGCAAACATATGAAAAAGTGCTCATCGTCATTGGTCATTAGAGAGATGCAAATCAAAACCACATTGAGATACCATCTCACACCAGTTAGAATGGCAATCATTAAAAAATCTGGAGACAGCAGATGCTGGAGAGGATGTGGAGAAATAGGAACACTCTTACACTGTTGGTGGGAGTGTAAATTAGTTCAACCATTGTGGAAGACAGTGTGGCGATTCCTCAGGGATCTAGAAATAGAAATTCCATTTGACCCAGCAATCCCATTACTGGGTATCTATCCAAAGGACTATAAATCGTTCTACTATAAGGACACATGCACACGAATGTTCATTGCAGCACTGTTTACAATAGCAAAGACCTGGAACCAACCCAAATGCCCAACGATGATAGACTGGACTGGGAAAATGTGGCACATATACACCATGGAATATTATGCAGCAATCAAAAATGATGAGTTTGTGTCCTTTGTAGGGACATGGATGAATCTGGAGAACATCATTCTCAGCAAACTGACACAAGAACAGAAAAAGAAATACCGCATATACTCACTCATAGGTGGGTGAGAAAAATGAGAACACGTGGACACAGAGAGGCGGTCTACTATACACTGGGGACTGTTGGGGGGAATGGGGGAGGGACAGCAGGGGGGGACTGGGGGGGATAGCCTGGGGATGAATACCAAGTGTGGGTGAAGGGGAGGAAAGCAGCAAAGCACACTGCCATGTGTGTACCTATGCAACTATCTTGCTCGTTCTGCACATGTACCCCCAAACCTATAATGCAATAAAAATTTAAAAAAAAAAAATCAATAAAAAAAATCAATAAATCCAGGAGCTAGTTTTTTGAAAAGATCAACAAAATAGACAGACCACTAGCCAGATTAATAACAAAGAAAAGAGAGAAGAATCAAATAGATGCAATAAAAAAATGATACAGCGGATATCATCACAGATTCCACAGAAATACAAACCACTATCAGAGATTACTATAAAGAATTCCATGCACATAAACCAGTAAACCTGGAAGACACGGATAAATTCCTGGACACTTGCACCCTCCCAAGGCTAAACCAGGAAGAAGTTGAAACCCTGAATAGACAAATAACTAGGGCTGAAGTTAAGGCAACAATTAATAGCCTACCCACCAAAAAAGGCCCAGGTCCAGATGGGTTCACAGCCAAATTCTACCAGACATACAAAGAGGAGCTGGTACCACTCTTTCTGAAACTCTTCCAAAGAATCCAAAAAGAGGGAATCCTTCCAAAATCATTTTATGAGACCAACATCATCCTAATACCAAAACCTGGCAGAGACTCAATAAGAAAAGAAAACTTCATGCCAATATCCATGATGAACATAGACACAAAAATCTTTAATAAAATACTGGCAAACCAATTGCAACAGCGCATCAAAAATCTTATCCATCATCATCAAGTAGGTGTCATTACAGGGATGCAAGGCTGGTTCAACATATGCAAGTCTATAAATGTAATTCACCACATAAACAGAACCAAAGACAAAAACCACATGATTATCTCAATAGATGCAGAGAAGACCTTTGACAATATTCAATAGCTCTTTATACTAAAAACTCTCAATAAACTAGGTATAGATGGAACGTATCTCAATATAATAAAAGCTATTTACGATAAACCCACAGCCAATATCATACTGAATGGGCAAAAACTAGAAGCATTCCTTTTGAAATCTGGCACTAGACAAGGATGCCCTCTCTCACCACTCCTATTCAATAGAGTATTGGAAGTTCTAGCCAGGGCAATCAGGCAAGACAAAGAAATAAAGCGTATTCAATTAGGAAAGGAGGAAGTCAAATTGTCTCTATATGTAGACGACATGATTGTATATTTAGAAGACCCCATTGTCTCAGCCCAAAATCTCCTGAAACTGATAAGCAACTTCAGCAAAGTCTCAGGATACAAAATCAATGTGCAGAAATCACAAGCATTCCTATACACCAATAACAGACTTAAAAACAACCAAATCAAGAATGAACTGCCATTCACAATTTCTAAAAAGAAAATAAAATACCTAGGAATACAACTAACAAAGGATATAAAGGACCTCTTCAAGGAGAACTACAAACCACTGCTCAACAAAATAAGAGAGGACACAAACAGATGGAAAAACATTCTATGTTCATGGTTAGGAAGGATCAATATTATGAAAATGGCCATACTGCCCAAAGTAATTTATAGATTCAATGCTATCCTCATCAAGCTACCTATGATTCTCTTCAATGAACTGGAAAAACCCATCTTAAACTTCATATGGAACCAAAAGAGAGCCCGCATAGCCAAGTCTAAGCAATTCACCAAGTCAATTCTCCAGCTCTGGCTGGAGGCATCATGCTACCTGACTTCAAACTACACTACAAGGCTACAGTAATCAAAACAGCATGGTACTAGTACCAAAACAGAGATATAGACCAATGGAACAGAACAGAGGCCTCGGAGGCAATGCCACACATCTACAGCCATCTGATCTTTGACAAACCTGACAAAAACAAGTAACAGGGAAAGGATTGCCTGTTTAATAAACAGTGTTGGGGAAACTGGATAGCCATGTGCAGAAAGCAGAAACTGAACTCCTTCCTGACACCTTACACTAAAATTAACTCCAGTTGGATTAAAGACAAACATAAGATCTAACACCATAAAAACCATAGAAAAAAACCTAGGCAAAACCATTCAGGACACAGGTATAGGCAAGGACTTCATGACGAAAACACCAAAAGCGTTGGCAACAAAAGTCAAAATATACAAACACGATCTAATTAAACTTCAGAGCTTCTGTACAGAAAAAGAAACAAACATTAGAGTTAACTGGCAACCAAGAGAATGGGAAAAAGTGTTTACAATCTACCCATCTGACAAAGGACTTATATCCAGAATTTACAAAGAACTAAAACAGGTTTATAAGAAAACAACAAACAAACTCACTCAAAAGTGGGCAAAGGATATGAACAGACACTTTTCAAAAGAAGATATATATGAGGCCAACAAACATATGAAAAATGCTCATCATCACTGATCATTAGAGAAATGCAAATCAAAACTACATTGAGATAGCATCTCATGCCAGTTATAATGGTGATCATTAAAAAATCTGGAGAGAAGAGATGCTGGAAATAATGTAGAGAAATAGGAACACTTTTACACTGTTGGTGGGAGTGTAAATTAGTTCAACCATTGTGAAAGATAGTGTGGCACTTCCTCAAGGACCTGGAAATAGAAATTTCATTTGACCCAGAAATCCCATTACTGGGTATATATCCAAAGGATTATAAATCATTCTATTATAAAGACACATATACACATATGTTTATTGCAGAACTGTTTACAATAGCAAAGACTTGGAACCAACCCAAATGCCCAATGATGATAGACTGGACAGGAAAAATGTGGCACATGAACACCATGGAATACTATGCAGTCATAAAAAACGATGAGTTCCTGTCCTTTGTAGGGACATGGATGAACCTGGAAACCATTATTCTCAGCAAACTGACACAAGAACAGAAAATCAAACATTTCATGTTCTCACTCATAGGCGGGTGTTGAACACATGGACACAGGGAGGGGAGCATCAGACACTGAGGTCTGTTGGGGGAGACTAGAGGAGAGACAGTGGGGGTTAGGGAGTTGAGGAGGGATAACATGGGGAGAAATGCCAGATACAGGTGATGGGGATGGGGGCAGCAAACCACATTGCTATGTATGTACCTATGCAACAATCCTGCATGTTCTTCACATGTACCCCAGAACCTAAAGTGCAATAAAATATATATTTAAAAAATAAATAAATAAAATAAAATAACAAGACATAATATCTTTCATGAGAAATGGCTGAGATGACATGAAACCAGTGTACATAAAACTCCTGTCACATCCTCCCTTTCTTTCCCTTCTTATAATACAGGTGTGATGAGACAGAAGGACAGGCAGAAAGGAACCATGAGCTCACCCTATCATCAACTCATCCCAAGGAAGATGGGGCTGGGAACTAGGGGAGGGTGCTTTGTGTAGAATTCAAGATAACTGAGGCAAAGAAAGAAATTAGCCCTTTTTGGTAATTGCTGTGGCATGCATTCATTTGTTTGCTTAGCAAATATTTTTAATGAGCAGTTACTATATGCCAGGAATAGCATTAGGATTCATTGGCAGAAAAGATAGGCACCATCCTTGTCCTGGTAGAGTTTAGAGTCTACTGGAAGGGAAGAGACTTGCCTTGACTTAGCAGAAACACATACAGGGAGGCTGGGCATGATGGCTCATGCCTGAAATCCCAGCACTTTGGGAGGCCAAGGCGGGCAGATCACCCGATGTCAGGAGTTAGAGACCAGCCTGGCCAACACAGTGAAACCCTATCTCTACTAAAATTAGCCAGACAAGGTGGTGCATACCTGTAATCCCAGCTACTCAGGAGGCTGAGGCAGGAGAATCACTTGAACCCAGGAGGCAGAGATTGCTGTGAGCTGAGATCACACCACTGCACTCCAGCCTGAGTGACAGAGCAAGACTCCGTCTCAAAACAACAACAGCAGCCACATACAATAAGCCTTACGAAGAAAAGTGATGAACATAACAGGTGTCTATTACAGAGAGATTAAGGTCTCCAGAGTCAAAAAATATTTTTAGGAGCAGCAGTTTTTAATCCAATCCCTGTAGAATGAATGGAATCAGCAAAGTCGTAAGGTATGGAAGAGGACAAGGCTACATAAATCAGAGTCCAGCATGTCTAGCAGCCCTCAAAGAGTGGTCAAATGTTCATTTTGCTAATTAAGAAATCCATTAAAGCAACTATTTTTTATTATCATTTCATGAAACAAAAGACATTTTAATGCCTAGAAAATCAAGAGATACCATTAGATTAATATCAGCTCTTTAAATTGAATAAATTTTGTGTTATAAAAAAAAAATCACTTCACTTTGCTTCCTTTTACTTAAAAATGCCTGTAACCACTGTAGGTTCCTGAGAGAGGTGAAGAGCCAGAAAAATCATTCTTACTCAGTGAAGCTTCTGGCCCCACATCAATAACTTATTTTCTACCAGTGAGGCAACCCAGAAGATGGGGGAACAGAAACAAGCTACATGCATTCACCTATTCATTCATTTGACAAAGTTCAATGAGCTCCTACTACGTGCCAGGCATCCTGCAAGACAATGGTGAGCACACATTAGCCAGCATGTTAGCGCTCATGGAACCCAACCTTGGGCAAGACAGATGTGGAAATCAAAGGTCCATTAAACACAAAATTATAACATCGTAAGTGCCATGAATGGGAATTCAATGAGGCTATTTATTAGGGGATTTGATGAAAGATCAAAGAAAGGGTTCCAGAGGAAGAAACTTCTCTTGCCTAGATCAAAGAAAGCATTGACCACCTGTTCCTGCTTTCTTCTACTGTCCCCTTCCTGGTCCCATTTTATCTTCTAAGAAAGCAGTTTTCAGAAGGGAAGGTAAGTTCCCTCCTCTATTCCCCGTAAGTGGTGATCATAAGATAGGAGCCAAGATTTCTAGAAAGTAAATCAGAAATGAATTCAAAACCCAAGGAGGAATATTTCATCTGAAAGTAAAATATGTAATTTAACTACTTATCAGATCGTCTCTTCCTAGTGGGACGGAGTAAGGTTTAAGTGGATTTATTGAGATGAAGATGGGTATGAACAGGAACCCTAAAACAAGTTGGAGTATGACATGAACAAATAATGTATTAATTAATCAATCAATTTATGTATTAATTCACTTACAAATTATCTAACAAATTTTCTTTTGTCACAAACTTCCTACAGTTTTGAAACTGGTATTTCAAAATCACTGACTCACATAAAGCTGAGATGTAGACTAGATCCAGAGTTGGAAAACATTCTTATTCTGAATTAGGAAAGTGTACATTATTATTCAGGCAATGTGCTGTCCCCAAAGGACTTTAAGCTTATAAGTAAAAAGATTAATTAATTCAGTTAATCAACCATCAAGTATTTATTACCTTTTATACATGAGGTACTTTATTTTCATTTTCTAAACAAAATGGCAGCAAATATAATTTCATGCAGACTATAAAATATGGGTTACAAGTAGTTTGGCTGTGATTAAATGCCCCGATATAATTTTCTTTGCATTTGTTTTGCTTGTGGTTTGATAGTGTTTTTCTAACTGTAGACTGTGGTTTATTCATCAATTATATTTTTTTCTTGCTATTTTCTCTTCATTTATTTCTACTACTTCATTTTCTTTCTCTTCTTTTAGAATTCCAAGTATGTGCATGTTGAATGGTTTGGTACTGTTTCACATACAAATCCTAGATTCAATATTCCCTCCTCTTCCTCCTCCTCCTCCTTTTTCTCCATTTTCTTCTTTTAATTTTTTATTTCTCACTGTGCTTCAATGTGGACAACTTTTATTGACATGTTTTCAAATTCACAGATTTTTCTGCTGTGCTCAATCTTCTTATAAGCCCATCAAGTAATTTTTTTTCTGATATTGCTTTTCAGATCTATTTGCTTTTTTTAAAAAGTAGCTTCTACTTCTCTACCAAAATTTCCACGATGTTCATGTGCTTGTAATATTTTATACTAGATGCTGTAACATATTTATGACAGTTATTTTAACTTGTTTCTGCCAATTCTTACATCTGTGGCACCTGCAGATCTTCTTACATTGGCTATTTTTACTCTTGATGATGAATCACATTATTTTGCAAATGTGTTTGAGATATAAGTATACATGTTGTCTGTATAAATAAACAGTAGAAACAAGAATATAATATTTGCCTGGGAAAATATATATCTCTTCCTTTGTCAGACTGATAGAATTGCGGCTGAGTCAATATAATCTAAGTTAAGCCTGTCTAGGTTTTGTTACAGTTCTAGTTAGATTCTGTTCACAATGGCTTAAAGTATTTTGGGAGTAGAATCAGGATTTCCCCTTCAACAGAGTTTGGGATCTGAGCACTGGCTACACTCTTAAGAGCTCTCTATACTTAAATTATCAGTCATCAGCTTTGGGGTCATTAAAAAGCTCTTTTTGCTCCTCAGCCCACCCCACCTTTCTCTGCCTCTAGTGATTTCTGCTCACCACACTGTCCTGCTCCCAGCTTCATCAGGCTACTGTCTTGTACCTGGTGAAGACACCATGCTTCTTGGGGGATGTGTCTCAGCTCTTCTGTCCTGCCCCAACCTTTGTCCAACCATGGCCAAATAGTCTGTGCCTCAAGATTTTCTCTCAGCTGATCTGATCATCAGCAGGCCATTGCCATGCACTCAGAGAAAAATCCTTACCCCTTGGGATTCCTTTCAGCCTTTCTTTCCTACTCCCAGCCTCAGCAATCTCCCACTGGACACTCAGTGACACCATCCCACCCAAGGTGAAGAGTCCTTGGGTTCGTGCAGACTCCATCTTTGACTGAGGCTTCATAGATTTAAATCTACCATGCCAGACCACAAGGCCTATTAAGTGTTTGGCTGATTTCTCTTTTCAATCTACGGTGGGTTTGCTCCCTCTCTGCCTATCCTAGGGATGAGAGAAGTCATGAGTTTCTGGGTTTCTTCTCTTTCATAAATAGCTCGGTCCTTCATGCAGTTTAGTTTATTTAGGGGTTTTTCTCCCTATTCTTAGTATTTCCTCTCTCTCTCTCTCTCTCTCTTTCTCTCTCTGTACATAAAGCTACATTTCACATTCTGCCCTCCTCAAAGACATTTTGTTACCTCCTCCCCAGAGGAAATAATGTTTTTTGTTCCTATGGCCCATCTTTTGAATACATTGACTAATCATAAAAATATGCAATGTTAGTAATCTAGATAAATTGCATCCAACTATGCATATCATGCTGAAACTGACTTTGTTTACTCAAAGATTCTGGTTCTTTAGATCTATCCATGTTAATGCTAACAGATGTAGTTCTTGGAGTTCATCTTCTGTATAGGGTTCCACTCTATGAATAAGCTACTATATACTTAATTAATTTGTTATCCTCCTTATGGGCATATAAATTACTCTTCATTAGGGGCCAAGGGTATAAACACAGAAGAAAGCAAAAAAGTAAAGGTAGATAATTAGAGCACCTGTTTTGCTTCAGATATTCTTCTGGGACTACAGACATAAGGAAAGATATAATGCATTTACAGTCTAATGGGAGAGACAAGGAAGTAAACAATAATCAAATTTGCATTTTGAGGAGATTAATCTAGCAGTATGTAGGACATTTGGGAAGAAGAAGCAGTTGGAGACAAGGGAGCAAAATAGGAGTGATCTCCAATGACCTGCAGAATTCAAGTGAGACCGTGCAAAATGAAAGCAGTGGTAGTGAAGAAGTAATGAAAATGTGAATGCAGTACCCACATGAATGATACATTGAGATGGCAGAGGCGGGAGACGAGTTCACATCTGTCTTTCCCCAAAGCCTCTGCTTGCCCACCAACCAAACCACATGTTGTCTGGACAGACAAAGGGTCATTTTGTGGGGACACCAGACGTTTGGTATGAAATAGTATGTAGTTCACAGCATCTGTTTTAAAGAAATCCTTAGTCCAGAGTGTAAAAAAAAATAAAGAAAGAAAGAAGTCCTTAGTGCAGTGGCAGAGATAAGCAAACTGACTGTATAATAGAGAATAAAACCATATTCTCTGCTGACATATCCAATTCCAGTGTTAAATAGGCACAAAGAATGAAGAACTAAGCTGGCCAATGAAAGTAAAAAGATGTTTTCAAGACATGCTGTCATTTCAGCTGAGACTGATGGAGAAGTAGAAGGTAGCTGGAAAAAGAAAAAAAAGTAGATTCAATCACATTTTAGGTAAAACAAATTTGCAGGACAATAATGGCCAGGACACAGTAAGTGTTTGAATCATGTGATGACTTCTATGTGCTAGACACAGTTCTAAGTTTATCTCATCCTTACAAAAACCCCGTAACATGGGTAGTATTATTACTATTACCTCAGTTTTTCTGGAGGATTCAAGAGAGGCAAAGAGAATTTAAACTACCTGCCCAAGCTCACCTCCAGGAATTAAGAACTAACGGTGAGGCTCAGGGACTCTACTCTCAGTCACTGTGCTAAATCAACACTTCTCATTGCAAGCAGGTTAGCACAGATGCAGCCAGTGGCCTGTATTCCAACTCAGGATTTAGTAGGATTTTCTGTGTAACAGTGTCAGGCAGAAAAATCCAGAGAGTGAAAATGGGACCTAAGGGTAGGTGGTAAGAAATATCTAAGTGAGGAAGGATGTAGCAGGTGGAGTCCCCAAAAGCCAAGGCTTGGTAGGAAGTAAGAAAGGTTGGAAGTAACTGGAAATGACATTCAAATGTAACCACAGGCTGATGCACCTGGGCCAACCTGTATGTGGGGCTTCGCAGGTCCCTTACATAGGTGACTTTCAATCTTGATAATTTCTCCCACTTCCTGGTACACATAGCCAACTGTTTTCTCAAGTTTTTCCAACCACAAAATTCCTAGGCAACCCTGTTTTAGAACAGGAATTGTATAAATGTCAAATTTCTTTCTTCTTCCTTGCTCCCCTCCTTTTTTTCTTCATGTTAGACAAAAATATACTATTTTTTTTTCTTTGAGATGGAGTCTCACTCTGTCACCCAGGCTAGATTGCAGTGGTGTGATCTCGGCTCACTGCAACCTCTGCCTCCCAGGTTCAAGCGACTCTCCTGCCTCAGCCTCGCAAGTAACTGGGACCAAAGGCATGTGCCACCATGCCCTGTAATCCCAGCACTTTGAGAGGCTGACATGGGCAGATCACAAGGTCAGGAGATTGAGACCATCCTGGCTAACATGATGAAACCCTGTCTCTACTAAAAATACAAAAAAAAAAATACAAGAATCTCCTATTTACAAGACCATGTATTTTGCTATGCAATAGTAGACATGAAGATGTGGGGTTGGTAGTGTTCGTTACAACTGTCAAACTCTTATGAATTCCCGACTCCAAGAGCTTGCAGTCCAAAAAAAAAATTTGCCCTCAATGGTTTTTTTTCTCCCATCTAAGAAGTCTTGAGAGCAGGTTGTGGTCATGTCAGAACTTTCGGGGCAGAACAGTTTTCCTTTCTTTTTTTATTTCCTTTTCATACAATGCACAGATGGGAAGAAAGCGCAGAAAAAAAATTATCTTTTGTCTTTTTTATTTCTGCTTCAGAACCCTGTGGTCTTTCCAGAGTTTCTACACATGTATCTAGTCTTTTCTGAAAAATTAGTAGTTCTGTGATAACATAAAAAAATTAGTGCTATAATTTGTGAAATATAAATTAATAAGAATGGCTGAGATTTACATAGCATTTGCTATTCTTCAGTGCTTTTTCTAACTGCGTTCCAAATAGAAATTCACTTGATCTTTGCAATTACCTCATGAAGGAGGATACTATTATTGGCCTACTTTCTACAAGAGAGAACTGAGACAGAGGAAGGCACATACAATTTGTTCAAATTCACATAGCCAGCAAGTGGCGGATGTGAAATCTGCCCCCAAATGGTATGACTCTGGAGGCTGCACTTTTAACCACTATTAAGTGTTTTCTCCTATTTGTAAATGATTAAAATATTAAATATACAGAAGTTATATTTTCTTTATTTTCTCAATGACCATTAAAAAAAAGAAACACACTTGGGTGCTTGAAAAAAACGTTTTGGCCTTTTTAAAAAGGGCTCACCAACTTAAAAAATGTGACTTCCACAAATTTAAATCAATCTCATTTTACGGATAAGTAACTTAGGATAAGCAGCTTCTGTTATGACCTTACTTTGTGAACTCGTGGAAGTGACTTTCTCAAGATCGCAAAGTAAGGTCATAACAGAAGCTGGATCAGTATAGAGAAATGTTGATGAGTCCAAGCTTCGAGACAGACACAGCTAGATCTAAACCACAGCTCAGCTCCTTGTTGGTTCTGCAGGCTGGCACATATTGCTCGCTTGCCCTCTGCCTCCATTTCCCCATTTATAAAACAGGTATGACGTTGTATCAACCTTATAGGGCTGTTACAAGAATCAATTGAGACAATGTATCTAAGATGCCTAACACGATGCCTGCATATTGTACCACCTGTGTTGTTACTGTTATTGTTGTTGTAAATATACTATTTTAATTCATCCAGATCTCTTCAATTTAAGATTGGGTCATGTCCACCCTCCCTGGCCTCCTGGACCAAGGACTGGGTCTAAAAGGAGAGCATGCTCTCATCACTTAGCCATGGACACATGGCAATCTTTTATTTAAGAAGACAGAAAGGTGTGAGCCCAGTGTCTCATGCCTGAAATTCTAGCACTTTGGGAGGCCAAGTTGGGCAGATCACCCGAGGTCAGGAGTTCAAGACCAGCCTGGCTAACATGGCAAAACCCCATCTCTACTAAAAATACAAAAAGTAGCTGGGCACGGTGACATGCACCTACAATCCTAGCTACTCCAGAGGCCGAGGCAGGAGAATCACTTGAACCTGGGAGGCAGAGGTTGCAGTGAGCCTAGCTCGCACCACTCTAGCCTAGGCAACAGAGCAAGACTCTATCTCACCAAAAAAAAAAAAAAAAAACCAGAAAGGACAGGATGAGAAATTTTGAAAAGAGAGATTCCAATACATCATATACTATTTCAGGCAAAACAATTTGTTTATGTGGAAGTGTGCCCCACACCCCTAGATTTTATCAATAGAATTACCTACTATAGACAAATTAAGTTGGCTAAATTAGTTCTTATCATCATATTTGAAACGACCAGGGTCAGTGAACAAGAACACGGTGTCCTAGCTCTGTCAACAATAAGGAATCATGTCTTCAATGGTTAAGCCCATCAGTAGGTTCTGGCTTTCCTGCCAAAGTAACATGTTTCATTCTTTACATTTCTGATAGTCTACGGAAGTAATCTAAAATAAAATGCCAAGGTGCAGATTCTAGGATGAGAATTTAAATATCAGCTAAGGATCTTCATCATCACATGCTGAGATGCAAAAATACAAATAAAAAATGAAAGGAGGGGCAAAGAAGGAATAATACAAGTAAGAGGATAATAGGAAATTGTGGTTCTTTCCACACAGCGGCTGAGGAGGATTGATCACAGAATGTCGTATCGCAGCAAGAAGAAAACTTTGTTTGGAATCCTAATGGTATCCGCCTTGTCCAAAGAGGCCCATTACTCCTCTAATGGTGGTAAAAAGTATATCCAAGCTCACATTCAAGCCTTCAGCACCTGTAGTGTGCAACTGCACTCGTCTCTTCATCTGTGAGCAAAGGCTGTTCGGTATTCTCCATGGATCTCTGATTTTTTAAAACCAATTTCCTACCTGCTTCAATATTTGTCACATTTTCTCCTCGGCTTCTTTCTGTCTTCATTTTTGCTGCTTTCTTTCCTTCTTGGGCTTATGAAGACATCCATCCTGCTCAAGGAGACTGTCAATAAAAATTGCCTTGTTTGATGCCATGGTCAGCCAAGAACAATGCTATGCCCTACAGGAAGTTTTGGCAATTCAACGACACACGTGTTCCTGCCTTTCTTTACCTCTAGGATTTGAGATGTTGGGAAGTGTTCTTTTTTAAATGAAAAATGATTAAATCTTCCTATAATGAGAAGATTCTAGGAGAGATATTTGGCAGGCAATGCAGACTTGGCTTCAGCAAACACCCCTGTCACACTGAGTGGGTCAGATTCATAGTTCTTGAAGAGCCATTTGAACAGAACTTGAGGATGTGAATGAGCCTTTTGTAGACATGGCATGGCTTGAGTATAGGTCAGCAATGGACATCTAGTCTGGTGTCTTGCCCAGTATCTCTTCTCATTTTTCTGGTTATAAAATAGATAGATATATAGAAAGATAGATTGATAGAAAGATAGACAGATAGATATAGATGTAGTTATTGATATATATCTCTTCTCAAAAGTTCTCATTCTGTCCTTTCTGTCTTTTTAGCCAAGAAGTTGGCCATGTAACTGCAGCTAACTAATGACAGCAAGCTCTCCTCCTAGATACAGTCATTGATCCAGGAGGCTGAGGAGTGCGGGGTGTACATAACCCAAGAAGAGCTAATCAGGCATTGATAAGGCTACTAGAAAAGAGATTCCTCCTCCTCAAAGACTGTGAGGTCTATGTAAGTCTGGAACCTTGCACTCACTTAAAGTGGGTCTGGTTGAGAAATAAACCAAAAAAAAGAAAATAGATCTAAGAGTGGAGAGACAGAGATAAAAGAGACAGAACAAGAGAGAGAGAGGAGTAAGAGAGAACTGGTGACATCATTTAACCCCCCGTGATAAGTGACACCTGAATCCAAAATCCAGTCTCATGCAAGGAATGTTTGGTTCTATGACCTAACAGAATAGCCTGTTCTCACACCATTCCTCTATCTGTTGTTGCTTAATGTAGTCTTTGTTGGTCTTCTTTCACCTGCAACTAAGAATCTGAACTGATTTAATATCATCTTTTACAAAATTCTTTATTCCCAGTAGATTTTACAAAACATTTGTGTTAGTCTGTGGTCAAAGGGTTCCCCAAAATTCCACTGCAAAGGCAGAGATAGGTTCAAGTTGCCTGTGTTCTCAAGTATCAATGTTTGCCAGTGAAGGTTTGGAACAACAGAGCGAAGGTCACTGGTGCAGGGGCTGGGAAAGCTGAGTTCTGACTCCCGCTCTACGCCTGACTTGCCATGTCTTACTGTGGATGTCACTCCACATCTATGACCCTCTCTATTTTACTTCATTTCATCCTTTACTTGTAAATAGAGAAGTGGATGCTAATAGTGGGGACTCTAGTCAGGCAGTATACTACCAAAACTTGGCACTTCCATGTAGGATTAGAGTGACCTTGGATCAAAGGAAAAGAAAATCCCATCTTTCAGATTCCATCTATAAATTAGAGATGAAAATAGTAATTAAAGTATTTGGCCTGATGTCTAGTACATAGTGAATCTCAATACACATAGGCTAATTTTATTACCTTACTAGGTCTTCGGGAATACATAATTAACGCGTGTTAAATGCCTAAGCCCAGCCATCAGTGCAGCGTGTGTGTGTGTATGTGTGTGTGTGTGTGTGTGTGTGTGTGTGTGTGTGAAAAAGAAAGAGAGACAGTGAGAGACAGAGAGAGAGAGACAGAAAGAGAGCCATATTTAGTGGATTCTGAATGCACAGACTGAGTCACATCTCATTGAGGGATCATTTGATTGATAAGATCTTTCTTATTTTTCTCCTTTGCTTCAATAATTTATTAACCTATACAATGTGCCAAGCCTTTTGCTAAAAATGAGGTATAAGATAGCAACATCATACACCTAAACCTTTCCCTCTTGGATCTTAATATTTAACATGGTCTTTATGATGATTTTCCCTACAACTACCACACGCATCTCTCTATGGAGAATTCAGACTAAGCTCTTGTGAAATGCTTGTCTGTGTCATCAATGTTTCCCCCTCCTTTTCCAGCAATTTCTGGGGGAAAAAAGGAGGTAATAAACCTTGTGGGAGCTGGCAGAGTGTGGAGATGGATGCATGCATTTTTTTCCCCTAAGTTTCGGTCATTGGAATTGCAAAAGCTCTTGGTAGCTACCTCTGGGATTAGACCCACATTTTCTTTATCTAGGAAAATTAAAATATATATATAATGAAAAAGCCATCGCTCCAATTGTCCCAGATTTCACACTACAAGCCAGATCGGTTGTGCCTGGATCTCTGTGACAAGGGTAAATTATAAATCAGGGGCTGCATTTTGTTCCTCATTCCTCTCCCCTTTATGCCTTGCTGCACTTCCAGGAGCCCATGATGGAGATGTGATTGCAGTTGCACAGAAGGAAATATTTTAAGACCTGCCAAAACCCTTGGCTCAGAACTCACTTTTCCAAGCAACCTGTCTGAGCATGGTGACTGCAGTGAATTATTGAGATTCTAGAGGGTTCACCGAGAGGAGTGTCACCGGGAGGGTGGAATTGGAGGCTGCAGCTGGAATCCTGCTGCCTTCCCCATTTCACACACCAGCGGGGCTGCAGTTTCAGTATCTCCTCTGGGAGCTGACTCCTGGGTCTAGGCAGGAAGGGCAGAATGGCATCAGGCCAGGGTTAGCTGAGGATCCAGGACATCACATTTATCCTTGACAGTGAGAAGCAAGACATTAACAGATTATTATCCACATTAATCTGACTTCATGTCTCAGGAGCAGAGTTTGGGAATTCAAACACATGAAGTCCACCGTGATATTCAATATCACGAATAGATATACCTTCTTTCCCATATGGAAACAATCTACAATGACTGCCCCCCCCCATTCCATGCACTTTCCGTGTGTGTGTGCAGTTAATCCTCACAGCAATCCTGTCAGGAAGGTGCTATTTTAATCCCTCAGACACGAGGAAACTGAGGCAGGGAGTATAAAGCCTTGCATGAAGTCACATACATAGAAAGATTAGACATGGAATCCAACCCAAAATAAGCAGGTTCCCAAGCCTAGACTCTATACACTATGCATTATTTCCTTACTTCAACGGTGATGACAATGACTGTGATGATGATGGGATCTAGGACGTCACATGCTTCCTTGATGGTGAAAAGCAAGAGCCTGACGTAACTACCTATGCTAAGGACTTTGTCTTCCTGATTTTATTTATGCTACTTCAAGAACTCTCTAAGTCCATGTTTTTCACAGTTGCACAAGATTAGGAGAAGAGAAGTTCAATGATGTTCCCAGGATCACATGGTTTAAAAGCACAAAGACATGAAAACCAGGACTCTAACCTAAGTCTGTTCAACCCAAGGTTCATGCTTTCTGAAATACAGTGTTCTGACTTCGGGAAAGCTGTCTATACCTATGAGGGAGAAGAGCCAAGACCTTCACTAATCCTCAAGTTTCTAAATACCACCAGAGCAACATTCACTATTCCTTGTGAATGTCATGAAGCATGACAGAAGAAAAGCAAATTACTCCTGCAGAAAAACAATGCGTCTGTAAGTATAAAACTAAATTCCCACATGAAACGTGTTTCTGTCTCAGAATCACCGCTTCCCTAAACCCCTGCTACTTCTCATCATTTTCATCTCCAGGACTAGCAGTGGGGTTTCCTGGGGGGGACATCTCTTTCATAAAGTAACAAGTTGTGGTTACTTTCTGATGGTTCTGACGATGGGGTGACAGGCTATGTATCACAACAGTGATATGCTATGCAGTGGAAGCTGAGCCTTCTTCCTAAGCCAGGCACTCATTCTTACACCCTACATTTCAAGAAAGGAGAAATGATGACACAGTATGTGCCTGTGAGCTTTCCTATAAGTAGAGAAGTCACATATTTTGAATCTGTAAGGATAATAACAACATTAGCTCTTATTATTATTAAGATGGAGTCTCACTCTGTCACTCAGTGCAGTGGCACGATCTCGGCTCCCTACAAACTCTGCCTCCTGGGTTCAAGAGATCCTCCTGACTCAGCCTCCTGAATAGCTGGGATTACAGGTGCTCATCACCATGCCTGGCTATTTTTTGTGTGTGTATTTTTAGTAGAGATAGCCTTTCACTATGTTGGCCAGACTGGTCTCAAACTCCTGATTTCAAGTGGTTGGATGCTGGGATTATAGACATGAGCCACTGTATCTGGGCAGCTCTTGTATTTTTTTCTTCATTTTTGAGACAGAGTCACTCTGTCACCCATGCTGGAGTGCAGTTATGGTGCACTGTCAGCTCACTGCAACCTCTTCCTCAGGGGCTCAAGAGATTCTCCTGCTTCAGCCTCCCAAATAGCTGGGATCACAGGCACATACCACCAGGCTCAGCTAATTTTTGTATTTTTAGTGGAGACGAGGTTTCACCATGTTGGCCAGGCTGGTCTGGAACTCCTAACCTCAATTGATCCACCCACCTTAGCCTCAGGTGTAAGCTACCACACCTGGTAACATTAGGTCTTATTTAGTGGGGAAAACGTAAAGTCAGTACTCTGCCTAACATCTGCCTATCAGACTGGTTGAATAAAATGCCTGCTATTCTTCTTCTTCTTTTTTTTTTTTTTTGAGATGGAGTTTCACTCTTGTTACCTAGGCTGGAGTGCAATGGCGTGATCTCGGCTCACCGCAACTCCCTTCTTAAACATTGCCATCTCTCTGGGCTTCTTGCTGTTCTTCTTGAAAGTCCCTACTCACTTTATGAATTTAATCAGGGAAGAAGGGAGGAGGAGAAATGAAAATGAGCCAAGTTTGCAGCATGTGCAGCATTCATCATGAGGCCAGCTCAGTCTCTGATCTGCTTCCACATAGCTGTTTGGTGCCTATTGCCTAGAATCATGTAGACACCAGATCATAATTCCCCTTCACTGCTCTACAGATAACAACTTGAACATTATAAAACATTAAGTTTCCCTTCTGAGATATTCTTTCAGTTTCTGCATACTACTAAAACTACTGATGTCAGCTGGTCTGAAGGACTCCATGATAAGCTGACTCACCAAGGAATGCATTTTTCACAACTCACTTATCACACCAATCAATGACCCCAGTTTTTCAACCCCTCAACCTCCATGATTCTATTAAAAACCCCAACCCAGAACTCCTCAGGGTGATAAATTTGAAGGTGTCCTCTTATCTCCTCACTTGATGCCCCACAATCATTAAACTCTTTCTCTGCAGCAAAACCTTCTGTATCCGTGTATTGGTATGTTACTATGCATTGACATACACACCTGCTAATCCTATAACATTCTGACATACCAGCCCCTCTTCTGGCCCTTCGTACTTGCTGGTCCCTTTGGCAGAAGCATGTTATCTTCAGATATTCACATAGGTGATTCCTGGTCATTATTTAACCTCTGCTCCCACTCCACCTCCTCAGATAAGTCCTCGCTGGTCAACTCAGGCACCATCTGTTATTTTACTTTGTTTTTGCCTTTCATAGCACTTAGTACTAACTGGATTTGTATTATTTGTACATATGTTTGTTTGCTAATGATCTGCATTTCCTTCCAAATAGCTCATTGCCTATTTTGTTTACTGCTAGAAAAACCTAGAACAGAGATGGCAAAAAGAAGATGCTCAATACATATTTATTTAATAAAGATAAGAATATGAGACATAGTTTCTCTCCTATTATTGGCAAAGGATTCACCCCATGTTTGACAGAGAACTCTGGGAATATTCTATAAAAATATCAAGTGACTGGTGAGATTCTTTTTTTTTTTTACATTAATACCCAAATTTGTTCTTCTCGTCACCTGAGACAGCAACAGTGGCTGTTTCCTAACCATAGATACCTCCCCCCACTTCTCTCCTGATGGTTCTGAAATTTTCTGTTCATTGGGAAATACATGCTTTCCTCTCTGCTATTATCTTGACTTCATTGGCCACTAAACTCTTATAGGAGTCCTGTTGTTTGGATAATTTAAACTCTGTAAATTTGTTTGAAATTTTGCTTAAGTGAATTATCTAACATGTACTCCTCAGAATAACTTCTACTTGGTTCCTAGAATATCCAGCTTCATCTCCTTCTCTTTTGAACGGCAGCCTGCCAGAGCTTGCTAATTGCCCCTGGCCAAGTCTCTATGGAGGAAGGTAGACAGAAATATTTCATGCCAAAATATTATTGTTTGAATGGTGAAACACACTTCTAGAATTGAAAATTTAACATTTCAAGGATATATTTAATAGCCTCTGTTTTCAGTTCCATGGCTTAATTAGACGGCAGCAGAGTACTTCACTTTGGGTGATTTGACCCTCTGGGAATGGATGAGGCTATTCATTTCAGGATACCAATGGTACAGATGAAAATATGCAAGGTAGTGAACTAGGCCATTAGGCATCTGTTTTCCAGTGAGGCTTTTGTAATATTCAGCGGACCTTTGCACGTTTCTTCTCTTTCCTTGGAGAAGTTCAACAGTGAGTCTCAACTGAGACACTCTATTCTAAAAAGACTGCAATTTCAGTATGCAGAAGCTATTCCATTCTATGAATAAAGTACAGAGAAAAGAATGGCTTGCATTTGCCCTATTACTACACATTTACAGTTCAGTCTCTTCTTTTGATTTACAGTAATGCATGCATATATATTCTTATCGGAAAAATATGTGAAGGGTATATTTGAAGGGATCCATCACTTTCCATAAACAATCCTACTTTCCCCTTAGAGGAAATTCTGTAGATAATATAGTGTGTGCATGCATGTGTGTGTGTGTGTGTGTGCACATGTGAGGGTGTGTGATATGTAAAATAAGACTACATTAAATTTTTTTGAAATATGGTAATGTTCTGTCACTCAGGCTGGAATGCAGTGACACAAACATGGCTCATGGCAGCCTCAACCTCCCAGGCTCAAGGGATCCTCCCAACTCAGCCTCCCAGAGTAATTTTTGAAGTAAAGATAATAATAATAATAATAATAATAATAATAATAATAGTGTTTGTGAACATTTTTCTCAGTGCCAGGAACTTGCAAAGTGCTTTGTCTACAGTATATTTTCTCACTTAATTCTTACAATTACACTATGCAGAACGTATCATTTTTTAACTTTTAATTTTCAAAAATTTTTTGTGGGTGCATAGATGTAAATATTTGTGGGGTACATGCGATGTTTTGATACAAGCATGCAATGTGAATTGGAGAATGGGGTATTTATCCTTTGAATTACAAACAATCCAATTACATTCTTTAATATATACAATTAAGTTATTATTGACTATGGGCACCCTATTGTGCTACCAAATAGTAGGTTTTATTCACTCTATTTTTTTTTTCGTGATACCCATTAAGCATACCCATCTTCCTCCCAACCACCCATTACCCTTCCCAGCCTATGGTAGCCATGGTTTTACTATGTCGATGAGTTCAATTGATTTGATTTTTAGACCCCACAAATAAAAGAGGATATGAAGTTTGTCTTGCTGTGCCTGGCTTCTTTCCCTTAATATAATGGTCTTCAGTATCAGCCATGAAAAGGATCTCATTCTTTTTATGGCTAAGTAATATTCCATTATGTATATGTGCCTCATTCTCTTTATCCATTCATCTGCTGATGGACACTTAGGTGACTTCTAAATATTAGCTATTGTAAACAGTGCTGCAACAAACATAGGAATGTAGATATCTCTAAAATATATCAATTTCCTTTTTTTTTTGAGTACATACCGAGCAGTGGGATTGCTGGATCATATGGCAGCTTGATTTTTAGTTTTTTTGAGGACCCTCCAAACTGTTCTTCATAGCAGTTGTACTAATTTACATTCCCACCAAATAGTATATAATGGCTCCCTTTTAGAAGTATCATTTTTTTAGCTATAAAGATACTGAGGTAACAAGGGATCAAGTAGCTTACCCACGGCCACACTGTTAACAAGTAGGAAATTTAGAAATGGACCCAGGTAGTCTTGCTATAGCTGAAACTCTTAATCAAAGTTTTGTAGTTAGCAAGGACCATAAGGCATGTAAAAATTTTGCATCATGGTTTCATGTCCTTTAACTTTGTAACCAAGTGGTTCTTTTTTATCATAAACATTATTTTGAAAAACTATGTCCTCAAACTCCTGATCTCAAATGCTCCACCCACCTTGGCCTCCCAAAGTGTTGGGATTACAGGAGTGAGCCACTGCATCCAGCCAACATTTAGTCCCTACCTCTACTAAAATTACAAACATTAGCCAGGCATGGTGGCAGGCACCTAGTCCCAGCTACTCAGGAGGCTGAGGCAGAAGAATTACTTGAACCCGGGAGGTTGAGGTTGCAGTGAGTTGAGATCGTACCACCACACTCCAGCCTGGGAGACTGAGCAGGACTCTCACTCAAAAAAAGAAAAGAAAAAAGAAAAACTGCATCCTTTGAATTAACAAATGTGTCACAATTTCCTGAATCACCCTCTTATGCTGATGTTGAATGTTATAATAACCAAAGAGCTTCTATGGGGACCTGGACCCTCAAAAATTATATGTACATCTTTTCCCATTGCTCTTATAAATTTCTGAATGGAGTCCATAACACCTCTCATCTAAAATATATAGAAGGTGGCCAGAGATGGTGGTTCACACCTGTAATCCCAGCATTCTGAGAGGCTAAGGCTGGTGAATCACCTGAGGTCAGGAGTTTGAGACCAGCCTGGCCAACATCTTGAAATCTCATCTCCATTAAACATAGAAAAGATTAGCTGGGAATGTGGCATGCCTGTAGTCCCAGCCACTTGGGATGCTGAGACATGAGAATCACTTGAACCCGGGAGGTGAAGGTTTCAGTGAGCCAAGATAGTGTAACTGCACTCCAGCCTGCGTGACAGAGCAAGACTCTGTCTCAAAACATAAAAATAAAAATAAAAAATAAAATGAGAAAGTGTAAAAAAATAAAAAATATATAGAAGATGATGTTTGAGTTTCTTTATACGGTAAAGTTAATTTTAATTTACATATTCAATAATTATTTCCCGACAGTGATCAAAACATTGAGCAGACCAATGAATCAGATATGGACTTCACCCTTAAGGGTTCCCAAGAGTATGTTTGTACATAGTTATGATGGTCCCTTGCAATACTGAGATGTTATGAGTTTACAACTACTCTAGCAATACCAAACTGTGATTATCTGTCCCTTCCTAACTTACCCAAAGTCACAGCCATGTAGTTCAACATATCCCTGTTTTAAAATTAGTCCTGATTTATTAATTCTTCTGTTTGTATCAGGAATATCTTCAGAGTAAGAATGATGCTGTCCGCATTCTTGGCATCTCTACCCAACATTTATTCCAGAGGTGGGCATGGAACAATTGCTCAGTGGATGCTCATTGAACATTCTTTAATAAGCCCAGAACAGAGAATAGAATCTGGAAGACACAGATTCAAATCCCTGCAACTCTACTTACTGGCTGTATGAACTTAAGTAAGTCATTTTACCTGTTGTGTCTTCATTTTTCTCATCTGGAAAGTAGGAAAGCCAATCTCTAGCCTGATGATTGTTTAACAGAGATTCTGTGGGTTAAATTTCCAACACATAGGAAGTTCTTTGTAAATATTTGAGTTTTTTTCCCTGTGTTCTTTCCCATTACCTGGACTAAATCAGAGGCATGAGGAAGTTTTTCTTTGTCTGCAGCTCTCAAATGACCCTTCTGCACTGAGCTCCAGTCAGGAAGTGGATATCCCCCCAAATCAACCCATCTCTGCCATCTGTGCAGCCAACTGTTCTCTGACTGTGAGCTTCCTGCTAGCAACCCTGCTAAGCAGGTGTGGCTGATGCCTGCCTCCCCTCTGCTTTGCTTGGGGAATCTGATTGTATTGGACAGGATGCTCACAATGGAGAAAAAAAATGATGAATTGGATTAAATGTTCTCTGTTTAGACTTTATTAGCCAAAGATGCTGCTGCATAATTAATTAGAAAATAAACTGTAATCTCACATTGAGGCAGGGGCTAAGCCCCCTGAAACTCAGCCTTGCTTATGCGCAGGATGATTGGGACTGGGAATAAGGGTATGTTCCTGATTTACTAGTGGTCTTTGAAAAAGAAATAGGTATATATAAGGAGAGAAGAGGACAGTTATCCTAGTTATCTTGGACTGCTATAACAAAATACATATTATAGGTTGAATGACTTTAAACAGCAGACATTTATTATTGACGGTTCTGGAGGCTGGGAAGTCCAAGATCGAAGTGCTGGCTGATTTGGTTCCTGGTGAGGGCTCTCTTCCTGGCTTGCCAAAAGCTGCCTCCTTTCTGTGTCCTAACATGGCAGAAAGAGCAGGAGAAAGGCAGACAGAGAGAGCGTGCCATAGTGTCTTTCCTCTTCTTATGACACTAATCTCATTATGGGGACTACACCTTTATGACCTCTTCTAAATCTAATTGCTTTCCCAAGACCTCACCTCTAAATACCATTGTATTGGGAGTGTATTAGTCCATTCTCAGGCTGCTATACAGATATAGCTGAGACTGAGTAATTTATAAGGGAAAAATATTTAATTGACTCTCAGTTCCATAGGGCTCAGGAAACCTCAGGAATCTTACAATCATGGTGAAAGGGGAAGCAAACATTTCCTTCTTTACATGGTGGCAACAAGGAGAAATGCAGTGCAAAAGGGAGGAAACCCCTTTATAAAATCATCAGATCTTGTGAGAACTCACTCACTATTGCAAGAACAGTATGGAGGTAACCGCCCCCATGATTCAATTACCTTTCACTGGGTCCCTCCCATGACATGTGGGGATTATGGGAACTAGAGTTCGAGATGAGATATTGGTGTGGACACAGCCAAACCATATCAGGCGGCTAAAGCTTCAACATATGAATTTTGATGGAATGTAAACATTCAGTCCATAAAAACCGTAAATGTGGGTCTTCCATACAGACCTTCATCTGAGCGTTCAACATTTACAAGTTAGATGACCTAGTGAGTTGCTTCTCCAGTTATAAAATAAGTATAAGGTTCTGATGAGGATCCCTGGTGGTAAGCACTTGACAAGTGTTAGATGATATAAAGTAATATTAACAATAATAAATTATTTCATTGTAAGAATTATTATTCTTATTTTGAGACAGAGTTTTGCTCTTGTTACCCAGGCTGGAGTGCAATGGCGCGATCTCGGCTCACTGCAACCTCCGCCTCCTGGGTTCAGGCAATTCTCCTGCCTCAGCCTCCTGAGTAGCTGGGATTACAGGCACGTGCCACCATGCCCAGCTATTTTTTTTGTATTTTTAGTAGAGACGGGGTTTCACCATGTTGACCAGGATGGTCTCAATCTCTTGACCTCGTGATCCACCTGCCTCAGCCTCCCAAAGTGCTGGGATTACAGGCATGAGCCACCATGCCCGGTCAAGAATTATTATTTTTAAAGTTTACAACTTACAGAGAAGAACTCAACCATTTTTGAGTGGCTCATGTTGGATGTCTGAGTTATTAGATAGCCCTCAAATACCTTAAAATAATAGAATCCCACAAACCTGTGGGAACTTCTAGTCTGATGCTCCTATGCCACCTCAATTAGCCCAGAAAGAAGAAATGTCTTGTCCAGACAGAAATGATAATTCAGTGGCAGTAGTGAAAGGTT
Organism: Saguinus oedipus; assembly: GCA_031835075.1. Lineage (NCBI taxonomy): Eukaryota > Metazoa > Chordata > Mammalia > Primates > Cebidae > Saguinus > Saguinus oedipus. The sequence goes on from CM063179.1 coordinate 7,332,094, forward strand.
TCAGTGAACTGGTCTATGCTTTATTCATGACAACGTAGAGTAAGTGTCTTGAAAGAGCACAAGTACACCTTCTCCCTTTTAATATCATCCTATTAAAAATGCAAGTGCAAGCAAAGACATTTAAGAGGTTTTAAATTCACCTATTTTCCGGTATCATCAATCTGAATTAGTGATAAAAAGCTTAAAAGAACTTTTCTCAAAAAGTTAAAAAGAAAAAAAGTCATAACTCCCTCCCTATTTCAACCTATGTTTCCTAACTCTTTTTCCTATTGACTGAAATTCCTGTTTCTGACAGCTTTCCTTCTGTGTTGGCAAATGGTAGACATGCAGCAACTGTGTGCTGAATAAATAAGTAAATCTCAGATTCTCCTTGGGTTGATGCCACCCACTGTGTCCCGCTACAATCCCCCTTGGGTCCACAATTATATTAGCATAACTCTAACTGCTGTCTTTTGGACACTGTTTGCATGGCATATTATTTCCATGCCTTTATTTTTTTAACATGAATTTATCCTCCCATCTAAGGAACATTTTTTTTCAGCAGGAAATATCTCATCTCTATCTTTCTATCTATTCAACTTTGACAATCTTTGTCTTTAAATTACATTCATTCATCTACTTACATTTAACATAATTTGCGATATACTTAGGTTTAACACTACCTTACTATTTTTTTCTATTTATCCCATTTATTCTATGTTCCTTTGTCTCATTTCTCTTGACTTCTGTTGGAGTATTTTTATTCTTCCAACTCATCTTCTGTTGACATAATAATTATACATACTTTTACTACTCTTTTTTTTTTTTTTTGAAGAGAGTTTTGCTTTTTTTTTTTTTTTTTTTTTTTAAATGGAGGCTTGCTTTGTTGCTCAGGCTGGAGTGCAGTGGTACAATCTTGGCTCACTGCAACCTCCGCCTCCCAGGTTCAAGTGGTTCTCCTGCCTCGATTTCCTGAGTAGTTGAGATTACAGGTGCCCACCACCACACCTGGTTAATTTTCATATTAATAGTAGAGACAGGGTTTTGCCATGTTGGGCAGGGTGGTCTTGAACTCCTGACCTCAGGTGATCCACCTGCCTCAGCCTTCTAAAGTGCTGGGATTACAGGTGTAAAACACCACACCCAGCCTTTTACTACTCTCTTACTAGTTGCTTTAGAGATTATAGCATGTATCCTTGACTATAGTCAAATATAAATTATTGCTTTAATTCCTTTCCTGATGTTAGAACTTTAGTATACTTTAACTCCATTTACTGTCTCTCTTCTGCCTTTTTTTACATTGTCATATATTTTCACTTTCTAAAAATTTTAAATCACATAAGACAATATTATTTTCCATACAGCTGATACATATTTTACAAACATACATGTTCAAATATATTCAAAAATTTTAAATCTTTCTATAAAAATTTAAAGTTGAAATTTACTTTTTCCCTATGTTTCATTCTGGTTTGCATTTTTTTCTAAGAATCAACTGTCATATTTATTACCAATTCTTTGAATATGATATGGATTTTTCTGTTTTTATGTCTTTGTTTTTCAACAGTATGACTATAATATAACATAGACTGGTTCTTTTTGTATTTATCTTACTTGAATTTGTAGTGCTTTCTGAATCTGTGGGTTTATGTCTTTCATCAATTTGGGGAACTTCTCAGTAATCATTTCTTCAAATATATACACAACATGCTGATAAAGCAAACACTGTTCTCCATTTGCCACTTTTCTGGGCTTGGGTTTTTTTTTTTGTTGTTGTTGTTTGTTTTTAATGGATACCTTTTTCCTCTGAACTTTTGTCTGAATGCCTTCTACTAACACCTTCTATTTTATTAATACTTTCCTCATATATGATCAATTTATGATTTAATTACTATATATTTTTGTAATTCTAGAGTTTGACTTCAGTTAACTTCTCCATACTACTGTTAATTTTCTAAATTCTCTATCTCATCTCATTTTCTAATCATCTTAATCAGAGTTGTTTTCCAGTCCACATTTGACATACTATCCAATATTTAAATCACCCTGGTTTTGTTTCTGTTGTCCATTTTTTCCAATCAGCTTCATCTCTTGGTATGCCTGATCATTTCTGGATGAATACCATACAACACAAATTTTTAAAAGGTATAAAGGATTTGCATTATCTTTGTCCTGGAAGTATTTATTTAGCTTCTAGCAGAAAGTTTAATTAATAATGGATCACCTTCATGTAACTAAGACTCAAGATGATCCAAAGTATGTTGTAGTCTTTTAAGAACGCTTCTATTTTTATTTCAGTTTTCCCTCTAGGATATAGTCCTTCAGTTGTCCTAACTAAATGCCTGTCATGCATATAGAGCTCTGCACTCTGATGAATCCTAAACTTAATCTTCACCTCCTGTTTACCCTTGGCTAGATGCATAGCCTCCCAGCAGCAAGTTTATTCCCAGTGATTCTGCCTCTTATCCTTTTCTCCTCTCAAAAGTTAGCCAATGATTAAAGAGAAAAATTAAAGTAGATTATCAGGCTCTTTTCTTGAACTTCTCTTCTTTCTGAAATCTTGGCCACTGGGCAGCCAATCACAGCAGCAAACTGGCCAGGTCCTTGCTCTTGGACTTCCCAGCCTCCAGAGTTGTGAGCAAATGCATTCCTTTGCTTTATAAATGTCTGGATAATTCGGAACTCCATATTTGGTTTTCTCTTTGGCCTCTACAATGCTTTCAGACTGAAAACCACTCACTCAAGTCAATTTCTCTGGCTCTTAGCAGATGCTTTCTGCTCAGATTCTTCAGTTTGCTGGGCTAACTCATAGGTTTTTCTTCTCTCCAGAACCTCCCCCAACTCCAACGAATAACTTATTTGATAACTATCAAATGCCTTTTATTATAAGGTGTTTTTTGATGTTCCTGGTGGAAGTGTTGATCTAATATAAATGTGCTTTCCAGAACTGGATACTTGGGTCCATACTTCAAGCTGTGGAATTTGTTAGAGTCTCTAATTTCTAGAGAAGCCACAGTTGTCTGTGTCTTGAAACTGAGCCCCAGAAACCTGAAGGTAATTTTCTTCTAAGTCTTGTGGTCTCACTTGGGTACCCCACAAATGAACCCCCATTTTGCTACAGAGATGGAAACCCAGAGGAAGCTGAAGATTTTCAAGAATGCTGTCTGGTCCCTTGGCAGCTTCACACCTACATTCCTTCTTCAGAAAGAACGCCTAGTTCCATATGTTGCCCCAGACGGGAAGCTCTGTCCAGGGCCTCTTTCCAAAATCAAGTATAATTTCCCACAGTGAGAGTTTGGGGTTTTTTTAAATTATTGTTGTTCCTTCAGGCTTTCGTGTAAGTCATTTGAGGTAAGCTCTCAGAGCAGTTCTGAAGTCTGTGTCTTTTTAATGCAAAGCTTGAGAATCAAGAGTGAATTCCTCTCTCAAGGCCTTGGTTTCCCCATCTTTTGGATGCAGGCCTTTGTCTGAATCCTTTCACCCCTAAGACAACATTTGAAAATTCCATTCCCTCCTTTCCACAGTCAACCTGTGTGAGTTCTCATGCCTAGATTATGCACTACCCACACCCTCTGCTTCTGCCACACCATCTCTCTCTCTAGGTAACTACAAACCAGTTTCTCCTTCATTCTGTCTTTACACAGGCTATGGTTTGAATGTGTCCCCTCCAAAATTCAGGTGTTGACATTTAATGGCCAATGTAATAGGATTAAGAGATGGGACCTTGAAGAGATGATCAGGCCATGTGGACTCTTCATTTATGAAGAGATTGGGGCCTTTGTAAAGAAAAAAAAAACTTTATGGGAGTTCAATTTTCTTGCATTTCTGCCTTTGGCCCTGTGAGGATCTAGCATTTCTTCCCTCAGGAGGATGCAGCAACAACATACCATCTTGGAAGCAGAGGGCAGAAACCCACAGACACCAAACAGGCCAGGTCCTTGCTCTTAGACTTCCCAGCCACCAGAGTTGTGAGCAAATGCATTTCTTTTCTTTATAAATCACCAAGTTTAGAGTATTTTGTTATAATAACACACATGGATATAGACACCACCTCAAACCCATTCTGTAAAATTAAAGCAACCTCTATGTAACATTCCTAAAATACACACTTAAGCCATGTTCATCTATCTAAAATACTTCAGTATTATATGCAGTGCTCTTCTACTTTATTGATATGAGTATAAGCTCACTACAGTTTTTCTAAAAGACAATTTGGCAAGGTAAACAATTAAAAATGCACATAATCAGCTGGGCACAGTGGCTCATGTCTGTAATCCCAGCACTTGAGGGGGCCAAGGTGGGTGGATCACGAGGTCAGGAGCTCGAGACCACCAGCCTGGCCAACAGGGTGAAACCCCGTCTCTACTAAAAATACAAAAATTAGCCAGGTGTGGTGGCAGGCACCTGTAATCCCAGCTACTTGGGAGGCTGAGGCAAGAGAATTGCTTGAACCTGGGAGGTGGAGGTTGCAGTGAGCTGAGATTGTACCACCACACTCCAGCGTGGGTGACAGAGCAAGACTCTGTCTTGGAAAAAAAGGAAAATATTATTTATTCCTGAGATTTCAATTCTCCTGACTTACCCTTGGAGATATTAGTCAAGTGTATTTGTTGTAACATTCTCACCAGGAAGCCTAGTAAAAAACTCGATGGTTGTTACTTAATGCTGTTTAAATAAATTATCCTCACTCTAATAGGAATGTCATTGGCTTAGCAAAAACAAAAACAAAAAACAAGAGGTGGATGCTTAAATGCTTTTATGGTTCAATTGCCAAGATGCTTTTTAAGTAAAATATCAAATTAAAAAGCAAGTTCTAGGCTGGGCGCAGTGACTCATGCCTGTAATTCCAACACTTTGGGAGGCCAAGCCAGGTGGATCACTTAAGGTCAGAAGTTCAAGACCAGCCTGGCCAACACAGTGAAATCCCATTTCTACTAAAAATAAAAAAGTTAGCCAGGCATGGTGGCATACACCTGTAATCCCAGCCACTCAGGAGGTCAAGGCAAGAGAATTGCTTGAACCCAGAAGGCAGAGGTTTCAGTGAGCCAAGATCATGGTGCCACTGCACTCAAACCTGGTTGACAGAGTAAGGCTCCATCTCCCCCCCAAAAAAAAAATTCTAGAAGGGGGCACATAGGATAATCTAATTATATATATGTCCAAAAAAAAGTGATAGGAAAGTATGTTATATACATTTTCATGCATGTTTTATCTGTTTTTCTTTTCACACTAAAATGTGACCTTCATGAGTGCAAGGATGTTGTCTTCATCCTCTTATTCCCCACTCTGTCTTCAGTATGTAGGAATAGTAAGTATTCAATAAATAGTTGCTTAATGTATCAGAGAATAGAACCTGGATGATCAAGGCTCTGGGGTGGGTGAGAAACTTACTTTTTACTGTTTTCCCTACAAATTCTAGAGTAGGGAAGCTCCAGTCAGGCTCAATCCCCTTCTCATCATGCCACCTGACCTCCAGTCACCCAACCTAGTAGCTCTGTACTGAAAACACAGGGGATGACCACAGCAGGAAACATCCACTCACTGTTTTCTCTACCTGGGGTCACCTTCCTCGCTCTCCCACTAAAATCCCACTCATCTAACTTTAATATCTCACTCCATAATTTTAGTTGCAAACATACTTGCTCCCTTCTTAGATTTCTTTAGCCTCTCAATGTATCTACTCCTCAACCATGACTCAAGATTGCAATTTTTTACCTGGACAGAGACCAACTCTTACTCATCTTCATAAAAGGAGACAAGAGTGCCTAGAAAACAGTAGATGCCAATCATTGTTTAAGAATGAAAAAGTTTCAGTATACTAAATAAGTGGAGACAGTCCAAATGTTTATTAACTGCTGAATACATAAACAAAATGCAGTATATATGCATTCAAAGAAATGTGATCTAGTGATAACAAGAAATCAAGTGCTTGCCAAGCATGGTGGCTCATGCCTGTTATCCCAGAACTTCGGGAAGCCAAGTCGGGTAGATCACTTGAAGTCAAGAGTTCAAGACCAGCCTGGCCAACATGGAGAAATGCTATCTCTACTAAAAATACAAAAATTAGCTGGGCAGGATGGTGCACACCTGTAATCCCAGCTACTGGGGGGATCAAGGCATGAGAATTGCTTGAACCCAGGAGGCGGAGGTTGCAGTGAGTCAAGATCCTGCCACTGAATTCCAGACTTCATCTCAAAAAACAAAACAAAAAATTAAGTACCAATACATGCTGCAATGCTGATGAATCTTGAAAACATAACACTTTTAGAAAGCCAGTCAAGGACCACATATGATTGTATTTATATGAAATGTCCAGGAATAAAGACAGAAAATAGATAATTGAGTTCCTAGGGCTGAAAGGATGAAAGGATTAGAGGCTAAGGAGTGCAGACTTTCTTTTCAGGAAATGGAAACATTCAAATCAACGGTGGTGATGAATGCACAACTCTGTAAATATACTAAATGCCATTGAATTGTACATTTTAGACGAGTGAATTTGTCTGGCATGTAAATTATATTGTAATAAAATTGTTTTCGAATTTGAAAATAGTAAAAATAAATGAGGGAAGGAGTGAATCATGAATAATACAGGGTAATGGGACATCCCTTAAGATAGAAGTATAGTATGGTTTGAATTTGTGTCCCTGTCAAAATCACATGTCAAACAGTAATTCACAATATTGAAGGAGGGGTGTGGTGAGAGACGATTGGATAATGGGGGATAGACTTCCCCTTTGCTGTTCGTGTGATAGCAAGTGAGTTCTGGTTGTTTAAAAGTGTGTAGCAACTCCCCCTTCTCTCTTCCTCCTGCTGCTGCCATGTAAGACATGTCTGCTTTCCTTTTACCTTCCACCATGATTGCAAGTTTCCCTAGTAATGCTTCCTGTACAGCCAGCAGAACCATGAGCTGCTTAAACCTCTTTTCTTTATAAATTACCCATCCTCAGTTAGTTTTTTATAGCAATAAAACAGTGGACTAATACAAGTAAAAATTCTCCCTCACTGAACTCCCTATACCCGTCAAAACAATGCCTCCAAAATTACTGACTTGTTTATACAACGTATATCAACAAATCCATTGTGTGTCTTTGCCATGCTAGGCATTGGGGATACAAAAGTGAATACAAGGGGAATATTCTTCTTTATCATATAGCTAATTCCTTAAAGTGATAGTCTAATATTTAACAAAGCATTACACCGAGGTTTATTATTATTTCAATTGTATTAAACATTACAATAAAAGCTGAAGCACCCAGAGAATATAAGGATATTGCTTGTCTCATCCAGACAAGGACCCTAAGGTCTGGTAATTTTCATGCCTAATACCACCCATGTGTCTGGGCATTTCCTAGGAACACTGCCTGGCCTCACCTTCTCACAAACCAACTGAGCTTTTAGCAAAAGAATGAAGAGACAGGCAGTGTGTGCTTAGAGTCCCCTGTCCTGTCACTGCAGAGATGGACAGCTCTACCTGGGGTTCTGGGGAATGCCCGGGGATTTGGCATGGACACTGCTCTTTGATCTAAATCTCCACACCCACCTTCCCATGCTCAGCAATGTGGATAGATAGCTTTAATTACGCCAATCCTTTAGAACTCTTCCAGGCCTTCGCCGATGCATTTCATTTCCTTCTGCTATGGGCCCCTAATGCCACATAATATAACTCAGCGGAAGACATTCCTGGAAGGGATTTTGAACACTAAACCTCCAGCTCCTCTGACGTTGCAGGTATTGACTGAACTGGGCTCCCTTGTCCTCCTTTCTTAGAGCTGTGAGTCAGTTTCAGGAGCCCATGAAAATCTGTGCACGCCAGTCTTGGACTGAAACTCCTGTATCCCTATCATCAGCAGGACAGATTCTAAATTCCTGCTGTGATGTAAAAAGGGTCCTCTAAATCAGGGCTCATTTGCACATCTGCCCCACCACAGCCCTTGCTCCTCCACTCGACCTCATCTTTACCAGCATTTACCAGGAGCATTTATTAAGCTCTCACTGTGTACTACATATTACATTGAACCCTGTGCTTGGATTATGTCATCTCACCCCCCTTCCAAGTAACCCTTTGAGGCCAAAAATATTCTTATCTTCATTCTATAGACAAAAAAATACATATATACATATATGTGTGTGTTTATGTGTGTGTGTGCACGTGTGTGTGTGCGTGAAAGGGAAATAACTTTCCCAAGTCTTACGGCTAATAAGTGGTAATATCCGGATTTCAACCCAGGCCTTCCAACTGTGATTTTAATCACCTCCCTATTTCGCATGAGCAATACCAAATTACTTGCAATTCCCCCAATGTGCAGTTTTCTCATGCCTCCAGGCAGGAATGGATCTGTTTTTTGTAGGGCTGAAAAGTGTATACAGCTTTGGAGGCCCTCTACGAGAAAAAAAGAAGGCAAAAGCAAAGCACTAATGAAAATTTAGATATTAAGCTGACACTTATTACAAACGCTAAAAAGATGGCCTGTTGCAAGTGTTAAAAAACTGGAAAAAAATCTCAAGAATCTGTAAAAAGGAACTATTTCTGCAATTTTCTGTTTGGCACAGATAATATGACGATCCTACATATTTTTGTTTATATTTATTGATTGCTTCTTCATATGCCAAAAATTATGTAATCTCATCTTCTATAAGGAGAATAGAAGGATCATTTAGAATTTCCTCAAGGGCAGAGGTTGGTAAACTGCAGCAGGAGGCCAACTGCTATTTTTGTATATAAAGTTTTATTGGAACACGGTCATGTCCATTTGTTTACCTATTGTCTGTGACTGCTTTTTTTGCTGCAATGAGACAGAGTTGAGTACTTGCAGTAGCAAACATATGCCCATAAAGCATAAAATACTATCTGGTCTTTTACATAAAAAGTTTGCCAACCTTAGTCTAGGGTGATGGCCTCTGAAGGAAAGCCTTTAAGTAAGGTGCTCGGAAGCTTAGCTCCATTCACTTCCTGTTATATACTTTGCTGTCCCTAGAAATGTCCTCCCACTCTGGACTTCTCCTTTAAGATTTAACACAAGTGTGTCCTTCCCCAGAAAACTCTCCCTGGGCCCTCCTCATCATTTTATAACTAGGGCCGCCCCTCTGTCCTCCCACACTCCCATGCAAACCCCTCTACATTTATTATGGCAAGAAAAGAAAAACATTTCTTGAAACTTCCCTCCAATTTGGCCATATAGATTCTATTAACATACCCTCCTTTGAGGAGGATGCAAGGATCATGGTGTGGTTTGACCAGGGTTGAACACTCAAAAGCTAAAACGGTCCACATTGATTTGGAAAGGTTGACAGATACTGCTAACTGCCTGCCTCATCTCCATTCTCTTTCTCTTAGCAGAAGAATGTGAATTTATAGGGAATAACGCTGCCTAAGTTCAAAGACTCTATTTTTTAGCCTCATGTATAGTTCTGGTCAATGAGATATCAGTAGAAGTTTTGTGTAGGATTTTTTTAAAGCTGTCCAGCCACATTGGTTTGCACCTGTAATCCCAGCACTTTGGGAAGCTGAGGCAGGTGGATTACTTAAGGTCAGGGGTTCGAGACCAGCCTGGCCAACATGTTGAAACCCTCTCTCTACTAAAAATACAAAAATTAGCCAGGCATGGTGGCCGGCACCTATAATCCAAGCTACTGGGGAGGCTGAGACAAGAGAATCACTTAAACCCGGGAGGCGAAGGTTGCAGTGAGCCACTACACTCCAGCCTGGGTGACAAAGAGAGATTCTGTCTCAAAAAAAAAAAAAAAAAAATGTGAATTAGTAAAAGCTGTCTCAGCTTAGCAATAGCTCCTTCTTTTCTCATGATCACCCTTCCTTCCTTTTGCTTCTAATATAGATGTGATGGCTGGAACCTCAGCAGTCATTTTGGACTGTGAGGAGAATTTGTATATGAAAATCGGCATTAGGATTAACAAAGTAAAAATATAAAAGCTACCCTGTATCTATGCTGACACTGTGAAGCCACCGTAAGAGCTCTGAATTACCCTATCCTCAGACTACTTTTATGTTAACGAATAAATTCTTGTGTGATCAAACCACTATAGATAAATCTCTATTCCTAGCAATGAAATGCATCTCCTAAACAGGTAAAAGACACAATTCTTAGATTACTTAATCAAATAGGGTGAGAGAGTGAGAAACACTTTGGGACTGTTAAATACTATAAACATGAGGTTTTGTCATATGATTTTGGAAATTAATAATTGACCTTAAATGAGGCACTAAACAGACTGTGTTATGAGATAGGTTATCTTAGAACATGACTTAATCAAGACAATGTTGGTTAGTGCCAACTGAGAATTCTAACATTTATGTATTTAAGCCAAAAAAAAGGGGGGGCCGTGTATTTGTACTTGTAACTGGAAGAATAGTCATTACCTTTCGTCTAAGTTTCTCACTCCCTATTCAAATGCCTCCCACATTTTTGATCTCACAGCTGTATGTTTTGAATATAACCATACTGGTGAAGATACTACCAGATCCTTTGTTTGCACTGCTATATAATATTTTATTGTTTGTTTAATATTTTATTGTTTGAATTTATCATTATTTATCCATGTTTTTATTGATGGACATTTAAAATGTTTCCAAGTTTTGACTATCACAAGTGGACATTTTTGAACATATTCCTTTGTTGACATGTATGATAGTATCTTTTTTAAATTATACTCCAAGGGGTGGAAATATTGGGGCATATGGAATGAATCTGTATGTTTTTCAAAACGGCTCAGATGAGTGTAATGGGTAGCAAAGTTAAAGAACTACTGAAGCCGTGCCAATTCCAATATGTCATATTTCATTGCTTGTCAAACTTCAACATCCAAATGAAATTCCTTGGGATCCTGTTAAAAGGCGGATTCTGATTCAATACCTCTGGAATTGGGTGCAAGCTTCTCTATATCTAGCAAGCTCCCAGATGATGCCAGTGCTGGTGCTCCATGTGCCGTATATTGACTGTCAAGTTCTACCTGAACTAAAACTAAAACCCATTCTCAACAAAGTATACTCAGCACTTCTTATGGGGTAAGGGCAAAACTTATGGGGAAGAAAAAGAAGCATGAACTGTTTTGTCTGGGATAGTCCCAGTTTATGCCTGAACTTCCCATGGCCCCACTGGAGTGACCAATTTCAAGGTCATCCTAAATGAGGCAGTTCACGTGTCTTGTGCTCTCACTAGGAAAGCTTAAACAGTAGCTTTGTCAAGGGTAAACTCTCTACTCCATGAAAGAAATTCTAACATCAGAACTGGATTCAGGTTCAGCATCTTGTGCCCCTGCACAAGAAATTGGGAGCTCCAGGTATTCTTCTCAGGAAGGTATTCCTATCAACCACAAATAGAGAGGGAGTAGGAAGGAAATCTGGAATACTTTTTAGTTCATAAACTTTTCCCCTTCCTAGAATGCTAGTGAATTGCTTGATTTATACCAAATAATACTACCACATGGGGATGCAAACGCTAAGCCCAAACAGATGCAATGGTTATAGGGCCATGAAATGTCACTGAAGGCATCATCACTTGGATTTTGATTATAAGTTAGAATTAAACAATTTTGAAAAGACTGCAGGCACATTTCTAATGTGCTCTGCCCTGCTATGGCTGCTTTCTTTACATACCCCAGAAAACAGGGGGATTTTTTTCCACTCACAACTAACCCTTCTTTAACTTCAAGATGTGCTTCTCCAAGCTCAAGTAGAAAGTGATTACAGAAATAAATATATGTGGGCATCTTGTAGCCTTCATTTTAAGTTCTCATCTGTACAAAAATGGGGATATATGCCAGGGCAAGATGCTGCTCTTTGCCTTGAAGGGAGGTAGGATGAGCACTTGGCTTGGAGTCCACTATCTGAACTTAGCTTCCAAGCTGCCACACAGGAGCAATGTGACCTTGGGAAAACCATTTGCCTTACTGAGCTCCGAATTCAGTGGTATCTAGATGTTATGGCTTGGATATCTGTCCCCTCCAAATCTCATGTTGATAGGAGATCCCCAGTGATGGAGGTGAGCCTTATGGGAGGTGCAGGGCTGGTTCCCTTATGAAAGGCCTGGTAATAAGTGAATTCTCTGTCAGCTCATGCAAGAGCTGGTTATTTCAAGGGGTCTGACACCTCCTCCTCTGTTGCTCTGTCTCAGCATATGTCACGTCTGCTCCCGCTTCACCTTCTGCCATAAGTAGAAGCTTCCTGAGGCCTCACCACAATCAGAGTAGACTGAAGTCATGCTTGTACAGCCTGCAGAACTGTGAGCCAAAGAAACCTCTTTTCTTTATAAATTACCCAGTCTCATGTCATCCTTGATAGCAATGCAAAATGGACTAATAAACTCTAATAGAACTAATAGAATAGAAAATTATTCTTTATGGAAAAGAACCTCACACAAAATCATGTTTCAGATAAAGATATATACAACAGGAAACACACATGAATTTCTCACTGACACAGAGCCAATGTGAGCTTATAGAGCTTTGCCCCCAAAAAGATATATGCACAAGCTGTCAAATGTATCTAGTTATAAAAACTAAACTTGTTATAAAGGCATCTTGGCTTTTACAGTTTCAGTTGACCTTTATTAACTTAGAAAAACGTACAACATTATAATAGATAATATGATTATCTATATGCACTAAATATTTGATAGGAATAATAATTTTGCTTTTTCAAGTGGACTGGATGCAAATGCTAAATTTCTAGAAGGGTGATAGCTCCTCAGTCCCTTTATGCAATAATTATTGACTTCTTATGTATAAGCAGGCCTGAAAGTAATGTCTCTTTTTAATTAGTTTCCTGATTACTTTCTTTTTCTTTTTAAATTAAACAATGCCACAGACAAACTTTTGAAGCTAAAGACATTTTAATGGATATGATCTGTCTGCCTTTCTTTTTCTGACTGTATTCATTATAGGCAAATCAATGAAAATTGATAAACTCATGATGGAAAAAAGGAATGTATTTGTATTCATTACAGAGGATTGAAGATAATAATAAAATGAAATGTTGTTATAGTGAGATATAAACCCAACCTACGGAATTGTTCAATATGAGAATAGCTAGATACATTTCATTACCGCGATATGGAGCAGCTCAGAAGCGGAAGCCGATAATTTTAAAAGTCTTGAGCACAGGGTTATGCTGACTACACAGTTCAATACGTTAATTGACAATAAATCCTGCTTGCCTCTAAAAGGCACTTGACTAGTCATTTTCAAGATGGTCGTGATTTTTTATGATGCGGAACTTTTAATTTACAGGGATGATAAAAATAGATTTACTTTCAGCCACTTGTATTTGATTTAATTACCTAATCAACTATAAATCATCTACTATTGAAAAAGTAATTTAACATAGATGATATTTGGCTGTCATATTTTTGGGTTACTGCTAGGGACAGTTTGGTGAGTGGAGAGGAAAGAATCTGTGGCAGGGTGAATTTTCTACACTTCTCTCGAAAATCTGAAAAGTGCCTGCAGAGTTGAAATCGAATGACTTGTCTCCACCTTTGAAAGCAGTCCCTTGTCATTTTTCCTACTTATTTCTTAAACAGATACACCATGGAAGGGTGTTATGGTGCCATCATCCTGGGAAAAACAGGGATCGGATTGTTCTTCAGCATTTTTCTAGCTCTTCTATGCTGTTGTATCGACCCAATGACAAGTTTGATGTGAATCTAAAATAGTAGTTAAAATTGACTATGGAAAACAGTGGCTTAGCTCAACTGAACCTTTGAGATTAAATGCCTGATTGATAGATGATGGTTATTTATGATTAAAAAAGAAAGGCGTGGTTTCCTGGAATAATTGGAGGCCCTGCAGCCCCACTGACAGAAAATCTGCTGGAATGTTTCTTTCCAGGCTTGGTCAGACAACTCAGACACTCCCCTTTTCTATTTGCCTCTCTGGGAAATTAAAGTCTGTAGCCCTTTGGTGACCATATGCTAATTACTAGCCACTTGCTTCCAAAAAGCAGATCTTGTCACATGACTGCTCAAAACTTTTCCATTTGTTTTCCATCAGGCTCAATGTAAAATCTAAACTTTTAGACAAAGGCTCTTCCTAACACTTCAGACTCTTTCTGCACTAATCCTGTACTACATGTTCCAAACATTCTGAAGGTCTTTCATGTTCTGCAAAATTACAATGTATTGGCTGACTGGCCAGATGGATTGATGGGTGGGTGGGTGGATGGATGAATAGGTGAATAGATGGAAAAGAAGATCAATTAATTAATGAACTTCCAATTTCTTTCATAGGGGTATTTAGCTCTAGTCCTTAAAATATCTTTCCTTAGTCTAAATCATTCTCTACTTGCATCTCAGATCTGTGCATGTGTCTGAATCATATTTACTCACCAGGTGTTGAGGTAGTTATGCCCTTTGGTGATGTTTAACTTCACTCATGGTTTTAACCTGTCATCTTGGTTCAGCCTGTGGGAGGCCTTGAGGGCCTGGAACTGGACATCATTTTCCCTGATTCATGTTACACTTAATTATCTCCCTCTGAGAACCAAGCACAGATTTCTAGTGTTTTCTCTTCTCATCCTTCTATGATTTTTTTGAACTCAACCCTTAACACCTCCCTATTAAACAGAGATGGCTGCAGTTGTTGGCTCAAATGAAGGGCCAAGATGAGTGGTAAATTCTGAGTCAAATCTCTCAATAGATTTTCAACTTCTAACATAACACTTTTCCCCAGATTTGGTGGCGATCTCAAAGATTATTTTTTTCCCAAACTTCATATTAGTTTTGCAACAATAAAAATGCCTTATGAAAAAAATGTTAATAATTTTGAGGCTTTATAATGGATACAATGGGTTCATTATTCTATTCCATTTGCATGGATGCATAGAATTTATTCCTTTATTTGGTTGAGCTCTATATATTAAAATGAGCAAAGATATGAAACTCGTGATATCTAAAAGATGTGTGTGTTTATGACTATTACTAAAAGGAAGATATAACAGCCCAATTATCTTGTAATAGAGAAATATTATCTACAACACAATTATTTTCATCTCTAAATGCCTAACCCCAGTCCCTGAGCATAGACCCACAGTTTTACAAGATGGCGTTAATGTTGCCCATGTCTTTTTATGTTCTACTTTACTCATTTCATAGTTGATCAAAACATTTCTTGTATTTCCACAGTTTTATAATAGTAATTTTTAAAATCTGCATAATTTCCTATCAGTTGACAAAACAACTTTGAGTCCATCCATCCCCTATGGATGGCCATTTTTATCATTTCTATGTTTTTCTTGTCATTGCTGTCATTGGAGATAATGTTGCAAACCCTAAAGATGCTGAATATAGGAGGAACTTTCCAGAACGCTCGGTGGGAGGCGGAGGAGCGGTAGCTGCCCGAGCTGCGCACAGCTCTGCGCTCCTTCCCGCTCCCTCACACACCGACCTCAGCTCGCTCACCTCAGCAGTAGAAGATGGTGAAAGAAGCCACTTACTACGATGTTTTGGGAGTCAAACCCAATGCTACTCAGGAAGAATTGAAAAAGGCTTATAGGAAACTGGCCTTGAAGTACCATCCTGATAAGAATCCAAATGAAGGAGAGAAGTTTAAACAGATATCTCAAGCTTACGAAGTTCTCTCTGATGCAAAGAAAAGGGAATTATATGACAAAGGAGGAGAACAGGCAATTAAAGAGAGTGGAGTAGGTGGCGGTTTTGGCTCTCCCGTGGACATCTTTGATAAGTTTTTTGGAGGAGGAGGAAGGATGCAGAGAGAAAGGAGAGGTAAAAATGTTGTACATCAGCTCTCAGTAACCCTAGAAGACTTATATAATGGTGCAACAAGAAAACTGGCTCTGCAAAAGAATGTGATTTGTGACAAATGCGAAGGTAGAGGAGGTAAGAAAGGAGCAGTAGAGTGCTGTCCCAATTGCCGAGGTACTGAAATGCAAATAAGAATTCATCAGATAGGACGTGGAATGGTTCAGCAAATTCAGTCTGTGTGCATGGAGTGCCAGGGCCATGGGGAGCAGATCATTCCTAAAGATAGATGTAAAAGCTGCAATGGAAGGAAGATAGTTCGAGAGAAGAAGATTCTAGAAGTTCATATTGACAAAGGCATGAAAGATGGCCAGAAGATAACATTCCATGGTGAAGGAGACCAAGAACCAGGACTGGAGCCAGGAGATATAATCATTGTGTTAGATCAGAAGGACCATGCTGTTTTTACTCGACGAGGAGAAGATCTTTTCATGTGTATGGACATACAGCTGGTTGAAGCACTGTGTGGCTTCCAAAAGCTGATATCTACTCTTGACAACCGAACCATAGTCATCACCTCTCATCCAGGTCAGATTGTCAAGCATGGAGATATCAAGTGTGTACTAAATGAAGGCATGCCAATTTACCATAGACCATATGAAAAGGGTCGCCTAGTCATCGAATTTAAGGTAAACTTCCCTGAGAATGGCTTTCTCTCTCCTGATAAACTGTCTTTGCTGGAAAAACTCCTGCCGGAGAGGAAGGAAGTGGAAGAGACTGATGAGATGGATCAAGTAGAACTGGTGGGCTTTGATCCAAATCAGGAAAGACGGCGCTATTACAATGGAGAAGCATATGAGGATGGTGAACATCACCCCAGAGGTGGTGTTCTGTGTCAGACCTCTTAATGGGCCAGTGAATAACACTGCTGGCATTTTATGTGCAGCAGTGAGTGAGTAAGGATGTAATCATTATATGCTCACTACTTGCCCTTGTTTTTGTTTTAATCAACTATAGTAGTGTTTTAAAAAGTTAAATGAAGAATAAAGGCAAATATAAAAGCTAAAAAAAAAATATGCTGAATATAGAAAGTCTTATTAAAATTTTTCACCAATTGTTTTTTTCTTTTCCAAAGAGTATTTGATCGTCTTGGAACTCACAGTGTCCTTAATTTCTATTTTCATTTTGTTCATGGTTTTCACACCTACGGATCATCTCTCTTATTGTTTTGTAATCGCCCTTTCTCTAACTTTAACTTGAAGGAGCATATTAAATACTGCTGGCAAAAGCACACAGATCTGGTGTCAAACCAACCTGAATTCAAATGCTTCATCCAACCACGTATAGCTGTGAGTACTCAGAAGTGTGATTGAATATTTCTAGCCTTCGATGTTCTCACCTGCAAAATGAGAATAATACAGATAAGATGTTTATTATAAAGCATACTTTCAGAAAAATTTTGTTGATACTCTTAATATTTTTATATTACTGTATTTTGCTTGAATAGCCTGAAAAATTTGAGTTCAGAAAAAAATAGGACCAGTTCTGAAAAATGTAATGGAGAAATTTTTTTTGTTTGGTTTGTTTGCTTGTTTTCTTTCCAATTTCCATTTTCATAACCAGAGAGCACTCTGCTGGCAAAAGACTAATTTTAGAGCATCCCCATCTAACTAGTTAGAATAATCTTTCTCTGAGATGTCTTCCCCTAATACTACACAATAGTCATAAAAATAAATTTTTAAATAAATGGCAACAGTTTGTCCTAATGAATGAGTTTCCCAAACTTTGTGATCATGCTGATCTACTGAGATGATTTGAAGTTTTCACCATTGTTAATAACTTTGTGGTGAAGAATTTCGAACAAGAATGATTTCCTTCAAAGGAGGATTATTTCCTTAGGATGAGTTTCTGCATTTGGAATAACTATGTCAGACAATTTAAACCTGACTCATTTTGAAATTATGCTTTTCTAAAGTTTCTGCATTGGGAATAACTATGCTTTTCTGAAGTGTTGTACCAATTTTCCTACACCAGCTAACCCTTTTTTGGTTCAGTAAAAACTAGAAGAAAGAGGATAGAGCATCCAAAAATAATGAATTCAGTTCATTTCAATAAGACAAGATTCATATTCTGGGAAATGTCGTATGTACATATGTTTCCTTTTATATTTGTTGTTTCAAACTATGTTTTTATATCAAACAACCAAACAAAAGTTTCCATGGTAAAAATATTGTAGCTTCTACTTAGCAACATATAAGCAAAGATCCAGAAATTAATCTGGAAAGTGAAATTTTGATAGGAGGAAAAAAACAAAAAAGAACATTTATTATACTAAAAACTCAATGGACTGAGCAAAAATACAATACATCCTGATTAGGTTCAGTCTAATTTTGTCTTCCTTTACATGTCTCACAAATGTTAGCCAAACAGCAAATTGCTTAAAATAACATTCTACTCTTAAACTTTTGAGGGTGGAAACGTTTGTGTGGTTGTTGTTATTAAGAAATGGTGATTTTCCAGCCAGGCACGGTGGCTCATGCCTGTAACCTCACAACTTTGGGAGGCTGAGGTGGGTGGATCACAAGGTCAGGAGTTCGAGACCAGCCTGGTTGGCACGGCGAAACCCTGTCTCTACTAAAAAATACAAAACTTAGCTGGACATGGTGACAGGCACCTGTAATCCCAGCTACTTGGGAAGCTGAGGCAGAGAATCGCTTGAACCCAAAAGGTGGAGGTTGCAGTGAGCCAAGATCACACCACTGCTCTGCAGTCTGGACAACAGATCAAGACTCCATCTCAATATATATATAGTCATTTTTTTACTTTTAGTTATGAAGTTGTTCTAGACTTAGAATGCCAAAGTGTGGGACTATCTAAGCTTAGAATTCCTTCCACCATCCTTTCAGTCTCTCTTTCTCTCTCCCTCCCTCCCTCCTTCCCCCACCCACTCTTCTCCCTTTCTGTCTTCTCTTTCTCTCGCTCTTTGTCTGCTTTCCTATATCTCCCCACTATCCAGGCAGATTACTTCTATTCTGTCAAACGTTCATTCACCTTTGCTAATGAGTAGCTAATGGGTTTTGGCATCATGGGATGCACAGGGATAGAGAGGGCTGTTGGATCATGGGATGGACTGGTGTGCTGTGATTGTGCATATGGGATCCTCAAATCCAGCCCCAGAGCCATTTCCTAGTTTCCCCAATTGTTTCCTGGAACATAGGGTGTTTAGAAATAAAGCTCTATTTTAAAACCTCCGATTCACCGCTTCATCTGGCTAACAGCCTTCCCTCTTGGAATTGATAACATGTTGACTGTGAGTCATAATGGTAACTTCCTCATGAACATCTGATGTTGTGAAATTAACAAAGATGAGAACTCCCCAACAGTTGAAGCCAAGAAATGAATTATAAAAATGTACTTCAGTCACAATACCAGAGAGAATCCGGTTATGAATTAGTAACAGATGGGAAAATACTATTCACTTCCAGTTTTACATAAATGTCTGTAATGCTTGTTCTGATCATAAGTTTTTATTTCTTTCAGAGCTTCATTATGGCTCTAGCAAGATTCACCATTAAAAAATATAATAAAAAGCTTGGGTTGGGTAGATGCTATTTTTCTTTCTTTCTTCCCTCTCTGCTTGTTAGCCAAAAAAAAAAAAAAAAAAAAAGTAAATAATCAGGTGAACAATATACATATAATTTTTTTGCTTACTTTGTGCTTTACAAAGTAAATTATTATGCCTTCCCTCAGGCCAATTTGTCAAAAATATTTTTCTTCTTTTAGATTAGCAGCTATGCTACGAAAGGAAAGTATTAATTAAGTCTCTAACTCCCTTTTTTCTCCATATTACTACAGCTCTCACAACCTTTAAAAGCAAAAAAATCTTTAGTATTTACAGCAAATTCTTGACATAAACACTGTCTATGTGACGCTGCCTTGATACTAGTATCGGGCACAAAACATAAGCCTTATTGGATTTCTCTCTACAGCCTCCTTCCCTGGAAAATTACCACCTGCATTCTGAGCCACTTGGCTGCCATCTTTGCTGGCACCCTTGCTGGCTTCCCTGAGTTGGCTGGGGTCAAGGTTGAAGCCCTGGACCTGCACAGCCCTCACTTTGAGGGTACTGAGCCATGCTGAGTCAGCCCTCCACTTCTGGTCTTGAACGGACTGCAACACCGTGAGGTGTGGCATCCAGCTTCCTGAAGGAAGTTCAAAGTCAGATGATAGAACCTTGAAGTGTGGAAGACTGGTCCTCCATGGAGTGAAACTTGACCAAAGGGAACAGGTGAACAGAAGGAGCTAGAGTAATAAATTTCCCCTCCTTTCTCTTTTATAGACCTTTCTCCTAAGTGTTGATCTTTCTTGCAACATTCTCTGTGGACATCCCTTCTGCTGGGCCACCAGGGTTGCTTGGCATACCTAATTTGCCTCTGTGCAGCACTTATAAAGTAGTGCTCAACACTGAAATGCAACGCATAGCATTGTCCCCTATCTTTTCCTGCCTTTCATTCTCCCCCATAACCCTCAATGTCCTGGGCTTTCAACTCTCGGAGTATCATTACTGTCATCATTGCCTCAGTCTCCGCTTTCTAGACAATCACTCTTCTACTTTGGACATCTTAATTATTGGTACTGTCCCTTTTCACTTTTTAACTGGTAGAGTCAACTTCTCCCTGGAAGAGACAACTGTGGGAAAAAATAAAATGGAGTATAGTAAGTTGAATGGTGGCCCTAAAGAAAGATATGTGCTGATCCTCAGTGCCTGTGAATATGGCCATATCTGAAAGAGAAACTCTGCAAGTGGAATTAAGGATCTCGAGACCTGATAATGCTGAGTTTAGGGTGAGCCTAAATCCAATCATGGGTGTCCTTATAAGAAACAGAAAAGGAGGCTGGGCACAGTGGCTCATGCCTGTAAACCCAGCATTTTAGGAGGCCCAGGCAGGTGGATCACCTGAGGTCAGGAGTTCAAGACCAACCTGGCCAACATGGTGAAACCCCATCTCTACTAAAAAGACAAAAATCTGAGGGTGGTGGCAGGAGCCTGTAATCCCAGCTACTCGGAAGGCTGAGGCAGGAAAATCACTTGAACCCTGGAGACAGACTTTACAGTGAGCCAAGATGGCACCATTGCACTCCAGCCTGGTGGACAAGAATGAGACTGAATTTAAAAAAAAAAAAAAAAAAAAGGAGAAAACACAGAGAGACACAGAGAACAAGGGACCTGGGCAGCCACAGGCAGATGAAGTCTAAGAACCACAGCAGCCACCATGAGGGAGGAGGAAGCATGGAACAGACGCTCCCTCAGAGCCTTCAGAAAGGCTCTGATGACAGCAGGATTTCAGACTCCTAGATTCTAGAACTGTAAGGGAATCTGTTTCTGTTGCTCTAAGCTTCCTGGTTTAGAGTAATCTGTTACAGCAGCCCTGGAAACAAATATAGAGAGGAGGAAATTTTGTGTTTTTGTTTTTCTAAGAAGAAAGGAACTGGGCTTGACTTGATTCATGTTTTTTTTATGATTTGGAAAATAGCCACATTCCTCAAATCCCCTTTCAGATATGAATTTCTTGCAAGCAACAGTGGTTAGATCACAGACAATGAAGGAAGATAAATGCTCTAGTGTTAGGTTGGTAGACTACTGGTATTTTTCCCAGCCTATAAACTCTCATTTATTCTAAGGCTACTTCATGGATGCTTTCTAGACGCCTGCCCTCTGCAGTGGACTAGGCCATACTTTCCAAACAGAAGTCTTTCTCTAACCTGGTGAATTCTAAGTGACCCTTCAAGAACTAGCCCAAATGTCATCTCTACTAAGATGCCGTCCCAGTTTTTCCCAGTCATTGAGCACTCCCTCTCTTCTCTGTGCTCTTGAAGTATCTACTTTTTTAGAGCACTGTTTACCCTTTACTGCAAATGTAAATATGATCTTTCATCTCTTCCACCAAACCAATGTACACTTTTTGTGTTCAAGGTAGCCCATGAATTCCTACATAAAGTAAATAGTGGGTCTTGTTTGCAAGGCAGGATGCTTGCTGCAGCGTCTAAGAACAATTCCAAATTCAGAAATTATGTTCCTCTCATATCTTTTTCATTCTAGCTAAGCAGCTTACTCCCCATAGCCAATCTTCCTTCCTAAATGCAACACTTTATTTGTCAAAGTGCTTTTTTTTTAGAAAAAAAAAAAAAAAAGGAGTGGGGGTGGGATATGGGCATTATTTTAGAGAGACTTTCTAAAGAACCATAACAAGTCTATTTGAATCTTTTATTTGGCATTAACTAGATATTTTATCATAAGTGAGCAGGGAGTTTCTGGTTCACTAGTCTTTATTGCTTTCTTGAATGCATTTCAACCTTTTTCACAGTTCAAGTCCATATAATCCCCAATCCTTTTTTCCCTCAAATTTTAACTCCTTCACTATGTTCCTCATAACTCCTCCTGTTAACGTCTCTCAGAATTCATCGCCGAGTTGTCACCTTGAATAAAGATATGCTTTGAACTCAGGGTGAATTGTGCCTTTTAAATAGTACTGTAACAAAGGGAGTAGATCAGCCTATTTCACCCTTAGTCAAAAATACTTGTTCCAAGAATTTTTTGTCTCCCCTTGATTCAGAGTAACCCAAGGAAGCCCTGCTCTGCATCAACGGGATCTGAAATAGATTTATCTTAGGAGGAGCTCTAGTCCCTGATCCTGGAATAATGATGGAAAAGTTCTCTATGTCCCTTTTGAATTCCTTCAAAAGGGCACAGTGAATATTCACTGCAGTTTCCTGGCTGGGTTTTTTTCTCGGTTTCATTTTTGTTTTTTGCCTCTGTTCTTCCAACCTATTCTGTTCAACATCTGGCACTGTCTTCCCTGGGCTCATCTCCCGTTACATATTTTATGCTTTAACCAGGGAGAACTGTTCTGAACCTGTCTCTCTTTGTGTGCATACCCCGTTCTTTTTGAATGGGATGACCTTTCTCTCTTTTGCAATAGGCAAACTCATCTTCAACATTCAGAGGGAAACTTCCCTTCACCACATGCCTGATGACTCAGAGGACTTTTTTCCTGCACTGAAATAATCTATTGAGATGTGAATCTGTTCTTTGTTTCTTGTGCTCTAGGAAGCTCTAATAAATGAGATACATTTTTTTCTCCTCCATCCTAAGACAGTGGCTGAAACTTGCTATTCTGAATTCAGATTTCTAACCGGCATGGAGATGGGGTTAAGGGAGGACAGGCGTTCTTGATGTCCCACCAAACACACTTTCATAAGCACTGTCTTAAGTCATTCTGAGCAGAGCAACTGCTTATAGCTATCTACAGAGATGTATGCTAAGGAGTACAGAGAGAGGAAAGGATGGACTGTCACAGGAATAGCTGAGTAGGGGTTTGTAATAAAGCAAAGCCAGGTTTGGGAATGTCAGAGTGTAGAGAAAGCAGTATCAGGAGATGGGCACACTTTAAGTGGAAATAAAGGAGGCTGGAAGGAAGATGGAAAGACAGGAAATGAAATTGAAGGTGAGAGAGGTGAACCAGCCAAGATCCGTCTGTAGAGTTCCTAAAGTTTGAGTCAAAATCCAAGTCTGTTCAGTGATAATAATGTCTCCACTTCTATAAAGTGATGGGTCAGAAAATTACTATTGTGTGAGTGTTTAATCTATGCCCAGCACAGTATTAGGTAATTGGACCACATTATTTCATGTCATCACCAAGTGATCCTGTGTAGGATGTATTATTAACCACACTTCTCAGAAAAGGACAGCAAAGCTCAGAGATGGCCTTTGAGAATCAAAATATGAGCTGAATTTCAGTGTGCTTGACTGTAAAAATGCTTGTTTTAGTCCACCAGGTGATCTCTCCTTTTGAAGCAGGGATCTAGGCCATACCTGGTTTCCTATGAGCACTGCCTCAGTGGCAACAGCCTCTACCTTCATAGGAGAAGAAATCCGGGACAAACAGAGCCCATATCACCATTTGGAGACACCAAATGAAGTTCTATAATGCCGTGTCCAGTCCCAACCCCTAACAAGATCCCCTCACTACCCAAGAAGGCAGTGGAGTAGTTAGAAACTTAACTGTCAACCTGGAAATTCTCTAAACCTTTCTACCTCTCTCAGCCAATTGCTTTTCCCCAGCGTGGGCAGTAAAGGCCCACTGACACTCACAGGCAGAAGACTTTCACCTCCCTTGTGGGGATCAATCTTTGGCTAACTGTGTTGAGCCTCTTCTGTCATCGTTATTGGTTCCTTTTATGGCCTCCCCTGGAGCTTAAGACTTATTTTAAGAATCAACCCTGTTACAGGGTTCCAGAGGGGACCATTGGAGCTTTATGGAAACTTTTCCATCTGCTAAATAACCTTGATAAAAGAGTTTAGTTGCTGACTCCCCGACTCATCTCTCCACCTTCCCAGCCTGTTTCTGGGGTGGGAGTTTATGTTTCTGACATCAACTATAAATTGAGAGTTTAGCTCTATGGTTGACATAGAGCATTCATTTAATGACAGAATAAATTGGACTTTCCGATTGACCTTGTTACGTCCTTGTCATTTAAATCTGTTCCAGGTTAGAGTGCATGCCCCCACCCTACCCAGTATGTGCCTGCCCCTCTCCAGCCTTGCATGCACATGGAAGACATTCCTTTCACCCGCTTTCAGAGTCTGGGAAATAGATACATGGGTCCAGGCTCTAGCTCTTAAACCCCTCATCATCCATTAAGCTCCGTGAGATTACTCTGTGAATTACTACGGTTTAAGAACACTGTGCCTTAAAAAACAGATTGATAAAAGTATAGATTTGAAGATTTTCTCAGGCTTTGTGTTATTCTACAGGTGAGACTGGAGGGGAGACTATGCCTTCATTCGCCTAGGGATCACATTGGAACCTGCGAACAGAAAGACATTTGACCATCAACCCACCATTTCCAACCAGAAGTGTCAGAGTTGGGAGTCAGGAGGTCGAGGCGGGTGGATCACAAGGTCAAGAGATCGAGACCATCCTGGCCAACATGGTGAAACCCCGTGTCTACCAAAAATACAAAAAAAATTAGCTGGGCGTGGTGGCATGTGCCTGTAGTCCCAGCTACATGGGAGGCCGAGGCAGGAGAATTGCTTGAACCAGGGAGGCAGAGGTTGTAGTGGGCTGAGATCACGCCACTGCACTCCAACCAAGATCGTGGCACCTGGCGACAGAGCAAGACTCCGTCTCAAAAAAAAAAAAAAAAAAAAAGCAGCAGCTGCAAGCTGTCAGGGAAGTCACTGAATCAGGACAAAGGTATGTTGCATTCAGCAAGATTATGCTAGCATGGAACAGCAATGTGGCCATAAACAAATTTCGAAACTGTGGATATTTACTCTAATAATATTGACTTCAATAATAATTTTTGTGCTTGTAAAAATCATGCTGCAATTATTTATTGCAATTTCTCCATGAATAAATATCTTCTACCCATTCTACAGATGCGAAAACTGAATCTCATACAGTGGTAAATGTCTTTGTTCTTTTAGATCCTGAGTGTGAGGACTGACTTTTTACTTTCTATGTGCCTGGAGGTGAACTCGAGATTACGGTTCAAGTTAGGCTGGCATGGTGGCTCACACCTGTAATCCCAGTACATTGGGAGGCTAAGGCAGGAGGATGACTTGAGGTCAGGAGTTCAAGACCATCCTGGCAGATATGGTGAAATTCCATCTCTACTAAAAATACAAAAATTAGCTGGGCATGGTGGCATGTGCCTGTAATCACAGCTACTTGGTAGGCTGAGGCAGGAGAATTACTTGAATTCAGGAGGCAGAGTTTGCAGTGAGGTGAGATCATACCACTGCACTCCAGCCTAGGCAACACAGCAAGACTTTGTCTCAAAAGAGAGAGAGAGAGAGAGAGAGAGAGAGAGAGAAAGAGAGAGAGAGAGAGAGAGATTACGGTCCAAGCTTGTTGAGATTAATTTGAATGGTGATTCCGCTACTGAATCTGTCTGATGATCTTGACATGAGCCCCGGAAGCGTTAAGAGCCTACAGTAAATAGACTCTGGAGACAATGAGTCTAGATTTGTAGCTTGCCTCTTCTAGTCTAGAAAATGAAAACTATAGTGTTTAGTTTCTGGAGACTTTTTGGCAAGTAAACGAACTAATATTTTTAAATAGATGTTCAATAATCGTTGGTCTCTTCTTCTCAGACTAGTGTCAAATGCTCATTGTTTCTAGTATAGCAAACTGTCTCACCCCTCACCCTCTGAACTTCTGCAGATGTTTATCCATCCCTATCTTAGAGAACCTGGCAACTTCTACTTGCATTCTGCACAAAACTAAGCCTAGTGCTACAAACAGTGGCAACAGGAATTCATTACTGAATGTGTTCGTTAAGGCTCTCCAGAGAAACAAAACCAGTAGTATATATGTATAGATGATGATGATGATGAAGATGATAGACAGATAGAGATATTTAAACAGATGTATTATAAGGTATTGGCTGATGCAATTTTGGGGGCTGACAAGTCTCAAGATCTTCAGAGTGAGTCAGCAAGCTGAAGACCCAGAGGAGGCAAGGGTGTCATTTCAGTCCAAAGACCAGCAGTCTTGACACCCCAAAAAAAGCAGTCAATGTCTAAGTTTTAGTTTGGAGGCGGGAAAAGGCCAATATCCCAGTTCAAAGGCAGTCAGGCAGGAGAAATTTCGGGGAGGGTCAGCCTTTTTGTGCTATTCAGGCCTTCAATAGATTGGATGAGGTCCCCCCACATTATGGAGTACCATCTTCTTGACTCAGTCTAATGACTTAAATGTTCATCTCACCCTAAAACACTTTCACAAGAACACTCAGAATAATGTTTCACCAAACATCTGGGCACCCCATGGCCCAATTAAGTGGACACATAAAATCAACCATGACACTGAATAAGTGAACTTCTACAAACAGCCCCATCAACTCCTCCTTTACAGACAGACATGTATTACCCCTCCTATGTGTTTCTCAGGCCATATTGGTTGCTTCTGATGCCTCCCGAGAGCTTCCTCTGGTAATTAGAGCACAGGAGTTAAAAATCTTATTTGCACTTTGCAGTGACTCACACAGAGCATTAGAACCCATTGTTCCTTGGGTTCTCCAACCAGCCTCTCTGTACCTGCTCTAGGATCCTCTTGTCATCCAGCTCTTTTCTTTCTGCCTTTTCTCTGGAACCTCTGAATACTATACATTTAATGCTAAAGGTCTTCCTTAAAGCTAATCAGAGTTTTAAAGATACAGCTCAGCCCAGGTATGGGAGACAGGAAATTGAGGCTTAGGCGAAGCCAGCAACTTCCCCCAAGTTACGCCCTAAGAAACAGTGGATAGGGGATTTGATTCACTCTGCTGGGAATTTTCTTTTGCACACTAGAGAAGCCAGTATTAGAAGATGAAGTGGCATCACAAAGAAAGAAAAAGATAAACCATCAAAGAAGATAGGGATTGGAATAGGATAAAAGGTAGAGAACCTCCTTCTCCAAGAGCTCTTTTTCAGTAAGGCATCAAAAAAACTAAATAAAGAGGTATACTATTATTTTGTGTGTCTAGCAGTCATAGTAGCACATTTTTAAAACAATCATTGGGTGTGTTAACATTAAGAAAGGCAATTCCTTGTGGATTTTGAGCCTCTAAGAGATCGACGGTCTGAACTCTGGTGAAGCCAGGTGCGCGCTGGCTCTTCCCAGCATTGCCCAGCACCAGAGAGCAGAGGCTGCAGCCTCCCCCCTCATCTGTCCCCTCATTGCTGATTTTATGGAATCAACCACAGTGACGAATGGCTCTGCATTTGGATGGCTGTCCCAGCTCTGGTCACAGCTGAAGCTCTCTATCACTGTTGACGTATGTGCACTCTGAGAGTTCAAGTGCAATTGGCCATCTGTCCAGGAGGCTGGAGCCATCCTCAGCCTTGAAATAGCAATTGAAAGAGCCAGCTCTCCTCCAACAGGCGCCTGGAGCCAAAAGCTCACAGGCACAGCCTCAGCAGCAACTGAACGGGACTGGGAAGTTCCCCAGTTCAGCAGCAGGTAGAAGAAGCGGGTGGTGCAAAATCAATGGTAGCTCACAACCATTACTTCTGAAAGCGCCCGAGACAAATGATTCCCTGAGTGAGTGGGGCAAAAGGCAGAGGGCATGTTTCGTGGCTTCGGTCAAATCTGGATGTGAATATTCGCTCTGCTCCCTGCAGGATGTGCGACCTTGAACATGTCACACTATTTTCCAGTTGAGCAAGTTCTTCAACTGGAAAATAGTAACAGACTCCTTTTTATTTTCCTACTACTCAGGCCATTGTGGGAATTACTGGCATGAAAAGTGGCTTCGTCCATTGGAGAACAATGTACCGTGGTTAGCACTGTTTCTTCAGTGTGGACAGCTATGGCCCACCTGCACAACACAGATTTTATTATTTATGGAGAGAAATGTGGGGCGAAAGCGGGGGGGACCAGATGGTGAGGCTTAAGCTCATTTTAGAAAAAAAGCAAAAAAGTTAATTATGAGCCTCAGAAATGTTGATGAAAAAAAGAGTCAAATGAAGATCATTTGCTTTCATTTATTTTTGTTTTTGTTTATTTTTCAGACTGAGTTTCTTCTTGTCGCCCACGCTGGAGTACAGTGGTATAATTTTGACTCACTGCAACTTCCACTTCCCAGGTTCAAGCAATTCTCCTGCCTCAGCCTCCTGAGTAACTAGGATTACAGGCACCCGCCACCACACCCAGCTAATTTTTGTATTTTTAGTAGAGACAAAATTTCACCATGTTGGCCAGGCTGGTCTCAAACTCCTGACCTCAGGTGATCCACCCACCTAGGCTTCCCAATGATCCTTTATTTTTAATTTAAAGTGTGGCATATAATCAGGGAAAATTTAAGTAGGACACAGAAGCCATAACAATAAATAGATCGTCTTCCCTCTCCCTTCCTCAGACTACCAGGCCTCCCTCTCCCATGAAACCACTGTTGCTACTTTCCTGTGTATCCTTCTAGAAGTGATCAATGGGTGGACAAGAGGAGCATTCTACAAAAGACATTTTTACTTTGCTTTTTATCACTAAGTATCTCTTGCTCCATATCCTAACCTGTGTATCTGTCTCCTCCTTTGCGGGACTGTGCAGATTCCATCCTGTGAATGTACCATTTTTATTTTACTAGTCTCTTCCTCCATCACAAGTATTTTGTTATTATAAACAACGTCGCCAGACATATGACAAAAATCATTCTTCGTGCACATATAGCAAATGGTGAGATAAAACCTTGCTTAGTAATGAGATGCACACGTTTATTCCCAGTTTGACAAACCAATCAGCCCTTTCAGCAACAAAGTATCCACGTATCTGTTTACGTACAGCAGCAGAGAGACTTCACTTTCCCTATGGAGAGCATTCGCCCATAGTATCTATGCATGTTTTTATTTATTTATGTTTTGTCTTTGGTTTTGTTGAGGGATTGGGGGGCAGGAATGATGCCAAGATAAATGAACCATGAAACCAAATTTATAAAAGATTCGCCCTGAATTGCAGCAAATATAGGGATACTCCCATCTCAAATGCACGCCTACAACATGAATCATGAAACCCAGTTTATAAAAGAGCTTCCTTGAGTTGCAGCAAATGCAGGGGCATTCCCATCTCAGATGCACACCTACAACATGAACCATGAAACCCAGTTTATAAAAGAGCTGCCCTGAATTGCGGCAAATGCAGGGATACTCCCATTTCAAATGCACCCCTGCAACGATGTCTGTCAGGAGCCTATGAAGGCAGCTCCTCACCCAGAAGGCCTCTTGCATTTTTATTTCTGCAAAAATCCAACAGAGAAGGAGGGGACTGCATCTGCTCTCTCCACTTTCTTCCTGGAGAGGAGGATGTGAAGGAGAACAGAAGACGGGGACAATACATTCCACTCACATTTCTAAAAAATCCATAACCAGAAGCTGCTGCAAAAATAATGCAAAGCTCCATCACCAATCACAGACACGAGGCCTCACAGAAAACCCACTTGAGCTGAGAGGTGAAGTTGTTCCCCGCAGATGCTCAGATGAAAATGAGATAAATAGTGAACTCTTTGAAGGTAATTTATCCACCCTCACTACCTGCCTTCCCGGATGCACAAACAATCCTGTGTTTGCCACAAGCAGAGAAGAAAGGTGAGATAGGTAGCAATCCCTCCGAGGCTACCCCGGGTCAACTTTATCAAAATGATAAAATGTTTTGGGTCTTGGCAGCCCCCTGGCTAACTCTGGGTTGGGCTTCCTGAGGCATTAAGGGGTGAAAGAGGTGAGTGCACGGCTCTTCCTGGTGCCTCCCAGGGGCATCTCCTATGTCGTCGCTGATAGCAGTTTTATCAAGATAAATCTAGTGCTGCTCTGGAAGGATATTAATAAATTATCTAGTAATGAAAAATGTGAGAGGAACCATACTCTTACATCAGGCCTGTGATGATTACTTTGATAGATGCACTGGCAAGATTTCCTCGACAAGGCAGAAATGAGAAACATGACACATAAACCTTTAAGGGTGACCTCAGAGGAAAACAGAAGTTGCTGGATGATACGGAAGCAGAAAAGAGAAAACCAGAGCTCTGAGGCACCGCGTGTCAACCTCCAGATGGATTAGCTCTGCTGATCAACCCATCACGGAGTGTAGAGCCAGATGCAGAAAGGGAGGAGAATAGAGAAATAAAAGGGAGGGGAGAGGACACAAAAGGCTCGGCTGTAGTCATAGAAGTGAGGGCTCCAGATTGACATGGACATAGGCTGGAATCCCAGCTCTCTCTGGAAAATTGCTGAAACACCCTAAACCTCAGTTTTCTCATCTGTAAATGAAAAGTATGATAATAGCACTATGATATGGTTTGGCTCTGTGTCCCAATCAAAATCTCATCTCAAATTGTAATCCCCATATGCTTGGGGAAGTGCCTGGTGGAAGGAGATTGGATCATGGAGTGGCTTCCCCTATGCGTTCTCATGATAGACTTCTTAGGAGATCTGGTTGTTTGATAAGTGTGTGGCTCTTCCCCTTTCTCTCTCTCTCTCTCTCTCTCTCTCTCTCTCTCTCTCTCTCTCTCTCTCTCTCTCTCTCTCTCTCTCTCTCTCCCTCCCTCCCTCCCTCCCTCTCCCCCCCTTCCCCTCCTCTCTCCCTCTCTCTCTGCCACCATGTAAGATGAGCCTTGCTGTCCCTTTGCCTTCTGCCATGATTCTAAGTCCCCTGAGGCCTCCCCAGCTATGTGGAACTATGAGTCCATTAAACCTCTTTTCTTTATAAACTACCCAGTCTCAGGTAGTTCTTTATAGCAGTGTGAGAATAGACTAACACAAACTAAAACCGCAGAGCTGTAGGGGATTGCGTGCAGTAATAATTGGAAAGGTTTTGGAAGCAGTAAGTACTTAAAAACAATGGCATATGGCATAATCACTTAGAGAAGTGGGGTCTATGTGAAGAGATGATAATTGTGGTTATGTTTAATATGAAAGCAGCAGCAATGACGCTGAAGCTGTTAAAAAAAAAAGGGGGGGACCTGGGCTGGGTGCAGTGGCTCACGCCTGTAATGCCAGCTCTTTGGGAGACCAAGGTGGATGGATCATGAGGTCAGGAGTTTGAGTCCAACCTGGACAACATGGTTCAACTCCAACTCTACTAAAAAAAAATACAAAAATTAGCCAGATGTGGTGGTGCATACCTGTAATCCCAGCTACTTGGGAGGCTGAGGCAGGAGAATCACTTGAACCTGGAAGGCAGAGGTTGCAGTAAGCCCAGATCATGCCATTGCACTCCAGCCTAAGAGACAGGGCGAGACTCCATCTCAAAAAAAGAAGGTGGAGGGTGGACCTGGGTACTCAATATTCCTTGACACAAGTCATTGAGTTCCTGTTGCTCTGTTAGATTCTGGGGATGCTAACTGAAATTGCACAATGCTTCACCCCATAAGGAACACAAATCCTAGTGTGGGAGACAAATGTATCTGATTACAAGTAATCAAAGTAAAATAGAATAAGGGCTAGAAGAAAAGTGAGCACATACAAACTTACAGGGTGGTTTTTGAATCAAACTGAGGGAAGGCTTGGAGAAGCAAGTTTGAAATGGAATTTTGCAGGATAAATAGGACTCACCGATGGAGTGAAGAAAGGGAAGTGCTAAAGATGTTTCTTGTAGAGCAAATTAAAACAAAAAATCTGGGAATGGCATGTGATGTGGTGCAGTTGTAGTCCAGGATGGGAACCAGGGAGCATCCAAAAGTTGTTGTTGGGGAAGTAAACATGGCCAGATTAGCTGAGGCCACGTTGTGAGCATGTGTGCGATAATGTAGTGAAAAATCACTGACTTTTTAGCATCTGTTTCTCCCCAATGGTAGCAACTGCTCCTTGATTCACTTTCAGAGACTTTTCAGCATTCCCATTGATTTGTGAGCTGCAGAACTGCACACAGAAGGCTGGGGACATTGAGGAAGAGCAGGTGAGTGCCCAGAGGCAAACTCACCTGCTAATTCTTTGCACCTGAACCTCTGTGAGTACATGGTACAGCTCACTGAAGGCTAGGGGGCATAAGGACTAAAAGACATCTTCAAAAACTGTGAAAATGGCTGAGCACGGTGGCTCATGCCTGTAATCCCAGCACTTCAGGAGGACAAGCAGGTGGATCACCTGTGTGATAAGGGGTTCAAGACCAGCCCGGCCAACATGGCGAAACCCCATGTCTGCTAAAAATTAGCCAGGTGTGGTGGCACATGCCTGTAATCCCAGCTACTCAGAAGGCTGAGACATGAGAATCACCTGAACTCAGGAGGTGGAATTTGCAGGGAGCTGAAATTGAGCCATTGCATTCCAGCCTGGGCAACAGTGAGACTTCGAACTTATTTTTAAAAAAGAAGTGAAAATATCCAGGTGTGGTGGGCAGTAGAGCACAAAGTGCTTTCCAAGGTCCAAAGAGCTGGGGCCTTGGTAGCGAAGGCGGGTGGGGGGGACAGAGGGAGGGAGGGAGGGGGAGAGGGGGAGAGAGAGGGAGGGAGGGAGAGAGGGGGAGAGAGAGGGAGGGAGGGAGGGAGGGAGGGGGAGAGAGAGGGAGGGAGGGAGGGAGGGGGAGAGGGAGGGAGGGGGAGAGGGGGAGAGAGAGGGAGGGAGGGAGGGAGGGAGGCGGAGAGGGGGGGGAGAGAGAGAGAGAGAGAGAGAGAGAGAGAGAGAGAGAGAGAGAGATCTGAGAAGTCATGCTGGGACTCAGATCCCAAGCCCTGCTGAAGGAAAAATCTTGATCTTACCTTCAAAACATTTAAAAACAATGGTGAAATGAAGCAAACTGAAGCTGCAACCCAACCCAAACCCAGTAAAATTAGGGTGAGATTAAAGGGGATGCACCCTTCCACTCTACTGTAGAAGTCTGAGAGCGGACAGAGTAAACCCTTTCTCAGGGAGTATTTCTTGACTCAGGCTCTGTTCATCTTGTACACACAATGTCTTTTTTTCTTTATTTTTTTTTATTTAGATGGAGTCTCACTGTGTCGCCCAGGCTGGTGTGCAATGGCACAATCACAGCTCAGTGCAACCTCTGCCTCCCAGGTTCAAGAAATTCTCCTGCCTCAGCCTCCCAAGTAGCTGGGATTACAGGTACGCGCCACCATGCCCGTGGAGACAGAGTTTCACCATGTTGACCAGGCTGGTCTCAAACTCCTGACCTCAAGTGATATGCCTGCCTTGGCCTCCCAAAATGCTGGGATTACAGGCATGAGCCAGTACACACAGACAACAGTGCTTTTCAAATGCAATTCAAAGATATTTAAAAAGTAGGTGAATGTGTTCAAATTAGCTAGGGAAAAATAAAACTGATGGATGAACCCACAGATGACTGAAAGTTAGAATTTGCATAAAACACTTTAAAATAACTATCAATATGTTAAACTGCCTAGTGGAAAAAGTGAACAATATGCATAAACAGAAGAGGAATTTAAACAAAAACATTAAGACACTGCAAAAGAAAGAAGTGGAAATGTTAGAACTGAAAATATAATAGCTCTAAGAAAGAATCCAAACCCAAACACCCATCAGTGATAGACTGGATAAAGAAAATGTGGCACATATACACCATGGAATACTAAGCAGCCATAAAAAGAATGAGTTCATGTCCTCTGCAGGGACATGGATGAAGCTGGAAACCATCATTCTCAGCAAACTAACACAGGAACAGAAAACCAAATACCACACATTCTTACTCACATGTGGGAGTTGAACAATGAGAACACATGGACACAGGGAGGGGAACATCACAAACCAGGGCCTGCTGGAAGGTGGAGGGCAAGGAGAGGGATAGCATTAGGACAAATGATACAAGCAAGCCTTAAAACCTAGATGACAGGTTGATGGGTACAGCAAACCACGATGGCAAACATGTATACCTATGTAACAAACCTGCACGTTCAGCACATGTATTCCAGAACTTAAAGTAAAATAAAAAAACGAATCCATCAAATGAGCTTAACTGTAGCTTGAACATAGCATAAAAACATAGGAAAAAGTATAAGTCAATAAAATTGTCTATACTGGGCAGAGCACAGTGGCTCATGCCTGTAGTCCCAGCACTTTGGGGGCTGCAGCAAGCAGATCACCTGAGGTCAGGAGTTCAAGACCAGCCTGGCAAACATGGTGAAACCCCACCTCTATTAAAAACACAAAAATTAATCAGGCATGGTGCCTGTAGTCCCAGCTACTCGGGAGTCTGAGGCAGGAGAATTGTTTGAACCTGGGAGGTAGAGGTTGCAGTGAGCTGAGGTCACACTATTGCAGTCGAGCCAGGGTGACAGAATAAGACTCCATCTCAAAAAGAAAAAGGGAGCATCAGAGACATGCCGGACGAAATTAAACAGTATAATACATACATAATTGGGCAGCCGCCGTGTCCACACCTGTAATTTCAGCACTCTGGGAGGCCAAAGAAGGTAGATCATTGGAGGTCAGGAGTTTGAGACCAGTCTGGTCAACATGGTGAAGCCCTGTCTCACGAAAATTTAGTCAGGAGTGGTGACTAAATTTGTACAAAATTAAGTCAACAGCACAAAAATTAGGAGTGGTGGCACATGCCTATAGGCCCAGCTACTTGAGAGACTGAGGGAGGAGAATCTCTTGAACCCAGGAGGCAAAGGTTGCAGTGAGCCAAGATTGTGCCACTGCACTCCAGCCTGGGAGACAGAACAAGACTACATCTCAAAAAAAAATTATACACACACACACACACACACACACACACACACACACACACACAATCTATATATGTGTATATATAATTGGAGTCCCAATAGAAAATGAAAGAAAAATAGTACAGAAGAAATATTTGAAGATAAAAGAGGAGAATTATCCAATTTAAAATATGGTATCAATCCACAAAACCCAGCAGCTTAACAAACATTAAGCAAGATAAATACTAAGCAAATTATACCCAGACACATTGTCATCCAATTTCAGAACACAAAAGACCTAGTGAAAAATCTTAAAAGTATCCAGTAAAAAAAAAAAAAAAAAAAAAAAAAAAAAAAAAAATGCATCTTGCAGCAAAAGAACGACAATGAGAGTTGGCTGATAGATACTTAGTCAGAGACGAGGCAAGTCAGAAGACATTCAAATAGCATCTTTGAAGTTGTAGCATTTAATTAATTAATTAACACATCTATCAACCTCAAATTTCCTACAGTGTGAAAATGTGTTTAAAAATAAAAGCAAGTTGAGAATAGTTCCCATTAATAAGAGCTAAGAAATTTTGGCTTCAGCCAATCCACAGCAGAAGAAATGGTGAAGGCTGAATGGTGGATGCTCACATTTATCTACAGGTAGGTGTGCAAAAAAGTAAATATGCTGGTCAATATAAACAACAATTTATTTTTATATTGTTTATTTTTTAATGTTCAAGTGAATTTTAAAAATATCGAATTAACACACAGCTATTGACTACATAAAGGTAGCTTAATTTTTTTTTTTTTTTTTTTTTTTTTTTTTTTTGAGATGTAGTCTCCCTCTGTCACCCAGGCTGGAGTGCAGTAGTGTGACCATGGCTCACTGCAAGCTCTACCTCCTGAGTTCAAGCGATTCCCCTGCTGCAGCCTCCCAGAGTAGCTGGGACTATAGGCATGTGCCACCACACCGAGCTAATTTTTTTTATTTTTTTTTTTTTATTTTTAGTAGAGAGGAGGTTTCACCATGTTGGCCAGGCTGGTCTTGAACTCTTGACCTCAGGTGATCCACCCACCTTGCCCTCCCAAAGTGCTGGGATCACAGGCATGAGCCACCAGAACCAGCCAACGTAGCATGATTCTAAGGTCTTGTGGGTTGACAACCCATTTAGAAATAGTGTGTATGAAAACAATAGTGCAAGAGCAAGGCATAGATGTGGAAGTATTGTTACAGTAGGTAGCTGGACAGGTAGGAGCAGGGCAGGAGCGGGCTCCCTGCTACAAACATCAGGAGTGTTGGGTGACCATCAGATTATGGTCAGG
Source organism: Saguinus oedipus (assembly GCA_031835075.1). NCBI lineage: Eukaryota > Metazoa > Chordata > Mammalia > Primates > Cebidae > Saguinus > Saguinus oedipus. The sequence continues at coordinate 7,368,228 of CM063179.1, forward strand.
GGTTCTTACACTGTCTCTGTAATAATTAGTCCCAGCTGGCATCAGGTAAAGGCATTCTCCTAATAGACAGAAAACATCTTAAACTGGTGGTCAGCAGCTTACTGATAAGATCTCAGGAGCGGGAAAGTAATGCAAGTAAGGCATCCTCTGGGTAATGTCCTTGAAGTATGCCAACTTATAAAACCCCAAGGCAAGAGGTCAGGCCGTGCACTTTCCTACTGCTCTAAAGCTTTTTAATAAACTTTCACTCCTGCTCTAACACTGCCTTGGTCTCTCCTTCTGCCCTTTGTTCCTCAGTTGAATTCTTTTCTTCTGAGGAGATGAGAATTGAGGTTGCTGCAGACCCGTATGGATAACTACTATCACTGACAACAGCATGACTGGAAAGACTTTACCCTGTTTGTGTAGTGGCATGATAGCCTTTAAAGGTAGACTATATTTTTACTGAAGATGAGGCTTCACTATTAGCTGGGCATCATACTGGGGAGGCTGAGATAGGAGAATCAGCCTTGAACCTGGGAGGCAGAGGCTGCAGTGAGCTGAGATCGGCCCACTACACTCCAGCCTGGGTGACAGTGCAAGACTCTAACAATCAATCAATCAATCAATCAATACAGTGATGTAAAAGATTTACATTATAAACCTGATGATTTCACTAAACTGAACAGAGAGTTATTGCCTTTACGGCCTTCAACGAATTTGATGAGTTCCACCTAAGTTATGAAGGATAACCTACTTTACTTAAAATTAATCACATCTAAAACACATTTTTTTTTCTGAGACAAAGTCACACGCTGTCACCCACAAGACCCCATCTCTACAAAAAATTTAAAAACATTAACTAGGTCTGGTAGTGCATGCCTGCAGTCCCAACTACTCAGGAGGCTGACACGGCAGGATTGCTTGATCTCAGGACTCTGAGGCTGCAGTGAGCTGTAATTGCACTGCTGCACTCCAGCCTGTGTGACAGCGAGACCCTAGCTCTAAATGTAGGTACAGACACCCCCCTCTCCACTCAACATACACACTGTTGGGATTTCCACAATAATTTTCCTCTAGAGAGATCTCTACTAAGACAAAAATCCCTTTCTCATTGCTCATCCTGTCTCCACATTGTGGCGCAGTATCTGACTCCCAAATTTCTCCGACCCCAATTCTTGGTGTCTCAGGAAACCTCTCATGCTGGCCTGACTCTAAGCCTGGAGAGAGTCTTATTTATGTATCATTTTCTCCCCTCTTCTCTTTTCCCTGTACTGGAAGAAATTTTGGAGTAGTTCAAATTTTAAGTCCACACCTTATTATCTGAGCTGATTTCTTAAATTGTATAATGAAAAACAAATAATGACTATAAGATGCTGCAATAACTATTATGGGGTATTAAAAACACATTATATATATATATATAATTTTTTTTTTTGAGACAGAGTTTCGCTGTTGTTACCCAGACTGGAGTGCAATGGCATGATCTTGGCTCACCGCAACCTCCACCTCCTGGGTTCAAGCTATTCTCCTGCCTCAGCCTCCCGAGTAGCTGGGACTACAGGCACACACCACCATGCCCAGCTAATTTTTGTATTTTTAGTAGAGACGGGGTTTCATCTTGTTGACCAGGACGGTCTCGATCTCTTGACCTCATGATCCACCCGCCTCGGCCTCCCAAAGTGCTTGGATTATAGGCATGAGCCACCGTGCCCGGCCTGTACTTTTTATATGCAGTGCCATTTATCATTATGAATATATTTTGGTGTAAATGTAACAAATATCTTTGTGTTTTTCCTCCTCTTCCCTTAACATACAATATAATAGGTGTCAACTTTATATCATAGTATTTGAGTGTTGTTTACTTTATGCCACAGCATTAATGCTATAAAATGTCAAGAAGGTGAACCTCATCCAAGGACTTTGCATCCTCTTCTGGATAAAGGGTTAGTCATTTCTCAGGAGTATGCAGGATAGTTGCATCATGTTAGGGGAACGTATCACTGTTTATTTTCTTTATTTGGAGGTTAAGTAAGGTTTAAGAAGCTATGTATGGGTGCCAAGTTGACAAGGAATGGCTCGTGATCATTAATTTTATGCATCAATTCAGCTAGACTGTGGTGACCAGTTATTTAACACTAGTCTAGATGTTGCTGTAAAGATATTTTCTAGCCATGTGCAGTGGCTCACACCTGTAATTTCAGCACTTTGGGTGGCTGAGGTGGGCGGACCAGGGCATTTATTGAGTCCCATGTGGGGGTGGTATATACTACTGCTCCAGGACCATCTCCTGAGATCCTACTGAAAATTTACATTTCTTCCAATATCTTCTTGTCCCAGTCACAAAGAGAAAATGGTTCTGTAGCCATGGAAAAGTTTGACATGTGAACGGTGGCCAGATCACTATGCAAATGCATATATGCATATGCACATATATATGTATGTGTAGGCATGCATGTATGTATTTTCAAAGAGTGTTCAATATTTCATAAGTTCTCAAAATATTTTCTACTTTTTCCCCATCCTCCACAAAGGAATCACTGAGAGGAGGCAAAGTTCCTCCTTTCAAACCAAAGACTTTTCTGTTATCTTATATGAACTGTATTTCTAGTTCATATCACACACACACACAGCCAGACAGAGGGGGCACCTCTCTGGCAGTGAAGAGAGTAGTAAGTTTCAAATATAACAGTGCCTATATACCTAGAAGTAGACCTCAAGAAAAATCACTTCTCATCCCTTTGATTTCACCATCTGTAAAGTGAGCTGGCTGGCCTGGCTCATCTCTGAGGCTGCGTAAACTATAGATAATCCTAAGAATCTAAGATAATTGCTTCGTCTGGGTTCCTGCCCTGCCTTCTCCACCTCAGCTCACACTCTGGGGTTTTGACTGACCAGCAAAGGCTCAGAATATACAATTCTGAGGCCAAACCTTGTGGCTCACGCCTGTAATCTCAGCACTTTGGGAGGCTGAGGTGGGTGGATCACCTGAGACTAGGAGTTTGAGACCAGCCTGGCCCATGTGCTGAAACCCCAGCTCTACTAAAAATACAAAAATTAGCTAAGCATTGTGGCACACACATGTAATCCCAGCTACCTGGGGGGCTAAGGCAGGAGAATTGCTTGAACCCAGGAGGTGGAGGTTGCAGCGAGCCAAGATCATGCCACTGCACTCCAGTTTAGGTGCCAGAGCCAGACCCTGTCTCAAAAATAAATAGAATACAATAGAATAGAATAGAATAGAATAGAATAGAATAGAATAGAATAGAATAGAATAGAATAGAATATGCAATCCTGAGCTTGGGGCATGAAAGAGCACAGCCACTCTCTTCCTTGGTTTAGAGGCTAGGGCCCCTTGTGCTAGAGATAAGTCTTTGTTCTTTAAACTGCCTTAGTGACGCTCTACTATTAGCCATGCCTGATTTATTCTCATTGGTCCACCCACTTTGCTTCCCAGAATGCTCTGTTCACCTAGTCTGCCTTCTTCCCAGTCTCAATTCTGTCTCGGTCCTAGACTTTGTGATGTTTCCTCTCATCGTTAAATGATACTGCACGGAACAGTCTCCAGGACACAGTTAAGTGCTCAGTGAAAGTCAGCTGTTGTTAGTGTTAGTTACTGAAGAACTCTTCTTCAATCATTTCTTCAACTGGTTAAAGTTAAATGAGAATCTGAATGTTGAGTTTGTGTGGATTATGAAAATCTGCCCACCAACTCAAAGAACCCTAGTGATAGCACGATAGTACCTAGCACAGTGGTTAAGGGTGAAGGGTTCTAGGACCAGACTAGCTGGGCTGATGTCATGAGATTATCACTTTTTGACTAAGTGATCTTAGACAAGGAACTTATCTCCTCTGCACCTCAGTTTCCTCATCTATAAAATACAGGTGATGGCTGGGCATCATTGCTCACACCTGTAATCTCAGCACTTTGGGAAGCTGAGGCAGGTGGATCACTTGAGGCCAGGAGTTCAAGACCAGCCTGGCCAACATGGTGGAACCCCATCTCTACTAAAAATGCAAAAAAAAAATTAGCTGAGTATGGTGGCACATAACTGTAATTCCAGCTACTCAGGGGACAGAGCAAGAAAATCACTTGAACCCAGGAGGTGAAAGTTGTAGTGAGCCAAGATCGCACCACTGCACTCCAGCCTGGCTAACAGTACAAGATGCTGTCTTAAAAAAAATAAAAAGATAAAATACAGGTGATGATTATTATACCATGTTACCTAACTTCTAGTGTGGTGTTAAATTAGAATGAGTTGTTTCACATCAAAGAGCTAGATCACTGGCTGACATATAAACTAAGATTTAATCAATTATAACTACTACCCGTCTATTATGAGATACTTTTACCTTCTCAGATTTGTAAAAGTTTTATCTCTTAGGTTTCTCATCCCATTAAACTCCCTTGCCACCATAAAAGGGAAAGGCAGAAATAATCTAAATTCATCTGACAGAATAAGCTTATTAAAGTACAAATATGGGCCAGAAAGTCATGAGACTTTAAAGTGAAAAGAAAACTCTCAGTAATGTTCGTTAAAATGAGTTCCATGGGCCCCTTACAGGAGAATCACCAGGGTAACCTGTGAAAACGGAGGGTCTCTGAGACCTGCTCCAAATCTTCTGAATTACATTCTCTAAATGGGACGCTAGAATCTGCATGTACCATCAGGCTGCTTGATTCTGAGACGCTATGAGAAAGCTAAAATCAGAGCTGCACCTATAGTAACAACAGCCGGAAGAGGCCACAAAATGGTTTGATAGAGGAAGAACTGACGGAACTTGGTAAAACCCTACTTGTAGGAGTGAGAAAGAGAAAAGTCAGTCTGCAATCTCTGCTATGGGGGCATTGAAGGCTCCTGCTACCCGAGTGATAAATAATGGTGCCCATGTATTCATTCCTTACTGTGTGCAAAATACCTGCTACTTATTACCTCACTGAATCCTCTTGATACCTTCCTGAGGTTTTTAGTGTTTTAATAGTAATGAAGAGTTGGAGCCAGTGTGTATCAGCTCATGAGAGTTGACCTTGCACAGCGCCGTCTACCTTTGCATTCACCAATGTTACTCTGGTAGCTTAAAGTCAACCATGCTGGCTGGGCACAGTGGCTCGTGCCTGTAATCCCAGCACTTTGGGAGGCTGAGGTGCGTCGATTACCTGAGGTCAGAAGTTCGAAACCAGCCTGGCCAACATGGTGAAACGCAGTCTCTACCAAAAATACAAAAATTAGCTAGGTATGGTGGTAGGCACCTGTAATCCCAACCCCTCAGGAGGCTGAGGCAAGAGAATCACTTGAACCCAGGAGGCAGAGGTTACAATGAGCTGAAATCAAGCCACTGCACTCAAGCCTGGGCAACCAGCTGAAACTCTGTCTCAAGGAAAAATAAAAAGGCAACCATGATGCGAATATTTACACCACAGAAATTGGCCAATATTACAAACTAGGTCCTTTTTCTTTTTGGGAAATCCACGTGTTAAACCTTAGCAGCACACCACTAAACAAACATAAGTTCCATGAAGATGCTGACACCATTTGTGGGTTTCTTTGTTCCTTTTGTTAACCCTGGCAACTGAAGTTAAAAAAACTCCTGTGCTCAAGCAATTCTCCGCAGTGCCTTGCACAAAACAGATGTTTCATAAATGCTGAATTCATTAATTAGGTATGTTTAATATCCTCATTTTACTCAGACAACTGGGGCTCAAAGATGCCGTCACTTGCTGAAGTGTTACCAGTGGAGGGTGTCCAGGTTCTTGGCACTTTGAACAAAGAATTGGACAAAACACACAAAAGAAAGAATGAAGCAACAAAAGCAGAGATGTACTGAAAACAAAAGTACACTCCTCAGGGTGGAAGCGGCCGAGCACAGGGGCTGAAGAACCCAGATTCAGAATCTTCTCTGGACCAAATATCCCCTAGAGGTTTCCCATTGGCCACTTGGAGCTCACCTCATGTAAATGAAGTTGTGGCCCGCCATGAGTCTGGTTGGTGATGTAAAGCAACCAACCAGAGGCACAAGCAAAAGTTACAAGGGTTGCACTTCTATGCAAATGTCTGATTGGCTGTAAAAATCAACCAATCAGAGGCACTTTCAATTTCCCATCCGCCTCGCAGAGCAGGTGGGGGTTTGCAAAGGAAGTAGTCTCTGGTCCTTTTTGTTACTTAGGCATGGAAAGTTAGGGTTTTCCTTTCAATTCCGTTCTAGGAAGTAGGCGTGAAACAGCCTTAGCTTCTCTGCCTCCAGACCCTATTCTCCTGCCTCAGAAGGATGCCCAGCTAATAACCAAATGAGCCAGGCTCTAAATCCAGTTTACTCTGATTTCAAACCTAAATTCTACATTGCCACAAACACAGACAGGGGGCCCAGGGACGGAAATGCCCTCAGACATTTTAAATATCTCTGTGAAATGGCTACGTTGTCTGGGGTATATACCCCGGGGTTCGTGGTCTGGCGCAGAGAAAGAGTTTAGGACACAGACACATGTGGACGGGTTAAGGAATGGAAAGTTTAATGGACAGAAGAAAGGAGAGAGGAGGGCAGCGGAGGGAGGGAAGGGGAGGGGAGAGCAGGGAGAGGAGGGGAGAGCGGGGAGGGGAAGGGAGAGTGGAGAGGGGAGGGGAGAGTGGAGAGGGGAGGGGAGAGCCAGGAGGGGAGAGAAAGGGAGGGGAGAGGAAGGGAGGGGATAAGAAGGGAGAGGGAGAGGAAGGGAGAGGGAGAGATGAGAGAGATCCAAGAAAGAAGAGAGGTTTCTCACAGCAGCACATGTTATAGGCAGGCTGGAGAAGGCAGTGTCTGAATTACACAGGGTTCACAGACTGGTTCAATCAGGTAGGACGTTTACATAGCACGTGGGGAATCTTATTGTGCAAATAGGCTTTCCAGTGGATCGGTGCCATCTTGTCTGCTCTTTACTGTACACTTAGGGAAGACGGAGCCGACATCTTGAACATGTCTAGTCCCTAGTTCCTGTGGCATTCACCTGCGCAAGCTCCCACCTTGCTTGTCTCTGTCTAAAGCTCAACTTTATAGGCTGCTCTGTGTGAGAAAATGATTAGGGGTTGCTTTTCATTAAAGAGAAAAGCCTTACCAATGACTCCCATACCCTTACTATCTAAGTGATTTCTTAACTCCTGTAACACCTCCAAAAGGACTCTGAGGGAGAATCACCATAATCAAGACCCAGGGCAGCTTGGAAAACTACAGGTCTCAAGAGAGCCAGCTTGTTTTTACAAGCATCCTTGACACATTCCCCTTCATGACACATGTTTGACAAAAATAAATTCTTTCTGGACTCATAACGACTTAATTTGAAAATACTCAAACATCCCCAGACTTCAAAATGACAATGGAAGCAGATTAAAGGCAATCGGAGCCAACAGGAAGGGGTAGGGTTGCCGCTAGCCATGTTTCCTCTTCGCTCAGTAACCTACGTCTGGTCCTAAATCAACCTACGTCTGGTCCTAAATCTACATTATTCTTCCAGGAGGATGGTCATGATTAAAGAATTTCTTCGGCAGCTGAGGCTCAGTGATAAGGCTTTCTGTTCAGACCCTACTAAACTACAAAAAGAAAAAAAAATAACCATAATTTTGCATTTGGTTTAATTTGCAATTTAACCAAATTTTGCAAAGTTGGGTTCTATATTTTATTTTTACTGGAGGTTTTGGGGCGGAGACAAAGCAGGCTTGGAAAACTGGGTTTGATCAAAGAAGCAGGTACCTAATTTGTTTGATGACTTTTTGATTGGGGCAGTCAATTACACAGTATTGTTAATTAATCACTCATATTTTTGAGACATACCCACCAACTTGCTGGGAAGGGACCAGGTATTTATTAAGCCCTATTGTGTGCCAGGCATAGTGCAATGTGGCCTATATGTTACCTCTTACTAACGTGAAAATTATGTGAAGTTTGATGTTATTAATCCCGATTTTATGGCGAGGAAATTGCACACAGGAGGAGTTTAATGCCTTGCCCAAGGTCATACAGCTAGTGACAGAACTGATAAAGCAGCCAGATGCAGTGGCTAGGCCTGTAATCCCAGCACTTCAGGAGCCTGAGGCGGAGGGTTGCTTGAGCACAGGAATTTTTTTTTTTATTGCATTTTAGGTTTTGGGGTAAATGTGAAGAACATGCAAGATTGTTGCAAAGGTACACACGTGGCAGTGTGATTTGCTGCCTTCCTCCCCTTCACCTATATCTGGCATTTCTCCCCATGCTATCTCTCCCCAACTCACCACCAACCGCTGTCCCTCCCCTATTTCCCCCTGACATACCCCAGTGCGTAGTACTCCGCTCCCTGTGTCCATGTGTTCTCATTGTTCAACACCCACCTATGAGTGAGAACATGCAGTGTTTGACTTTCTGCTCTTGTGTCAGTTTGCTGAGAATGATGGTTTCCAGGTTCATCCATGTCCCTACGAAGGACACGAACTCATCACTTTTGATGGCTGCATAGTATTCTGTGGTGTATATGTGCCACATTTTCCCTGTCCAGTCTATCATCGATGGGCATTTGGGTTGGTTCCAAGTCTCTGCTATTGTAAACTGTGCTGCAATGAACATTCATGTGCATAGCACAGGAATTTAAGACCAGCCTCGGGAACCTAGTGAGACTCCATATTTACAAAAAATAAAACCCTGGCTGGGTATGGTGGTACATGCCTGTGGTCCAAGCTACTTGGGAGGCTGAGGTGGGAGGATCTCTTGAGTCCAGAAGATTGAGGCTGCGGGGAGCTAGGATTGTACCACTGCACTGCAGCCTGGGTGACAAAGCAAGAACCCTGTCTCAAAAAACAACAAACAAAACTGTTAATGCAATCCAAGCATCCTGAATCCACAATTCAAACAATTTCATTCAGTCGCTGCCTCCATGATCTAGAACCAGGGTGTTCAATCTTTTAGCTTCCCTGGGCCACAGGAGAAGAAATATTGTCTTGGGCCACACATAAAATATGCTAACACTAAGGACAGCTGATGAACTAAAAAAAAAAAAAAATTACAAAAAAATTTCCTAATGGAACCGCCTTTGCAAAAATCATACCTGAGAGAATTATGACTGTGAAAGATATCAGACCTAACTGACTTCATCTTGCTTCTAACCTCTAACCTGTCCTTGTTCATTCCCTGGCATAGGCCAAACTAGCTGTGGGACGGAATTTAGTGTATAGTTTATGTAATAGCCCTTCCCAAAAAAGACTAAACTGTTCATGTCAAACAAATGAAAGGCCACCGGCCACCAAGTCAAGATGACAGGGATTGGAATCCTAAGTGTTGCCAACCATTATTTCAGAGGTCGTAAGATTCGCAACTTCCCCAATTACTCTTGAAGGTCACATCACTATTGGGAACCTAAGATGGGCCTTTTGAGATGTCTTTTTAGGTTTTTGCCTTTCTGCCAACCAGAGGGCCCCACCTGAACCTGCCGGCCGGCTCTGTGGCCCTTACCCAGGAACTGGCTCAGCAGAAGAGAACAGCTTGACTCCCAGTCACTTCGTCCCTGAGCCAACCAATTGGTACTCCTGATTCGCTGGCCCCCCACCCACCAAATTATCCTTAAAAACTCTGATCCTCGAGTTTTCAGAAAGACCGATTTTAGTAATTAAAAAAACCCGCACAGCTGGCTCTTCCTGGATTACTCTTTCTCTATTGCAATTGCCCTGTCTCAGTAAATGGACTCTGTCTAGGCAGTGGGCACGGTGAACTCCTCTGGCAATTATACTCATGTTTTAAGAAAGTTTGTGAACTTGTGCTGGGCCACATCCAAAGCCGTCCTGGACTGCCCACGGCCCTCAGGTTGCAGGTTGAACTAAACAAGCTTGGTCTAGGATCTGAGCCAGAACTTCCCGTCAACAGGGTTTCCCTGAACAGAATCTGAAGGAAGCCACACTGGACTTTGGTCTATACAGTGGTTCTGAACCGAAAGGAGATGCAGCGGTGGTGTGATCTTTGTCCCTACCCTACCCGCCAGGGGATACTTGACAATATCTGGAAATACTTTCTGATATTGTCATTTCTGATATTATCATTTGAACCAGGGCAACTCCATTTCGAGTGAGGGCTAGGAGAATAAGGCTGGGACTTCCCAGAAAGTTAGGTAATTCTAGCCTCTAAATGTGTACAGTTTTACGGGAACAAATTTAAAATGTCTGCTAAGCAAACTCAGACTTGGGAGTGTCCAGATATCCCGCTATCTAGAGAACAAACGCATTCTTTATTTTGCTCTAAAGATAGTATTGATTCTTGCAAAATACAGTAGTTAAGAAAATTAATCCTTTCTCACAAACCCTGTAGCAGAGCACATCTCCCCATTTATTCAAACATTGTACGTAGGGCGGACACGTTCCCCTGTTACTTTTGGGAACGCCCTCCTCTGTCTATGGAATAGCTCTTCTCTCACCACTTTGCTTTCTTTTTTTTTTTTTTTTAATTTTTATTGCATTTTAGGTTTTGGGGTACATGTGCAGAACGTGCAAGATAGTTGCATAGGTACATACATGGCAGTGTGTTTTGCTGCCTTCCTCCCCTTCACCCACATTTGGCATTTTTCCCCAGGCTATCCCTCCCCAGCTCCCCCCCGCACTGTCCCTGCCCTATTCTCCCCAATAGACCCCAGTGTGTAGTACCCCGCTCCCTGTGTCCATGTGTTCTCATTTTTCTCACCCGCCTATGAGTGAGAATATGTGGTACATTGATGATAGACTGGACTCGGAAAATGTGGCACATATACACCATGGAATATTATGCAGCAATCAAAAATGATAAGTTTTTGTCCTTTGTAAGGACATGGATGAATCTGGAGAACATCATTCTCAGCAAACTGACACAAGAACAGAAAACGAAATACCACTTTACTTTCTTAATAAACTTGCTTTTACTTTGCACTGCGGACTCGCCCTGGATTCTTTCTTGCGAGACATCCAAGAACCCTCTCTTGGCGTCTGGATCAGGGCCCCTTTCCTGTAACATTATCACAGCTGAGGGGTCCGGGAGTGCCACTGGCATGTCGTGGGAAGAAGTCAGGGATGCTGCTAGACATTTGACAATGATCAGGATATCTATCAACAGAAAGAATGATGCACCACAGTATCGATAGTGTCCAGGCTGATAAACCCTGGTCTCTAGTGACTAGATGATTTTCTCTTCCCAGAAATAACCTCCCTAAAGAGGAGAGGACTCAATCCCCAAGAGTGGAATTTCAGGCAGATACTTAGGGTGATACTTGGGGATATAAAACTCTTACTCTGGATCACTTGCAACCTTTTGAAATTGGCTTCCCAATCTGTTTCCTGCACCCACCCACCCTACCCCATCTCTTTCCCTAGTTACTAGTTGAAAATTCTTACAAATCTTAAGGGTTCATCAAAAGTATTATATAATGTTCACTTGCTGGGCGTGGCGGCTCCCGCGTGTAATCCCAGCACTTTGGAAAGCTGAGGTAGGCAGATCACCTGAGGTGAGGAGTTTGAGACCAACCTGGCCAACATATAGTGAAACCCCATCTCTACTAAAAAAAAAAAATACAAAAATTAGCTGGGCATGGTGGTGCATGCCTGTTGTTTCAGCTACCAGGGAAGCTGAGGCAGGAGAATCACTTGAACTCAGGAGGCAGAGGTTGCAGTGAGCTGAGATCGCACCACTGCACTCCAGTCTGGCCAACAGAACAAGACTCCATATCTATCTATCTATACACACACACACACACACACACACACACGGGGGCGGGCACACACAGTGTTCTCTTATCAACTCATTGGTATTAAAAATGCCTGACTTTAAGCTTCTTCACTTTTGTTAAGAGTTAAAAGTAAAAACAAATAAATAAACAAAAAGGAGTTGCAATTCATGCATTTGATAAAACAGATTTCAAACCAACAAAGGTAGAGTGGTATAAGGATCAATACATCCTAACACCCAGATACATAAGACCCATAAAGAGATTCAGATTCAACGAAACAGAAAATTAATAAGGATATCTAGAATCTGAACTCAGATCAGTAACAAGTAACCTTAATAAGCACTTGTAGCTCCACTTTAAATACACAAAATAATGATCAGCCATTATTAATACCCATTAAAAGCAATATTCCTGTTATCTCTCCCTCTTTTTCTTCCTCTCTTTTCCAAAAAAAAAAAAAAAAAAAAAAAGTACAGGCAAAGGTTCTACCCTGAGGCAGCTTCCTGGAGCCTGTCCAATGGTACCCCCCACCCTGTCACTAGCCTTTCCTCTTAGGGAACCCCCTCTGCCACACTCCTGGAAAGTCCTTCCCCACTTCTTTAAAAAAAAAAAAAAAAAAAAAAAAAAAAAGAGTTAAAAGTCTTTAAAAGTGAAAAGAAAAACAAAACTTTCATTTTTTATTACCAAAGTCATGTGTTCATTGCTGAAACTTTAGCATATAGAAGCAAAGAGAGGCAAATAAAATTCTATGGCCAACGCATCACCCAGAAATAATTGTTTATAATATTTTGGAAAACAAACTTCAAGTGTTATTTTTTTAATAAATACTTAGATAAATGAAATTATTCAAAGAGGCCCTGCAGTCACCAGGAAGACACGCAAATTGCAGCAAATATAATAAACATAATAAAGAGCAGCAACAGTAGAACTAACAGCTAACATTTCTGTAGTACAGCTTCTATGCCAGATGCTCTTCTAAGCCATTTACATTTAGGAATTTACTTAATCCTGTCAACAGCTCCATGAGGTGGATGTTATTATAGTTCCCATTTTCAAGATGAGAACATTGAGGCAACATAGACAATTATTGGAAAGGACAAAGCTTACCTGTGGTTTCTCAGGAATGCAGAACTTCCGCTTTCATCCAGACACCTTTTGAAATCACCACTGCAAAACTATGACTGAGAAGAATTATAAGTAAAAGAGATCTGCCCTAACCAACTCCATCTTGCTTCCAGGTTAGAGTCTAACCTGTCCTTGTTCAGACCAGGGTGTAGGCCGAACTAACTTCGGGAGGAACTTAATTCATAGTTTAACTTTGAAACAAAAAGGACGGCAGCCTACCGAGTACCAGCTCTGTCAGGGGACCCCCAACCAAGCGGCACTGAAGGTGCTGAGGGGCTGACACCCAGACAGAAAGACAGCCTGAGAACAGAGAGGCTGACAGCAGGCCAGGCTGAAGGCCCCGAGCAGAGTCTCATCCACGTAGTTAGTTGTTCTTAGACAGGTGATTCTTATTAATAAACAGGTGCTTTACATTTACTCGTAACTCAAGACTATACCAATAGGCCACTGTTACCTGCCTAGCATTAATTATGAACTAAAAGGTACCCTCCACAGAGGAGCCACGGGGGCAGCGTGAACTTAATGTTTCTAAGAAACAGCCCTTTTCCAAAACAAAACCCCCTTCCTGCCTGGGGATTGGACTGTCTTTGTAGGATAACGAATTAGCCACAAGATTAGAAATTCTGGTTTAGGAGTCATGCAGCTGGAGGCTACAAGATTCTCTGACCCTCCCCAAATTGCTCCTGGGGATGGCATCACTATTGTAAAACCTAACATCAGTGCTTGAGATATTTTGCAGAACTTATACTTGGTGGATCAGCTGGTACCACCTACACCGATAAACTGGCTCATCTGTTCTTATGGCCCCCACCCAGAAACAGACTCAGCAGAAAAACACAGCTTTGACTCCCTACGGTTTCGTGTCCTACCCAACCAATCCGCAGTCCCAACTCCCTGGCTGCCCCACTCATCCACCAAATTACCCTTAGAGACTCCAATCCCTGAACACTCAGGGAGACTGATTTGAGTCATAATAAAACCCAGAGCTACAAAACAGCCAGCTCTGCATGAATTAAACTATTTCTCTATAGCAACTCCCCTGTCTTGATAAATCAGCTGTGTCTAGGCAGTGAGCAAGGTGAACCCCTTGAGCGGTTACACTTTTTGTATACCTTCCCACTTCCGGATACTAAAAGCTGTATTCATTTCCTGTGGCTGCTGTAATGAATTAACCATGCACCCAGAGCTTAAAACAACAGAAATTTATTCTTTCAAGTGTTGAAGGCTGGAAGTCAATATCTTTGTGTCAGCAGGGCTGCGCTCCCCCAGAGGTCTAAGGGAGAATGTATCTTTTGTCCGTTCCAGTTTCTGAGAGCTGTCAACATTCCATGGCTTATGGCCCCATCTCTCCCTACTTTTCCTCGTATTGCATTCTCCTCTGTGGGTTCCTCTAAAATTTCTCTCCCTCCACCTATATTCCTTCTTGCATTTCGAGTCTCCTCCCAGCTTCTCAGCTTCATCTAGTCCCAAGTCCTCTAGGCTGTAAAACTCATTTCATGTGTCCACCCCTACAATCCACTTCATCTGTCTGGTTGGCTCTGAATCTTAACAATCTTCAAAGCATGGTTCTTGGAAGGAGATTCAGATTTGTCTTGCTAACGTTGGCTGCTTCTCATGGCATAACTCAAAGCTCATTCCCTATGAAAAGAGAGGCTGTAGAACAATGGTTGAAGAATGCAAAGAGAGAGACAGAAATTTGATATCCTTCTTTCACAGTGCCTTTAATTATTTTCCTACCAATTAACTCACTCAGCCAAGGGAAAATTCACTAAATCAGCTCAGTTACACTTTTAGCCATCCTGGACTTCTCTTTAGCATTACTGAAGAAGAAATATTTCTCAGGGAGAAATTACTTGTTGAGAGAGTCAGTCCTTAAAAACAAAATCTCATTCCTCTGATTTTCTAATCCCTCTCTTTGAATCCCCCATGACAAAATTATGACTGAGACAGTGACAGAGATCAGATGTAACCAACTGTGTCTTGTTTCTAACCTCCAAGCTGTCCTTGTTCATTCCTGGGCATGGCTGAACTAACTTCGGGAGGAACTTAGTTTATAGTTTGAAACAAAGATGATAACAGCCCTTTCTCAAAACAAACCCCATTCTTTCCTGGGGACTAGATTGCCATTCCAGGACTAAGAAATAAGTCAGGTTTAGGAATTATGATTTAGGAGTCATCCTGCTGCAAGCTACACTATTCTGTCCCTCCCCAAGTTGCTCCTGGGGATAAAAGCACTGTTGTAAAACCTAAGACCAGTGCTTGAGATATTTTGTAGACCCCGCACTTGACCCACATCAGCTGACACCATTAATAAACTGGCTCATGTGATCTTGTGGTCCCCAGCAAGGAACTGACTTAGTGCAAGAAGACAGATTTGACTTCCTATGATTTCATCTCTGATGTGACCAATCAGCACTCCCAACTCACTGGCTGCCCCCCACCCACCAAATTATCCTTAAAAACTCTGATCCTCAAATGCTTGGGGAAGCTGATTTGAGTAGTAATATACATAGCCAGCTCTATGCGAATTACTATTTCTCTATTGCAATTCCCCTGTCTTGATAAACGGGCTGTGTCTACGCAGCACACAAGGAGAACCTATTGGGCGGTTACATTTTCTCAAACCTCAGAGATGGGCAGACAAGGGACTTTATGCTTTTTAAAATTACTGCGATGTGCCCTTTAACTCAAGAAAGCAAAATCAGGACTACAAATGAACCCTTCCTGGGATGACATAGACATTCTTGTGTTTGCATTCTGGGAACTCTTAGTGTCATAACGTGTCAGAACAGGTAATTAAACAACAAAGCAGGAGCTATCGGAGAACAGTGTGGATGGCACAGTGGACAAGAAGTCAAGCCTGCAGCAAAGGAAGACATAACTTTGTTCCGTGAGCTGCACCCTTGAGTTCCACTTTGCTGCAAAACAGACCCCATTTCAATCAAATATCTTATATGTACGCATAGATCTTTGTACTTTGGAAATGAGAACATATTCATATTCTTAACCGGTATTAAGTTTACAGTGTTGGAGGTTTCATTTGCATAATAAAATGCTGTGCAAGAGGAGATGAGGGTTAATCAAAGGGTTTTATCACTCTTTTTAATTATCTTCATTATGCCAGAACAAGATGTAAATTTTAATTCTACCTTGTTAGCTAGCAGATTCTACCAAACTTTGGATATCCTAATCATCTGTCATTTTTAATAGGCACAGATGCCAGTGATTTTAGCAAACTGAATACCCTAAATATTGTACGCTTTATTGATTTGATTGATATATCACTTCATATCATTTAGCAATTATTAACGTTAAACAGAAGGTATGTGTGTCCACCCGAGACAGAGGCTCCTGTGAACCTCAAATGTGCCCCCTCGGTTTTCCTTCCTCCTCCCATTCTTTATCAATCTACATTTGAAGTTCCTTTCTGTTCACACAGCACCCCCTTTTTTTCCTCCTTCTCCTCTATCAAATCTGCAGCCACAGCTTGGAATCTGTGAGTGGTTATTGTGCATTGACCTACGCTCCCTCTAAGTTTCTGAAAGGATAAGGCCATCGTGTTCTTAGCTCACAGACAGGAGAAAGATTTTCAAGGGCTGGACAGAAGGGGGATGTGTAGTAGATATTGGATTTATCTGCTAGGCTCATCATAGAGAAGTCAGCTCAGGTCTTCATCCCAACCTGGGGGATGGGATGGCCTGCTGATCACATTTAAATGAGTACATTGCTGGGGTGCAAACACCAAAGGTAACGTCCTCTGGGCTCCTGGAGATAAGAACTAACGCAATAAGAGGTGGCTCCCAGTCACGTGCGGTAGCTCACTCCTGTAATCCCAGCACTTTAGGAGGCCGAGGCAGGCAGATCACCTGAGGTGAGGAGTTCAAGACCAGCCTAAGCAACAGGGTAAAACCCTGTCTCTACGAAAAATACAAAAATTAGCCAGGCATTGTGGTGGGCGCCTGTAATCCCAGCTAGTTGGGAAGCTGAAGCAGGAGAATCACTTGGAACCGGGAGTCAGAGGTTGCAGTGAGCTGAGACTGCACCACTGAACTCCACCCTGGGCAACAAGAGTGAAACTCTGTCCATATATATATGTATATATACGTGTATATATACATATATATGTGTGTGTGTGTGTGTGTGTGTGTGTGTGTGTGTGTGTGTGTGTGTATACGTGTATATATCAGCTTTAGTCCTGATGAGGAGGATTTCTAAATAATTAGGGGCAAATGCCTTCCTCTCTACCTGGGATTCTGTTTTCCTGTGGTAAAATAGAAAAGCAAAGTCAAAGATGGTCAAATTGTGAGAAAGCAAATGATAGCCAGGATTGAGGTGGGAAGAGGCCTTCAACTGAGGATGGAATTGGGACATAACCCTCTTAATTTCTACTCCCCCGATCATGTTGCATTTTGCAACTGATAACCAGTGAAAATGGCTATAAGGACAGGTCTTTGAAGTCTAAATGCATCAAGTTATAACATTGATATCCATGTAGAAGATTGATATCTGCAAAAGTCAATATGAATACAGAAAGACAGTTTTTAATCTGCTGCTCGCCCTACAAACAATCTCTGCCCAATCTTTTCCTTCCTTTTTCTTTTCGGAGACAGTTTTGTTCTGTCACCAAAGCTAGAGTGCTGTGATTCTGTCTCAGCTCACTGCAACCTGCACCTCCCGGGTTCAAGAGATTATTGTGCCTTGGCCTCCCAATTAGCTGGGATTATAGGTGTGTACCATCATACCCAGTTAATTGTTATATTTTTAGTATAGATGGAGTTTCACCATGTTGGCCAGGCTGTTCTCGAACTCCTGGTCTCAAGTGATCCACCCACCTTGGCTTCCCAAAGTGCTGGGATTACAGGCGTGAGCCACCACGCCCAGCCTCTGCCCAACCTTTTCTAAGAAAGCTAACTCTGAATGACTCAGAGCTAGGAAAGGTTTCCCTTGTTGTTGTTGTTTTTCCAGGATCAGTATTGGAAATAGAATAACTGTATTAAAGAGCCTTGCCTCCAGGCCTTGGCCCCGTTACAGCAAGCTGCAAGCAAGGATAAAGCAAAAAATTGAAGACCATTTCTCCCTGTGTGATATGTGAAATCTAGAATCTAGGATTTTTGAAGCTTGGCGTGTGTGTGGTTATAGGTATAGGTATGGGTGTGAAAGGAGGAACCTAATCTGTTAGGAATACAAAGGAGGACAAGTGGCAGGTCACAAGGTCTTCTCCAATAGCTTCTTCATTCTTTCACGCGGGCAATTACTCTTTGGTGTTAAAAGGAGGACAAGGGGAGGAAGGCAGCAAAACACACTGCCATGTGTGTACCTATGCAACTATCTTGCACGTTCTGCACATGTACCCCAAAACCTAAAATGCAATAAAAAAATTTTTTTTTAAATTAAATAAATAAAAGAAAAAAAAGGAGGACAATAGTGGAAAGGAATTCAGAGGCCGTTGCCACTCTGGAGGTTTGTTACAACCTCTCTTGTTTATGTCACTAAGGGGTGAATCCTGACAGGTCTCAGGCAAACATAGCAACCACATCTGCCATTGTCATGGATTATATTAGGGATGCACGTGAGACTCAATTCTGGCCAGGGATTATATAAAAGAAACTCTTCTGGGTCCTTCAGTTTTTGTACCATAGTCGTCGCTTCTGTTTTGCACACTGTGGCATGAGGATGTGATGTCTGGAGGACTGGCAGCTATTTTGTAATGATGAAGCAACATATCACTAATAGGATAGCAGAACAAAATTTTTGAAGAGAACTGGGTGCCTTGCTGACATCACTGAAGAGCTTCGTTCCTGTCCATTCATCTCCATACTTCATGCTAAGGAAACAATACACATTCTATGATTTGAGCCACTGATAACAAAGAGCTTATAAATCAAAAGGTATCTTAATACCTATTCTATCTATAGTATCTACTTTCTGTACTTTTGAGGGTTAACTTCTCTCGAAATTCAGGTTACTCTTGAGTAAACGGCACCTTTTTCTTACAACCTAGACAGACAAAGCTATGAAGCATGGTTTCCTTAGACTGATGAAATGGAGGGATCTTGGAGAAAGAGCTGAACCCAGAAAGTGGAGGCAAAACCGAGAGATTCGGAGTGACTTGCAAACTGGCATCGCTTGAGCTATGTAAGGGAACGTTGTTCTCAGACTAATCATGCCTCACCTCTGATCATATTACACTCTGCTTAAAATGCTTCTAGGGGTCATTTGCCGAGCTCATACCACTGCACTCCAGCCTGGGCAACAGAGTGAGACTCGGTCTCAAAAAAACAAAAATGTTCATAGCAGTATTAATTATCACCAAAAAGTAGAAATACTCTAAATGACTATTAACTGATGAGTGGATAGGTAAAGGGTGGTACCTGCATTAAAATGGAATATTATTTAGCCATAAAAATAACATACTTTTTGTCTTGCTCAAAGTAAGTCATTCTCTCCTGGGTGTTTGTCATTCCAGATTACATGAAATAATAACTGTAGCCACTTGTTCAAGCCTCATGGTGCATCTTGTTCTGTTTTATTCAGTGTTTTCTTAGCATCTGTCTTCCAAAAGTATTTGTTGAGTTAGTCAGCAAACATGAAATACGTTTTTTGTTTTTCATATTTTTATTTCCATTTTTTTTTTTTTTACAGAGTCTCGCTCTGTCATCCAGGCTGGAGTGGAGTGGCATGATCTCAGTTCACTGCAACTTCTGTCTCCCGGTTTTCGCCACTTCCCACTGTCCCAGGTTCAAGCGATTCTCCTGCCTGAGTCTCCTGGTAGCTGGGATTACAGGCGTGCACCACCATGCCTGGCTAATTTTTGTAGTTTTAGCAGAGATGGGGTTTTGTCATGTTGGCCAGACTGGTCTTGAACTCCTGAGCTCACGCAGTCTGTGTGCCTTGGCCTCCCAAAGTGCTGCGATTATAGGTGTGAGTCACCACACCTGGCAGCATACATGGAATATGGAATGCAATGTGCTTAAAGTAGTTGCTGCTCGAAAAACAGTAGCTGCTGACACTGGGTGTCATAGAGTGTGGTGGCACAACGTGTGTGGTTATCTAGAATGAAGTCTGAGTCCCTGCTCGGCACTTGTCTGCTTTCCCACCTTGTACCAGTACTTTAATTATTTTGGCCTCAGATCGTTATTGCTGAAGTGTTGATTATAACACCTACTTCTTGAAAGGCAGTTTCAAGAATTACAGAAGAACGTTTTAGAAAAGACTAAACCTTGTACAAGTGAAGAAAATATAACAAAAGGAAAGAAATATGAGGAAATTCTTCAAATGCTCATTCCTAAAGCCGCCTCTGGACACATAAACGAACGTGTTTCCAAGGGTGGGATCTGAAGAACCTCACAAAGCGGGACGCACGGCATTTGAGAGCACCGTTTCCTAGTATGTAACAACTTGTATCTCTTCTTCCCAGATACCAATCCACTAGCCTAGGATCTATGGCTTTGGGTTCATAAATCTACATCCAAGGGAACTTAAGTAGCTGCAGGAGAGCAAGAAATTATAGGTGCCAGCCAGGCACAGTAGCTCACGCCTATAATCCCAGCACTTTGGGAGGCTGAGGTGGGTGAATCACTTGAGGTCAGGAGTTCGAGACCAGTCTGGCCAACATGGTGAAACCCCATCTCTACTAAAAATAACAATGCAAAAATTAGCCAGGCGTAGTGGCAGCTGCATATAATCCCAGCTGCTTGGAGACTGAGGCAGGAGAATCGCTTGAACCTGGGAGGTGGAGGTTGCAGTGAGTCGAGATCGCACCATTGCACTCCAGCCTGGGTGACAAAAGTGAAACTCCAGCTCAAAAAATATATAAAATAAAATAAAATAAAAAGAAACTGTAAGTGTCTATGTGTGTAGTCTGTCTCTTTCTCTCTCTTCTCTCATGAGCATGTACACACAGACACACATACACACACACACACACACACACACGTTATGATGATACCAGCCAATGGCAACAACCTCAGATCTCCCTTTCGGTGCAAAGCCTCATCAGTGGTTAACTTCAGCATCCACTCCTGGCTTGGAAATAATTGGAGAAGCTGTCACATTACATACTTGGCCCCACCAATGACTACCATGTCAAGGGACCATTTTGAGTGTTAGCCTTCCACTTCTACAGAAACTATAAACATGACCCATTCTAAAAACTTGCCATAGTTGCTGAAGCCAGAGACTCAAGCTACCTGTCACCTCACCATGAGAGGATCCAACCAGCTGCCTTTTAAAGTTCTGTGCCAGGGAACAGATGCTAAATGTGTGACATCCTTGTGGCAATGGCACAGAATAAATGGCCCAGTTAAAATCCAATTGTCTTAAAGTTTTCCCCAAACAGGACATTTTTACTATGATATATAAAATTCCTCTTGCAACAAGTGTCTTTTTAGTTAAAATCAATAAATGTTCTTTTTATAAAATCAAAGTGATTCGTGGTTTGGATAGTGTGTGTGTGTGTGTGTGTGTGTGTGTGTGTGATTTTATAGGAGTTAAAAATAAATGTGGAGTGGAGGAAATGAACCAGTTACTAAGATTAGAACATAGCCCCTTTACAGGGATGCAGGAACCCTATTTTAACACTGTGCAATAGAACTTTCTGTGACAATAAAAATATTTTATACCTGTGCCATCCAACATGGTACCTACTTACACATTGAGTGACATTTGGCTAGTGCAACAGAGGAACTGATTTTGTGTGTGTGTGTCTGTGAAATGGAGTCTCATTCTGTCACCCAGCCCAGAGTGCAGTAGCGAGATCTCAGCTCACTGTAACCTCCGCCTCCCGGGTTCAAGCGATTCTCCTGCTTCAGCCTTTTGAGCAGCTGATACTACAAGCATGTACCACCAAACCAGGCTCATTTTAGTATTTTTAGTAGAGATGGGATTTCGCCATGTTGGCCAAGCTGGTCTCGAACTCCTGACCTCAGGTGATCCACCCACCCCGGCCTCCCAAAGTGCTGGGATTACAGGCGTTAGCAACCACACCTGGCCAAAATTTTTAATTTTATTTAATTTTGAATAATTTAAATTTAGCTTTAAATAGCTGTATGTGGGCCATGGGGGCAGTGGCTCATACCTATAATCCCAGCAATTTGGGAGGCCAGGAGGCAGGAGAATCACTTGAGGCCAGGAGTTTAAGAATAGCTTAGGTAACATAGCAAGTCCCCATTTCTACAAAACAAAACAAACAGCTTTAGTTGGGCATGGTGGCATGTACCTGCAATATCACTTCAGCCCAGGACTTCAAGGCTGCAGTGAGCTATGATCATGCCACTGCACTCCAACCTGGACAACAGAGTAAGACCTCATCTTTAAATAAGTAAATTGCCATATGTGGCTAGTATCTAGCATATCGGACAATACCACCTTATGTTAATTCCAGCCTGAAACTGAGACCCTCAGAGAATTCTTATGCTACAGATGGGCCATGTCACATCCTTGGACCACTTACTGCCGGCCTATTCCCAAGGTCTGGGAGACTAGGGCAACCATCTCATTGTTTTTTTATAATTTCCTTCAGTTTTCAGTGAGTGAGTATCTGTTAAGCACCAAGCCTTGCGCTAGACATCGAGAAATCGAGTACAGTGATGATGACCCCAGAAGTTCACAGTGGGGAAGGCAGACTGAAAAACGAGGCAAATGCAACCCAGGAGTTCCATAGTAAATACAGGGCACCAGGTTCTGGGAAAGAAGTCATTCATCCCAGGAAGGGGAAGTGAGTGTAGGCTACTGGGACAAGGAAAATGGAAATGAATTAGCCGATGTAAGGGGAAGTGATTCTAGAGAAAAGGCTGGGCCCAGCTGAGCACGGTGGCTCACACTTGTAATCCTAGAACTTTTGGAGGTGAGATGGAGAGATCACTTGATGTCAGGAGTTCGAGACCAGCCTGGCCAACATGACAAAACCCCATATCTACAAAAAAATACAAAAAGTAGCCAGGCGTGGTAGTGCACACCTATAGTTCCAGCTACTCAGGTGGCTGAGGCATGAGATTCGCTTGAACCTGGGAGGGAGAGGTTGCAGTGAGTCAAGATCGCGCCATTGCACTCCAACCTGGGTGACAGACCAAGACCCTGTCTCAGAAAACACAAAAACAAACAAATAAAAAGGCTGGGCCCATGTAAACAATGCTGACCTAAGAAGATGTGGACTTGTATCCAGTTTTCATTTTCAACCACCACATATATTCTGCAAAGAAGGACACCTGCAAGGGACTTTAGACCCTGGTTCTAACGAAGGAAGTTACAGGTTATATAAGCATGTTAATGGTAATCAGGATAACACATGGATTGAGGGACCTTTGTCAAAGATTCTGGAATAAGCCACATGAGACCACCTAGGACTTTGTTTAATGCTGGGCGACTCTGAAAGAGCATGTATGATAATAGCAGAAATTAAAATTCCCACCAGTCTGGGGAAGATAAAGAAATGTATTGAGAAATATCTAGATTTAGCAGGAAGAATACAGTATTCTTCTCAAGTAATGCTTTGTTCTTCCACCTATTAACAGAAGCTTTGACAAAGGTCCCTCAAGCCACGTGATATCCATTACTATGCTTATTTACCCTGCAACTTCCTCTGTTAGACCCAGGGTTTAACTTCCCTGGCAATGCCCTTCTTTTCAGACTTCTGGCGACCACCTGAGGCTGCAAAGGCAATAATGTCATACTCCCTCCCATTTGCTGCACCTCTCTGAATCTCCATCACTTCACCTGCTTTGGAGAAACATTCTCATCTTCTTTGGGAGTCAATGCTTTCTTCTATCAGTTTTTGGTCATGAAGAACACACATTGTTTCTTAACAGCGGGCCCTTACATAGCCAGTGTTAGTCCTAGGAAAAGGGGGATAAGATGCTCAAGCCAGTAAACATTTTTTCTACTTCTTTTCTTTTTTTGAGACAGAGTCTCACTCTGTCACCCAGGATGGAATGCAATGCTGTGAACTGGGTTCGCTTCAACCTCTGCTCCCAGGTTCAAAAGATTCTCCTGCCTCAGCCTCCCAAGTAGCTGGGATTATAGGCACCTGCCATCATGCTCAGCTAATTTTTGTATTTTTGTGGAGACAGAGTTTCACTGTCTTGGCCAGGCTGGTTTTGAACCCCTGACCTCAGGTGATCTGCTTACCTTGGCCTCCCAAAGTGCTAAGATTAGAGGCATGAGCCACTGCACCTGGATGGTAAAGTATTTTCCTAGTAATTTATCTGCTACAAAATATTTAGGAAATGGTATGTGGTTCATTATAACACACCAGGGAATATCTAATCCTGGAGTACTAAATTCTTACAGTGAGTGTGTAACAGATATTTTTAAAACTTTTTCTTAGCAGGGTTTGGCTTTCTGCATCTGAACATCTTTGTATGTGTAAAAGAAATTAACTATGGTGCATAAGCTGTGGTAGCCATTATAGCCTGCCTCATATAAAATAAACTGAAAGGCCAGTGGCATGGGTTGGATTACATCCCCCAAGAAAGAAACATTGAAGTCCTAGTACCAGTAACCTCAGAATCTGACCTTGTTTGGAAGTAGGGTCTTTACAGGTATGGTCAAGTTAAGATGAGGTCACTAGAGAGGTCTCTAATCCAGAATGATGGTGTCTTTATCAAAAGGGGAAATTTAGACAAAGACAGGTGCAGAGAAAAGATGATATGAAGAAACACAGGGAGAAGACAGCCATTTATAGCCAAAGAATGTCCAAGGCTACCAGAAACTAGGAGAAAGGTCTGGAGCCAACCCTTCCCTAGTGCCTTCAAAGGCAATATGGCCAAAACTGTGAGATAATGCATTTCTATTGTTCTAAGCAACCCAGTTTGTGGTACTTTGCTATGACCATCGTAGGAAACCAATATGACCATTCATCACTTCCTCAGCCTCCCTTGCAGCTATACTGGTGACATGTGACCAAGGTTAGCCAATCAGATGCATGCATCAGAACTTGAAGCACTAGAAGACGGACATAGCACCAGCATCCTTTTCAATGGGAGAGTCATGCCAATGAGGCAGTGAGTGGTCAGTGGTGCCGTCACTGTGGACTGGTACTGTGGCATGAATTTGCCCAGGGCTCTGGCTGTCTTGCCTTCCTTTGTTCCTGCCTGTTTCCTGAGGCTGGCAATTCTATGGGTCAACCGAAAGCCTTCTGGTAAATTCCATTGCCACTTAAATCAGCAAACGGTAGTTTCTTTTGCTTGTGATGAATGACCCTGGCTGATACAGATGGAGAACCATGAAGGAATGCAACGCTTCTCAGTGGTGGTGGACGGGGGCAAAGGAGTCTGTAAGTGGAGTGTCAAGTGGCTCCAGGCTGAAGGAGGGGGATTAGGATCTAGGAGGGAATTTGGGATTTGGGAATACCTGACAGAGACTGTGCCTAGGGTGAAGCATGGGTGGATGTGTGAAGGGGAGTGTTAGGGTGGGTGTGGGTGTGGGTGGATGTGTACACACATTTGCACATTCTCAGCAACCCTCCCAAGGGAATGCGGCTGAACATGCCCATGAAGTGAACCCTGGTCGCCTGACAGAGCCCACTAAACAGTGTGTTCAGGCTTCACTGGCACTGAGCGGGGCCAACGACAGTTTCCAAGTTTGAAAAATGAGCCGCTTCACTCGCCTGGTGCTAATGCCTTTTTCAAAGAAACTTACATCTTGGAAATGTCATGACACATTGCAATCACGAAGAACACAGCCACAGTAATTGGGAGTGTTTCTTCAAGAGCAGAGCGTGTCAAAGAAGATACATGGCTCGAAGCATAATTTCCCGCAACAGTGGTGGGGAGTTGTGGGGGAAGGGAGGGTGTGCAGGAAAGCTGCCTTTGAAATAAATCCTGCCTGGAGCTCCCACACCTGGGCCTTGTTCTGGGTGATGAGGCTGCTGGCTGCGAATGCGCTGTGTGAGTTTGGCCATTGCTATAAACTCCTCCATGAGTCAGTTTCTCCACCTTTCAAATGAGTGTCATATGCATGAGGTAACCAAATTTCAATGAACTAATAATAATCATTAACATTTATTAAGCATCTACTACTTGCCAGCCACTAAGCCCTATTCGTGTATTAACTGACTTTAGTCAAGTAAGAACCCCATAAAGTGGACACGCCAATTACCACTATTTAGAGGATGAGGATATTGAGTCACACAGAGGCTAAATATCTTTTCAAGGTCATTAGAATGTGGTGATGCCAACATTTGAGTACAGACTGTCTGGCCTGACATCTGAATTCATGATCACTACATGATTTACCTGTTACCATGGGTACCATATTATTGTGAAAAGTACAAAGTGCTAGTAAAATATATCATGTGTTCATATTATCAGTGTTGGGACATCTTAAAAAGAGAGCATGAGGGCCGGACGCAGTGGCTCATGCCTGTAATCCCAGCACTTTGGGAGGCCGAGGCAGGCAGATCATGAGGTCAGGAGTTCGAGACCAGCCTGGCCAATATGGTGAAACCCCGTCTCTGAAATAATACAAAAACTAACCGGTAGTGGTGGCGTGCACTTGTAGTTCCAGCTGCTTGGGAGGCTAAGACAGAAGAATCTCTTGAATCCAGGAGGCGGAGGCAGAGTGAGCAGTGAGCAGAGATTGCACTACTGCACTCCAGCCTGGGTGACAGTGTAGGACTGCATCTCAAAAAAAAACAAAAAAGAGAGAGTGTGAATGTGGAGAAAATCATAGCGGATCTGCTTCTAACTGCAACGGTTTTGAATAAGCTGTGAAAACAACAGCAAAAATAACTATAATAACTCCTACTATGTGCCAGGCATTAGGTACTTTCAATAAAAGATGTTGGTTTACCCACTCAGGAACTCAGTAAGTAAGTAAGGGGACAGACATCTTTCCCATTTTACAGAGGAAAGACTTCAAGTCCAGAGGATCTTACATTCCCAAAATTATCCAGCAAAAACAACTGTGAATGGGTCTGGTGGCTCATGCCTGAAATCCCAGCATTTTGGGAGGCCATGGTGGGCAGATCACTTGAGATCAAGAGTTTGAGACCAGCCTGGTCAACATGGTAAAACCCCGTCTGTACTAAAAACACAAATACTAGCTGGGCCTGGTGGTACATGCCTATAGTCCCAGCTACGTGAGAAATTGAGGCATGAGAATCACTTGAACCCAGGAGATGGAGGTTGCAGTAAGCCAAGATGGTGCTACTGCACTCCAGCCTGTGTGACAGAGTAGGACCCTGTCTCTAAATAAATAAATAAGCAAATAAATAAGTAAATAAATAAATAAATGACTATGACGGGAGTCAAGCTGAGATGGGTGGATAACAGAGGCTACACTCTTTCCTCTATAAAATGCAGTGATAGACCAGATCCCCTTCAAGGAATATGCTTTTAAAATATTCGTACCTTCGGGCTCATATCTCAGAGAAAGAGAAAAGCACAAAGATGTTAACAAGATAATGTAAATATTAACATTCACTTTAAGAGGTTAAATTACCCGGAAGCCCTCTTTTCTAAAGGCCAAGCTTGTCTGGTCTCCGTTCTCAAAAAGTGCTATAATCTTTTCCTTGAGGAAATTATCCAACTGATACTGGCTTCCTGGGACCTTAGGATTTCTGAGTTGTCATCTGGGAAAAACAAAGAGAAAGGAGAAAAACGTGCTTCCTCCTGTTCTGCACTCTCCATGGGACCCGGGTTCCTTCGGTCGGTTCCCGGGATGCGTGTGTGGCTTCAGCCTTTCTGCTCTCATTGGCCCACCACTCACAGGCAACCAAGGGTATTGTGAAACCGGAAGTATCTGAAACAGATCTCAATCAGCATAGAAAGTTTACTTTGCTAAAGTTAAGGATGTGCCCAAGACACAGCCTCAAGAGGTCCTGATATGGTTTGGCTTTGTGTCCCCACCCAAATATCATGTTGGATTGTAATCCCTTGTGTTGGAGAAGGCACCTAGTGGGAGGTGATTGGATCACGGGGGCAGACTCCCTCTTGTTGTTCTCATGATAGTGAGTGAGTTCTCACGAAATCCAGTTGTTTGAAAGGTGTAGCACTTTCTCCTTTGCTCTCTCTCTCTCTTCCTTCTCCTCCGACCCTGTAGAATTATGCTTGCTTCCCCTTTGCCTTCTGCCATGATTGTAAGTTTCCTGAGGCCTCCCCAGAAGCAGAAGCCTGTACAGCCTGCAGAACTGTGAGCTCATTAAACCTCTTTTCTCTATAAATTTCCCAGTCTTAGGTAGTTCTTTGTAGCAGTGTGAGAATGGACTAATACAGCACCACATAAATAGCTATTTCTTCTTCTGCCATCTTTAGCCTCTCATCTGTGTCTTTAAAAATGCCACTCAGGATTTAGTCATTCAGACTCTATAAATCAACTGGACACATTTTTTTGGAGTTGGGCAGATATCTCAAATGGAGACAGAACCAAACTTGATTCTCCCTCCAAAGCTCTGTCTATGCACAGCGTTCCCTATTTAAAGTGATGGTAATGCCATTATTCCAGGTGCCAAAAACACACACAAAAAAACACAAAGTGCAAACAAAATAAATTTTTTAAATTCCTTGATTAGTTTATATACTGAAGCCACATTATTGATACATAAATGATCATGACCCTTATTATTATTGTATTTTGAGATGAAGTCTCGCTCTGTTGCCCAGGCTGGAGTGCCGTGGTATGATCTTGGCTCACTGCAACCTCCAGCTCCCAGGTTCAAGCAATTCACATGCCTCGGCTTCTTCTTGAGTAGCTGAGACTACAGGCGTGTGCCAACACAGCGGGCTAATTTTTCTATTTTTAATAGACATGAGGTTTTATTATGTTGGCCAGGCTGGTCTGGAACTCCTGACCTCGGTGACCCTCCTGCCTCAGTCTCCCTAAGTGCTGGGATTACAGGCATGCACCGCTGTGCCTGACATGCATTTTTATTGCAGATTGTATGTTTTACCAAAGTAAAGTGACCCTTGCTGCATTTCATGTACTTTGCCTTGTATCTTACCTTATTAAAAAGTAGAATTTCCAACCTTTTTTGTTTTTTTTTTCAGATAAACCTTTGCTTATCTCATTGATTTTAACTATTTATGTCATTTCTCTTTCCAGTTAGTTGCATTTTATTTTATTTTATTTTATTTTATTTTATTTTTTTTTTTTTTTGCTTATTCTGAAAAGCTACTAATTTCATCTTCTGCCTTCTGTCTCTTTTTTGTTATTTTGCTTTTAGAGGCTTCTATTACTTTTCTTTCTTTCTTTCTTTCTCTTTCTTTCTTTCTCTTTCTTTCTTTCTCTTTCTTTCTTTCTTTCTCTTTCTTTCTTTCTCTTTCTTTCTTTCTTTCTCTTTCTTTCTCTTTCTTTCTTTCTCTTTCTTTCTTTCTCTTTCTTTCTTTCTTTCTTTCTTTCTTTCTTTCTTTCTTTCTTTCTTTCTTTCTTTCTTTCTTTCCTTCTTTCCTTCTTTCCTTCTTTCCTTCTTTCCTTCTTTCTTTGAGAAAGCGTCTTGCTCTGTTACCCAGTGGTGCAATCTCAGCTCACTGCAACCTTGACCTCCTGGGCTCAAATGATCCTTCCACCTCAGCCTCCTGAGTAGCTGGGACCACAGGCATATGCCACCATGTTCGACTAATTTTTGTAGTTTTAGTAGACACGGGGTTTTGCCATGTTGTCCAGGCTGGTCTTGAACTCCTAAGCTCATACAATCCACCCACCTTGGTCTCCCAAAGTGCTGGGATTACAGGTGTGAGCCACTGTGCCCGGCTGGGGCTTCCTTTTCTGACCTTTCCCCTAGGATTATGTTTTGGCTACCAAATGGCTTTTCCCATGATGTAAAGAGCATACATCTTATTTTTTACTCTATTATTGGCTAATATTAATTTTCTCAAGTCAACATCATTAAAACTATATTGTTATGTGTGACTCACTCCTACAACCATATATATTTTAACTTCTCTCTTTTTATTTATTTGAGATGGAGTCTCACTCTGTGCCCAGGCTGGAGTGCAGTGGCATGATCTTGGCTCACTGCAACCTCTGCCTCCATAGTTTAAGCAATTCTCTGCCTCAACCTCCCTAGTAGCTGGGATTACAGGTGCCCTCCACCATACCTGTTTAATTTTTTTTGTATTTTTAGTAGAGATGGGGTTTCACCGTATTGGCCAGGCTGGTCTTGAACTCCTGACCCAGTGATCCACCCGCTTTGACTTCCCAAAGTGCTGGGATTACAGGGGTGAGCCACCACGTCTGGCCATTTTAAATTCTTTATAATCTGTCTCGCCCATAGGGTGTATGACTTTTGTTCGATGATTTGCCCCATAGGTACACTTTTGTATACCTGACTCATAAGGTCAGGTATTTCTCCTTGTCCCCACTGTAGCTCTGGCACCAAGCAAGAAGCATGGCACCCAACACGGGCTCAGTAACTTTTTTGCTTGAAGGAAGAAATTCTTCATCTCTTCTTTCTTTCTTCTCAGGCTTTGTAAATATAATCTGAGCGTCAAACCCAGATGGTTTCTATGTTATTATTTTCATAAGATAGAGCGTTTTTCTTTCGAGAATTATTTTTGGCCTTTAGGTACAATTTTGTGATCATACCTACAATGATCCTTCTCCCACTCACCAAACGCTACCCTAAATTTTACTACCTCTAATTCTACTTTTAGGCAGTAACAGGTGTTCTCCTTTATGCAGAAAAAAGCCTAGTCTTCAGAGACAGAGCTGCCTCAGCCTCCATAAGATGATGTGAGAAAAGAGGTATGAGGTGAAATTGGGTTGAGATGATTCTGTGGAGCAGGGAGGTGTTAACCACCAGATTTCTCAGTAGTGCAATGTAACGAATATTAATTTAGCACCTATTCTGTGCTGGATATCATGTAAAGTACAGGTTTAATATAGATGAACAAAACATATGTTCATTCAACGAATGTGAACTGGGTCCCTACTATGTGGCAAGCACTGTGCCAAGCTCTTGGGATTTAATGTTGAACTAACTACACAGACACACTTTATGCCATACGGTACTAATGAACCCAATTGTACCTCCTATCTAATGGACACATAACAAAACTTTGGAATAAGAAAGAAAATATGGCTTTCTTTCCTATAAAGAAAAGGAAGCTTGGGGCCCAAAGTGGCTCCGGCCGGATGTTGTGGCACTTGCGAAGGCAAGGCCAAGAGTTCAAGGCCAACCAACCTCAGCAACCTTACAAGCTCTCATTGATTGGCAAAAAAAAAAAAGAAAAAGAAAAAGAAAAGGAAGCTTTAAGGACATGAAACAAGCAAACAAAACATTATTGCCGAAAACACACACAAAAGTTATTCCAGAAATTTCTAAGGCCTTTCACTAAAAACTAGGGAAAGGATATTCGGAGCCAAGGGCTGAGGTACATCACTTTCAGAGACAAATTGTCAGTAATGCAGTTAAATTTTAAATAGCATTATCTAAATGAAAAATATTCAAGTATAAGATATCCCAGCAAGAATAGCTCCAATTTCCTGCCTGGATGCTAAGTAAGGAATAGGCTGTTTAATATCATCTTGATAACATTTTTATAGGTTCATGTTGGCCCATCAGATTGCAATTTGTCACCTGCTATCTAACAGTTTTCTAATTCTTCATCACTTTACAATGTAAAATAATAGGTACCAAATCGTGAGTCTTTTTTTTTTTTTTTTTTTGTAATAATAGAAAAGGTAGAGTGAGGCCAGGCGCGGTGGCTCAAGTCTGTAATCCCAGCACTTTGGGAGGCCAAGGTGGGTGGATCAAAAGGTCAAGAGATCGAGACCATCCTGGTCAACATGGTGAAACCCCGTCTCTACTAAAAATACAAAAAATTAGCCGGGCATAGTGGCGCGTGCCTGTAATCCCAGATACCCAGGAGGCTGAGGGAGGAGAATTGCCTGAACCCAGGAGGCGGAGGTTGTGGTGAGCCGAGATCGCACCATTGCACTCCAGCCTGGGTAACAAGAGCGAAACTCCGTCTCAAAAAAAAAAAAAAAAAGAAAAGGTAGAGTGAAAGTAAAGGGCTTTGTTTTTACAAAGTGATGCTTTTTCCTGGTTAGAATAAGAATGGTTGTCAATAATTCAAACACAATATGGCACTGAGCTCATTTTACTTTTCACACTGAATTAATTTGTGAAAGATAACACAAGATGAATGAGAAAAATCCCCAAATCTCTGATTTCCTTACCCCAACTCTTTCCGAAAGTTAGCGAAGGGGGACAACATTGAGAAGACACATGTATAGAATCACAGAACAAGGACTTGGGCATAGAGTTAGAGAGTCTTGGGTTTGAATCCAAGCTCAGACACTTAAAGCAATGTGACATTGGGCAGCACCCAATGTCACTGAACTCCTTTCTTCTTCAATAAAATTGGAATGACAAATCATCATCGCAGGTTCTTAGGATAATTGAGGTTAAGCTATGAAGCCTGCTCCAGAATCAGAAATACGGTAAGCACTTAGTAAATTATAGATTTTAATGCTACAGCTATTGTTCCATTTCTTAACTACCCTTGGCAGTGCAATGCCTTCAAAGACTTGTCTGGTTTTTTTTTTCCTCCCTTTTCTAGTCCTCCACCACTTGACTGACACTGGTAGTCACATAATGATGTGACCAAGTAAGCACTGGCCATCTGCTCTCAAACAACATGATATATTGGCTGATAACTCAAATTTAGATTCCAAGGCCAGAACTCTCTCCCAAATTCCTGACTCTTACATACATTTCTCTTTTTAACATCTCTATTTGGAAGACCAATTAAGATCTCAAACTCAACATATTCAAAACTAAACTCTTCATCCACCCAGCAAATCCTGCTCCATCCACAGCCTTCTCCATTTCCAATGAGAACAACCCCATCCTTTTTTTTTTTTTTAAGAACCCCACATCCAGTCCACCAAGAAATCCTATGGGTTCTGCTATCTTGCCAACCTGAAACTCTGTGAGGAAACAAGGAATTTATAAGAAACTTTTCATGATGTATTTAGTTGTTCAGTTAACTCTATTGGCAACTACTCAATCCTATAACTTGTCTGTTGCTCACTGGTTTCAGTTGTAATGAACACGACGTTAGCCAGTTTGGGTGTTTAACTATTGTGTGTCTGTTTCAATGGATGAAAACAATGTGACTGTTTCTCTCTCAATCATCAAAAGAAAGAAGACATTAAATTCCCCTGTGAACTGCAGAGAGGTGCTAATTGGTTTACTGGCATTGTGGCTGGAGTGATATTACCAGTAGCATGGGGAATAGAGAGGTACCAGCCAAGATACAGGTCACACCTCTGTTCCTTTTCTTCTGAAATGCCACCTCCTAACTGCTATTGGCCAAGAACCAAGGATATTTCACTACTAATAGATAATCCTTTACCAGGAGAAAGAGTGAGATAGATGTGTCCTTTCAAGGTATTCCAAGAGCTAAATATTAATGTGTATACGTGTGCAGGCATGGGTGGGTAAAACTTGTGAAAACAGCCCTCTCAATTATTATATTTAATAACTTTTACAAAATAGTTTCTGGAAATCTTTCACTGCCTGATTTCATTTGGTTCTCAGAGAAATCCTGAGATCAAGGGAGAAATCCGTTACTATTTCCATATTGTGCATGATTCCGTTACTTCACTTTACCTTTTATTTTTTTTCTAAAGCATACGTCACTTTTCACATAACACTTAAAGAGCTTATTCATTATATACGCTGCATATATTCTCACTTCTGCTAGAATGAGAGCAGAGAATACTTCCTAGCACACTGTAGGCACTCAATAAATCTTTGCTGAGTGAATAAATATTAATTTGTCTATGAAGTACATATCAACATCTACATCATAATCACCACCCAAAGACTGTAACTTCCTCCAGACTTCTATTCTGCTGTTCCATCTCCAGGATACTCTTTTCTGGGACACAGCTAGCCCCTTCTTAATATCCAAACCTCAGTTAAGAGGTATGATGCTACTGATGACCTGATAAAATAAATTGGCAATCAGACAATGAAAGCCGTAAGGCATTACTTTTCTAGTTTTTATTGTCTGTCAAGAAGCTCAGAGCTAGATGCGTTATCCAATTCAATCGTTAGTTCACTGCTTTCATTTATCTCTTTCTAAATTCCTTTATTCTCTGGGTCTGTACGCTTTCACAATAAACCCATTGCTTTTTTAAAAAGTGGGTATACCCAGCACTTTGGGTGGCTCAGGCGGGTCGATTGCTTCAGTCCAGGAGTTCAAGATCAGCCTGGGCAGCTTAGCAAAACCCCGTCTCTACTAAAAATATAAAAAATTAGTCAGGTGTGGTGGCATGTGCCTGTAGTCTCAGCTATTCAGGAGGCTAAGGTGGGAAGACGGCTTGAGTCTGGGAGGTGGAGGTTGCAGTGAGCTGAGATCACGCCACTGCACTCCAGCCTGGGCCGTAGAGGCAGAACTTGCATTTAAAAAAAAGTACAGATAGATTAAATTTAGATTAAATGCAAACTGTGATATTACAAAAGGAGTTCTCTATCAAATTATAATGCCCAAATCACAACTCTAAAAAAAACTGTAACAATTTATTGGATGCTTAGTATGCACCAGACATACCATCACTCTCTATTTCATAATAACTGACTCACTTCTCCAATTTATGAGATGTCTCTGGTTCCTAAAAGTATTGGAGTTTTAAGTTCCTGGCCTAGAGGTAACATTTGAGACTTGGTTACACAGGCAAGAAGCATTCTGGAGAATGCCTCTTTTTAGGCTTAAAGGAACATGTGTGGAACACAGAGCTGACAGTATGGTAATTACAAAGACACGCTAAGGCCTTAAAAGAAACCATCTAGTCCGCTGCTTTCCATGTGCCCTGCTAACATACACACACATGCTCACTCTTAGAATGTTTACATCTTTATGTGCACCATTTTATTCCGGTTGCCCAAAGCAGGCACTTACCTTCAAATGATGCAACCTATTGTATTGTGTTCACCCTGTAAGACTCCAGTGCTTGTTCAAAAGAAAGAGCTGGTGATGGCTGATGAGATGCCTGCTTTCTCTCTGCCTTTGTTATGTAGATGAGTTTCCATTTTATTTTTGGTGTTTCCGTTGAATCCTGAGCATTTTAATAGTTGTGAAGCTTCACTGAACTCTAGCGGGGCTTAAGATCCGAGATGTTAAATCAGCTCGGCAATAATATCTAGCAGAAAATGAGGGTCTCATTCTTACTTCTCCTTTTCCTCCTTAATAATGAAGAACTGATTTGTGCTATTAATGTGACTCTTACAGGAGAAACTCTGCAGTGGTCCCGGGTAATTCATCATTAATTAACGTGCCATCTTTTCAACCTGTCCCCATTTAATCATAAGAGCTGGTGAATATTAGAGCTAAGGAGTAGCTGATGGTTGAAAGAATAGAAGGAAAATATTAACTCTGGGCACGTTTCAGGGTGAGAATTATTTTCCCCTTAGAAAATTGTAAGAATCCTTGGCCGGGCAAGGTGGCTCATGCCTGTAATCTCAGCATTTTGGGTGGCCAAAGCAGGCGAATCATGAGGTCAGGAGTTCAAGACCAGCCTGGCCAAGATGGTAAAACCCCCGTTTCTACTAAAAATACAAAAAAAATAGCCAGGCTTGGTGACAGATGCCTGTAATCCCAGCTACTCGGGAGACTGAGGCAGAGAATTGCTTGAACCTGGGAGGCAAAAGTTGCAGTGAGCCGAGATAGCGCCACTGCACTCCAACCAGAGCAATAGGGCAAGACTCTATCTAAAATAAAATAAAATAAATATTAAAAAAAAATTGTAAGACTTCAGCAAGTTGTTTGCAAGTATTGTAAACCCCGTGGCATACCTGCCACCTGTACACTGCTGCTCTGATTTCTGGCTTCTTAGAGACTTTCTATTTAGCAGCTTCAGGACTCACATTTTTGTTGCTTTTTCATGGAATCCGATTTGAACCATTTTTGAGCCTTCTATGCTAATCTGTTTTGTTTTCAAGGCTTTTAAAATTGTAGTGAAATGTGCATAATGTAAAATCTGCCATTTTAACCATTTTTAAGTATACAGTTCAGTTCATTAAGTGTCTTCATATCGTTGTGCAACCATCACCATAATATTTTTTTTTTTTTTTTTTTTTTTTTTGAGAACAGAATTTTGCTCTGTTGCCTAGGCTAGAGTGCAATGGCATGATCTTGGCTCACTGTAACCTCTGCCTCCTGGGTTTTAGTGATTCTCCTGCCTCAACCTCCCCAGTAACTGGAATTACAGGTGCCCACCACCACACTCAGATAATTTTTTTTTTTAGTTTTTGGTAAAGACAAGGTTTTACCATGTTGGCCAGGCTGGTCTTGAAATCTTGACTTCAGGTCATCCTCCCACCTCAGCTTCCCAAAGTGCTGGGATTACATGCATGAGCTGCTGTGCCCAGCCACCACTATCTTTCTCTAGAAGGTTTTCATCATCCCAAAAGGAAACTCTAACCCATTAAAAAATAACTCCATTTTCTCCTACCCCCAGTCCCTGATAACCACCATTCTACTTTTTGTCACTATGAATTTAACTATCCTAGGTACCTCATATGAGGGAAATAACACAATTTTCGTGTCTGGCGTATTTCACTTAACATGATAATGTCTTCATGTTTCATTCAGGTTGTAGAGTGTATCCAAATTTCCCTCCTTTTTAAGGGTCAATAATAATTCCCTGTTTGTCTGTATCTGTATCTCTGTACCACATTTTGTCCATCCATTCATCTCTCAGTGGACATTTGGGATACCTCCACACTTTGGCTACTGTGAATACTACTGCTATGGATTTGGTGTGCAAATGTCTCTTTGAGTTGCAGTCCTCATGTTTTGTGTGTGTATATACCCAAAAGGAGAATGGTTGGATTATATGGCAATTCTATGTTTAATTTTTGGAGGAACTGCCGTACGCTTTTCCATAGTGGTTGCACCATGTTATATTTCCACCATCCTGATAGGTCTCATATGACACTTTATTGCAGCTTCGATTTGCATTGCTGCAATGATTAGTGATATGAATATTTATTCATGTGCTTATTGACCAGTTGTGTATTTGTTTTGGATAAATAGCTATTCAAGTTCTCCTTTCTTTCATTTCTTTTTTAAGAGATGGGGTATTACTCTGTCACCCAGGCTGGAGTGTAGTGGTTCAAAATCACAGCTTAGTGCAGCCTCAACCTCTCATGCCCAAGCAATCCTCCCACCTCAGCCCCCCAAGAAGCTGGGACTACAGGTGCATATTGCCACACCCAGCTCATAATTGTATTTTTTGTAGAGAAGGGGTTTCACCATGTTGGCCAGGCAGGTCTCAAACTCTTGAGCTTGGCAATTTGCCTACCTTGGCCTCCCAAAGTGCTGAGATTACAAACATGAGTCACCATGCCCAGATGCCTGTCCATTTTTAAATTGAGTTCTGTAGTTGTTATTGAGTTGTAAGAGTTCTTTGTATATTCTGGATAGTAATCTTTTATCAGATAGATTATACATATATATATATATATATCAGATATATTATATATATAAATATATATAAATATATTTTTCCCATTCTGTGGGTCTTCTTTTGACTGTTGATAGTGTCCTTTAAAGCAAGAAAGTTGAATTTTGATGAAGTCTTGTTTATTTATATTTTTTTCTTTTCTTACCTGGACTTTCAGTGTTATGTCCAAGAAACCATTGCCAAATCCAGTGTCATAAAGATTTCCCTCTATCTTTTCTTCTAAGACGTTTATAGCTTTAGCTCTTACATTTAAGTAATTAATTCCTTTTGAGCCAATTGTTGTATAAGCTTGGATAAAGTATTTGATATCCCTGAGATTAATTTTCTCATCTATCAAATGGATATGTATAATAATGCTTGCCTCTTGGAACTACTGTAAAGATTACATGACTTAAAATATTGAGCGCATGGTAAACATTCATTAAATGATTACTCAATTTAAAACCTCTAGAAACTTTCATTTTCTGTCTGCATAATAGGAAAATTAACACTACATAAAATGTAGTTCATGGGTTACTGAAGATGAGAAAAGAGGGGAAAGAAAAACATCTGGAAAATGCCAACTGGAAGAATATTTGAACTATTGATACACGGCTAATTTAAATGTGAATCTTTTTACACAGCTTAAGAACAACTTTTAAGATTATCCGCTCTTTTATCGATAAGCATCATGCATAGCTGACAACTGCATTTCATCCCTGAGATGTACGCCAAGGCTTTCCAACCTGACATTTTCTATACCAACTGCAAAGATTAAAATTCAAAGACACCTTTTCTCCATATTACATGATAACAAAATGTTTTTCCCCCAATTTTGTTGTGTCCACCTATAAAGTGCATGCATTGACTGCCGTAACCAAAATCTTTTTATTAATTAAAAAAACAGATAGATGACTAGGCATGGTGGCTCACGCCTGTAATCCCAACATTTTGGGAGGCCAAAGTAGGTAGATTGATTGAGCTCAGGAGTTTGAGACCAGCCTGGGCAAAATGGCGAAACCCCATCTCTATCAAAAATGCAAGAAAGTAGTCAGGCATGATGGCATGCGCCTGTAGGTGGAGCTACTCAGGAGGCTGAGATGCTGGGCTCACTTGAGACTGGGAGGCAGAGGTTGCAGTGAGCTGAGATTGCAACACTACACTGCAACCTGAGTGACAGTGAGGCCCCATCTTAAAAAATAAAAATGAAATAAAAACAAATGGCAATACAGTGTGCTAGCAATAATGCATGGCACTCTCATACATTGCTGACAGGAATCAAAATGGTGCTGCCACTTTGGAAATTAGTTCAGCATTTTCATTAAACCAAATACATATTTCTCTTATGACCACCAGCCCCATTCCTGGTATCTATCCTAGAGAAATGAAAACTTATACAAAAACTATGTATCTACATGTTAATGGCAGGTTTATTCACAATTACTGAAAACTTCTTTTTCTTTTTGAGACAGAGTATGGCTCCATCAGCCAGGCTGGGGTGTAGTGGTATGATCTCAGCTCACTGCAATCTTTGCCTCAGAGTTCAAGTGATTCTCTTGCCTCAACCTCCTGAGTAGCTGGGACTACAGGTGCACTCCACCACACCAGCTAATTTTTGTATTTTTAGTAGAGATGGGGTTTTACCATGTTGTCCAGGCTGATCTCGAATTTTTTACCTCAAGTAATCTATCTGCCTCGGCCTCCCAAAGTGCTGGGTTTACAGGCATGAGCCACTGTACCCGGTCATGATTACCAGAAACCTAAAACAACTAAAATGTCCTTCAACTAGTGAATAAATCAGCTATGCTATACTATATCTCTACAATGGAATACTATTCAACAATAAAAAAGAATAAACTAATGATATATGCGACACCATGAACACATTTCAAATGCATTATTCTGAGGGAAAGCAGCCAGCCTAAAAAGCTACAAATTTAGGGTTTCACTTATAATGCTATTCTGGAAAAGGCAAATATATAGGAATAGAAAACAAATCACTGTTTTCCAAGAGCTGGGGATGGGGGAGGGCTACACACCAGGGGCATAGGAAAAACTAAGGGGTACTTCATTTTGGTGGTGGCTACACAATAGTGGGTATTTTTCATAATCCACAGAACTGTACAGAAAAGATGTATCTTACCATATATAAATGATGCCTCAATTTTTAAAAGAATGAAAAAAATGTTGTTGACTTTCCTATTTTTTTATTTAGAGACAGAGTCTCCTTCTGTCTCCCAGGTTGCAGTATAGTGGCGTGATCTCAGCTCACTATAACCTTCGCCTCCCGGGTTCAAGCAATTCACCTGCCACAGCCTCCTAAGTAGTTGGGATTACAGGTATGCACTGCCACACTCAGCAATTTTTGTTGGATTTTTGGTAGAGATGGAGTTTCATCATGTTGGCCAGGCTGGTCTCGAACTCCTGACCTCAAGTGATCCGCCTGCCTTGGCCTCCCAAAGTGCTGGGATTTCATGCATGAACCACCATGCCCAGTCAAAATCTTATTGACTTTCAAATAGTAAGTGCACAAAATAGGGAATTTATCTTAGATGCTCACCCCTGGCTAGCCTGTGTATGTGGTTTCTAGCTAGGCAGTGTCCTTTTTGTATAAATGCATAGTCCTTGTTTGAACTTTTGCTCCAACCCCTTTTAAACCTGTGGAAATGTGGGGAAGACCCCATGGTTCAGCGTTACTAACCACAAAGAAGGCTCCGCAGAATCTACAACACTTACGAGACACCAGGACTCCATATTTCATGAGGTGTAGTTTATTAACCGGTTGCCAATCTTTTATGTTCATGAACTGCTAAATATGACTGGTGACTCTGACAGTTACCATTTGTCAACAGCTGCTTCCAGTGTCTTTACTTCATTTTAAGTGTTGCACGTTTCATTATGAATGGTGGGCTAAGCATATCTATAACTTGGATAACTCAATTCACTTTGTTAGTAATGGCTTCCCAAGCAGTTATAACATAACAATAAGCATGCTAGGATAAATGTTTCATAAAGAATCCATTAGTATTTATTTATCATTTATAACATGTGTTCCAAAAGCATTACGGGAATATTTATTAAACATTTATAGATAATTTTATGCTACCACTAGCATGTGATATAAATACATTATTAATTCTCTTGAATTGTTGATGGATTGAGCTCAAAATAAAGCTGTGCCAAACGGGGTTCTTGCCAATATATGGGGAAAAAAAGAAAGAAAGAAGTCTACTGCATCTGAAACTTTCAGAGACATAGTATTATTCTCTCAGAAGGTTGTTGTGTGTGGGTTTTTCTTTGTTTGTTTGTTTGTTTTTTGAGACTGTCTTACTCTATCTCCCAGGCTGGAGTATAGTAGCATGATCTCAGCTCGCTGCAACCTCTGCCTGCCGGGTTCAAGTAATTCTCCTGCCTCAGCGTCCCAAGTAGCTGGGATTACAGGCATATGCCACCTGCCCGGCTAATTTTTTGTATTTTTAGTAGAGACAGGGTTTTGCCATGTTGGCCTAGCTGCTCTCGAACTCCTGACCTCAAGTGATCTGCCCGCCTCAGCCTCCCAACGTGCTGGGACTACAGGCATGAGCCACTGCACCTGGCCCCTCTCAGAAGGTTTATTTGTGAATTGTGGTTGTGAGTTTCAGGAATCACTTAGCCATCCAGAATAAACACACATTAATGAGGAGTCGATTAAAGACGTCTTTGTTGTTGAGGTGGCTGCTTCTTAGTGGTTGCAGATTTGAAAACTGCCTACACATTTAGCCCATCAGCTCAAATTCACATTAGGTGTGCTAGCAGTTCAGGGGACCAATTTCCTTAAAGCAGGAGTTAAGTTTTATGGCTGTTCTTCCTCTGCATTTGTTTTTAGAGAGTCTTGCTTTATTGCTCAGGCTGGTATGCAGTGGTATGACCTCAGCTCACTGCAACCTCTGCCTCCCAGGTTCAAGCGATTCTCCTGCCTCAGCCTCCCATGTAGGCTCGGATTATAGGTGTGCACCACCAGGCCTGGCTAATTTTTGTATTTTTAATAGAGACAGGGTTTCACCAGGTTGACCAGGCTGGTCTTGAACGCCTGATCTCAAGTGATCCACCCACCTTGTTCTCCCAATGTGCTGGGATTACAGGCATGAGCCACCACGGCCGGCCTGCATTTGTTTTCTTTGACCTCAATTGCCCTTATGCACCAACTTCTGGAGAACCCACCCTGTTCTCTTTATAAAGCATGGCTGTTTGAAATGCTAAAGCCAAAGCTAGTCTCTTTCCCCAGGAACAGGCATTTCTCTGAAGTGAAGATGCTTTGTCAAATGGATCTCCTGCCCCCTATTGGATTGGAGGACCTCTGCCTGGATTCGGTGCTGTATATACTGGAAATAAACGATTACTCATGGTTTCTGATGCTCGTTTATAGGCTATTGTATTTTTTTTTCTGTTTTTCTCTTGCAACTCTTTCTTTGTAACTATGGAGATTTGCATCTACAAAAATAGGAAGAGGAGACGTGGTAAGGTTTCCAAAGTCTTAGGTCAGCACAAGGCAACCATGTTTATAACAAAAATAAATCGACAC
This sequence comes from Saguinus oedipus, assembly GCA_031835075.1. NCBI lineage: Eukaryota > Metazoa > Chordata > Mammalia > Primates > Cebidae > Saguinus > Saguinus oedipus. The sequence continues at coordinate 7,409,963 of CM063179.1, forward strand.
AGAGTAAAGAGGTACCTTTCTTTACTAACAGAATGTACAAGGACTCAAGCTTTGCCCTGTAACCTGTGAGTGAGCTGCCTAGATTTTTCCTGTGGGCTTGTTCTAGTTAATTTCTGACATGACTAATATTGACATCAACTAGGCAATTTTTTTTTTTTTTTTTTGAGACAGAGTCTCACTCCGTCACCAGGCGCCAGGCTGGAGTGCAGTGGTGCAACCTTGGCTCACTGCAACCTCCGCCTCCTGGGTTCAAACAATTCTCCTGCCTCAGCCTCCTGAGTAGCTGGGTCTACAGGCGTGTGCCACCACACCCAGCTAATTTCTTTGTACTTTTAGTGGGGACGGGGTTTCACCATGTTGGCCAGGATGGTCTCGATCTCTCGACCTCGTGATCCACCCGCCTCGGCCTCCCAAAGTGCTGGGATTACAGGCGTGAACTAGGCAATTTTAAAAAATAAAAATCTATATGACTAGCAAAGGCTTACAGGGACAGACACGATTTGATAGTGTTCACAGCCAAATAGTTGGCCATGACCAGATGCACAGTAGATGGAAGTTCTATTATGTGTGCATGAGATTATTTTACCACTTTAAAGACTTCAAATACTATGGATGACAGAGTAATATAAATGTGATTTTTTTCATGGCAATAGATGAAGATTAAGTCAAATGTAGAGGAAGTTTTAGTCTAAGAGTTCAAAAAAAGTAGCATTTTCTAGATGGAACAATCCCCAAACCAAACAATTGCCGTCTGTTTCATATGCCTCAGTTGGATTGTACATCTTATATAATCAGCAGGCCAAAGTCAAGACTGACCTGGCAATGTAGGTCACTGATGCAAATTTCAAGAGTATGGGGCGTTATCAATCCCTCTTCCGGATATATACTCAAAGGAAATGAAATCGCTACCTCATAAAAATATCTGCACTCTTAAGTTTATTCCGAATAACCAACATATGGAAACAACAGAAGTGTCCACTGATGGACAAATGGATTTAAAAACTGTGATACACACACACACAATGGAATATTATTCAGCTTCAGAAAAGGATATCCTCTGTAATCACAGCACTTTGGGAGGCCAAGGCAGGATTGCTTGAGCCCAAGAGTTCAAGACCAAGCCTGGGCAACACAGTGAGACCCTGTCTCAAAAAAGAAAAGAAAGAAGAAAGAGAGAGAGAGAGAGAGAGGGGAAGGAAGGGAGGGAGGGAGCGGGGAAGAGGAGGGAGGGAAAGAAGGGAGAAGGGAGGAAGGGAGGGAGGGAGAATATCTTGCCATTTGCCATAATATGGATGAATCCAGAGAACATTAAGATAAATGAAATAATCCAGACACAGAAAGTAAAATACTACATGATCTCACTTATGTGCGGAATCTAAAAAAAAAAAAAAAAAGCCAAATACACAGAGAATTAAACAGCAGTTACCAGGGATGGAAGAAAGAGAATGGAAAGAAATGGAGAAATATAGGTCAGAGAATACAAAATAATAGATAAGCAGGATGAAGAAGTCTAGTGATGTTATTTATGTACAATATGAGCACTATATTTAATAATACTGCAATGTACTTGGGACTTTTGTGATAAGAATAGATTTTAGGTGCTCTTGCCACATGCAGAAAAATGGGTAACTACGTGAGATGATGGATATGCTCATTTGCTTCACTACTGTAAACACTTCGCTACCTATATATGTATCAAAACATGTACACCTTAAATATACACAATAAAAATTTTTTTTAAATGAGAGTTGATTAAATGGTATTCAGTTTAATCAGTACTTTGTGAATACCATGATGTCCCAGATGAAAATACCAAGACAAGGGACCCAAAGTGGCTCCGGCCGGATGTCGTGGCGCTTGCGAAGGCGAGGCCAAGAGTTCAAGGCCAACCAACCTCAGCAACCTTACAAGCTCTCAATGATTGGCAAAAAAAAAAAAAAAAAAGAAAATACCAAGACAAATACGACAGTTCTCTTTCCTCCAAGGAGTTGCTATCTAATAGATTTGCTTAGTCTCTGATATGCTATGGTAGATTCTGGGAACTCACACCTAAGGTTTCAAACTCGAACAGCAAAGTCATGTGCTGAGAAGCCCAGACAAAGAAGAGAAATTTGTCCCCAAGCAGCCATCATTGATCTCTTCAAAGCTAATCCTTGTATTATTGTTACTCTCATGGCTTAGTGATTTTTTTTGTATGTATTGCTTATATGGCATTTTATTTGAGGACCTTGGTCACAGAGCCTCAAATTAATTAAGATTTGGTCCAAGGGCCGCTTAATTGCTTGTACTTAGAATGGGGGGTTTAGGGGAGAGATGGAAATGACAAGGCAAGTCATGCAGAATTCCTCTCCCACACCCCTCACTGAGTGACCATTACACTCATGGCTGTTAGTTAGGTTTTTTTTTTTTTAAATCAGTGCATGGTGCCAAGAACCTGGCATTTTCAAATACTCATTAGTGCTATTCTCTGGGGCTTAACATAGCAGTTATTAAAGAATGAAGTCTCAAGAGACAGAATGATCCCACAGTGGCTAAGAATGACGGAAGTTCAGGTGTATCAACCCCCGTCACTTGCGGAGGCATCGCATGGCTAAATTAGCTTTCAAAGTCTTAAAGCGAACATGTAAGGCCCACAAATGTCATGTGGTATATTCTCTGGAGGTTAAATTTAGGTTTTCCCTGGCTTCTGCTGCCAATTTGAAAGGAAGGAAAATGTCAGCATGCGTGGAGTTGAAGTTGAGGTAGGAGACTGCCAGCGTGGAGCCCACTGACGTTGACATTAAACTGCCTCTGGAAATCCAAGCTGTGGAGCGGCATCCGCTGTCCCCAAACTTTCCCGGATCGCTCGTTAGGTCTTCGGTTTGCTCCGATGCAACAGCAATTTGCTCCAGTTGACTTGACTGGCCAGGGGGTTCTAGCCACACTTTTGCCTTCATGATAATTGAATATATTTAGATGCAGTGACAATCTCCTGAGCTGGCATTAGAAAGAGCAAGATAAGAAAGAAATGCTATTCCTCCAGCCAAGGCGCAGACAAAATGTGCATAGTGATTCTGTGGCCTAAGGATATGGCAAGAGAAGACCATGGATTGAGGGGATTGAGAGTCACTTACCTTCCAACCCTTACCACCCTGTGAAACCATCTCTAGCAGCAAAATTGACTTCGGGTTGAGATCTGAATATAAGTGATTGGGGCCAGGGGCACGTAATTGCAGTACTTTGAGAGGTCGAGGCAGGTGGGTCATTTGAGGTCAGGAGTTTGAGACCAGCCTGACCAACATGTGAAATCCTGTCTCTCCTAAAAATACAAAAAATAGTAGCCAAGCATGGTGGCACGCACCTATAGTCCCAGCTGCTCAGGAGGCTGAGCCAAGTGAATTGCTTGAACCCAGGAGGCAGAGGTTGCAGTGAGCTGAGATCACACCACTGCACTCCAGTCTGGGCTACAGAGTGAGACTCTGTCTCAAGTATATACATATATATATGTGTGTGTGTGTGTGTGTGTGTGTGTATGTGTGTGTGTGTGTATGTGTGTGTATATATATATATATATATATTTGATGGGTGGAAAAGAATCTCCTCTCCTGTATCCAGAAGTTGAGGGTCTTGACCCTGCATAAAGAGACACTGTGTTATACTCTTAGATCAATTATGATTATGCTTGGCTGCATTTAACAGAAAAACCAAAAGGATGGGCTCTTAAATGAGAGCTTTGTTCTTCCCTCATGTTAAAAATAAAGTTCAGAATCAGGCAGCTCAGGGCTGATAGAGTGGCTTAGGAACTCAGGTGTTCATCCTCAGGGTCACTTCATGGTCAAAGACAGCTGCTGGAACTCCAGCCATCATGACTCCATCCCAGGTAGCAGGAAGTAGGAGGAGCAAAAAAGTATCCACTTCCCATCCAAGTCAGCTCCTTCTAAAACATTTTGTCATAAATCTCGTATATTTTCATTTCTACATAATTGAAGAAAACTGAGTCTCATAGCCACCCCTTGCCACTAGGCAGGTTGCAGTATCATAGTAATTGGAGTAATGTAGTATTGTAGCAATGTAGTGTTGTAGCAGTGTGGTATTGGAGTAATGTAGTGTTGTAGCAGTGTGGTATTGGAGTAATGTAGTACTGTAGCAGTGTAGTGTTGTAGTAGTGTGGTATTGGAGTAATGTAGTATCATAGCAATAATGTAGTATTGTAGCAGTGTAGTGTTGTAGTAGTGTGGTATTGGAGTAATGTAGTATCATAGCAATAATGTAGTATTGTAGCAGTGTAGTGTTGTAGTAGTGTGGTATTGGAGTAATGTAGTATCATAGCAACAATGTAGTATTGTAGCAGTGTAGTGTTGTAGTAGTGTGGTACTGGAGTAATGTAGTATCGTAGCAATGTAGTGTTGTAGTAGTGTGGTATTGGAGTAATGTAGTATTGCAACAATGTAGTGTTGTAGTAGTGTGGCATTGTAGTAATGTCGTATTGTAGCTGAGCACTTTGCCACACCAAATATAATGAGAGTCTTCTTTTGTTAAGTAACAAGGAGAGAATAGATGTTAGGTAGGCAACAGCAGTCTCTGCAATTGCCATAAACATAACACCTGTTATCTAGAATCGAGAGAACCAGATCTTCAAATGACTTTCTTTTCTCCCTCTATCACCCAAGTTGGAGTGCAGTGGTGCGAACTCAGCTCACTGCAACCTCTGCCTTCCAGGTTCAAGTGCTTCTTGCGCAGCTGAGATTACAGGCGTGGGCCACCACACCTAGGTAATTTTGTTATTTTTAGTAGAGATGGGGTTTTGCCATGTTGGCCAGGTTGGTCTCGAACTTCTGGCCTCAAGTGATCCACCGGCCTCAGCCATCCAAGGTGCTGGGATTACAGATGTGAGCCACCGCATCAGGCCCAAATTACTTTTTAACAGACCATATGGTATAGACGGAAGTGCTTGGATTAGGAGTGAGACCATCTCTGATGCTTACTAACTGGGTGACCTTAGGAGATGTATTTAACTCCCATATGTCTTTCCTCGTCTGCAAAATCGTTATCTCAGCCTATTCACTACACAGGTAAGTATCTGCTCAGATAAGAAATGTGGAAGCAGTGTGCCAAACAATAAAGTGTCAAACAGATGCCAGAGATGAATTAATGTGATTATGACTGATCCAGGTACTGTATTCTTTAAGAAAATGGATCCAAAATGCTTCATTATTCATAGAACTGTAATTTATATTATTTGTTATCCTGATAGTACCTTTTGTGTCTATAACACTTTACAACCCATAAATCACTTTTATGCATGGATCTCACTTCATCCTGTGACTCTCCCTGTGAGCAGGTTGGGGGAGGAATCACCATTTACCTAAATGTACTGGTGAGTGTCTTGTACAAGCTCACACAAAGGTGTCTGTGGTGATAATGGCTTAAGTGTTAGAACTCATGAGACTCCGGCTTTTTAAACAAAATGAATGCCTGAATTTAGAGATGGGGCGGCTGACCCTGGATTTGCAGAGCGGACCCCCGTACCTGGAAGCACATGGACACCTGATTCTCATCCTACCCAAATTGGAAACCATTTTCTTTCCTTCTCCCTGCATGTTTCTCTTCTTAGCTCTTCATCTCAGAGGGTGGCACCACCGCCTGTTCTCAGCCAAGCCGGGGATCCAGAAGTCTCCCAGGTAAGCCCAATGCCTCCCTTCCCACCCATTTCCCTTATTGTTGGTTTCTTTCTACTTGCTGGCTCTATAACTTCCCAGGCTGTAAAAGCAGGTCAGCCTCTGAAATGATCTTTCTACATCTTTCCCTGTTTTTTTTCTTATCCCTAAAATATTTACCACTCCATGGGCACAGGGAGCTTCATAAAATGCAAGTCTGATTCTATCATTCCTATTTAAAATTCCTGAGTGGCTCCCTGTGGTCCCCAAGGTAAAGTCCAATTTTTTTTTTCTTTGTTTGTTTTTTTGGTCTGGGGGATGGAGTCTCACTCTGTCGCCCAGGCTGTAGTGCAGTGGTGTGATCTCGGCTCACCACAACCTCTACCTCCCAGGTTCAAGCAATTCTGCCTCAACCTCCCGAGTAGCTGTGATTACAGGTGCCCATCAGCACACCCAGTTAATCGTTGTATTTTTAGTAGAGAGGAGGTTTCACCATGTTGGCTAGGCTGCTTGAACTTCTGACCTCAGGTGATCCACCCACCTCGGTCTCTCAAAGTGCTGGGATTACAGGCTTGAGCCACAGTGCCCAGCCTAAAGTCCAATTCTTTAAAACAAAATTGTTTAAGGCTCTTTTGGTCCGAGCCCTGCCTGATGCCCCAGCCCCCAAATCACACTCCTTTCCCATCTCCCGCTCTATCTTCCGGGAGGGCACCATGCGCTTTCTTTAGAATCAGAGCTTTTAAATGTGCTGCTCCATTTAGCTGAATTACATGTATCTTCTTTGCCTGCTTGCTTCCTTCTTGTCCCTAAACCCATCCAACATATCACCTCCTTCAGGAAGATTCCCCTGCTGCCCCAGGCTGGATCAGACAGCCCAACTGTTCCAAAACTTCTTGGTGTGTCTCCCCATCACAGCATCTGATATGCTAGATTGTCATTTTCCGTATATCAACCCTTTCTCTACTCTATAATTCTTGCAGCCTAGGAACAGCAACTGATTGAGCTCTGATGCATATTGGCAATTGTTCTAGGCTCTTCACATGCAGAAACTCATACAGTCCTAGGAATCCAACAACATGTTGTTTTGTTATCTCTTACAGAGATTAGGGCACTGATACATTTGAAAGATAGGTATGGGGCGCAAGATCTCATGGCCAATGTCAGAGTCGAGCTCTAAACACAGAAGCATGGCTGGAAACAGTGGCTCATGCCTGTAATCCTAGCATTTTGGGAGACCAAGGTGGGAGGACTGCTTGAGCCCAGCAGGTGTTCAAGACCAGCATGGGCAACATGGTGAGACACCCCCACCTCCCATCACATCTCTACAAAAAAAATTATTTTAAGCCAGGTGCAATGGCATGCCCCTGTGGTCCCAGCTAATCAAGGAGCTGAGGTGGGAAGATCACTTGGGCTGAGAAGTTCGAGGCTGCAGTGAACCGTGATGGTGCTACTGCACTCCAGCCTAGGAGGACCTAAGCAAGACCCTATCTTAAACAAACAAACACAGAGGCGATCTGCTTTAGAAACCTGAGTCACGACTAGCTATATAGTTTTTTAATTCACATATAATCGACATACCACAAAATTCTGTCATTCTTTTTAGCATAGCCAAAACGTTATAAATTATCGTCACCGCTATACAATGCCAGAATGGTTTCAGGACCCCCAAAAGAAGCTCCCCATTTCTCACTGCTCACAGCCTGTAGCAGGCACTCATCTACTTATTGCTTCTATAAATTTGTCTGTTTCGGAGATTTCATGTAAGTGGAATCACATGACATATATACCTTTGTATCAGGCTTCTTTTACCTAGCACATTTCTTTTTTCATTCATTCATTCGTTCATTCAAAAAATATTTATTGAATGCCTAATATATGTCAAACATAGTTTTCTTTTTTTTTTCCAACTTTTGTTTTAAGTTCAGGAGTACATGTGCATAATGTGCACGTTTGTTGCATAGGTAAACATGTGCCATGGTGGTTTACTACGCAGATCAACCATCACCCAGGTATTAAGCCCAGCATCCATTAGCTATTCTTCCTGATGCTCTCCCTCCTCCTACCCCCCACCATCCAACAGGTCCCAGTATGTGTTATCCCCCTCCATGAGGCCCTGAGTTCTCATCATTCAGTTCCCACTTATAAGTGAGAATATGCAGTATTTGGTTTTCTGAGCCTGTGTTAGTTTGCTGAGGATAATGGCTTCCAGCTCTATCCACATCCCTGCAAGAACATGAACTCATTCCTTTTAATGGCTGCATAGTATTCTATGGTGTACTACTACGTTTTCTTTATCCGATCTGTCATTGATGAACGCTTAGGTTGATTCCATGTCTTTGCCATTGTGAAGAGTACCTACATGTTTTCAAGGGTCATATCTGTGGTAGCACATATCAGTGCTCCATTCCTTTTGGTGGCTGAATAATATTCCATCTCATATATATGCCCCAGCTGGTTTCTTCATTCTTCAGTTGATAGATATTTGGGCAGTTTCCATTTTGAAGCTACCCTGAGTATGCTTTTACAAACACTGTTACATAAGTTTTTGTGTGGACCTGCGTTGTCAGTTCTCTTGGGTATAAATCGCTAAAATTGAAATTGTTGGGACAAAGATAATTCTATATCTAACATTTTGAGAAGCTGCCACACTGCTTTCTAAGGCAAATGCACTATTTTATTATTCCCATGAAGTGAGCAGTGTACAAGGGCCTCAATTTCCCCACATCTCTGCCAATACTTACTGTCAGTATGAATATATTATTTTATATATTTTTATATATGATATATATTGTATATGTTATATAATAGCCGTCCTTCTGAGTGAGAAGCAGTAACTCATTGGGTCTGGTATTGCATTTCACTAACATTGAACATTTTGTTCTCGTCCTTATTGACTGTTTGCATATTTTCTTTGAAAAAAAAGTCTGTTGAAAATTTCTCCACAAATTAAAATTAAAAATACACAATTTTTGATTGTGTATTTATCTTTTTATTGTTGAATTATAAGAATTATTTATATATTCTGGGTACTAGAATCTTATCAGATACATGCTTTGCAAATATTTTCTTCCATTCTGTGGGTCATTCTTTTCACTTTCTTGTGTCCTTTGAGAAGGGCAGGATTTTAGTTTTGATGCAGTTATATTTGTCTATTCTTTCCTTTTGTAGCTTGTGGTTTAAGCATCTCATCTCAGAAACCACTGGCTAATTCAAGGTCACAAATATTTATACCAATGTTTCTTCTAAGAGTTTATAGTTTTAGCTCTTAATTTAGGTCTTTGGCCAATTTTGAGTTAATTTTTGTATATGGTGTGAAGTAAGGATTTGACTTCATTCTTCTGCATATAGATGTTCAGTTGTTAAAAATACTGTTTTTCCCTATTAAATGGTTTTGTCAGCCAGGTGCAGTGGCTCACTCTTGTTATCTCAGCACTTTGGGAGGCCAAGGAGGGTGGATTGCGAGAGCTTGGGAGTTTGAGACCAGCCTGGGCAACATGGCAAAACTCTGTCTCTACTAAAAATGCAAAAGTTAGCAGGACATGGTGGCATGCGTCTATAATCCCAGCTACTCAGGAGGCTGATGCAGGAGGATCACTTGAACCCAGAAGGCAGAATTTGCAGTGAGTCAAAATAGCAGCTCCACTGCACCCCAGCCCAGGCGACATAACAAGACTCTCAGAAAAAAAAGGTTTTGTCATCGTTGAAAATCAATTGACCATATATGTGAGAGTTTATTTCTAGGTACTATGTTAAATTCCATTGATCTACATGTCTATTCTTATGCTAGTACCATCCAATCTTGATTACTATAGCATTGTAGTAAGTTTTGAAATGGGAAATGTGAGTTCACTAACTTTGTTCTTTTTCAAGATGGTTTTTGCTGGCCCAAGGTCCTTATATTTCCATATGAATTTAGAATCAGCTTACCAGTTTCTACCGAAAAATGAATGTCTGGAATCTTAATAAGACTTGCATTGAGGCCGGGTGCAGTGGCTCACGCCTGTAATTCCAACATTTTGAGAGGCCCAGGTGTGCAGATCACCTGAGATCAGGAGTTTGAGACCAGCCTAACCAAAATGGAGAAATGTCATCTGTACTAAGAATACAAAAAATTAGCCAGGCATGGGGGCGCGCACCTGTAATCCCAGGTACACGGGAGGCTGAGGTAGGAGAATTGCTTGAACCTGGGAGGCAGAGGTTGCATGCCATTGCACTCCAGCCTGGGCAACAAGAGTGAAACTCCATCTCAAAAAAAAAAAAAAAAAAAAAGACTTGCATTGATTATGTAAGTAATTTTAAGAAGTATTGCCATTCAAACATCACTAAGTCTCCAGTCCATGAACACAGGATGTTTTTCCATTTAAGTCATGTTTAATTTTCTTAACCAATAATTTGTAGTTTTGGGGGGTACAAATCTTACACTTCTTTTATTCAAGTATTCCTAAGTATTACATTCTTTTTGATGCTATGGTAAGTGAGATGTTTAAGTTTCAGATTTTGCATTTCTGGTGTATCAAAATATAACTGATTTTTGCATATTCATATCGTATCCTACAAACTTGCTGAACTTATTTATTACCTCTAATAGTGTTTGTTTGTTTGTTTTTTAAGGTATGGATTCCTTAATATTTTCTCTATAGAAGATCATGTCATCTGCATATAGGCATAGTTTTAACTTCTTACTTTCCAATCTTGATACCTTTTGTAAAATAATGAATTAGCTATACCATATTTTCTTAAAATGATTTGTAGAATTTATCACAGTTACCCCTTTACACATGCTTGTGTGATTAAGTTTAGTCTTCTTCTCTAGACTTGAACTCCAAAAATAGTGCAGGTGCTAACTTTGACACTACCATAATCCAAAAGCCATCTAACTGCTTGCACATACTACATCTTCCATACGTAGCTTTTGAATGGGATAATTAAATGGGGGAAGAGAAGAAGCACGGCTAGATTAAGACTTTAGAACGGTCATTACTGTGGCCAAAGGCAGGGTACGTGTAAGCAGACTGTTGGGATTAGTGAGCAGACATCCCCAGAGCAAAATGTGGAGAAGAGACAAAGAATTTAAGAGACATTCCCAGACATGGCCACAGGGAAGATGTAAGAGGTGAAGAAGAGACCGGAGGTATAACGCCCAGGTTTCCAGCTTGTGTGAACCTTGGTGCCTGGGAAGAGAATCCAGATAGAGAACTAGGTCGAGAAGAGGGAAAATGCATCTATGATGCCTCACTATTCCCACATGGCTGGAGTGGTCCCCAAGGCCTGGACATCCTGGCACACAGAGATGTACACAAGGAAGGTTCAGTTCTGTTGGTGCTGGAGTCCTCAGTTTGAATCAACAGCCTTCTCAGAACTCCCTCTCCTCGGGGACATCTGTGGATCTTCAGTAGTCATTGACACAGGAAGAGTTTAATTCTCCTCTCTCAGAGCTGCTTCCAGGCATACTCTGAATGCCCAGGGACCCAGGTCCTCTCACTGTTGTTATTTTCCCTCCTTTCATAAGGACTTGGGTTTTACTTGTCAATACTCCCTCCAAGCTCCAAGTTACCTCTTTGACTCTATCAGAACATAGGTTGACCCTTAGTACCTCACTGGAAGGCATTAGAGGCTCTGTGCAGGTAGTATTGCTCTCTTCCCACTTTGCACACGTCATAGGCTTGTACTTCATGCATTTGAAATCTTGGATGGCTATGTGAGTCCATTGGCTAATGGTATGGGTTCCTTCTGGACAAAGCTTTAAAAGGCAAACATGTGGCTTGCGATGTGTCCGTTCCTCCCTCCTCTGCCAGTGAGGAGCATAGAGATGGAGACTTCCCCAGCTCAGCAGCTCCTCACTGACCACAATGAAGTGAGCCCTCCTCACACCCACCTCCATCAAATGTGAACATTTAATGTGACTAAGAAATAACTCCCTTTGTTGTTTTGGCCCACTAAGATTTTGAGTTTGGTTGTTACTGCAGCATCAGGCTCTCCTGACTGATACATCTCAGACTTTCCTTCCAGGATCTTCATAGCTAGAGAGAAGTCAGTGGCTGGCTTCAAGCTTCAAAAAAGAGACTGACTCTTTGCTAGAGACTAATGCAGCTGATGGTTTTGAGTTAAAATAAATGTTTATTTGCCATCCGAAAATCCTAGAGCCCTTAAGAATTATGCTACATCTACTCTGCCTGTGCTGTATGATCGGAACAAGAAAGCCTGGATGACAGCACATCAGTTTATAGCATGGTGTCCTGAATTTTTAAAGCTCACTCTTGAGATCTTCTGCTCAGAAAAAAAGATTCCTTTCAAGGCTGGGCGCGGTGGCTCACGCCTGTAATCCCAGCACTTTGGGAGGCCGAGACAGGTGGATCACGAGGTCAAGAGATTGAGACCATCCTGGTCAAAATGGTGAAACCCCGTCTCTACTAAAAATACAAAAAATTAGCTGGGCACGGTGGCGCGTGCCTGTAATCCCAGCTACTCAGGAGGCTGAGGCAGGAGAATTGCCTGAACCCAGGAGGCGGAGGTGGCGGTGAGTCGAGATCGCGCCATTGCACTCCAGCCTGGGTAACAAAAGCGAAACTCCGTCTCAAAAAAAAAAAAGATTCCTTTCAAAATATTACTGCTCATTAAAAACGCGCCTCATCAGGCCAGGTGTGGCGGCTCACTCCTGTAATCCCAGCACTTTTGGAGGTAGAGGCAGGCAAATCACAAGGTCAGGAGATCGAGACCAGCCTGACCAACATGGTAAAACCCCACCTCTACTAAAAAATACAAAAAATTAGCCAGCCGTGGTGACACATGCCTGTAATCTCAGCTACTCAGGCAGCTGAGGCAGGAGAATCACTTGAACCTGGAGGCAAAGGTTGCAGTGAGCCAATATCACACCATTACACTACAGTCTGGGCAATTAAGAGTGAAACTCCATCTCAAAAAACAAAAAGAGACACCTAATCACCCAAGAGTTCTGGTGGAGATGTAGAAGGCAATTAACATTGTTTTCATGCCTGCTAATGCAATATTTATTCTCCAGCCCATGACTCAAGAAGTAATTTTGACTTCCAAGTCTTGTTATTTAAGAAATACATTTTGTTCCAAGTCTTCGCCATTGTGAACAATGCTGCAATAAACATATGTGTACATACATCTATATAATAGAATGATTTATAATACTTTGGGCATATACCCAGTAATGGGATTGCTGGGTCAAATGGAATTTCTATTTCTAGATCCTTGAGGAATCGCCACACTGTCTTCTACAATGATTGAAATAATTTACACTCCCACCAACAGTGTAAGAGTGTTCCTATTTCTCCACATCCTCTCCAGCATCTGTTGTCTCCAGATTTTTTAATGATTCCCATTCTAACTGGTGTGAGGTGGTGTCTCAATGTGGTTTTGATTTGCATTTCTCTAATGACCAGTGATGATGAGCTTTTTTTCATGTTTGTTGGCTACATAAATGTCTTCTTTTGAAAAGTATCTGTTCATATCCTTTGCCCACTTTTTGATGGGGTTGTTTTCTTCTTGTAAAGTTGTCAAAGTTCTCCATAGATTCTAGATATTAGCCCTTTGTCTTATGGGTAGATTGCAAAAATTTTTTCCCATTCTGTTGGTTGCCAGTTCACTCTATTGATAGTTTCTTTTGCTGTGCAGAAGTTCTTAAGTTTAAGTAGAAACCACTTGTCTATTTTGGCTTTTGTTGCCATTGCTTTTGGTATTTTAATCATGAAGTCCTTTCCCATGCCTGTGTCCTGGATGGTACTGCCAAGTTTTCTTCTAGAGTGTTTATGGTATTAGACTTCATGTTTAAATCTTTAATCCATCTAGAGTGAATTACTGTATAAAGTGTAAGGAAGGGCTCAAATGCCCATCAGTGATAGATTGGATAAAGAAAATGTGGCACATATACACCATGGCATACTATGCAGCCATGAAAAAGATGAGATCATGTCCTTTGTGGGGACATGGATAAAACGAGAAACCATCATTCTCAGCAAACTGACACAAGAACAGAAAACCAAACACCACATGTTCTTACTTATAAGTGAGTGCTGAACAATGAAAACACACGGACATAGGGAGGAGAACATCACACACTGGGGCCTGGTGGATGGGGGCTAGGGGAGGAATAGCAGGGGATGGAATTGGGGAGGGATTACATTAGGAGAAATACCTAATGTACACGATGGGGCAATGGATGCAGCAAACCATTACCATGGCACATGTATACCTATGTCACAAACCTGCATGATCTGTACATGTGCCTCAGAATTTAAAGTATAATAAATAAATTAATTAAAAAAAGAAATACATTTTGTAAGGCCATGGTTGCAATAGATATTGTCCTCTGATGGATCCAAGCAAAGTAAAATTGAAAAAGTAAAATTGATCTGTACATGTGCCTCAGAATTTAAAGTATAATAAATTAATTAATTTAAAAGAAAAGAAATACATTTTGTAAGGCCATGGTTGCCATAGATATTGTCCTCTGATGGATCCAAGCAAAGTAAAAAGTTCTGGAAAAACTTAGCATTCTAGATGCCATTAAGAATGTTTATGATACATGGGAGAAGGTCAAGATTTCAACATTTAGCAGGAGTTGAGAAGAAGTTGAATCCAACTGTCATGGATGACTTTGAGGGGTCAAGGAGTCCACTGCAGATGTGATGGAGACAGCAAGAGAACTAGAATTAGAAGTAGAGCCTGAAGATGTGACTGAAATGCTACAGTCTCATGATCAAACTTTAATGAATGAGGAATTGTTTTTTTATGAATGAGCAACCAAAGTGGTTTCCTAAGATAGAATCTACTCCTGGGAAAGATTCTGTGAATGTTGTTGAAATGACAACAAAGGATTTAGAACATGACATAACTTAATTGATAAAGCAGTGGTAGGGTTTGAAAGGACTGACACATTTTGAAAGAAGTTCTGGCTGGGTGCGGTGGCTCACGCCTGTAACCCCAGCACTTTGGGAGGCATAGGATGGTGGATCACTTGAGGCCACGCGTTCGAGACTAGCCCGGCCAACATGGCGAAACCCTGTCTCTGCTAAAAATGCAAAAATGTTCCAGCCATGGTAATGTGCACCTGTAATCCCAGCTACTTGGGAGGCTGAAGCACAAGAATCGCTTGAACCCAGGAGGAGAGGTTGCAGTAAGCCAAGACTCTCACTTGGGCAACCAAGTGACACTGTGTTTCAAGAACAAAAAACCCACCAAAGAAACAAAAAAAAGAAAAGAAGTTCTACCCTGCGTGAAATGCCATCAAACAGCATCACATGCGACAGGGAAATCTTTAAGGAAAGGAACAGTCAATCAGTGTGGCAAATTTCATTGCTGTCTTATTGTAAGGAATTATCACAGCCACCCCAATGTTAAGCCCAATGTTCCCCTGATCAGTCAAGTCCCCTTGCCATTCCCATCGAGGCAAGACCCTCCATCAGCAAGAAGATGACGATTTGCTGAAGGCTCATTAGCAAGAGTATTTTAAATTAAGGTATGTGCATTTTTCAGACATAATGCTGTTACATACTTCAGGGTCCACAGAGTAGTGTCCCTGTAATTTTATATGCACTGGGAAACCAAAAAATCTGTGAGACTCACTTTATTTATTGCAGTGGTCTGGAATTGAACCTATAATATCTTCAAGGTGTGTATATATTTATATATACACATATACATAAAACATATATAATATATATATACACACATATATAAAACATATATAATATATATACACATATATAAAACATATATAATATATATACACACATATATTAGCATATTCTCTGATAAATAGTAGGTACACATGATATAATAGATGCCTTCTTTTCTTTTTTGAGACAGAGTCTCACCCTGTTGCCCAGGCTGATGTGCAATGGCATGATCTCAGCCCACTGCAACCTCCACCTCCCAGGTTCAAGTGATTCTCCTGCCTCAGCCTCCTGAGTAGCTGAGATTACAGGTGCCTGCCACCACACCTGGCTAATTTTTTTGTTTTTTTAGTAGAGATGGGGTTTCACCATGTTGCTGATCTCAAACTCCTGACCTCAGGTAATCCACCCACCTCAGCCTCCCAACGTGCTGGGATTACAGGCATGAGTCACCACACTTGGCCTGATGCTGCCTTTTCTTGTACGCTGCTGCCTCACCCAACTCTTCTCATATAAAGGATGTCTTCCAAGAAAGCTCATCTATCTCCTTATTTATGTGGTTTCCCAGTTACTTCTTCGTCTTTTTGGTTGTGAATCATAGCATGTTTCCAGGCATGCTTTATCTCCTATTTCCTGCATAAATAATCGTCCCAGATCCAAGGGGCAATGTATATGCAGCAGTCCCAGGGCTGGCACAGCACTTTGCTCAGCTTTTAATATGCAGTGTGGTGAAAAGGGATGTCAGGTTGGGAGAGAAACCTCATCTAACATAGTTCAGGCTGCTTCCATTCATCTGAAGAGAGAGAAGGGATGCATTTGGACTGCAATTCTGCACCTTATAAATAGACATATATAGCTCTGCATACATTATTAATATGGGCTTTATTGCTAGCTTTATTGAATCCACGATGGGGCTTCTCTCGGGAAGCCACAGAACATAGGAAGATTGCACAGACGCCAGCATTAACCAGGACCACGATATACCAAGCAAATAAGGCTGTGCAAACAGCAGTATTCATGGGAGCTGCATCCTACAATTCAAATAACATAATAACAAATAATGTGCTCAAGCAAGCCCCACAGCTGCCATTTAAAGTATTTTATGCATTTCTGATCCATGTTGCTCATGCTAGCACAAAAGTAGGCAGGGAAAATGTGTTTCAAAGAAGTATCTTAGTGCCGCCTACTGAGCACTACATAAAGGGCCCTGCCTTCCTTGGCAATCTCCCCTTGCATCCGGCCTCTCCCTTTGCTCACTCTGCAGCAGATGCCCTGCACATCCCTTAACAGTCAAAATGATTTCCTATCTCCAGTCCTTGTAGCTGGCAGGTTTCTCTGCCCAGAGTGAGTGTTCTCTCTCACACACATACACACACACACACTCACACAGATGCTCACACACCTTCATGTCACTGGATCTCTCATGCCCTTCTGGTCTCAGGTCAAGTCCAGTCTCTTGTGAGAGTCTTTCTGTCATCACCTAGTCAAAAGTGGAAGCTCCCATTCATTTTCCATCATTTACCCTGTTTACTAGAAGCACTTATTTTGGGATGCAATTTTCTTTTTTATTTTTTTCTTTTTTTTTTTCTTATCTGTCTCTTCATATCTTTATTATCTGTGTCTTTCTCTGGAACAGAGGTTCCCAAACACCTGGCTGCAAAGCAGTTCTGGCCCGCGACCTGTTAGGAACCCGCTGCACAGCAGGAAGCCGGTGAGCATTATCACCCAAGCTCCACCTCCTGTCAGATCAGCAGCGGCATTAGATTCTCATGGGAGCGCAAACTCTACTGTGAACTGTGATAAGAGGGATCTAGGTTTCGTACTCCTTATGAGAATCTTTTTTTTCAGATGGAGTTTTGCTCTTGTTGCCCAGGCTGAAGTGCAATGGTGTAGTCTTGGCTCACTGCAAACTCTGCCTTCTGGGTTCAAGCAATTCTCCTGCCTCAGCCTCCCAAGTAGCTGGGGTTAAAGGCACCTGCCCCTGACACCTGGCTTTTTTTTTTTTTG
Source organism: Saguinus oedipus (assembly GCA_031835075.1). NCBI lineage: Eukaryota > Metazoa > Chordata > Mammalia > Primates > Cebidae > Saguinus > Saguinus oedipus. Next base: position 7,427,247 of record CM063179.1, read on the forward strand.
TATTTGCAGTATAGTGGGGGTTTCACCATGTTGGTCAGGCTGGTCTCCCGCCATCACACCTGGTTTGGGGTTTTTGCTTGTTTATTTGTTTTGGTATTTTTGGTAGAGATGGGTTTCACCATGTTGGCCAGGATGGTCTCAAACTCCTGACCTCAGGTGATCTGCCCACCTCAGCATCACAAAGTGCTGGGATTATAGGTGTAAACCACCACACCTGGCTTCCTTATGAGAATCTAATAGAACATAAACTTCATGGGAGCAAAAATCCTATCTGATTTATTCATCACTGGATCTCCAATACATAGATAATATTGGTGGTGTGCAGTAGATTGGCAATAAATATATGTTCAATGAATAGATGAAGAAATCAGAATGAATTCCACAACACAACCATCAATGACCGATAGGCTCCTTCATCTTCTTTGTCCACTATGAATCTCTCCTTGATGTAAACTTCATGAAAGGCAGTGCTCTGCCTGTTTATGGCTGAAAGTGGTAATGGCACTTAGTAGGTCCTCAATGAGCATTATTAAACTGAACAGAACTAAAGTCTGTTTCAGAAGTATCATGGGGGTCTGTGTGGTCCATAGTGGCTCTAGCAGTGTTTTCCCCATTTTATTCCTTCTATACTCCATCTGGGAGAGAATGGAGTTTTGAAGAGTGTGGCTTTCCCCCCAGCTTCCTGTGACTAGAAAATTACCCCTTTGTGAAACTGGGCCAGGGAAGCCCCCATCTTTTATTGATGACAATGGCTCTGGGAATATAAATTGCTCCTTACATACAGAATTTAGGGAGTGAATAGATAGTCGGGGTTCAGATTGTTATTATCTGAAAATGTCCAATAAGAGCAAGCATTCCCCTTGCCTCCCCTGATAAACGTTCACAATTATAAACCATTCACCACTGAGAGGTGCCCCTTAGCCAGATCCTAGTTTAGCAGAGAGCGTGTAACCCAGCAGTGGTCAATAAGACATTAGCCCAGCTAATTTTTGTATTTTGAGCAAAGACAGGGTTTCGCCATGCTGGCCAGGCTGGTCCCAAACTCCTGACCTCAAATTAGCCTCCCAAACTACTGGGATTACAGGAGTGAGCCACTGCGCCCAACTTTGGCACTGAGTTTTTAAGCTGAGCAGGAGTTAGCAATTAGAGAAAAGAGTAGGGTATATTTCATTAAAAAAGAGAGCAACAGGAAGAGAGCCATACAGTCTTAGGGAACAGAACCAGGCTCTCTGTTCTGCCATGAAGATGAAGGCTGTTGGACTTCTGAGTGATTGTGGGGCCGTTCTGGTGCTTTTCATCCAGGGACGGAGTAATGGTCAAATCCTGCCACCCATCCTTCTCATGTCATGTCTTATTTCCCAACAGCAATCTCTACACACAGCAGCCACTTTCCTTTTTCCTTTTCTTAGCCAGCATGCCAAATTCAACCTTCGCATAGCTCCAGTGAGAGTTAAGTTGATGGGACAACAAACTTAAATCTCTTTTGAATCTGTGGAATTTGGAAGTACAGAAGGGAACATGCCCTAACTAACCTACCGCTGAAGAGCAGGGGAAATGGGGCAGAGGGAAGAGGAAGCAAGTGTGTGTTTCTGTCTCCTGGGAGGGAGCAGTCATTGCAAGAGGTGGACTACACAGGGTCTTCAAAGGCTCAGGAGCCCCACCAACCAGCACGCATTAACCTGAGCTCTGACTGCACCTGTCAGCAACCCACCTCTTACGTGAAAGAGAAATACTTCAGGAGGATGCTGAGAGATATGGCAGTGTTGGAGAAAGATAAAAATTTTACCCTCAAAAAAAAAAAAAAAAAGGTCAAAGACTGAAAGTAGAAAAATGTGAACTTACTTGGTCATGAAAAACCTTCTGATGCCGTGAGAAGGAATTTGGACTCGATCACCAGGCTGCAGCCACCCGAGCTGTGGGAGGAGTCTCAGCAAGTGGTAGGAATACACGGTGAGTTGTGAAAAGGCCACTGGGGAAGCAGTGCTGAGAACCAGGAGGAAGTGTTGTGGGCAGAGCCTTGCGGATGCACAGTTGGAAGCAAAGTGGACAAGAATAATGCCCTCCCATCAGGGCCTTTCCTCTCCTCAACCAAATGTTGCTCTTGGATCTTGGGTGGTTCTGTGTTCTGTTAAAACTTCAGCATCAGGCTCCCAGGAGAGAGAACCTCTGCTACAAATAGTAACTGCGATGAATAGTGAGAGCTTTAGATGCAAGTTGGTCATCTTTTCCTGTAAGGGGCCACATACTCTGAGGGCCAAAAGATCTCTTTTGCAGCAACTCCTGTATGCCAATACAGCACAAAAGTAGACATAGAAAATGCATATGTAGAGAGGTGTGGTTGTGTTATAATACAACTTTAGAAGTGGTGGCTAGATTGGACCCATGGGATAGCACCTCTGCTTTGAAAGTGGTCCTGTTTTCACCTCTACCTACCTGGGTGCCCTTGGAAGAACTCCTTAATTCCCTGAGCTTCTGTGTCCTTTTCTGCAAATTGCACATAATACCTATGATGTAGTTCTATTATGAGGAAGAAATGTCATAATCCTTGTAAAATGTGGGAAGTAAAATATTTCCTTTTCCGACATAAAACATTTAGCACAATGCTTCACGTGGAAGTGTACCATGTAGTGAGTTGAGGTTTTGTTTTTGTATTGTAGCTGCTGTTGTTTTTCTCAGTTCTATCAGGTGTGATTGAAAATGGAGTCCAACCTAGAAGCCTGCAGTACTGGAGTGAAAAATGTTCACCAGAGCTGAGTCCGAAGGGAAGATATTCTCTTTCCAGCTGTGTTTTTCTTTAGCTGTAGCTGAGGCTGTTTCTAATTCCTGAAGGACTTGAGCCATTTAAGTAGATGTGATTGGCATTAATTATTAAAAACAATCATTTATTAATAAATAAGAACCTAAGAATGCCTTGCACTTGTTCAGTGCTTTATAGTTTTCTTTTATTTTTGCTTTATTCTTTTCAAAAGGTTTTTAAACTGGGGCACGCAGTGTACCGGGAGGCATATGAAAATACGGAAGAAAGGCATCTTCCTGGATTATCAACCATACTCAATTTGGGGGAGAAAACAACATTATTTTATGTTAAAGCAAACTGGAATATATTATGGTGCAGAATACAGAATGTGTGTGATTTTTTTAAGATAAAGTATGAGACTTCAAAGATATTTCAAGTTTTAAGATTCACGACTTTGGGCTGTGCCCCAGACGGCTGGGAGATAAGGAACGTGCTTCTGTCTTTTCTGCACAATCCCAGAAGGAAGTTTTACAAATTCTGCAGAGAAGAAACTGCAGAGAAGTTGGTGGGCTTGCTCAAAGTCTATCCAGAACTCAGTGGCAGAATGCATTCTCTTTTTTTTTTTTTTTCTCACGTCCAAATAGTTTTCATTTTATCTGATGTGTTTGAATGGTGTCTTCTGGATTTTAGAGATTTGCCTGGGTTTAGGGTTTTTATATGATATGTAGTCCAGGCCTGGGTAACACAAAGTGATGAAAGGTACTGGAGAATTGAAGTCTTGTATCTTGGATGAAACTGGTTCAGGGTATCCCTTAGATGAAGGCTGCTTAGGGTTCCCCAGTGATTTTTTTTTTTTTTTGTCACTGTCACTCACTTCACTATTGTGACTTTTAGCTTCATCAAAGGGTCACTATTTGGGTCACCATTGTGACTGTTTCCTTCATCACCCTTGGTCCACACTGGTTTATTTACCTATCACATAATGCTCAGCCAAGCAATTAAGGCAAAAAGCTACTGTGACATGTGTGGGGACATCCTGATACACACAGGATATACACAAAGGTAATCTGACTCAAAGAGTAATTTCTTCATGATCTTCCAGTTCATACAGAGTGCTCTCTTACTTTTGACTTCTTAGAAAGTGAGATTTTTTCCCCTAATTGTTTCTTTTTTCATTTCCATTTTTATTTATTTGTTTGTTTTGTTTTTGTTTTTGAGATGGAGTCTCCCTCTGTCAACCAGGCTGGAGTGCAGTGGCACAATCTCTGCTCACTGCAACCTCTGCCTCCCAGGTTCCAGCAATTCTTGTGCCTCAGCCTCCTGAGTAACTGGGATTACAGGCACGCACCACCACGCCCAGCAAATTTTTTGTATTTTTAGTAGAGACAGGGTTTCACCAATCTTTCTTGAACTGCTCACCTCAAGTGATTCAACCTATCTCAACCTCCCAAAGTGCTGGGAGTGCAGGTGTGAGCCACCACGCCCAGCCTATTTTTTTTTTTTTCAGTAGGTTTTTGGGAAACAGGTCATGTTTGGTTTCATAGGTAAGTTCTTTAGTGGTGACCTCTGAGATTTTGGTACACCCATCACCTGAGCAGTGGCCACTGTACCTAATGGGTAGTCTTTTTTTGTTTTGTTTTGTTTTTGAGTCTCGCTCTGTCACCTAGACTGGAGTGCAGTGGCACAATCTTGGTTCACTGCAACTTCTGCCTCCAGGGATCAAGTGATTCTCCCACCTCAGTCTCCCGAACAGCTGGGATTACAGGCACCTGCCACCCTGCCCGGCTAATTTCTGTATTTTTAGTAGAGCTAAGGTTTTACCACATTGGCCAGGCTGGTCTTGAACTCCTGACCTGGTGATCTGCCTGCCTTGGCGTCCTGAAGTGCTGGGATTACAGGTGTGAGCCACCACGCCCCGCCCCTAATGGGTAGTCTTTTATCCCTCATCCTCCTCCCACCCTTTCATTGTATCTTTCTTTGCCTTTGCATCCTCATTGCTTAGCTCCCACATAAGATGTTTTGTTTTCCCATTCCTGAATTACTTCACTTACAAATAAGTGTCTTCAATTCCGTCCAGGTTGCCGGGAATGCCATTATTTAGAAGGAGCTCTTAAACCTAGGATTTCTGGCTCCTATTTCCTCCCCATGCACACCGGTGAAGGAGGCTCAGCGTGAGGCAGGAGCCTGAGTAACACTATGTTTCAGGAACCGTGCTAAGTACTAAGGGATGTAACAGGGATTAAGACTAGGTCCAGAGGCCGGGCTCAGTGGCTCGTGTCTGTAATCCCAGCACTTTGGGAGGCTGAGGCGGGTGGATTACTTGAGGTCAGGCATTTGAGACCAGCCTGGCCAACATGATGAAACCCAGTCTTTTACTAAAAAAAAGAATACAAAATTAGCCAAGCTTGCCAGTGGGCACCTATAATCCCAACTACTTGGGAGGCTGAGGCAGGAAAATTGCTCGAACTCGGAAGGTGGAGGTTGCAGTGAGCTGAGATCACACCACTGCACTCCAGCCTGGGTAACTAAGAGAGACTCAGTCTCAAAAAAAAAACCACCACTGGGTCCACAAAGATATAGAAACCCTCAAGTTCAACAGCTGGGGGGCCTGAAAAAGCAGCTGGCTCAGTGCGACCTTGATCAGCTGGTTCCCCAGGAAACCTCGAATCACACCTTTGATCAAAACTCTTTTCCAGAGTTCCTTAAAGATTCAGTCCATTCACCTTGGTTTGGGCCTCAGTTTCCTGACACAGCAACAAGACTTTCCACTCACTTTGAGCTCTACCATTAGTGCTTGCCTAGCAGAAAAGATCCGACTGCCATAGCCGTATATTCAATGATATGTTCCATGAACCCCCCCATCACCTCCTACTTGTATCTTCAACAGCAAAGCACAGTGTGTCTGGATATGCATTTCTTTTGTTTGTTTGGTTGGTTGGTTGGTTGGTTTTTTTTTTTTTGAGTTGGAATCTTGCTCTGTCACCCAGGCTGGAGTGCAGTGGCACCATCTTGTCTCACTGCAACCTCTGCCTCTCGGGTTCAAGTGATTCTCCTGTCTTAGTCTCCTGAGTAGTTAAAATTATAGGTGTGCACCACCATGTACAGCTAGTTTTTGTATTTTTAGTAGAAACGGGGTTTCACTATGTTGGCCAGGCTGGTCTTGAACCCCTGATCTCAGGTGATCCTCCCGCCTTTGCCACCCAAAGTGATGGGATTACAGGTGTGAACTGCTGCGCCCAGCCAGTATCTGCGTTTCTCCCCACCCCACGGAGAGGAACCTGACCCCTGGGAATCCCAGCTTTGTCTTTTTAATCCCCTTGGATTCTGTGACATCTGTCTTCTTTTCACAAGATCCAGTCTTATCCACCTGTGCTTCTGCTACCCACCTCCACCAAGCTGTGCAACTGACACATCCTGCGTCAAGGCAGAGATTGTGCCTTATATCCTCTGAAATACTAGCACATAGCCCAATGACTGGCACATGGAGGCTGCTCTGTAGTGATCAAGGAAGCCACGGGTGAGACTTCCTGTTGGCTTTTCTGCACTACAATGTCAATCACTGCCTGTTGCCTCATGATATAGTTGGATACTCACCTGCAGATTCAGAATCCCACAAGCTGGTAGAATTACGGCTTTTATAAACGTCTAGCCTTATCCAAAATTGGCGTGGTTACCGGGATGAGACTAACACTGGGTATTTGGGGAATAGAAAGAAGGAAGGGGAATGCCTTTTCCTAAATCCATGTGAGAAGACACTGGGGAAACAGTAATTCAAACACTGCAATGATCATTGTACCTAAGTGGTGTAGATGGAACATTCCACAGACATAGTAGGCCTCGGAGTTTATATCTGTGTCGTAATAGTCAGCTGCCAGGAGTACAGACAGTCCTGAGTCCAAATCCTGCCTGCCAGTAACGAGGTTAGTGCAGAGGTAGTTGTGTTTTTTGCCTCTAAAAGCAATGACAAAACTGCAATTACTCTTTTTTTTTTTTTGAGACAGAGTTTCCCTTTTGTCACCCAGGTTGGAGGGCAATGGTGGGATCTCTGCTCACCACAACTCCTGCCTCCCAGGTTCAAGCAATTCTCCTGCCTCAGACTCCTGAGTAGCTGGATTACAGGCATGTGCCACCACACCTGGCTAATTTTGTATTTTTAGGAGCGATGAGTTTTCTCCATTTTGGTCAGGCCGGTCTCGAACCCCCGACCTCAGGTGATCCGCCCACCTCAACCTCCCAAAGTGCTGGGATTATAGGCGTGAGTCAGCACACCTGACCAATTACTCTTGCACAAACATAATCATATTGGTATGAACTTTGGAACATTTCTTAGGCTCTTAAAGGCATCGGTTACAGTCTGTAAAATAGACTTCAAAGGGAGGTGTGAATTAGTCTATATGAACTGCCAAGTGCAAGGGTTGGCGCCCAGTAGGTCTGAGTTGATGTCCCAGCAGGTCTTTGCTTTTGACAGATTTGGTTCCTTGAAAGAGTTATCAGTGGGGAGCACTGTGGGGTGGTGGCCGTGGGGCTGGAGCTCCATCAACCTCATGCTTTGGTGACTATGTATGGTTGTCCTTAACTTTTGTCCCCATATAAAACAGTGTCATAAGGACCCTTGACCTGATTTCTGGCTCAGAGCCCTCCATTTTCTGCTCTGAGCAAAGTACCCGTGATATTCTGCCCTAGTCTTTGGAAGGAATCTATTTATAGCAGCCATCATTAACTCTCCCTTCCCAGTCCACAGAGCCTCACCTGTTCCCCCCTTTCCTGCAGAAGTTGACTTCACAGCGTTTTCTGAGAGTTCTTTGTAATATTAGTTAACATGTACAGGAAAACCCCAAGGTCATGTTCCACTCTTGGCACCCTTCACTTTAGATTTGAGAAATCCCCTAAAACTCTCATTAGCGGAGGCTGCCTCACACCTATGAAACTTTAAAAATATCTGGCTAATCAGCCACTTTGCACACCTCCATGCAGGCAGAGAAGGAATCTCAGCTTTCCTCCACATCCCTTCTCCCGGCATCACATTCGTGCAGACGAGAGCTGTCAAAATCTGACTTCCTACAGTATTTAAAATACAAGGCAGGGAACATCTCATCTGAAACCAGCATTACCACTTAAAGAGAAACCAAAACCAGGAGGGAGAAGCAGAAAGTGGAGTGGGGAGGAGGGGGTTGGTATTCTGGAAGATCTTCCTTGTTCCAATTCACTTTTCAGTAGAACCTGATCATTGGGATTTAAAGGGATATTAATGATAATAATATGAAAATAAGTCATCACTTATCAAATGACTTTTACATTCTAGGCACTATGGCAACCACTCAGCTGTCACTGAAAAGTGAATCCTAGCTTACATATCAGCATAACGATGTTAAGAAGGGGTTAAGTGGTAGCCTCAAACTAACATAGCCAGTATGTAGCCTGGGCAGGATTCTCGCCTATGTGTCTCCAGAGTCTGTGCTCATGCCAGCATGCATGCTGTCTCCCAGGTGAAATATATATTTTCAACATGGATCATTCTCTAACCTACTTAGATGGAGCTTCCATGTGGACTTCTATTGCCCACCCTTCACCAGAGATAAAGCCAATCACTATCCTACAGTGACTTTTTTTTTTTTTGATACAGAGTCTTACTCTGTCCCTCAGGCTGGAAGGCAATGGCTCGATCTCGGCTCACTGCAACCTCCGTCTCCTGGGTTCAAGTGATTCTCCTGCCTCAGCCTCCCAATAGTTGAGATCACAGTTACCCACCACCATGCCCAGCTAGTTTTTATATTTTTAGTAGAGACGGGGTTTCACCACATTGGTCAGGCTGGTCTCAAACTCCTGACCTCAGGTGATCCACCCACCTCCGCCTCCCAAAGTGCTGGAATTATAGGCATGAGCCACCGTGCCCGGCCTCTACGGTGACATTTGTAAACTTGTGAGCCACACACCACTGTCATCAGAATTATCTGGGAATGTTTATTGAGTACACAGATCCCTAAACCCTCCTGAGAAGTATTGAATTTGAATCTCTGAAGGGGGCTACGGACACCTCACCTCACTGAGCATCTCCACGTGGTGCTTGTCCACACTGATGCTTGTTAGCCATTGCTCTGTGTCCAAGCTGGTTTACAGAGATTCTTTAGGGCTTGACTGTGGACAAACCCTGCAGGTCCTCTGCAGAAAATGGAAGGCTCCCTTTTCGACACATCCTCCTAGAATAGACAGCATCAGGGTGAAGGGAGAGAAACTCCCCAGTCCGTGAGCAGATGAATTAGTCTCTTCCAAAAGGTGCCCAGTACTGAACTATGAAAACAAAGGTAAGTGACACAAGAAGAAATCCGTCAGACTCATGAGAAAATTTGCCAGACTCATAAGAAAAAATCTCTTGAGTTAAAATAGCAGCATCTGCTGGGCACGGTGGCTGACGCCTATAATCCCAGCACTTTGGGAGGCCAGGGCGGGCAGATCACGAGGTCAGGAGAGTGAGACCATCCTGGCTAACACTGTGAAACACTGTCTCTACTAAAAATATAAAAAATTAGCCAGGCATGGTGGCATATACCTGTAGTCCCAGCTATTCGGGAGGCTGAGGGAGGAGAATCGCTTAAACCTGGGAGGTGAAGGTTGCGGTGAGCCAAGATCACACCATTGCACTCCAGCTGGGCAGCAGAGCAAGACTCTGTCTCAAAAAATAGGTAAATAAATAATAGCTTATTAGATTTTGAACTGGTAGAATGGAGAAGGGTGGGGATGATGGAATTAGAAGGAAACTTGTTTATCTGAGCAGAGGGAGAGACCTGAGAAAATATTACAGGTACGGAAATGGTTCAGGAGAAAGCAGTTCATCCAGTCAACCCAGGCAGGTGAGTAACTAGCAGAGGCTGATTCATTTCAGAATTCCATCTGGGAGGCAGGAAACCAGGGAGAAGATGTGGCCCTGAAAGATGGCGATATGATGAAGGAGCTGGCAGTGATTGATACTGTAGTGCAGAAAACCCAGTGAGAAGCTCTCATCCATGAATATTACAATCACTACAAAAGCAACTACTATGTGACAGGCACTGTGTTACGTGCTAGGGTTTCAGAGAAAACAAAACACGGTCTCTTTCCAGATTCAGTATGATTCAACTGTCACAGTCTGGTGGAGGGACAGAATTAGAAACAGACAACCAGAACATGGTGTAAGAGCACTGTGCTACAAACAGAGGCAAGGGGGCCTTGAGAACACAGATGGACAGCTGCGCTAAGTTAGAGAAGGTAAATCAAGGAAGGCTGCCTGGAGGCAATGATGTCCCAACAGCAACTTGGTAGATTAGAATTAGGCTGGGAGGAAAAAGAGGACAGAGTCAAAGCTCCCACAAGATTGGTAGATACTAGACCATTATAATTTTTATTTTTATGTTTATATTATTTCATTATTATTTCTGAGACAGTCTCACTCTGTCACCTAGGCTAGAATGCAGTGGCACGATCTCAGCTCACTGCAACCTCTGTCTCCTGGGTTCAAGCAATTCTGGGACTACAGGCATGCACCACAACACTGGCTAATTTTTGTATTTTTGGTGGAGACAGGGTTTCACCATGTTGGCCAGGCTGGTCTCGAATTCCTGACCTCAAGTGATCCACCTGCCTCAGCCTCCCAAAGTGTTGGGATTACAGGCATGAGCCACAACACCTGGCCTATAACATTTATTTATTTATTTACTTATTGATTGATTGATTATTGACAGAGTCTTGCTCTGTCGCCCAGGCTAGAGTCCAGTGGTGCAATCTCAGCTCACAGCAATCTCTGCCTCCTGGGTTCAAGTGATTCTCATGCCTTGGCCTCACGAATAGCTGGAATTACAGGCTCCCGTCACCGTACCTGGCTCATTTTTTTGTATTTTGAGTAGAAATGGGGTTTCACCATGTTGGAACAGGCTTGTCTCAAACTCCTGACCTCAAGTGATCTTGCCTTGGCCTCCCAAGGTACTGGAATTACAGTCAGGAGCCACTGCATCTGCCAAGGCTCTTACAAATTTCTAACCTCATCCAAAATTGGCTTAGTTACTGAGATGAAACTGAGACCAGGAATTTGGTGTTCCTGGTGTTGGTCCCACCAGGAATTGGGGTATAGAAGGCAAGAAGAGGAATGACTCTTCCTGGCCCCTTGTGGTGAGAAGAAATTGGGAAAATAGTAATTCACACTCTGCAATTATAATGGCTCCTACATGGTATAAGTGGCCCCTTCTGTGGGTTCAGGAGAGGGAGATGGCAGGCCAAAATGGTCAGCAAATACGGATCAGGCGGAACTCATGTGAGGCGCTACTTTTCTATTGGTACGGCTGGAATAGACAGATAAATGGAAGGTGTTAAATAGTGAGATTGGGGGCCCAAAGTGGCTCCGGCCGGATGTCGTGGCGCTTGCGAAGGCGAGGCCAAGAGTTCAAGGCCAACCAACCTCAGCAACCTTACAAGCTCTCATTGATTGGCAAAAAAATAAAAATAAAAATAAAAATAAAAAATAAATAGTGAGATTGTAGTAGTCAGTGTAGTCTGAACATCCTGTTCCCACTGTCTCCTCAGACTTGGGCTCTCCGGGAGGCATTCATTTGAGAATAGGTTAGTGCTATCAGGCATAGAGGAACAGTACTTCTGAAATAATCCTTCTGAGTCCCCTGAGGAGTGACTTCCTACGTGGCCGAGGGTTTGAGTGCAGAGGGCACTACAGAAGGCTTGCATGCTGACTTGTGGCATTTAATCACAATTACCTCTCTGTTCCAACGTAACTGTCGAACACATTCAATTTGTCTATTTCATCGGAACCTTTATGGAAGGTATCATTCATCGACAATAGTTGGTCTAAATTAGATCAGTGAGATTACTGAAATCCTGTTGGCCATGTTGAATGAGAATAGAAGATGGGCATGCAGATGTCTGTCATTGTTTTAATTTTAATAGAGTTCTCACCAGGTGTGGTGGCTCGTACCTGTAATCTCAGCACTTTGGGAGGCCAAGGCAGGAGGACTGAGCCCGTAAGTTAAAGAAAGCCCTAGGCAACATAGCAAGACATCTCTGCAAGTAATTTTTTTAAAGAAAAAATAATGCAGTTCTCAGTGCAATTTGAGTCATACACAGGAGATACAGCACAGGTTTGTAATCCATACACACCTAAAATTTCTCTGACCCCCTAAAATTCTTTACAGTCTTTTGAGTACATGTACAGACATACATTTTTTCCCCCAGAGAATGAATCCATTGTTTTAACATTTTCAGAAAGGTAAGGCTCACACACCCGTGCACATGCATTCACACTCACACAAAAGATTAAGTCATGGATTTAGGGAGATGAGTTTGAGTAAAGCATTGGATGTTGGAAACCTGACAAGGCTTATATTTTGGTTTCTGTCCAAAATGAATTATTTTCTCCGGAATCATACATTGAAGGCACTTTATGTAAGCCAGGGTAATTTTTTTCCCCAGTTACTCTTGGTTAAGTTGGATTTGATGATGAGTTAGGATGAAGGTAAGGTCAGAATTGTGCCACAGTCAAGGGATATACAGACAGATAAGTCTGATAATTGCCCCATAGGGAAGAGGTGCATGAGACACCACAGTCTGGCAGAGTGACCTAATAGTGCTCCTTCTGTGTAGGAAATAGAATTAAGTAGACATTAATTGAAATGCAAATGTTTGATTTGCATTGAATTGAATAGAAAGAACCCTTTATGTGCACTTAATACTCATGTACACGTTGCTGTTGAGGGCAAACACATTTGGCATTTGCCCATTTGATGTTTACAAAAATGGAGGCATTCCCATTTTGCAAACAGCCCACAGATACATTAAACAACCCATTTCATGATGGACATCTGGACTCCCCAAACCTGCCAAAAGTGGAGAGGCTCACAGCCGCCTTCCAGCTTTATGGTGGAGAACGGCTCCCTCCAAATGTAGAAAGCATCACTCTGCAAAGCGTGGCAGGTTGGGGTCTCATCTGTCCAAATCTAGCACATACATTCATTTTGATTTCGGCTGTGTCCAATTCACTGCCTGCAAATGTAATATCTCACACACCTGAGCAGGGAAAAAAAAAAATCTTTGTCAATTACAGCAGCAATTCTGTAAGGTGGCCTGACAGTGGTCACCTGAATGGTGGCGAAACTCAGTGACATGCATGGGTAGGTAGGAATATCTGACAGGACTCTTTATTTTGGGATTTTGTATTAAATTGTGAAAAACAGGCTTAGCTAAGCATCATGAAACCTACACTGTGCAATGGAAAGCAGAAATAATATGACTATGGAGTTAGTGTAAGCAACGTTCCTAGCCTTCTGCCCTGACTGTATGATAAAGTCCTTGGCCAGGTGTGGTCAGGATAATTCACTCTAACTTGCTCCAGCCGGTCTTTCACTTCTCGTTGATGATCTTTTGTGTGTGCCCTACTGATAGAAGCCAGTGTGTCTCAACAGCGCCTGCCGTAAAAGCTAGGAGAGTTTGAGGCCGCCACCTAGTGGCCAGCAAGATCGCTATTCACGCTCCCGTTTTGTCCCGGGCTGGGGGTCAGTTTGCAGATCGTTCATGAGTCATTGTCATATTGGGGCTCAAATATCAATGTTTGCCTCTAAAGTTCAGTTCAAATATAAATGTTAAAAAAAAAACCCTAGGATACCTCTAAGTGGCGATCTGTTGACCTTATCCCATTTGATGCGTGTTATACAGATAAACAGCAAAACCCGTGGCAGAAAAGGAAAGAAAAAAGAAAAGGCTATTTTCAGAGACCCGCGATGTGAAGAAAGCGTAAGCAGGGATACGTATGCATGTGTATTTTTGTAGGCGTGTATCACAAGTTGCAGATGCAAAGATTTTGCAATTGAAAGTTTCCAGCTTTCCTCCCATGTAAATATATTATTTTCATTTTTGTGCACCAAGGGTTGACCTTTAAGGTATAACAATCATGTGATTAGGATAAGAGAGACTGTACTGAGTACCAGTTTTGTGCCTGGAACTGTGCGAGGCAATTTTTCACACATTACTCATTAAAATGTATATAATTCAGTCTTACTAGGTAAGGGCCTTAATGTGGGTACAGCCCAGACTTTCTACCCAATAACAGAAAACCCTCTACATGGGTGCTTCTCAAACTATCTGTGGTAAAGCACAAACCAATGCTTTTATTTATTTGTTTTTATTTTATTTATTTAATTTTTTGGAGATTGAGTCTTGCTCTGCCAGTCAGGCTGAAGTGCATGGCACCATCTCAGCTCACTGCAACCCCTGCCTCCCTTCAAGTGATTCTCCTGCTTCAGCCTCCCAAGTAGCTGGAATTACAGGCACTGCCACGACGTCCAGCCAATTTTTGTATTTTTAGTAGTGAGGGAGGGGTTTCACCATGTTGGCCAGGCTGGTCTCAAACTCCTGATCTCAAGTGATCCACCCACCTCAGCCTCCCAAAATTCTGGGATTACAGGTGCGAGCCACCTCACTTGGCTTATTATTTTATAAAAAATAAGTTATTTGAGGCATGAAATTAAATGTGTAATAATACACAAGCCCAAATTATTTTGGTTATTTTTATTATTATTTGATTCAACAAATTCAAAATTACTGTATCAAAATGCTGGAAAACCTTATAAATGCTTGCTCTCAATTTCTGAATTTACTTAGCTACAGACCATTAACAATGTATAGGCTGGTGTCAGTGTTCACACCACATCTGGAGTAGAGCTGATCTATAGGAGCCTTACCAAGCATCATGCAGTCATGAATTAGCTTCCTTGCCCAAGACTACCCACCTCACAAGGCAGCCCATTCCATTGCTGGACTGGTTTGATGACCGAAAACCTAAATCTGCTTTTCTGTATCCACTGAGTACAGATCTATGACTCTACCTCTCACCCATCCTCAACAACATTCATCTCTCATTCCCCAATCACAGCTTTTCAGATATATGAGGATAACTGCTTTAGGATCAAGTTCTGACTTGTCTCCTGCTCCTATGTACTTGAGTTTGCAATAGTCAACTTGAAGTGGCTTTCAGGAGTAAATGCAGCTGGAGGCAATCGTGGAAGCTTCTACCCCGTTGTCTTGCCTCTCTGTCATCTGATTTCTGACTTCTTCAAAAGAGGAGAAAAGAGCAATCTAATGGTTCAGGATGCAGATACTATTTGACCCTGTTCACGGCAGGCTAGGTCACTGTGGAGGTCAAGACCGTGCACCCAGGAGTCGTTCTCTCCTTTGTGTTTCTGCCATCATTTCACAGAAAGTAAACTCTTCATGGCTGCCTGATTTCATGGGAGCATTCGGGTTACTCTTTTTTCTTGCATAATCTAAAAGGTCATTGCTTTAACTTCCTGTATCATGTGGCTGGCCAGATATGGAAAGATGCATCAGTTCATATTCACGTTTAGAGGAGCAGGCAAAGAACTTGCCTGGGCTTCAAGATAAAGCCAAAAGCTTCAAGATAGCTCCTTCAAAGAGGTTCTTTGGCCTGGACCTACACAGTTACAAATTCATACTTGTATTTTCATTTGCTCTGCCTCTTGATGTGTAATGTTGATCCAATTACTTCACATTCCTGTGCCTTAATTTCCTCCTCTGAAAAAAAAAATAGATATAATAGAATTTACTTCATATGGTGGCTATGAAGACTAAATGAGATTTAACAAAATAATCAGTGCAACATGCTTAGAACAAATTGTCACACTCTGGAAGCAAATGCTCAAGATGATTTTGATTTTAACATCTGACTATTGTCTTTTAACCTCCCAGGGAACTTTGAGAAGAGGGGCTTGATTGGAATGGATGTGAATATACCTGGAACTTCTAATTAATGAAATACCACTGCAGTGACATGAAGTCAGAATACATAGAGTATGGTCTCACCAGCAGGAAGTAGGGAGGGCAATTTACCTTTCTGGTTCTGAAGATGCTCTTCCTGTTAGTTTGACCCTCAAACACATGAGTTTACGATGATGATGCTGGTAGTTGCGTTTGCTGATAGCCACTCTGGCTTGTTTTCTTGTGACAGCATAATCTTACTTCATACTGACCTTTTCCCAGCCAAAACACCTACGTAGCTCTCATTTGTGTTTCTCTAAGCACATCCTTATCCTCTACCTGGACTTCCTTTGGGGGATTTGGTGCAGGAGCTTACGTGTATTCCTGTTCAGTTTTATCTCACATTTGGCCCACTGCTTCCAAATATCATCGTTAGTATTAAATAGAGGTGTCATCTAGTCTAGGGCTTGGTGCACCTTTTTCTTTGCCATAAAACTTGTTCAACTCATATCTTATGTGAAATCAAGCGGTTACAGCAATGACAATGGAGATTTCGAGAGAAGTGGGGACAGGGTCTTTCCCACTGGACTTCCCCAGAAGCCACTGGAAGTCCTTTTTAAAACCCCAATATCTGAGAAGCTAAGTTATAAACATGCTTCCTAAGCCTAATCCTATTATTTTACCAATGGGGAGACTGAGGCCAAGAGAGCATTTAAGAGTTATACAAAACGATGCACCTAATTAATGGCGCAGCTGGATCTATTTCATTTCTACTAGGAAAATGGAAAATGGAATATCACCTTTCCTTAAATCTAACTCTTAAATGTCAGAATCTATCAGCTCTGGAGATTTATCGGTGAACATGGGGTCAAAGCTGGACTCTGAAAGGTTAAGCCTTTAATCAAATCATGGAATTGATCCCTTGCAGGTCAAGTGGATTCCTATAAAATGTGCTCATGCATCATTAGCCAGCTATCCAATTTTGTATACGTGCAACACTGGTCATTTAAATGGGATTTGGTTAAAAAAAATACTGCAGCACAGAATGTCTTGAGGTGAGACCTCCATGCAGCAGTAGTGTTGTCTTAAGTAATTTAATCCTTATTCATGAAGTTCTTCTGACTCCAGAGGTTCTGCTCTTGACCACAGTGTCTGCTGTTTCTCAATGTGGCCGCTGTCCTATAAATAACATAGTTAGCAAAGTGAGTCAAAGTGGAGCTAACAATTAGCAAAGAATTATTAGATTCCAGGCAACTGCCTTAAAAGATTTCTATTAACTAATTCATACAATGCTTACAGTCACCCGTAGAGGCAGGTAGGTGGTAGTACTAGCAGTGGTAATATTTTAACCATTTCATATATATCAGATACATATATATAAATTCATATATATAAATAGCTATGAGAAATATATCTATATTCATAGAGAGATATACATACAAGTTATATAGATTGTAAATCGGGGACCATCTGTGTATATATTTATAGGCTGTATGTATATATATTTATATTATACAGATGGTCCCTGACTTAACATGAAGCAACTGACAATGGTTCAGCTTATGGTTTTTCAACTTTATGATGGTGCAAAAGTAATACACATTCAGTAGAAACCCTACTTCAAATATCCATGCAATGCTTCTGTTTCTTTTACCATCAGTACAATATCCAACCAATTACATTAGACATTCAACACTTTTTTTTATAAAATAGGCCTAATGCTGGATGCCTAATGGTAGGCTAATCTAAGTGTTCTGAGCATGTTTAAAGTAGGTTAGGCTGAGCTATGACATTTGGTTATGAAGTTAGATATATAAAATGGGTTTATTAGGATGTAATGACATTGTAAATCAAGGAACATTTGTGTGTATGCATGTGTGTGCAAATATATATGTGTGCATATATACATATATCTCATATCTAATTATCTAATTTTCTATATTATGTATAAAGTAGCTTGTCTAGCTTGTAAGCAAAAGAGACAGAATGTGAAGTCAGAAATCCCAGTTTCGGCTGCGCATGGTGACTCACACCTGTAATCCCAGCACTTTGGGAGGCCGAGGCAGGCAGATCACCTTAGGTCAGCAGTTTGAGACCAGCCTGGCCAACATGGTGAAACCAGATCTCTACTAAAAATATAAAAATTAGTTGGGCATCATGGCACATGCCTGTAATTTCAGCTTCTTGGGAGGCTGAGGCAGAAGAATCACTTGAACCCAGGAGGTAGAGGTTGCAGTGAGCCAGGATCACACCACTCCAGCCTGGGTGACAGAGGGAGACTCCATTTCAAATAAAAAAAAAAAAAAAACAAGAAGAAAGAAAGAAATCCCAGTTTCTAGACTGTGAGTTTAACCACCTTGTTTTGCTATTGCTAACAATTATGCCAGGTGCTTTCATCCATAGCACTTCATTTCAAACACACACACACACACACACACACACACACACACACACAGAGCCAACTTATCCATTAGGTACAGTGGTACAGTAGGCACAGTGTGTAGGGCTCACAATAATTTTCAGAGTCTAAGACAATGTTTTCATTTCTTTTAAAAACAGAAAAAAAAAGAATCAACTTTAGGTTAAAGAAAATGTCCTGATATATAATCTAAATATCCTTGCTTTTATACCCAATGAAATATGCTGTTCAGTATTTACTATGGAGAGGCAGACTGTGACATCAGGATATGACCTTGCATGTACAAATGGCATATGCCGAGGTGGAAGCTATTATCCCCATGCTGAAGAACATGAAGCTGAGCTTCAGAGAAGTGAGTTCACATGTTCCAGTTAACTCAGGACCCAGCAGACAAGCCCTGCACACACGCTGTGGTCTGTGAGCTCCGAAGTCAGCAATCTTTGCAGCAGATGCTTTCATGGACAATGGCAGAAAGGTGCAATTTTAGAGTTCCTTTTCAGGGGGCATGAATAACCATGCTCACTCCAGCTCAAAGCCAAAGAACCCCAGGTGCCATCTGTTCATGACATTTTGGGGTAGGGAAGCAGGCATCTGTGGCTACACCTTTCTTCTACAATCTGGAAAAGCAGGAAGAAAGGAGTAAGCTGGAGGGACTGTGGTTAGAAAGAAGCTTCGAGCTGAGCAAGCATTGCCCATCTTCAGGGTCTTTGTTTTTCTCAAGGGAAAAAAAAAAGAATTCTCTGCCCACACTCCAGCCCAGCTGTCTACAATGATAAATGATGAGCCTTTCTTTAAATTTCCTTTCTGCTCTGCATGAGGACTGGCCAGTGTGGATATGTACTCGACACGGATAAATGGCTCTGGCAAGCCCACCAGATTGTCCACGTGGCAACAGATGGTCCAGCTCAAAGCTTTTGTTGTGCTAATGTCAGAACTTGCTGCTACCTGAAGCAGTTATCGTTTCATAAACAATGATGCTGCCACTGCTCTGTGGATAAACTGTCCTTTATACTTTGCAGGGCCCACCATGGGTGTTGACAGCTTCATGATGGTAAGAAGAGAACCCCCAGTCATTCAGCTGTAGCAGCAGCCAAAGAGAAACACAATGGGATGGAGAAAGTGAGGATGGAGACTATATTAGGCTTCTGTTCGTGGCTATGCACACGTCCAAATGTCCACCCTGAGTTATGGTTAACGAGAAGGAGTAAAATTCCACTTTGTTGAAAACTGAGACTCGAGACAAATTGTTCCCTTGGCGTCTTTACGTTTGCATAGATTCCCTTAGAGCTTTTTAGAACTGTAATCATGAATATATAGAGAAGGGACTGAGGTTTTTCAAGGACCTACTATGTTCAAGGTCTTATAACAACATAATTATCGTTTAATTAGTGTTGGTAGTAGTAGTATAGTAGTAACTGGAGTAACTGTCTTTTAATGAGACTCTTCTTAAATGCCAGGCACTGCGCTGAGACCTTTATGTAAATTACCTGATTATAATTATTGCAAGAAATTTACAAAGGAACTGAAGAACAGTGTGCTGGTGAATCAGTTCTCTGGTGGGGAGGTGGGAGGCAGAGCCCTACTGTGTAGTGTTCGCTGATTTCTCTGGTGTAAATGCTCCCACCATGGCCCAATTTTAAACTGCCAACAATGTAACAACCTGCTCACAAAATGTATGAATATTCAACACTCAGCACTGGTGAAGAAGCACAAGCTGGGTTAGCACATCACTGAAACACAGGTACAGAAAGATTGTTTGTCCAAGATCACCCAACTACTAAGGGACAGGACTGAGATATCTGCCCAAGAAATCAGTATACTGCTCTAAGACTGTAAACCCATCAGCTATTTCAATCCACGGAACAACTCCATGTAGCAGGCATCACAAGAGACCTCCGACTTTCAGGAGTTAGACAGAAGAGGTACCCAGCATCACACAGCTGTGATGGAACCGGAATTCAGGCCTGGCCTGTCTGAGCTCACAGCAAAGGCCCTGGCCCAGTTTCCTTGCTTCCGGTGCCAGCCAATAACAAACGGAAAAGCTGGAATGACTATTTCTCCCATCTTTGTTTTCTCTTGAGTGGAGAAAATAAAAAAACAAAAGCAATAAATAGCCCAAAGAAATCCATCTCTATTGGTGTCATCTCAGACATTGGTCATCGTATTTGGGGAAGCAACTTTACCTGGTTCTTGAAATCACACCACAGAGGTAATGGCGGTGGGACTTTGTCCACCCCTTAGGTTAAAAATGATCAGCTTTAGGCTGTAGAAGTTATTTAGAATCTTCAAAGTGCTTCAGGTGAAGGCTGTTGGAAGGCAAAGAGTATTTTCAACAGACATTCTTCGGAAAACATCTCATCTTCTTCCTGAAAACTCCAGAGAGCCCACCAGAGCATATAATAGTCGCTGCTCCCAGAAGGCTGATTCCAGGATATACGCACAACCCACTCTCAACTCATGGCCTCCTCTGTGCCCAGGGAGCAGAACCTGCTAATGAGAGGAATAGAAAAACCCACGCAGGTGAGCCCAGCAGATATTAAAATGTGCTCCCCATGGTCATGTGTCTCCCTTATTAAATCATAAGCTCCCACGACCTCATTAATACAATGTAAATACTGAACGAATGGATGATTTCAGAAAATGTTATAAAGAGGAGACAAGAAACAGATCAGATACTGAACTACCAGATTTTCTGATATGCAAGAATCAGAAGTATAGAAAAAATTACTCTCATTTTACAAGGACTTTTTGAGAAGGAAGTAAGGAGAATCAGAATACATTTCATCATCCGTGTGTTCAAAATTATTTTCAATTGCATTTATGATGACTGTTTTGTTTATGCTCATACAAATATGTTTATACTGAAATGATACAAATTTCTTTCCACCACTGAAAACCAAATCATTATTTTATATCTGTTTGATTCTCTGTAATCCATTTACTATTTGGGCATCTTATATGAAGAGTATTTTAGGGTTTTTGATTTTTTTTGTTTGTTTTTGAGATGGAGTCTCACTCTGTCACCTAGGCTAGAGTGCAGGAGCATGGGGGGTGATCTTGGCTCACTGCAACCTCTATCTCCTGGGTTCAAGCCATTCTGCTGCCTCAGCGTCCCCAGTAGCTGGGACTATAGGTGCACGCCACCATGTCCAGCTAAGTTTTTCTATTTTTAGTAGAGACAGGGTTTCACTATGTTGGCCAGGCTGGTCTTGAACTCCTGGCCTCCAGTGATCCACCCACCTAGACCTCCCAAAGTGCTGGGATTATAGGTGTGAGCCACCATGCCCAGCCTATTCTAGGTATTTTTAAAAATGCATTAAAATATCTGCAAATATAGTGCCAATTCTTTAAGGAATATTCCAGCCCTAAAACTCTCTAATTATTTGAGCCTTTTTTGTTTCCTCCTCAGAGGAGAGTGAAATATTTCCCCAAATAGAAGGTTAACAGTTCGGGTCGTTTTTGTTAGTTTTGCTTTGTTCCCGCCCCCCCAGCCGTGTCCCGTCACGATTGTGAGAGGGAATGCACATTTTTTTCTACCCATAGTAAAATCGACAACAGAAATACTGTCCTCTCCAATTCCCAATGCACTGCACCACTGCTGCAGACAGTGAGTCTGAAGTGTAGCGGGAGGGGGTTGTTAGAAATAAGGCCCACCCAGCATGACACTTCCAGATGATCTGGGGGCCACATGATACAGGTGCTATCAGCAAGAAGCAGGCTGCATGGCTGGCTTGTGAGTTATTGCTGTGGTCACCAGATCTCCTCGGTGTAGCATCCTGCATGTGTAGGTGATAAATCTTACGGACCCAAGGGAACACATCAGGCTTCTCTCCTCTGGCCCATTATTTTTCTCCTACATCATTTAGAAAAGTGCAGGTCTGGACCTTTTTAAAAAATATATATTTTTTGGATCATGAATGTTTTCTTCAGCTCCATGCCACATTTCCTTCTGCATGTTCAGTTTCACAATGGAGTATATTTTTAAAGCCTGGCTCGATAGAAGATGAGAGAACAGAAACCTTAAGCAGGAGACAAGAGAAAGAGACAAAAACGCACGTTGGCTGTCTTTGTTCTCTCTGCGAGTGGCAATGTGAAAGTCCAATGGAGTCACATACAGTCCCTGCTTGCAAAGGGAGCAAAAGGGAGAGAAAGCTGCATTTTTTAAGAACATTCTATGTATCAAAATCTACGCTACCGTCTGCAGAGTCTAAAGCATGTCTTTGTGGTCAAACACATCTATATCACAAGTCAAGGTGCCTGGGTACAAATTCCAGCTCCTCCTCTTGCAGTTGAGGGCCTTGGGCAAATGACTTAATGTCTTCACCTGTAAAGCAGGCATAATACTAATTTCTTCCTCACTGGACATTTTAAAATTTAGATTAAGTTAAACACAACATGGACTTAAACATGTTTAAAGGTACAAATAAGCAGCATTTAGTACCTTCAGAATGTTTTGCAACCATCACCTCTATCTCATTCCAAAGCATTTTAATCACCCCTAAAATAAATCCTGGGCCCATTAAGCAATCGCTAGCTATTGCCCCCATCCCAGCCCCTGCCAACCACTCATCTACTTTGTATCTGTATGGATTTGTATCTTCTGGATGTTTCCTACAAATAAAGTGATATTATATGTGACCTTTTGCATCTAGCTTCTTTCACTTAGCATAATGCTTTTGGGATTCATCTACATTGTAACATATTTCAGTACTTTATTCCTTTTGTATGTCTGAGTAATATTCCATTATTTGGATATGCACTTTCTGTCTTTCTATTCAACCATTGATGGATATTTGAGTTATTTCTACCATTCACTATTGTAAATAGTGTTCCCATGAACATTCATGCACAAGTATTTGAATACTTCTTTTAAATTCTTTTGAGCATAGACAGTTAGTTCTCATTATTCCCTGTAGTTATGTTCTATTAAGATATAGCAAACACTGAATTATCAAATACTAAATCCTAGCTAAGAGAAATGTATCTATTTCCCTATCTATGATCTATCTATCTAGTATGTGTGGGAAGGTGTGGTAACTCGTTCCTGGTAGATTCTATTTTATTTTACAAAAGAGAAAATAGGATTCAGAAGTGTGGAGAAACATTAAGTTTACCCTGCCCCCATGGCTCCTCTGTGGAGGGTACCTTTTCATTTGTAATCACTGGTAGGTGGGTAACAGCTGCCTACTCAGTATATTCTTGAGTTATAAGTAAATGTAGAGCACCTGTGTGTTAATAAGAATCACCTGTCTAAGAGCAAATACATACCTGGATGAGCATCTGCTGAGGGCCTTCAGCCTGGAACGCTATCAGCTTCTCAGCTCGCAGGCTGTTGGTCCCCTGGATAGATCCACTTTTTTGTCTATCTGGGTGTCAGCCTCTCAATACCTTTAGTGCTGCCTGGGTGGGGGTCTTTCAGCCGAGCAGGTTCTCTGTACAGAAGTGTTTGAATGGCCAGATGTGGTGGCTTATGCTATAATCCCAGCACTTTGGGAGGCCCAGGTGGGCAGATCCCTGAGGTCATAAGTTCATGACCAATATTGTGAAACCCTGTCTCTCCTACAAATACAAATATATACATATAAAAAATTAACTGGTTGTGGTGGTGAGCACCTATAGTCTCAGCTACTTGGGAAGCTAAAGCAGGGAAATTACTTGAACCCAGGAAGTGGAGGTTGCAGTGAGCCAAGATCAGGCCACTGCACTCCGGCCTGGGCAGCAGAGCAAGACTCCCTCCCCCCACATCAAAACAGAAGAAGAAGTGTTTGAGTGACTTGCCTGAAGACACCACATGGACAGATGCCTTAGTTGTGCTTTGAGCCAGATACCTGGCTCCAAAGCCAGAGCTTCTTGCACTGCACTGCACCGCCCCCTACTGGCTCCATCCTGTGGTTATCTCTGTATGAGAGCTGAAATTAGAAGGTAGAGCAAAATTTCTGGGAACATGTGTATCAGGCAACTCAGATTTGGGGTTGCTATGTATACATCTGTGCAAATGACCCTAAAAGAGCCACAAGTACTGATTTGAAGGTTACAGATAAATTTTAGCAAAAATGCAAATTTGCAAATACAGAATCTATGCACGAGGAGGATTGATGGCACCTAGATGTGCAATTGCTGAGTCATGTGGTAATTCAATGCTCTTTTTTGTTTTTTGAGACGAAGTTGCTCTCTGATGCCCAGGCTGGAGTGCAGTGGCACAATCTCGGCTCACTGCAACCTCCACCTCCCAGGTTCAAGCGATTCTTCTGCCTCAGCTTCCTGAATAGCTGGAATCACAGGTGAGCACCACCATGCCTGGCTATTTTTTTTTTTTTTTTGTATTTTTAATAGAGACAGGGTTTCATCATATTGGCCAAGCTGGTCTCAAACTCCTGACCTCATGATTTGCCTACTTTGACCTCCCAAAGTGCTGGGATTACACGTGTGAGCAACCCTGCCTGGAGCAAATGTTTAACTTTCTAAAGAACGGCCAAACTGTTTGCCACAGCATTTGCACCATTTTATAACCTCATAGAATTTTTATGACAGATAAAGAAGTTAGTATTTGTGGGAAATTACAACAGAGCTTTGCAAATACTTATTGTTAATTAAATTAATTAAACAGGTAACACTGCCAGTGTTAGCTGCCAATCTCAGTTCTTTCCCACTTACAGAAGAGAATATCTCACAGTCAGATAGTGCAGGGGCCCTACAAAGTTTAATTCAAAAGAGAAAAATGCTAAATGTTCCCGAGCAAAAACTACACTCAACCAGAGGAGGATGCTTCATTTGTTTTTACATGCATATATCCACCTGGTGCCACCCACGCAATGTATACTCAAGAACTGAATCTACTGTCTGTTTTACAATTATTTTCTTTATAATGAACTCATACAGATTCCTTGCATAAATTTGGGGAATCAGACACAAAAGCATAACAAAAATATTGTGACTCACCTGTAATCTTAAAGTTTTAATTTTGTATTGCACTTCCTTTCTTTGTTTTATGCAATTAAAATCATACAGTGTGTAGCAGGGCTTGTAATCCCAGCATTTTGCGAGGCCAAGGCAAGTGAATCACTTGAGGTCAGGAGTTTGAGACCAGCCTGGCCAACATGGTGAAACCACATCTCTATTAAAAACACAAAAATTAGCTGTGCATGGTGGCACTCACCCGTAATCCCAGCTGCTTGGGAGGCTGAGGCAGAAGAATTGCTTGAACTTGGGAGGTAGAGGTTGCAGTGGACTCAGACGGTGCTATTGCACTCCAGCCTGGATGACAAAGTGAGACTCGGTCTCAAAAAATAAAAAAATACAATGTGTGCAATTTTGTAGCTGTATTTTTCACTTAACGCTATATTAACATGTAACCATGTCTCTAAAAAGTCTTTGAAATCCTGATTTCTAAATACTGCATGTGGTTTAATTGTGTGCTTATACCATGCTTTAAATATTCTCGCATTGCTGAATATTGTCTCTCAATTTCTGTTATTATTAACAACGCGATAACTAAAACCCTCGAACATGAATAGTTACATACATTAATGATTATTTCCACAAGTTGGGCTCACACGGAATTGCTTAATCAAAGGTTTGTCTTTTTAACACTGTTTTGCATAGAACTAGATTCTCAGGGAGGTTATTTTTCTCCTTTTTGGTGTTTTGCTGTGTTTTTTTTTTTTTAACTTATCTAAATGCTTTTACTTTATTTATGCAGTCTAACCCAGGCTTCTTTGTTCTGTTTATATTTAGTACATATTTTTCCCCACAACATTTTTTTACTTTGCCATTCTATTAGGTTAACACAAAAGTAATTATGGTTTTTGCCATTTAAAAAAACAGCATTTAAAAATAATGGCAAAAAAAAAAAAAAAAAACGCAATTACTTTTGCTCCAACCTAATACAGTCACGGTGAAATGACTACATTAAAGTCTCTTTCCCCATTGGAATATAAGCTCCAGAGGGTCAGCGCTAGACTCATTCGTTTCTATGGATCCAGTGCTCAGTAGGGCTGGTTCATAGTCAGTGCTCAGACAACGCTAGAGGCATGAGTAGGTAAATCTGTCCACTGAGTTTTTATCAGTTTTCACCCCCACCAGTGGTGCCTGAAAATGCATGCTTACCAATCCCTTCACTCACCACATCCTCACCAGGATCCTCAGTGTTGCAGGTATTACAATTAGAAAAATAAAGTCGTCATTTTGACCAATAAAATTTGAGATCCTGTTGTTTTATTTTGCATTACATTGATTACTAGAGACATTAAAATTTTTTCTCTCTTTGGCTGGGCAGGGTGGCTCACACCTGTAATCCCAGCATTCTGGGAGGCAGAGGCAGGTGGATTGCCTGAGCTCAGGAGTTCCAGACCAATCTGGGCAACATGGTAAAACCTCGTCTCTACTAAAATACAAAAAAATTAGTCAGGTGTGGTGGAGCACGCCTGTAGTCCCAGCTACCTGGGAGGCTGAGGCAGGAGAATTACTTGAATCTGCAAGGTGAAGCTTACAGTGAGCTGAGATCACGCCACTGCACTCCAGTCTGGGCAACAGAGCAAGACTCTGTCTCAAAAAAAAAAAAAAAAAAAAAAAAAATTCTCTTCTTGTTTCTTGTTTTATATTTGCACTGGATAGTTACTTCTCCTTTGGTAAATACTAATTAATGTTCTTTGCCCAATTTATTTTGTTTCTTGCCCGGTTTACTTGGTCCACATTTACTGAATATTTCCATCCTGGGCCCCAAGCTCTCCCTGGCACTTTTATGTGCCTTTCATTATTTCTTTAGGTGCCCATGCGTAGGGTGCAAACATACTTCCTCAGGCTGTTGACAGAGGGAGAGTATATCCATCTTCTTTTCATTTCCCAAATATCTATTTCATGGTGCTGGAGCACCTCAAGGAACACATTCAGGCAGGGTTCTACAGTCCTGTGAGTGTCGGATTCTTAGGGTGAACATGGGGAGAGACGGCTCAGAGAAGAGGCTAATGACGGTGTTTGGTTGTTGGGGATCAGACTCCAATTTAACCTGGGCTTAAATCCCAGCTACTCCACTCACAAGCTACATGAGTAAAGCAGGACACCTAGTCTCCCTAGCCTTTTTTTTTCCCATTTGTAGAATGCAGACTGGTAATAGGTAATGCATAGGTTATTATGTGAATTACCTGATATAGGATAGGAAAAGGGAAAGAGATAAAGGAAGAAGAGAAAGGAAAGAGGGAGGTAGGAAAGAGGAAGGGAAGGAGGGAAAGGAAGGGAGGGAGGGAAGAAGGGAGGAAGGGAGGAGAGGAGGGAAGAAGGAAGGAAAGGAGGAAGGGAGGGAAGAAGGAAGGAAGGGAGGAAGGGAGGGAAGAAGGAAGGAAGGAGGAAAGGGAGGAAGGGAGGAAGGGAGGGAAGAAGGGAGGAAGGGAGGGAAGAAGGGAGGAAGGGAGGGGAGGAAGGAAGGAAAATGAATGAAGGAAGAAAGGAAGAAAAGGAAGGAAGGAATAAAGAAGGAAGGGAGAGAGGGAAAGGAAGAAAAGAAAGGAGGGAAGGAAGGCTAGGGAAGTAAAGGAAGGATGAAGAAAAAGAAAAAGGAATGGAGGAGGAGGAAGAACAAGAGAGGGAAGCAGTGCCTATTTCCCATTTCATTACTGTGGCTTGTATTTGAGCAGTCTCTGTTTGCTCAGTGAGTGTGTTTCCTCACTTCCAGAGCAGTCTCTAATCCATCACTGTTGTCTTCCTTTGGAAGCTGTTATGAGGAGTTTTAACAGTCTCCGTTCTGTTTGCTGGAAGCTGATGGAAGAACTCCCCTTATCTCCAATATTAGAAGTTGTAGGAAATCAATACAGGGTATAACATCCTTCGCCATCATACTTGGTAATAAAGCCTAACTAGAAAATGTGCAGAAACTTTCTGCATCTGGTACGTTTTGCTGGTGTGAAAAGCAGCCCAGTATATCCGGAGTGATTCCATTCATTGATCGAAGCACGTAAAGAGGAAGGTGCTTTGTATCAGCCCTCATTAAAAATGGAAGACTTGTCTACAGCTTCTAGCTTGAAAAACTGACCCTACTGGGGGGAAAACACAGCATGTGCCTGAATTTTGTTTTTCTTTCCTCTCGCGTCTTTAAGAAACACGCTATAGACAGTCTTCTTAATGCCAGCAGAAGGCCGTACAGTTCTGAGCCTTTTATAAATGACATTTATCCAATAGTCTGATTTACTAAGCATGATTGAAAACAACAATCAGGCCACAAGTGATATTCGGGGGAAAAAAATACAACAACAAAAGCATTAAGAAACGAGACAGCTTTCCAAGGCTATGAAAACTTATCCAAAAGGAAATATATCACTCAAATATTTACAAAATTGCCGGTGCAATTCAGCCTTCTCAGTAGCAACGATTTTTATGTCCTAAAGAGAGTTTGTATCTAGAGGTAATTGTGTTCTGCAGCAGTTCGTAAGTCTGGGCATTTACGCTGGCAATTCCAGATTTATAGGAATAGAAGAAATTTCCGTGCATGATATACTGTACAAATTGTATGTAATAACCACAATAAAAAATTTCATTAGGCCTGCTATCACCAACCACCAATTCCCCAGGGAGAATTTATGTGCAAACTTCAGTTCCGTTTACCATCTGGGATATTCTTTGGAGGATGGGTAGCCCCGGGTTCCTTGGAAAAGATAAGGGGGTATATATATCCTCTCCTTCTCTTGCCTTTGGGACAAGCATTTTAGCGAAAGAAGGCCTTTGTGTCAGAGGGAGCAGGAATCTCCAGACGGCCTCCCATGAGTTTGCTCACATCTCTCACCTATCCCACTACCACTTCGGCAGCTGTCCTTAAGATCTGCAGCTCTCAAATCTGAGCACCTCGTCCTGTTGCATATTTTATGCAGCCCATCACAGAGATGTGGATTCAGATTTCCATAGTTATAGGAGAGGCGGCAGAAATGGAAAAGACAAATTGGGTCATCTTATAGTTTGCAGCTGTGAAATCCATTTCAAAATTGCAGCCTCGCAGGCCTGAGAGGCTTCCCCGGACTCGATGGAGATATAATCATGGTGTCGCCAAGGAACAGAACTCAGGCCTGGCAGTGCTTCTGGGCTAGTAGCATATGTCCTCGTAAAACGTCCTCTTTATGACCAGAGTTTCTGTGCATATGCTCCAAACAGTGACAACCTGGATCTCGCCTCTGGTGAGGGAAGAGGAAATTAAACGTCTCACCACCGCTTTGTAGAATGGGAGTCGGCATTTAATAAGAAAGGATTCCTCTCACCCTGCATCCCTCTTCACAGCCCCCTCCCTGAGTTCTGCCTGTGTCCTACTGATGGGTATGTGCCTGTGTCTGGCTTTGCCCAGCTGCGGTGTCCACAGAGCCGGACAGGCACAGTTCCAAGCTCATGCACAGTTCCAAGCTCGTCCTAGAAATCTCCTTGATAGATTCAAGCTTGAGGAGGACACAGGAAGGGGTGGTGAGGAGTGGGGCTTTTGGAAAGTACTTCAGGATTTTCTAAGTGTCTATCAAGTTAGAATCCTGAATTCAACTTGATAAAATTGACTTGCCGAGTGCCAAGCTTTACACTTTTCATTGTGTACATAAGACCTCATTTTATTGTGGTAATAGGACTGCTCAACTATTTATTTATTTATTTATTTATGACAGAATCTCACTCTGTCACCCAGGTTGGAGTGCAGTGGCACCATCTCAGCTCATTTCAACCTCCGTCTCCCAGGTTTAAGCGATTCTTCTGCCTCAGCCTCCCAAGTAGCTGGGATTACAGGTGTGCGCCACCATGCCTGGCTAATTTTTGTATTTTTAGTAGAGATGGGGTTTCGCCCTGTTGGCCAGGCTGATCTTAAACTCCTGACCTCATTTAGTCACCCCATCTTGGCCTCCCAAAGTGTTGGAATTACAGGTGTGAGCCACCATGCCCGGCTGGAACTGCTCCACTTTAAAAATCAGGAAAATAAAGGTTAAGATGTTAAAAGTCTTAGGAACTCCAGATTGCTGAGCATCTACCTTGTGTGCCAGGTGCTGCATCAGACAATAAGGCTGCAGATGCAGAGGAGACAGGCCTCTCTAAGAGGTAAGCGTCACTAAAATCAGACAAACATGCCTGTTACTTATAGTTTCTATTTACACAGCTCTACTTTGTGCCCGGTACTATATTGGGAACTTTTGATCCGTTTTCACTCTCAATCCTCACAACTTTGCCTGGTGGTTCTTATCTCTCTTTTGCAAATGACTAAACTAGGACTCGGGTCACTTAAGCGGCTTGACCAAGGTCACAGAGCAAGACAGGGCTCCATACGGGGCTCAATACGAGGCTCAACTTCCCAGCAGGGATCTCCTTCCAGCACCACATTACAGCACTGTCTTCTCTTGGCATGTGAAGTTTCAGTTTTGATTGGAATGGATCATAAGATGTCAAAACACTGTGAAAACAATATCTCTTTATGGGAAGAGCTTAAATCAGTTGCTATAAATTCTTCAATGTGGAAGGCACATGAAGAAAAAATAGCAAAGGTTCTAGCATCAGATGGTCTGGATTCCAGTTTGAGCCCTGTTGTGTGACATGATGCAAGTTACTTAATTCCTCTGAATTGTATTTTCTGTTTGCCAAATGGAGTTAACGAAAGCATCCACTGCGGACTCTTGCATATGTATTAAATGTACATTTTTGACACATCACGGTGTATTAAAATATTGGAGTAAGTTACTTTTTTCTCTAAAAAGCTACAAATCATAATTATGTCTTCTGGCCAGATGTGGTTGCTCATGACTGTAATTCAAGCACTCTGGGAGGCCAAGGAGCATGGGTCACTTGGGGTAAGGAGTTGGAGACCAGCCTGGCCAACATGGAGAAACGCTGCCTCTACTGAAAATACAAAAATTAGCCAGTCATGGTTGCAGGCGCCAGTAGTCCCAGCTACTCAGGAGGCTGAGGCAGAAGAATTGCTTGAACACAGACGTGGAGGTTGCAGTGAGCCGAGATTGCACCACTGCACTTCAGCCAGAGCGAGTAGTTTGAGTGAGACTCCAGGACATTGCAGCCTGAGCCGGGCACTGCACTCCAGCCTGGACGAGTGAGCCTGAGCAAGTTTCACTCAGGGCATTGCAGCCGGAGCAAGACTCTGTCTCGAAAACAAACAAACAAACAAACAAAAATCAAGTCTTTTGACTTCTGGAAAGGGACTAGCATTTGAAGGTTCAGCCTAAAAAACAAACAAAAAAAAATGAGTTTCCATTGCAGCCCTGCAATATGATGTCTGAGTGAATGGAAACAGAGGCAGAAGTGGCTTTCTGAGAAGTTCAATCAATTACGGGGATTATGTGCCAGGCATCGGAGCATGTTCAATGTTGGGAAGACTTCTGGAATGGAGAATTTGGCTTAGTTCTGCAACTTATTTGCTTAGTACCTGCCATTATGCAAGAATTGGTGTTTGGCACAATGAGAGAAATACATGTGAAATGATATATTGCCCTTTCCCCACTTAGTGAAGCTCACATTCAAATGCAGAGGACAGAACATGCATGAGTCACCACTGCCCACGACAACACGCCACGGCGGAGAAAGAGTCCCAGTTGTTCTTCAAGAATGGTGAGCATGCAATCCAAGGAAACACTGGAGGACAGAGGAGGGGACTGAGGTGGAGAATGTAACTCAGATGTCAAGTTCAAAGTATTTGTTGAGCCTAAAACCTAAAAGACATTGAAGATCATGCTGAAAGATCTTAACTTTATTTTGTAGATGACTGTGGTTGAAAAGTGAGGGTTTTCATGCACTGTGTTTAGGAAGTATATTAGTCAAGATGTTTCTACTGCAAATGATCAGAAATTTAGCAAAAAAAAAGAAAAAGAAAAAAGAAAGTTATTGGATACTATCATTGGGAAGTGAAAAGCAAGAGCATTCTAAATTCTTCAGTGATATCATCATGAGTCTGTCCCTCTCCATAGTTCAGCTCTTGTTTCATTGGGTAGGCTTTATTCTTCTAAAAGTTCTTCCAAGTGGTGGTAAAAATGGCCACCAGCATTTGTAGGGTTACATGCTACCTACTTAATTAATTTCCCTATGTAAAGTAAGTGCTTCTTTCTTAACTAGGTATTGATTTTTATTCCTTGGCTTGGGTCATTTGCCTGTTTTTGAACATGTAATGAAGGGTAAGAGGATGAAATGTTCTGTTTCACCAATATGGAACCAGATAATCACCTCTGAGATGGAGAGGAAGAGGTAGCCAGCCTCACTCTTCACCCAACCACATAGAAGGGGTGTGGAGGGAGCAGCTTGCTTGTATAAAAGGGAAACAAACAAGCCCATTCAAAAATGGGCAAAGGATATGAACAGAAACTTTACAAAAGAAGACATACATGAGGCCAACAAACATATGAAAAAGTGCTCATCATCATTGGTCATTAGAGAAATGCAAATCAAAACCACATTGAGATATCATCTCACACCAGTTAGAATGGCGATCATTAAAAAATCTGGAGACAGCAGATGCTGGAGAGGATGTGGAGAAATAGGAACACTCTTACACTGTTGGTGGGAGTGTAAATTAGTTCAACCATTGTGGAAGACAGTGTGGCGATTCCTCAGGGACCTAGAAATAGAAATTCCATTTGACCCAGCAATCCCATTACTGGGTATCTATCCAAAAGACTGTGAATCGTTCTACTATAAGGACACATGCACACAAATGTTCATTGCAGCACTGTTTACAATAGCAAAGACCTGGAACCAACCCAAATGCCCATCGATGATAGACTGGACTGGGAAAATGTGGCACATATACACCATGGAATATTATGCAGCAATCAGAAATGATGAGTTTGTGTCCTTTGTAGGGACATGGATGAATCTGGAGAACATCATTCTCAGCAAACTGACACAAGAACAGAAAAAGAAATACCGCATATACTCACTCATAGGTGGGTGAGAAAAATGAGAACACGTGGACACAGAGAGGCGGTCTACTATACACTGGGGACTGTTGGGGGAAATGGGGGAGGGACAGCGGGGGGGCTGGGGGGGATAGCCTGGGGATGAATACCAAGTGTGGGTGAGGGGGAGGAAGGCAGCAAAACACACTGCCATGTGTGTACCTATGCAACTATCTTGCACGTTCTGCACATGTACCCCAAAACCTATAATGCAATACAAATTAAAATATATATATATATATATATATCCAAAAAAAAAAAAGGGAAACAAATGAAAGTGTATTGGTCAGATATGATGGGTTATGATGCTGTAACAAATAATCCCAAAACCTACAAAATCAAATAAAAGTATATCAGTCAGATCAGATGGATTATGCTGCTGTAACAAGTAATCTTAAAACCTACATGGCTTGAAACAATGCAGGTTTATTTCTTATCACACTATATATTCATAGTGGTTAGAGGTGAGGCAATCTGCTTTACTCATCTTCACTCAAACTAGAGGAGAATGCACTTCCCAAGTTCCAAGATTGCTGAGGTAGCAAAGATTAATATGGTAAATTTTACACTGTTAAAAGCTCCTACTTGAGAGCCACACACATCACTCCCACTTTAATTTTCTTTCCAAAACAAGTCCCATGGCTATACCTAACTTCATGGGGTAGGAAAGCTTATGCTATTATGAGTCTAGAATGAAGAAACACTGAAAATATTTTGATGGACAGCACCAAAACTAACAGGTAAATAACAACAGCCTATGTCCATTGCAAGAAGACAATTGGTAAAATGATATATCAATGCAAGCATCATATTTCTGAAAATAGTTATGGTGTGTCTACACGTATGTTATATTTGTGTGTGAGTGTGTGTGTGTGTGTGTGTGTGTGTGTGTGTGTGAGAGAGAGAGAGAGAGAGAGAGAGAGAGATGTTATGATAAGCCCACATACTCAAGATCATGCTGATTGGAATCATTCCTCATTGAGATGATTCTATCTTTCCTTTCAGTTGTATTCATGCTGACAGTATGAATTTATTGACACCACAGAAATTATTAGATCTTTTTGACATCCTTTATTTCAGAGATACAAGATTCATTATTATGAAGAAGCAATGAACTAGAAAAATATTTCCTCTCTAAAATGATAACAATATTAATAGCAACAACAACAGCAGCCTATTTCTCCTCCCTTAAAAACCAAAACTACTTGCCACAATTTGAAAAAAGAAAAGGCCGGGTGCAGTGGCTCATGCCTGTAATCCCAGCACTTTGGGAGGCTGAGGCGGGTGGATCACCTGAGGTCAGGAGTTCGAGACCAGCCTCACCAACATAATGAAACCCTGACTCTACTAAAAATACAAAAAAAAAAAAAAAATAGCTGAGTGTGGTGGCATGTGCCTGTAATCCCAGCTACCCAGGAAGCAGAGACAGAAGAATCACTGGAACCTGGGAGGCAAAGGGTGCAGTGAGTGGTGTTTCGCACCACTGCACTCCAGTGTGGGCAACAGGGCAAGATTCTGTCTCAAAAAAAAAAAAAAGAAAGAAAGAAAAGAAAAAATCATTTGACACACAATCTGTTTTGGAAAATTCCTGCTCACTGCAAAACTATTGAAATTCAAGCAATGTCTGCTACTCTTTATCCAATTAACTGCAGTCCAAATGGGGAATGGAAAACTCACTTTGAAGATTATGAACTCCAACTACCTAACAAATTTGAATAGTAAATAAAACCAATTTGCCCTAACCTTTATAATGGTAAAATATTTAAATACGTTAAAATAACATTCCAAATTCTAAACAACGTTGCTACATCTCTGTGCAGCCATTGGTGGCAAGCAGCGAAGAAGTGCAGTAGAAGTGCACTTTCTGTCGAGTGTCTTTCTGTTAGTTCAAATGTCCTATAAGGGTCCTCACTTCTTCACATCAGGTCCCATTACTATCAGAGACCACCGAGCGATGTGATTAGTAAAAACCTCATTGCAGACCTCAAGGCATATACTGCTTTCTGTCAGAGCCCAGCTGCTTTCTGTAGGATTTCACACGAAGTCTTGGCAGAGTCCTCAAGGACTGTCTTCACCATGCTGCAAATTCCAAAATGGTGCCTCATCCATGACACTCTTTACTGCCATCTCCTGGGAAATGGTTGTTATAACTATACAAACCTATAACCACCATGGGGGAGATGGGACTCCTGGAGTTGAGGTATGCTTAGTCTGCCCAACCAGAAGCACACAGTCCTGAGGTCTGCCTGAATCTCCTTCTGGTGAGACAGGAATGGTGGTCTCTGGTTGTACGGTCAAAAGGAAACTGTATTCCCCATTATTCGACAACACAACCAGCATGTGCTGTAACCCATCAGATAACCCACTCTCTGCCATCTGATTTGCCTTCCAGTGCAAGATGTTGACTTCAAACCCAGTTAGCCTGTGGTGTTTCTCCTGACAGACCTGACCTCTTGTCAGATTCAAAGTCCCTCAAGGGCAGTTACGCTGCCCTTGTCAGTGAATGAATGAATGGCCTGAAGAATGAATGCCAGTATCAATAGGAGTGATGGCGGGATTGTTTAGGTAGGAGAGCGTGAGTCCGTATGCAGGAGTCAGTAAGCAGTGGCCCCAGCACACCAGGTTCAAAACTCCATAAAAACATTTCAGCTTCATTTTCCGGCATGTTTACTTCTGTCCTAGTTATTTTGTTACTTCCAGCTTAGCTTTCATTTTTGCTGTGATTCCTTCATCAACCTTCTTGAGTTTCCAGCTTGCTGTCTGGACTCCAGAGCTCTACTGAGCAGTGTTCTGGTCAGCAATGCAGACCTGAGCTGGTGGCTGGATGCTGCCCCTCTCTGGCACTAGCTGGTACTACAGGCTTCCTCCAAAACAGCTCTTGTTTTAACCCTTTACCTTTTAACATCTTACCCTGGGGAGAAAAGAGCCCTCAAGTGAACCTGGTGTCAGTGATCAATAAATTCAAGACGAGGACTTGGGGAATGGTAGAGCACCATGGCGGGTGGATAGGCCAAGCTTCTCTGCCCTGGATCCCGGGCAAAGGTGATGAATAAAATCAATGAAAGTTAACATTTATTGGTCTTTTTATAAAAGTGATAAAAATGTCACATACCTGATCTCACATAGGCCTCCCAACAAGCCTGTAAGGAACAATTATTGTTCTGTTTTATAGACAAAAACACGGAAGTCTAAAGGAGATAAACAAGTTATCTGATTTTATGCTTTTAAAACCTTGCAGTGCCCAGATTCAAAGTAGCTCTGTTTATGCCAAAACTTCGTCTCTTAACCCATAGTTATGGAAGACCTGGGGACTAATTTAAACAGGATCTGAAATCTTGTGTCTCCAGAAGCATAATAACCTTTTTTTCCCCCCTTTTATTGGAAACAGGATTACCAACTGTAAAAGGTCTATTGTTCTAGCACAGAGCTGCCTAAAACACTCTATTCCTCCCAGAAAGTTAAGCTTCACATTTGCACATAAAGAAGATATCACACAAAAAAATAAAGTCAAAGGGAAAACCCTTAAATCCTCTGATTAAGAAACGCTGTGTTTAGAAATCATGCCTGCTTACCCTTTTATATTTAAACGACTGTCTCTTTCAGAGGAGGAAGGGACTCACTCTTTGATTCCCAAATAATGCCAAGAAAAGTCGTGATTGCCTGTCTGCATGAGCTCACAATTTCTATCCCAGGAAATAAAAACAATCACACATTTACCAAACAGTTGCTAGGTATTTTAATAAGGGTTTCACTCTTGATATATTCCCAGTGCCAAGTAAGCTACACCAGATCCAGGGATTGGAATTTCTTGGACTATTTGTGTGTGTGTGTGTGTGTGTGTGTGTGTGTGTGTGTGTGTGTGTGTGTATTTTTAGTAGAGATGGGGTTTCACCATGTTGGTCTTGAACTCTCAACCTCAGGTGATCTGCCCACCTCGGCCTCCCAAAGTGCTGGGATTACAGGTGTGAGCCACCACATCTGGCCAGAGATGAGGCTTTGCCATGTTGTCCAGGCTGGTCTTGAACTCCTGGACTCAAGCAATCCACCTGCCTGGGCATCCTAAAGTGCTGGAACTTCA
Organism: Saguinus oedipus; assembly: GCA_031835075.1. Taxonomy (NCBI): domain Eukaryota; kingdom Metazoa; phylum Chordata; class Mammalia; order Primates; family Cebidae; genus Saguinus; species Saguinus oedipus. The sequence goes on from CM063179.1 coordinate 7,464,128, forward strand.
GGTGTCTTTGACTATTGAAGACTACTCCTGTCCATGGACAGCCAGGTGTGGGGCTGGTCATTAGTGCTCTGCCTTGTCTCTGGTTGAGAATAAGGAAAGATTGGAGCCTCTCTCTTGGTGTTCTACAATTAAAGAATCACTATAATTAAAAAAAAAAAATACTAACTCCCCAAATTGGGACACATCTGTAACTACGGCAGATCCTAAAACAACTATACTTAGTACACTGAAAGTAATATTTGCATTTGAAGCAGTTAACAGGTGATGTGTTCTATGAGCACGGTCCCTTGGCCAATTTCTTCCAAGTGTCTAGGAGCTGGTGCTAGAAAGGATAAGGAAAATGAGGTGAGAAAATATGCAAAATCCAGAATCAGCAAAAATGAGTTTGAATCCTGTCTTCAGCATTTGCCAGAGGAACATCCCTGGGACAGGGACTTGGCTGATACTTGTTGAGGGAGAAGCAATTGGGGGCATCGTTACCGGGCATCTCAGGGCGCTCAAGGAGTCAGCCAATTTTTGGTTCCAGTGTTAGTGTGTCCACCTCTTCCCTTTAATATTCAGAAATGTTGCTTTGACCTTTCCTGCCTCCATATCTTAATAGGAGATGTGAGCAGTGATGAATAGCTGATTTAGAGCTCCTGGTTTGTGCACCAGAGGTGTTTTGAATGTTCTTACAGGATCTTAAGATACTGCAGCTTTTTATAGGAGCTTGTCAAGTCCGTAGACTTGACAGCATGGCTTCCTTCCTGTATATTGTTCATTCGGAATATTTCTCTCATTGTGGAAATTCTTTTTTTTATGGAGTCTTTGCCCAGTCTGGAGTGCAATAGCACAACGTTGGCTCACTGCAACCTCTGCCTCCTGAGTTCAAGTGATTCTCCTGGCTCAGCATCCTGAGTAGCTGGGATTACAGGTGCCTACCACCATGCCAGGCTAATTTTTGTAATTTTAGTACAGACAGAGTTTCACAACATTGGTCAGGCTGGTCTTGAACTTCTGACCTCATGATCCACCCATCTCGGCCTCCCAAAGTGCTGAAATTACAGGCGTGAGTCACCGTACCCAGCCTGGACATTCTTTTTTTTAACATGTTATTTTATTTTTATAGAGACAGGATCTTGCTGTGTTGCACACGCTGGTCTCGATCTCCTGGCCTCAAGGGATCCTCCCACACCAGCCTCCCAAAGTCCTGAGATTACAGGAGTGAGCCAGTGCACCCAGCAGTGAGCATTCTAACATAGGAACCACCTAGAAAATCAAAGAGAGGCCAAGCATGGTGGCTTATGTCTGTAGTCCCAGTACTTTGGGAGGTTGAGGCAGATCAACTGAGTTCAGGAATTTGAGACCAGCCTGGCTAACATGGTGAAGCCCTGTCTCTGCTAAAAATTAAAAAATTAGCTGGATGTGGTGGCACCTGCCGGTAATCCCAGCTACTCAGGACACTGAGGCAGAAGAATTGCTTGAACCCAGAGGTTGCAGTGAGCCAAGATTGTGCCACTGCAGTTCAGCCTGGATGACAGGTGACAGACTGAGACTCTGTCTCAAAAAAAAAAAAAAAAAAAAATTTAAAGAGAAAATCACAGGGCCTGTTAGTCCTGTTTTCAGTTGTTCTCAAATGTGGTACCAGGTTTTCAGCCATAAAAGAAGGCATAGGGATTCAAACAAAGTCAAAACACTTCAAAAAACATTGTCAAAAGGCATGTCACCTGTCCTGATAGGACTGATAGGTATATATTTAATTGATGGCTTGTTTTGTTAGTTTGTTTGTTTATAGAAAGAGACTCTGAGAAATAGCCTGTCTCTGGACTGCATAAATTGCATTCAAGCCTGTCTCTGTCAGGAGAAGCAGGTATTTATTTGCTTGATTCTTCCCTACAAGGCTCACAACAAAAGGTTGGGGACTTCCTACCTAGGTCAATCATTCCGTTTTCTAGAAATAGATATGCTCAAACCCTTTAAAAATTATTCCATCTCCTGCTGTACTGAGTGTGGAAACAAAGGAGAAGTCAAAGGAAGAGGAGGAGGAGAGGAAGAAAAGGAAGAAGGAGAAATTTCCCCAGAGTGTTTAATTCTTGTTTCCATTTGTATCCTATGGGGCCACTGGAAAAAAACCCGTTCATTCTATCTTTGACACAATTCTCTTTCAAATAGAGGAAGATATCAATCATGCCTCATTTGTTATCCTTTGTTTTCTCCCACTCTAAAAACCTTTGACTCCTTCAACATGGAAAAAGAAAAGTAGCCTGATACTGTAGACATGGCTTGGGTTTTGTTCATTTGTTTATTTTGTTAGAAGATCAAATTCAAAACTCAGCCTTGTCACTTACAAGCTATGATTCCTTGGGCAATTTGAACATTTTTCAGTTTCTCTCTAAAACTGGGATAAACTTCAGTGTTGTGAACATGAAGACCTAGATGTTATAAAATGTCTAGAATTATGCTACATCAATAATTGGGAGCTAAATTAGGCAGGATAGACTAACTGCTGTTACAAAACCATCCCAAAATGTCAGTGACTTAGCATAATAAAAGTTTAATGCCTGTTCACACAGCAGTGGAACTGTGTTTCTGATCAGCCAACAGTGCTTCTGATTGGGTGGCTCTCCTCCAGCTGGTGACTCAGGCACCCAGACCTCTTCTATTTTTTTGTTCCACTGTCTTCTAGGTCATTGGCGTTCTCTCCATTTGGCTTTCAAATGGAGAAATAAAATGGAGGTACCGATAGAGGGGTTATAGACCCATCATTGGAGTAAATAACATCACTTCTGCCACATTTTATTGGCCAGAACTCAGTCGCCTGACTCCATCTAACTGCAAGGAGACTAGGAAATGTACTCCAGCTATGTGCCCAGGAGGAAACAAGAAATGATGGAGGCACAATAGCCACATCCTGCCACCTTGGTTCCTTCCTGATTTTGTACTGCAGTATTGAGCTTCGTTATCAGAGGTAACTCCTGACAACGAGTTCCAGTTGATCTCTCACCACCCGAAGATACAGCCAACTCCCCTATCATCTACCAAGTCAGGATGCTCATATGTGTATTTACAATGTTGTGTATAGTGGTAGCAAATGCCCCTGTCCTCATGGAGTTTACAATCTCCTTAGGAAATAATATGGTTTGTCTGTGTCCCCACCCAAATCTCACTGTGAATTGCAATAATCCCCAGTGTCAAGGGTGGGGCCAGGTAGAGATAATTCAATCATAGGGATGGATTCCCCCGTGCTGCTCTCATGGTACTGAATAAGTCTCACAAGGTCTGATGGTTTTATAAAGAGCAGTTCCCCTGCACATGCTCTCTTGCCAGCTGCCATGTAAGACATGACTTCATTCCTCTTTGCCTTCTGCCATGATTGTGAGGCCTCCCCAGCCACGTGGAACTGTGAGTCAATTAAACCTCTTTCCTTTATAAATTATGCAGTGTTGTGTATGTCTTTATTAGCAGCATGAAAACAGACTAATATAGGGAACAAAAGACACAATGGAAATCACTGGAGAGCCCTGAAATTGAGAGCCAGCAGATGGCAATTCCATGTATATAATATAAGGCCAGATAAAAGGGAGAGACTTCTGCAGACTGAGGTGGTCAAGCCTTGGAGAATCTATCCTTTAAAAGATGCCATACCTGAGGGATTAGGTAGTGGAGAAGGAGGGAAGACATTTTAGAGAGCTAGAAGGATCATCTTAATATTTAAAGCAGATCCCTCTTCAGCCTAAAACTCTTTAATGTCTGTCCATGGGATTCAAATAAAATATGAGCCCCTTACCACAATGTTTAAACCCAACTGACCTGGTCCCTTCACACCTGTCTAAATTCAACTCACACCACTCACTGCCTCTTCCATAATATTTCAGTCACATGGCTTGCCTCAGTCAGTTCAGGTGGCCATAACAAACTATCATAGATTGGGCATTGTTCAACAATAAGAATTTATTTTCTGCCAGTTCCAGAGGCCGAATATTTAAGATCAGAGTGGTAGAATGGTTGGTTCTGGTGAGCGCTGTTGTATTAGTTAATTTTCATGCTGCTGGCAAAGACATACTTGCCAGCATGGCTCCCTTCCTGTATATTGTTCATTTGTGGAAACCTTCTTTTTTTTTTTTTTTGAGACAGAGTCTTGCTCTGTTGCCCACGTTGGTCAGGCTGGTCTTGAACTTCTGACCTCATGATCCACCCACCTTGGCCTCCCAAAGTGCTGAAATTACAGGCATGAGCCACTGTACCCAGCCTAGGCATTCTTTTTTCTATCATTTTCTTTTATTTTTATAAAGAAAAAGAGGTCTAATGGACTTACCATTCCATGTGGCTGAGGAGGCCTCACAATTATGGCAGAAAGTGAAAGTCATGTCTTACATGGTGGCAGGCAACAGAGGGAATAAAAGCTAAGTGAAAGGGAGTTCCCCTTATAAAACCATCATATCTCATGAGATGTATTCACTACCACTAAAACAGTATGAGGGATACTGGCCCCATGATTCAATTATCTCCCACTGGGTCCCTTCCACAACATGTTGGAATTATGGAAGCTACAATTCAAGATGAGATTTGGGTGGGGGCACAGCCAACCCATATCAGCTGTCTTCCTGACTTGCAGATGGTGACTTCTTCTCATAGTGTTCTCACATGGTCTTTCCTTAGTGTGTGCATGGAGAGACAGAGGTTGAGATTTCTCTCTTCCTTTCTCTTCTTATAATGCCACTAATCGTACTGGATTGGGGCCCCACCCTTATAACCTCATTTAACCTTGCCTCCTAAACACCCTATCCACATATATAGTTATACCAGGGGCTAGGGCTTCCAAATATGAATCCAAACACAATTTAGTCCATACCATTGCCCTTCTTTCTTTTCTTCAAACCCAGTAGCTCTTTCTGGTCAAAATGTTTTTGCATTCACAATTCCTAAAATGTTCTTTCCCTCCTAGCTCCACATCCTCCAAATCCCAGCTGCAATGTCAACTGCTCATAGAGGCCTTCCTTGGCCATGCAGTCTACTGAGACCTCATCTGTCATTGGCAATGTGAAGCAAAGCAGAAGTTATCGGAGTCCCCTCTAACCAAGGCAGTTCTCTTTTGCCTGCTTTATATACTGATATTCTATTAAAAATTTTCTATAGGAAAAAAAAGGTTCTGTGATTGGGGAGGGGGATGAAGATGGAAAATATCCGTTTAGATCAATGATTCTTACGTTATCATCAGAATAACCCAGATAGCCTTTTAAAAATATCAATGCTCAGTCTGCACCCAAACCTCTGAAATTAGAATTTCTAGAGCACCGCCCAGGGAATGTTTATTTTTCAAACCTCCTCCAGGTGAAACTGATGCCACTCTGAGTTTGGGAGGCACTCTACTAGGTTACCTCTGAAGTCCTTTCTCAGCCAGAGATTCTAGGATTCAGAATTTCCCTGAGATAAAAGACCAACAGACACTTTGAATGAACCTACCGTTGGAGAAAGGCTACCTCCACTCTGTTGATATGGAAAATGAGTTTATTGTTGGGGGCTGCTCCTCGCTCTCTGGGATTTCTGTGTTCTTGAAGCTCTTTAATAGTTAAGGTGCTTTCAACTGCAGACATTGGAAGCTCAGCTGCAGCTAACTAAGACAACACAGCAGTGTGTTATGTCACATCACAGGAAGTGCAGAGGTAGAACGGTCCATGAATCAGCAGCTCAGCAAAGTCATCGGAGACCCAGGATCTGTTCACATCTCCACTTTACCATTCTCAGCAGTTACTTCAGCCCCAGTGGGAGGTATATAAGATGGCTGGAAACATCCAGGCCTCACTTCCAGACAGGGGAAGGAACAGCCTTTTCTTCCTATGGTTCTGCCTTAGGAGAGAGGAAGATACACCAAAAAGACCCCCAGCGTACTTCCCAGGCATCAGTCAGCTAGAATGCAAACACCTGGTTGTCTCTAAGCCAACCATTCATAAAGGGACAGGGAGGAGGCCCTTAGAACATGAGCCCATCAGAGCTGGGAGTAAGTCTGCTTCTTGGGCCACACGTGCTGCAAGGCAGGGCGGGGTGGAGATTGGAACAAGATTTGGTTCCTGTTAAGAAAGGGGGATGGGGTGAATGCTGTCCACCCCAAGCTTTGTCCTGAGAGACAGTACACAGTGATAACTATAATTGCCATCACCCAAGGGAAGAAGGGTGTGAGGAGATAGTTATACTTAAAACAAAATAAAAGCTTGCAATAATTTCTCAGGCTCCAGATGCTCTTTATTACATAATGGTGATCATAAAAGGCCTTAATGGGTATGATTCTCCCGGAATTTCCACTCCCTCTCAGAAGCAGGGCTGGGGAGGTCTTTGCATGCCAATGAGCAGGTAATTGGAGCCACAAAGAAAGAAGATGGTTCAGTAACTTCCTGGCTCAGCTCTTGGAGGGGGAAAAAACCAAAGAATGTCCTAGAAATGCCCAGGTCCCTTCTGGCTAAATGTGTAGGTCCACAGTGAGTGAGGAATTGAGCCCAACAGGATTTTAGGTGCCAGTGAGTTATTTCTTTACCTTCATCCAATCTTTCCATTTATTCCATTTATTAATTCAGTTATTAATTCAACAACCTTCATGGAGTTCTACTTAACTGGTGATCATTATAGGCTTTGGAGATACCAAGATAAGTAAGACAGTATTGATCTCTCACTCATCCTCTCTCTCTCTCTCTCTCTCTCTCTCCCCCCCCCCCCTCAGTCTTGGGTAGGCCAGGTGCGGTGGCTCACGCCTTTAAATCTAGCACTTTGGGAGGTCAGAAGTTTCAGAACAAGCCTGGCCAACATGGTAAAACCCCGTCTCTACTAAAGAAAAAAATACAAAAAAAAATTAGCTGGACGTGGTGGCGGGCACTTGTCATCCCAGCTACTCGGTAGGCTTAGGCAAGAGAATTGCTTGAACTCGAGAGTCAGAGGTTGCACTGAGCCCAGATCACACCACTGCACTCTAGCCTGGGCAACAAGAGCAAAACTCTGCCCTGAAAAAAAAAAAAGTCTTGGTTAATTATGAATTGTCTGGAGTTAGACTCAGATTCAAATCCTGGCTCTGATACTGTCTAGCTGGATTTTATTACTTTATCTCTTTCTCCCTCCTTTCCTCCCATCCTCTTTTTTCACACCTGAAAATGAATATATATATATATATATATATATATATATATATATATAGCCAACCCCAGTGGGTTGCTATCAGGATTAGTTGAGGTAGTGTTAGCACAGCATACAGCTGAGTATTCCCTGGCAAAAAGTAGGTGCTCAATACATGCTTGCTATTGTTATGATAAGAATTATTATTATTAAGCTGTGCCCCCATCCCACATGGAGCTCAGAATCTAAACCTAATGTTACAGGAAAATGCCCATGATCAGAACATTTGAAACTAATCAATGGTACTCTCTTTTTGGGGGGGCGGGCCCTCCATGATTTAAAATTTAAGGAAAAGCACCCGTTTATGGAGCAACTGCAGGTCTGTGTGAGAGAGGATTAGGCGTGGTGTTTTGTTCAACTCTCATAGCAACAGAGTGCAGCAGAATTTTACTATTATTCTCATTTTACTGATGAGAAAACTGAGACAAAAGTGGTTAAACCAGTAGCCTGAGGCTGTACATTTTTCTTTTTACTAAGGGTGGAAAGATTCACCACTGATGGTTTAATTGTTTCAAAAGGTTGTGTTTTCTCCCCTCCTACTTTGCAATTTTAAAGTAATCATTTATATTTAAGAGGTAAAGTCCCCCCTTCCCTTCCAAATATCTCTCTGTATTATCTATGAAATATGCACAACATCTACTTTCCTTTTTTTTCTGCAAACCAAAAAAAAAGTTATGAAATCATCATTATGTTGAATACCAAAATTCTAGAAATTCCTTGCCAATTATATGTTCACAGTACTCTTTGTATGGAGGGTTCTCCCCCAATAAAAGGGAAGGGCAAACTTTTGAGCATTTTCTTGAAGAAGCATTTCTATCTTTGGAAGAATAGCAATCCTTTACCACATCTGTATTCCGGAAAATACTTTTGGACTATTAGCACCTGAGGAAGGTACACTAAATCTCTAAAGGATTAAACTTTCCAGCTTCCTATAGTGATAATTCTATTGCAAATTTCCAAGCTCTATAGGTCCCTGGCAACATTCACTGTTCTGGAATATCTGCCGGGAGTCGGGTAGATGAATACAACGGTTTGTCAAGACCATTTCCTTTTTTGCTTGCTTTTCTTTTGAGTCAGAGTCTCACTCTGTCACCCAGGCTGGAGTGCAGTGGTGTGATCTTGGCTCCCTGCAAACTCCACCCCCTAGGTTCAAGTGATTCTCCTGAGTACCTGGGATTAGAGGTGCCTGCCATCATGCCCAGCTAAGTTTTGGATTATTAGTAGAGATGGTATTTCACCATATTGGTCAGGCTGGTTTTGAACTCCTAACCTCAGATGATCTCCCACCTCGGCCTCCCAAAGTGCTGGGATTACAGGCGTGCACAAGCCCCTGTGCCCAGCCAAGTGCTTCTTTTTCTACTTCTTGTAGAGCCTATGGAATATGTGACATAATATTTGAGTCCCACCATTACACTATCCAAAGTACAACTGGATTTTAATAGGTAATTTGGGTTTGAAACGGAGGTGACTTATCTCAGATGACCACAGGAGAACTCAAAATAGGAAGAACTCTCCCTTAACTCCAGACTCACATTATTAACAGCTTGTTGTACTGGATATTCCCAGATCATTCAAATTCAGCAAGCCCTAGTTTGATTTCCCCGTCTCCCCACATACATCTTATGAGCCTCCTGCATTGCCTCCTCCATCAACAGTCAGTACTTCCCACCCTGGCCCCCACAGAGGAAGCCTGGGAAGCATCCTAGTCTTCTCCCCTCTTTTACCATCCCAAATCTGAGTCTGATAAATTCATCTTCCTAACTGTTAAGACCCAGAGTGTTGTAGCCTGGAGCGTATGGGTCAAGAGTCCAGTGGTGTTTCTTTACCATGGACATGGAAGTTCTAGAATGCAAAAATAAAAAGCTTAATAATAAACGGAGCAGCAGAAACAGGTATTTCAAACACCAAAGAGCTGAGAACATGTTTGCAGGTTGTTACATGCTGAGCACTAGTTAACAGTGAAGGAGATGAACTCCAGTGTTTCATTTTTCATGGGGGTGTAAGCCATGGCTCAGGTGACATAGCAGGTACAGTGAATACTGTGGCTGTCAGCCTCTTCTCTAGGCATTGACAATGGTGTAACTTGAGCTTGGGCTCTCTCCTTGTGCTCCCACAACCAGTGGGCTTGTCCTGATCAGAGCCCTTAAAAGAGGATTTTACATATCCACTTACTTTTCTGTCTCCTTATCTAAACTTGAGCAACTTGAACGCAACAGCTGTGTCTAATATATGTCACATCAGTAAGTCCTGGTACAGTTGGCAACAGAGTCATTTAGTGGGTGAATTACTTTCTTGTGGCTGCCATAAGAAGTGACCACACACTGGGAGCTTCAAGACAACAGAAATTTATTTTCTCATGATTCTGGACCCCAGTTATCTGAAATCAAGATGTTATCAAGGCCCTGCTTCCTCCAAGTGCCATTGGGAAGAACCCTTTCTTGCTTCTTCCTGCTCCTGTTGGCTCCTGGCATTCCTTGGCTTTCAGCGTCACTTCAATCTCTGTCTTTGTCTTTACGTGGCCTTTTTTCCTCTGTGTGTGTGTGTCTCTGTAATCTCTCCTCTTCTTAAAAGGACGCCAGCCATTGCAGTTATTGGATTAAGGGTCCACCCTAAATCCAGTGGAATATCATCTTGAAATCTTTAAGAACCTATTTCCAAATAAGGTTACATTCTCACGTTCCAGGTGGACATGAATTTTGAGGAGCACTCTTCAACCCACATACAGCAAATATACAATAAATAGTGTAACTGCCATGATCCCCCTCATCTAGACATATTCCTTTATTATATATGTTCATTGAACCACGATCCTTTCTTTCAATTCACAAGCTTCATGAGAGTAGGGGCAATTGTGAATCTCACTCAACCTCATTATTTTATTCCTAGTACTCACTACAGTGCCTCTCACGTAGGACACAATAAACAACTCTTGAATGAATAAATGGCTGAATTAATAAACAAAAAATGAATAATCACTGACATAAATATGCTGCAGTTCTGATCCTGAGCTAGGAGGTTCCAACTAAGGCCTCAGAAGCTCTGGCTGCAGAGCCAGCCTTTACACAAGGTTCAGCTGGCTCTCTCTGGAACTGGTTGAGTTTGTTTAATCATATTATACAGTGTGCATGTTTTACATGATCAATATATGTCACCCTAAGTGAACATGTCACCCAGCCTAATGGCTTCTGCAGGAACAGTTTATTGGGGTTGGCATTCTCCTTTGTAGATGCTTGCTCCAGCGAGGGCAGCAACAATGGGCCCAGGACCCTCAGTGCCCCTTGCCTCCCTTGTGCTGTTTTTTGCTAAATGAAATATGACAGGAGAGTGGCTTCCAGTAATTGCAATAATTGACTGTAGAGCCCATGATTATGTCATTAGCTCCTCTCCGGTTAACGGGTTATGATTGTGGCCATATTTCTCTGCTTTGGAGACCATCAAAATTGCATGAAGGGATGATCAGGATGATGGGGAACTGTCTTCCCCACTCCTCCCCACTAGACTGTAAGTTTTATCACACTAGGAAAATGTTTACAAAGGAAGGGCTATAGTAAGAAGGCCTGGGTCCTAGTTCCAGATTGACCACTTATTACCATGTGTTCACTGACAAAAGTTTTTTGTTTTTTTTTTTTTTTTTTGAGATGGAGTTTCGCCGTTGTTACCCAAACTGGAGTGCAGTGGCACGATCTCGGCTCACTCTAACCTCCGCCTTCTGGGTTCAAGCAATTCTGCCTCAGCCTCCCGAGTAGCTGGAACTACAGGCATGCACCACCATGCCCAGCTAATTTTTTATATTTTTAGTAGAGACAGGGTTTCACTTTGTTGACCAGGATGGTCTCGATCTCTTGACCTCGTGATCCACCCGCCTTGGCCTCCCAAAGTGCTGGGATTATAGGCATATAAAAGTTTTTAACTCTGAGATCTCTGATGGTCAACTCCCAGGGTTGTGGGGATGGGGAGATGAGAATAGTCCATTCCCTCCCTACCACATATGGTGATTTAGAACACCCAGATATGCAATTCTGCACATTACTAACATAATAGAATTCATATTATTAAAATGCTTGCATTCCACCTGTTCCTAGAGTGGGAAAGATCGCCCAGTGTTTACAATGAGCCTACCTGGACATTACTCAGCTGTTAGTTTCTTGGATAATTATAAGAAACAGAGACGGCTGGGTGTGGTGGCTCACATCTGTAATCCCAGAACTCTGGGAGGCCAAGGCAGGCAGATCATGAGGTTAAGAGATCAAGACCATCCTGGTCAACATGGTGAAACCCCGTCTCTACTAAAAAAAAATACAAAAATTAGCTGGGTGTGGTGGTGCGCATCTGTAGTCCCAGCTACTCGGGAGGCTGAGGCAGGAGAATCAATTGAACCCGAGAGGCAGAGGTTGTAGTGAGCCAAGATTTCACCACTACACTCCAGCCTAGCGCCTGGTGACAGAGCAAGACTCTGTCTCAAAAAATAAAATAAAATAAACAGAGACAAGAGAATATGGTCAGCAGTTGATAAACTGGACTTCAGAATGTCTTTTATTCAGATCGGGAACCTATGCTGGCAACTCTTTCCCTGACAAAGCACTTTTTCTTCTAAAAATGCAGAAAAGGTTATCAGTGAAGGGAACATGACAGAAATCAACCAACCAGAGATGGCAAATATATATTCATCACTCATTGCTCTATGTCCTCTTCCTGGGCCTCTGGCAAGTATTACAGAAAATAATCGTTCTTTTTCCCATGGAGCTTTGAAATGAGTGGTACAATGAAGAGTGTTTAACAATCCACTTTTGGTGAGGCTGAGGTGAGCTCTGGTTTGTAGCTGGCAGATACCCATGGTGTAAATTTTCTCATCATGGCTGGCATCAAGCTACCAATGTGGCATTGCCAAATGCAGAGTTGGTAAGTGATGTGATCGGTCAGCTCTCCTGAGCCTGTCTGAACTGACTTTCCCACACCATTGAAATCTTTTTCAATACAAAGTTCCAGAGATCCACATCCAACCATTCAGAATTGCCACAGGAAAGCGAAAAGATTTTGCCATCTTTTTTAACCCTCAAATTTTACAGATAAACAGACAGAGTTACAGAGAAGAGAAAGAAAGTGTACAGAAATCACACAGCAAGTCAGGGAGCTAAAACTCCAGTGTCCAGCATCAACATCTTTCCTCTGTGTGACACCTTTCCAGAGGCTGCATGGGAAGATAGGATGATTCTACACCACCTGGCCAACAGTGGTTCAGAGAAAGATTTAGTACGGTTGCCAGATATCTTAACATCTCTTTATGTATTTAAGCCTAACAACACCATGACATAGGTACTATTATTATACCTATTTGACAGACAAGAAAATAAAGGCTTAGGGAAGTCACATAGCTTTCCTGAGGTTGGAGGGTAGGTGCTGGAGCTATGAAAATCATACTTCAATCATACTAGCCTTAGGTAGCTTCTGACATGACTCCAATAATTCCCACCACCTGGTGTTTGTGGTCTTTCACAATTCCCTCCCTTTGAGGGTAGACTGGATCAAGAGACCTGCTTCTAATAGGCAGAATACAGAAAGGCAATGAGATGTCTTTTCTATGATTAGGTTACAAGAGACTGTGACTTCCATCTTGCTGGAATATAAGTCATTCCTTAGCGTCCACAAGGGATTGGTTTTAGGACCTCCATGGACACCAAAATCCACAGATGCTCTCATATAAAATGGCCAGGTATGTGGATATAACTTATGCACATTCTCTCACATTTTAATCATCTCTGGAGTACTTATGTATAATACTGAATACAAGGTAAATGCTATGCAAATAGCTGTTATACTGTATTGTTTTTATTTGTATTATGTTTTATTGTTGTATTACTTATTTATTTATTTTTTTTTAGTATTCTTGAATCAGAGTTGATTGAATCTGTAGATGTAGTGCCCACAGATACATAGGGCCACCTTCATTCTCTCTTCTCTCTTCTCTGTTGCTTACTTTGATGAAGGAAACAACCATGTTGTAAGATACTGTATGTAGTGGCCCACATGCTAAGGAACTGAGAAAGACATCTGGCCAATGGCTCTTGGGGAATTGAGAGCTTAGTCCAATAACCTGTAAAGTTTTTAGTTGCCAACAACCACATTGGTGAGCTTGGATTTTTACCCAGCCAAACCTTCAGATGAGGCTGCAACCTCAGCAAATGCCTGGATTTCAGCCTTTCAAGAAACGCTCAAGACAAGGGTATCATCTAATTTATGCCAGGATTCCTGACCCACTGAAACTGAAATAATCAATGCTGTTATTTAAGCTGATATATATTGAAGTACTTTGTTAGTAATAGATTACTAATATAGCACTAGTCTGCCTAGAGTTAACCATCCAAATAGGATAAGTTGGGTAACCATGTTACTTAGGTACACTAAAATTCAGTCTTTTCTTTTTTAAAATTGGGGGTAGGAGGTTTTACAACAGAACCTGGTATACAGGTAAAGGGTTGTTGGGAAATAGAATGAGGTAATAAGAAGAAACTGCTTAGCACACAAATCAAAAGCATCAAAAATATTGCTGGAAACCAATTTCTAGTCTCGAATCCTTGAATATAAACATAATGGGAAATAAGAGGTAAGGGAGATATGAGATGAGAGGAACCAGGAGGGATTCCTTATTTTCATGAGCAGGACAGAAGTGAGTGAGTGGTGTTTGAACTTAAGGCATAGGTCCAGAGAAGATTCTACAGTGTGTTAAGACACTGGGAGATGTTGGGATAGATAATGTCTACAATGCAGGCAAAGACAGCACCATTTATTCTCCATAAAACTCTCAGCAGGCTGTGTACTTTTCCTCAGAAAAATAAAACTAACTGGTAAATAGATGTCATTTTACATACCATGTAACCACAGGATATAATTATCGACTGCACTCATCCACACATCACAGAGGAGTGAAACGTGTTAGGCACAGCCTTCTCAGCCCACCAAGCTTGCGTGTGAACTCCGTGCATCTCTTCTGATGCCACTGGCTGACAGTTTAACTTACACATCTACTAAAAGTATTGAGAGCCCTTGGTCAGCATATCTCAGCTGAAATAATAGTCACAAAAAAAAACTTTTTTTACAAAGCAGAAATTATATTTTTTCTGGTTAGATAGGGATGGGAGATGACCTTTTAGATCCCAGATTATAATATCTTGGTGGCTAAAAAAGCAGACTGGAGAGTAACCTGTCTGGGTTTAAACATAGCCACATAATTTTGCCAACACTGTGTCCCTCAAAAAGTAAATCTACCTCTCTGAACCTCAGTTTTCTCAACTGAAAAAAGTGATAACACTCCCTAACTTCACTGTGGTTTTAATAATGAAATGAGTTTGGGTATACAAAAGCTTAGTGCGATAGTTGGTATATGGGAGGGAGGCCAATGAACAAGCATTCTGCTTCATTTTGTTTGTTTTATTATAACCATGAAAACAAAATTCAATACATTAAAAAAAAATTCTCAAGGTCAGTGTGTTTGCAGTCTGTGATTTGCAGAATAATGTTAACATTGTTGAACATTGAACAAAAAATTAGAAAAGATAGAAGAAATGAAAGAGGAAGGAATTTCTTTCTATTTTATTTTGCTTATTCTTATTTACTATGGTTTTATAGTCAAATGAGTGTATAAAAACATGGACATTAATATAAAAAATTTTAAGAAAGATTTTATTTTATTGTAGGATTTTTCAGAAACTTTGCAAATTTGCATGTGACTTCTCAAGAGAATAAAGTGTGTGATGTTTTTATAATTTATTTCAACACAGAAACTCTTTTTTTTCCTCCCTAGAATTCATATTAATATATTACAGAAATCTGTTTTAGAGGGCATACTTTAGAAACCATTGCTGTGGAATTATCACAGCCCAATCAGACATTCTCCACTAGAAATTTCTGGTCATCCGTAGCTACGTTCCACATAACCAGAGCAGTAAGTAGGAACTATTCTGTGATTTGTTTTATTCTCTTTCCATACTTTCAGTCCTACCAAAGCCATCTAAATTTTTGGACCATCAGATAGCCCGTTTTTGTTAGCTGTTCCCTTGGCTGTGCTGCAGAAAGCCTGAATTTCCACTTTGATTTTTGCATTTACTGCATTAAATCTCTCTGCTACCCTCTTCCCTCTTCTTTAGCAGGGCTCCCAGTGCTAAATGGGCAGTTTTCTCAGGATTCTGACTTGGGGATAGAAGCCATCCACTTTCCTGGTCTCTGTCCTTGTATAATACAATTAACTTTGAAACATCTGAGTCCACAAAACTTTGGTCTTCCTAGACATTGATCCAGAGTGTGATTCTGGTTGAACACCTTCAGCAACAAGATTCCAGATATGATAAGTTCTGCTCCTTAGAGAGAAGGGACTAGTGGCCCAGGATGAAATGCATGCATTTCTTCATGAAGATGGAAATTACTCCTCCAGCTAAGTGTCTCTTCAGAATAAACCTGGAGACTCCAAAGTGTCAGTCAGTTGCTTCAACAACAGCTGACAGCAGAAACCAGAATTGCCCCTTGTAGAACGGGTCCATGACTGAACCCAAGAAATGTTCCTGCCATAGCCTCAGATTCTTTTTTTTTAACCTCCTGAAGCTTTCTCCCTATATATATTTTTTCTCCCTATATTCTGATCTACCCCAAGTTGTTTTCCCATATCTCTTCTCAGCTGACTGTCAGCTAATCCCTAAAAGTGTTAAGCTGCTTGCTTTAGTGTAAACTGATTTAAAAGAAAAGATGCTAGCTAAACAGGCTAAACATTATCAGAGAATCATACATTTTAGACAGGGTACTTCAAGACTGATAAGCCCTAAACCTCCCATAAAGACAACTGTGGCACAGAAGAAAGAGAGGAAAGAGTGATAAGTTGAAATCCTGGTTCTGCCAATTTATTTCTTCAGTGTGCATTTATTTACTAAATACGTACTGAGAACAAGCTCTGTACCAGGCATTATGTTGGGTGCTTAGAGAGGTGAACAAAAAATCCAGCCACCAACCTCGTTGTGGTAGGCTTTACCAAGCTAAATTATTATATGATTATAAAATTGCGATAAAGCTACGATGAAAAGAATAGGATGCAGTGATAGGAAATATGTAGAATGTCTTAATGCAGACAGAATGGTCAAGGAAGTTCTCTTTGAGTTAGTGGCACTGAAGCTGAAACTTCAAGGATAAGAAAGGAAGAGCTATGCAGCTGTGCAGAAAGAGTCGGGAGGAGGGGTTTCGAGGTGAAGCAGCACATTTGCAAATGAAATAAGAAAAGAAAGAGATTGGCTTGTTTGAGGGAGTGAAAGAAAGCCAATATGGATGTAACAAACTTAGTGAGGGAGGGAGTGCCAGAAGATGAACTTCATGGCTCAGCTATCTTTGATAGAACAATGCTACATAACAAACAACTACAAGTTCCAGTGGTTTTTGACAGTATATTTATTGTTTATGTATCTGGGGTCAGCTTGGGATCAGCTTTAAGTTCTGTTTCACAGGTCTCTTATCCTCTAGCAGTGTAGTCCAGACATGGTCTTCAGACAATGGCAAAGGCACAAAGATGCACAAAAAGCAGGCAATGCCCCTGCAGGCTTAGACTTGGAACCAGCATACCATTATTTTATTAGTAATGCACATCACAAGTCTGATCTCTGAGTCAGCACAGGCAGATATGGTATATTTACATGGCAAAGGGTCTGCACACCAGAAAGTGTGGAGAACTGAGGGCATTGTTGCACCTTCCACAATTAGAGAAACAGACAGATAGAAACCATTCCAATTAAGTCTTTAAAGGCCAACTTTAGATTTTATTATAAGTACTATGGAAAGCTATTAAAACTGGCTATCTAATGACCATGTGACCTTGGACAAATTCTCTGTGCTCTTGAATATTTGTATCCTCATCTATAAAATGCATGTGTGTTGTGGATGAGGAAGGGGCTGATTCTCAAGTAAGATACTCAAAGTCATTGAGCCTTGTAATATTTATGTTTAAAAAATGAACTAATCATATATATAATATCATAGGATTATTGTGATAATTAAATAAGATTATGAATGTGAAATTGCTGTGTAAAGTGTGAAATGCTCTGCATTCATCATTTCACATTATTCATATTATTTAGAGAAATTCCACAAAATGAGATTAGCATTTCATAGATGAGGAAGCTGAAATTTGGGGTTGTTAAATAACATGTATATTGTCCACAGTGAGGAAAAGAGGAGGAGCCAGGGTGAAACACTCATTTGTCTGATTCCAAAGCTCCAAGTCTTCAATTAACTATAAATTAAATAAGTTGCTTCCCTGTATGAAGAATTGGCCGCAGTAGTGCCTTTAACAAAGATTACTGGCTTTGTAGGAAGTGATGGGTGTGATTTAGACCTTTCCCAGATGGTGCTGAGCTCAGCAATAGTTTCTTATCCCAGGCAGGCCAGTGGCCAGGATCTAATTCACCAGGGGCCATCTCAGCTGATTGGTTCATCAATAACCCATTATCTCTGCCATTGTAAATATCTCGGAAAGAATGTGACTTTCAGGGAAGAATACCCAAGCACACCCAGGCTGCAGCCTGTCCATACCACGGATGTCCAGGAAAGAAAAGAAATATATGCCCCTTCTGGCTTTACATGGCAAAATGTTAAAAATCCCCCTGCAGTCTCTGACAAGGGGGTACTGGTTGGAACCATCTGAAGATAGGATCTTTCTTTAAGGAATATGTCATATTTGCTACTCCAGGACTCTGGAAGGATAGAAATAATTGTCATAAAATAAAGCAATGGCTTCCGTCCCTGGACCACAGAGCAGCAGAGGGCTGAATGCATAAGAAGCAACCAGTGATCTTGTCTGTAAATCTGATTCTCTGAATTTGTCCCTAGACATTCTCATTTAGGAGATCTGGAGTTAAGCCCAGAATGTGGGGTTTTATTTTCACCCAGTGATTCTGATGTTCTGATGCAGAGCCAGGTTTGGAGACCACTAATAAAATCCAGTTTTCATTTAACAAATACAGCCAGATAATCTATTGTGAGTCAGACCCTCCTGTTGGGTACTTAGACAGAGATGAATTAAACACAGCCTCTGAGCTCAAGGATCTCACAGATCAGTTGGCAAGACAAATACATGGCATGTAGTGAAAAGGTATCATCTGCGCTTACCTAGGTTTATTACACCAAGACACCCCAGCTGCACGAATAAGACAGCCCATTGGTGGTCTGTTTCCCCCACACATTCCCCAACTCACTCAGCTTTCATTTTCATTAAATACTTTCCTCTTCACTGCTTTGTCTTATCCTTCACACATGATTCCACGTTTCTGACCACGGCTTCTCATTCGAATGGTAATTTGGAAATTCTCACTCTACATTCTCACTCTGGCTGACTGGGACAGACATTCTATTCAGTCCTAATCAATACAGAAGAGTGTTCTACTACTGTGCTTCCCACTCCACTTCTGTACAGGGAAGAAATCCCAAGATACCCTTGAGCCCGAAAACAGGTAGAAATAAGTGCCACAGAAGCATACAAGAGGCGTTGGTACATTCTTTCTTACCCAGATGTAGAGAAAGCCATTATCCCTCACTCAACACTAAAAGGATTATGGACATGAACACGATCGTACTTGGTGATGATAGTCCATTTTGTTAACTACAGAGAGGCTTTGTTTTATCCAAGCTGTAGAATAATTTGGGAGATAAGGTAGACATTTTTCTTTGGAAGCAAGTGGATTTTTGTCCGGGCATTTACCATTCTCAAAAATAAGGCCCTTTACAACTTTTAGAAAGTATTGCCCTCTGCTTAGATGCCATGTAAGAGCTGGGCCCGGAGAGAGGGGAGGTACAGGTGCTGTCTGGATATCAAAGCAGGAAGCAAACTGGAGAGGTCACTGAAGTCTTTTTTTTTTTTTTTTTTTTTTGAGACAAAGTCTTCCTCTGTCACCTAGGCTGGAGTGCAGTGGCATAATCTCGGCTCACTGGAACCTCCGCCTCCTGGGTTTAAGCTATTCTCTTGCCTCAGCCTTCCAAGCAGCTAGGACTACAGGCATGCACAACCACACCCAGCTAAGAAGTCATTTTTTTAACCCATGTTGGGTTTCCACCTGATGCCAAGCATCAAGTACAAGGGTGCTTACTGCAATGAGTTTGTAACAATAAAAATTTGAAAGAAAGCTATGTAAAGCAGATTTATTAATATTTGCTACATATAGAGAGTAAAATAAATGCATGCAACTGTTTAAAAAGAATTAGATCTCAAAGGTTTACTAACTAAAAAAAAAGATTGGCTGGGTGTCAGTAATCTCAGCAGTTTGGGAGGCTGAGGTGGGAGGATCTTTTGAGGTCAGCAGTTCAAGAACAGCCTGGGTGACATAATGAGAACCCCATCTCTACAAAAAAAATTAAAAATGTTGCCAGATGTGGTGGTGTGTGCCTATAGTCCCAGGCTGAGGTTGGAGGATCACTTGATCCCAGGAGTTCAAGGCTGAAGAGAACTATGATTATGCCACTGCACTCCAGCCTGCAAGCCAGAGCAAAATTCTGTCTCAAAAAAATAGACAAATAATTTTTTTAGAAAGAAAAAGAAAAACATATTCAAAACACTATGTATAGGATGTTTCTATTTGTAGTGAGAAGATAACACACACACAAACACACACACATAAAACCTATTGAGAGTAATTTCTTTATTAAGAGGAACTGTGAGAAAGGGCTGAAGGTGATCTTTACTTTTAAAAACTTTTATATGTATTACTAACTTGTTAAAAAAATAATGGTAACAGGCATTACTTAAGTGGAAAGATTATGGGATTTTGTTTTTAACTTTTTAATTATATGTAATATGTCTCTGTGTATTTTAATAATGGATATATTATTATGTATATATACCAAAGAAAATATCACATATATATAATACTGCATGACATATTAAACTATATTGAACTTACCAGTTTATTTATCTTATTCATTGGAAAGATTATTATCAGTATAATTAGCTTATTATAATTACCCATATTGAAATTATCAGCTTATGTATTTATTAATTGATAAGATTATTGTTCATTGATCTTTCATTGATAACTGGAGCATGTAATATAGTGCTGGAACTTAGCAGGTTACCCAGCAAATGTCTATTATTGCTGAGTCAAAGAGACAGCAGCTCCATTGTTTTATAACAGATCAATTCTCAATGTCACTTTTACGGAGCAAGATTCTTATTTCTTTACATGCTTTTTCTACCATTGCAAGCAGGCAACACTTTTATTCAAGGATTCATTCATCCATCCAACAGACATTTATCATGCTATTCAGGTTCAACAAGAAAAGAACAATAAAGACAGCACAATGAAGTCTCCTGTCTTGCTCCTACACTTGAGCTTCTGGGTTTATGTTCTTTTGGAGAGAAAAAAAATACAATGTGGAAGAAGATTTTGTGTCACCATAAAAGTGATCCCACACCCAGAGGTGACCCTACACTGGTCCAAGCCTAGCATCTGAAACATCAACTTATGCCACTCACATGGAGACAGCAAGGAGGGCTTCTTAGATGAAAGCGGACTATTTTCATGTTATTCATGGAGGAAATGCCATTGACCAGACACACCTCTCCCTTCTACTCAAAAGACAAAATAAAATGACAGTAAAGATTGACAAGGTATTAACAAAAACGACAGAGAATATGAGCTAGAAGATAATGGAAGATGAGAAATAAAAGTGAAGGAAGTTACAACATAAATGTTTGAAGAGGGGATATGTGAGCAGCTAATTCCTCCTAAAAAAAAATCCCTGAGAGTTTCCTACTGGCAAGAATTTTCTACCTAACCTACCTAATCATCTTCCTTAACCTGAGAGCAGTGACGATCGAGGCTGAAAGGAGATAGCTTTTATAGACCATAATTAGACCGTCTGTTTACCCCATACATCTTCATGGCCACTTCTAGAGCTTGAAGTTTCATTTGCTGAAGAAAGTTTACACAGAGCCTCTAGATGCAGGGACGTAGGGCACAGGTAGAGCAGAGTTTCTCCACCTCCAGAACACCAGCCATCGGGTACTCACCTTCCAAAGCAGAAAAATAGAAGCTTTATTTTTGGAGAATCCCAGGGAAGCAAATTCCTGATCTCCATTCTTGACATTTTGGGTCCTTTTGTAAAAAGTATGCAGCACTGCGGTGGCTCACGCCTGTAATCCCAGCACTTTGGGAGGCTGAGGTGGGTGGATCACGAGGTCAAGAGATCGAGACCATCCTGGTCAACATGGTGAAACCCCGTCTCTACTAAAAATACAAAAAATTAGCTGGGCACGGTGGCGCGTGCCTGTAATCCCAGCTACTCAGGGGGCTGAGGCAGGAGAATTGCCTGAACCCAGGAGGCGGAGGTTGCGGTGAGCCGAGATCGCGCCATTGCACTCCAGCCTGGGTAACAAGAGCGAAAACTCTGACTCAAAAAAAAAAAAAAAAAAAAAAAGTATGCAGCACTGAATGATTAAAGTGAAACATGCCAGATAACCACAATCCTCTCCCCACCATCGATGCAGAGTTTTTTGTTTTTGTTTGTTGTTGTTGTTTTGAGATGAAGTCTCATTCTGTCGCCAGGCTGGAGTGCAGAGGCACCATCTCGGCTCACTACAACCTCCGTCTCGTGGGTTCAAGCAATTCTCCTGCCTCAGCTTCCCAAGTAGCTGGGATTACAGGCACCCACCACCATGCCCTACTAATTTTTATATTCCTAGTTGTGACGGAGTTTCACCGTGTTGGCCAGGCTGGTCTCAAACTCCTTACCTCAGGTGATCCATCTGCCTCGGCCTCCCAAAGTGCTGGGATTGCAGGCATGAGCCACTGTGCCTGGACCATGCAGAGGTTTTTTAATGCATTCCTAAATATATGAACTTTCTTTCAAGGACCAGCAGACATTAGAAAAAAGCCTTTGGAGTGAAAGAATGGGGCCCTAATAAAAGGACTCAGAGAGAAAAAAAACAAATAATCCAGGGAGAAAAAGAAATTTACAAGTAAGTTATCTCCAAAAGATAAGAACAAGATATTACATCTGTAAAGCAAGAAAAAAATAGGTGAGTGCAGGGAACAGAATCAAAGAACCCAAATAAAGTGAACATGTTTTAAATACAATAGAAAAATTTTTAGAAGTCAAGAGTGTTTACAGAACAAATTCAAATAAATTTCCAGAACATAAAATAAAAGGACAGAAAATAGAATATTTGAGTTAAGCATATGTTTAAAAACTCAGAAGGAAGTCTAATATTCAAATAATAGATGTTTCAGAAATAATTAAAATTGGGAGGGAATTATCTAAAAACAACAAAACACACTTTCTAGAACTGAAAGATGTGTGTTTTCATGTTAAGTGTGTCCATCTTCAGCTAAGGAAGAAGGAAAAAAGGAGAGATGGAAGAATAAGGGAGAAAGTGAGAGAATCTAATTATTGTATGTTTACTATTACAAAATTGCTATTACTTATGTTATTATTAAGTTATTGTTACCTCACCAGAGGAAAACATCTAAATGAGTTTCAACCCTATTTTAAAGATTGTGAGTAAAAATATAAATTATTGTGTTAGCATAAATTTTACTTTGAAGACCAAGAGGAAGGTATCAGCTGGAACTGATCCACAATGAGAGATGCAACTGCCTGACAAGGGACATAAACCATGAAAGAAAAGAAAGAAAAGAAACAAACTTCAGACGTGAATCCAAAAAAATGGAGCAGAAAAGATGATTCAACTATGGGAATTGAGGCATGACTGTGCTACTTCCCACAAGGGCAGATCTATGTGTCTGGGTGAGTAACAGCAGGGATTCATTTATACTGTGAAAGCTAACAATTCTCCCCTTAATGTCAGAATTCCCTGTCCACAAAGAGCTGAAATGTCATGGGAGGACCCATACGCAGAGATGGGAGGCTATGATTTGACAAGGACAGAAGTGGAAGCATACAAAATCATTGTCGGGAAGAGTGGTCCATCCACCCTCCTTGAAGAACTAGAATCTTTCTACTGAAAGAGTTTCATGGGAAAAGAAGAAATTGGCCAAGTGGGAGGAGCTGACATCATATCTGTGGCTGATGGGAGTACAAATTTGAATGCACAGGATCATGGAACAGGAGAGACAGAATAAAGAGATGAAAATCGGGCTGTAGACAGACTACGAGGATCTTGATTTTCACATTTTATAATGGTAACTGCTAAAGTTTCTTCCAGTCATACTACAGGGCAGGTATTAGGCTAAGCACTTATTTTATTTAATATTTGTTCCTGAGTTATTTGCCTCAGACCACTTTATAGACTGAGAAACTGCCATGCAGAAACAACAAATATGTATTCTATAAGAGGTAAGAAGGCCGGAGCAATTCATAAATGCAAGATGGGTTATTTCAGAGAGTCAGAAATATTTGGAATTTAAAACTGGATTTTGGGGCTGGGTGCGGTTGCTCATGGCTATACTCCTAGCACTTTGGAGGCCGAAGCAGGCGGATCACTTGAGGTCAGGAGTTCGAGACCAGCCTGGCCAACGTGGTGAAACCTCATCTCTACTAAAAATACAAACACTGTAATCCCAGCTACTCAGGAAGCTGAAGCTGGAGAATCGCTTGAACTTGGGAGGCAGAGCTTTCAATGGACCAAGATCATGCCACTGCACTCCAGCCTGGGTGATGGAGCAAGACTCAGTCTCAAAATAAAATAAAATAACTGGATTTTGGGAGGAACAGTTGTACCCCTGCTACCACTCTCAGGAGCAGAGTCTAGAATGTACAGTCCTGCATGGCATTTCACCAGCCTGATTCTTGTTAATTAGCGCTCAAGTTAATTTCATCTTATTCCCTGACACAGGGAAAAGACAGGGAAAATGGAAGTGGCTCTCAGTTTTCACAAGCATTGCCTGGATTCGAGCTTTTCAACAGATCATACATTGCAAGAAGCGAACTGGACAGATTGACTCTCTGGGCTGTTGGAGCTGGAGAAAGTTCAATAAGTCAGCTGTCAGTGCAGGGTCCCTTACAGGCTCAGGAATTTCAATTTCAAAGTACAAGAGATTGAAGTCTCGAAACACAAGATCATCAAAAGCTAATGATTCCTGAATTCTGCTGGGGGCGTGGAAGCAGGTGAAAAACAGTGGTTATCAGAAGGGTGCTCAGGAGCCGAGACACTTCTTGCACAGGATTAATTTTGCAGGCGTTTCGAGGAAAGAAAGGAGCTTGAATGTGAGGGGTGGGACCCCTGAGATATTTCAAAGGCATGGGAAGGGCCTTGTATTCATACCCACTCTTGTTTCCGTTCCTCCCTGGCCAAATAGGTGAATCTCCAAAGAGAAAACAGAATCACTGAAAAGGCAGGTGACCCACAGCAAGAGTAGAGCTCAAGCTGTCTATTACAGAACAAAGCCTTATTGCATGGGAGGGTTTTCCAGACACTGAACCTTTGTATGGTACAGGCTTGAGGTTTTTATGTTCTAAAGATAAGTTGAACATTCATCTTGTTTCCCCAGAACAGCCCCCCTTTTATGCCCGCTGTCCCACTCATGTCAATAGTGAGCCTTTCACTCTCAAATGGATTCCAGTTTGTTTCGCTCAGGATGATGTTACTTTCTGTTGAACGTTATTCATTCTTTGCTATTGCTAAGTACATATAAAAATGCATACCACATGATTTCATTTAGATGAAGATCATGCACAGGCAGTGTTAATTTATGATGACAGAAATGAGAAAAATGGTTACCTTTTGGTGGGTAGGGAAGGTGGCCAGGAACTGCGAAGGGTAATGTTAGAGCTTTCTGGGCTGATGAGAATTGTTTTCTGTATTGCTCTGTGTGGTTGCTACATGGGTTAATATATATGCAAAAATGCATCAAGATATACAGTGAAGATTTATACATTTACTCTATAGAAATTTCACCTGAATGAAAAGTGTCTTGGTTTAGACAATATATGGCCACTTTAAT
The DNA here is from genome assembly GCA_031835075.1 of Saguinus oedipus. Classification (NCBI taxonomy): domain Eukaryota; kingdom Metazoa; phylum Chordata; class Mammalia; order Primates; family Cebidae; genus Saguinus; species Saguinus oedipus. The sequence goes on from CM063179.1 coordinate 7,489,186, forward strand.
GGAGTCTTCTTTCAGCCAGAAACTTGAGTGGGTTTCTATGCTTGCCAGCTGTTTCTTTAGCTCAGCGGGTGCAGTTTTTCTATAAAATGGGCAGCGCAGTGCTTCCAAGATTTATATACAGAGACTTCAGTCCTGCTCATCGCTCGGGCATTCCCTGATTTTGCATTCAAGTTACGTAAACAAGCAGGTATGAACTCCTGCTGTGTGTGGGACCTATGGGTTGACCAAAAACTTGCAGAAAGTATTTTCAGTTTTCTTCTTTAGGGCAATGCGTTGCTGATATCACCTCCTGTCTCGTGGCCTTATTCTCCTAATATGACTCTGAATGCTGAGAAGAAACTGCAAGGCACCAAGTCAGCGCAGGCCTCAGCATCTGGGAGTATCACTGCCAGGGTCCTGTATCGGGACTGAATATATCTAAAATGCCGCCTACTATTCATACGTGTAATGAGCTCACATCTCCAAGATCAACATCAGAGGCAGCTATTTAAACAGGCATAACAACGGGTTTCAGCCAATGCTTAGGTCACTTAAGGGTTAAAAAATGCCACCCCTTTCATTTTCACAGCTGACCCTATGCAGAAGGCAGGTGCCATTCTCTTTATAGGTTTGGGGAGATCCAGGTATTGGAATGACACGGAGACTTGCACTATCAATAAGAGAAAAAGGAATTGCCAATTTCCTAGGCTCTGAAACCTCTGCACCTAAGCGGCCGCAAGAGGAAAAAGATTAGGGACTTTTCAATTCAAGAAAGAGTGAGATGAACACAGAATAAAGGCAGGGCTTCCAAACGGTACTGGGAGCAGAGGGAAGGAGAGAGCGGAAGAAGGCAAGGCTTGTCAAAAAGCTTGAAAGCCAGAGGAGACTAGCTGGTTCAAAGCAGACCAGAATGTCTGCATCCAAAGTTGGTTAAAGAAAGTCATCCTTAGGCATTGGGAAAATTCAATTTTCATCACAGGCCCTGATGACATTTCCTTTAAACGCCAGATTCAATAGCGAGATACACCTTCAGGGGGAAAATTCTCTACAGTAAGAAGACCAGATAAGGAAACGAGTTAAAAGCTCTTTTTTCTTGCTATGCAAATATTCTCCAGTAACACTAACAAGATAAATTTATTTCTGCAAGATACCAAGTTTTCTCAGTCCCAGGTTTATTTGGGAAGATTTCTATCCACTCTTTGCTTCTAAATTGAACACCTTGTCACCGAAAAATTTAAAGGCATTTTTCTCCAATGGAAAGGTCTGTGTTCAATGTTCAAAATCCAAGGGACAGAACCCCGGTAGCAATTCGGTCTTCGTTATGTCCACAGATCTGGATCAACTGGAAATATCATGCCAAGGTCTCATAGATATGAACCAATGAGTAAATGTCACCTTGCCCACACCTTCTACCCATATGGATAAAAGAGACAGGCCAAGAAAAAAGGGACTCGTGAAAGGTCACTCGATTGGGGACAATACCAGATTGTCCACCATCCATTTCTGCAATCGTTCCACCATGCCGTGAGTCAACAGCAAAGGCAATATTGAGGGATCACCCCTTGGTAAATGTCAGTTCTTGAGCAAACCACTCAGGATGGAGATTTCTTATTGTGGTGGAGCCATATGGTAAGAACATAAAGTCTGGAGTCAGACTCAGACTGAATCTCTGTAACTTTTCTCTCTGTGTCTCATTGGTAAAATGGAAATGATAATTCCTTACTTGCCAGGTGATTATGCGTGTAAGTCAGATAACATGAGCAGAGCACTTAGCACAGACCCAGAAACAGGAGATGGCTGGATTTGCCATCAGCAGTATGAGTTTCCTACAGTTGCTGTGAAAAATTATAACCAATTTCGTGGCTTAAAACTGCAGAAAGTTATCATCTGACACTAATGGCAGTCAGAAGTATGCAAAGCAAAATTCATTTCTTTGCTTTTTCTTTCCAGTTTCTGGAGGTTCCCTGTATTACTTGGCTCATGGCCCCTTCTTCTGTCTTCAAAGCAGCAGCAGAGCATCTTCAAATCTCTCTCTCTCTCTCATATCTCTCTTTCAGTCATACATACACACACACACACACACACACACACACACACACACACACACATTCTTTCCATTATCACATCTTCTTTCCTCTAATTGTGACCCCCCAATCCCTCCTTCTGATAAAGACCGTGTGATCACATTGGACTCACCCAGTTAATCCAGGATAATGCCCCCATCTCAAGATCTTTAACTTAATCACACCTGCTAAGTTCCCTTTCCCACAGGAATCAATAATATATTCACAGGTTCTGGGGATGAAGACATGAATGTATCTGAGGGGGACGTTATTCAGCCTCTCACAACTGTTATTGCTTTTACTGGTGATATGGTTTGGCTCTATGTCTCCACCCAAATCTCACCTTGAATCGCAATCCCCATTATCCCCACGTGTAAAGGGTGGGACCAGGTGGAGGTAAATGGATCGTGGGAGTGGTTTCTCCCATGCTGTTCTTGTGACAGGGAATGAGTCTCACAAGATCTGACGGTTTTATAAGCGTCTGGCATTTCCTCTGCTTGCAGTGACTCCATCCTGACACCCTATGAAGAAGGTGCCTGCTTCTCCTTTGCCTTCCACCATGAGTCTAAGTTTCCCGAGGCCTCCCCAGCAATGCAGAACTGTGAGTCAATTAAACCTCCTTCCTTTATAAATTATCCAGTCTTGGGTATTTCTTCACAGCAGCGTGAAAATGAACTAACACAATTGGGTTGGTGACTTTCCAAGCAATACTACTCAAGAAATCTGGATTCAATATGCTGAGATTATGTTTTTCAAATTTACGTTGGTTTAAAATGTTGGTATTTTTTCATTTACTTTTTTTGGTCTATTGATGTGTAACCTAAAATAGGTCTCTGTTCCACAAGTGGTCACATTGCTCTTCATAATGTAGGGAAACATTCAAAGTGCATAGTTTTTGGTTCTCAGTTGCTTCAAGTTAGGAAAGAGGGATGGGTGATATATAAAGCAGTGGTTGTAAAGAGATGGAAAAAAAGAAGATGGAGGCTCAGCCAGGCACAGTAACCCATGCCTGTAATCCCAGCACTTTAGGAGGCAGAGGTGGCTGGATCACTTGAGGACAGGAGTTTGAGATCAGCCTGGCCAATGTGGCAAAATCCCTTCTCTACTAAAAATACAAAAATTAGCCAGGCACTGTGGCATGTGCCTGCAATCCCAGCTATTCAGGAGGCTGAGGTAGGAAAATTGCTTGAACCTGGGAGGTGTGGAGGTTGCAGTGAGCTGAGATTCGGCTATTGCATTTCAGCATGGGCAACAGAGCAAAACTCTGTCTCAAAAAAAAAAAAAAAAGGACTGGGTGCAGTGGTTCATGCCTATAATCCTGGCACTTTGGGAGGCCGAGGTGGGCAGATCACCTGAGGTTGGGAGTTTGAGACCAGCCTGACCACCACAGAGAAACTCCATCTTTACTAAAAATTGATAAAATTAGCCAGGCCTGGTGGTGCACACCTGTAATTCCAGCTACTCAGGAGATTGATGCAGGAAAATCACTGGAACCTGGAAGGCGGAGGTTGCAGTGAGCCGAGATGACACCATTGCACTCCAGCCTGGGTGACAAGAGTGAAACTCCATCACAAAAAAAAAAAAGAAGAAGAAGAAAAAGAAGAAGAAGACAGAGCCAGGAAGCTTGTCAAAAACCAGTAATTCAGTCACAAAAACATTGAAATGCCACATTTCACCTGATTCCTTAGTTGGCACAAAGAAGTTTTAGTGAAGGATTATAATAACGCCTCTCTGCCATCCTCTCCGCAGTAAGCCCGGAGAAGAGAAAATTAGCTCTGCCAGAAAGTGCCCCTGAAATCCTCTCTCCTTATTCTATTTTGAGCCTTTGCACCAGTTGCCTCCTCCAAAGATAATTTCCCGAGGGCAGCCTCAACCAGAAGAAAATAATTGCATTTTTGCTGGGGTCCATGTTTCTCCAAGTAGATTTGTACTCTCACCCATATTTTCATACTTCTATTCAGAACTGTACGTGGACCATTAAACCCTGTTACAAAGAAAAAAAAGTTAAAATATGAACAGAATCAAACCATGAAGGTAACCTTCAGTTTTAGAATTCAGGGAAAAAATGGGCTTTATGTCAACAGGTCCATCCTTTCAACCAGGGTTTGCCAATTTTTTTTTCATAAGGAGTCAAGTAATCTTTTAGAGATTAGACTACCTGAGAGTCAGTCTAATCCTTTAGACTCTGTGGATCATATGGCCTCTGTCACAGCTACTCAGTCCTGCCTTTGTAGTCTAAAAGCAGCCATAGACCATATGTACGTGAATGGGCATGGCTGTGTTCTAATAAAACGATTTACAAAAACAGGCAGTAAATGGATTTGGCCTGCAAGTTATGGTTTGCCAACTCCTGCTTTAAACTTTTGCAACAGTTAGAGAAGAAAGGAAAAATGAAAACAGAGAGGGAGAGAGGAGGAGACCCAGACTGAAAAAGAACTGGAACATTTATTGGCCTCCCCAGGAGCCAAGTAAGTGACTGAAAATGTGGGTAAATTTCATTCTTGGCTGGGCACAGGGGCTCATGCCTGAAATCCCAGCAGTTTGCAGGGTCGAGGTGGGTGGATCATGAGGTCAAGAAATCAAGACCATCTTGGTCAACATGATGAAACCCCGTCTCTACTAAAAGTACAAAAATTAGCCTGGCGTGGTGGTGTGTGCCTGTAACTCCAGCTTTTCAGGAGGCTGAATCAGGAGAATAGCTTGAACCCAAGAGGCAGAGGTTGCAGTGAGCCAAAATTGCACCACTGCACTCCAGCCTGGGTGACAGAACAAGACTCCGTCTTTAAAAACAAACAAAAAAAATCATTCTTTTCCTTCTAGCTCAGGGCTGGCCTTAGGCAAAATGATAAAGCAGGAGTGCCTCAATTCTGCCCATGCTTTCAGCCTTCCACATTGCATTATGCACCCTGGTGCTCATGGGCTATTACAGTTAGGGGGTACCTAAGAGCTCATTTCCACCCTCCACGTGAAGGGCCCTCCCTTGGTCATTCTGAACAGGGTGGCCACTGAGCCACAGCATGAACACCTCAAGTGCTAAGGGTCTCATTTCCCCAGAAAGTGACTGATTCCAGCAGATAGAATCTGATATGATAGAAAAAAAAAGTGAATTTTTGAGGGAAAAAAACCCAAACAAACAAAAAACCAGAATTCTGAGTCTGTAACTGTCCACCTTTTCACCTGATGCATGCCTTTAACCTGGAACCTTAACCTTTGTATCAACTAAGCCCTGACAAAATGTCTTAACCATAATTATTCTCCCAAAATATCTAGTCTATATGGAATAGATGGAGTTCCAATGTTAAAAACACCAACAGAGAGAGAAAAAAAAAAAAAAAAACTATGAGTTATTCTCAGAGGTTGGAGCTTGACAACATGATTCTAAAATGTATATGGCCAATAATTGGCAGGATAAGGGAGACAGGAGGTTCATCCTACTATGTATCAAGAATTAGGATAAAGCTAGGGTATGTCTACCTTCATCAAATCCGAGATGCCACTGATTGTGAGACACATACTGTCTTAAACACCATAACAAGAGAAAGCCAGTGCCATGAGCTGCATTGACAATAACATGTATCACAATTTCAGAGATGGTAAAGTGTGGGGGAGTAAAAGTACCTCTTAGAATCAATGATGTATCGTAAAAACAGTGTGTAACACAAATAAAATTAGATCCCTCACTCCCACCTTATAAAAATTATATTTTGAATGGATTAAAGTCCTTACAGTGAAAAAAAAAATCTTTAAAATACTTTGTAGGACAAAAAATATATATATACCCAAAGAAAAATTAGAAGACAAGCCACAGCTGGGGGAAGATATTTGCAACACATAAAATGAAGAATGGATTCATTCCCAGAATATAAAGAAGTCCTACAGATCAATAAGAAAAGACGAACAAGCCAACGTGAGAAGAGGCAATTCACAGAGGAGAAATTCTGCATGCCCAGTAAATGTGTGGAAAAGAGCACATCCTGCTCTGTAAGCAGAAAAATGCAGATTAAAACAATAAGATATATACCCACCAGGGCAGCAAAATAATATAAAGCGTTGGCAAGAATGTGTACAGACACAAGCTCTGCAGCTTGTGGGAGTAGAAACTACAAGATCACTTTGGAGACAAATTTGATAATGCTTCAAATATTTGAAGATGTTCATCCTACATCCCAACATCTAGTGCTTCAAGAAATATACTCTAGATATACATTTGGAATCAGAGAAAAAGATGTCTAATTTTAACATTGTTTGAAACTGAGAATTTGGAACGAACTGTCACCTGAACAATGAATAAATATAGTATGTTCTAACAATGGAATACTACTCAGCTGTCAAAAGGGATGGCCTAAATCTAAGTGCTAAAGGTTGTACAACAATATGAATGTCCTTAAAATATCACTGATCTGTACACTTTAAAGTGATTAAAATTGTAAATTTTATGTTATACATATTTTGCAACAATAAAAAAACATTTTCAAATGCTCCTTGAATAAATGGCTGATTCAAGATCTGAGGTAAGGAAAACACAAAATGAAACAGAGTAACTTGTAGTACCAGAAAGTAAGTGCTAAAACAAGTAAAAAGGTGAGCGAATGTCCTTAACTTGAAACAAAAGCTGGAATTCAGACAATGAGGCAAATAGCATAGTATTGGACCATAACTCAAAGTGTAAATATATAACCATGAGTCTATACTATACAAATAAATGATGAGTAAATAAACAAGTGGCGGAAATAGACAAATGTGCCTTATAAAATAATTTTATTTAATACACATTGATACTCCCTTCTCCAGGAGGTGAAGTTTAAAATTTCCACCCTTTAAGTATAGGCTAGATTTAGTTACTTGCTTTCAAGCAATACAGAATGGTAAAGTGGGAAAGAATAACTTTACCATGGAGAAATCTGGCAGATTCCCTTCAAGTGATGAAGGTTAACATCACCAGGGACATTATGTGGACATTGGGTCTCCCTGATAGGGTAAGATGAGAGGCACAATTAATCTCTGTGCTATTCTTTCCAAAATCCCATAATCCCAGTGTCATCAGGAGCAACTATTAGACACACTCAGATTAGGGGAGCTTCTGGCAGATACCTGGACAGTACTCCTCAACCCTGTCCCAGGTCATTAAAAGCAAGGAAAAAAAGGGAGAGGAGAAAATGAGACCAGGTGCTCTCATTAGACCCTGGAACACAGAGAAGACATTGACAGAGAAACTAGAGAAATTCCAGTGAAGCCTAGAGGTTAATTAATGATAATTCACCAAAGTTGGTTTTGTTGTATTTTCACTTTGACCATAACCCATGTTAATATACGATGTTAACAATGAGAAAACCGAGTGAAGTGTTGACGGCAACTCTTTGCATTATGGTCTGTTCAATATTTCTGGAAATGTAAAATTTTGTGAAATCATGAAGTTAATTTCATGTTTAAAATAAAGTGAATAAGTGGAAAGGAAATACACACAGTATTATTCCATTTTTGTAAATATCTAAAACACTCAAAAATACTATTTTTGTTAAGAGGTACATACTAAAGTGGTGAAAATATAAAAACCAATAAACGAAATAAAAGCATAAAAGGGGGGTAATATAAACTAGCTTTAGGAGACTTCTCATCTCTGGAGAAAAAGGAAGGAATTAGACTGGGGTGTAAAACTGCCAATTTTAAAATATATGCTAACAGTCGTCAAAATGTGTTTGATACGTTTATGAGTATTTACTATTCTCTGTACTTTCCTGAAAACATAAAGCTTCCCAGAATTCATAAATAAATATTTATAAAGCCAAAAGGGGGAGGAAAGAGGAAACTCTAGAACCAGATGGACTGGTTTGAGTCTGAGCCTGTTATGTAGTTGCTATGTACCCTTTCTAAACCTCAGTTTCCTCGTGCGTTAAATGGAGAATAACAGTTGCATATTGCTATCGCTATGTGATTTCAATGAGACGGTATAAGAAGAGTTATTAGCCTAAAGACTGGCGTAGTCAGCACACACAATACACACTAGCTGGCATGCTTATTTTAATCTCGAAGTATTTTGACTCCTGGAGTCAGATTTTGTCTCTTACATTTCCTAATGTTATGCCCTCACTTGTCTCCCCATACACGTTAGTCTCAATGGCTGTTTGTAGGGGATACTTATTTATGCCTTCATTGTGCGTGTGTGCGTGTGTGTGTGTGTATGCACGTATTTCATCTGATATATATTTCATTATATTTTATAATATATATATTTATATATTTCTTTAACCAATATATGAGCTTATTCTATGTGCAAAGCAACATCCTGGGTTTGGAGGATACACAGATATTAGACCAAAGCTGCAAATAATAGAAATATCCCTATCGGGAAAGAGGGAACATGGAGGGTAATGGAATCTCGGAGTGGGGTAATTCCACTCAACCTTGAGGAGAAAGAAATGCTTTCCTAGTACAGAAATAGCTAAGCTGGCCGGGCGTGGTGGCTCAAGCCTGTAATCCCAGCACTTTGGGAGGCTGAGGTGGGTAGATCACGAGGTCAACAGATTGAGACCATCCTGGTCAACATGGTGAAACCCCGTCTCTACTAAAAATACAAAAAATTAGCTGGGCATGGTGGCGCGTGCCTGTAATCCCAGGTACTCAGGAGGCTGAGGCAGGAGAGTTGCCTGAACCCAGGAAGTGGAGGTTGCGGTGAGCCGAGATCGCGCCATTGCACTCCAGCCTGGGTAACAAGAGCAAAACTCCGTCTCAAAAAAAAAAAAGAAAAAGAAAAGAAAAGAAAGAAAGAAAGAAATAGCTGAGCCAAGTTTTGAGCAAGGAGTAGAAATTATCTAAGTGAAAGAAAAGTGAGTTTATTTAGTGCGAACCAAAGACTATCAACTTTGGGATCCATGAAATGTAGAATACAGTTGGAGGGTGTGGAGCAACAGGAGTGCAGGGGTCAGGAGATAAAAATGGATTACAAGCCAGAGCTGGATCACAAAAGATCCCGAATGCCGGGTTACAATATTTTTAAACTTAATTCTAAGGGAATGGGGAAGCTCTGAAGGATTCAAGTGAAATAGTGCCCTGCCCAGACTGGGGACAAGTGTGTGGAATATATTAAGGCTGTGAGTTGGAAGGCTGGTGGTTATATTGATAGCTTAACAGCCAGAAACAAAAGAGTGGAACATTTTTCTTTACTTCATACTCTTTCATTCCACCACTCCCACGAGCCTCCTGAGGAGGCAGAACATGTGAGGAACCGTGGGAGAATGGATCTCAGATTTATCCATACCTTATCAATAGCAGCACAGGGCCCCAAATCTCCCTGATGAAGACCGGTTTAGAGCATGAGTCCACCACTCCAGGCATGAGTAAGCCCTATGACTCTCCCTGGCTCTGTGGATTCAAGAAGAAGGAAGTGTCATACATTGTCCAACCCATTCCAATGGGCTGAAACTTGGCAGGATGCAAGTAAAAGAGGATTCAGTCTAGATACAGAGATGCTAACCCCATCCCCTAGTGGAATGACGTTTATTGTCTGTCTTGAATGCTGAGGTTGGGTGTTCTTCCAAGGGGCTAATGCAAAGTGAGGAAGCTCTAACTGTTTCTTATTTTTTCACTGTGTGTTCACTCTCCTGCCCTGCCCTGAACCCTATCCCAATTTGCCAGTGAAATTCACTTTGCAGAATGTGTGTTTCTGAAAATACTTGGCCTTATTTATTTTTCTACAAACAATCCTAGTGGTATTCCTTCAGAAAGGTTTAGGTATCTAAAGTTGTGCCAGGATGGAGGATGTCTTTAAGAGTTTGCATTTGCTTGCATAAAGGCAATGCATTGGCAAACAAAACATTTTTCCATCTTTAAAGGGCTTGGAGGTAGGAGCTGAGATGGAATGGTAGGCAAAGACAGGCTTGGAGTGTGGAGAAGAGAATGTTTCTCCTCCTATGGAATGAAGTTGACTCTAGAAGTAATGGGCTCTTGGAAGGGTTAGCGTTTTTCCTTATAGAAGCCAAAGACTCTCCTTGCTATGCATCATCCCCATCACTCCCCACGAAAAAATGTCCTCCAGACTCTTCCTGTACAATCTGAGCAGCACCAGGAAGGAGAGACATCACAGCTTCCACAAGCAATACAACATTCACCTGCTTTTCAGTCAAGGGAGAATGAACCTCCAAACAAACAAACAAAAAAGGCCCTGGGATCAGTGAGGAATTTTCAAATGAAATATACATCCCCCCCTTCCCTCCATTGAAGATTATTCTGCCATTTACATGAACTAAACCTGCCTTGGATGCTCACCACCTGCTTTTCTCTCCAATCGGACACCATATCCAAGTCTTTCTCCAAAGCCCGCTCCCCACCTTCATGATTTTTTTATATATCTTTTTAAAAAACTACTCTTTGAGTATGGTTATTTTATCTGGGGTCAGTGCTCAGTCAACTGTTAAATAAATTGCAAATTCTACGAAACACAGCCAGCAGAGCCATTTCTAACTGTAATGCCACAACTTCGAGCAAAATTACATCTGGCTACAATACTATTCATATGCATAAATTATACCGCCTCTGATTATCTTAAAGAAAATTCAGCCATTAAACTTATTTTATAGGCAGAGAATCAGGGAGAGCACCAGGAAGAATCTGCATCTCCTAAAAGTCACAGGGAAAGCAGAAAGAAACAAAAACATAATTGGCAAACCTTATCTGCCTGCAGTTCTGTCTAATGGGCTCTGTCTCTCCTAATTTTCCATCACCACCCACCACTGACATACACATCACAGCAGGGGAAAGGAAGAGGGCAGGGAGGAGCGGGTGGCACCAGTCTGCATGTGGTGAGGACAGATTAAGGATGCATTCCAGCTCTGCACGTGTCCCCAGAGGGGAAAAGCTCTCTGGGTGTACCTCAATGGGAAATTCAGATTTAGTGCAGACATAAATCTAAACCTTGCCCAGGAGAACGGACAAGATGGTTTCTGAGTCTGATGCAGAATCTATTTGCAGTACACATCCAAAATGTATCCTAGCTTATGTTACGGAATTGCCTTTGCCAGCTACATTGTTTGAATCATAACAAGAAAAATAAGAGTAATCAGTAAGTGCTTACTGTTGATTGCTTATGTGCCACATGTATCCTAGTCAACCAAAAGAATGACCCAATGAGGTGGGCATTTCTTTATTTTATTGTACTTTAAGTCCCAGGATACATGTGCAAGATGTGTAGATTTGTCACATAGGTATACATGTGCCATGGTGGTTTGCGACACCTATCAACCTGTCATCTAGGTTTTAGGACCCACATGCATTAGCTATTTGTCCTAATGCTCCCCTTCCCCTTGCCCCCCACCCCCTGACTGGCCCCAGTATGTGTTGTTCCCCTCCCTCTGTTTATGCGTTCTTATTTTTCAACTCCCACTTATAAGTGAGAACATGTGGTGTTTGGTTTTCTGTTCCTGTGTCAGTTTGCTGAGGATGATGACTTCTGGCTTCATCCATGTCCCTGCAAAGGACAGGATCTCATTCCTTTTTATGGCTACATAGTATTCCCTGGTATATATGTGCCACATTTTCTTTATCCAGTCTATCATTGATGGGCATTTGGTTGGTTCCATGTCTTTGCTATTGTAAACAGTACTGCAGTAAACACACGTGTGCCTGTGTCTTTACAGTAGAAGAATTTATAGTTGGTTGGGTATATACCCAATAATGGGATTGCTGGGTCAAATGGTATTTCTGGTTCTAGATCCTTGAGGAATCGCCACACTGTCTTCCACAGTGGCTGAACTAATTTACGTTGCTGAGGTGGGAATTTCTATCAAATACCTTTTCTACATGAGAAAACTGAAGAACAGAGAAATTAAGTTACTTTCTCAAGCACACACATTTAGGAAATGGTGACACTGGGCCTGGAACCCAGACAGTCTGACAATAGAGCCTGTGATCTTAACTGCCATGTCACTCTTCCATTGAGATTATTAAGGTGTTAGGGATTCTGAGCTGTCACCAAAGCTTATCATTTAACCGTGAGCCTCAATCCTTGGTATTTTTTCTGAGATTTGAGATTGAGTTATACATAGCAGCTGAACTGAACTGAGCCAATCAGATTATTTTTTCTGGGAATTTGAAGTAGGACAACTTCCCTTAGGTAGTTGGCAGTCAGTGCCAGTTTGAGACAATCACAGTGGGTCATGTTAATAGAGCAGAAACAGAGATAGCTAATCATCCAGGAAAGGAGAATAAAGTAGATGAAATCGATATAAAAATGATGATGGTAGAAAAAGGCAGAGATTGAGCACCTCGATTCCAGCATAGCTTTCCCCAGAGTCAGTCAGTTCTTACTAAAACATGGCAGCACTTCCTGTCCTTTAATTCTGCGCATGGAAGCCCTCTAATTCTCATTCTTTATGACAAAGCTTTGTTTACTGGAGCTCACTCAGTGGGTTTTGTATAATCAAACCAATCCTAAGTCCTTGCTATGTACCAGGCACTGTGCTGAATACTTGATGGCATTAGTTCATGTAACTCTCAGGAACTCTACCAAGGTATGCTTTGTCATTGTCCCCATTTCCAAGATGAGGAAGTTCAGATAGATAAAGTAACCCACCTGAAGTGATAGAATGGCAAAGCCTACATTTGAACCGAAGCAGAGAGGCACCAAAGCCTATGCTCTTAGACTCCATCTCCCTACCTGCCATTTCTCCCTCTCTCTGGTCTCTGCCATGCAGAAGGAAAGGTGGTCCTTATTCTATACCTGTCAGTTGTCCTCACCCACTGCACCCCTTTATCCCCTGCCACCCACCTTCCTTTGCCTCTGTCTCTCTCTCCCACTCTTCAAGAATATTAAAGATGATAAATCTAAGTTGAAAACATGCATTTTTTGTAAGACTGCAGACTTTATCCCTTTTTGTAAAGACAGACATGACAATTTATAAACTCTGACGGAGCTCTGATGGAATGGAATGAGGCCTTTTCAACCCACCTCGTGGTGGACAGCTTATCACCCCTTTTTCTGACCTCTAGTATGTGATTTAGGAGAAAATTGAGTCGGGAGGGGGAACCCTCTGGTGAGTGATTAGAAAAACTCTCCCTCAAATTCTGCAAGCAGTGGATTAGATCCTATCAGCCCTCATCTGCCCCTCCCCACATTTCACTCCAGGTAGTGCGTCCTGGGTGAGGGAAGGCTAAGACTGTCAATTTGTTAGTTGAAAACAGTTTTAAAATCCATTTCTCCCAGTGAAATATGTCAGCCACAGAGAAGTATCTCTCTGCTTTGACACCGCTTTATGTATGTCATTTAAGATAACAATGAAAAAGGCTCCAGGAGGCAGAGGTGGGTGTTCTTCCAAGGGGCTAACTCAAAGTGAGAAAGGTCTGTTTCTTATGTTTTCACTGCTTGATCACTCTTCTGCCCTCCCCTGATCCCCATCCCAATTTGCCAATGAGATTCACTTTGCAGAATGTGTGTTTCTGAAACTACTTGGCCTTATCTATCTTTCTACAAACAATCCTAATAGCATTCCTTAGGAAGGGTTTAGGTGTCTAAAGTTATGCCAGGGAGGATGTCTCTCAGGGTGTTTGCATTTGCTCACACAAAGGGAATGCATTGAGATACTCTCCATAGCTGAATACCCAATGAATAACAACGATGATAACTCTGTGGGCTGGACATAGTCCTGGAGGTTTTATGTGTATAGCTTCCCAATTAAAGCCTCTTCACCAGGTTGTGGGTATCATCTTTGTCCTGGAAGAAACACTGAAACCAATAAGCCAATCATGAATAGACACTTAGTCTAGTGGCTGATAAATGCCGTGTCTCTACTTTGTTCTCAAAGCTCCTTTGAGTCCTTAGGAAATAAGCCGACAAGGGGTATCTCATTTGCCCCTTTCTTTTTCCCTCTTCTTCTATCTCCAGGCAAAAATACCGATTCTTTCACTACCACATGCCAAGAGATCAAAGCCGAAAAGTCCTTAATACCAGGGAGGTAGTTCTTGTTAAAAATGGAGTTTCTCAAAGTCATCAGTGGAAGTTTCATTGGGTCTTTCAGATTCTTCACAGGGGAGATGCTATTAGCAAAGTTTCATCTTTTTAGACCTGACTACCTCTCATAACACAGCTTCATGCATTATAATGCTAAAAGATCATTCCTCCTCCCCACCAATTTTTCAGAAATAAAGCAATTTTGTGTATATATATATGAATAGATGCCATTTGTATCCCCCTTTTTTGCAGAGGAGGAAACTTCAGCTCAGAGGTTAGAGGGGTTTTCCCAGGTTCCAGAGTTAACAAGTAACAGAGTCTTTGAACCCAGGCTATTAGACTCCACAGTACAGCACTCAGCAACATATTCATTTATTCCACATACATTAAGTATCTACTATGTGCTGTCCTTTGTGTCTGGGATACAATGGATAGTTTTTAAATGGTCCTTGCTCTCAAAGTGCTTGCAGATGAATAGAAGGCTTAGGCAACCATGGAACAATTGATTTTAAAAGTCTGTAATCCCAGCACTTAGGGAGGCTGAGGTGGGTGAATCACCTGAGGTCAGGAGTTCAAGACCAGCCTGACCAACATGGTGAAACCCTGTCTCTACTGAAATACAAAATTAGCAAGGCGTGGTAGCACATGTCAGTAATCTCAGCTACTCAGGAGACTGAGGCTGGAGAATCGCTTAACCTGGGAGGTGGAGGTTGCAATGAGCTGAGATCGCACCATTGCACTCCAGGCTGGGGAACAAGAGTAAAACTCCATCTCAAAAAAAAAAGTCTATTGAATGAAGAATGAATGAATGAACAAACTCTGTGATAGGAATGTGTTGGAGGTGCAGTAAAAGCAAAAAGGAAGGAGTATTGACCATACAATCAGGATCAGTAAACACTGTTCCCTTTTCTGCCTCCTGCCTTCCCATCGAATGGATAAGGCTTAAGTGACTTACATAAGGTCACAGGTATACTGAGTTTCTCTCCTGCCACCCTGGTGCTCTTTGCTGTGTTTACCACTTTGTCTTCCCAGTCTTGTAAAAGCTTTAGGGCCTCTTACTTCCAAACTGACTCTTCTAAGGAAGAGTCCAAACTAATCCCGGGGAACAATTTCTATTGACAGAGAGTTTGCCTTAGAACCGGAGGGGTCGAGAAAATAAGTTAAAAAGCAAAGACACCACTTAAGAAAATGGTGAGATCAGTCAGGCTGATCAGAGCTGCAGCGATATGACGAGTGGTGTGAGTTCAGCACTGTGAGGGCAAGAGCGGCCTTGAAATCTGCAGATAACAGCACAGGATGAGGCCTTTCTAGAAGCACTGGGTAACACCAGGCCAGCCAATGCCTAAGGCATGCAAGGTAGGAGAGAAGAGGGGCCCCAGGCTGTGCAGAATCCACCTGCCTCTCCCAGGCACTTTTTCCCACTGCTGCAGGTAGGAATAGAGTGACCAGGAATTCAGAGTATTGGCTCTACTCCCAGCCTCAAATCCATCCTCTCTGCCCCCCTCCCTAGTGTCTTGCGAGTGCTGAATAGAGCAAGTGACTCCAAGAAAGAGAGCAAGTGACCCCATACCCTCCACTCCTGATAGTATCCATAAACACAGATATCATTCTCTGGGACCACATCAGCAGCATCCAAAATGGTCTTCCTGCTCCTATGTCTACCCTTCCCCAAAGAACGTCACATGGAAAAACTTTTTCCGGAATCATCCTTTTAAAATCCTCTGTAGTAGTCTGTTTTCGCACTGCTATAAAGAATACTACCTGAGACTGGGTAATTATGAAGAAAAGAGGTTTTATTGACTCACAGTTCTGCAGGTTTAATAGAAAGCATGGCTTGGGCGGGGGCAGGAAACTTACAATCATGGCAGAATGGGAAAGGGAAGCAGGCATCTTCTTACATAGCAACAGGCAGGCAAGCAAGAGAGTGAAGGAGGAAGCACCAGGCACTTATCAAACAACCAGATCTCATGAGACTCACTCACCATCATGAGAACATCGTGGGGGAAGCTGCCCCCATGATCCAATTACCTTCCAACAGGTCCCTACCACAACATGTGGGGATTACAGTTCAGATTACAATTCAAGATGAGATGTGGGTAGAGGCACAGAGCCAGACTATAACTAGTCCATTTTCACATTGCTAATAAATACGCACCCGAGATCGGGTAACTTACTTTAATGGACTCACGGTTCGATGCGGCTGAGGAGGCTTCATCATCATGGCAGAAGACAAGGAAGAGCAAGTCACATCTTACGTGGTGGCAGGGAAGAGAGAACCTGTGCAGAAGAACTACTCTGTATAAAGCCATTTGATTGGCCAGGTGTGGTGGCTCATGCCTGTAATCCCAGCACTATGGGAGGCCAAGGTGGGTGGATCACCTGAGGTCGGGAGTTCAAGACCAGCCTGAGCAACATGGAGAAACCCTGTACTATCAAAAATGCAAAATTAGCTAGGCATGGTGGCAGATGCCTGTAATCCCAGCAACTCCAGAGGCTGAGGCAGGAGAATCGCTTAAACCCAGGGGGCGGAGGTTGCAGTGATCCGTGATCGAACCATTGCACTCCAGCCTGGGCAACAAGGGTGAAACTCCATCTAAATAATTAATTAAATAAATAAAACTATCAGATGTCATGAGATCTTTACTATCATGAGAATAGCATGGGAAAGACCTGCCCCCATGATTCAATTACCTCCCATGGGGTCCCTCCCATGACAGGTGGGAATAGTGGTAGGCTACACTTCAAGATGAGATTTGAGTGGGGACACAAACCCAGACTATACATACTCCCTATTTAGAATCCTTCCTGGCTCCCCAAAGACCTCTGGGTAACCCCTGGCCCTTTACCATGGCCTTATCCTTCATATTCCTCTACCTTCCTCTCCAGACTCATCTCCTCCCTCTGCCCCTCCTGAAATTTAAACCCCAGGTCCAAATGAATCTCATCTAGCTTCCCTAACTTTTTCCTCTGTCTGGAGCATCAACCAAGATTCCCTCTCCACCCCGCAACTTAGCCCACACACTTACACATCTCATTTCCCTGCAGACTCCTACTCGCCCTTAAGGGATCGGCAATTAAATGTCACCTCCTTCAAGGAGGACTCCCTAAATTCCCATCCAGCCTAAACCTGGATGAATTGCACCTCCTGGGGGCTCCCAAGGCAGTCTGCATTTATTTCAGTTAAAGTATTCAGAAAAGTGCAACATCATTAGTAGCTGACTTATGTCTCTGCCAACTAAAGGGCAGGAACCAGGTGTGGCTCATCATTTTGTCTTACCACATTCATTCACAATCATTTATGTGCACAATAATAATTTAGCACTTACTGTGCCAGAACTGCATTCTAGGTCCAAAAATATAAAAGGAAGTAAGATAGACACAGACTTAGTAGACCCTCAGTTATTATTTGTTGGGTCCTTTTTTTTTTATTTTTAGAAAATATCCAGTCTAACCTCATTAACCAGAAGGAAAATCAGAAGCTCAGCAATCAGGACCCTCAAGCTCAGATGCATGTGATGTGGCTGCCTCCAGAATCCAGGCCACCTGACCAAGTCCAAAGGTTTCTCTGTAATGCCAAGCTCATCCTTATCTCCAAGGACCAGACCAACACTGAGCTCCCTCCAAAACAGTGACAGGAGGTTTGGGGAGGCCTCCCTGGCTGCGGTGACCTGATGTGATTACTCCTCTGATTGTTCTAAGCATCTTCCACTGTGTGTTTCCACGTCAGTGACTCCATGAGTGACCTTGAGCAAATCACTTACCCCTGCTGTGTCCCGTTGTTTCATCAACAAAGTCTCATGTGAAGATTAAAGGATGTCACGACTGGAAAATCTACCAAAAAGAGTGAAAGTGATTCGTGTTTTTTGCATCCACTTGGATAGCTCCCACTGATTTAAACAAGGTTATACAATAGGCAAATTAGGCCAGGCACCGTGGCTCAGGCCTCTAATCCCAGCACTTTGGGAGGCCAAGGCAGGTAGATGGCTTAAGGTCAGGAGTTTGAGGCCAGCCTGGCAAAAGTGGTAAAACCCCGTCTCTACTAAAACTACAAAAATTAGCCAGGCATGGTGGAGAACACCTGTAATCCTAGCTAATCAGGAGGCTGAGGCAGGAGAGTTACTTGAACTCAGGAGGCTGAGGTTGCAGTGAGCCAAGATTGTGCCACTACACTCCAGTCTGGGCAACAGAGTAAGGCTCTGTCTCAAAATAAAAAAGAAAAATAAAATACAATACACAAATTACCAAAGCCCTGAGTGCATGGTCACCTTCCACTGTCCACCATCTTTGAAGTGAAGGTGTCACCCTAATGGTTAAGAGGTGGAGTCAAATGACTGAGTCCAAATCCTGACTCTGCTCTTCCCAGATATGTAACCTCGGACTACTTTACCTCCCCATGCACCAATTTCTTAATTAGGATGAAATAGGAATGATGCCAATGGTGTGTAGGGTATGAGGTTGCAGTGAAATGACAAAAATAAAGAACTTTGCATAGTGAAGGGTGCGGTGAAGTACTCAGTCAATGTTAATTGTCCACCCATTCATTCATTCGTTCATTCATTCAATATTTATTTGATACACTGTGTGTATCAAAGACTGTTCCAGGTAACAGGAAAAGCCAGGTGAGCAAGAGAGTCATGGCTCTACTCGCCAGCAACTTATAATCTACTGAGGGGGAAAAAAAATCACACAATTAATTCCACAAAATAGTGTAAATTAAAATCCTGCTAGGTGATGAAGGAAAAATACAATCAGCTAGGAGAATGTAGAGTTGGATATATGGTAGACTTGGAGAGATTGACAGGAGGGATAAAGTGTACCTTCCCTAAAATACTGCAAAAGTACACATGTATAAGAGACATCAATCTGGGCAGGTAGGAAAGTGAAGGGAAAATAAGAACTTTATTAGACACTTTCTACAAGGCAGGCACTAAACTAAGCATATTGACAAACTATCTTATTTAACCCTCACCTCTATCCCACAAGGTGACAGTATCATCATTTTCCAGATGAGTAAACTAAGGCTCACTAAATAAGCATTTTTTCCCTATGATCATATGTCCTGTATGTAGTAGAATCACAATTTGGACCCAAGTCTGCTGTTTTTTAGTACCTGCCGTATTCTAGATTCTGCAGTTCAGAAACACAATGAAATTTATTTGAAAAATAATGAGGAGATCAGTCTGAATGGAGTAGATGATGCTTATAGGAATTAGACAATAACAGGGAATGCAGTGCTTAGGGTCATGCTGTGAGAGTCAGGCTAAGGGGTTGAAGTTTTTCTACATGTAATTGGAAATCATTGACGGTTTTTGAAGATGAGTATCCAGTAGCCCCCATTCCACATCTCAAAAGTATTGCAGAGATGCCTGATGACCAGCCCCTAGAACTTAGCTTTATCCCTAAAGCAAACATGGATCCAATTAAATAAGAAACTGAGAGCTTATGGTTGGGTTATGAGGATTCTAAAATGAAATAAAAATTATTTTTCACCTTTCATACAGGGTACTGAACTCAGCCATTCACTCCTAAATAAGGTACCTCCTGCTGATGAGGTTTTGCAGGCAAGGGAAAGGGAGCTTTGCACAGAATATCTGAAGAGGTGTTGATTAGTCATGAATACTGGGCTCGGCAACCTCCCTGGCCAGTTATACATCACTATAGGAGACACAAAGCTTGCCTAAGGCTCTGAATGCTGGAGCTGCTTGTCAGAAATACTTTGGCAAGATATATATGACTTTTCATTTGCAAGAGGTAGAGTGTATGTATGTGTGCATATGTAATATGTTGGGGAAAGGATTTACAGTTCAGAATCCCATGCTGGGAAACAGTGTGAATTTCTATGCATAAATCTAACAGCTGTTTCACAGAAGCTGTTTCCTGGGGGACCAACAGGTGATTTTATTATGTTTTTGTTCTTCAGAAGCCCTAGTCATCAGCTGAAAGTTAGTGTCCAACGAAGGATGGAGGTAGAGAGTACATGTAATGAGCATCAGCTCCATTAAAGACTCTGTCCTTGGTATGTTGCATACATCCTTCAATTAAGCATATCACCTTACGATGTGGGTGTTTATTCACACACACAGTCTGTTTATGGGATTCTAAGAAAGGCAAGCCAGCTTCCCTGCTTTGGATAGGAACAGAAGTGGATTGTGTTGATTGCTGCTGACAGCCTTCTATGGGTATGAACCAACTTTAGGATGAACAAAGCTGAGCAAAGTGGAGAGGAAGAGAATCAGGGGTCTCTATGCCATGGGTCAGTGTCTTAATCAACCAGCCCTGTATCCTGACCTTTCTCTTGATTTTCAGTTCAGTGAGAAGATAAATGTAAATAGCCTGTAAGCCAGTTTGAGGTAGTTTTGTTACTTGCAGCTCAAAGCATTCTTCTAATGCAATAGATGAAAGATGTGAAATTAACAGGATAGGTTCACCTTTATCAAAACCAGAGCTTCTCAATCTTGGCACTATTGGAATTATGGGCTAGACATTTTTTTGTTGGGGTGGGGGGTGGTGCTATGATATGAATTGTAAGATGTTCAACTGCATCCCTTACTTGTAACCCTAGATGCCAGTGGTACCCTCTCCTCTAGTTGTGATAACCAAATATGTCTCCATATATTGCCAAGTGTCCATGAAGGATAAAATTGCCCCCCATGAAGAACCATTGATGAAAACCAAACTTTTAGTTCTTCATTAGTTAGCTAACTTTAAAGAGATAATGTTTCTAATCAACCAGGCACCAACAAGCATCTCTAGGACACACTCAGTCTGTGCTTAGCAAAGGCAAACTCACAAATTTGCCTTGTATTATAATCCTTATAATCATCAAAGAAAGATGCATTATGTCACCTGAACCTAACTAAATATGGTTATGGGCTTGGCATTAGTTTACACATCGCAAGGTATTTGGTAAGCTACAAAGCTCTTTGTAATAATAAGAGGGCGTTATAAAATGTCAAATACTCTTAAGATGATAAAGTGGCTTATTCAAAGAAATGGATAACCCATAAAAGGCTGCGTAAACTGTTAAGTACCTTGGAAAGAGCACAGCATCTTATAAACTAATATAATAAGGTCTATTGTAAACTGTGCTTATAAACTGTAAAGCTCTTTGTGAAATGGAAAGTACTTTGTAAATTACAAAAAACAAAAAAATCAAGATGGAAGCGCTTCAAATTGGTATCACTCTGATAAAAAAATGGATGCAGGCAGTTTAGAATAATTTTCAACTTAAAAATAAAGGCACCCTTCTTTTTTATAGCACCAAGAAAGACCAAAAAAACAAAATTTAATTAGCCAGAAACTTCTTTCCACAAAGCATTTACTTAGTTCTTTTATTTTTGTAGCAGATGAGTCATATCAGCCATACCCAGCTATTGGACGGTTCAGACATTATGTTTTTGCTTGTTTCATTTGGAAAAAAACTGGTCCTAGACCTTACTGGGATGTAGGATTGATATACACTAATCAGTAGTCCCTTAGCAAGTGCTGCATGCTTCTTTTCATTCCAAATTTCTGGAGATAAATATTTGGATGACTCTCATTTAAATTTTTGAAACTGCTCCCATAAAAACTGTCCTTTTCATTCTTCTGTCTTAGCCCAGCAGGGGCATGTACCCTGTGTTGAGATTCAGCAATTATGCCTTTGGAAGCTGGCATTTTTCAGGAGGAGCCACACACTGCTAACATGGAGGCAAAGAGCACCAGGCAAGGCTGGCAGAGTTTTCTCAGAGTCTTGGTTAATTGTTTTAGGAGCAGGTCAGCCACAGCAGCATGGGTATTCATATTGGAAGGAACCTTACAAAGAACGCAGTTTTGTGATTTCCAAGTGTGTTCCCTGAGGCCCTAGAGTTCTATGGAGTGAGTTAGGGGTCTCTAGAATGTTGGGGAAAACTCAAATACAAAAAGCACTCTGTTTTCACTAGAGAAGTTCCTCTTTGATTTGTCCTGCATAATGCAATTATATATAAAAGTTTGCCTGGAATGAAGTATTTTGCAGCAATACAGGGAAGGAAAATGTTGCTGGTCCAAAGAAACCATTTTACAGAGGAGAAAAGTGAGGCTCGGGGTTCTTATTCATTTTACTAAAGGTTATACAGGTTTTAAAGATGTGAAGCTGGAGTCTGGGTCCCCTAACACTTGTCCAGTGTTCTCTCCAAAGTGGTTTTCATTTTCCTGCTCTGTAAACCCTTGATGAAGATAATGAAGAGTCAGGTTTTCATGGTCATTGACTGACCCAATACAATTAACAAGTAAACTGGTGGCATTGTGGCTGCCAAAGTTTTTCTTTCGTGTTCCTACTCCCCTTCTGTGTTGAAAGGCAAATTTGCCTAGGATATTTACAAAACCCCATAGAAATATTCAGAATCGGCAAAAGACTTGTGTCCATATTTGGGGATGCTTCTTGAATTGTGGGATCCAGAGAAGATAGAATATTTGTGTCTCAAGGAAGAAAAATAAGACAGATACATTGTCAGATTTGTGCAGCCTGGTGGGGATCCACACCTGCCCCCATTCACCAGAGATTTTCATCTTGCCTCTGTGGCAAGCATTCAGCAAGTGAGGATATGTTTTAAATGGAGCTGCTGTCTTTCCACCAATCCACTGACAGATATGAACGAATAATATAAATTCTCTACCCATTCCTTGGCATTTATTTCAATGTAAGTGTATTTTTTTTCCCAAGAATAAAGCCCAATAGTAATTTATCAAGGAACAAATCATTTTTTCTTGGCAGTGAAGTCTGCAAAATTCCCATTTTTAGGGCCTTAAATCTCCCTATTTTGACAGGAGTAAGAAAGCATTAGAAGCTTTGATTTCACTGGATCATACAAAATAGTTTCTCATAATTATCCTTTTGGATGATATATGTGTGTCTTTTCCCCTTCTTATTAAACCCGAGGTCTCCATTTTTCACCCAGCTGTATTACTAAATTAAATTGCCTTTTGTTGTATTCAAGTTAAGCACTTTGCCGAAAGCTTTTCTTGTTCAAGAAAATAACATTTACCCAATATGTGCCCATGTTTTACTGTTTGAATTTACTGTTCACAATTGTTTAGTTTGCCGGGTAATTTGAGGATATTGTTTGTTTTAATAGGAATAATGAATCACTGTAATTTAGTGTAGTATCTCAAAGTACAGTATCGAGGTAGGAAGGGGGATATTGAGGAGCCATCACATGGAGAAAATGATTTTTCCCACTGTAAAAGCAGATGGGGAAAAGGTTAGAAAAAGTTGCTGGAAAACATAAACATCTGTAATCTTGTTCTATGGTCTCGCCTGCTTTTTCTCAAGTGGAAAACAATTCAGGAACAGGGTGGGTTAGAGTTGAACTTGTCTAGTTTGCTCCTTGTCAAAGTTTTGGAGAGCTTCATAATGGAATTCTCTTCTTCCCCTGCCTCTATTCAACAAATTGGGTTCTGTTCTGAAATCCCTGTGAATGTCGATTTAAAAGTCCTGAGTTCAAGCCCAGACATCACTGTTTATGAGGACATGAGCTTGTCATTTCTCTTCTCAGGGTCTTAGTGCCCGCATCATGAACTTGGGGTAATGATGCCAGCCATACTCACTCCACATGGTTCTTGTGAGAAACAGAATTGGCACATATGCATCTAAGTGTGTAACTGCTTAATGGGTTCACCATACCCACTGCCTAGTCAGAGCCGATTCATCAAGACAGGGAAACTGCAATAGAGAAAGAGTAATTCACACAAAGCTGGCTGTGCAGGAGACCAGAGTTTTACTCAAATCAGTCTCCCTGAGCATTCAGGGATCAGAGCTTTTAAGGACAACTTGGTGGGTGGGGAGGAAGCCAGTGAGCCAGGAATGCTGATTGGTCAGAAATGAAATCACAGGGAGTCAAAACTGTCTTCTTGCGCTGAGTCAGCTCCTGGGTGGGTCCACAAGATCAGATAAGCCAGTTTATCAATCTGGGTGTGCCAGCTGATCCACCAAGTGGAGTGTCTGCAAAAACTCAAGCATTGATCTCAGGAGCAGTTTAGGGAGGGTCAGAATCTTGTAGCCTGCAGCTGCATGACACCTAAACCATCATTTCTAATCTTGTGGCTAATGTTAGTCCTGCAAAGGCAATCTAGTCCCCAGGCAAGAAGGAGGTCTGCTTTAGGAAAGGGCTGTTATCTTTGTTTTAAACTATAAACTATAAACTGAGTTTTTCCCAAAGTTAGTTCAGCTACGCCCAGGAATGAACAAGACAGCTTGGAGGTTAGAAGCAAGATGGAGTCGATTAAGTTAGATCTCTTTCACTGTCTCAGTCATAATTTTGCAAAGCTGGTTTCAAGAGTGTCCACTTGAATATAAGGGACTACCATGATTATTAACATTATTAGCCTCCACACAGATACCCCCAAGGCAAGAGTGGAAGACCTCTGTCTGAAGCCTCAGTTTCTTTACCTACATGTATAAAGAAGAAGCTAAACTAGATGACTTCACTTTTCCTCCACATTTGATTTGCTCTGACACAATGATGGCATAAATTCCATTAGGAATCTGTTCTGATGATCAGCTACCCTTGTCATCTCTCCTTTCCTGAGAATGTGTGTGGTCAGTACTTTTAGGACATTAGAAACTAATCACTGTGTCTCAAAGATGCCCCAACAGTCTCCTGTATGAGGGGAAACGAGTCCTTTGGTATTCTTTGATTATTTGGTTTTCTGTCTTTATTGTGTGGGAGTCAGATGAACCTGGGTTCAAATCCCAGCTCTGCCACTTACTAGCTTATCAAGCTGGGTAAGTCACTGAAGCCCTCTGAGGTTGAACATGTTCTATGATAAAAGAGATACAGACTTCTTAAGACTCCCAGACCTAGGGCATCGAGTTTAAATTAAGCTCTTTGAATTTATGTAAAATATAAGCTCTCTATACTATGAGATATGAGATGTGGAATTTCATCTCTTTATGCCTTTAAGGAAGCTCCTTAAAGAAGATGACTCACTCAACGAATTCATAAGGCCTTAACATCAAAGATGTCTGCTTTGTGTGTAGTGCAGAACAACCTAAGTAGTGGTCAAGGTAATGGGATATGGAGTTTGAAAAAGAATACCTAATATTGAATCCTAAGTTTATTACAGTATGGCAAAGACACCTTGACTTCTTCGCTCCATTTGTCCATTTTTAAATGGCTATAAATAGTCGGTATCTCATAGACTACTATGGGGACTACATGATGTAATATCTGTAATTCACCCAGTCTAGTGTAGCACCTGGTAGTCTCAATGAGTGGTTACTGTTAACAGGTGAAGCAAAGGCACGCAGTAATTTACAATGGGCTTTGGAGCCAAGCAGGGCTGACTAAATCTTAGCTATGCCATGGGACTAAGACAAATAACTTAGTATCACTGTTCCTTTTCTAAACCTAAAAAAAAGAAAACAACAATAATATATTGTCATGTGGATTTGTAAAGACTAAATGTGGTAATACAAAACAAATGCTTAAAATGGGCCATGCAGAGACTCTCTGATTCTCTTTCTAGCCCAGGAGGCAAAGTGAGTTAAGGCTGCCAAGCCAGGGCCAGAGGCACAGAGACTGGCTCTCACCTCCACCCTTAGAGAATAAGCTGAGGGCAAGAGTGATACGGGATCACTTCCTGGGGGGAGCACTGGGTCAACCATAGCAGGCTTCCTTTCAGCACAGTAGAAGAAAGGCAGAAAATCAATGGCCTACACTTCTACATCAAGAAGCCAGAAAAGGGAGAGGAAATTGAATACAAAAGAAGCAGAAGAAATTTAAAAAAAAGAAGAAAAGTATTAAAGAGTCAATAAAATAGAAAACATTAAAAAATAAAGAAAATCAACACAACCCCAAATTGAGTTTTGAAAGAGATGAATAAAAATGAATAATCCCCCAGCGAGACCAATCGAGCATGAAGAGAAAACACAAATTATCAATATTAAGAATTTTAGGCCAGGCGCGGTGGCTCAAGCCTGTAATCCCAGCACTTTGGGAGGCCGAGGCGGGTGGATCACGCGGTCAAGAGATCGAGACCATCCTGGTCAACAAGGTGAAACCCCGTCTCTACTAAAAATACAAAAATGAGCTGGGCATGGTGGTGCGTGCCTGTAATCCCAGCTACTCAGGAGGCTGAGGCAGGAGAATTGCCTGAACCCAGGAGGCGGAGGTTGCGGTGAGCCGAGATAGCGTCATTGCACTCCAGCCTGGGTAACAAGAGTGAAACTCCGTCTCAAAAAAAAAAAAAAAAAAAGAATTTTAAAAGGAAAAACTACAAGAAAAACTAAAAATAAGAAGCCAAAGTAAGACAAAAGAAACTCATTTATTTAATGTTTTAGAAAAAAACAAACCTTTTAAAATCATGATTGGATTAAAGAAAGGCACATGAAAATCCATGGAATTGACTCAGAACACTGAAGAGAAAATATACAAACCTAAGTGAATTTATTTCGATAACAAAGAAGATTGAAAATTGATGGACCAATTTCAAATTCAGGAAGCTAGAAAAAGAAGCAAAAAAGAGAAATCTTTTAGAATATATAAGAATAATATTTTTAATTAAAAATTAATAAAATTAAAAACAAAAACATTTTTTGATCAAAAAGGTAAAAATATTGGTTTTCTGAAACGGCCAAGTACCAGGCAAGTATTTGGACTCTGACTCAGGAGTAGAGGGAGAGATTACAAAAGTAAACATGAGAAACAAACAAACGAAAAACCTTCCAGGCACGAAAAGGGAAACGACGTTAAGAGAATACGCGAATACCCATGCAGAAACAAATTCTAAATATGTCAGAGCATTTGCTTTAAAATTAGAAATGACCAAAATTACCATAGGAGGAAAAAAATATAATAGCATAAAATTTAAGTGGCTGTCAAAGACCTACTCCTTAAAAACAAACAAACAAACAAAGCAACAACAAGGGAAAAACCACAAGGCCCTGTCGGTATTCAGGTCACTATTCTTTTCCCTTCCAAAGTGCACGTCAATTTCATATTCTGCTTCATAATAGAAACAGCTGATTAAACAGTTTGATTAGATATAAATGATCTTTTAAACTGTTTAATCATGACCTATAGAAGATACTGAGGACGTGCAGCCCCTCAAGCCTTGCTAAGTCCTCTTAAGTTTCCTAGACAGGCATCCTGGTCTTCACACTGCAAAATATGTGTGCCAGGCAGGTGAATTTACCAGTGCAGGACACGACAGACAGAGTGGAGTCATGCTCCTGTTTGTCCTGAAAGGTGAATCCAATAAGTGGATGCTGATGCACACTCTATATTAGCAAGGTGATTTTTTTAATGGACCGTTTCTCCAGAATTCTACAGGAAGATGTGCCCCTTGATTCTCACCAGCATGAAACCCTCATTGGGCAGGCCAGCCTTCCACATCTCATCAGCAGGCTGGGCCAGTGCTGGGAAAGGTGTGTGATCAATCCTGTATCTGGTATTGTTCATGAATGTGGCTGTGTGTGCAAACATGTGACTTTGTTTGCCATGTACAATGGAGGAATGTATGGGCACTTGGTGTACATCCATGTGCATTTGTGTTGGTGCATGTATGAACATGGTTTATGCATGTGTACATTCATGTGTATGCATGTAGATATACTGAAGTTATTCTGGAGTCCTGCATAGCCTCAGCAAGCCACCTGTTTCTGTATGTGCATGTGTGTGTGTGTGTTTGTAACAAGTGCACAGGCTTTGCAGATGTCCAGTTATTCTAGATCGATGCTGAGTGGTCCCATCACTGTCCAAGTGCCTGCCTTTCTTCCCATCACTCTCCAGGGGCTGTGGCTGTCTCTTTGTTCTGATGCTGACAGATAAGTCCCCCAAGAACATTTTTCACAGCCTCCATGAGAGTAACGGACCTATCTACACCAAACTGCAGGAAACATGGGCTCCTCTTAACATGGGGTGGTTTCTACAAACAGATAAGCTGACACTCAGGGGTGTTGACTTAAAAAGCAGCAGATTTTTATATTTCACGATGTGTTTGGGCTTTATCAATGTCTGCTCACCCTTTGTTCTTGAGGTTTCATTACACTCGCCATCAGTTCTGACAGCCTAAACAGAACACGATCTGGCCAGTTTATTCTTTAAATGAATGATCCTTACAGCTTCTGACAGCCTTTTACATTCTCCCTAAAATGTGCTCTTCAACATCTGGCACAGCCCGTTGTAGCTGCCAGAACTTTCTTAATTCAATAATCAAAACAGGTGCCAAAGAAGTAAATCTATGACTGTTAATCTTGCAAGTCCTGCTCTTCCTTCCCACCTACCTAAATTGTTTGAAAATGAATGTCAGCTCCCTGCTCAGCCTACTAGAGGCTTCAAGAAAAAAGGGGGAAGTGGATCCCCACCACCCTAACTGTAATGCTCAGAGAGAATATTTTAAAACTCTAGAAACGAAGCTTGGTTTTATTCTATTTTTTGTTTAGCATGAACAAAAGTTAGGCAGGGCTCACAGAGGAAGTCCATTTTTATTTCCTACAAGACTGTGATTCTCAGGGCATGTTGAAGATTTGCCAGCATCAGAATTACCTAAAAATCTTTAAAATTATATAATTCCCAGTCTCGACACAGATGCACTGATTCAAAACTTGGAGTGAGAGAGCAAAAGTGTACATCTTTAACCAGCCTCCCGGGTGGTTCTAGACCTTGTAAAGTTTAAGGTCAACTGATCTGAACATTTTTACCCAAAGAAATAAACAAAAATCTAAGAGGGTCACTTACAAAAGGCAATTCAGTTTAGTCTCTCCTCTCCCACTTTGAGGAATGTAAAACAGTCAAGTGAGTTGCTTTAAAATTAGGATCAGGGGCCATAAAACTTTATTCAGTAAAGACAATAAATCCTGAAAAATAAATTCCAGTTTTATTTTATGTTCAGTTAGGGAGTGAGTGAAAGAGAAAGGAAGGGAAACAACGAAGAAGGGAATTGAAAAAGGAGAGAAAAAGAACAGGGGGATTCACTTTTTTGAATGATGTAGATAGAAACTACAGACACTGTTCTAAACCTTTTGTATGGGTTATCAAGTTTTTTCCAAGGAAGAGAATGATAAGAAAAAGAGAGTAAAATGAGAAAGAGAGAGGCAGAGATGAGGGAAAGGCAGCTAGGAAGACAGTATATGATAAACAGGTATAGACAAAGAGATGAACAAAGAGAAAAACCAAGTTACAGAGTCAGAGAAAAATCTACAGAGAGATACAGAGAGAAACTGAGAACCACAGAGACACAGAAAAAGTTAAATATTGAATTAATTTGCTAGGTTTGCCATGATAAACATTCACAAAGTGGGTGGCTTAAATAACAGAAATTCATTTCCGTATAGTTCTGGGAGCTAGAAGCTGTTGACAGGATTGGTTTCTTCTGAGGCTCATCTCTTCTGTCTGTGAACAGCCGTATTCTCCTCGTGTCTCACATGTTCTTCCCCGTTACATGTCTGTGTCCGAATTTTCTCCTCATTGGGACATCAGTCATATGTTACCCGTGGAGGGTCTTGACTTCGAGTCCTTCAGGTTCTTGGTATTTTGAGCAAAGAATTGGACAAAACACACAAACAAAGCAATGAAAGCACAGATTTCTTGAAGCAAAAGTACACTCCACAGAGAGGGCGTGGTCTAGGGCAAGCAGCAGTTACAGAATTTTCTGGGGATTAAATATCCTCTAGAAGTTTCCCATTGGTTACTTGCTCTACACCCTATGTAAATCAAGAAGTGGCTCACAAATGAAGTAGTAGAAGGCAACCAATCAGAGGCAGAAGTGAAGTTACGAAGTTACGCACCTATGCAAATGAGCACTAGGCCTGTGACCAGCGAACGGTCACAGAGGGGACTCATGAGATGTTCTTTCCACTTCTCATCTGCAATGCAGAAGCGGGAGGGGATAGCCTTTGTCTCTTTCCTTTTGTTACCTGTGCGTGGAAAGTTAGGGTTCTCTTTTTCCTTTAGTTCTAGGAAGTCAGTGTGAATTGGCCTTATGATCTCTCCTTCCAGATGCTATTCTGCTACCTCAGTACTGGATTAGAGCCCACCCCAGTGATCTCATTTTAATTTCATTAACTCTAAAAACACTATCTCCATATACAGTCACATTCTGGTGTACGAGGTTTAGAACTTCAGCATATGAATTTGGGGTCACAAAATGTATTCCATAATAGATACCAAGAAATAGAAGAAAAGATAGACCAAACTAAGAAACTGAGATAAGACTACTCAAAGAGGGAAAGATGGGAAGACAGGCAGAAGTGAAAGGACAATCCTCAAATATATTTCGAAGTCACTCTTAGTTGGGATCCCACTGTTTTGTCTGCTTAAGCAACAGATTTCAGAGTGTTATTTAACACTCCTTAAGTGGTGTTCAGCTGACTAATCATTTGTCATTCATAGGTCTCCATCAACTCTCAGATTTGTTTCTGTGACATCATCAAACCCTAACCATCTGCGATGGTTACATAATCTTTTCAACAGTCCTTCGAGTCACATCCATACCCACACTGTGCAGATGAGAAACTGAGCAGGAATCATTGAGTTACTGGGATGATGACGGTCAGAGTCAAAGTTTGATCAGTCCCCAAGCTCTCCACCTTTCCAGCATCCCTACATTCAGGCACTCAGTAAATACCAGACACTCCAGAATTCTAATAAATAAATGCACCTGCCCACTCCAACCCTTGTTCAATGGGACATTTTAGTTAAAACATGCAATAGAATCATATGACCTTTTTGTGTCCTGATGGAAATGCTGAAAAAAGAAAACAATTTTTAAAGACTGTAGGACTGTCATTTTATACAGACCAGAAAAAGAAAAACTCATAGGTGGAATGTTCCAAGACCAGAGTCCACTCTTCTAGTCAACATGTGAGTTGCTCTGAGCCATGTCTCCTCCCTGAATATTTACACATGGACCCATCCAGGTCATGTAGGCAGACTGCATGTCCTCTCTGCTACTCACTTAGGATCATAGCTCATGATTTATTTTCTTTGAACTCCCGGGAAGCCAACAGTCAGTCTTTGGGATCCCTTCCTGATCTCCATGTCGTGCAAATATATTCATATTTGATTTAAAACTCACTGTGCTCGTGACTTTCTTCTAGTAATGTAGTGCTGCACAGGCGTGAAATTATGCATGACTGTCCTTCTCCAAATCACAGATACCAAAATAATGGGTAAGGACTTTGAGAAACAACATCACATAACACTAGGTTTCTGTGTTCAAGTGTTCAAGAGAAGAGGATCTTTAGAAACGTTACAGTAGATTGATGGTGTTTCATTCAAATCACCAATTGTCAGGAAAGTGACCAATGACACATTGCTACTCTCGTTACTTTGAGTGGCTGCTGCTATTGCCAGTATTTCTTACCATTGCTACTACTATTGCTGCTACTATAGTAATAACTATTAATATTAGTAATCTCAAAAATAGTAGCGAACATTAACATGTGCTTCCTACATGTCAAGCACTGCATTGACTGCTTTGTCCATATTCTCTCATTGAATTCTCAAAATAAAATTAGGAACTGGTCCAATTTCTCTGATGGAAAATGGAGGGTGAAAGAAGGTGGATAACGTGGCCACAGGTCACAGAGCTAAGAAAGTGCTGGATCTCCAATCCAGGTTTGCCTGACTTCTCATTGTACACTAGCTCTCCCACAGTGCCTGGGGTGGGAGCACCCTTTTTCACATTAAAAAGTAGGCAGACTGCCATGTAGTAGTAGTTGCACTTTTAGTATCTGTCCATTCAGAAGATGCACAGTCCCAGAGAGCTATTATAAATTCTGCAAATGTGTAAATGACTTTGCATTTTACTAATCATGGCAATATCTGCATATATCCATCCACATGGCATGTCTGCTGGAGCCAAATCATCACTGAAATGGAGGCAGATGAATTTAGGGAAATGTTTCCATGACGCCAAAGCCTTCCATTTGAAATGGGCTAAAGAATACCGTAGCCAGAGATAGACTTTTAAATTTTATTAAAGTATATTTGGCAACTAAAAATTGTATATATTTAACTTGTACAATTTGATGATCTGATATGTGTATACAAGCTAAATAACTTGTTTGTCACCTCAAATAGTTAGGATTTCCATGTGAATGTCTTATACACACTCTCTCTCTGTGTGTGTCTCTCTGTGTCTCTCTCTCTCTAGATCTACCCTTTTTGCAAATTTCAAGCATGCAATAAAGTATTGTTAACTGCAGTCACTAGAATTCAGCTAATACAGCTCCCCTGGCACCAATGGATCAGATTGAACCAAAGAGGTGAAGGCCATGAAATAAATTAATGGCAGAGAAGACTCTGGAAGCTGGTCTCCTAATTCCTAATTCGACACTCTTTCTAGTATTATCACAGATAATCAAATCTTTTGTGCATGTTTCAGGCTCCTAACTACTCAGTGTCCTCATTCATGCCGGTCCCATAGGGTTACTGTGATTACTACTAAGGGCAGAGGTCAATAAGCTATTGCCCAAAGGCCAAATCCAGCCTGCCACCTGTTTCGTAAATAAAATTTTATTGGAACACAGCCACGCCCATCCACTTATAAATTGTTTATGGCTGCTTTCCCAGTACAATGTCAAGGTTGAGTACTTGCTACAAAGACCAAATGGCATGCGAAGCTGGAAATATTTTAGATTCAGCCCTTTGCAGAACATTTACTGAGTGGTGATGAAAGGCGCTGTGAGAAAAATTGACTTTGCATCCCCTGATCTCCCAGCGAACACTCCAGAATGTGTGGGGACCTTGTTACATTAGATATTTACAACAGAAGGGTATCCAGAATATCCAAAAACTTGTACGGAGTGGGGGAAGAAGAAGAATACAAGTAGACTTTCTGAGAATGAAACAGGGGGATTTTCGTGCTGATAGAGTCCCCTGAAGAAAACTCTGGAAGGTCTTGGGAATCTGTAACGCCTTCTGAACAGAATTGTTATCTTTTAGACACCTTATCTCCATGAGTTCCCAAAACTTTATCATTCAAGAAGCTCTATGTGATCTATTCATTGCTCTACATGAAATAACAACCACTGACTTTAGATAATAAAAGGTAGAATACATGTGATAGTACCCTATGGTCTTACAATATCAGGATTTGACCAGACAGCATTGGGAAACAAGCACTGGGAAGATAAGATATGGAAACAGTCCCTGACTTAGGGTCAAAGGCTCATTGTAGAATCTCTGGGCAGATCCTTCACTCCACTGTGTGACCTTCGTGAGTCACTTAACCTCCCTGAGAGTTCTCATCTATGTTGTCTCTGCCTGGAACAGGATTACTGGATCAATCTAGGTCCTTCTAGCGTCCCATGGCTGGGTCTTTCTCATCTTTGAAGTATCAGCTCAAATTTCACCTCCTCAGAGAAGCCCTCACTACCTCCCATCAGTCATCTACTTTTCCGCTGGCCAGCGATCCCTTCATACCATCAGGGTTATTACCTGTTGGGAGTTACCCCATTTACTTGCTTGTCTGTTTCCGTTGTCTGCCCCACCTAGAATTTTAGTTCCACAAGGACACGGACCTTTGCATTATATGTACCCTAATATCAGAACTTAAAACTATGCTTGGCATGTAGTAAGCACTCAAATGGGTAAGTAAATGAAGATGGGCATTAATGAATTCCTTACCTCACTAGACTGTCAGGAACATCTTCCAAGAGAATGCTCTGTGAGCTGTTTAATGGATGTAACCAACAAATTATTATTTCATCCCAGTGTCCCTTTGAGAATGAAATATTCCTACCCAAGCAAAAGAAATTAGGAACCAAACTACGCATTAGATCTTAAATATGACAATATACTGTTCAGGTACTACACTTATTCTTTTCCAAGGCTACAGAGAATTCTGAAAGTGTAATCATGAATATATATTCATAGACTTAATACACACACACACACACACACACACACACACACACACAGGTTTTAGCCTTTACTGTTACACTAAATTATCTATCTCTTGGTACCCTTAAGCTTGGAATAGCTCATTGATAGCAGACATCCTCCCCTATCTTGAGCACCAGTGTATCTGTCCTTACATATAACCTGATTTGTAAAATGGGAGGAGGGGAACATGGGCTGAAAGGCAAGCTATATGTTTCTGTGGTTGTGTTCAAAGTTCCCAGAATGGCCATTTCTCCTCTGCATGCTACATCTGGACTTCTTTTCCTTGTATTACCTCTTCCCAGCCCTGTTCACCCTTACCCAATTCTTACTCATACACTTCATTTTGGCTAACAGTACATTTATCAGAAAACCTCTTCTGACCTCTACACCCAGATGGAGTCAGACCCCTCACTGTTGTTTTAATTTTTTAACTTTTAATTTTTGTGGGTACATAGTAGGTGTATATATTTTTGGGATACATTAGATGTTTTGATACAAGCATGCAATGTGAAGTAAGCACATTATGGAGAATGGGGCATTCACATCCACCCCCTCAAACACTGATTCTTTGTGTGACAATCCAATTATACTTTTATAGTCATTTTAAAATGTGCAATTAAGTTCTCATTGACTATCATCCCCCTGTTGTGCTATCAAGTAGTAGGTCTTATTTATTCTTTCTATTAGAACCTTCATTATGCATAATTTGACACTTGTTTTAGTCATAGCTCTCCAGAAAAACAGAATCGATAGGATATATGGAAGAGGGGATTGATTATGGGGAAATTGGCTCATGCAATTATGGAGGTTGAGGAGTCCCAAAATATGCTATCTGCCAGCCAGAGAACCAGGAAAACTGATGGTAAAAGTCAGTCTGAATCTGGAGGTCTAATATCCAAGGGCAGAAGAAGACGGATGTCCTAGCTCACAAAAAGAGCGACTTCACCCTTCCTCCCTTTTTTGTTCCATTCGGACCCTCAACAGATTGAATGATGCTCACGTTGGTGAAGAAGAGCTTCTTTACTCAGTCTACTGATTCAAATGCTAATCTCTTCTGGAAATACCTCACAGACATGCCAAGAAATAATGTTTTGCCAGATATCTAGGTCCTTAGCCACGTCAAGTTGACACAAAAAAAATTAACCATGACACCTCCCTACCAGGCTTTGAAATAATAATGAACTTAATATTTCTATAACTCCAACATTCCAGCCTCTGTTGGAGTC
Organism: Saguinus oedipus; assembly: GCA_031835075.1. Taxonomy (NCBI): domain Eukaryota; kingdom Metazoa; phylum Chordata; class Mammalia; order Primates; family Cebidae; genus Saguinus; species Saguinus oedipus. Next base: position 7,524,242 of record CM063179.1, read on the forward strand.
TCTCTTCAACAATCCCTCAGGGATTTGTTTACATATGAATGGATTTCCAACATCATAACCTATTATGACCCGAAGTTCTCCCCCCTGGGTTTCTGAGAGTCCCAGAGCTCATTTCTTGGTGCTTTTCTCTGTTTCTCTCATGCATGACCTTGAAGAATTGCAAACTAATGTACTCTGTCCCCATCCTGCACAAATGTCCCCCTCTCTTGTGGCTAACACAAGAGGCCAGCACACTAGCAGCAGCCCATGCTAGTTACTGTTGTAAGTTATGAAAGACTTGGGAGACACACAAGGAAGGTCTGTCAACCACCATTTCTGTGATAATAAGCAGATCCTCCAACCCTCACTGTGTCCGCCCACCAACTTCCTCTCTCCACTCCCCTCCCATCTTGGCATAAACAGAAATTCTTTTCTTAAGGGAAAGGCAGTTAATCCAACTCCTAGGTGCTTCCAGCCCTCAAACCAGAGTCATCAAGAAGTTTTTGTAAGTAAATATCATGCTTATTTTTTTAAACCCATAACTCCTTTAAAATTTGCTTTGCTCTGGCATTTTTTTTTTCCTGAAACAGAGTCGCAGTCTCTCTATCACCCGGGCTGGAGTGCAATGGCCCAATCTCAGCTCACTGAAACCTCTGCCACCCAGGTTCAAGTGATTCTCATGCCTCAGCCTCCCAAGTAGCTGGGATTACAGGCATCCGTCACCATGCCTGGCTAATTTTTGCCTTTTTTGTAGAGATGGGGTTGCACCACGTTGGCCAGGCTAGACTCAAACTCCTGACCTCAAGCCTTCTAAAGTGCTAGGATTACAGGCATAAGTCACTGAGTCTGGTCTGCTGTGGGATCTTGATGGTTTTACCAAAAAATGATGGGCAAGGATATTGCTACTTGTTTGTGAAAGAGACAGTTTTCTCTCCAGAGTGACTGGCAAGAAGTATGCGGAAGACTCCTGGCCTTCCAAGCCTTACATCAGTTTGAAAGTGCCAAAAAAGATATTATACCCTACCCTGCTCAACATTTCAAATCCACATGGAGCAAGGTAACTAACCTCTCTTGGCCTCAGTTTCCTTATTTGTTATAGGGGGTGATGATGCCAACCTAACGAGGATTACATTCCACTTCGGTTTCTCAGAGACTTTGTCTTATTCTCTGCACAAAGAGAGATACTAAGAGTATGAGGCTAGAAATGGTCCCTGAAGGCTATGAAAGGCCATGTGCCACGCTGAACCTGAATTTTTCATTGCACATGGCTTCGACGCAATGGGACAAAGGGCACCAACTCAGAGCCCAGGAACCTGTGGGGAGGATATTTGAAAAGACAATGATCTTCGTGGTGCTAACCCTTAAAAGAAAAAGACATCACTGCAGACAGCAAAGTGCCCTGCCCCTCATTTCCCCTTCAGAGTATGATTTGAGCAATGATGCAGGCTGCCATCTTCTCTATCAGAACCCATTCACCCATTGCTAAGTCTGAAAAAGATGTCTTTAACCTTCAGTTTTAGGAAGCAGCTTGGCGCTTCGTCCTCACGCACGGAATACATCTTTATTCCGCTTTTGAAAAGAACTGCATGGTGGTCACAGTAACTGGGGTTATGGCTCCTCCGGCCCTCCTAGAGAGCCCAGAAACACCGTGAGTTTTCTGCCTTCTGCTCCAGCCCCTTCCAAACCACCAGCAGGATTTGAGCACTGCTGCTGTCCCTCAGGAAACAGTCTTTCAGCCTCAAGCATGATTTATTAATTTCACTGCTTTGGCGGGGTCATTTATCAAAATTCCCTCAACAGTTCAATTAGGAATGGCCTGCCTCCCAAATTGGGGTTGGTGTTCTCATCTCCCTTAGCCAGCTTGTGGTCTGCAGAGCTGCCTTGACCACCCTCGGTTTGGGGAGTACCAGATGAAATCAATCACACCTCCCACTTATCGACTTCACAATTTTCACTGCAAGAAAGCACTACCAAGGAGATGGGGCAGATAAATGTTTTCCCTTTTCCACAGCACACCTGACTATTGCTCCTACAGAACCAAAGGATGGGACTTCAGCCCTCCACCCACAGTCACCCCAACCTCCCTGCATCCCAGATCCAGCTCACCTTGGGAAACCAGGGCTGTGCGGAGATCTTCCTCCCTGTTCAGGCCCTTATCATCTGCTTTTTGGATACCAGTGACTCTGCCTCCCGCCTCCATGTCGCCCCCTCCAACTCATTTGCATTCAGCCAGAGGAATAATCCTAAAATGCAAATCGGATCTTGCTGCCTTTCCTGCTTAAACCATCAATGGCTCCTTCTTGCCTCAACGAGAAGACCCAAAGACCTAAACACCGGGGTCAAGACTCTTTGGGTTCTAAGCTCCACAGTATCTCCATTTTCTAGAAGAGCACATGGCCCAAAAGAACATCTCCGGACTGAATAAACCCGGTCTCTGTTCTCTCCTCAGCCTCACTCTCTCTCTTTCTACTTCCCATTTTATTCTCAGCAGCACCACCTGCTTAACATTCCTCCCACAAACCATACTGATTCTCACTCATTCCTCCTTTTTCATATTTTTTTCCAAATTTTCGTTGCAATACACATAACATAAACTGCACCATCCTAGCCATTTGTAAGCCTGCAGTTCAGCGGTATTAAATGCATTCACATTGTTGGGCAACCAGTCTCCGGAACTCTGAACTCTTCATCTTGTAAAACTGAAATTCTATATCGACTAAGAAGTAATTTCCCATTCCCCACTCCCCCCAGCTTCTGTCAACCTTCACTCTACTCTCTGTCTCTATGAATCTGACTATTCTAAATAGCCCCGTGTAGGTGGAATCATACAGTTCCTGTTTCTTTAGTATCTGGCTTATTTGTCTTAGCATAATGTCCTGGAGGTTCATCCATGTTGTAGCACATGTCAGAATTTCATTCATCTTTAGAGCTGCATTACATTCCATTGTAGGGATAAACAACACTTTCCTTCTCCAATCATCCATCAGTGGACACTTAGATTGCTTCCACAGTTCAGCTATTGTGAATGATGCTGCTATGAGCATCCTTTTCTTTCTTAAAAAAATCTAAACTTCCTCCTTAAAGTGTCTCCTCTTCAGACAGCACCTACTTATTATTTCATTCCTGTCCATCACCTCTTTTGGAAGCTTTCCATAAACATTCTTCCTGCTGCCCACTCACCATATTGAATGAGGGACAGTTCATTCCATAATACTCTGAGCACAGCCTGATGATACTGATGTAGACAGGAGACAGAGGAAAAACTGGGTAGGAGAAGGTGGTTCCCTGGCAAAACCTCAAACCTCAAGCCTGGAAATCACAGCCCTCAATGAGAACAGTTATCCCTGTTTTCCTACTCAAATGTTGCCTTTTTTGGCCCACTCCAACCCCCTATCCTGTGTCCATATAAACCCCAGACCTCAGGTAGCAAAGAGACATGTGGCTGAAGGTCTAGAGGAGAAGGAGCAACTGAGCATCAGAGACTACAGGTAGACACAGCTTAACTTCAGACAGCATGACTTCAGGGAGGAGAAGACTGGGCTTCAGGGAAAGATCACCTTCTTCCCACACCATCCCCTTTCCAGCTCCTCTTCTGCTGAGAGCCACTTCTACTGCTTAATAAAATCCTTTGCATTCACCACCTTTCAAACATTGTGTAACCTGATTCTTCCTGGAGCAAAACAAGAAGAGGGCAGAATGTAAAAGGTGACCCTGACTCTCCACTGAGCTGGTTAACATTTAGCTGTGCACAGACAGTAACTGCTAAAAGAGAATGAATTGTAACATACCCCTAGATGCTGCTGTGGAGCTGGAGCCCAAAAGTACTCACCCTGGCCCTGGCACCTGCTCACCTGCATGCTCCCCTTTCTGCAAAAAGTTTGAGCATGGCAGCAGCAGCCGCTGAGTAAGTGAGCCACCTCCCTGTCACAAGTCCCATGAAAAGGTCAAGGGAACTCTCCTCTCTCAATATCAGGGCCACAGCAGAGGGCAGGTCCACTGTGCCTCATCCAGTTCTGTTTCCCCAGCACTTTATACAGAGCTGATGTGCAGAGTTTCCACCAAAGCCTTCAAGTCCACCTGTGCCTCTGCAGTACTTCTCTCAAGGACTTTAAGACCAATGTTTCTTAATTACTACTTCAGTTTTCTGCTTTAAAAAAAAAAATCCATTTTCTCTGTTTCATGGAACTATGTTCTTATGGATGGTTGGCTGTAATTTACTTCTTTGTAAAATAAGCTGGCATGACAAGCAACTGTTTGAAATGCAGGGAGGGAGACAAGACTTCCAAACTCAAGGAACGAAATGAGATGGGAGATGGTGAAAACGCAGTGCACAGAGTGGTGAAATGGCTCTGTGTGCTCTAGCTAAGTATTTTTATCTATTTGTTTAACTTTTAAGTTCAGAGGTACATGTGCAGGTTTATTATATAAGCAAATTTGTGTCATGGCGGTGTGTTGAACAGATTATTTCATCACCCAGGTACTAAGCCTAAGTACCCATGAGTTATTTTTTCTGTTCCTCCCCTTCCCACCCTCCACCCTCCGATAGGCCCCAGTGTGTGTCGTTCCCCTCAATGTGTCCATGTGTTCTCATCATTTAGCTCCCACTTACAAGTGAGAACATTATCCTTAGCAAACCAACACAGGAACAATGCTCCACTTTTAAAGAGATGGCCAAGGAGAAGGAAGTTTCCTCTCAGATTACTAATATTTATTTTCTCTTCCAAAAGGCAGCCTAGGTCCTTCTGTGTCACAGTTTTCTTTCTAGAGGAAACATGGACTGTGTTTCCTAGGAAGGAAAAACTTAAAAAACTTCACCCTCTGCCTGTCCACTGAGACTTCTTCCACTCTTCTTCAACCCCATCCTGAATGGCTATCCCTTCACTTAACTCATCCCTGGGAGTTTGGGGACTTTGGTTCTCTTTTTTAAACCATTATTAATTTAGGAAATCTAGATGTTGGCTCTGAAATTTCTGTACCCCTTCCTCCAGGAGGCCCTGTGAGAGGCTTACATAAACAGGGCTCTGGATGACTTGTCTGGATAATCTCACCATGCAGATTAAGCCCCACAGTGACTCTGGTGGTAATAATAGTCACACTCCATACTCTCATGTTATTGTGCTTTCAGTTCATTCATCCTTTCAGTTCATTCATCCTTTCAAAAGCTATTTATTATTTATTGAGTGCTTACCCCAAGCAAGGCATTGGCGTTGACAATAGGGTATCAGCAACTTTAAAAAAAAGCAAAAGGTTGACATATGGACTCCCCTACTGTTATAAACTGGTTTAAAGTCCTTGGTCTAGAAGCATCTCTTAACTAGTCTCATCTTGACCCTTTGAACCTATGGATCAATTCTGATTCTTTAACCTGGCCCTATGTAAGGCTCTGCAGACAACGTTCCAGTGCTTGAAATCTAGGTCAATCCTCTGGTTAATTAATTTCTCCATTTGATATAGGCTAGCCTTTGAAATCTGACTTTTCCATTGACCTTGATAAATAGTGAAAAGAGACCAAATCTTCAAGAAATCAGTACGTGAATTCACTGTAATTAAATAACAATTTGTACATGAAATTCTCTTTTTTTTTCCTTTCTGAGATGGAGTCTTGCTCTGTCACCCAGAGCTGAAATGCAATGGCGCAATCTCAGCTCACCGCAACCTCCACCTCCTGGGTTCAAGCAATTCTCCTGCCTCAGCCTCCAAAGTAGCTGGGATTACAGGCATGTGACACCATGCCCCGCTAATTTTTGTATTTTTAGTAGAGACGGGGTTTCACCATGTTGGCCAGGCAGGTCTCCAACTCGTGATCTCTTGATCCACCCACCTCAAGCTCCCAAAGTGCTGGGATTACAGGCGTGAGCCACTGTGCCCGGCCCCAAATTCTTAAATCCTTGTGTTTTCTGCTTGAGAGCAGACACCAGGTCTCTCCTATCTACCACCAGAGCCTAGCACTGCACAAAGTAAGTCGTCAGCAAATATGTATTGAATGACTAAGCAAAGGAATGAATCAATGTGTTCTGGGGCCCCTGCATCTTAGTCTGACTCTGATGTATCTGTTCTCAGCTAGAGTTTATTCCGTTTTGACCCTGACAGCAAAATCCTAGCAAGTTTATTCATTGCATTTCAAGTCACAAGGCTGGTGCAGGCAGCAATGACCTGTTTGTTGGTAATGCCACTGCACATTGATGGACTTCCACAGTAATTCAACATTATTATGTGTCAAATATAATTTATGATTGAATACAATGCCAGTTTTATAACTGCATTATTGCTATATATTTACATCTGGAAAAAAAAAAAAGCACAGTGAAATTTTCCACTTTGAAGGACATCATCTGGGATTAAGTACTGAGACAACCCAGGTTGTATTTTCTCAAGCTGAAATTCTGGGGCAGCTCCAGGCTTGAGAAACAACCAAAATCAGTGAATCGTTTTTGAACGTATACATCTTTGTAATCTACTTGCTCTCTTTTTATCTTGAATTTTCCCGGTATACACTGGGCATTAACCCTCCATCTTTAGGAATTCAGGAGCCCTTGGAAACCCAGGAAATCCACAAAGAAACACGCCACGATGTTGGGCAGTTCAGTTTTCTGCTTACCTTTCAATAAATAACTAGTAAAACCTACCGTAACAATTTTAAGAATTTTTACTGACTGTGAACATCCAACTTTAGAATTTTTTAATCTTGCTTTTCAGAATTGATGTGTTCCCAGAAAATTATCTTTGGGTAAATCCATTGTCTTATCAACTTCCTCTATTAAATTGAAGAGGAATTCCCAAATAGAGATGGGAGAAACCTTCAAAAGACAATGCTGAAAACTTACAAAAGAGGGGTTTATAACAATGTGCAACTTTGTGGCCCGGAGCTCCTTCCTTTACTCCAGGGTACTTCTTCCCTTTCCTCTGTGGCCTCATGGAGGGGAGTCCAGAAACCATGGCTGGCTCAGCAATTCCACTTGCTATGCCGGAGATTAAAGACATGAAAAGAACTAGGATTCGTGAGTTATGAAAGTGTAAGTTCTCAATAACACAACACGTCTAGAGAAGAAAAAAGCTAGGAATCGATGTTGACATTACTCATCAAGTGTTTGGAGAAAATAAAATCATGCTGGGATCAAACAGGGTCTGGTTCTCAAATAGAAGTTGGCTTACCTTATCAGCCAATTTGTTTCTAATTGTTTTAGTCTTTTCAGGATTTTTTTTTAATTTCCATAGCTTGAGGGTTACAAGTGGTTTCTGTTACATGAATGAATTGTACAGTGGTGAAGTCTAAGATTTTAGTGCATCTGTCACCCAAGTCATGTACATCGGACCAAATAGGTAGATTTTCATCCCTCACCGTCTTCCCACCCTACCCCTTTCTGAGTCTCCAATGTCCATCATACCACGCTGTAGGTCTTTGGGTACCCAGAGCTTAGCTACCCGCTTATGAGTGAGAACATGCAGTATCTAATTTTTCATTCCTGAGTTACATCATTTAAAATAATGACTTTCTTCTAGCCAAGTTGCTGAAAAAGATACTATCTTCTTCTTTATTTTAATGGCTGAGTAGTATTCCATTATATACATATTTAACATTTTCTTTATCCACCAATTTGTTAATACGTGCTTAGGCTGATTCCAAATCTTTGCACTTGTGGATTGTGCTGCAGTAAACCTATGCATCCAGGTGTCTTTTTTATATAATGACTTATTGAGGTGGGGGTGGGGGGAGGTAGATACCCAGTAGTGAGATTGCTGGATCATTTGGGCTGTTTCCATCTTTGTGCATTTACAAATTGTTCTGCTGTAAATATGCATGTGCAAGTTTCTTTTTTCATGTAATGACTTCTTTTCCTCTAGGTAGACACCCAGTAGTGGCATTGCTGGATCAAATGGTAAATCTACTTTTAGTTCTTTGTACTAACAGAGGTTGTACGAAGTTACGTTGCTACCAGCTGTGTATAATTGCTTCCTTTCACAACATCCATGCCAATATCTGTTGTTCTTTGACTTTTTAATAATGGCCACTCTGGCTGGAGTAAGGTGGTATCTCATTGTGGTTTTAATTCGTATTTCCCTGATGATTCATTACTGATACGGGTTTGGCGCCATGCCCTCACTCAAATCTCATGATGAATTGTAATTCCCAGTGTTGGAGGAGGGTCCTGGTGGGAGGTGACTGAATCATGGGGATGGATTTCCTCCTTGCTGTTCTCGTGATAGTGAGTGAGTTCTCACAGGATCTGGTTGTTTGAAAATGGGTAGTACTTCCCCCTTTGCTGTTTCTCTCTCCTGCTCCAGTATGTGAAGATATGCTTGCTTCCTCTTCACCTTCTGCCATGATTGTAAGTTTTCTGAGGCCTCCCAGCCATGCCTCCTGTACAGCCTGCAAAACTGTGAGTCAAAACTCTTTTCTTTACAAATTACCCAGTCTCATGTAGTTCCTTATAGCATTGTGAGAATGGACTAATACAGTGACAAGCATTTTTTTTTCATATATTTGTTGGCCATTTGTATATCTTTGGAGAAAGATCTATGCATGTCCTTTGCCCACTTTTTAATGGGATTATTTGTTTTTCTTACTGATTTGATTTGTTTGAGTTCATTGTAGATTCTGGAAATTAGTCCTTTGTCTGCCGCATAGTTTGCGAATGTCTTTTTCCCATTCTGCAGGTTGTCTGTTTACCCTGATGGTTATTTCTTTTGCTGAGCAGAAACATTTCAGTTTCATTATATCCCATTTATTTGTTTTGTTTTCTTTATTTTATCTCAAAAATGAAATTGAAGTTCTCTGGACTAGTTTTGGCCTTTTAAAAATTATTATTATTTCAATAGTTTTTGGGGAACAGCTGGTGTTTGGTTACGTGGATGGGTTTTCTAGCAGTGATTTCTGAGATTTTGGTGCCCCCATCACCTGAGCAGCGTGCACTGCAGTGAACACTGTACCCAGTGTGTAGTCTTTTATCTCTCACCTGCTCTCACTGTTCCCCCAGAGTCCCCCAAGTCCATTCTTATGCCTTCGTTCCCGCTAAGTAAGAACGTAGATGTTGGTTTTCCATTTCTGAGTTACTTCACTTAGAATAATGGACTCCAGCTCCATCCAGGTTGCTGCGAATGCCATTATTTTTTTCTGTTTTATGGCTGAGTAGTATTCCATGATATATATGTATCACATTTTCTTAATCTTCTTGTCGATGGATGGGCATTTGGGCGGTTTCTATCTTTTTGCAATTGCAAATTGTTCTGCTGTAAATATCCATGTGCAAGTTTCTTTTTTTATGTAATGACTTCTTTTCCTGCAGGTAGATACCAAGTGGTGGGATTGCTGGATCAAATGGTGGATCTACTTTTAGTTCTTCAAGGAATCTCCATACTGTTTTCCATAGTGATTGTACTACTTTACATTCCCACAAGCAGTGTAACAGTGTTCCCTTTTCACCACATCTGTGCCAAGATCTATTTTTTTTTATTTTTTAATTATGGCCATTCTTGTAGGAGGAAGGTGATATTGCATTATTTATTTTTAATTTTGTTGCATTTGCTTTCGAGGTCTTAGTCATAAATTCTTTGTGTAGGCCAGTGCCCAGAAGAGTTTTTCCTAGGTTTTCTCGAAGAATTTGTACAGTTTCTCACATCTTAGATTTAGGTCTTTAATCTGCCTCAAGTTTCATGTATGGTTAGTGATGGGAATCCAAATTCATTCTTCTACATGTGGTTATCTAGTTTCCCCAGCACCACTTATTAAATATGGCCTCTTTTCCTCATTTATGTTTTTGTGTGCTTTGTAAAATATCAGTTCGTTGTAAGTATTTGGCTTTATTTCTGGGTTCTCTATTCTGTTCCATTAGCCTGTGTATCTACTTTTATACTAGTACCATGCTATTTTGGTTACTATAGCCTTGCAGTATAATTTGAAGTCATATAATTTGTAGTATAATTTGAAAGTAATGTAAAACCTTCATATTTTTTTCTTATAATTTATTTGGCTATTTGGGCTTTTGGTTCCATATGAATATTTTTTTAATTCTGTAGAAAAATATTGTTGGTACTTTGATAGGAATTGGACTGAATCTGTAAATTGCTTTAGGCAGTATAGTCATTTTCAAATTGATTCTTCCAATTCATGAACATAGAGTGTACCATGATTTCTTTTTTTTAATATATATTTTATTACACTTTAGGTTCTGGGGTACATGTGAAGAACATGCAGGGTTGATGCATAGGTACATACATAGCAATGTGGTTTGCTGCCTCCATCCCCATCACTTATATCTGGCATTTCTCCCCGTGTTATCCCTCCCCAACTCCCATCCAATGTCCTTCCCCTAGTCCCTCCCAACAGACCTCAGTGTGTGATGCTCCCCTCCCTGTGTCCATATGTTCTCATTGTTCAACACCCACCTATGAGTGAGAACATGCAGTGTTTTATTTTCTGTTTTTGTGTCAGTTTGCTGAGAATAATGGTTTCTAGGTTCATCCATGTCCCTATAAAGGACACAAACTCATTGTTTTTTATGGCTGCATAGTATTCCACTGTGTATATGTACCACATTTTCCCTGTCCAGTCTATCATCCATGGGCCTTTGGGTTGGTTCCAAGTCTTTGTTATTGTAAACAGTACCACAATGAACATACATGTGCATGTGTCTTTATAATAGAATGATTTATAAGCCTTTGGATATATACCCAGTAATGGGATTGCTGGGTCAAATGGGATTTCTATTTCTAGATCCTTGAGGAATCACCACACTGTCTTCCACAATGGGTTGAACTAATTTACACTCCCACCAACAGTGTAAAAGTGTTCCTATTTCTCCACATCCTCTCTAGCATCAATTGTCTCGAGATTTTTTAATGATCACCATTCTAACTGGCAAGAGATGATATCTCAAAGTAGTTTTGATTTGCATTTCTTTAATGACCAGTGATGATGAGCATTTTTTCATATGTGTTTTGGCCTCATATATGTCTTCTTTTGAAAAGTGTCTGTTGATATCCTTTGCCCACTTTTGAATTGGTTGGTTTTTTTCTTGTAAATCTGTTTTAGTTCTTTGTAAATTCTGGATATAAGTCCTTTGTTGGACAGGTAGATTGCAAGAATTTTCTCCCATTCTGTTGGTTGCCAGTTTACTCTAATGATTGTTTCTTTTGCTGTGCAGAAGCTCTGGAGTTTAACTGGATCCCATTTGTCTATTTTTGGTTTTGTTGCCAATGCTTTTGGTGTTTTAGTCCTGAAGTCCTTGCTTATGCCTATGTCCTGAATGGTTTTGCCTAGGTTTTCTTCTAGGGTTTTTATGGTGTTAGGTCTTATGTTTAAGTCTTTAATCCGTCCGGAGTTAATTTTAGTGTAAGGTGTCAGGAAGGGGTTCAGTTTCTACTTTCTTCACATGGCTAGCCAGTTTTCCCAACACTATTTATTAAAAAGAGAATCCTTTCCCCATTGCTGGTTTTTGTGAGGTTTGTCAAAGATCAGATGGTTGTAGACATGTGGCATTGCCTCTGAGGCATCTGTTCTGTTCCATTGGTCTATATCTCTGTTTTGGTACCAGTACCATGCTGTTTTGATTACTGCAGCCTTGTAGTATAGTTTGAAGTCAGGTAGCGTGATGCTTCCAGCTTTGTTCTTTTTGCTTAGAATTGACTTGGCTATGCGGGCTCTCTTTTGGTTCCATATGAAGTTTAAGGTGGTTTCTTCTAGTTCTGTGAAGAGGGTCATAGGTAGTTTGATGGGGATAGCGTTGAATGTATAAATCACTTTGGGCAGTATGACCATTTTCACAATATTGATCCTTCCTAGCCATGAACATGGAATGTTTTTCCATCTGTTTGTGTCCTCTTTTATTTCCTTGATCAGTGGTTTGTAGTTCTCCTTGAAGAGGTCCTTTATATCCTTTGTTATTTGTATTCCTAGGTATTTTATTCTCTTTGTAGCAATTGTGAACGGCAGTTCATTCTTGATTTGGCTCTCTTTAAGTCTGTTATTGGTGTATAGGAATGCTTGTGATTTTTGCACATTGATTTTGTGTTCTGAGACTTTGCTGAAGTTGCTTATCAGTTTAAGGAGATTTTGGGCTGAGACAATGGGGTCTTCTAAACATACAATCATGTCATCTGCAAATAGAGACAATTTGACTTCCTCTTTTCCTAATTGAATACCCTTTACTTCTTTTTCTTGCCTGATTGCTCTGGCTAGAACTTCCAATACTATATTGAATAGGAATGGTGAGAGAGGGCCTCCTTGTCTAGTGCCAGATTTCAAAGGGAATGCTTCCAGTTTTGCCCATTCAGTATGATATTGGCTGTGGGTTTGTCATAAATAGCTTTTATTATTTTGAGATATGTTCCAACGATACCTAGCTTATTGAGAGTTTTTAGCATAAAGGGCTGTTGAATTTTACTAAAGACCTTCTCTGCGTCTATTGAGATTATCATGTGGTTTTGTCTTTGGTTCTGTTTATGTGGTAAATTACGTTTATGGACTTGTGTATGTTGAACCAGCCTTGCATCCCCAGGATGAAGCCTAATTGATTGTGATGGATAAGCTTTTTGATGTGCTGCTGCAATCGGTTTGCCAGTATTTTATTGAAGATTTTTGCATCTATGTTGATCATGGATATTGGCCTGAAGTTTTCTTTTCTTGTTGAGTCTCTGCCGGGTTTTGGTATCAGGATGATGTTGGTCTCATAAAATGATTTGGGAAGGATTCCCTCTTTTTGGACTGTTTGGAACAGTTTCAGAAGGAGTGTTACCAGCCCCTCTTTGTATGTCTCATAGAATTCGGCTGTGAACCCATCTGGACCTGGGCTTTTCTTGGTTGGTAGGCTATTAATTGCTGCCTCAACTTCTGCCCTTGTTATTGGTCTATTCAGGGTTTCAACTTCTTCCTGGTTTAGGCTTCGGAGGGTACAAGTGTCCAGGAATTTATCCATTTCTTACAGGTTTACTGGTTAATGTGCATAGAGTTCTTTGTAGTAATCTCTGATGGTGTTTTGTATTTCTGTGGAATCTGTGGTGATATCCCCTTTATCATTTTTTATTGCATCAATTTGATTCTTCTCTCATTTCTTTTTTATTACTCTGGCTAGTGGTCTGTCTATTTTGTTGATCTTTTCAAAAAACCGCCTCCTAGATTTATTGGTTTTTTTGAAGGGTTTTTCGTGTCTCTATCTCCTTCAGTTCTGCTCTGATCTTAGTTATTTCTTGTCTTCTGCTAGCTTTTGAGTATTTTTGATCTTGCTCCTCTAATTGTTTCTATTTTGATGATAGGGTGTCAATTTTAGATCTTTCCTTGCTTCTCACGTGGGCATTTATTGCTATAAATTTTCCTCTAGACACTGCTTTAAAAGTGTCCCAGAGATTCTGTTACATTGTGTCTTTGTTCTCATTGGTTTCGAAGAACATCTTTATTTCTGCCTTCATTTTGTTGTTTATCGAGTCAACATTCAAGAGCCATTTGTTCAATTTCCATGAAGTTGTGTGGTTCTGAGTTAGTTTCTTAATGCTGAGTTCTAATTTGTCTGTACTGTGGTCTGAGAGACTGTTTGTTACAATTTCCGTTCTTTTGCATTTGCTGAGGAGTGATTTACTTCCAATTATGTGGTCAATTTTAGAGTAGATGTGATGTGGTGCTGAGAGGGATGTATATTCTGTGGATTTGGGATGGAGAGTTCTGTAAATATTAGGTTTGCTTGGTCCAGATCTGCGTTCAAGCCCTGGATATCCTTGTTAATTTTCTGTCTTGTCGATCTGTCTAATATTGACAGTGGAGTGTTAAAGTCTCCCACTATTATTGTGTGGGAGTCTAAGTCTCTTTGTAGGTCGTTAAGAACTTGCTTTATGTATCTGGGTGCTCCTGTATTGGATGCATATATATTTAGGATCGTTAGCTCTTCTTGTTGCATTGATCCTTTTACCATTATGTAATGCCTTTTTGTCTCTTTCAATCTTCGTTGGTTTAAAGTCTATTTTATCAGAGACTAGGATTGCAACTCCTACTTTTTTTTTTTGCTCTCCATTTGCTTGGTAAATCTTCCTCCATCCCTTTATTTTGAACCTATGTGTATCCTTGCATGTGAGATGGGTGAGGACATGGCCAAACACATCACCATTGTGAGATTTATTGCCGAGATAAAATGAGGAAACTGAGGCAGATATGAAAGGCGGGACTTAAATGGGCCTTGATTGACTGCAGGGGAAACAAAGAGAAGGCACTTGTATTGGTTGTCGGGGAGCAGGAAGTACATGGAGTTAAAGTAGGAAGTAGTTGCTATTGGTAGGCGGGACTTAAATGGGCCTGCTGGGGCCTTACAGGGCAGGCTGTTGTTGAGCAGGGAATGGTGGGGCTTCTTTTAAAAAAAATTTCTCTGTAGGGTTTTTAACAGCAGGCTGGAGGTTGGATGGATAATTTAGTGCTAAGCGTGGGCTTAGACATGGTATGCGGAGGCAGGTACGGGAAAGCTTTGTGGGGAAGCCAGATAATGAGGTCGGGTGATGACGCAGTTATCAGGCACGGAGAGTGATAAATGTGTCCGTTTGACTCCTGGCAAGGCAACCGGCCTTACAACCAAGACATCGTCAGCAAACACCAACAGTTTGACTTTCCCTTTACCGACTTGGATGCCCTTTATTTCATTCTCTTGTCTGATTTCTCTGGCTAGGACTTCCAACACCATATTGAATAGAAGTGGTGAAAGTGGGCATCCTTGTTTTGTTCCAGTTCTCAGAGGCAATGTTTTCAACTTTTCCCTGTTCAGTAGGATGTTGGCTGTGCTGTTGTCATATATGACTTTTATTATTTTTAGGGATATTCTTTTTATGCCTAGCTTGTTGAGGGTTTTTAATCATAAACGGGTGCTGGATTTTATCAAGTGCTTCTTTTGCCTCTATTGAGAGATCATATGGTTTTTGTTTTTAATTCTGTTTATGTGATGAGTCAAATTTATTACTTGTGTATATTGAACCATCCATGAATCCCTGAAATGAAACCCACTTGATCATAGTGAATCACTATTATTTTGTATGTGCTGTTGGATTCAATCTGCCAGTATTTTGTTGAGGATTTTTGCATCTATATTCATCAGGGATATCATTCTGTAGTTTCCTTTTTTCTTTTTTTTTTCTTTTTTAATGTGATTTCAGGGTTTTGGTATCAGAGTGATACTGGATTCCTAGAATGACTTATAGAGGATTCCCTCCCTCTCCATTTTTTTGAATAGTTTCAGTAGAGTTGGTACTAATTCTTCTTTGCGTGTTCGGTAGAATTCATCTGTGAATCTGTCTGCCCCTAAACTTTTTTTTGTTAGCAGGGTTTCATTATTATTATTACTGATTCAATCTCATGGCTTGTTATTGGTCTATTCAAGATTTCTATTTCTTCCTGATGCATCCTGGAGGAGTTGTATGTTTCCAGGAATTTATCCATTTCCTCTAGATTTTCTAGTTTGTGTGCATAGAGGTGTTTGTAGTAGTCTTAAATGATCTTTTATATTTCCGTAGTGTCAGTTTTAATGTCTGTTTTCATTTCTAAGTGAATTTATTTAAATCTTCTCTTCCTTTTTTTAGTTAATCTAGCTAGTGATCTATCAATTTTGTTTGTCTTTTCAAAGAAGCAGCTTTTGGTTTCATTGACCATTTGTATTTGTTTGCTTATTTGTTTCAGTTCTGGTTAGTTCTGCTCTGATCTCAGTTATTTCCTTTCTTCTGCTAGCCTTGGGTTTGGTCTTGATTCTCTAGTTCTTTGAGGTATGATATTTGGTTGTCAATTTGTCATCTTTCAGACTTTTTTATGTAGGTGTTGACTGCAACAAACTTTCTTATGAGCCAATTTAACAGTCCTCAGGCTGGACTGCACCATTGCAAACATTTCACATTCTATTCTATGGTCAACCTTGTTCCTTCCAGAAAGAAATGCATTTAGCCAAATATATAGTTAAAAGTTTTTAACCAGGCATGATGGCTCAGATCCTTAATCTCCATGCTTTGGAAGGCCAATGTGGAAAGATGACTTTAGGCCAAAAGACCACCCTGGGCAACATAGTGAAACCTCATCTCTACAAAACTAAAAAAAATTTTAAAAATCAGCTAGGCATGATCCTATGCATCTATATAGTATCAGCTACTCAAAGGCTGAGGTAGGAGGATCATTTGAGCCTGAGGGGTTGAGGCAGCAGTGAGCCATGATCACACCACTGCACTCCAGCCTAGGTGATGGAGCGAGACACTGCCTCAAGAAAAAAGGAAAAGAAAAGTTTCTGGCTTCCCTTTAATGACCTCAAGTAGTAAAAACCACACATGTTTTGTGAAGGTATTCAATGGCCTAACCACCCTTAAAATTGCCAATAAGACAATCTTTCTGCTCTAGCCCAAATTTCCCATGCTGTTATTTAAACCTGTTTTATTATCTATTAATTTATGATCATAAATTAGATGAAATTCAAGTATATCACCTTATTTCTGAACATATAAAAATAATCTGCCCTGTGAGAAATGGAAGGCTTGATCATTTAATAGTCTTTTCTTCAATGTTGCAAGTGAATTTTACTTAGAATTCCAGAATTTGAAAGTAGGAAAATACTTGAAAAAAATTATCTGATGCATCATACTTTTTACAAATGAGGACACAGGATCAGAGAGGGAGAAGCACAGTCTTAAGGACACACAGCATTGGCATAACAGACTCATTTGAGTCTCTCTCATGGCACACCATTGCTTTCCCCTTCTTTGTCTCATTTCTTTGATAGACACATAATTGCCACCACTGATTAAAAGAAGTATCAGTCTCATTTTATGATGAAAAAGGGCAGAAAGGATACTCATTGTCATTGTACAATTTATGAGATCGTTGTTAGCTTCATTACTTCAATATCAGTGGGTATAATTAGTGACCCAAATTCAAGTAGATAAAGCAGTTGGGCCCTTGTTTAAAATCTTGTCTTAAAATTGAGTAATTTCCCCTGCTGTAGACGCAGTGCCTCCGAGGGTCATATTTAATGATCATACGTCCCAGTGTGAAGTGACCCCAGGAGAACAAGAAAAGACTTTGTAAATTGCACTCTAACTAATTTGCCCGTAAGCTGGCATTTCCTCTTCCACCTTACATGTTATATCAAGCGCCATTCATAATGATTCCTATATTTATATAATATTTTGTACTAATCAAAATGCCTCTTGGTGAGTTCATGCCTGGGACATGATAATCAATAAATATTTGTTAAAATGACTCAAATTAAACTATGTGAGTGACATCTCATTTCATCTTAATAGCAAGTTGGAGTGGTGGTAGAGTCGATGTTAAAGTCCCCATTTTACATCAAAACACAAATTGAAGAGTCCTCAGGTTCCTGAACCTTGAATCTCAGATTTTCATTCCAGCTTCTACTCTCTCTTCCTCATTTTCTCCTGAGCAGTGAGGTTGAGTTCAGGCTATTGAATTTTAGAAGAAAAAGTGTGAAATGATGGTTTCTTCAAAGAAAGAACTTATAACCCCTGTGTTCAAAGTTCTTCTGCAGGATGGAAAACTTTTCAAAATAATTTTTTAGGGTCAAGCCATCTGTAAGAGAGGTACCTGTCATGATCTCTCCCTCAAACAATCTACAAGCAAGACTGAAACTAGATTTATAGAGATGATAAGAAGATGATGAGAAGACCTTTGGGCAGTTACAAATTCATAACATTTTAAATGGGAAGCATTGGAGATCTTCTAGCTCCAGTCTTGTGACAGGTGAGAACCCTAAGGCCCACCAAAGTTCAGCAACTTAGCCAAAAATCACACAGTGAGGACATGTCAGAGCTGGGCTAGAATCCTGCCTTGAGACGTACCTCTTTAATACACCACTCCGTCTTTCTCTGATAAATGTTCAGACCAGGGTTTCTCAAACTTAGCACTACTGACATTTGGGGCCAGAAATACTGTGTTGTCGGGGCCTGCCCTGTGCATTGTAGAATGTTTAGCAGCATTCCTGATCTCTACCCAGTAGATGCCAGAAACACTGTCACCCCAGCTGTGACAACCAAAAATGCCTGCAGAATTTGCCAAATGTTCCTTAGGGAGGGCAAAATAGCCTCCAGTTGAAAACCCCAAGGACAGATCAGAGCAATCCCTAGGGTATAGGGTATGTCCCTTTACTCTGACCGCTATTCTTTCTTTTCCTTCCTTCCTTCCTTCTTTCTTTCCTTTTCTTTCCTTTCTTCCTTCCTTCCCTCCCTCCCTTTTCTTTCTTTTTTTTTTCTTTCTTTCTGTTTCTCTCTCTTTCTTTCTTTTGAGTGGCTACATAATATCTATTCTTTCTTAATGGAAATTGGGGTTGTCTATAATTTTTTAACATTTATTTTGAGTTCACGGTCCATGTGCGGGCTTCTAATACAGGTAAACTTAGGTCATGGGTGTTTGACGTACAGATTATTTCCTCACCCAAATACTAAGCCTAGTGCCCATTAGTTATTTTTATTTTCCTGATCCTCTTCCTCCTCCCCACTCTGCCCTCCAATGGGCCCCAGTGTGTGTTGTTTCCCTCTGTGTTATTACTGCCATTTCTTAACTCTGTCTTTCATGGGTCCCCACTGGGCTGGTTGGTTGATGTAATCTTTGCTTCAGAGCTGCAAAGTGTGTCTATTATCATTGGTTCCATTTGAATCTTACAGTAGTAACAGATACAGGTTACAGGGCAGAGACCACCTGACTAGTCAATTAGCACGTGATGTCTAACTGAGCAGTTAGGCAGTCTCTGCACTGGCACCTGAATCTCTTACTTTTCAATGGCAAGAGCCTCAATTACTTTTATACCAACTAATATATTTAGGTCCAAAAACTCATCTGTGAGACCCAAAGATGCCTAATCTGCAAATGATCAGACCCTTTCGGGTTCAGTGTGGAAACCAGACATCAGTATATTCACATGGAATGAGGAATAAAACTGTCCATACCCCCAGCACTGAATGCTTATTAATAAGTAAAATAACAAATCAGAAATCTATTTAATAAATATCTAATTGAAGAGGGGCAGATTTTTTAAAGTCATCTTAATTCTTTGTGTTACTGAACTATGACAGCTTGACACCTTCACCTCCAATCTAAAATCTACGTACTCCTGGCCACAACATTTATTCATTAATGGATTTACTACATATGTGTTGCACTCTTACTGGATGCAGAAAAGAAATATAGTCATTAGCAAGACAGCCATAGCCTCTTGCCTTATGATGTCCATGCAGTTTTGTTCCTTGGTTTTTTTGTTGTTGTTGTTTCGTGAGACAGAGTCTCCCTCTGTTGCTCAGGCTGGAGTGCAATGCCATGATCTCAGCTCACTGCTACCTCGGGCCCCCTGCGTTCAAGCAATTCTCCTGCCTCAGACTCCCGAGTGACCGAGACTAGAAGCAAGCACCACCACACCTGGGTAATTCTTGTATTTTTAGTGGAGATGGAGTTTCACCACACAGGCCAGGCTGGTCTCGAACTCCTGACCTCAAGTGATCCACCTGCCTCGGTCTCCCAAAGTGCTGGGATTACAGGTGTCAGCCACCGCACCCAGCCAAGTCTTGTTAATTTTAAGCAGCAAAATATGTCTCATGTTTCCCCATCTTTCCTATCCTTACTGTCTTTACTCTTGCTGGTGTCATCTCTCACCTATAACAGATTCTCTTTGGACTCCTCTCCCTGCCCTCTCCAGTCTTCCCCCATGCCAGTGCCTAAATAACCAACACAATGATTTTTCTGCAATGTGAGACCTGATAATGTGAAGTCTGTTTTAAACCACCAGATGGTTTCCCTTTACTTGTCTAAAGACCCAACTCCTGAGCTTCCGTAAACACCGCTCCATCTTCCTCAAATGCCCCTCCAGCTCTCCATGACTTACAGAAGTCTGTGCTTCCAGATCTGGCTCAGTATCACCTGTCCCTCCAGTGGTGTAGCTAACCCCTTAGCTGGCTTACATGTCGCCAGTCTGTCTTTCCACTGAACCTTCTGCTTACCTCTAGGGTAGCATTTATCACGCCAACATTTATTCCTCAGATTCAGCCCTAGGAGTGGTTCTTTTCAACCCAGCAGATATATGCACAAACTCTTTGCTAAAGAACCGTGAGCTGGTCACTTTAAAAGGCTGGAAAATACAGATTTATTTTAGAACTTTTCACACCTCCTATTTCTTCTTCATTTGCCCCAAGCTTTCCCTTTTTGTTAGGAAATCCTACTACCAGTGAGAATCTTTCCATAATTAGGTGTGGTCAAACCTGTAAAGAGACTTAACAGTTTTTACTGCCACACTGTAGCTGTGATGCAAGTTATCACCTGCAAGCCTTGGCCCCACCTAGGGAAACCAGAGAAACTAAAACCAGGAAAAGCAAGAGAAAGCAACTCGGTCTCCTAGATGAACAACCACTTAAACAAGAATCTTCTAGGTTCCCATTTGCAGCAACAAGACAGACATTGTTCCAGTTACCCATATGAGGAAAACGAGAAGGGAGATGAGTTTGAGAGAGTTGTTCTCTATATATGTCACTTTATTGCCCTGGCTTATCAATTTCTTAAATGTTTAGTGTTCATTTTCTAATATATACCAGAAGGGAGCTCTACTCACAGTCCACATCCCCGTATCTACCCCAGTAATGTGTACAGAGCAGGCACCCACCCAACGTATATTGAGATTCAGAAATAAACTAGTTATTAGTTTGTTTTCACAGGACTATAAATAAATACCTGAGACTGGCTAGTTTATAAAAGATGGAAGTTTGATCAACTCATAGTTCCACATGGCTGGAGAGGCCTCAGGAAACTTACAATCATGGCAGAAGATGAAGTAGAAGCCAGTACCCTCTTCACAAGGTGGTAGGAGAGAGAGAGACCGCATGCAAGGAAGTGTCACCCTTTAAAAGCACTTGCTCCCCTGAGATCTCACTCACTATCATGAGAACAGCCTGGGGGAAACCACCCCCACGATTCAATCACCTCCCACCAGGTCCTTCCCTTGACACATGGGGATTGCAATTCAAGATGAGATTTGGGTGGGGACCCAGAGCCAAATCTTATCCATTAGTTAGAGATGCCATGTGCACACATCTAGTCAACTATAATTGGTTCTGGGTTGGCCTGCAAAACCTTGGCTTTTTGTAGTTATTATTTGGCTTCCATCTATGAGATGTCAGCCTGGAATTCCTCAGGCTGAAGGATAAAGGTCTTCATTAAAAAAACCATATTCCATCAAGGGATTTTTCTTCACAGGAACTCTTTCAATGATATACCTGTAAGTCCTTGCCTGAACAAAGATATTTGCCACAGGTTACTTTTTTATTCATATCAAGGGGTAAATACTGAGCAACTTCCTTGAAAGTGACACCAATATTTGGACACCTGGAACAGTGTGCTGGGAGAATGGAGAAGAAGAAGAAAAGATGCTACCTAACACAATGGTTCTGGAGCCTGGCTTGGATTCTGAGTCTGCCCCTTACTAACTCTATGATATGGAATGAGTGAACTTCTAAGCCTCAGTTTTCTCATCTATAAGTTGGAAATAACCACAGCACCTAGCGTACAGTAAGTGTTCAGATTTTAGTTTCGTTTCTTCTTGGCAGAGAGTATGCCAGTTGTAATTTAAGACAGTAGTCCCCAGCCTTTTTGGCACCAAGGAGCAATTTCAGGAAAGTCAATTTTTCCATGAATGGGGTGGGAGGGGGATAGTTTCAAGATAAAATTGTTCTACCTCATATCATCAGATTTTAGATTCTTATAAGGAGTGTACAACCTAGATCCCTCACATGTGCAGTTCACAATAGGGTTCGCGTGCATAGGAGAATTTTAATGTCATCACGGATCTGACAGGAGGTGGTGCTCAGGTGGTAATGCTTGCTCACCAACCACTTACTTCCTGCTGTTTGGCCTGGTTCCTGACAGGCCACGGATCAGTACCTGTCCGTAGCCCAGGGTTAGGGACTCCTGATTTGAGACACTAAGTGGCACTTTCTGAAATGAGAGATTTACATGCTTCCCAATTCTGGCTCACAGCATGAAGTGGAGAAAACACTGAAAAGAAATGGTCAGTGAGTGAGTGTCTTTATAAACAAAGCATTAAAATTGGGACAACACCTTGCTCTCCCCCAAAACAATAAGTAAATAAAGATGGTAGATCTTAGCTCTTCTGTTTACTAATTGTGTAGTCATAGGAAGTCTCCTTAACCTCTGTTATCTCATTTCCCCACTTTTAAATGGAGGATAAAAATGTCTACTTCAAGGGGATGAGATGAAGATTTAACAAGGGCACAAAATAGAGTATCAGGCATATAATAGCACCTTGACCAATAATAGTCCTGCCTGCTCTGTGATATTGAGCAAGTTACTTAGCTTCTCTGAGCCTCAGTTTGGTGAGACAGAAAGTATCTCTATCTGAAAAAGATATAGCTTGGCAGATGTTAGAAAACTAGATAAACAGAGAGATAGATGCTATCAATTTTAACACAGCAAATTATCCCAAAAGGTAGTAGCTTAAAACAACAAACATTTGTAATAGTTTTTCAATGCCGTTTCACTGGGAGCTTCTGCCTCCAGACTTCTCTTAAGGCTTCAGTGTGTTGGCCTGAGCTATGGTCTCATCTGAAGGGTCAACAGAGGAAGGATCCACTTCCAAAGTCTCTAAAATGACTGTTGCCAGGATTTAGTCCTTAATAGATTGTTGGACCTGAAGCTGTCAGACCCCTCCACTGACTGTTAGCTGAGCCTGCTTCTGGTTGCTAGCCATGTGGGCCTCTCTGTAGGACAGCTTATTGCCTTATCACCTAAGCTTATCACTTATCTGGTTGCAATGTTTGCCTCTATCAACACAGACAAGCAAGAGACCAAGAAAGGCCACACAAGAGGGAAGGAGTAGTCTCTCTGTAACCTATTCTTACAAGTAACTTTTCGTCACTGTAGAACCAGGATTGTACTGATTAGAGATGAGACACTAGGCTGAACCAACAGTCAGGGGAGGAAATGACATAAGCACATGAATATTAGGAGGTGGAGATCACCAGGGAATAACCTAATCATTGTCTGCAACTATTCCAGGGAATATGTAGAAGTATTTGTTACTTCATCAAACCCATGGAATAACCTACTAATAGCAGGCAATTCATTCTTCTACGTCTTCCCATTTCAACTGGGTATTTGATTTTCTTATCCACCTATGCTCTTGTCCTGTGGGTTTGGAGATGGGTGGATGAGATAGAATTGGGAGAATGTGGCTAGCAAGGAGTAAGGGAGAGCAATGAGTAAGTGACCCTTTTATATTATGTCAGCATTTCACACTGCCTACTTTCTCTGTGCATAGCTGCAAGATGGATCACCACCTTGGAAAATTAAATTTCATAGAAAGCTGGCCATGGTTCCACTTCTCTCTCCTTATGGCAGCAAAGATGGAAAGATCCCCAACATGTCACAGCTGTTGAATCATTTTTAAACAAGCTTTTAGAGGAGCCTGAGTCCTTTCTTTAAAGATGTTCCAAATGCAAGGCCTTAAAAGCAGCTGAAACCAGGTTAAAAGCTTTGGAAGATAAAGTGATAAAATATCCAAGAGATCTGTAGAAAGTGGAAATAAAGACACACACAGAGACACATGAAGAAAGAGACAGGAAAGAAATGTTTTCTAGAAATTAGGGGCAGATAGTTTCCAGAGGGAAGTCTCCCACAGTGAGGAGGGAATTTAGTACCCTGACCCTGCCATCAGCCCTCTTCAGTGGATTTCTCCAATGCTTTATTGAAATGCCCATAAAATAAAGGTTAGTCCCATCCTAAGGATATCTTCTACCTTTTCCAAACCGTACCATTAAGTTATATTAGCTCCTTGGGGTTAGGCCACCATAGCGGGAAGAATGTATGCTAATATGGCTCTCCTGAAGTGAAGCTCACTTAAAATCTGAAATACCATGGAGAAAGTTCCCTGGGCTAAGATTAGGTTAACGAATCTAAATCTCAGCAATGAACTCACCTCCTAAGTTTCAGAAATAATTAGTTCTGGGAAGGACATCATTTGTTTATTCAATGTGTTGACTCTAACCCTTCCACACTGCAGTAACTTGGATACTGGAGAACTGAAAGAATGAGGAATGTGTACAAACTTTCTCAGTTCTGCATAATTGAAAGGTACATCTCCTATATGCTCAAAGATATTTGTACAACTATGCTGCCCAAGGCAGAGGCTTCAAAAGCTTTATCTGTGGACTTTGTGTTTAGCCAATGTTTTTTTCAATTCCAGACCACTTTTTCCTTTTGGTAACAGTGACCAATTCTTCCATCAGGAGCCACATTTTGAGTATTCCATGTATTCTACAGAAGCAGTTAATCACGGTGTCCGTCTCTACCTACACCTACTATAATGTGGTCATGTGATCTGGGCTGACCAATCAAATCCAGAGAGTTTGGCTCCAGAAAATACGTGGCTCAAGACACAGTTTTTTAAATTTTAACATATAGATCCTGGGAGAGAAGGGTTTTTCTTTCCTTTTGGGTTTTGAGCCATGAGGAAGTAAGCTTACAGTTTCCACTGGCCTTTCTTACCATCATACGAGGAGAGGCCTAGGAATAAAGCCCAGAGCACTGAAATGAGACAGAGACGATTGCTTAAACCCATGTATCCAGCCCCAGATGCCCCAGGTGAGAGTCAACTTCTCTTGCTGTCTTAAATCATTGGGAGTTAGATTTCTCCAGCCAACAATCAAAGGCATCTTGGTCAGTACTATGATAAATATTAGAGCAGTTATTAAGGAAGAAGCATTGAGGAGACCAAGACAAGTAGCATGATCCTTGCTCTCAAAAAGCTCTTGGCAGAGGATGTATGGTAAGTGATTTAAAGCTACTGGAGTCAAACAGACCTGAATTTCATCTCTAGTTTCACTGTTTCCTACTGTGTGTCTGTAGTAGATAGAATTCTGAGATGACCCCAAATCCCTCTCCACACACGCACTACCGAGTATCGTCCCCACCCCTGGAGTGGAGGCTGTACCTGTGAATATGATGGGATGTCACCTTCGTGATTAGGTTACCTTATATGGCAATGGTGAAGGGATTTTGAATATGTAATTAAGGTCCTAAATTAGTTGATTTTGAACTAGTCAAAAGAGCTATTATCCTGGCCAGCTTGACCTAATCAAATGAAAGCTCTTAACAGAGAAATGGAGGCTTTTCAAGAGAGAGAGAGGCTCTTTGGCTGGCTATGAAGAATCCAAGAACCATTATGTGAACTGCTAATGGAGAGGGAGGGGCTACCTTTAAGATCTGAGGACCCCAGTCCTACAACTGCAAAGAACTAGATTTTACCAACAACTTAAAGGAGCTTAGAAGAGACCCCTTGAGTCGCAGTGGAGAATGCAGCCTGGACAACTGGATTACAACCTTGCAAAATCCCGTGCGAAAGACCTGGCCAAGTTTTTCCTGGAGTCCTGATCCACAGGAACTGTGAGATAATAAATGTGAGTTGCTGTAGGCCACTAAACATGTGGTAATTTGTTATAGAACAACAGAAAACTAATAGGATATCCCTGAGCAATATTTGAGCCTGTATTTTCTCATCTAGTAAATAGTGGTAGTAGAACCACCTACTTATATTGGCTGATGAGAGGATTAATTGTAATTCTTGTGTGATTCAGTGCCTGGTGTATAGTTCAACATCCTATAATGGCTAGCTGGATTCCACATTTTAAGTGTGGGTGGCTACATGTGTACACACACGTATGTGTGCCCATGTGAGATAGCAGGTGTTTGTTATATCTGTGAATCCTGAAAATCTGAGACAGGTCTCAGTTAATTTAGAAAGTTTATTTTCCCAACATTGAAGATGCATGCCCATGACACAGCCTCAGGAGGTCCTGATGACATGTGCCCAATGTGGAAGGGGCACAGCTTTGTTTTACACATTTTAGGGAGACATGATACATCAATCAATATGTGTAAGATGGACATTGGTTCAGTCCAGAAAGGTAGGACAACTTGAAGCAAAGACAGAACAACTTGAAGTGAGGAGGGGGCTTCCAGGTCATCGGTAGATAAGAGGCAAATGGTTGCATTTCTTTCCGTTTCTGATTGCCTCTCCAAAGGAGGCAATCAGATATGCATTTTTCTCAGTGAGCAAAGGGGTGACTGTGAAAAGAATGGGAGTCAGGTTTGCCCTAAGCAGTTCCCAGCTTGACTTTTCCCTTTAGCTTAGAGATTTGGGGCCCCAAGATTTATTTTCGGTTCACCTGTCCACCAACAAACACCCAAGCAACAGGGTATGTTTTATAACCTGCAGTATCTTTTATAACCTGATCATTATAACCTAATCTGGGTCCTTAAGTTTCTTTAGGCCAACCTTGTGCTTCTATAGCAAGGGAAAACAAAGTCCAGAAAAGGAAAGTGACTTTCCCTAGGACACAAAACTTGTTGGTGACCACAATAAGGAGTTTCAAGCCCTTGACACATCCTGCCTCAGTCTCTACCCTCCAGATAATGGGTCCTTCTTGTCATACTTGTTATGGACATTCATACGAGGCTAACTATCTTAATGACTTAACACTTTCCTCTCCTGTATCTGTTATCATCGCTGTGTAATAAGTCACCCCAACACTTAGAACTGAAGTCAGCTGTGTTAGACCATTCTTGCTATGCTGTAAAGAAATACCTGAGACTGGGTAATTTATAAGGAAAATGGGTTTCATTGGCTCACAGTTCTGCAGGCTGTACAGGAAGCCTGGTGCCAACATCTGCTGCTGTTGAGGCTACAGTAAGCTGCCATCTCACATGGTGAGAGCCAGAGCAAGAGAGAGAGAGAGAGAGAGAGCGAGAGTGGCGGGGAGATGCCACACACTTTTAAACAACCAGATCTTGCAAGAATTCACTCACTATTGTGGGGACAGCACCAAGAGGATGGAGCTAAACCATTCATGAGAAATCTGTCTCCATGACCCAATCACCTCCCACCAGACCCCACCTCCAAACATTAGGAATTGCAATTCAACATCTGCTATAGAGGGGACAACATCTAAACTATGTCACCAATAAATATTTATTATCTCACAGTTTCTGAGGGTCAGGAATCCAGATGCAGGTTGTCTGGCTGCCTCTAGCTTATGATTTCTCATGCATTTGCCCTTAAGATGCTGAATGGGGTTGCACAAATCTCAAGGCTGGACTGAGGTTGGAACCCATGTCCAAACCACCCACATGGCTGTTGGCAAGAGGCTTCAGCTCCTTGCCATATGGGCCTCTCCATAGAACTGCTCACAACACAGAAGCCTGTTT
Source organism: Saguinus oedipus (assembly GCA_031835075.1). Lineage (NCBI taxonomy): Eukaryota > Metazoa > Chordata > Mammalia > Primates > Cebidae > Saguinus > Saguinus oedipus. The sequence continues at coordinate 7,551,438 of CM063179.1, forward strand.
CTTCCTGAGTGATCCACAAGGGAGAGGTGACCAAGACAGAAGCTGCAGTATCTTTTATAACCTGATCGTGCCATCCCTTCTGCTGTATGCTATTGGTCACACATAGCAACCTTGGGTTAATGTGGGAGGGGATTTCACAAGGGTGTGAATACCTGAGGTGCAGTGCCTGCAGACCATCTCAACAACCAATTGTGTATTTCTCCTTATTACATAAATGACCACATTACTGACAGTCTGAAAATGAAGGCTTGCCTGCAGAAAGGTAGGATGACTTTGTCCCAGCCCTTCTGGTTAATAGAAACGGGAAGATCGTGACTGTGGTATTCCTGCCAAATAGCAAATGAAAATGGCATTTGAAAACCGTGATTATCACTCCTTTCACTGAGATCTGTTCTGCTTAATGATCTACGTATCAATGCATTCCAAGTGGAGATATTAAATGCCTTAGAATATGCAGACGCTCTGCAATGTTATAGCATCTTCAAAATGTATCAGCAAAATGATTGCTACTTGAATGGGCTATAAGCAAAGCTTCAGAAGGTCCAGGTGGCCTTGAATGCAGAGCCTGGTAGCAGCGGGAGGGAAGGGTTGTGGTTTCCAGACGTCTCTGTCCTTTATTTATTTATTTTTTGAGGCAGGGTCTTGCTCTGTTGCTCAGACTGGAGTGCAATATGCCCCTTATCGTTAACTGGCTCTGCACACAATCTGACATCAACTCAGCTTTCCAGCATCCCCACTCATCTTTCCCTGTGGGAACTCTGTGCTCCGGCACATTGGAATACTGTTTCCTGAGAACAGAAACATCTCTGATCATGTGGATTCACAGCAAGTGAGCAGCCTTGGCCTCAGTATGGTGATCTCAGCCATGAACATTTAACCAAATCTCTGACTTAATGGGTGAGGCTGGTTAAAAAAAAAAAAAAAAAAAAAAAAAAAAAAGGAGGTAGAGTGAGGATTTGTGTTACAACAAAATTGATAAAGTTCTGCAGGAATCTTCTCTCTGGTCTACTTGGATTTATTACTGTCCTGTCTCTTCAAACTGTAGCCAGATAGATTGTTTTGAAACCTAAATCTACCAGTGTTGCTGTCCTGCTTTAAAACTTCAGAGACTTTCCACTGCTTCTCGAGGGGAGATGAATATCCCTAGAAGCATCAGTCTCTGGATCTGACATCTCTGTCACCCTCCCTTTCTGGATGATGGTACCCGAGTCTTGATTTGCCAAGTTCCCATCCACCCAAGACTACCCCCAACTTTGCCCCTTCTGCTCAATGGCCCATACTGTTCTTCCACCTCTCCGCCTTCACTTCTCTATGCTCCCATTTCCCTGTTACTTCCATCACACCTGTCCTTTCTCCTTCAGAGAGCTTCTAACAGTAGCAAGTAGGAATTTAATTGTATCATTCGTTCTTTACTATGTATTCCCCACTATTAAGCTATAGGCTCCCTGAGAGCAGGTACTGGCACATGGGTATGCTCAATAAATATGTGTTGAATTAATGTGTGGATAAAGATGGAGTAGAACAGGTGTTGCAAACTATAGTCTGTGGACTAAATCTGTTTTTGTAAATAAAATGTATTAGAACATGGCCACACCCACTTTTGTTTACCTGTTATCTGTGGCTGCTTTCTTGCTGCAATGGTAGAGGTGACTCATTGCTACCAAGATCATCTGGACTGCAAAGCCTTAAATATTTATTATCTGGCTCTTGAGACAAAAGATTTGCTGATACCTGGGCTAGATGTCAGTGCTTCTCAAGAGGTAAAAGAGATAGCGTGAAAACAGGAAAGTCTTACAACCATAACTGCATCCTGTGTCTCCCAGGATAGTATAGGGAATAAAGGGGACTATGTTTTAGATAATTCCAAAACTTAAGGTGTCAGAGGGTGGGGGGAGCTGTTGGACAGGTCTATGGAGGCATCATGGACCAAGCTGCAGTTAGTATTGAATGATATTCATGAGCCAATACATTGATTGAGGCATAAGTGACTAGAAACATGAAAGTGATGACCAGCAGTGACAGCATCCTCTGTCAAAGTCACAGGCTGAACACTGTCTCGTCTGAGGAGCTGCAGATGAGGCAGGGCCTTGGCACCTTGTCATCCTGGGTCTTAAATGGTCATAATGGATCTGTTGCCTTCCAGGGCTAGGTGGACCCTCAGAGTGCTGTGATTGATGGTCAGTGTCACCTCAGGATTTCACAGCAACATCAGCACATTTGTTTTGCACTAAATGGGCAGGTGCTCATTGGCATCCATGAATGAATTCATCGATGCGTGGGGCTAAATGTCAGTCCAATGGTGCAAAGTAGATCAAGAGGCCTTCGGATTTGAGAGCTCAGCTAAGCAGCGTAATTTAGGGGATGGTATTAGGCATCCAGCCCAGGCTGGAAAGAGCTGGAAGAGATAAAATGCACAGAAACAAACAAAGGGCAAAGCATCAAAGAGTAAGACCACCACTGGCAGCCGGGGTTAGCCTCCAAACCTAGGGCAATGCCTCCAAAAATAAGGTCTGTGGATCACCAGCCTTAGGCTCACAGAGCTGGTTAAAAATAAATATTTTTTTTTTTAAACTGTGATTTCTAGGGCTATTCCACATCCACTGAACCAGAATCTCTTGGGAGAATCTGAAAATTTATATTTTAAACAAAGTCCCTAGGTGCTTTTTGTGCCCTTGAGGATTCGAAATCTACTAAACTGAGACCTCACTATTTCTCCCTGCTTTATTATACACTACCTGAACCTGCAGACAATAGTTGAGGAAGGAAGAGGATGTAGGAAAATGCTTCTTTTCAGAACAAGGTAGGAAATGCTGGGATCAACTCACACTAGAGAAGACAGGGTTTCTTCACTTTTCAAGGTTTTCTTCATTTGAAACATCATGGTGTGTCTGAATGAGCTGGCAGGGTGCTGAATGCACACAAAAGCATTACTTTAATTATTGCAACAATCTTGAGTCAATAACAGTCTATACTGAAGAATAAGTTGAGACACAAGTTGAGCAAGTATCAGTGTTCATGATTAAAGAGCTCAAAGAGGGCAGAGCTCAAATTCAAATGCAGAGCTATTGATCAGAGGTCAAGGATTTTTCCATTGTCCCTCAGTTGAATTTCTATAGAGAAAGCATGTACCCTCCTTCCCTCCCTTCCTCCCTCCCTTCCTCCCTCCCTCCCTTCCTACCTCCCTCCCTCCCTTCCTCCCTCGCTTCCTCCCTTCCTCCCTCCCTTCCTCCCTTCCTCCCTCCCTTCCTTCCTTCCTCCCTCCCTTCCTTCCTTCCTCCCTCCCTTCCTTCCTTTCTTCTCTTTTTCTTCCTTAATTTCTTCTTTCTTTTCTTCATTCCATCTTTCCTCTCTTCTTTCCTTCCTCTATCAGAAAAGTCAGCAGTGTCTTAAATCTGATCTCTCAGAAGCAGACCCTGAACCAAGAAGTACAAGTAATTCACTAAAGAGGAAGTCCAGAAGTCAATGAGGGAGTGGGAAAATTAGAATAGCGAAGGGAAAGAAGCTAAGCAACTAGGTGAATTCCAAATTCAGCCTGATCCTACGGAGCAGAAACTATCCCTGCTTTGTCAGAACATGTAATAAAGGCACTGGACTTTTCTACCTCCCACCACTCATTGATTGGCAGCAGCAGTTGAGGTAAGGAGTGAAACTGCCAGATACTTACAGCTTTCAGAATGGAATCCTGGAAACTCCAGCACTCAAGGGCATTCTTCTGAAAGTCAAAAAACTTAGAGATATTCCCCAATTCCGTCTTGTGTTCTTGCCCTAGCCTTTGCATGTGTCCAGATTGGAGTCCAGGGTCCCCAGAATGTTGACATATATTACAGGATTCAAGATAATAATAAAATAGAAAAAACTTATGGGCCAATAAGGACATCTTGTATTACCCCCACACCCTTCCTCTTTACCACCAATGTGATGCTTGCCTTGAAGCAGAATGCTTTGAATGCCCATTCATTTGCATACAAATTTTCCTTTTGTTCCTTCCTTTGTCTAGCTCTGGCTAATTTAGGACATTCCTGCTGGTTCCCCAGTAAGGTAACCTTCTTGCTTTCAGTCCTTTATGGCCTTGACGAGGACCTGAATTTCTTTCTGGTCTGAAAAAAATTATTCAACTTGGAATTATCAAGGACAAAATGATGATTCAGGCAATTCAGGAAATGATGTTATTCATCTTTTGCAAGAGGGAGAACATTCATTAATGAGAATGCCTGAGTGGAAGAGGAGGGAGTCTGGGGTTTTACAGAGGCAAGGGTCATTCACAAGTCTTAAGGGAATTAGGAAAAGGGATAGACAGTTTTATGGGAGTCATTGAGGAAAAGTGGAGGTGGCCTTATCCTGGAATATGCAAGCACAAAATGTTTCTTTGTGGTTAGTCATTTCTCTGGAAAATGAAAGGGTGGGGGTATTTTTTTTAATATACTTTAAGTTCTGGAGTACATGTGCAGAGCGTGGAATTTTGTTACACAGGTATATACATTCCATGGTGGTTTGCTGCAACTATCACCCCATCATCTACATTAGGTATTTTTCCTAATGCTATCCCTACACAATCCCACTACCCACTGCTATCCTTCCTCTAACCCCCGACCCTACAAGAGGCCCCAGTGTGTGATGTTCCCCTCTCTGTGTCCATGTGTTCTCATTGTTCAACACTCACTTATGAGTGAGAACATGTGGTGTTTGATTTTCTGTTCTTGTGTCAGTTTGCTGAGAATGATGGTTTCCAGCTTCATCCATGTCCCTGCAAAGAACCTAAATTCATCCTTTTTTATGACTGCATAGCATTCCATGGTGTGTATATGCCACATTTTCATTATGTAGTCTATCATTAATGGGCATTTGGGTTGGTTCCAAGTCTTTGCTATAGTAAACAGTGCTGCAATAAACATACATGTGCATGTGTCTTTATAATAGAATGATTTATAATCCTCTGTTTATATACCCAGCAGTGGGATTGCTGGGTCAAATGGTATTTCCATTCTGGATCCTTGAGGAATCGCCACACTGTCTTCCACATTGGTTTGAACTAATTTACACTCAGTGGGGGTATTTTTTTAAACAATAACTGTTTTCCAGGGAATGCAAGGCTCAGGTAAAATTCAGCACTGTCAGGATCTTCACAAACAGGCCACAGGAATTAGCCCCTCAAAGTTAGAAATGATAAAGAATATTCAGGAGAATTTTGCCATGGATATTTAGCCCAGAAAATATTGTCATATAAACATTCAAAGCTCTACTGCCCATTGAGGAGAAACGGTTTCTGTGACCCAGATAGACCTGAGCCAATACTCTCCCCTTTGAGAACAGTTTGAATTATCACTTGATTTCTTCCCCTGTGGACTCTTGACTTGGTAAGGATAGTGTAGATCCCCCAGTTGCAATAGGTTCCAAGGTCCACCTGGGAGCCGTAGGCCAAGGGAAAGAAACACAAGGTCATGAAACAGAAAGCACATGTGAAGAGCCACGAGTGCCCATAGTGCAGATCACCTTCTGGAGTTGGCCTGCCACAGGCTCGTGTTAGGTTTGGAAGGAAAGGTGAGGGCTAAAGAAAGACACACAGACAGAGGGTGGCTCAACAGCAAATCCAGGCATTTATGGTCAGCATAAACCTGCAGAGGTGGGGGACCAGCTTACTGCCAGCACCCATTGCTGCTTACAGGCTGGGGTGCTCACAGGTCTGAGCAGGAGGGGTCTGGGCAGTGTGGCTTGCTTCCCGGCAGGATATTGGTAAGACGTTCCCATGATGAGGCAGTTTGGCCCTGCTGTTGGTGGGATGTGATTGGCTGTTTTTTAGACCTTTGCCCAGCAGGATATGATAGCAATGTTCCTACAGCTGGGCCTTTATCCCAGTAGAGTATGATCAGAAAGTCAGGCAGTAGGGCAGGATATTTCCTACGATCTGAACCCCTGTGGAATGTTTCTCTTTGACCAGGGTCTGTGAAATGGCAGGGGGATTATAAAATGGTGCAGTTTGAACCAACAGCTTGGACTCTAAGTGGAGAGCTTGACCACTTATTTACAGCAGGTCAGTACCTCCTTGTCACTGTTTAACAACCCAGACAAGGACGGCAGTGTCTGAGAAATTGAAAGAGTAAAATCCAAAGAAAGAAACTAAACCCCAACCTAACTCGGCATAACAGGTGTATTCATCCATTCTCACACTGCTAATAAAGACATATCCGAGACAGGGTAATTTATAAAGGAAGGAGGTTTAATTGACTCACCGTAACACATGGCTGGGGAGGCCTCACAATCATAGCAGAAGGTGAAGGAGAAGCAAAATCACATCTTACATGGTGGCAGGCAAAAGAGCTTGTGCAGGGGAACTCCCATTTATACAACCTTCAGATCTTGTAAGAGTTATTCACTACCATAAGAGCAGTATGAGCTGGGTGTGGTGGCTCACACCTGTAATCCCAGCACTTTGGGAGACCAAGGCAGGCAGATCACGAGGTCAAGAGATCAAGACCATCCTGGCCAACATGGTGAAACCCCGTCTCTGCTAAAAAATATAAAAATTAGCTGGGCGTGGTGGTGCTCACCTCAGGAGGCTGAGGCAGGAGCAGGAGAATTGCTTGAACCCAGGAGGCAGAGATTGCAGTGAGCTGAGATTGTGTCACTGTATGCCAGCCTGGCGCCTGGCAACAGAGCAAGACTCTGTCTCAAGAAAAAAAAAGAACAGTATGGGGGAAACTGCCCCCATGATTCAATTATCTCTACCTGGCCCTGCCCTCATGTGGGGATTATTGCAATTCAAGATGAGATTTGAGTGGGGATATAGCCAGACCTTATTACCAGGCACCAGCCACCCTTCGCTTGCCAGAAAGTGGGCATTGATCAACCTGCATCTCCAGGTTGGCCTTACATATCCTGTTGTTTCTCTTTCCCCCTAATCAAAGCCTCCTTCCCCTGCTCCTTTAGAGCCATAAACTCAGTTTCATGATTACAGTAGCATATAGTTGAGGCACGTTCTAGGATTTTCCCCACATTTCATCACACGTGATCCTCATCGCAACGGGGGAAATGCCTACGTCCTGATGCCTGTTTGTATTGAAGAAACCAAGTCACAGGGTGACTTGCTCTGGGTCTCACAGTTGATGAGTATCAGAGCCAGAGGGAGACAGAAACCCGGGTCTCCTGGGAAGCATTCTTGAGATCCTTCTGCACCTTTTCCATGTTACTCCCTTGAGTTACTTGCATTAATAAGTGAGGCTTGGGCTTGGCTCGGTGGCTCATTCCTGTACTCACAGCACTTTGGAAGGCTGACGCGGGTGGATCACCTGAGATCGGGAGTTTGAGACCAGCCTGACCAACATGGAGGAACTCCATCTCTACTAAAAATACAAAATTAGCCAGGCGTGGTGGTGCATGCCTGTAATCCCAGTTACTCAGGAGGCTGAGGCAGGAGAATCGCTTGGACCTGGGAGGCGGAGGTTGCGGTGAGCCGAGATCGTGTCACTGCACTCCCACCTAGGCAACAAGGGGGAAATTCTATTTCAAAAACAAAAAAGTAAGGCTCAGAGGCAGAAGTGATCTTCTCCCTCATGTTGGACTTCAGCAACTCTGCAAGGGTGCATTCTATGTTCTTCCAGTGACCTCTCCTCCAGGGACGAAGTGTCCATTAGATTTTTCTAGCCAAGGATGTTGCCCTTATCTGGAGAAGACACAGCCCATGAAGAAAACTTTTCCCCAAAGGTTAAAAAAAAAATCTAGTTCAGCTTTCATTTAAATAGCCAGGAGAATTGGGAACTCAAGATAACCAATCAGTTATTTGCTAGTGGAATTTTCCTGGTAAGGAGAAACAGCACTTAGACCCAAAATATATACATTTCTTCCAAAATGTCATTCAACATCTATCTTTTTCCTAGATAGTGACAAACGCTCCATGTTCCTGTCAAAATGCCAGCTTTCAGCACCAGCCTTAATAATAAAAGCCAGATCCAAAATCCAACAGAAAAATTGTAACTTTGCCAGCAAAGAACTTATCATCCTGTTTTATTTTAAGTTGCCAGGTTAACTTTTTAAACATTTCTTTACTGTATTCACTTAATTAGAATAAATCATCATTTTCTTTTTGGTTGAACTTCCTTCCTGGAAACCTTTCACTCATACATACTTATGTGTATTTGAGATTGGCGATCCATTTTTCTAATTTTTTTCTTGATTTGTCTTTTATCTCCTTGGGTCCCCTTTTCCCTTTTCCATCTGGAGGAAGGTGTTGGGGAAGAGTCCAATCACACAGTGAGATGCAGCTATGAACAATGATCAATATAAGTAAGATAAACAGTTGTTCATCTTACATTTGCACCTCTCTGAAGATCTGATGGCCTTGGCATGAATTCAAAGTATGGCAACAGGATAAAGTAAGGGGACTGGAGTGGTAGAAAGAAAGGAAAAGAGGTGAGAGATTAGGGGAAAAGGACTTCTGTAGAGGAATTATTGGGAATTTTTATGTAACATACAGTGTCCTAAGTGTTTTATACAAATTATCGCATTTTAACCTCTCAAAAACACCATGAGCTGAGTACAAATGAGTACATTTCCATTTTACAGATGGGAAAACTGAGGTTGATTGAAGTTAAGTGACGTGCCAGGGTCACTAGCCACCAGTGACAGAGCCCGGAGTCAAACCTGGATCTTCTGACTCCAGTGCACAGGCTCTGAATGATTCAGAATGCTCTGAAACATTCCCAGCCATGTTGCATCCTCACTCAGAGACCCTGGCTCTTCTTGTCATCCTGGGGAGCCCTCCAAGCCCCACCAGAGTTCCAGAAACCCACACTTCTGGGGAGGCACTGAGCTATGGGTGGAGTTTCCCACCCTCCTCCTTTTCCACCAGAATCTGGCAGCCATCCTGGGGTGGCTGTTGCTGTGGCTTTCTTTGCTCATAGGGACCTGCTGCCTGGTTCTTGGCAATTCTGCCTCTCCATGGCATCCAAGTTATAATTACCTAACACCAGAAATCCTGTGGTCATTGCCGTGGAACCTCATAGGCCTCCCTGACCCCTTCCCACTGTCATCCAAGACATACACAGAGATTCTGGTCTCTGGAAATATCCCACCTGGACCAGCTCATTATTTCTTTGGCTCAAACCAAAACCCACTCTTTGACCTCCTTCCCTAATAAACACAGGACTCCCTAGTACCAGAAACACTCACCACATTTTTACAATGTCTGGGACAGGCACCACACTCTACAGTAACAAGCACTGCCTCATTCAGTTCCTCCAACCACCCTTTGCAGACTCATTTTCTTCCTTTACAGATAAGAAAACATGCAAGATGGTAACTGGCAGAGAAAGAACCCCAAAGGTTCTTAGCACTCTTACAAGGGAATTTTCAATAATAACAGGAAAAATGATAACTTTTTGACATTCTTTGGAAAAGAGAAAACAATTCAAAAAATTAATTTTCTGCTCGTAGGTAAGCACCACAAGGACATGGATTTTTGTCTATTTTGTTCACTGACCTGTCTCAGGTGATAGAACTTGGTTCAGCACATAGTAGATGCTCAATGAAGAACTTCGAAGGAATGTTTTGTAGGGTCACCTGGTTCATCTACTTTTTCAACAAAAACATATATTATGTGTTAAGCCCTGGGCTAGGAGCTAGAGTTACAAAGATGAGCAAGACATGTTTCTATCCCACAAGGAACTCTGTCCAGTGTAGAAGACAGACAAACCCAGTACAAGTCTCTAGGCTACAGGAGAGCCCAGAGGTGTGTACATATTGCATACACATCAACACACTGACCTCCTTGAAATAACAAGAAGACATTGCTCAGTAATTCTCTAAGTTAAGCTTTGACTAGCAAAGGTCATCATTCCCCCAAGGAAGTTGATCCGTCCTTTTGTCACAGATTGAGGGGCAAAGAGCAGTTCCAGGTGTGTGAGATCCTGCATTCTAGAACGCTGTACCAAAGTCATCTGTATGGTGAATACCTGTAAACATCAAATTGAATGAATCAGGTAGATTGTTGTTTACAGGCAACCAAGAATTATTCAATGGCTGCAGCAGGCAGGAGCTGATAAACAGCCTGGCTTCCCAGACTGCAATAGTATGTCCGGGCTTTGCCACCTTACAAATTACCTACGAACTAAATGCAAATTAGCATAGATGACAAATAGATACACGCAGACCTTGGATCTTTCTTTTTCTTTAAGTACCTGCTCTGGAAGGACTTAGAAAAGAAGGCACATCACCAACTCCTGGAATACAGAGAAAGGAGTCCTGGCTGGAGGGGGAAATCTTCCAGTTTACAAATTACTGCACTGGAGAGACGATACCTGGGGAGGCCAAGGAGGTCCTCCCATTCCTATTCCCCTATGTCCTTCACATAAGCCTTGTTATAAGCCATGCATTCAGACATCCCTTTATGCAGAAAACTATTCATTCATCTGTTCAACGCATCGTTATGTTTACTGAGCTCCTTCTCTGCACCAGGCACTGTTCTACACACAAAGGACACAGCAGTAAATTCCTTTGCGAACTTACATTCTGTTAGGAGAGACAAATGATAAAAATAACAACAAGAGGAACAGGCAGTGATATGCACATGATGATTCATGGTGTGATATAGAAGGCATGGAGGGGAGTGGGTTTGCTGTTCTGGTTGGAAGCCAGGGAAGGCTTTTTAGGGGGTGACTTGTGAGCTGGGAGGTTGCCCTCCAGACCTGCCCTGTCTAACACATCCACCACGAGCCACATGTGGCCCCTGGGTACTTCAAATACAGCCAGTCTGAATGGGGGTTGCCATCAGAGTAGAATCCACACCGAATTTTAAAACCTAATATGAAGGAAATAATGTAAAGTATCTCATGAATGATGTCGAATGCCGATCCAATGCTGAGATGACAATATTTTGGTTAACTGAGTTAAATAAAATATATTGTGAAAATTCATTTTTTAAAATATGGCTACTCCAAAATTTAAGATTGCCTCTGTGGCACGCGTTGGTGGGATGTGTTATACTTTCACCAGATGGTGTTGCTCCAGTTAGAAAAAAACAGCAAGTGCAGAGGCTTGATGTCTTAGACAAATGGAAAGTGTCCATTCTGGCTCTGCCACTTACTGGCTGTGTGAACTTGGGAGGTTCAGAGTGAGCAGGCTTTGGCAGTGAAAAGCAGGGAAGGAATGTGTTAGACACCTGTTAGAATGGCTTTTACCGAAAAGACAAATGATAACAAGCGTTGGCGAGGATGTGGAGAAAGGGGAATCCTTGCACACTGTTGGTGAGAATGTAAATTAGCACAGCTATTGTGGGAAACGGTATGGAGGTTCCTCAGAAAATTAAAAATAGAACTCCCATATGATTCTGCAATCCCACTGCTGGGTATACATCCAAAGGAAATGAAATCAGTATATCAAAGAGATATCTGCACTTCTGTGTTCTCTGCACCATTATTCACAATAACCAGGATACAGAAGCAAACCTAAGTGTCAACAGATGAATAGATAAAGAAAATGTAGTATATATTACACCATGGAATACTATGCAGCTTTAAAAAAGAAGAAAATTTTATCATTTGCAACAGCATGGAAAGAAGCCAGACACAGAAAACCAAATACCTCCTGATCTCATTTATACGTAGAATTTTAGAAAGTTGAACCGATACAAACAGAGTACAATGGTGATCGCCAGGCGCTGGGGGGTGGAGGAATTGGGGAGATATTGGTCATAGGATGCAAAAAAAAAAAATTAGGAGGAATAAGTTCTAGAGATCTGTGGTGCATCGTGGACACTATGGTTCAAAACAATATCTTGTGTATCCTTGAAAATTGCCAAGAGTTCTCACCACAAAAAAAGTGATATGTGGGATCATGCATATGTTAAATCATTGGATTTAGCCATTCCCCAATGTATATGTATATCAAAACATCACAGTTTACACTGTGAATATAGATTATCTTGACCTATTAATTTAAAAATAAGTAAATAAAGGAATGCATGAGAAAATGTATTTACTTAGGGATTCCATCTCACCTACAGTGTCATAATGACATAGAGTGAAGGTGGTGGTGGTCCTCATGGCTGTGAGGCACCCCTCCCTTCTGGAGACTCCAAGGCTCATCTGAAGTCACTTGCTGGTCTTCCTTGGCTGCCGAGTCATCTCCCCCTCAGACCACAGGTCCGTGTGTGTGTGTTGCCTCCATCTTCCCCAGCACAGACTCCTGCCAGGAACACCCTCAAGCTGACTCACCCAGCCTTGCTCCTGATGCTGCTACAGCCTTTCTCAGCTGCTGTAGCTCTTTCTAAATGTGAGATCATTGAAAAAGACAAAGACCAATTTTTCTCATCAGAAACGTGGGTGGTTTTACTGCTGCCTGGATGTCTGGCCAGGAACAGAATGAACTTGTCCAGCCTTGCTTGAAAATGGCCTTCTGACATGAAGATGGAGGGTAGAAGGATGGTTACCAGAATCTGGGAAGGGTCGCAAGAGGGTGGGGAGGAGTGGGGCTGGTTAATGGATACAAAATAGTCAGAAAGAATGAATTAAGACCTAGTGTTTGATAACACAACAGGGTGACTATAGTAAATCATAACTTCATTGTACATTTTAACATAAGTAAAAGTATAACTGGATTGTTAACAGGGACAAATGCTTGAGGGGATGGATACCATATTTTCCATGATGTGAGGATTATACATTGCATGCCTGTATCAAAGTGTTTCATATGCCCCATAAATATATACACCTACTATATACCCACAAAAATAAAAAATAAAAATAAATAGAAGAATGGCCATTTTGAACCAGCTGATATAAGAGAAGAGTTTCCCAGAGAGGCTTCCTGATGCCTCTCCAATGGGGGTGGAAGCAGGGATGGGCAACATGGACCCTCCAAGATGATTCTGCCATGGATTCAGAATGCCCCCTGCCAAGTCTCCTCTCCTTTGTGTGCTCCAGAGTTTTTTGGTGTCTATGGCAGTCAACCAAATTAGATAATCCTACAACTGACAGAGTTGTGAGTTTTAAATGAGATGCTCAAAGGTGCCTAACACACAGGAAAATAGTCAATAAATTTTATTTTCATTTTATTTTAGCATTATCTTTTCCACTTCCTTTCTGTTGAGAGGGAGGTTAGACTCATCTCTGTCCAATTCAGAGAGAGCTAACATAATTGCCCAGAGAATTAATATTATTCTTCCCCATGGCACCATGGACGTTCAGAGCTGCAGACAATGTAGAGGTCTCTGCCCCAGGGTGTCACTCTTCATCCAGAAAATATCAAAGATCACCTCTCTCCAATGGCTTTCCATGGTGACGATACTCTATCCTGCTCTTTATTGATATTATCTATTAACTTCTTCATTTGCCAGAGGAGGAAACTAAGTCTCAGAGATCATGTGACTTCCCAAGATCCCGTGAATAACTAACTTGTTACCAGAACTGGGACTTCAAAGTAAGCATTCTAAACATTCCATTTGAGGTGGCTCTTTAATCCTGGCACTTTAGGAAGCCAAGGCGGGTAGATCACTTGAAGCCAGAAGTTCAAGACCAGCCTGGCCAATATGTCAAAACCCCACCTCTACTAAGAATACAAAAATTAACTAGGCATGTTGGTACATGCCTGTATTCCCGGCTACATAGGAGGCTGAGGCACGAGAATTGCTGGAACTCAGGAGGCAAAGGTTGCAGTGAGCCAGGATCCTGCCACTGCACTCCAGTTAGCATTTATTGGGCATTTGTTGGCTGCCATAGTTTCTTTGAAAAGATCCCTGCATATTGACTCAATCAATCCTGATTTTGATCTTGTAAGGGAGGTACTCTTATTTTCCCACTTCTCAGGTGAGGTATTGGAGACTCAGGTCACTACTTTGTCCCCACAAGCTAATAAGTGAGAGACCAGCACCTAATATAACTGAGACCAAACCCCTGGCGTCCTCTTTCCTCTTAGAAAGTGCACAACCTGTATCCCTATGGGGATCCATGAGTCTAGCAGGTACAATGGTGCATTCAGCCCTGTAACCAGAGGTCATGGTGACTTGGACAGCTCTGTCCCTCTCCATTCGGCAGAGCCCACTGCCAGTGCCTGAAGCTAGGGAGTCACACCCGCTATGGCACCCCAGACTCTTTGTACACAAGACAAACTCCAGCCTGGAACAAAAGCTGGCTGTGAATGATCCATCAGCGTTCCTAAGTAGGCCACGCTGCGCCATTCACAATTCCCCCCCTACTGTATGTGATAAGCTGTGACGTATGGTGTTCATTTAGGCCTCCATTCCCACAGAAATATGGCTGGCACCATCAATTTCCCTGTTTGTTCTCTGACCCACTGTTCCTGGGTTAAGCAGCCTGCCTTGTCTACATTTGTCAGTTGATACAAGCTTCTCCCTGCCATAGGCACCACTATTGATGAACATCATCAGAATATGGAGCCTTGAATAATGTATAAAGGATTCCACATACAAAGTCTCCCCAGGAAGGGGCGGGGTGGGTGGGGGCGGGAAGAGGGAGTGTTAGGTGTTTTCTCTGTTGGAGTGCCTTCATTTACAAAGCATATTTGTCAAGTCTTTTGCTAAGAGTAATGCCAAGGAGCAGCCTCCCATCATTCTTGTTAATAGGACTGTCTGTGTGTTACAGTAAACAGCTATAACTCTTCTGTTGGAGCCATTGTGCAGCAGGCAGAGTTTTTTCAGTATCCAATTAAGGGTGTCTCCAATTTGCCATCCAGGATCATGAGAGCTGTGACTCAGCCATCAGGCAGCCTGGGCATTGTAAAGGCTTCTCAGAGTCGAGAGGGCTGATGCCCTTTCCTCTTTGCAAGCAAGGGGACTGGAGCCTGGCTCTAGGTGACCTCTGCTGTTCTTTTTATTTTCTTTTTCTTTTTTTTTTTTTTTTTTTTTTTGAGGTGGAGTTTCGCTCTTGTTGCCCAGGCTGGAGAGCAGTGGCATGATCTCAGCTCACTGCAACCTCCGCCTCACAGGTTCAAGCAATTCTCCTGCCTCAGCCTCCCAAGTAGCTGGGATTACAGGCGTGTACCGCCATGCCTGGCTAATTCTGTATTTTCAGAAGCAATGGGATTTCACCATTTTGGCCAGGCTGGTCTCTAACTCCTGACCTCAAGTGATCCACTCGCCTCGGCCTCCCAAAGTACTGGGATCACAGATGCGAGCCACGGCACCCAGCCTCTGTGTTCTCCAAGGCCACCAAATCATGCCAGCTAACTGTGCAAAGATATTAGCCTGATAGTCAAAGCTCTTCCCAGACTCTTATTAACACTGAAGAATATAGGGCTTAAGGACATGAGCTCTGGAGCAGGACTACATGGATTCCCATCTCAGCTCAGCCACATACTAGCTGTGTGATGTTGGGCAAGTTACTTAACTTCTCTGAGCCTTGGCATCTCACATGTAAAAAGGGCCAATCATAGCACTGGCTTCATACAGCTGATTTGAGAATCAGATCATGTGTGATGTGCATTTAAACCACCACTATCTTCACATCACCTTCATTTCCTAGGCTTGGATATGACTCGTTCCTCACCTCTCTGTACCTACTTCATCAGTATTCATCTTTCAAGCTCCATCTCAAATTCTGCCCCCTGATGACTGTGATGAACAGGTGCTCTTCTCTCCACTAATAACCATAATGCAGGAGTGCGGACTTATCATGCAGCGGGTCCACACATCACTCTTGTTTTTGTTTGTTTGTTTTTTGAGACAGTCTTGCTCTGTTGCCCAGGCTGGAGTACAGTGGTGCAATCTCAGTTCATTGCAACCTCCGTGTCCCAGGTTTAAGCGATTCTCCTGCCTCAGCCTCACTAGTAGCTGGTACTACAGGTGCGTGCCACAATGCCCAGATAACTTTTGTATTTTTAGTAGAGATGGCGTTTCACCATGTTGGCCAGGATGGTCTCAATCTCTTGACCTCATCATCTGCCTGCCTTGGCCTCCCAGAGTGCTGGGATTACAGACGGGAGCCACGGCGCCCGGCACACTCTTATAACTACCCTATATAGTAGGTTCTATCTCCTCATTTTACAGTTGAGAACATTGAGGCCTAGAGCATTTCAATAGCTTGCCAAAGTGCTCATGGTTCTCAGGTGATGGGATGAGGCCAGATATGAGGGACCCCTGGATCCAGACATGAGGGACCCCTGGATCCCCCCACTTGTCTTTGGTCTAGGAAGCCTCCAGTCCCAAGATCAGTCCTGTCCTTCTGGAGATTAATTGCAATGTTTCGTAATTGTCCTATCCTATCTACGGGTTTCAAGGAAAATTATGAAGCCCGTAGAACCACAGTGTGTCTCATTTTTCTTCTATATTTTATTCATTTTTAAATGCCTGAGATGCTGAGAACCTGAGATATCACTCATCTCATCTTCCTGAATTTTATGAACTAAGAAGTGAAAGTTCGCCCAAAGCCAGTCATAGAGTCTACGGAAAAAGCAGGACTAGACCCTGGGTCCAGTGATTTACAGATATCTCTTTTGATTTTCAATCCACCCCAAACATGCAGAGAGATGACCTTAGTAAAGATGTTTATTGGTGTGTGTTGGTTCTGTGGTTTGGGGGAGGGGTGGGAAGGTCTTGGAATCACTTCCTACGGTGCAATCGGCAAGCTTCCCACTGCATCTTCCTCTTCGTTCTTTCTAGAGATATAAAGGGTGGCTGGTGCCATTCTTCCAAGAAGAAAGCGTTCATCTTCACTCAACCAGTCCTCAGTTTTCAGTTCTCAGCAAACTATCTTTGTGCCTCATCTGCTGGGATCTATGGAGTCAGTGATGGGCAAGATATGGTCTTTACTTGTAGAATTCCCATAGCACATTGCAGAAGGAAAAACGGCAACCCGCCATGTACAATAGAGGGCGATGTATGCTGCGACCACCACCATCAACAGCAACATACGTTGAATGCTTCATTGGAAAAAGTGCTCTCTCTCCTAAGAGCTATGAATCCATTAACCCCATGTACTCCTCAAAACTAGGAACAAGCCGTTTATTATTTGCTGTGGACTGAAAGTCTGTGTCCCCCTAAAATGTATATATGAAGCCTTAATCCCCAGTATGATGGTATTTGGAGGTGGGGCTTTGAGACATAATTGGGGTAGGATGAGGTCGTGAGGATGAAAACCCCACCCTGGGATTGGTGCCCTTAGAAATGTATAAAGGGGTAGAGCATGCAGTCGCTCTCTCTCTCTTTTACTCTCTCTCTCTCTCTTTCCCTCCTCCATATGAGGACACAGCAAGAAAGTGGCTGTGTGGCAACCAGGAAGACAGCCTTTAAGAGAACACAGCCATATTGGTACCCTGATCTCAGACTTTCCAGCCTCCAGA
The DNA here is from genome assembly GCA_031835075.1 of Saguinus oedipus. Classification (NCBI taxonomy): domain Eukaryota; kingdom Metazoa; phylum Chordata; class Mammalia; order Primates; family Cebidae; genus Saguinus; species Saguinus oedipus. The sequence goes on from CM063179.1 coordinate 7,568,721, forward strand.
ACTGTAGAAATAGATGTTCACTGTTTCAGTCCCCTGGTCTGTGGTATTCTGTGATAGCAGCCTAAACCAACCAAGACATCATTCCTCTTATCAGACGAGAAAACGAATGCACAGAAAGACTTTTAAATTTTCCCTCGACAATGGGCATACGTGCAAAGTGCAATAGGGGTATGAAGAAAAGAGTGTTCAGATTTCAGAAAGATTTCCAGAATAGGCCTCGACACGTTGGAGATGGTTCTTTTTAAATAATGGAAGAGAGTCCCCCAGGCAATGGTTGAGCAGTGGAGTGGGACCCCAGGTGAGAGTTTGCAGGTGGTAGAAACAAAATATTCTAAGATTCAGGGGCACAAAAGAGCCTGGCTTATTTGGGGAACTACAAGTACTTCTATGTTGCTGATGCCTGTTGTTCTAGGAGATACAGTTCAAGGCAGGAAGAAGCTGAGGGCATATCCCAACCTGCCCGTCTGTGGAGCCACTCATCCTTCATCCCTTTAGCAGTTTTACTCAGCCCTTGTTCTAGGATGCCAGGCTCTGAGGTGAGACACTTAAATAAGACTCAGCATCTACTCTCAAAGAATTCACAATCTAGTGGGAAAACTGAATTATTATAAAGATAGCATTGCAAATGCAGTGCTTGACATATGCCTGGGGCACTGTGAGATTGCAGGTGAGAAACAATGGAAATAGGACAATCCAGAGAAGGTAGCAGCTGTGCTGCCTCTTAAAGTCTGACCAGGTAATCCAGGTGTTCCCTGTGTTTGAGGTCAAGGGGCAACAGGAGAAGATGGGACAGAAAAGCACACAGCATGAGCAAAGCCACATAGATGACAAAAAGTTGTCACCTGCAACAGCTTCTGCTGCTACAATACCTGTACTCCTCTTAGATTTTGTTCCAGTATCAGCCAACAACGTGGTCTGACAAGACAGTCCCAGCCCTAGGAAATGAATTATCATTTGTGCAGACCAATCAAAGTATTGACATATAGTGATAGGTTTAGGCATGTGGTCTAGTTGGGGTCCAGGGAAAAGGGGGATTTCTATTTTGATCAATGAGGGGATTCTGGGAAAGTCTTCTGCCCATAAAAAGAAACAAGCCAGAAAAACATCCCCTTCCTTCCTGTAGACATGGCTATGATGGGGAAAATGCCTGGCTTCTTACAATGAGGAGACACATCAGGCAGGATAGGGGAAAGCGGGGATATTCCCTAGGACTAGTAAACCAGAAAGATGTAAAGCATCTGTATCCTTGTTGAAATAGTAGCGCTTCCAAATTAACATCCCTAGAGCTGTTTACCGCGAACATTTCATTATGTGAGATGTTAAAGACCTGTGTATTTGAAGCCTCTCTTGGCCTGAGCCATCGCTTCCTTGCAGCCCCAAGTGCCATGATGTCATTGATAAAGTACAACCAGCAGAAGGTGGCTAAAGACTAAGGTGGTTGTGGCTGGTGGGGTTAGGCTGAGTATAAGGAAAGGTCACACTTGAAAGAAAAGTTTTCTCACAAGGTCAGCAGAGAGAATATTGCAGGGGAGTGCGGGGCTGCAGGAAATAGAGGTTTAATGTTTGTGTAAATTGAAAGGAATCTACTTGGAAATGAGCAAAAGCAAGATTAAAATGGAAAACACAGCCCCAAAGCTATTAATACCCAACAGATCCAAATTGAAAAATAAAAGCGATGGGTGAAGCATGTAGTTCTCAAAATGAATTCGTGTCATAAACCATTAACATCAGCCCTCCCTTATTACCTGTAATTCCAGAGAGGCAGGTTGCAAGCAGTGCCCAGCGGACTTCTAGCTGGGGATCGGCAAGAGCTCTGCTCCCAGGGCAGCCCAATTCTCTCCTCTTGTGACACCTGCTCTGAGCATCCTTCTCTCACCCTCCTCTGGGGCCCAGTGGAACCCCAGTGCTGCCCTTGGCCCAGAGAAGACCTCAAACACCAGCAAATGCTATTGCTAAGAAATTCCGAAATCAAGAGAATGCTTGGTAAAATTATTTCTTCTTTTTTTATACACCCCCCAGTAGGACTCTAAAATTGTCCTGTTCATATTAATGTACATGCATGTTGATGCTCTGGTCTACCACTGGGTCTTAGTAAATGTCACCTAGACCTGGACCACGTGCAGTGCAGATGGGGCTGGCATGGTTCCTCATGATTCCCAAGGCCTCGCTCCATCAGCACCCACACATATCACCAAGTTAGAGCCCTTAGTCTTGGGTATATCAAATATGTGCTGTGTTAATAACAATCTGTATTTTGAACACAGATGCAGATTTAAATCTCAGCTATACCACTTACCCGCTGTATGACTATGGCAGTGTCTCAGAATCCCGAGCCTCACCTTCCTGGTCCACAGAGTGTGGAGAATTAAATGAGAAGCTGTATGTACATGTCTAGCTCAATATGTAGCATGCAGTAGGGGCCCAGTTAATGTTGATTTTCCACCACTAGTCTCCCAAACCCTCCTAGCCTTTTCTAAGCTTACTCCTCCTGCTCTAGAAAGGGTTTGAGGGCAGTAGCGTGCTCAAGAAGACATCCGCCATTCAGTGGTGACCAATTACCATCCTTGAAAGTTTATGCTCTTTGTAAGTTGGGAGGATTCCCTGCAGAGATACATCTCAGGGGGTTTGGAAGACTGTGTGTCAACTGCACAGGAGACTCAGGCTGTGTCCATGACTCTCACTCAACAATTGAAGGTTGGCCCTTCTCAGTGTCATGTCCTCAGCTCTATTTGCCCAGTGAATAAGTCCAGAGTATTCTTCAATTGGGGGGAACTTCCATAGGTAGTCTACCTCCAAAATACATCTCAAACTCCTTCACCCCCACTAAGCTAATCCTAGGCACTCTCTTGCCTCATGTGCAGTGCCAAATAGCTCTTTAACTGGTCTCAGCTTCTATTATTTCCCCTACTACAATTCACTACTACACAGCAGCCAAAGCCACACTTTGTCAACCCATTGCTTATAGCTTTTCAGCAGTGTCCCCTTGCATTTAACAGGAAACCCAAAATCTTTAATTGGCCCAGATATTCTTGAATGGTCTCACCCAATCTGGTCTCTGGCTATTCTTCTAGAGTGCATTTCTTGGTCTCTTTAAGTTGCAGTTTCCTTGTCTGTAAAATAAAAATGAGGCTGGCTAATGCAGATAGCAGATTAAACACATTAAAACACAAAGCATATTGCATGGAGCTAAACTTCCCCTTTAGGCTGTGGGATTTTCAAATAGCAGCTCTAGCCAGCAGATGGGCTTCGTTTTTCACAGGTAAGTACCCTCCTCTCCACTCAAATGGGGCTCTTGGCCAACTTGCTTCTCCCTATCACACACACACTCTCTGTCTCTGTCTCTCTCACTCTCTGATAGACAGCCAGACAAACTAGATTAGCTCCAGGAGACTTAAGTGTATCCTAAGCACCAAGCCATCAGCAGCAAATGGGTGCTCCTCGCACAGAGCTGCAGTGCATATTAACAGGCCACCACACCCCTCAACGTTCTGGGACGTGTCTCCTTACAGGACTTCTACTCGGAGGACCAGTGCCTTTTCTGACCAGGTACCCCTAGCAGCCAGCACAAGGTCATGCAGCGCTTACCTGCTGCCACTCCATATCCTCCAGGATACTGAACTAGAACTGTCTGTGTTGCCCAGAATGACCATAAAAAGTTCATGCACCTCTTTGCCTATGTCTGGAAGCTGAATGCCTGATTTTTTTTGGCACAGGGTCCAGGAAGTGCCTCAAACAAGCATGGTTAATCTATCACCAAACTTCAGATTGAGAGAACTCTTAAATTCTCTCTTCAGCCTCACTACCAAATGTGAAGTACAGTCTATTGTTGCAGACAAAACTCCTCACATTCAGAGTATCTATTCCAGCCTTAGACATTTCTAATAGGCAATGGGTTTGGGGGGTTTTGGTTTTTGGGGTTTTGTCTGTTTGTTTGTTTGTGACAGGGTCTTGCTCTGTTGCCCAGGCTGGAGTGCAGTAGTGCCATCCTGGCTTACTGCAACCTCGACTTCTTGGGCTCAAGTGATCCTCCCACCTCAGCCTCCTGAATAGCTGGGACCAGAGGTGCATGCCACCATGCCCTGCAAATTTTTAAAAATACTGTAGAGACAGGGTCTTCATATGTTGCCTGTAGGTCATTTTGACAATACTTAAAATTTGCTTCTCAGCTGGGCAAGGTGGCTCATACCTGTAATCCACCCACTTCACCCTCCCAAAGTGCTCAGATTACAGGTGTGAGCTGCCACGCCTGGCCATTATGTGACTCCTTAATTGCATCAAGGGAACACCTGTGGCCTGGTGAGGTGGCTCACACCCGTAATCCCAGCACTTTGGTAGGCCTAGGTGAGTGGATCCCCTGAGGTCAGAAGTTCGAGACCAGATGGCCAACGTGGTGAAACCCCATCTCTACTAAAAATACAGAATTAACCAGGCATGGTGGCATGCAGCTGTAATGCCAGCTACTCAATAGGTAGGAGAATCCCTTAGAACCCAGGAGGTGGAGGTTGCAGGGAGCTAAGATCATGTCACTGCACTATAGCCTAGGTGACAGAGCGAGACTGTATCTGAAAAAAACAAACAAACAAACAAAAAAAACGTCTTACTGGGGCAACAGAACAGATCTTAGAGTGAGATCAATGCGTCTCAACCTCGTGTCTCTCCATCACTGGGTTTATGCCTCATTGATTTAAATCCCTTGTGTCATTTCATATTAAGCTACCTTGTTTATGTTGTCATGTGTGCTTCTTCTAGCAAACTTTGAGGTTCATGTCTTAATCTGTTGTTCTATAGTGGTTAAAAAAAAAACTTGAACTATAGAACCTTACACAGAAGGATTCACAGCTATGAGCTCAAACATGGTAGTTATACTTCTCAGACAAGGGACTTTATTTCTTTGGATCTCCTTTTGTGTGTATAAAATGTAGGCATTAGGAGGGGCATGGTGCCTCACGCCTGTAATCCCAGAACTTTGGGAGGCCAACGTGGGCAGATCACCTGAGGTCAGGAGTTCGAGACCAGCCTGGCCAACATGGAAAAACCCCATCTCTACTAAAAATACAAAAATTAGCCAGGTGTGGTGGCAGGCACCTATAATCCCAGCTACTCAGGAGGCTGAGGCAGGAGAATCACTTGAACCTGGGAGACAGAGGTTGCAGTGAGCCAAGATCATACCACTGCATTCCAGCCTAGGTGACAGAGAAAGACTCTGTCTCAAAACAAAAATTGAGGCATTAATCCCATGTCGTTGTGTTTAATAAAGTGACACACATAATAAGAGAAAAAAAGAAATGAGCCATTGCTGAGTATTTACTGTTATTACAAACACACAGCAGATGCTCTGTCAGTGTTCATTCCTTCCCATCTTTGCTCCTGCGCTCATTCACTCCCTTCTGCACTTCGGAAATACTCCATCCTCTATTCATTCCACGCCATTCATTGACCTCCCTTCTATACCCTGGGTCACACTGAGTACTGGGGATGCAATGCTGAACCTGGTACACTTCCTGTCTTCAAGGTCTTTGCAATTTAGTGCAGGACAGAGCAAAGAAGACAGAGAGGTAATCATTAGCATCAGAGACAGGATACCGCGCTGTGGACAGAGGCAGGACTCCTTCCACACTGGAAGTTCAGAGAAAGCCTCTCAGAAAACATGATAGCAAAGTGACAATTGAAGGTTGAGCTGGACTTTGTCAGATCAAGGAAAGGGCCGAGGCATGTTTCAGAAGCTTTAAAAAAAAAAAAGTGGAGGATATGAGAATGCAGACATTAGCAGAAACCTAATTATGCCAGGCCTTGTCAACCACGATTATTGGCCAGGGGTATTTTGGGTCCTGTGACAAAAACTAAACTAAGAAAAACAAGGGAAGTCATGTGTTTACCTAGCTTGTGACAATAGTAAGGTAGCCACAAAACTAGAAGAAATAGCATCAGAACCATGACCTCGAAGACCTACATAATGACTCAGAGTTTCCAAGGCACTTTCTCCCCATCCATCTTCGCTTACTTCATTCTCCAGAAGACCTGTGTCCAAGAGGCAGAGGAGAGTCCTCCAGGCTCTCCAAATCCATATGCTCCCAGTGTATCAATCCCAGCAGAAAAATACCTATTTTCTCAGTGTCTGTCTATCTTGTCCAGGAGAGAAGGCTGTTTGGCTCTGCTTGGGTGACATGCCCTGTCATTCCAGCACTTTTTTGTGGCCTGGAAGCCACAAGGTATCTGAGTGGCCAAGTCCAGGCCATGCACTCACCGCTGTGCAGATAAGACTGGAGGAGCACACGGTACCACCAAACCATGTTAAGGAGTTTAGTAAGTATTTGGTGGCAGGATAAAAACCTTTAAAATCTCCGACAGCTCAAGATACCACGGTTGAATCAGGCAAGAAACAAAATATGGGAAGAACAATACTCAGCTCAGGGCCTTTCTGGTACCTAAAACGAAAACACGCCCGAACTGTGATTTTTCATTTATGCTTGTGAAGGCTTTTCCACGGGGGTTTCAGGGCTGGCTCTCAGATTTAGAAAATCCAACTTCTAAGAGGTTTTCTGTTGCTATGACTTAGGAAATGGGGAGCGGGGCACACTCTTCTCTAGACCCCAGACATGAGGAAACTGTGTTTTGATTCAGATCACTCTCGAAGTTGGGAAAGGACGGGTAGGTCACCTTTACCTGCATCCTATCCTGAGTAAATCACAAGCTTTCCTTCTCTGCTTTGCCAAGAGAAGAAAAGACATTTATGCTCTATCCTGCCACGTGGCCAAATTCCAAGGGCTGCTTGTCACTTTTATAAATTTTCTTTTTTTTTTTCTTCCAGCCATCTGGGGCACAAAAAAAAAGGAGACTTACTCAGTTTCAAGTGTTTTTCCTTAAGGCAAAGGATGAGTGCCCCAGGTAAGAACCTTGCCTGACTTCTCGAGGTCATTGGAGGTTGAGATTCTAGGTTCTTGTGACTCCAATCGTAAAAATTCAGTGGATTATCTTGGTATATGCTATGATGTATATGTGGAGACGGGCAGAGCGAGGACTGCACCCACCCCAGAATCCCACCTCCCACCCCTCAACAACAACCCCAGTATCTTCCCTTAACTCTCTTCTAGCCCAGATCATTTTGGACAAAAAAATCCAGACATGTAGATTCTAACCATGGGGTCAAACAGGATTCATTTATTCTGTTATCTTAGATGAGCCTCTTCACCTCTTCAGGTCTATTTCCATATCTGTAAAGTGCAGAAGAAGAAGAACTCCGTGTTATTTGGGGGCTTCTCTATGATCAAACACTGCACACAGCCTTCTGTTGTTAAACATTTACTGAACACCTATTTTGTGCCAGAAATGGAGGATACCAATGATGGCTAGCAAGTACTGTTTTATAACATTTCAGGCACATAGTTCTAATTGAGTTACATGGGTGAACTCATTGAATCCCTATTAACAATTCAGTTGAGAGCATATCACCTTAATCCTCATTTTACAGGAAAGAAAATGGAAGCAGTGGCTAAGCAAGGTGCCCACAATAGCAGAATTATGAAGCAGCAGACTGGGATTTAAACATAGATTGTCTAGTTCCAGAGCCTATAAATATAAACCATTTTAAATACCGAAATGTCTCTTGACTGGGATTATAGAGAAATAAAACCCAGATACACAGCTTCTTCCTTTGACCTGCTGTCATCTAAGAAGCAGAAAGACTTGAGAACCACCCTCATTGTATTTATTTTTCCATCTGTGATGGCGGATTGCAATGGACTTTTTTGAGGTGTTTCTCTGTGTTGGTTAATTTTAGGCATCAACTTTGCAGATGAAGGGATACCTAGATAACAGGTAAAGTATTATTTCTGGCTGTGTCTCCTCTTCCCAGAGGAGATTGGCATGTAAGCTGGTGGACTGAATAGGGAAGATCCACCCTTAACGTGCATAAGCAGCATCCAGTCCACTGCGGTCTCAGAACAAAAAGGCGGAAGAAAGATGAATTCTCTCTCTCTCTCTCTCTCTCTCTCTATCTATCTATCTGTCTATCTATCTATCTCTCACTCTCCTGGATCTGGGACACCCTTCTTTTCCTGCCCTTAGACATAAGAACTGCAGGTTCTTCAGCCTGTGGACTCCAGGACTTGCCAGGGCACCCATCGCTGACCCCTCTCCCCTAGGTTCTGAAGCCTTCAGCCTTGGACTGAGAGTTACACCACCAGCTTCCCTAGTTCTGAGGCCCCTGGACTTGGACTGAACCCTGCTACTGACCTCCCTAGTTCTCCAGTTTGCAGATCAGCCTACCGTGGGACTTCTGAGTCTTCATAGTCATGTGAGCCAATTCCCCTATAGATGAGAAGCCTTTCTCAGCCATCTATCTATCTATCTATCTATCAACCAACTATATATATGTATCATCTATGTATCATCTATATATCATCTATGTAAGATGATAGATAGACAGATAGACAGACAGACGGACAATTTAATAATAGGCTATAAATATCTATATCCTATTGGTTCTGTATTCTTTCTGGAGAACCCTGGCTAATACAAATATCCAAGCCTAGGGTTCAACAGATATTTGTTGGATCAAGTTCAGTGTCAGGAGAAAGGTTTTCTGAGACAGGAGGAGGCCTGATTTTACTCTTTGGGGGCCATGTACATCTTGTTTGCCTGACGACCATGTGTGCAGGCAGTAATAGGGTGAATAAATAGAATTGGTGGTTTGCTGGGAGGTTGAAGGTTATGTTTTTGCTCTTTTGTTTTCTTTGTCATCTGTTAAGCCTTAGCAAAAAATTTTATCTCTGCTGGAAAGGCTTTATCAAACCCCAACTCACCCCAAATAAATAATCCTGTTCTCATGGTATATATACAATGTCCTTATAAGAGTTCCCACTATGGTGCCAACATGGATCCCGCCTATTGTTCCTGCTGACCCGTGAGATTCCTGATGCACAGTTCTGTATCCAGACCACAATAGGAGCTTAAAAAATACTTGTTGAATAAGTGAATGAAATAAAAACAAATAAGAAAATGAGAAAGTGTCTAGTTTTATTCAACTTTTATAACCACACTCTGAGTTTAGGATGTCAATAAATGTCTAAATGTTCAAATTTAAAACAAAAACAAACTTTTTTCCACATACTTTTGAACATATTTTTGGCATTTTTTAGAACTCAAGTTTCCATTCTTAGTTCTTATGGTAAGCAGAATAATAGTCCCACAGCACATCTACTTCCTAACCCTAGAACCTCTGAGTATCTTACATAGCAAAGAGGACTTTAGAAATGTGACCAAGTTAAGAATACTAAGACAGGCCAGGCACAGTGGCTTACTCCTGTAATCCCAACACTTTAGGAGACTGAGGCAGTAGGATTACAAGGTCAGGAGTTCAAGACCAGCCTGGCCAACATGGTGAAACCCTGTCTCCACTAAAGATAAAAGAAATTAGCTGGGCATGGTGGCAAGTACCTGTAGTCACAGCTACTTGGGAGGCTGCGGCTTGAACCCGGGAAGCAGAGGTTGCAGCGAGCCGAGGTCCCACCATGGCACTCCAGCCTGGGTGACAGGGCAAGACTCTGTCTCAAAAAAAAGGAATTCTAAGATGAGGATATTATCCTTGATTAGCCAGGTACATCTAACATAATTCCAAGTATATTTATATGTGAAAGAGGGGGATGTAGAAGAGTCATAGTCAAAAAGAGATAAGAAGATGCTCTGCTTGTGGCATTTTTGTTATTACAAACATTGTATTGAGGTATAATTGATAATGAAAAAAACTGCCTATATTTAATGCAATATCCATTTTGATGAGGGTACATTTTGATGTGTTTAGACAAATGCATAGACTCGTGAAATCATAACCACGATCAGCGTTAAAAATGGGGCAAGAGGAAACTTTTGGAGGTGATATTTATTACACTGCTGGCTTTGAGTATGGAAAAAGGGGTCATTTCTCACCATTGCTCAAATAATGCAAGTGCCCCCTAGAAGCTGGAAAAGATAGGAAAACATATTCTTCCCTAGAGCATCCAGAAGAATCAGCCCTCCCAACATCTTTATTTTAGCCTAGAAAAGCCATTTGGAATGTCTGACATCCAGAACTGTAAGATAAAACGTTTGTGTTGTTTTAAGTCCCTGAGTTAGTGCTAACTTGTTACAGCAGCAACAGGAGACTAATACGGTCTTTTTTCCAAACTTTCTCTCAGTGTAGGTATGACCCTCTCCCCAAACCTTGGCCAGCCCACTTTAACGTGTAGGTTTCCTTTTCTCTTTCAATTTATTCCCAGAATGTTGTTAAGGCTCAATTCCCATGTTGTCATAATAATTACAACACATTTTAAAAATAAGTGCATGCCAGATACTGTGCTTGATATGAGTTATCTACCTGAATCCTAATGACCACACTCTGGGGCAGTCATTACCGCCTCATGTCAGATGGAGTCACTGTGCCCAGCCCATTTTAGTATTCTTAACTTGGTCACATTTACAAAGTCCTCTTTGCCATGTAAGATAACAAATTCACAGGTTCGAGGGGTTAGGAAGTGGACACTTTGTGGGGACCGTTATTCTGCTTACCACTAGAACTAAGAATAGAAACTTGAGTTCTCATCAACAGATGGCGAAATTAAGGATAAGAAATATCAAGTCTACGTTGATAAGGACTTTGATCTTTGGCCTGTCAGACACCAAGTCTTGTCTATTAACCACCAGGCTGCACATGGGGTTGCATCCCCACCTTCACCTGCCCCTTCCTGTCTCCCACTCCCACTCACCTCTCAACTTAGCAGAGATGAATCTACATCTGCTACTCGGACACCCGAATGCTTTTGTATTCTGGTTCAGATTTCTGAGATGGTGCAATGACAGTGAAGGAAACTTACCGGAGCCTCTGTTTGGAGTGGGGATACCATGGAAACAGGTGACAGCTGCATGGTCTGTCCTGATCTGTTTCTGTTTGTTTTGAGACAGAGTCTGGCTCTATCCACAGGCGGGAGCACAGTGGTGCGATCTTGGCTCACTGTAACCTCCATCTCCTGGGTTCCAGTGATTCTCCTGCCTCAGCCTCCCAAGTAGCTGGGACTATAGGTATGCACCACCACGCCCAGCTAATTTTTGTATTTTTAGTAGAGATGGGGTTTCACCATTTTGGCCAGGATGGTCCCAATCTCCTGATCTTGTGATCCGCCCGCCGCAGGCTTCCAAAGTGCTGGTATTACAGGCGTGATCCACCGTGCTCAGCCTGTCTTTTTTGACTCTATTTTAATTGGCATGGCTGGATATAAAGAAGTGTTTCCCAGTTGACATCCCACGGCTGTTGAGACAAACAACAGAGATTCAGAGAGGTAAAAAGTCTTGCTCAGGGTCACCAACCAGGGCAGAGGCTAACAGGGAACTGAACTCAGGTATTCCTGGCTGCAACGTTTCCCTGCTTTTTGCATTATATGGAACGTGCTGTCACCAGCATAGCACTTTCACTTAATCAGGAGGTTTCAAATTTGCAGTTCACAAACCAGCTACATCAAAATCCCATGAGAAGCTTTAAAAAGCCCGGATTCTTTTGACTCATTTTTTGGGAGTTTGATTCTCCTTGTCTGGATCAGTTCCTGTAAATAGAAAGTTCTTGTTGTTATTGCTGGTGTTGAGCTCCTCAGGTGATTAGGAAGACTAGCCGGGTTTGGGAAGCAGAAACACAGGGGGAGATTTCAGATTATGTATAAATATCTTAATACACAGACACCTGTGACCCAGGAAATTGCTTCTAGATTTTACCTAGAGAGAAATTCACCTAAGTGCAAAAATAGGAGCACTTTTAAAAATAATTAATTCCCCCCACCCCACAAAAAAATAGAAACAATCTAAAACCTAAATGTCCATCGCAGGGGGGCAGTAAAATAAACGTCAATCTTTCCAATACTACGTGAACTGACACGAAAACATGCCTCAGAGATATCATTGAGGGAAAAATCAAGTTGCAAACTAGTATATGTTTTTGATCTTATATATATTTATAAACAGATATGTGTTTATATATATATCCTATTTTTTTTTTTTGTTTTTGTTTTTTGAGACGGAGTTTCGCTCTTGTTACCCAGGCTGGAGTGCAATGGCGCGATCTCGGCTCACCGCAACCTCTGCCTCCTGGGTTCAGGCAATTCTCCTGCCTCAACCTCCTGAGTAGCTGGGATTACAGGCACACGCCACCATGCCCAGCTAATATTTTTGTACTTTAGTAGAGACGGCGTCTCACCTTTTTGACCAGGATGGTCTCGATCTCTTGACTTCGTGATCCACCCGCCTCGGCCTCCCAAAGTGCTGGGATTACAGGGGTGAGCCACCGCGCCCGGCCTATCCTATGTTTAAATGAAAAGAAGCATTCTAGAATGGTACTTATGAAACTGATAACAATCTTTCCCTCTGGGAAACAGGCTAGACCTAGGAACATTGATGGTCAATGAGAATATTTCTCTACAGGAGATGAATTCTCTTACTGCAATAACATATTCATGTTCACAGTTGCAAATTGTGGTCTCCTTATCTTTAAAGTCTTTCTTTCCCCGGAAGAATCAGAAGACCTGAGTTTATTTTGTCAATAGTCACAGTCTGTGCTCATGGGGGAAGTTTCTTTATTCACTTAAGTGTACCAAGATTGAAAGAGAACATCTAAGGTATCAGGTATCCTGGTAAATACCAAGAGAAATAAATGGAAAGCTATCTTTGTTTGGAACAGCTCACTATCTTGGGTGGTGGAAGGTAAGACATTTTTATAATTAAATGATTAAATTTATGCAACCGATGCTATAATTTTTAATTTTACATCCAACAAATATTTCCTGAGCACCTCCAGGGCCCAGGCTTTGAGTCATGCACTAAAGATGTGCATGGTTAAATACTTTTCTGCCCTTGAGAAACTCACCTATTTTGCTTGTCTGGTGCACAGCCCAGGGCAAAAACCGTATCTTACTCACCTCCTTACCCCCTGGAGCAACCAGTACAATGCTTTGTGCATATCAACGGCAGAAGCTGCACTGCCAGTGTGGGGGTGAATGGAGGAGGTGAATGACAGGGAAGAGACAAGAAGGCGTATAGAATTTCTAACTCCGGTGGCTAAAGCCAAGTTCAACTTGGTTCATTTTCAGTGTGAGGCACGTGCCCGGTAACATTGTCAAACAAGTGGTTAGAAATATAAGTTTGGGCATCATCATAGGGCAAGAAGTTAGAAATAAAGACTGGGGAGTCCTAAGAATGGTGTTGCAGCCTTGGAAGTGAATGTGAACCCCAAGGGGTGAGGGGGAGAATGGCTATTGATGAAGCTTTGTGGAAAATGGGAGCCTATTAAGTGGGAAAGTGGAAGAAGATATGACTCAGAAGAACAGCCAAAGAAAGAGGAGAAGAAACAGGAAACACTGCTTTATAAAGCCAGTGAAGAAAAGCTTCAAGTGGAATAAAATACTGAATAGAGGTCAAACTTATAGAAAGGTAAATTAGAACTGGAGACAGCCTAGAATAGTGGCTAAAAGTACACATTCTGAAGTCAGATTGCCTGGGTTTGACAAGCATCTCTTGAAGTTCAGATGCTCCATCTGTTACACGGGAAGAGGGGAACAATAGCTATACCTCAGGAGTTTCCATAGATCCCATAGCTCACAGTGTACACAGTGCTTGGAGCTTAGTTGGCCCTTGATAAATGATTTTACAAAGTGATTATCATCACTATCAATCAGAAAATCCTGGGTGACTTAGGCAAGACCAGGTTTAATGAAGCAAGGAGGTACAGCAGACATACCTTTAACCCCCACTGATCCAGGCCCTTGTATAATTCCCTCACGTTGAGTGCAGGTAGACCTGTGATTTGCTTCTAGCCAACAGAATATGAGTTGATGAGTTTACCTTCCAAAGCACAAGAGATGGGATGTCATCTTGTGATTTTATTTTACCGCATAAGACTCTGACTTAAGAGACAACAGAAAGATACTCTCTTGGTGGCACTGAAGAAACAGACACATGAACTGCCTATGGAGAATGACATACAGCAAGGCACTACAGTCAGCCTCTAAGACTTGAGGCTGACCTTCAGTCAACAGCCAGTGAGAAGCCTCCATCATGCAGCTGCAAGGGAAATAATTCTGTCAACAACGTGAGTAAGCATGCAAGCAGGAGGCTCTCTTCCTTACTTGAGCCTCCAGATGAGAGTACAGCCCAGTAGACACCTTGACTGCAACCTGCAGAAAACCTAAGCGAGAGATCCGTCTGAGCCCTTCCGAGACTCCTGAACCACAAAAAATGGAAAGAATACATATGTGTGCTGTTTTACATCACTAACACTAACAAACTGAGGCAAGAAGCCACACTACAGAAGGAAAGCAGCTTCTGTAGCGAGAAGAACATGAGGGCATCGAGTTAGACCATGTAAAAATACTGTTTCAATACAAAGAGTCAAGGGTGGTAGTATGAGAAAGGGTTCAGTAGAGAAAATCCAGGGCAAACATGATTTTTCAAAAATGTCTGAACATTGGTTTCTATTAGACCATAGTGCACTCCAGCTGATTGGCTGAGAGTCTCTGAGTGAAGCGTCTTCACTTTGACGCTACTTGTGACCTCCTGGTAATGGGATGTCAAGAGAGAAGCAGATGAGCAACCAGGCAGTGCTAGGGAGCAGTACACTCTCTTGGTTCTAACAGCCTTGAGTGCCAAAGACTGACTTCATGAGACACATGGGGATCCCAGTGGAACAGAGAATAAGGATTTGAAATACACTAGGTTGGTGCAAAAGTAATTGTGGGCTTTGCCATTAAAAGTAATTACATTAAAAGTAATGGCAAAAACCGCAATTACTTTTGCACCAGTGTAATAGCAACCGCAGTTTTTCCATTGCAACGGGTTGCTGGACATTGGGCAGCTTCATTACTTAAGTGCATTGAGACCTTACTTGAATTTCAAGCACTCTCTGCACTACAGACCCCTCATCTTCAAAAATGAGAATCACTGCCTTTGACAACCATGGAATTCTTGAGCAAACTAGGGAAATAATGAACGTGGAGTAGGTTACTAGGGCTGGAATTGTAATTTTTTTATTGTCTTTGTCCTAAGAGGCCTGTGTAGCGTTGCTTTGCCCATAAGAAGGGGTCACAGATTTTGTTGGCATCGCATTCTCTGTCTCCGACCTAAGAATCCACCACCACCCTCCAGTGTCCTCACAAGTCAGGATAGTCATCACGATGAAGCTAGAATTATAAAGACCTGAGACTGACTCCCAGGTGGGACACAAGCTACATAGTCTTGTTCACATTGTCCTCTCTGGGCTTCCTTTATCCTTGACGTTAAAAAAACACTAAACTGTTGAGAAATGCTGAGTGTATGATAAATTATATTGTTTGCTAAAAAGAACGATGGCAAGGAAAACCTACCTGCCCCACCCCTACCCCGAGTGGAAAAGTGCTTGGGGCATTCTAAAGTAGCAAAAGAGTATAGGTATATCATACACTGGTTAAAATAACTCTTTAAGCAGGGGATACATGGTTTATCACACACAGGTTAAAACAATTCTTTAAGCAGAGGCTATGTGTCCCCGTGGCTCCCTCGTGGAGAATATTTTCTGGTTTGTCCTGATCAGTGGTAAACAGGAACCAGCTGCCTACCTAGTTTATCTTGGGTCTATGAGAAAACACGGAACACCTGCTGTTAATAATAATCACGTGTTCAGAGCAGAGGGCGTCAGCGTCTGCTCCAGGCTCCCAACCCGAAATGCTGTCAGTCCAGGAGGCTCCCAGCGAGGTAAGGCTGTTGGCCCCGGCAGACAGTCCCACTTTGCTGTTCTGTCTGTCTCTCTGCTTTGTAATGCCTTCAGCGCCGCCTGGGTAAGGGTCTCTACAGCTGAGCTGCTCTCAGTATTAAATAATTTACTTACCGCCATCACTTTAGTAATTGAATGAAATATCGTCTGTGGAAGTCATGTCTTTCATCTTCTTTTAAACGTCAGACTTTAATCACCTCTGCTATTATTGTTACAATAATTCAAATACTTCAGAAGCTTAAAAATGAACCCCTCCCCCCTACCCATCATCTGACTCCTGGAGCACAGCCGCAGCCCAGAGACTTCTCCAGCTCAGAGCACTTTTCCTACTTCCCTGTTATTCTTCCAGAAAATCAAACTTGTTGCATTTTAGAATGGGGTGTCTCTGAGCCAGCCGCATGCAGACCAGCTATTTCTGTGGGCTGTGAGCCAGCCTGGCTCCCAGCAAACTCCCTCAGCTGTCAGAACAACTCTCACTGTCAAAACTTTCTGAGAAGAGTCATTAGTTTCAGAGAGATGGGAAAGGAAGGATGTTTGCCTGGGGCATCTCTTTGAAAAGGTCTAACTTTCTAAAATGGTAAATAAGCCAGATTTCTTTTCTGGGGGTGCACAGAGGGCAGAAGGAGCTCAGTCAGGGTATGACCTCCGGGAGTCAGCTGGCGTCTGAGACATCATTACTTCCCGAAGTTTATCCCTTCCTTTTCTGTGCATCTGCAGTGCAGCCTGGGAAACGAGCTCTGAGATCAGTCTGCACAGTTCTGATTACACAGGCAAGCACTGCACGGAGGGTTTTATTAGGTGGAAAAGGGAAAAAACAGCAGAACCCTATTGGGGGGAGGAAAGCCCTTCTGTCTTTAGATAAAGGGGAAAATTATAAGCGTCTGGAGTAGCAAAGCTTGTGAAAGGTGAATATACCATTCAACGCCACTCCTAATCTTCAGCTTGCAGTGCCCACGTTTCTGAGTCAGCATGTGTAGATGCCAATGTGATCAGTGAAAGTCAGATTAGGCCTAACAAGATAAGCCTGAAAGTCTTAGACTGGCTGTGACAGCCTCAAGTTCACATTCCCTGCCTCTCTGCTCTGTGGTCTCAGTTTTAGGGTCTAGTTAGTTCTTACTGAAATCCGTGAACTCCTGTTCCCTGGCATTCATCTCTTCTCCTGTTCTACTAGAATAAAATGCTCTGGAGCCTAACGGCTTCATTCTTAGTGGCTTAAGATGAACTACCAGCAGGTAATAGTCTATCCTTTTAAGAAGGAGAAGCTGGGAGAAGGGGAAGGGGGCAGAGGGAATAGGTGAGCAGGAGAATCCTGCCTTGCTGGGATTGTAAAAGGTGAAAAGAGCACACGGTTTGTGAATTCAGACCTGGTAGGCAGATAATGCATCTCAGCTTCTTTCTACAGGTGTGGGTGCAGCAAGCACTCACGGTTGATTACTTGTGGTGACAATTCAGCCGAATGCATTCTGAGTCCCCATTTCTCTCATCCTCAGCAATCTAATCTCCAAGTTCAATTCACTCTGCCCCCTTATTCTCTCTGAAACCCACATTCATTCTATCCTCTGCACTGCCCTTGCCTCAAGAAGTTCCATTGTCACCTCTCTTGTCAAGACCTGGAATTGCTTCCCCACTGTCTCCCTGCTTCTGTCCTTCTCCACAACATGCTTCAAGGCCATTTTCCCAGAGCTGCTGCAATAGCATCTTGTCTTCCTCAGATATTTATTGAGCACCTACTATATGCCAGGCCCTGTGCTTGACATTGGAAGAAAAAAAAGGGAAACAAAAGACATTGTGGGCTGCATTATGCCCTTTTCACCCACCAAATTGTCATGTTGAGGGTCAAACCCCCAGCATCTCAGAATATAACCATATTTAGAGACAGGGCCCTTAGGTAATTATGGTAAAACAAGGTCATAGGAGTGAGCCCTAAGGTGCTTTGACTATGGGTATACACAGATACTCATAGAAGGAAAGTGACGTAAAGACGCAGGAGACAGCTATTGACAAATCAAGGAGAGAGGCCTCCGAAAGAACTAACCCTTGATCTCAGCCCTCCAGCTTCTAGAAAACAAATCTGTTGTTTAAGCTGCCAAGTCCATGGTCCTTTGTTATGCACAGAGCTTAAGGTTTAGTGCAGGAGATAGGAAATAATCAAATTTACTATAAACCTATATGTGAGGCTGGGCACGGTGGCTCATGCTTGTGATCCCAGCACTTTGAGAGGCCAAGGTGGGAGGATCACCTGAGCCTGGGAATTCAAGACCAACCTGGGCAACATGGTGAACCCCTATCACTAAAGTAAAAAATACAGAAATTAGCCAAGTGTGATGGCATGCAGCTGTAGTCCCAGCTACACACGAAGCTGAGGCAGGAGGATCCTTTGAGCCCAGGAGACAGAGGTTGCAGTGAGCTGTGACCCTGCATCCATGTCTCCCTCGTGGAGAATGCTTTCTGGGTTGTCCTTCAGCTGCCTACCTAGTTTATCTTGGTTCTATGAGAAAACACAGGATACCTGCTGTTAATAATCACCTGTTCAGAGAGACTAAATGCATGCCACTGCACTCAAGCCTGGGTGACAGAGCAAGACCCTGTCTCAAAAATAAATAAAATGTACATGTAAAAGTAAATACAAGGGTGTTGAGTGCTATGGAAGACTGTAAATGGTGAGCTGCAGATGTAAATATACAGAGATATGGATACGGGTACAGTGACTTGGAGTAGACATTTGCATACAGGTTGAGATGTGTATAGATATAGATACAGATATAGACAGTGATAATGTAAAAATAGAGAGATAGGCCTGGTGTGGTGGCTCCCACCTGTAATCCCAGCACTTTGGGAGGCCAGGGCAGGTGGATCGCAAGGTCAAGATCTCGAGACCATCCTGGTTAACAAGGTGAAACCCCATCTCTACTAAACATGCAATTAGCCAGGCATGGTGGCACCCGCCTGTTGTCCCAGCTGAGATGCAGACAGGGATAAAAATTGAGAGGGATACAGATAGGAATATCAGGAAGGCCAGCTCTGTCTAGAGATGAAATCAGAAATGGCTTCCCTGAAAAAAACCACAATAAAGGCAAAATAAGAGAACGTAGGTCAACTAAAAATAGATACAGGGCAGAGATTTCAGGAAGGGAGAAGTATATGAAAAGTACCCAGGACTGAGGGAGCAAGGTCATCTGCGAAAGCCCACCCGAGCTTTCGAGTGGAAGGAGATGGGGTAGGGGTGTCACAAGGGGTGTGAAGGAGAATGCAAGGTCCAAATTCCCCGGTGGCTCCACAGTTCCTCTAGAATTTTGTTAAGTCTCTGACATAGCTTAGAAGGCCTTTTAGGATCTGGCTTCAGACTACGGCCCTTTCATCTCATCCTGCTGGTATCCCATAGAGCAAAACCAAGTTATATAAAGGTCCTCAAATGTTTTATGTTCTCTTTTGCATTTAAGCCTTTGAAAACGATGTTCCTTGGGGTAGGAGCATGCTCTCACCCTTGTCATCTATCTCTCTCATCCTTTAAGACTCAGTTCAGAACTTGACTCTTCAGGGGAAGACTTCTGAGGCCTGAAGGTAAAGTTCCTTCTTTGTTTATTCAACAAGTCCGTTAGCACTCCTGTCATTGGGGGAAGCCTGTGCTATCTTGGAGCAAGGACTTAATAATGGTTTTAAAAACAGTGAGTGCAATCTCTTCCCTGAAAGCTCCCACCTTTGAGCTGCCCTTCTTTTTCCCCACCATGGTATTCTGCTCCTGTGTTGATGCTGCATTACCACATTAAGGTAGACTTGCTTATGTGAATGGTCTCCCCTACTGGACTACCTTCTTTGTTTCCACATCTCCTTCAAGAGTTCTTAACACTTAGTGGGCACCCCATAGATGTTTGATGAACTGGTGACCGAAAGCGCATCGAACACCATCCTTTAAATGGCAGGTATAATTGCCTCTCATTCTTTACAGCAGGGTTTGCAA
Source organism: Saguinus oedipus (assembly GCA_031835075.1). Classification (NCBI taxonomy): domain Eukaryota; kingdom Metazoa; phylum Chordata; class Mammalia; order Primates; family Cebidae; genus Saguinus; species Saguinus oedipus. Next base: position 7,588,436 of record CM063179.1, read on the forward strand.
ACATTTTACAAAGGGTCATGGAGTAAGCAATGTAAGCTTTGTGGAGCAAAAGGCAAAATAAATACTATTAAATATAAACAATTTAAACATTTTTTACCTATAGGCCATAGTTTCATAAAACCCCAGCTTTAGAGTCCTACATCCAGTAATCAATCAATCACCATGTTTGCATGATACGACCAGATGCCAGAGAGGGTAAAGAACCTAACAAGGCGTGTCCTGTTTGCGCCTTCACTTCCCTTGGCCCCTGAAAATCCTGTTATCTCTGAGTCAGACTGCCTGGTTTCAACGAGCAGCTTTACTGCTTTACAGGTGTGTGACTGGGAAAATGATAGAACCTTTCAGCCTTAATTTGTCCAGTAAAATTGATCAGAAACGAGTTCGTGTCCTTTGTAGGCACATGGATGAAGCTGGAGAACATCATTCTCAGCAAACTGACACAAGAACAGAAAATGAAACACCGCATGTTCTCACTCATAGGCGGGTGTTGAACAATGAGAACACATGGACACAGGGAGGGGAGCACTACACGCTGGGGTCTGTTGGGGGGAATAGGGGAGGGACAGCGGGAGGGGAGTTGGGGAGAGATAGCATGGGGAGAAATGCCAGATGTGGGTGAAGGGGAGGAAGGCAGCAAATCACACTGCCACGTGTGTACCTATGCAACTATCTTGCATGTTTTGCACATGTACCCCAAAACCTAAAATGCAATTAAAAAAAATTAAAAAAAAATTCATTGTATTCATTTCCAAGAGCAGCTGTCACAAATTATCACACACAGTGTGGCTTAAAACAACAGAAATTCTTATACAGTTCTGGAGGCCAGGAATTCGAAATCACGATTTTGGCAGGGTGATGCTCCCTCCAAAATCTCTTAGAATCCTTCCTTGCCTCTTCGAGCTCCTGGTGACTCCAGGCCTTCCTTGGCTCGGGGGACTTTATGGCTGCACTCTGCCTCCATCTTCATGTGGCCTTTGCTGTGTGTATTTTCCTGTGTGTCTTTTCTGTCTGTATCTTCACCTCTTCTATAAGGATGCCTGTCATTGGATTTAGGGCCCAGCCAGAGAATCCAGGACAACCTCATTTTATTTATTTATTTATTTATTTTTTTGAGACAGTCTTGCTCTGTTGCCCAGGCAGGAGTGCAGTGGTGCCATCTCAGCTTACTGCAACCTCCACCTCCTGGGTTCAAGGGACTCTCCTGCCTCAGTCTCTCTAGTAGCTGATATTACAGGTGCACACCGCCAAGCTTGGCTAATTTTTGTATTTTTAGTAGAGACAGGGGTTCACCATGGTGGCCAGGCTGATCTCAAACTTCTGACCTCAAGTGGTCCACCCGCCTTGGCCTTCCAAAGTGCTGGGATTACAGGCATGAGACAACACACCTGGCCTGTAGATCTTTCACTTTCTTACATCTCAAGGATCCTGTTTTCAAATAAGATCATACTCCCAGGTACTGGGTGGATTTATCTTCAAGGCCACCACTCAATCCACTGCAATAATTATATATATTTTAGAGCTTATATAAGGATTCTATAAGGTCATTTGGCTCAGCACAGTGTCTTGCATATTTGAAGCAATCAGTAACACAAAGTATTGTAAATAAAATCATTTATTGAGCATTTACTATGCACCAACCCAGCACCGGGCATTTGCATGTCTTCTCTCATGAATGCTCACAATAACCTTATGGAATGGGTGCCATAGCCCGTCTCATAGAAGGTGCAGGTCTGGGAGCAGCTCTGACTGCACCATGCTTTTTCCTATTGTCTTTAATCATCTGTTGTGTCACTCAGACACTGCCGTTCTTTGAATACAGTCACCAGGCTTCTCAGGCACTGCTTTTGGGAGGGGTGCATTTAATACCATCTCTAGAAGACTTTGGCAGCCAGGTTGGGGTGAATTAAAACTCTGCCCATCTCATTTATATTCATTTTGCAGGGAACAGTGTCTTGCTCTGTTGCCCAGACCATAGTGCAGTGCCCTGATCTCGGCTCACTGCAGCCTCCACCTCCCAGGTTCAAGTGATTCTCCTGTCTCAGCCTCCCAAGTAGCTGGGAGTACAGATGCCGACCACCATGCCTGGCTATGCTTGTATTTTTAGTAGAGACCGGGTTTCACCATGTTGGCCATTCTGATGTGGAACTCCTGACCTCGGGCTCCCAAAGTGCTGGGATTACAGGCATGAGCCACCAAGCTCGGACTCCATCTCACTTTCAAACTCTTCTTGTTTGCCATTGTTCTCTGCATGAAGCTAGGGAGGGGAAAGGGAAAAAGCCTTTTAAAAGGCTTAATTGCTCAAAGATGCCATTGCCGCAAGCACTCACATTCTGATCCCAGCAGCCCATCACACAAGAATATTAACTTAATTAAGCTTATAATGACAGATTTTGCCAGAGAGCTCTGAGGGACCTTGAGGTACCTCCTCTGCATTTCAGCACCTAGGCTGGAAAAGCTAAAAAGGGACTGCCTGCACCAACCACCATATCTAGGTGGGTTATTACAGATTCAGGCTTGAGAGATAGAGACCCCACTGATGAAAGTGGAAGCTTTATTCTAAAGCCCTAAATGTGGTAGACAAAAAGGCATAGAAGACCAGGGTCCAAGTTGTAGTGATGCTTCTTGCTAGCTACATGTTATTAGTCACTTGGTAAGCTGCTCTGAGCCTCAGTTATTGTATCGTGAAATGGGAATAACAACACCAACCTTGTTGACGTGCTCTGAGGATTAAGTGGGACAATGGATAAGAAGAAATCTGTAACACAAATATTTAATAATTTTGATAAGTTCCTCAAATGTTTCATTTCCCTTGATCATCCATGTTTTCTTAGCTAAAAAATTGAAGAAGTTGGAGTTTGTGCCACCTCTGGGTACCATTCCAGATTTTACCAATCTGAAAGATAAAAGGACATCATTATGTCTTAACTCATTTTTTGCCCAGAAATAAAAGCCCCAAGGCATGAATGTGGAAAACCTATCCTGGCCATCCTCCTGTTCCCTTTGTCTTTTAGAGTCTTTGAGGCTCTTAGTTTCTTATTTACCAGCAAAATGGAAGAAAGATTTCTCTCAATTAAGCAGACATTTCTGAGAACCTCTTTCATGCCCACCCAAATATAAAGGAGATGACGTTAAAATCATCTCAGACTATCCCATGTGAAGGAATTAGATGGAAAACCGACACAAATTTCGAGTCATTGTAATTTTTTAAAAACTTGTAGTTTGGGCTTGGGGGTACATGAGAAGTTTCCTTACATGGGTGAAGTTGAGTCACAGGGGTTTGCTGTCCAGATTATTTCCTCATTCAGGTGTTAAGTCCAATATCCGATAGTTTTTTCTGTTCCTCTCTCCTCTAACCCTCCACCCTCAAGTAGACCCCAATGTCTGTTCTTCCCTTTGTGTTCAGTTTTCTCATCATTTAGTTCCCACTTACAGGTGAGAACACACAGTATTTGGTTTTCTGTCCCTGTGTTCATTTGCTAAAGATAATGGCTACTAGCTACATCCATGTTTCCGTGAAAGACACGATCTTGTTCTTTTTTATGGCTGCATAGTATTCCATGGTGTATATGTTCCACACTTTCTTTAACCACTCCGTCATTGATGGGCATTTAGGTTGACTCCTAATGTCTTTGTTGTGACTAGCACTACAATGAACATTCACGTGCATGTGTTTTTATAGTAGAATGATTTCTGTTCTTCTGGGTACATACCAAGTAATGGGATTGCTGGGTTGAATGGAAGTTGTGCTTTCACCTTTTTGAGGAATCAAGATACTACTTTCCACAATGGTTGAACTAATCTACATTACCACCAATCATGGAGTAGGTAATATTAACATGTACTAGGACAATCCTGGAAGGCTTCCTAGAGGAAGAAAAACCTATTTTATGGAAACGGTAACTAATTCAGTAATCATTTGCTGGTTACCTACTGTGTACTGGGCACTGTTCTAGACATGAGTGACACATGGCGACAGGAAAAGTCAGAGTTCCTTATATCACGGACCTTACATTCTGGTAGAGGAAAGGGGGAGAGATGTGTGTAATAATGAAATTGGCTAATCTCAGGTAGTGATAAGAAAGTAAAATAGCGAAGTGCTTTTATAAGAATAAGAGACAGGATCCTCTCAGAAGACATGAAGGGCTTCCCTGGGCTGATAAATGTGGGAGAATGATAGTCACTGCCTTCTGGTTCTGGAACCAGAGACCGCGTGTGATGACTGCTCTCTGCAACCCGGGGTCCCTACTCCCTACTCCCTACTCCCTCTGCCTGAAGCAAAAACAAAAAACAGAAACAGTCTTCTCTTCCTGTAAGCCTCAGCCAGAGCATCACACACACACACACACACACACACACACACACACACACAACCACCACCACACAAACAATTCAAACATGTCAAAGGGAAAGAGAAGACAAACTGCCTCCCACACCTCTGTTGGTTAGTTTGCTGTAAAGTGAAGCCACGCTAAGAAATGACAGAGCTTATTGAAATAACTTCCAGCATTTATAATCAATTACCTGGCCCTGTCTGGAAACCGCTGCTTGATTTAAGAACAATTTCAGCAGAAGCTGAAGAGGCAGAGGCAGATGTTCATGTCTCTGTAATTCCTCCCTACCAGAACTTTCTTGCCTCTCTGTTTCTCAGTAAAAATAAAAATCATCTCTCATAAAGGGTATTTGTTCTTCTTCTTCTTCCTTTTTTTTAAATGTTTCCCAAATCCAGCAGATCATGTCACTGCTGTGTGACCTTCAGGAATGCAGTCGAGTGGTTGAATCTCCTCCAAAGGCCTTTTCTGACAGAAGGTCTTAAAATAAAGCCCTTAGGTTTTTCTCTGCACAAGCGTCTGTCATCTCTGCCCAGAGGCTTAGTGGGCGGTGTGAGGATACTCCTCTGAATGAGGAGCAGCCCCTAGCCTAACTGTGCCTCTCCCCTTCCTTTCCCTCCACTGCGCCTTTTCCCTTTACTTATTTTTTCTTTCAGTTTTATTTTATTGTGGTCAGAACACTAAATGTGAGATCTACCCTCTTAGCCAACTTTTAAGTGCACCATACAACATCACTGACTATAGGTATAACATGGTACAGCAGATTTCTAGAACTTAATGATCCTGCTTTACTGAAACTTTATAAAGCCCACAGATTAGCAACTCCCCATTTGTGATGGTTAATTACATGTGTCAACTTTACTGGGCTGAGGAATGCCCAGAGAGCTAGTAAAACATTGTTTCTGGGTGTGTCTGTGACGGATGGTGTTTTTGGAACAGATTAGCACCAGGAGACAGGGTACAGAAGATCACCCTCCCACCCATGTGGTGGGCACCATCCAGTTTGTGGAGGGCCTGAATAGAACAAAAAGATGGAGGAAGGGTGAACGCTCTTTCTCTCTGCTTGAGCTGGGACATTCATCTCTTCCTGGCCTTGGACAGGTTCTCAGGCATTCGAGTTGGGACTGGAACTACATGAATGGCTTTCCTGGGTCTTCAGCTTAGAGATGGCAGACCATGGGACTTCTTGACTCCCATAACTGCATGAGCCAACTCATGATAAATGATTATGTCAGTTCCCTGAACACTTCATGCTTGTCCTCGCTTCACACCCTTGGTTTTCTGTCTGGAATTTTTCATCCCATCACTGTCACTATCCTCACCAGTATCCCATCTCTAGTTTTTTTTCTTCCCTTTGGATTTAAGATGACTTATCTGAGAGGTCTACCAGGACTACTTTTATGCAACATCCCCATTTTCTCTGCGTCCCTTCATTGTAGTTTATCTTTCCTTGCTTATTTACAAGACACTAGCATTTTTCAGAGGTGGGGTGTGTGTGTGTGTGTGTGTGTGTGTGTGTGTGTGTGTGTGTGTGTGTGTGATCTGCCTCCCCTAATAGTGGGCAAACAATTGCAGAGCAGGACCTACCTTTGATTTCTTCATCAAACTGCCTGGGTTGAAATCCTACCTCTTTCACATCCTAAATGCATGACCTTGAGCTCATGTCTCCTCACCTAGAAAATGGCAATGGTACCACCTACCCCATAGGCCTGAGTAAAGATGAAGTGAGGTCTTACAAGAGAGCTTGGTGCAGAATGAGTCCCTGACAAGTGTTTTTACAGCTGTCATATTTACAGCTATGTCTTCCTTGCTCCAGCCTCTGGCCTAGTATCTGTCATATAGTAGTCATTCAATAAATGTGTGTTGATGAATTTTATTTTTCTGGACATATTATCTGTACTGAAAATTACAGTAAAGTGAAACTTTCTTAATTGGTATTAATGGGGGCCGGAGAAAATGGCCAATGCAAACTAATAAAAACACCAAATAATAATTGCCTCTGAGGAAATCAGCCTCAATGGGTAGAAAAGAATGATCTGTAATTTGCCTGCTTCTGTTCTTTTGTATGGGAAATAATAAATCCCAGGTGCTCTAGAATAATTTGTTCTCCTAAATAGTGTAAAGATCACTAGGGCCATCTGTGTGCGTTATTGATTTTCCCATTTAGCTCATTCTTTTTAGACCATGTACAGGAGTCTCCAGGTAAAAAATCCCCAACTCTCAAAGTAAAGGAAACTTAGTACACATGGTCTTATTCTACCCTTTGTGGGCACACCTTAAGCAGCCACATTGCCACCATCAGAAGGTGGCTTTGTGTTTCGTCAGAAGTAAGGTGCTTTTTAACAAGGAAGTAGAGGTAACTGTGTCTCCTGGTTCGAATGCCTGATACATGTGGGTAAATCCAATTTCCACCATTTACTACCTGTATAATCTAGGGCAAATTACTAAGTTATTCTATGCCTCCCTTTTCTCATTAATAAAGATGAAAATGAGATTTATCATGGTTTCTGCCTTACAGGGTAGGTATAGATGGATGCATGGGAAGTACTTGGCATAGTGCCCACATGAAATACACGAATATATGTTAGCTAATATTTCTGAAACAAACTTAATACATGACCTAGTGGGAAAAAATTGAAGTCCAAGCCCAGCTCTGACATATACTTCCTAGATGTGTCTTTCAGCAAGTTGTCCAATGTTGCTGGGCAATAGGATCATTTATTTGTGCCGTGACAGTAGTGATATCTACTGGAGTCATCAGGTAGATAAAATGATGTGTAAAGGTGCAGGGCTAACACACTCAGGAATTATTAGCAATAGTAATATGCATTTCATAGGCTGTATTAAAGCAGGCATTTCATATTACGAAGAAACCTACAAACTAAGTGATATAACATTGAGGAACATGTGCCAGTGCTTAGTAAACATCCATGGAGTGATACTGCAAATGCTTACATGTATATCCTAACTTCCATTTTCATTGTGTCCCTGTAGATGGGTTAACAGGAAATCAGCTGAGATGACTGAGCTGTGCTGCCACCCAAATCTCATCTTGGATTGTAGCTCCCATAATTACATGTGTTTGGGGGAGGTACCCAGTGGGAAGTAATTGAATCATGGGGGCAGGTCTTTGGCATGCTGTTCATGATAATGAATAAGTCTCATGAGACCTGATGGTTTATAAAGGGAGTTCCTCTACACAGACTCTTTGCTGCTACCATGTAAGAAGTGCCTTTGCTCCTCCTTTGCCTTCTGCCATGATTGTGAGGCCTCCCCAGCCATGTGGAACTGTGAGTCCATTCAACCTCTTATTCTTTATAAATTACCCAGTCCCTGGTGTATCTTTATTAGCAACGTGAGAACAGACTAATACATGAGCCTTTCTGAGATTGCTGAGGCGTGACTAAAGACCATGGAAGGAGATTGAAAAGTGTAAAGAACCAGGGCAAAAAGCAAGAAGTTAGCTGGAGCACATTGGCTGGGATTCATAGAACGGGAGACTGGCAGAAACATCCAGGTACAGGGACTTGGATGTCCAGAAATGGGTAGGAAAGAGAGCCGACGGCAGTGCAAACCACTGGGGATGTTTGGGTGGCATTGTTACAGCTGGAGCCTGCCTTGAGCTTCCGAGGCTCTTCAGGGCTTGACCCTCTGCTGAATCTCATTCACCGCCATCTCTCCCTCACTCCAGACCTACCAAGGTGCAAGGGGAAAGTATAGAAACCCTAATTAAATCAGAGTAATTATCAAGAGAAAAGAAATAGATGCTAAGGAGGCTACTGCAATGTTCCTGGAAGACTTAAGAAATTTCAGGTGAGAAAAGTGAGATGTAGACATGCTAAGGTCCCTTTTGGCCACACTCATAGCCTTGACCCAAATCAATCTGCTTCTCTTCTGAAGCTCCAGCCACAGTGACTTTCTTTTTGTTCGTTCAGAACTTTACCTGTATTCCTACCACAGGGCCTCTGCCTGTGCTGACTTCACCACTTTGAACCCCCCTCATCTCCTACACCTTTCACTTAGTTAATTTCTACAGCTCTGGCACCACCTCCTGAAAAATCAGGGATTCAACCAGGTCAAATCCTCCTGTTACACACAGGCCTCTTTTTATAGCATTTCTCCATTGAAAATTTAAATTTATCTGTGTGATGTTCTGATTGATGTCTTTGTCCCCCACCAGGCAGTGAGCTCTCAAGACTGGAACCCTGCTGGTTCTCAGCACAATGCAAACAGAAGAACAAATGAACAAGTGAATGAATGAATGACTATACCACCTGTGCGCGTGATTAGGATTTTTTTTTTTTTTTTTTTTTTTTGTCTTTGAGGCAGTCTTACACTGTTGCCCAAGCTAGAGTACAGTGACATGATCATAGCCCACTGCAGCTTCAACCTCCTGGGCCCAATCAGTCCTCCCACTTTAGTCTCCCAAGTAGCTGGGACTACAGGTGTGTACCACCAGGCTGAGCTAATCTTCATATTCTTTTTTAATTTTTTTGTAGAGATGGGGTTTTTTCATGTTGCCTAGGCTAATCTCGAACTCCTGGGCTCAAGCAATTTCCCCCACAATGCCCAGCCATGATTGGGATTTAAAAAATAAAAGAAACCTGGATGCTGGACCCACCATGGATAGCTCCCCTCTTTGCCAGTGCTCAGCATATGTGTTTGCACTGGGGTGCCATGGGCTGTTTCCTGGAACTCTGGGGGTTTGTGCTAGGCCAGGCTAGGGGCAGGGAGGAAACATATCTGACAGCTTCCTCCTCTGGGAAGAGAGGGCCAGTGGGGTGGAGGGAAGAGGGAGGGGAGTCAAAAACAATTTCTGCTTTAATTAGAGCTCTGTCGGCTTCAGTTAGCCCGGGTGTTTGTTCCCTTGTGTGTGTCAGGGAATTTGGAACTGACCTCAAGCTTGTGAAATAATTAGTACAATAGTGCCGATCTAGCCATTTCTGAAAAGAGTAATTTACTCCCAGTATAGCCTCCTGGCAGAGCTGCTCATTAATCAAACCAGGCTGCGTACATCAAAGCGGGTCCCCCTCTCCACCACGGCATCCATCATCCGTTGGTTAGGTGCTGCAGAAGTCTGAACCAATATACTGCCTTTGTAGGGCTGAGACCACCTCCTGTTGCCGCTGGTTGCCTGTGGGCGGTGGAGATGGTGACTGTAGCAGCCAACACTAGGTGGGAAGGGCAGGGGCCGTTCCCCGCTATGTTTGTGAAAACCTCACCTATTTTGGATGTAGACCTAAGATGATTGCCTTCTCAGTGAGATATTTACCTTGACCACCAGAAATAAAAAACCTACTCAGCTTTATTTTTCTGTTAATCACTTTCCCTCTTGCTACTTGTGTCTACTAGAAATTCTCTTGTTCGTTTAGTTACTCTTTATTTTTTAAATTTATTTTATTTTGAGATGGATTATTTTTGAGACAGTCTCATTCTGTCACCCAGGCCAGAGTGCAGTGGCACAATCTCAGCTCACTGCAATCTCCGTCTCCCACGTTCAAGCGATTCTCCTGCCTCAATCACCTGAGTAGCTGGAATTACAGGCATGCATCACCACACCCAGCTGATTTTTGTATTTTTAGCAGAGACTGGGTTTCACCATGTTGGTCAGTCTCGAACACCTGACTTAAGATAATCTACCCGCCTCAGCCTCCCAAAGTGCTGGGATTATAGGCATGAGCCACCACACCCACCAGTTACTCTTCATTTTTATCTCTGTCCCTATAGAGCAAATATCAAGAGAAAAAGCACTTTGTCATCTTTGCCATTTTAGTCCCTGAGCCTAGCATAGTGCGGGGCACATAGATAAAGTTTAAGAAATAATTGCTGAATAAATAAAGGAGCACCTTCTCACCTAACGGTGCCTTTTCATTCTAAGTAACCCTATCGCTGTGTTTCTAAAACCCTACTGGCTCTTGTAACATCCTACCTTGTAGTAGATTGACTTGTTTACATGTCAGTTTCTCTATTTAATTGTTAGTTACTTGTATTAGTTCTCTGTTGCTGTGGAACAAATTATACCAAAATGTAGGTGCTTTAAACAACATACTTACTGTATCAGTTTCTGTGGGTCAGGATCCTAGGTGCAGTTCAGCTGAATCTTTTGTTCCACAGTCCCATGAGACTACAAAGTGCAGCCTCAGAGCTGGTGGTTTCCTGTGAAGACTTGACTGGGGAAGAGGGCCTCAGTTCCTTATCAAAAGAACTGTTCCTGCTGGCATCTTGCTTCAACATAGCACATAAACTGAGAAGACAATAGAAATACTCTGCTAGCAAGATGGAATTGAGACTCTTTAATAACCTAAACCAAATTGACACCTCCCACAACATTGCCGCATTTTATTGGTTAGAAGCAATTACTCAAGGGGAGGGGATTACACAAGGTCATGACTATCAGTAGGAGATAAAGATTATGGGGGACCATTCTGGTAGCTTCCTAGCAGAGAATAATGATCGTATATGGACAGAAACGTTCATTACTTTGTTTACAATAATAGCCCCAGATTGGAAATAATCCAGGTGCCTCTCAGTAAGGGAAGATTTGGAAGTAAAGTATGAAATTTTCATGTGATAGAATAAGCATTCAGTCTGATTCAAAATACACAAGGCTTTAAACACATACTTTTATGCATATATATGCAAAAATGTTTTTTAGAATGTTTATGAAAATGTTAGAAGTGGGCTTGGTATTGGTGGGGTTTAGCAAGATAAAGTTTGAGCCCCTTGCCCAGACTATAGACACCTTACCATTAAGGTTATTTGATTTCTCCACTTTTGATCATATTCTCAGTCCAACTGGGATTTAAAACACATTCAGCCTTGTCTATTTTTTGTTGTTTAACCGGGAAAAACAAACAGATTTATAAATTATAGACTTGCCTTCATAGTGAAATAATTGTATTTGGTTTCTGAATGGATGGAGTTTTTTTCTCCTTGTTGGACTCTAGCTTATTCCAAGAATCAATTTAACTCTGTCCTCTTGCGTCCTCTTTCAGCCTTCACTGTCCTTCCCTACCCAGTTGTCTGATGACCATAATCATGACTTATTTCTTCCTCTTGTCTCCCTGCAGTCTACTACAGAATTTGGCACAATGTAACGAGACAAGTTGGAATCCAGCTTGATTTGGGTTGTGTTATAACATCGGCCTGTGAGTTTTTAACCCCGTTTTCTATTACTAAGTTAGAACTGAAGTTTACAATGTTTTAAATTCAGATACTTCACTGAGTGCCCGCCACAGCAATTCTTTTCATTACAGGAGGATGTTATAGTATCTGTCTCTAAGGGGAAAAAGAAGGTGCAAAAATTAATCACCTATTACATATATCACCTTTTATGAAGTATTTATGTGCTTTCTTTTACTTATTCCACATACAATCTCAATAATAGAAATATGGAAATGCCTCACCTCACAGATAAGAAAAAGTGTAGTTCAGAGAGATGAAGCAGTTTGCCCAAGGACATCCAGCTGGTAAAGGCAAAATGAGCTTTTTTTAAACTCTAAAGCTATGTCATCATAATATCATTTTACATTTTAATGGTGAGAGAAATAATTTCACCTCATGAAAAGAAAATCCTATGCTGAGACTGAGATGACTGAGTTGCTATGTTCAAGATTAAAATTGCCTTACGTGTGTTTAAGCCAGGGTTTTTCAACCTTGGCACTATTGACATTTTGGGCTGGACAGCTGTCTGGTGGAAGAGGGTGTCCTGTGCACTGTAGGTTGTTAGCAGCGTCCCTCTAAGCACTACATGCCAGTAGCACCACCACTCCCAGTTGTCTCTAGACATTGTCAAATGTTCTTGATGGAAGGAAGAGAGAGAGGGAAGAACAAAATTGCCCCCAGCTGAGGACCACTGGTTTTTCTTTTTTTTTTTTTTTAACGTTTTCTATAAAACTCAGCAGGATCTTAAGGAAAATGTAAATAAATGAATATGTGTAATATGTTGTCTAACTTATTCTATAGAGTATTAAAACAAAAGTCTCAGCTATGCTGATAATTGGTGCAGTTCAGTTGATTCATGGAGGAGACCTTTAATTTTGACCAAAACCATCTGATGTTCATGAATATTCCTAATTACTCAAAATGGAAGGGAAGGCCAGATAACACAGACATGGGAGTCAGTTTTGAATTTTGGCCCAGCCACTCTGGTAGCTGCATGACCTTGAACAAATCGCAGCAACTCTAAGCCTGAGTTTCCTCATCTAAATGGAAGTAATAGAGACTGTTGTAAACCACCTTATATGAATTCAACAAAATCACATGGGAAAAGAGCTGCATGTAGTGAATTCTCAATAAATGAGTTACTTTTTTTTTTCTGAGACCATCTCACCTGTTGCCAGGCTGGAGTGCGGTGGCCCACTCTTGGCTCTTTGCAACATCCGCCTCCTCGGTTCAAGCAATTGTCCTGCCTCAGCTTCTTGAGTAGCTGGCATTACAGGCACGTGCCACCACACCTGGCTAATTTTTGTACTTTTAGTAGAGACAGGGTTGTACCATGTTGGTGAGTCCGGTCTCAAACTCTTGGCCTCATGATCTTTCTCCACCTTGGCTTCCCATAGTGCTGGGATTACAGGCATGAGCCACCGCACCCCGCCAAATGAATTATCTTGATGTCTGTCTCTTTCCCCTTCCATTTCCTCCTTGGTCTGTGCAGTAGATTCTTGACTGCCACCGGGTAGCAGTGTACTTCCGTTTAAGAAACAACAAACCAGTGGAATGACTTAACTCTGCTGATAGCCATAGCATGGCAGCTGACGACCGTCAGTGGATGCTCCATCCAGTATGTTGACCAATCTTGTGAATGTTCCAGTGTGTTTGTCTACTGGCATGTTCAATAGTCCATTATGAGGTCAGTTTCATTTTAAAATGGTGAATCCCAATGTGGAAATAAGTGAAGATCCTCCAAATGAGAGCAAGTGAAGTTCACGTGCTCAAAGCTTGCTATAGCAAGGGAGTCAGCCAGGACCATTTTTGTTTTGGCATAGATGCAAAGGCAGGCAGAAAAGAGGGAAAGAGAGTGGAAAGTCTTGCCTCTTAGGAGATAGGGCCTTCTTTGGAGATGCAAGGCTAATGCCTGTTACTCTGATATGAAGAGTACCTTGGGAATAAATACCCCAAGCTCACTCTCCTCCAACCCTCAGCTCTCCTGCCATTGCCTCCCATTGACTAAAGCCAGTTAGAAGCTGGAGAGCTAGAGAGCCAGTAATACCATCTTTATAGGTCAGCCCTTCTCAAGCCCCAGAGATGGATATAGAGTGGCATTGGAGGGTAACAGGGGTAAAAGCACAGGGGCCCATCCTGTATTAAAATCATGTGAAACCTTCACAAATACTTGAATACAGCCTCCTAAAACACTTTCACCATCATTTTCTCATTCTTAAAACATATATGGAGATAGTAAACATATGCTGCCCCACTTTACAGATAATTAAACTGAAGCCAGAGCTGTGAAGTGAGATGTCCAATGGTACAATGAGGTGGTGGCAATATCTAGAGTTAGTTCATGATTAGGTCTTTGAATTTACTAGTCACCTCATCTGAGCAAAAACTGCATTTCAGTTTCCCATGTAGGAACTCTTCACATGACAGGCAATGTGATGCTAGAGACAGAACCTCCAGAGACATGACTTGAATTCCCCAGCTGGCTCAGTGGCACTGGTAATTTCATTGACTTTTTTCAGACCTCCAAGTTTTCCCAGTATTCAATGAGCTTCTAATGTTGGGGTAATCAATGCCACAAAATTGCCATGAATTCCAAACAGTGGAAAGCCAGACAGAAAACCTCACTTTAGATAGCCAGTGAGTCCCTCCTCAATGCAAACCTCCACTTGGGTGCTACAAAAAAACCACCTCTTACTACTGCATGAATGAAAGTGGCGGTTTACTCTGTTCCATGACAGTATTTTGTGCATAGGTGTGGCCTCACCAGAAAGAAGTGGTTCTTCTTTATGCCAAGATCCACAAAAGATGCACGACTTCAGAAATTAAACCATTCTCAAAAGGCAAATGATAATGAGGGTGGTGGAGATGATTTTCCATTTTCCCCCGTCTTGTGAAAGTTCCAGATGTCCAGATAACCAGAACTTGAGCTCTGGATCATATTCAATAACTGTATGACCTTGGACAAGGTACTATGTTTGTTTTCTCACATATGAAATGAAAACATGTAGATGCTTATGTTAGTGTTACAAAAACTGAATTAGACTGCCAAATTAACACAGTGTGTAGTAAGCATTTGATAAATGGTAGTCTTCATGACTGCTGGTTCTGTTCCTATCATCACCACCACCATCATCATTTCAGCCACGTTAAGGGGCCACCTGGAAGCTAAGATGTAAAAAGATTCTTCTGGAACCAAAGGTTAAAACGCATCTCAAAATCTGTAATAGCTGAAGTTATTATTACTGTTTTTATTATTGTAGTTATCTTTTTATTTCACCTTGGGATTGCTGTGTTTTTAGTAGAAATCCCTTGGACATTCTGATTGGTCCGGCCATATCGGGGATCATAAAAGAAGTGTGTTCTCTCTTCACTGCTGAGCCACTGTTCTCTGTTAATATGCCCCTGCAGCACTTGCTTCCCAAACCTAACATGGAGGACAGCAATACCACATACCGTAGCAAACATTTACTGTTTACATTGCAATAAGCACTTTGCGTACATTGGTTCGTTTACCCATTTCCATCACCCAGTGAGGAAGGTATGCTTGCCATTCCCACTTTATAAATTAGAATCCTGGAGCTCAGGGGCGTTAGATAACTTCAAGGTCACAAAACTAGCAAGTCTGGTGCCTAGAATCTAGAAGGCACTCAAAAATGCTAACTGGGCCAGGTGTGATGGCTCACACACGTAATCCTAGCACTTCGAGAGGCCAAAGTGGGAGAATCACTTGAGGCCAGGAGTTTGTGACCAGCCTGGACAACATGGTCAAACCCCGTCCTCACTACAAATACAAAAATTAGCCGGGTATCGTGGTGCACGCCTATAATCCCAGCTACTCAGGTAGCTGAGGCACAAGAAGCACTTGAACCCAGGAGGTGGAGGTTACAGGGAGCTGAGATTGTGCCACTGCACTTCAGCCTGGGCAACAGAGCTGTCAAAAATCAAATTAAATAAACTGATCATATACTGATGGAGTAGGGCAGAGAACTGAACCAGGCATTTCAACTCCAGAGGTTAAGCCTGTAACGACACTGCTATCCTGCCCCTTTCTCAGTGAGAAATAGCCAAAGGGAGACTATGTTGTCATCTATATGTCTATGTGTTTATTAAAGCAGCTGTTTCTTCATGGTCAGAGACTTTCTTCTCTGTTCCTGTTTTCGTCAATGTTGAGCAATGATGGTTATCTCCTCAACGACAAATCCTTCATGGTCATCTAGGCCTTACTGATAACAGTCCAGGTGTTCTCTGACTGTTAGTGTCTCACCTCCTTCCCCTTCGCCTCCCTCACTGCACAATCTAATTGTCTGTTTCCCAAAACAAGCTCATTTTTCTGAAAAGCCTATCAGAGACACTGTCAATCAACTGGAAACACAGTAGGTTTTATAAGACGGTGGATAAGACTTCAGGATACAAGGTGAAGTGTAAAATTATAGGCTGCATTATTCCAGGTCAAGGGGAAGACACACCTGTGTGGTCCCTCCATTCCTCTCTTGGAATGCCTCTCTATTTCTAAGCAAGCCAACTAACATCTGCATATTACTAGGTAAACAAAACTTTGAGGGAAGCAGAGCTACCCAATTAAGGGCTCCAGGTGAAATGCAGGCGATAAAACGCTTCATTTCAGCAGGAGTGCCTTTATGGAAATGCCAGGGTTTGTTCACCAGTTGCATGTAAATGAGATATGCAGGCACCCTAATGATGTCACCTGGCCATCTTGCATCAGAGCAGAAACTGATGGGTCTTTGGCCTGTGGGCGTCTTGAGGAAGGGGCCCCTTTTTCAGTCCCCAAAAACCAAGAGACTGTGATCCCAACAGGGTAAACTTAGCTCAGCCTCTGAGCCTGCAAAACCGTTCATTATAAACCCCAAACTGTCACATTGCTCCCCTAATGAGGGTGTACATCTTTGGCAGCCTCAGGACAGTAGTAACTTACTTAATGACACATTCTGGGAGTTGTATGTGGCTGTTCCATAAAAAAAGAAATGCGCTGTTTCCATAGCAATGCGGGGTCTTTCGGGCAGCCCCGTTGTGACAGCTAGAGCCCCTGTGCTCTTCTGGGAACTGTTCTTGTTTTTTCTGGAAGCTCTTAAATGGTCCCCCAAGAAGCCTCTTCTCCTTCCATTTCAGAGAAGACCAAATAGCACATTCCCAGGTTTACCAGCTGGTGATTTGGCTTAGCGGTTCCTCAAAGTGCTCAGGGCAACCATTGCAGACCCTGCTGAACCCAGAGATGAGACTCCTCTTTCTTCTTGGATTAGAATAAAGACAAAAGCATTGCAAGCACTAACACATTAAAGCAGCTGGCGATACCTGATAATGTCAATCTATGTATGGCTCACAGAGCTGCAGTGGAAACACAAGGAGTCAGAAGAGCCAACTTCTAGTGCTGGCTCTGTCATCAACTTTGAGCCAACAGTGAATGCTTCAGACCCTTGTCTGGAGAGTCACTCTGGCTCTGGGTTTGACAAAACCTACTGCTTTATGTCACTGGGTCGTTAGAATGGTGGGAAAGGGTAATACGTGCAAGGCACAGTATCATGCACTTTATAAACAACTCAAAAATGTCAGCTGTTACTATCCCACACCTTAAACAGATTCCACAAAACCATCCTCCGTCCACCTATGCCTCAGTACTGTTCACTTTCCAGCTTATTTCTTCAAACTTTGTTAATAGATCTGCATGTCATTAGAGACAAATACTGGTCCAGATACGAGCAGGTACGGGGTGGGGGGATTTTACATAAAAGCTGTCTGTGACCAGAAAGGTACATTGCCCTACTCATTTCACTTCCTTAATCTGCATGCTACAGAAACCCCAGCTGAGTCATGGCCTGTTCAGAATCTATGAGGGCTCTATTGTGCCTCAATATGGTGATCCTAGAAGGAACATTCCAGCCACTTCCTAGATATAAACAGTGCATCTGGTCAGAGGGTCTCTTAGGCTGGAACTAGTGCTCCACGCTGAAGAGCAGAAGATCTTTTATTGAGTCTGCTTTAGACTACTAATAGGGTTTGTCTCTGCCCCCACCCAAATCTCATCTCGAATTGTAATACCCACATGTCGAGGGCGGGACCTGGTGGGAGGCTATTGGATCATGGGACTGGTTTCCCTTATGCTCTTCTCATAATAGTGAGAGAATTTTCACGAGACTTGTGGTTTAAAAGTGTCAGTTTCCCGTTCTCTCTCTCTTGCTCTTTGTTCTGCCACCTTGTGAAGAAGGTACTTGCTTCCTTTTCACCTTCCACCTTGATCGTGACTTTTCTGAGGCCTCCCCGGCCATGTGGAACTGTGAATCAATTAAACGTCTTTCGCTTATAAATTAACCAGGCTCAGGTAGCATCTTTACAGCAATGTGAAAACAAACTAATACAACTATGAAGTAGGCTGAGGATAGTAGCTTTAGTCCCGTCTGCCCTTCTTTGCCCATCTGTAATAGAGAATAGTAGCCCTGAACTTGTATTTACTACCCACTCTCCCGCTCCGTCAGACTCTTCGCATCTAACCTGGAGTATTTGAACAACTTCCTCAGTGAAATACCCTTTTTCTCCCTTACCCACCTCCCATCCATCCCAAACAATACATTACAATTATCTAAAGGGCAAACCTAGTCTTGTCACTGCCTAGCTAATACCTGCTCAATATTTCCCCCATGAACTTCTGGAAAACGGTCCAAAGGCCTTTTTCTCTAGCCTCACCTCTTTCTCTCCCATGACAGTCCTCCTGCTGCCTCCCTAAAGCTCCTGGTGC
The DNA here is from genome assembly GCA_031835075.1 of Saguinus oedipus. NCBI lineage: Eukaryota > Metazoa > Chordata > Mammalia > Primates > Cebidae > Saguinus > Saguinus oedipus. The sequence continues at coordinate 7,606,676 of CM063179.1, forward strand.
TTACCTTGGCCCAGGACATGTAACCCAGTGCTCCTGACTGTGACTGCACATTAGAATCACCTGGGAAGCTTCTAAAGATGGTAGCATCTGACCCAACCTCCTGGAGAGTCTTACTTCATTCATAAGGGAACCCAGGTTGAAGATCATGAGCTGCCAGCATTGAATGTTAAACTCATCACCAGATTGGAATTGCCCCTTAAGGTATTGGTTCTCTAGGCCCATGGATTTTTGCTTTGTGCTGTCATCTATATTGTGGAACTTCAGGTGCAGAGGTTAGCGTTACTTACCTTCCTCAGTTCACAGCATTGTACCGTCCTTGTTCTAGGGCAAGGCTCACTTTTGCTTCTTTTCTTTCTTTCATTATAAACCACAACATCAGACCCTCCCTCTCCTTTGGCAATCATTCAGCTGTGTTTGCTTTCGTTTGTTTATAGTCCTATACATTGCATATCACTGGTGTGTTTACATAATTTTTTTTTTTTTTTTTTTGAGATGGAGTTTCACTCTTGTTACCCAGCCTGGAATGCAATGGCGCCATCTCGGCTCACCGCAACCTCTGCCTCCTGGGTTCAGGCAATTCTCCTGCCTCAGCCTCCTGAGTAGCTGGGATTACAGGCACACACCACCATGCCTAGCTAATATTTTTTGTATTTTTAGTAGGTACGGGGTTTCACCATGTTGACCAGGATGGTCTCGATCTCTTGACCTCGTGATCCACCCGCCTCGGCCTCCCAAAGTGCTGGGACTACAGGCATGAGCCACTGCGCCCGGCGTGTTTACATAATTTTTAATTATATACATGAAGAAGGCTGTAGATTTTATTCGGTGCCTTTCCTTTTTGCACCCAGCACCGTATTTTGAGTGCTCTGTGTTATTTAGAATACCTGATGGTGGTTTTAGCACTTCACAGAATTCCACAATGCAGACCTCCCACATTTACCTGTGTGTTCCCCCTTGACCACACCCATACTGCCTCTAATTCCACCTCCATGATGGCAGAGTGACTTTTGCTGGGCATGGACTTTTGGGGACCTGGGCAAGATTTTCTTTAAGATTTGTGTCCAGAAATGCTATTGTCAAGAAAAATGGGGCATACACATTTTTATTTTAATGGACCAACTATTAACTGTCTTCCAGAATGGCTGCGCCGATCTATACTTTTTGGCCAGTATTTCAGTTCAAATATTTGGGGGATCTGCGATCTCTTAGCTGATATGACATTTGGAAACTCTACTTCATAAAAAGTAAATATTGTCATATGATCCTTCTTTATAAATAATAAGAAAAAAGTTTAAATTTACATATCAAGGTGCATGTATTAGTTCACTTTTACAGTATTTTATGTTAGGTATTACAATTGTTACTGAGATCAAGTTTACATAATGTGAAGTTAAACCATTTTAAAGTGCACATTTCATGAGTATTTAGTGCATTTACATTGCTGTGCAACAACCGACCACCTCTCTCTAGTTTCAAGGTGTTTTCATCACCCCAGATGAACACCCTGTAGCTTATTTTGCATATTTTACATACCTGGAATCATAGAATGTGTGACTTTTTGTGTCTGGCTTCTTTGACATAGCATAATGTTTTCAAGGTTCATCCAAGCTTTAGCATTTACCAGTACATCATTCCCTTTTATAGCTATATAATATTTCATTTTATGAACATACCAAGATTTATTAACCTATTCACCTGTTGATGGACATTTGAGTTGTATCTACTGTTTGTTATGAGTAATGCTTCTATACACATGGTTTACGTGTTCCCATGTGAACCTATGTTTTCAATTCCCTTGGATATATACCTAGGATAAGAATTGCTAAATCAAATGATAATTCTATGTTTAATTCTATTTGTTTGTTTGTTTTGAGACGGAATCTTGCTCTGTCACCCAGGCTGGAGTGCAGTGACATGATCTTGGCTCATTGCAGCCTCTACCTCCTGGGTTCAAGCGATGCTTCTGCCTCAGTCTCCAGTGTAGATGGGATTACAGGTGCTCATCACCACACCCAGCTAGTTTTTGTATTTTTGGCAGAGATAGGATTTCACCATCTTAGCCAGGCTCATTTCAAACTCCTAACCTCAAGTGATCCACCTGCCTTAGCCTCCCAAAGTCCTGGGATTACAGGCATGAACCACTGTGTCTGGCCTTGTTTAAGAATTTGAGAAACGGTCAAACAGTTTTCCAAGATGGCTGCACCATTTTGCATTCCTACCAGCAGTATACAAGGGTTTCTATCTTCCCACATTCTATCAACCCTCATTACTTTCTGAGTTTATTATTATTATTATCGTTGCCATCTTGATGGGTATGAAGTAGTATTTCATTGTGGTTTTGATTTGTGTTTTCTTAGTGACCAGTGACATTGAATATCTTTTTAAATATTTTTTGGCTGTGTACATGTTTTTTGGAGAAATGTCTCTTCAACTCATGAGGTGAATATTTTAATTTTATTTTATAAATTAAAGAATTGAAACCAAACTGAGATCAGAATAAAGGTAACCAGTTGCCAGGGCCAGTAACTGGGAATGATGCCCCATTTTTCTTTTGTTTTGGAAGGGACAGGTGTCGGGGAGTCACTGGCCTTCCTCCCTCCAAGATTCCATGGACTTCAAGTTAGGAATCCCACACTGGATTGTGAGTCTAGTACAAGATCAGACATGCTGATTCTCAGTATATGTTTGAATAAATGAATAAAGTGAGCACAAATCCCTTCAGAGCTTCCTCCACCTCAAAATATATCATCTTCTCACAAAATGATCCCAGGATGTGTAATTCAGCTCTAGACGCTGTGTACACCCACAGGGACAGCTCCAGAGCACCCCCCTGCAGCACCCTCCAGCAAACAGAGGCTGCCTGCATAGTGCCTGATGGACACCGAATGAATTGGAAGCCTGGATGTCTTATCTGGGGTGTTATTACATCTGGATCAATTCTTAATCTTTCAGTTTAGCTTTGAGCTGCTTGGTGACCTCTGACAGATCAGATATAAATCATTCCACCCTGCTCAGGTAAGAGGTGTCTCGTCAGCTGTGGCCTCATGACATTTGAGGCTTTCCTGGAGGCTGGTGCCCCTCTGAAGGCAGTGTGTGGCTCTCAGCCGTGACCAGTGCAAAGGCAGGAAGATTCAGGGGGCTTTAGTGAAAAGTGAAATGAACAATGGCATGTCAACCCAGTCTTCACTCTAGGTAGCAAGAGGCCATGTGCATGATCCACGAGCACAAGACCTCAGTTCTGGGAGTAACTTTCCAAGACACCATGGGACTGATCTACTTGATTAAACTAGTCCAGCATTTGCTCTTTTAGAATTCAGGGAGGCAGAAGTATAAGGTGAAACAGGAGAAATTAATACTGAGTGATCGCCTCCTATGGGCTGGGCATTCAAAACAGCACGAACACATAATAAATCATTTAATCTCTCCAGCAAGCCCATGCAGTGATTATTATTGTCACCATTTCACAAAGGAGGAAATATAGTTACAAGACTTAAAATGCCTTACCAAGGTCACCTAGCAGGTAACACTGAACACATCTAAGATCTATCTGATTTTCATTCCTATGCTCTTACCACCTCAAAATCTCAATAAGACTTCTGTCCTTCCCAGAAGCTTCTACTTCCAAAATCCTGTAGAATGGGAGAGGCTGTATTATTGAAAAACCCCAAGTTCCAGGCTTCTTTAGGCCAATACATAGGTGCAACTCAATCTCTCTGCATCAGTTTCCTCATCTGCAAAATGAGATTATTGTGAGGATTCACTGAGTTAAGAGAAATGAATGTAATTTGAAAACTAAATGTCGACCAGGCTCAGTGGCTCACACTTGTAATCCCAGGCTGAGGCAGGTGGATCACCTGAGGTCAGGAGTTCAAGACCAGCCTGGCCAACATGGTGAAACCTCATCTCTACTAAAAGTACAAAAATTACCCAGGCTGGTGGCGCATGCCTGTAAGTCCAGCTACTCGGGAGGCTGAGGCAGAAGAATCACTTAGACCCAGGAGGTGGAAGTTGCAATGAGCCAAGACCGAGCCATTGCACTCCACCTTGCAAAGAACATGATCATGTTCCTTTTTTATGGCTGCATAGTATTCCATGGTATATATGTACCACATTTTCTTTATCCAATGTGTCATTGATAGGCGTTTAGGTTGATTCTATGTCTTTGTTATTACCACAGCTTCTACTGAGTGCCTGTTATGCACCAGGCACCCTCTGTCTTCTATGCCCACAAAGCCAACTTCACCCTTCTGGGCAATCATAAGGAACATCAAGAACTTATATGGCAGCAGACTCACCCATTGCTGTAGCCCGAGGCCAACTCACATGGGGCCCCAGGACAATGAGCTCTGCTGTTTCACAATCCAATATTCCTTTCAATGTCAAGTCTAGACATTCAGAACAAGTGAGGCAATGAGGGTTTATAAAAACTGGATTTGTGGGCATTAACTGGGTCCAGACCTCAAACAAAACCACAGGATGCCCAAGAGCCACAAAAACTGAGTGGCATGTTTTCAGACCCAGGCCAAATCCACTCACTTAGGGCCCCATCCTTTGCTGTAACAGAGATGCCTCCCAAACTTCTTGGGTTTCCCCCAGCATGGGACTACCCAGCCACATCTTGTACCTTCCCTAATTATTATTCGATTCACTTGCATATGGATGTCTCATAATATTATTTAAAAGGCAGTACTGTTCACTGAGTCATACATCCACTGTGTTCTTGGCTTACCCTATTTTCAAGACTGCAAGTGATTGAAAACAGGGAAGTCTCTAACCTCTGCATTTTATTGTTGAGGGCAAATTTCACTGCCCACTCATTTCACATTCATTAATGCATCATAAATCTTAACAAAATAACTAGCCCTCATTATCTTTCTATTGAGCCACCTTATACAAACTTCTTAAGACATAATCCTTAAACTTAAGCATCTTAATTATATTTTAAACTGTTTTTAAATAATGTTAGATTTATGGAAGTGTTATAAAGATTGAGCAAAGATTTCTCATATACCCTTCAGTCAGGTTCCTGTAATGTTAACATCTTACCTACAAAACTAAGCTACTAACCTTGGTCCAATACTATTAGCTTCATTTTTATCAGTTTTCCCACTGGGTAGTTTTTTGTTCCAGAACCCAGGCCAGGATACCATGTCGTACCATATTGTACTTAATTATCATACCTCCTTTGTCTTCAACTTACAACAGTTTCTCAGTTTTTTCTTTTCTTTTCTTTTCTTTTTTTATCTCAGATGACCTTAGTACTTTTGAAGAGTAGCAGTCAGGAATTTCGTAGGATGTCTCTTGAATGGGGTTTGTCTGATATTTTCTCCTAATAGGATAGAGATTATAGATTTGAGGGAGAGAATGTTGCAGAGGTGAAATGCCCTTCTCATGACATAGCATCAAGGAGTACATAACATCGGCGTGACTTATCGCTGGTGATATTAACATTTATCACTGGATTAAAGTGGTATCTGCCAAGGTTCTCCGCTCTAAAGTTACTATTTATCCCTATCCATACTCTATTCATAAGACGCTAGTCACTAAATCCAGCCCATGTTCAAAGGAAGGGAAATTAAAATCCATCTCCTGGAAGGATGAGTATCAAAGAATTTGTAGAGCATTTATCACCACCAGAATTAATAAATTTGAGGAGGGGAAGATACTTTAGGGCTGGGCAATGCTCCTGTTTCTCCACACAGTTATCCGCTAATTTTAGCGTTCATCTGTGAATCCTGCATGAAGCAATCATTATTGTTGTTCCAGTGGTGATTTTCTATTTCCTCATTCTTTCTACTTTAATTGCTTGAACTATTCTCTTAAGAAGATTGGTCTCTCCTCCCACATTCATTTATTACTTCATTTATTTATTTCTATCAGTGTGGACTTCTGTATATTTATTTTACCTCTGGGTTATAATTCAGTATTATCATTGAGCTATTTCATTGCCCAAACTGCTCCAACCTAGTCATCGTGAGTTCTACCAGGTTGGCTGTTAAGTCCTTTTGACCTGCCCTCATCCTTTTATTATTTTTTTTATTTCTGGAACTTTCATGCTTACTCACCCTGCAAGATGTTTCAGATTCAACTTCTGAATTTTTCACAGCCCTAGATTCAAGCATCTCTCCAAAGAGCCTTAATGCCTTTAGTTGGAGAATGATATTCAGAATCTTAGATCTAGGTGTTAATTATATTTTATCATCTATTTCTAATAATCCCTGATATACTTCCCTCTTCTAATAAAATTATCATTACTGCCTAAACACTTCTGAACATCAGGGCTGGTGTTAATCTTTTTAAAATATATATATGCATTGGCTCAGTCAATCCTCAACAAATCCAGAAGGCAGATCCCAGTATTTATTCTCATTTTACCAAGCAAGGCTCAGACAATCACGTTTTTCCCTGTCACACAGGTGGTAAGTGGTGGAATTGGGTGTAAGCCCAAGTTTTTGTCTGAATCTCTTACTCTTTCCCATCCACCTCTCCTGTCTCGGGATATAAGTTGAATGGATTTGGAATTAGACTAACTTGACATTGCTCCCTGGTTCTGCCCTTTCCTAGCGATGTAACCTCTCTGAGTTTTAGCATCTGTAAAACGTCATTAATAAAACCTGCTCTGCAGGTTGCTGTCAGCATTAGGGAATGTATATATTGCACACCTAGCACTGAGCCCTTAGGTGAGGACCTGTGGCCCCTGTGAGGCTGTACAAGCTTAGTGGTTAAGGGACTAGACTCTGAAGTCAATAAAGTTTCAATGCTGATGTTCCACATTGAGCTGTTTAATATCGCTGGGCCACAGTTTTCTATAAATGGAGTCATTCTATAAGTGGGATTACAGGGAGTACCCAATGCAGTAACATCTCTGCAGAATGCACCAATGTGTTTGATGCACAGGAAGAGCTAAAGTCCTAATGACTGTTATCAAGGTTATTATTTGAATCCCCAACACCTAGAACAGTGTCGAGTTTGATGTATTTGAATGAACACTAGGCTCAGCCAGAGTAGCCCATCGAACACTCTTTTTTCCTTCAGGATTCATATATGCATTCTTCCTACCTCTCTGGATGACTCTGCAGTATTACATTCACCTGGCTGCTCAGTTCCCCACAGCTCCTCATTTCCCTAGGAAGGAGTCTCCATGTAGTGCCCTATGAAGAGGATGCTATTGTGATGGATGGTTCTGTTGGAACTGCAGGGCTTTGACAAATGCCCGCCTCATACAGTACAGGGCCATCAGGACCAAGCCCTTCGATAATGTATTATGGGAGTGTATCATCAGAATGCTGCCACCCTGGTGATGGATTCATCAACAGATGGGGCTGTCATAAAATGGAAGAGAACAGGGTGTAAGAGGAAGGGAGATCCTCTTAATGAAGAGGAAGTCCTAATAGGAAAATACAAGGTGCACAAACACTCTTGCCAATAGATTGTAAGAGTGACATGGTGGCAGGGAAAGATGGCAGAGTACTCCAGCGGATGGATTGTTGACCTGGAGCCCTGTAGTTTGATCACAATTCATCTCCTGACTCCTGACATTTTCTCCTCATCTACAACATAAGTTTTCTAGCCTCAATCAGTGCATCACAAAGCATATTCCATAGGATGCCAGTCCTGTGAGACCCTCTATGGAAATCTTGAGCTTAACATAGTTAAACTCAGGTCAATTTATCCTAAATCCTCATAGAGACTAAAATATGTCAATGTTACTGGCAGATCCTCAATCCTCACAAAGAGTGAGTCCTCTTTCTCAAAATTATCTGATGATGCAATTCTTATTTTTGATGTGATACATGTTAATCCACTCCTCTGTGATAATATAATATTCAGTGGTCTCTGAGATCCCTTTCAATTCCAGAAATGTAGTGACATGGGTACAGGTTTTGGGACTAGAGAGATTTGGATTCAAAACCTGGCACCACGTATAAGCTTGATAAACTTCAGGTTGGTTCTGCTTTCTGTCCTACTTTGTTTCCATCTGTAATGTATAGGAGATAACCCTCAACTCAGAGTTGCTGTGAAAGTACATGAAAACATGTTACAAATTACCTACTACCCTGTCTGAATGTAACTTCTGTTCACTAACAGATAGCTCTTGTTACTGATAGGAGCCAACATTTATCAAGTGCTGTTAAAAATGAGGCACTGTACTTTTGTACATCAGTGATGTTCCTTGATCTACGAAGTGCCACATGATGACTAAAATCACATCTATATCTATATATATATGAACACATATAAACTGAGGCTTAGAAAGATTAAAGGACTTGCCCAAGAGCCACAATCCCCAGGTACCATACTCTAAAGTCTATAGGCTAAATCACTATGTTATCATGAATCCCTAACATAAATTAAGGGACACTACTATCAGTTTACAAGTTTACCTTGAGTACTAACTATTGATCTACAAAGTCTATTATGACATGTCTCAGCTTCTAAAAGGGCAGACTCTTGAAAACCTTGATTTTCTTGGAAGTTTTGCTCTGCAAGTACAAGGAATTCGTGTGTCACCATGTTTTACAGTGGTATTATCACAATGTCTTAGAATGTCAACTTCAGCAAATCCTCCACAGCTTTCATGCCTGGCATTGAATAGTGATGGCAATGAAGGCAGAGCATATTATCATGGTTCGGGAAAATCTTTCTACAGTGTTCAAACATCTCACCTCGTAATATGGTTTGGGTGTGTCCCCATCCAAATCTCATCTTGAATTGTAGCTCCCACAATTCCCACTTGTCATGGGAGGGACCCAGTGGGAGGTAATTGAATCGTGGGGCTGGGTCTTTCCCATGCTGTTCTCAGGACAGTGAATAAGCCTCATGAGGCCTGATGGTTGTATAAAGGAGGGTTGCCCTGCACAAGCTCTCTTCTCTCGTCTGCCACCATGTGAGACTTGCCTTTCACCTTCCACTATGATTGTGAGGTCTCCCCAGCTGCGTGGAACTGTGAGTCCATTAAATCTCCTTCTTTTTTTAAATTGTCCAGTCTTGGATATGGCTTTATCAGCAGCATGAAAACAGATTAATACATCTCCCTTCAGACGTAGACAGCCAACCAGTTTGCTCTTACACAGAACAAGGTATGGTTTGCCCAACTTCAATAGCAACTGAACATAATAAATGAATTGGAGCAACCTCCATATTGCAGCTATTTACCCATGATGGATAGGAGAGGCAGAAGACTCTATGGTCTACAGAAAGATCATGAGACTTGGAGTCAGAATACCTGGGTTATTAACGTTCACTAAACAGCTCTCTGACTGTAGGCAATACATTTTTGCTTCTCAGAGCGTTGTTCTCCTGACATTTAAAAAGAAAATACATAAGCAGGATAATCTCTGAGGTTTCCTCCAGTTCTGCATTCTGTACTTCTTTGAATATTTGGCTGCACACACTCACCTCATTTGCAGAGTCCCAGACTAGAATAAGGGATAGCAAAACACTCATGGAGTGAAGTATCACATCAAGTCTCAGCCACTGCCATGCACAAAGTAAAAACGCTAACACTACAGATTTGGATATTCACCCTGGTAATGGTGAGATTTAATTTCAGTAGAGAGCTTCCATATCACATAATGGTGTATCATTGCACTATGTTTTACTTCCCCTAGCAAATAAAGTACACAGGAAAAAAATTGAAAAGAGCATACATTGCTTTATTGTCTTGTGAAATTGCTGGGTTTCAAGCCAATAGAATGCCTTAATGCTCAAGTTCTCAAGGGTGATACAAAGTGCAGAGAATCTCTGTTTGTGAAGCTAAATTTAATAAACAGAGTAATCCCCTGGCAGGTCCTGGGATTTTTCTAATATCCTGATAGTGTCAAGGGAGGGGGTCTTGATATGTGAAAAATAGCATAAGTCCTTACAACCAAGACTTACTAGGAAGAATGCCCTTTAATTGCAGCATCTGCTTTCATAAGTTGCAGTGCTGGATTGCACAGAACTTTCATTGTGTGTATGCTGTCCAGAAGCCATGGGGGTGCACGGAGTGTTGTCTACGTGTGTTGGTGCTGAGCTATTAGTTTCTAAATCCATTGTTGCCTGGCCCAGCCTTGAGACCTAAAGACCACATTCCTTTACCAGCTATGAAAACATCCTTATTCTATACCTTATCTCCTACAGGGTATTTTAACTACACAGTGGAAAAATTTCTGCTAAGTCATCTTACCATATCACGGCAGCGTCATCACTGTCATCATCATCCTCATCATCTCCATCATTTGGGGGCACCTATGCCCCAGTCAGTGACAAGCATTTTATGAAATAGAGTTTTTATATATGTGAATCCTATTGTGATGCTTTTTTATGAAAAAAAAAAACACTGTCTTGGGTCAAGTTTCCTAGAAGCAAAGCCTGAGTTGGGTGGAGGGAGTTACACTGTGCAAGTGATTTATTAATACAGTACTCTCAGGAGAAGAGAGATGAATAAAGGGGGAGTAGAGTAAGGAGGTGAAATCCTAAGCAAGGATGAAGAAAGGAGATTAAATCTGGAGCACAAACTGCACCATGAAACTGATTCCACCTTGAGACAGGGATGGGCCTTTTAGTATCCTGTAAGTCATTGGCTGTAGACTTCCTAGGGAAAGAAATACCCTCCCAGTTCAGTAGCTTGGAGCCAGCTATCAGTTCAATGGCTCACAGGAAGCCTGGAGAAATTCTCAAGGAGGGCTACAGTGAGCTGTTAGAAGCTAACATTCACAGGAACTGGGAGATGGATGCACCAACATGGCAATGAGAATCCGAACATACACACAATAGCAACTAGTACACTGTTAGAGCTCTACCCAGGTTCTCAGATTACTTTTACCATCTCCTTGTACTCTGTTCCAGTTATTGCTGCAATAACAAGTCACCCCAAAAGCTTAGTTTAATACTAAGTTGTTTATTTTGCTCATGATTCTGTAACTCAGGCAGGATTCAGCAAGAAAGGCTCATCTTGGTTCCATGCAAACTTAGGTGAGACAGCTCAACTGGAAAATACACTTCCAAGAGTGCTCACTCACATGGTCAGCAAACTAGTACCAGCCATCAGTGAGAACTTAGCCACGACTGAGGTCTGGGAGCCCTGGTTCCTCCCTACATGGGATTCTTCATGTGGCCTGAGGTTCTTTAAAGCATTGCGGTTGGGTTCTTAGCACAGTCTTCCAAGGAGGAGAGTGATCATCCTTCAGGACTCGGCCTTATATATTAAATAGCATCTCTTCTGCTCTTTCTACTCATCAAGGCAGTCATGAAGACTTCAAGTCAATAGGCTACACCTCCTGATAGGAGAGAGGAAGGTCCTTGATGAGCTTATTGGGATGGTAAATATTACTGGGACCATTTTTGAAAAATACTGTCTTGGAACCTCCATCTCCTCACCAGCTGTTGTGTTATTTTTTAATGGCTGATGCTTGAGATTCTGTCTGGAGAATTGCAGAGAGACCCAGGAGTGCCTAGGAGTGCAGCCCTCCTATGGCAGCCCTAGCCAATTATTGACTGAGGGTTTTATACAAAAGCTCCTTGCTGCAAGTTGAAGCAAACTCTGACATAATTTATATTTCATAATTTATATTCTAGAGCTTCTCTGCAGGATTAGGCCAGAGCTTGGACTACCCTAAAACTCACATTCTGTTTTGCTTCTTCCCCTGCCCTGCCCTGCCCTGCCCTACTTTCTCCACTCCTTCGCCAGTTTCTACTGGGAGCATTTTCTTAATCTGCACATGAATTCCTATCTCAAAATCTACTGCTGGGAATCTCACCTAAGACAACCTCCCTCTTAGGAAGTCGTAATGCTTATCCACTGTGTCACTTATCTAATGTTTAAACAAGATTCACCTTGTAATCTCCTGTTCTATACTGTTTCACAAACCTTGATATCATCATTTATCTTTATTTTTGATTTCCCAAGCACTGGATTGTGCAGTGTCTTATTTATCTCCATTTCTCCAATTTCTGAGGAGTAACATGGGAAGAGAATGAATGCTGTTGAGTACTTACTGTATGCCGGATACAGTTAATCTTTACGTTCATTATCTCAGCTAATTACAAAAACAATTCTTTTGAAGATTATTATTTTATCAGCTTCATTGTATAAATGCAAACGATGATGTTTGGAAATGGGGCCATTATTCTAGAATACATCAGTAGTAGCCTTAAACAGGATAGTCTATGTGAAGGCACCCCCCAGGAATTCAGTGTGAGTGATGCCCTCTAGAGTTGTGCAATATACTAGTCCTTCTCAGAAGGACACAGGAACTTCCCTAAAACTGTTCAGCTAGAGAGTAACAGCAGAGGTTTAACTATCTGCTTGATTCTACCTGTTAAGATTTGTGGGTTATTTTTAATATCTTTCTTTTGCCCCAAGTAGGCTTTTTAGTGGTTGTATTCTCTATGTGATGATAAAAATATTTTAATAATAGTACCTTTTAAGAACCTTAAAAGCCTGTCTTATTTTTTGGCCAAAGTGTTTGGGAGGCAAGGGTAAGGTCTTTACGAGATTGAACAGCATAAGAAAGAGCTGTCTTCCAATGGAAATTGAATGGGAAGTTACTAGGAAAGGGATCAGGGCCCTGGTAAGCTCAAAAAAACATGAATTTTCTGCCAAGAGCAGCCACATTTTCCTTTTCTGATTTTCTAGCTGGCTGCCTCACTCACGGCTTTCTCTGCAACGGGTGCCTCCACAATTGTGATGGAGAATGACATTGCCCCAGCGTAATGCCTCAACCCAAGTGTCAGCCTGCCCTTGACAGAGAAGAGAACCCCAAATGAATCTCCAAGGGTAAGTGACAGGCCCTTTCAAGCAATTAAGAGCCTGGTTATTGAGGGCAGGCAGACACAAGTTTGAATCCCAGCTCCCACAACTGAGCAGTTACGTTATTTGATTGTTGGAAGCCTCAGTGTCTTCATCCTTACGAAGATAAGGATTTATTTGATTATTATAAATATAAATGGAAGAGTAAATTTAAATCACTTAAGCATTTGAAACATATTCAGCTATTGTTGTTGTTACTGCTAATCACCCTTATAATTAGTCATAAGGTCTTTCTAGAGTCAAAATTATCAGCTGCACATTTACTTAAATGAAAAGCTTAAATTAATTTGATTATCCCTTAAACCCTTGGGTTTGTCTGTAACTTTTCTTATATCTAACATTCTCTCATCTTACAGTACACCTCAGTAAACACATACACACTCATATACATACATATACACACCTGCCAACTAGTGGACATGTTTAAATCATATTGTCCAAGTCAATTGTCACAATAAATCCCAGGTAGGTGTTGCAGCAACCAGTGAATGGCAGGGCTGGAGATAAAATTGCAAAAGAAACTATGGCCTAATAGGCAGCACATGATTTTTTTTTTAAATGACTTCAATGCCTTACGTGTCTGTGACATTATGCCATTTATCTTCTTCCTTTGGCATTCATTATATCATATGACCCTCTCCACCATGCTGCATGGTAGGTATAATTACTAGCCAAAATGACTTGCCCAAGGTCACCTAGCTGATAAGTGGAAGAGCTCAGAGTCAGACTCAATTGCATTTGCCTCCAAGCTTGGTGCCCTTTCCACGTTACCTATTTGCCTCCCAGTATTGTTGGAGCATTTAATAGCAGCCACTTTTCCCATAGCTGGTTGATTCTAGGGCAGATAAGTAATAACCCAGCAGGGCCCACTAGGCATTGCTGAGTTTAAGATGTTGAAACAAAGAGTTTGAAGGAGAGAGGCAAGTGCTCTCCCCACTGTCACTCCAGGAGTCTGACACATCCCTGTGCTTACAGATGTCACCATTAATGTCCTTTCCCCCAGAAGATTCAGGCAGGAGATCTGGGCAAATTCATCATGGCCCTGAACATAATGTTGATGAATGATCTCATTAACCAGGCAGCCTGTACCATGTCAACAGCAGCCCCAATCCCTTGTGTGAAGCCTCGCTCAGCATTCTCATTCTTCTCCCATTCCCAGCATTTCTCCCACCTCCCAGCCCTACGATACACCAAGCTATGACATCCCATATAATTGCTCTTCCTTCACACAAACCTGGGAGCTCATTAATACCAACTTCAATCATACAGATAAAGACACTGAGTCTCAAAGGAATTCGATGCTCTCAAGCTCCAAGAGGCTTCAACTCAGGACTGACCAACCCCCAAATTTCTGGTCTTATCTCAACACTGTACTCACTTTCCCTAGACTTCTTAGCAGTTTACAAAGCACTTTTTATTTATTATCTCATTCATTCACCCAACCAGTCCTGTGGGGTAAACTTTCTCACAGGAGGACTTTACCAGAAACTCAACAGACTGGTTTAAAATGTGAATGTAAGAATAAAATTCAAAAAATATCGAAGGCAATTTTGAAGGGAAAAAAAGAGAGGGGAAAGGGCAGAGAGGGTAACTCACTCAACCAGATATTATGACATCTCACAAAACCTTAGTAATAAAAACCATGTAGTATTTGGAGCAAAAAAGCAAATAGAACATTGGGATAGAATAAATAGTGTGGAGCAGAAAGTGGGGGGAATTGATATATAATTGAGGTAGGATTACGAATCTGCAGAAAAAGCAATGGTTTTTAAAATGTTGTTGCATATTTGGCATGTATTACATGTATTATAAATTCTTTTAGAATTAAGATTTAACCCCTACCTCAAACCATGTATAAAAACAAGCTTTAAATACATTAAAAGAAAGCTTTCGGCCAGGCGCGGTGGCTCACGCCTGTAATCCCAGTACTTTGGGAGGCCGAGGCGGGTGGATCACGAGGTCAAGAGATCCAGACAATCCTGGTCAACATGGTGAAACCCCGTCTCTACTAAAAATACAAAAAATTAGCTGGGCGTCGTGGCGCGTGCCTGTAATCCCAGCTACTCAGGAGGCTGAGGCAGGAGAATTAATTGCCTGAACCCAGGAGGCGGAGGTTGCGGTGAGCCGAGATCGCGCCATTGCACTCCAGCCTGGGTAACAAGAGCGAAACTCCGTCTCAAAAAAAAAAAAAAAAAAGAAAGCTTTCAAGGATAAACAAAAGAAAATTTTAAATAGCTTTTGACCTCAGGGTATAGAGTGATTTCCTAGATGGGACCTCAAAAGCACCAACTTTGGCAGAGGGGGTTAATGGATTTATCTACTTTTTGACAAATGTAAGACGTCTTTTCAATGACAAACATCACTGAAAAGTACCAGACTGGAAGAAGATATTTGCAATATCATGGAGGGAGAAAACAAATTCACTAGACTGTACATGACAAGCGACTCCAATGTTGAGTATTTAGTGAAATAAAAATTACAGCAACAATGAGATGCCACTTTATAAACTGCAGATGTGCAAAAATTTTATCTGGAGAGGATATGGAAAAAAATGCAAGTTCTGTGTATTACTGATGATAGTGTAAACTCCTAAAAACCATGTTAGAGTAAATAGATGGGCTTTAGTTTCTTTTTTTCTTGGTTTTTTTTTGGTTTGCCTTTTGAGATGGAGTCTTGTTCTGTCACCCAGACTGGAGTGCAATGGCATGATCTCGGCTCACTGTAACCTCCAGCCCCTTGGTTTATGATTCACGTGACACAGGCTCCCAAATAGCTGAGATTACAAGTGCCTGCCACCCTGTCTGGCTAATTTTTGTATTTTCAGTAGAGACAAAGTTTCACCATGTTGGCCAGGCTGGTCTCAAACTCCTAACTTAAAGTGAACTGCCTGCCTTGGCCTCCCAAAGTGCTGGAATTACAGGTGTGAGCCACCACACCCAGCCATGGGCTTTAATTTCTATAATCCTGCAAAACAACTCTTACATACATATTCTACAGACATTCTCACAAAGACCCACAAAGAAACACATGAGGAAAATCATCCTAGCCTTGTTTGTGGTCACAAAGAGTTCAAGAAAGCCTAGATGCTTGTTAGTAGGGAAACAGGCAAGTGTCGTGTAGGAGACTATAAAATACCACAAACCATTCAGAAGTGTGAAATAGTTTTACATATGGCAACAAAGATGGCTCTCATATGACAGCACTGAGTGAAAATAGAAACAGAGAATCAAAACACAATACTATTTATGCAAAAGTTCATGAACACCCACCCAAGCAATGCCCAATGGACCTATTGAGACGGGACAGGCTGGGTATGGTGGCTCACACCTGTAATCCTAGCACTTTTAGAGGCAGCAGCAGGAGGATCACTTGAGCTCAGGAGTTCAAGACTGGCTAGGGCAATGTGGCGAAACCCCATCTCTCCAAAAAATACAAAAATTGGATTGGGTGCAGTGGCTCATGCCTGTAATCCCAAAACTTTGGGAGGCCAAGGCAGGAGGATCACCTGAGGTCAGGAGTTTAAGATCAGCCTGGTCAACCATCTCTACTAAAAATTTTTTTTTAATTAGCTGGGTGTGGTGGTGGGTGCCTGTAACTCCAGCTACTCTGAGGCTGAGGCAGGAGAATCACTTAAACCTGGGAGGCAGAGTTTTCAGTGAGCCAATATCGTGCCACTGCACTATAGCCTGGGCAACAAAGCAAGATGCCATCTAAAAAATAAAAAATAGCCAGGTGTGGTGGTGTGTGCCTGTGGTCACAGCTACTTGGGAGGCTGTGGTGGGAGGATCAAATGAGCCTGGGAAGTTGAGGCTGCAGTGAGCTCTGTTTGTACCACTGCACTGCAGACTGGGCAATAGAGTGAGATCCTGTAATGCACACACAAAAAAGCACAATACAGAGAATGTCAATGAGTTGTAGAAAAGAGAAGAAGGTGAAGATGGTAGATAAAGAGGAAAAGAATACACTTTTAGAAAACAAAGTAAAAGTCGTGCACGATCTGATTATGACACTATGTCATGGACTGAGGACCAAGATCCAGTGCCTTATGTGGACATAAAGAGCAAGAATGAGACAAAGAGGAAGAGGCTCATGGGTAGAGCATATTTGGCATGGGACTATTAGATAAACAGGGACTATTAGATCTTTGGCTCCCCAACAAACAAAGGAAATAAAAATTAGGAACTCAAGGGCTGAAATAAAGGAGGAGGAACCAAGACAGAAGAAAAACTTTTCAATTCAGTTTTAGAGGTGTCAGAGGATCGCACCAGAGGCTTGGGAATCTCCCTTAAGCTGTAATGACTACAGAGTACAAGGACCTGTTGTCCAGGTCAGCACAGAGGGACCTGCTGATCTCTACCTAGAATTATCCCAGGCAAAGCCACTGATTTAAAAAAAAAAAAAAAACAAAAAAAAAAAAACACCCATGTAATGAGAGGGGTTTAAAGAAAAATCTGTGATACCCATGAAACTTTCTTAAGTAAGTCAGATTCATCCATCCCTCGAAGCTAAGCCACACAGCGTGTTCCCCATAAGATTAAAAACATATATGACTTTAGATTGCCTCCCTCCTTAACCATTTCCCAGCCATTTGATCTTGGACAAGTTCTCAGTCTTTTTAGGCCCCTGCTTTCTCAAAATAAAGGTAATCATAGTTTCTAATCCCAAGAGTTGTGCTTTTGTACCAATTTTGGGGGAAGTCTTAAGCCACCTTAGACTCATGAGCCTCAGCCTTCTCATCTGCCAAGTAGATGGCTCATTCTCTCCTGCGGACAGGCCAGCTTCCCAGTGGGGTCTCAGAGCACTTGTCTTCTACAGTGGGGGGTATCAGACTTTTGGGCCTCCCAGTTGAAAGTAAGACCCTGCTGCAGCCATCCTCTCAGAATACAACTTTTATATTGCTACATCCACTACCAAGTCAGATGAAATTGTGATAAAATGAGCATTTGCAATAGGGTGATCATTTCTTAATGTTCATACTTAAAATGACCTGCAGATAAGCATTATTATTACCCCATTTTACAGACTGAAAAGGATTGAGAAAGTTGAGAGAGACTTGTCCAAAGTCCTAGCTGGTTAGTAGAAGGGCTGAGATTCAAACCCTGGTCTCCCCAGCTCCTGATGTTCTGTTCTTGTCTAACCAAACCAAACTGCATTCCTAAAGAAAGACAGAGATGGGGCTGGAAGCTGAGCCCAAACGCAGGAAAGCAGTGGCACGTGTTTGAGAAGCCGGGATCTGAAGGCACGCGTTGCAGGTTCTCTAAGTGCCTGACCTCATGTCAACTAGTTGACACCTTTGAGTGGTGCAGCCTTTAGTGTCTCCCCCTTGTGTTCTGAAAATAAAATGGGATCAATAAGAGAGCCACGTCTGACAGAGCCATTCGTTCTTAAGAGGCAGAATGGCAGAGTAGTAACAAGATTTTTAGCAGGTTAAATTGCCCAGAAACACATCCCTGAGTGAAATGGGACATTAGCCCAGGGATGAGAGCAGGGGATAGGGGTAAGGGGAGACGACCCCTCAAGTCCAGCAATGAATATTGCCATTCTGTCTCTCCTTCTGACTCTCTCTTCCTTGTCCATAGGTCCCTTGGCTCAAACTCCACCAGGATTGATGACTTTGGATAACCCCATTTTGGCACTTACTGTCTGTCCCAGGAGACGTTCTTTCCCATCAAGGTGAGCCTCAGTACCCTTGTGTACACAATAAGAATATTAACCATTGGCCTGCCATGGTGGCTCATGCCTGTAATCCCAGCAGTTTGGAAGGCCAAGGTAGGCAGATCACCTGAGGTCAGGAGATCGAGACCATCCTGGTCAACATGGTGAAACCCCATCTCTACTAAAAATACAAAAAATTAGCTGGGAACGGTGGCACGTGCCTGTAATCCCAGCTACTCAGGAGGCTGAGGCAGGAGAATTGCCTGAACCCAGGAGGCGGAGGTTGCGGTGAGCCAAGATTGCACCATTGCACTCCAGCCTGGGTAACAAAAGTGAAACTCCATCTCAAAAAATATATATATGAAAATTAGCCAGGCATGGTGGTGGGCACCTGTAATCCCAGCTACTTGGGAGGCTGAGGCAGGAGAATTGCTTGAACCTGGGAGGCAGAGGTTGCAGTGAGCTGAGATCACACCATTGCATTCCCGTCTGGGTGACAGAGTGAGACTCTGTCTCAAAAAACAGTATCGATCATTAACAGGGTGACTATGAGGATTCACTGAGCATTAGTTTAGCAGAATCTCTGGAACATAATCAGCTCTCAACAAATTGAGATAGTTGTATCATCACCAGTGAAGAAAGGCAAGTAGGTATGATTATGAAAGATACCAGTTTGCCTACCAGTGGGATGACTGGAGTTTTCTCTCTCCTAGAAGGACAGATGCATTGAGAGTAGATTCCCCAAAGAACTGAGGCTCTCTTCTCCTCAGTGCTTTTCCCCAAAACCCCCAAACCTAACCTCATCCAAGGCCACTAGGTGTATTGGGCACAAACTCCCTACGGGGCTGGTCTTCGTGTTCAAATAATCTGACATCAACTTTTGCTTTGATTGTTCAACCTCTTGCTCTGCAAGAATAAGAGTTTCACAAGTTCCTCTGAGCCATAATCCGTTGCTGTAACCTAAGATTCAGTTTAAAACTGCTTTAAACATTACCTACTACTATTGGGGCTAACTTTTATCTAGCTTTTCTCATGCACCTGAAGCTGAGCTAAGAGCTTTATGTAATATTAACCTACTTATCTGATCTGCGATCCTAAGAGACCAATACGCTTGCTCTTTCCATTTTACAGATTAGCAAACTGAGGTTTGGAGAGGGGTAACTGACCAAAGTTGAGGCAGCCTTTAAGGGAAAGACACCACAGCTGGCTGAAGCTGGTGTTTTTAACCACCTACATAATCCAGGTACCCAGAAAGAATAGAAGTACCCCAAATGGTTGTCAGAAATGCCTCTGAGTTAAAAATCATTGTTCAGAAGAGAGAAGAAAAAAACAGGGGAGAGCTCAAAGATAATCCTACCACTGTGAAATTTTTACTTAGGGTATTTTACATGCTGTTCCTTGTGAGATGAGGTACGATTGGGTATGAGGTGGGCAGTTCAAGTGTGAAATAGTGTGTGAAGGGCTTGTGGGTGAGAAGAGAATGGGTGAGTGGGAGGGGGCGTGTGGGGGAAGATAAGGACAAAACAATGGGTAGAGTGAGCAAACTTCAAGAGAAGTGAGTGTTCAGTATGATTGTTTGTGGTATGTGGTGACTGAATAGGGAATCTGTGTTTGCAATGGGCTGGTGATAAAATTGGATGTGTGTGAGTCTGTAAACAGAGCCTGTAAGTGTTACAAGTGTGTTAGGGGGTATACGAGGAGGCATGGTGAGGTTGCAGGTACGTGGTGAGAATGGGATGCTAACACAGGAGATAAACGTGAAGATGTGGTCATGGGCAGAGCATAGGAGAGCCCAGGGTTGTAAAGGAACTTGTGTGTGTGTGTGTGTGTGTGTGTGTGTGTGTGTGTGTGTACACGCTCACACACATGCATGTGTACACTTGTGCATAGAAGGCAGCATTGCAGCCTCCTTAGCCAACGTTGTGACACCACCAATCCCAAAAGCCACCAATTCACCAGGGCTCTGTCCCAAGTTCACAATAAGTTTCATGCCTCAGCTGGGTTCCATTGAAGGCTTGATGCTGCCACTTTAAGTAGCTACTGCAGAAGAGAATGGAGCAAGGGAAAGCCGTTATCAGTCTCTGGGTGTGGGAAAACATTTGTGGCTTAAAAGAAGGCTTTGTTTGACCACCAATTACTCCTCCTTTTGAAAAATGCTTTTGCATGCATTTGATTAGGACTTAAAAGTGCGGCTTAATATTTTCTGTCTTGCCTGGAACTATGATTTCTCTCTTGCTTCCAAATGAGTCTCTGTCAATGCCAGCATCATTTCTCCCCCTGCATTCTCTCACCTTTCAGGGAATTTGGGGCTGGGATTGCAAGTAAATAAGCCTGCCCTCTACCGGGTGTTTTTGGTAAATGAGAACCCTCTTACTTGAATCAATCAGAAAGTTGGACTGGCAGAGTGTCAACCGTAGGCTAGAAGCAAAATGCGAGCCATCTGTCTAAAACACAGATCGAACTCCATCACTTCCCTGCGAACTTTCCATAATCCCCTGCTGCCCCCAAGATACCAGCACCAGCACAGCATCAATGCCATTGAAAATTCAACCTTAGTAAGCCTTGGAGGCATCACTCCTATTTCTAACTCTCTCCCTACATCCTTTGCCCAGATACACTTTGTGATGTGTTACACCTTCACATAGCTTCAATGACATACCTCTGCCATTGCCCTTGTCTACAATAGCATGTCTCCATCCCTTCTTCAGGAATTCCTTCCCCAAAACTCCATATCAGCTCAGCTGTGTAAGCCTCCTGACTAACCGGGACAAATGCACTTCCTCCTCATCTGTATATCCAGAGCACTTCGGTCATTTTACATTTGTGGTTTCCGAAATCATGTTTATCTGCAAGTTATACAAGTTTGTCTTTCATTAGGTCATTGTCTTCTTAAGTGCATAAACTGTGTTTTATTCATTTTTGCTTCTAGAAAACCTAGCACAGGGCCTGGTACACAGGAGATGTTCAAAATGCTGGTTTCATAGAGTAAACAGACACCATATATAATGGGAGAAAATGCTTGCAAACTCTGCATCTAACTAAGGTATAATATCCAGAGTCCATAAGGAACTTAAACATATCTACAAGCACAAAGAAAATCTAAGTAAAAAGTGGGCAAAAGAAATGAACAGACACTTCTCAAAAGAAGACATACACATGGCCAACAAGCATACGAAAAAACACTCCATACCATTAATCATTAGAGAAATGAGATACCATCTCACACTAGTCAGAATGGCTGTTATTTAAAAGTCAAAAAAAATAATAACAGATGCAAGTAAGGCTGCAGAGAAAGGAAACATTTATACACTGCTGGTGGAAGGGTAAATTGGTTCAGCCATTGCAGAAAACAGTTTGGCAATTTCTCAACTCAAAACAGAATCACATTCCACCCAGCAATCCTATTACTAGGTATATACTCAAAGGAATATAAATCATTCTACCATAAAAACCTATGCATGCATATGTTCACTGCAGCACTGTTCGTAATAGCAAAGACATAGAATCCACCTAAATCCCCATAACGGTAGACTGGATGAAGAAGATGGAATACTACACAGCCATCAAAGAGAATGCGAGCATGTATTCTACAGCAACATGGATGGAGCTGGAGGCCATTATCTTAAGTATACTAAAAGAGGAAGCAAAAATACAATGCTACATGTTCTCCCTCATAAGGGGAAGGTAAACATTGAGTACACATGGGCACAAAGAAGGCAACAGCAGACACTGGGGCCAACTTGAGGGTGGAAAGTAGAAGGGTGAGGATCGAAAAACTACCTATTGGGTACTATGCTTATTACCTGGGTGATGAAACAATCGGTACACTAAACCCCCGTGACACATAATTTACCTGTGTAGCAAACCTACACGTGTACCTCTGAAACTAAAAATTGTGGAGAAAAATGCTGGTTTTAGATGCAAAACGCTGTTAGTCTTATGGGTACGTTGAATTGTAGGTTAACAACATGAATCACAGAGGCCGTGATCCTAAAATGCTTGGTATAACAGGACAATGGAAATGTGATAGAGAATAACATAGACATTCTGGGGATGGGGAGTCTCTTCCCAGGTCCTCAGCACAGGTGGCAAGGAGTTGCCCCAAATCGTGCAAACAGCAACACAAGCTGACCCAACATAGCAAAGCGACTCACCTTTGAAAGGGAGGAATGCATATTTTCACCTCCAAAGACCCGCTTGGAAAGTAGACATGGTTTATTGCCAATCTCTCCCTAGCTGCCCCAGGATGTTGTCAAGATGTATTAAATAACAGAGGAGATAAGTTTGAGTGACCCACACAGCTGCCCGCTGTGTGTTTCCTCCTTTCTGCTGGGCGCACTCCTCTATGGATATAACTTGTTCTTTGAAATCTGCTCCTTCTAGGTCATGGTGAAAATCTAAGAAATGTGATTTAAGATCAATTCAACGATATCTAAGAAGAAATATTTTGATAGGTACCAGGTTTCTATAGAAAAGTGTTGTTTGGGCCAGGTGTGGTGGCCTATGCCTATAATCCCAGCACTTTGGAAGGCCGAGGCAGGTGGTTCACGAGGTCAGGAGATCGAGACCATCTCTTCTAAAAATGCAAAAAAAAAAAAAAAAAAAAAATTAGCTGGGCATGGTGGCATGTTCCTGTAGTCCCAGCTACTCTGGAGGCTCAGGTAGGAGAACCGTTTGAACCTGGGAGGCAGAGGTTGCAGTGAGCCACGCCACTGCACTGCACCCTGGGTGACAGAGCAAGACTCCATCTCAAGAAAAAAATGTTGTTTTTTTTATTTTTCACTGGTACAGCTTGGTATCTATTGCCTTCTTGGGAAAGAAATTCTGAAAGATCTTCAGGTATAGAAAAGTGGGACAGTGTGCTGGGCCCTTGTCTCCTACCCTGGGAGACTGACAGTATGGACCACATCCATAGGATCTCTGGATTCTGATTGGGTCTGCCAGGGAAGGAGTATGGCTCCCTCCTTGATTCTCCCCATGGAAAATCACACTGGACTGGCTCTGGCCCTTGACCGAAAGACACTGTATTTCTGAAAACAGCCTGCTTTATTCAGCTTCCTCCAGGGTTCCAGTAACTGCATTCTTCCCCTGCCCTCCCATTTCAGGGTGGTAAGGGCTCTACTATTTCTCATGAGCTACGGCACCATCTCCTTTAGTTCCCTGCACCTGATTCTCTCTTGGGTAAGAGATCCCGAATTAAATATCCTTGGATGCCCCTAACTTGAATGTGTCTTAAGACGCAAACTGATACAGACAAGGTGATTGCGAATGCCAGGTGAAGATTTGAATCTTGGTTCCACCACTGTCAAAAGCCTTGGGAAAGAACACTTCATGTCTCTGTATATCAGTGTTCTCAACCATAAAATGGGAAGAACACAGCACAAACACGATGGACTACCTGAGCATCGGGTGTGTCCATGCAAAGAAAGCACCCGGAGACATCCTGGTCACACAGTAGGAGCACAAGGAATACAAGTCCTCTCCCTTTCATGCCATTTTCCCCTGTCTCCATTTTCCCTTTTCCTTCTGTCTTGTAATAACGGGAGGCTTTGGACAATTTAAAGGCTCTTCTCTGCTGCATGAGTCAGAAACAAGTAACAAAACCAAGTGATAAATTTACCTGGACCACAGACAGAAGCCTTTTTGTGCTTGTCAATAAAATGTTTAAAATAGAACTTGATTTGCTTTCTCTTTAAAGAAGGTTATTAACTTGCTTAGATTTACCCGAGGAATAGAGGCATGTGTTGTTCCCCATTACTCACCAGGTTTTTAATCAGCATCCAGGGCTCAGCAAGCCGTCGCGGTGGGGACAGAAATGGCTCAGGGGGCTGTGTGGGTGACTAGAAGGGGTGACAAGGACTCCTTGGTGAAGACATTGATAAATGGAAGAATTCAGCTCCCGCTCCAGCTCTTCCTCAGCTGGTTTGCCTGTTTAATTGGGACCAGCTTCTAATCTCCTTCACATTCCAATATCCCAGGTCTCAGCCTGCAAACAAGCAAAGAACCCAGGGAGACAGATTACGGCAGTGCAGTAGGGGCATGAAGAGCTATTCTTTGCACTTAAAACCAGCAAAAATGCATGCTGTTATGCCAGTCCTGGAGTGCCACCACTAAAGATTCATTTCCCTGACTGTGTTTTCCAGAAAACTTTTTGAAAGGAAAATACCAAGATCTTTTTCCTTTGAAGTTCAAATAAAAATAAAAGGGAGAGGCGAGGCGCAGTGGCTCATGCTTGTAATCCCAGCAGTTGGGGAGGCCGAGGCGGGCGAATCACTTGAGGCCAGGAGTTCAAGCATAGCCTGGCCCACACAGTGAAACCCCATCTCTACCAAAAACAGGAAAATTAGCTGGGTGTGGTGGAGCACACCTGTAATCCCAGTTACTCGGGAGGCTGAGGCTGGAAAATCGCTTGAACTGGAGAGGTGGATGTTGCAGTGAGCTGAGACTACACCACTGCACTCCAACCTGGGCAGCAGAGCCAGACTCTGTCTAAAGAAAATAAAAAACTAAATTAAAAAATAAAAGGGAGGGAGAAAAGACCACGGTCAGACTCTTTCAGGGCCAGAAGAGAGAGAAATTCAACAGAGCCAGGATGCCTTTGCAAGAGTCAATCTGCAAGACCAAGACAAACACAACGGCCTTCACCCAGCTCCACTGTCTTCACACACTTCACCAAGGGCCAGTTATACACTGAGCTCCCTTTGGGGAGTTTCAAGTTACAGACATATTTTGATTAATAGACTGATGACTATTTTGTTCATTTATTCTGTTAAGTGACCCTATACCTATTTGTGAACAACCATGCTGGTATTTACGGAGTTCATGGCAGGAAGGCTAACAGGACAGTAACATTGATTTTCAAAGTATCTCATCAAGGGAATGTGTGATGAAATACATCAAGCCACGCTGCAATGATAAATTTTCACAAGAGTCCAGATGGCTCATTCCCAGCCCCTCACATCCTAGTATCTTTCCCAATTCCTTCCCCATTTTTCCTTTATTCCAGTACCTAAATATTCCATAGGCAGGAACATTACTGAGAAAAAGCCTGAACATATTACTAGTAGTCTCATTTCAAGAACCTCATATGATAAACCTGTGACAGTCAACTTATTTAGCTTCTTAAAATAGCAGTTTCCCTATCTGAACAATCAAGACAATTATTACCTACTTTGTAGACTTGTGAGTATTCACGAGGCATGCACGGTACATTTCTGGTGCTGCACAGAGCAAGCATGCAAAATAATGCAAATCGTTTTGCCATTTCTAAATTGTCATTTTCATCATCGTCAGCATCATCCTTGTTTCCATTTTTGTGGCTTCTTCACAATTTGTAACATACAGGAGCAATGCATTAACATGAAAAGGTATCACGTTTCAGACACCTCACCAATGTGCAACAGAGACCAAATTGCAAAATCCTAAGGTTACTGTTTAATTCCGTTGCACATATCAAGAAGCTAAGAAATGCTGCTAGAGAAAATGAACTCAGCGCCTAACAACAATGAGGACAGTGACAGTTTAGAAATGACAAAAAAAAAAAAAAAATCACATGTGGTGCATGCTTGCTCTGTCCCAGGCAGCACAAGAAATGCTTGGTGTATATTTCATGAATACTCACAAATCTAGAAAGTAGGTAACATTGTCTTCATTGTGCAGGAGAGGAATCTGATATTTAAAGAGATTAAACAGGCAAATCAATGACCACCAAGACACTAAAGAGGAACAAGAGAAAGAAAATAAACCAAGGCAAGTTTGAGCATCCACCTCAGGTCCTCAGCCCCCTTAGGGGATGCGTTCATAGCTCAGACCTCTAGCTCTCCCCTAAGAGAGGAGAGTTACTAATCTGATTGTTCTGAGCCCTGTACAACCACTGAGCCACGTTCACTGCTAGATACGGTTACAGTTCCTTACTGCTCTGCTTTCTCGAGTGGAACTTTCTCTGGCTCTCCACCCCCATGTTGTCAGCACATCTAGACAGGAAATAGCAACCAGGGGACCTCAATGAGCCTTCTTCCAGCCCTAACCCACATTCCCCATCTAGCGTTTTACCACCATGCACTGGGGAGTATTGGGTGCTTATCCAGCTATTTAAAAGCAGTACTTTCTTTCCCATTTAGCTGTTGCTTTTTGCACATATTGTACTTTTCATCACTTAGGAATCTTTGGGAGGGAAAGACTGAGTGTCAAGGCAGAATTGGAGCATGTCTTTGTTTGGGTTCTCCCAGAAGCAGACCCTTGAGACGATAATCTGAGCACAAGTTGTTTTTCTGAAAATTCATGGAACAGTGGAAGGAAAGGAAGGAAATCATAAGAGGGAGTGAAGGCAGCCAGTAAAATGTACATTAAGAAGCCAATTTCCACAGCAGGTAACTAAAACTTAATCTCACGGGAAAACTTCAGGGAAAGGTGTGAACACATTCTTTGATATTGGGGAGCTGGGCTATATGCACCCACTCCCATCAGACACTGTGTGAGGGCTGCTCCTGGAGGTGCTAATTCCCTGGCACATGAACAGAATGGCTTTCCAGAAAATGCCAAAAGGTGGAGATGAAGATAGTGTCACTCCAAGTCATTTGAGCATGTTGTAATGAGGCAATACATGGGGTACAAGTAGTAAGTGCTGCAGAGATTTCCAGACCTCTGGCCATGTCACCTGTGTATCACCAGAACCCTTCTTAGAAATCGGAGCATCTGTGGAGCTAGACCCCAAGAATATCCCATTTCCCTCCAAGTGTTCCCCTCTGGAAGCCTTCCAGCTCTGCACACACAAGGCACACTTCAAGGGTCCGTGGGCTCGGAGCAGAGTAACTCATCAAGTTGGCATAGCAGAGTGGCTAGAGCATGAACTCTATAGGATGGCAGCATCCAGGTTGAAAGATTCTGTCTCCACCAAAAACAATTTTATCAAAAAATAGCTAGGCATGGTGGTGTACACCTCTAGTCCCAGCTACTCAGGAGGGTGAAGCAGGATTGCTTGAGCCTGGGAGGTGGACAGTGCAGTGAGCTGTGATCATGCCACTATTCTCCAGCTTGGGGGACAGAGCAAAACTGTGTCTCAAAAAGAAAAGAAAAGCAAAAAGAAAATCTCAGCTTTACTACTTACTAGCTAAATTACTAACATGACTCATAAATTAGTTAACATCTTTGTTCTTCCATTTCTTCATTTAATAATGGCAATGACAATACCTACTTCCAAGGGTGGATGTGAGTGTTGAGTGAGTTAATAACTGTAATGTGTCTATTACCTAGTCAACTTTCTATAAGTATTACCCAAATGCATATGGAAAGAAGCCCGGTCAGTTTGAGAACCACCATAAGTCATTACTTAGTGTTATCTTTGTGACAACACTTTGAGCTATGGATGACTGTTACAATTCTACATACCTGGAGACAGACTCTCAGAAGCCACGTACTTATTATTGGCTCATTTGATCAATTGCAATCCTAGCATACCAGATACAGCACTTAGGAAAACAATCAGTGTTAAAAGAGACCAAGCAAATACTACTTTCCCAATCCTTCCTGCCCCTCCCCACATTGTAACTTAAGCAAAAATTATTCAGCCAGCCAGAATGATTGTATAAACATGTTTCCCTTGATGAGGAATTGGTTTGATAATATCTTCTAAAGAGTCACTCTGAAGCCCACGGAAGAATCAGGTCTTTCTCAAGGAACCGCGCCAGGGCAAATTCACTCTTATGTATCTCAGCACAACATAAAGGAATGGAAAAATCTTCGAGAACAAGGATCCTTTCTTTCCCTGATGTAGCACTGATCATTTGCAGAGCAGCACACTCTGCCCTCTGGGTGTGTTGCCTTCATCAGAATTGAACTTGTCTTTTTAGATTTCCCTCTAATGGAGGAACCATTTGGTAGCCACTCTGTTTACCTGAGCTCTTAGGTATGCATAGCTTTTCACTCCCAGAGCCAAAGCACCAAGGCATCTCTGATGAGAGCCCAGCTTACTTAAGACCAGATCTCTATCAACATTCCCTCATGTTGGTGCTCAGGTACCTGGAGGTCTCACACCTCCTCCAGAAATTCTCATGGAAGATAAATCACTTTGTATTTTTCTTACTCTTCAGGACATTCATTCTGATCAGAGAGATTCTGTGAAGTAACAGAGACAGGCGTGCACAGTCGGATAAACCGAGATGTAAATCTCGTAATTTACTAATTCTGATCTTAGTTGAGTTTCTTAAATTCTCTGAGCTTACCATTTTTAATCTATAAAGTGGGAAGAAAAACCTGGACTCCTACCATCCTGTGATAAAGTTTAAATTATAAATATGCCTGGTATTAGAGCCTGAAGTGCAGCAGGGCCTCGTATATAAGTTCCTGTTTATCTAATATACATACCTGCCATACTCCAAGCATGGAGATAGACTGAGATTACAGTGGTGGACACTGTCCCTGCCGCCAAATACTTTTTCTTAAAGCTGAGATTACAGGCATACACCACTGTGTCTGGGTGATTTTTTAAATTATTTTTTGTTGTAGAGACAAGGGTCCCGCTGTGGTGCCCAGGCTGGTCTTGAATTCCTAGACTCAAGGGATCATCCTACCTCAGCATCCCAAAGCGTTGGGATTACAGGCATGAACCACCATGCCTAATCAAAGAATTTTTTCTCCCAAAGGATTCCCTAAGAGCAATCTTTGGCAACTGTTCACAAATCACCATGTGTCTTTAGGTTGAGAAACTAATTTTAAATTACGGCCCCAAATATCCCAGTTTCTAAGCTGATCATTTCTGGTTTTGAAGGGTCTCCTCCTCAAGTGCGACATTTCTCAAGACCCATCTCTATTGCAAAGAGGGGCGAACTTAAACCAACTACTTTCTTACCCCCAACTCAGATACCCTAAGTCAGATTTAGTTTGAAATTGATGCAGTAGCCCTGGGTATTCACATTTGAGTGTGTTCCCCCCACACACCCAATTGTCCCCTCAATCTTGGGAGCAGGGTTTCTGGCCACTATGTTTATACTCAATTTCCTACCCCTCACTCCCTCAGGCAACTGGACATCAGACTAGTAATGAACATCACAACCAATCTGGTAGGCTTTCTGTCTCTGAAATTTGGAACTGGGACTTGAACTAAGATGGGAAAACTCTGGAGGTCATCCTATGTCCATGGAATGAGCAAAGAAGAAAAAAAAAAGCAAATATATATATATATATTTGCAGTTTCATGAAGATTATATATATATATATTTATATTTATATATATTTATATGTATATATATTTATATATTTATATATATATATATATATTCTCCCCTTCAGAGGGAGGAAAAATTAATCAGATATTCAGACAGAGTCATACATGGGAGATGATCAGAAAAAAAAAAGTCAGTTTTTCTACTTCCCTGTTGCAAGGGTGCCAAGGTGCCTTTCCTTCAAGAGAAAGGACCAAAGAACTTAAAGGTATTTTTTAAGTGAATATTTTCTAAACATTTACTACGTGTCAAACAGTGCTCTTAATGTGTCCTATGCATTCTCTCACTGAATCTTTGCAACAACTCATGCTTTTCATGCCCATTTTGGAGATGAGGAATCTGAGTCTTGCCACCTCTCCAATTCTCAGTTCTCGATTCCCTGAGAGGTAGAATTCGGGACTCCCATGAGATAGGCTGATGGCAACCTTCAGTAACCCTTTACCTCTCATTTTGGATATTCTTACTGCAGTTTCACGAAGATTTTCCCAACAGCTAAGATGACTCTCAAAGGCCCTGCACCCTAAAAAGTAACTCGTTTTCAACTAGGAGTCCTTGTTTCAGTTACATCACTGCACTGGTCTCCCTTACACCCATTCACTGGACAAACACTTTGTACAGCATCTTCTGTTGGCATGGTCCTGGACTAAACTCAAGGACTGAAGAGATGATTAACGACCATCGTCAGACCAAAAGTCACCCTCATGAAGGATGTGGGGTGAGGGAAGAGTTAAGTATCTCACATCAAGAGGCGGCATGCAGAGTCGAAAACAATTCCAATCGCTGGAGCTGGGTGACCTTCATGCAATTTCAACTCCATAATTTTCTAGCTTTGGCAAGGTTACTTTTTCTCTCCCAGCCTCAGCTTCCTTGTCTATAAAATGGGCATGAAAAGAATGGGTTGTTGCAAAGATTCAGTGAGAGAATGCTTAGAACACATTTAGGAAACTGTTTGACACAGCATGTTCTCACTCATAAGTGGGTGGTGAACAGTGAGAACACATGGACACAGGGGAACAACACACACCGGGGCCTGTTGAGGGTGGGGGGTTAGGGAGGGATAGCAGGGGGTTGGGGGATAGGGGACGGACAGCTTTAGGAGAAATATACCTAATGTAGATGACAGGGCGTTGGATGCAGCAAACCACTATGGCACTTACATACCTATGTAACAAACTTACAGGTTCTGTACATGTACCCCAGAACTTAAAGTAAAATAAAAATTTTTTAAAAAAAGAAAATGGTTTGACACATAGTAAATGTTTAGAAAGTATTCACTTAAAAAAAAAAATACCTGTAAGTTCTTTGGTCGCATCTCTTGAAAGAAAGGTGCCTTGGTCTCCTTGTAACAGATAAATAGAACAGCTGACTTTCTTCTGAGCAATGTTTATCACATCTTAGGCACTGTCACCACAGGAAGGAAGTTGAGAATGATAACCCCAAGTTCTCCAACCATAAGTACATGGGGAAAAAGTGTAGTGGATCATTACAGGATTAAAAGCTGGTAACATGAGGTGGTTTCCAGGGCTCAGCTCAAAGGATTTCACTCTGAGTCTCATTCTCAAGCCTGCATTCAGCTCTGGGGGGAAATATTGGGACAGTCACAGCCGGGCGATAATCAAAGCTTAAGGTACTAAGGCAACAGCAGGTAATGTAGCTTAGTGAGGGACTGTGAGTTGCAGGGATGGAAGGAAACTCTACTTCAAAGGGACGCCAAGAAACACTAGCTTGGAAGGTTCTGGGCTCTATAATGAGATCTTACTGCACTGCTGGGCACTTCAGCAGACAGCTGACCTGGATGGGGAAAAGACCCAGAAGCCCACTGCTGAGGCTGAGAAGTGTCAAGAGACTCTATAGGGGGGCTGTGTAAGTCAGAGGAGGGAGAGACAGAGAGCACAAGACACAAGTCATGTCCCCAGCTGAGTTTTCTGCTGCGTTGAACAAAGAGATCAACCTGCTGGAGTTTGTTAACATGGCAGCTGGAGGGAGAAACTTAGAGGTATGCAATTTTGCCACTCAGTACCATGGTAGTGATAAATTACGACTGTGCAGTTTGTAAAGGAATCAAAGTTGCCTCCTCTGAAACCTTTTGGAGTCATAGCAAATACTCTGGTTTTGCTTGCCCTGGACATTTGTGGAAGCCACATGATTTCCCAGGAGATGGAGGCAGGGAAAAAGCTTCTGACAGCTGGTATTGCTTCTTTGCCACTGGCTGCAGCCCCTGACTCAGTTACAACACACCCACCTGGGTGGTGTCCCAGGTTTCCTAACTACCATACTCAATGGACAAATTATTAGATGATGCTAATGATACTATTATGTAGTAACATTATTTATCACCCACATTTGTTGAGGACTTACTGTATGTACCATATGATGTCAAGCTCTTGAACTTCCAATTCTCAACTCTCCTATGAGAATGACATAATTATTACCTCTATCATGCAGATGAGGATTTTGAAACTTAGCCTGAGTTCTAGTTACTATTGCTGCGTTACAAACAACGCTAAAACAAATGCTGTAAAACAACCGTTTTTCAATTCTCATAGATTCAGTGGGTTAGATATTCAAACAGGGAACAGCAGGCATGATGTTTCTGTTCCATCACACTGAGGGACTCCTCTGGGAAGATTTGATTGGTTCACATGACTCCAATGGCTGATAACTGGAAATAATTGAAGGATCTTCACTCACATCTGACACTTGGCTGGGGAGACTTGAAGGCCCAGATCAGCTGGAGCTGTCAACTGCAGCAATGACAGGTGGTCTCACCATGTGTCTGAGCTTCCTCACAACATGGAGACCTTCCAGTAGGCCAGCAGCAGATACTTTGCCTTTGACGAGTTCATCTTCACTGTTCACTCTATATTGAGCCACCCTACGAGTTCATCCCAGAGGAAGGAGCTTACAGACTCCTGGGAGAAACACACTAAACAATCATACAAGTAAATGTCAAAATGCAACTGTGACAGGTGTCAGGGTGAAGGATGCAGAGTGTGATGAGAACTTATGATAAGAGATGAGCTTCAGTCAGAAAAATCAGGGAAGCCTTCACACAAGGAAATACCTCCTAAACCAACATCTACTTTAACCATTGGAAGCCTACCTAGATGCAAGCAAAAGGAACATTGAGCCTACATCTCAATGGACATAGCATCAGAGAATTTGAAATCCTTATTTTAGCCCTCCCTAGAACAGACTAAGTTCTTTCCTACATTCACACTCCTAAAAAGAATCAGAGCAAAGATTCCAAGGCAGGCTTTGCGATTCCTCTCAGCCACTCCTGCACTTGCCATGTGGCAGGGTATTCAGACATAGGACCTCACCTTTCATTAGACATAAAAAAGAAACAGCTTCTTCTAGGTCATCATAACAGCCCTGTATTATCAGCAGCTTAGAGGAACAGAAAGAAACATAAGAACTGAGACCTGAGATTGAGTCCCACCTTCTCCTTGTATGACCTTGAATGTGTGACCTTGAGCATGTCTCTTCAACCCACCTCCGAGTGTCCTCACATGTGTGTGGGGAGATGATTCATAGGAAGCACTTTTATTAGCTGTGTTGCTATTTACTCAAGAAGATACCAAAGGAAAACTTCACTTTTTTTTTGTATAGGGTGCCCCCAAATTTCTACAAGAATATGTTTTACTTCAAAGCAGGAATGCAGGGCAAGAAGGGCCAAATGGTCGATGACCCTCTTGAATGAGGCAGATGAAAAAAACAGATTCTTGACTACAAGAAGCTAACATAATGTAGGTATTCCTGCTAACTCCATCAGACAGATGAAGAATTTGAGCTCAGGGAGGTTAATAAGTAACTCAAGGTCACAGAGCATATATGTATATATGGAAAAACCCAGGCTCCTGGCTTTCAAAACTGTCCTACTTTGGCTATTAATTTGCTATTGAGTAGTTTTCTTATGAATATCAGAAATATCCTCGTGTTTGTTCTCTATTTTTGTTTGTTTGTTTCTATTCTGGCTGATCAACCACATGACAAATTACATATCTCATTAGGGCCAGTGAGATAAAGAGGTACATGGTGATCTTCACAGGCAGCGTTTGAGGTTAGGCCTTGAGAAGGTGATGAAAAACCATCCCTAATCAAGTTGACGAGGTCAGCACCACTCATTCTCTTCATTCTTTTCATTCTTATTAGGATAATTTTACACTTCCTGTGCTCGGCAATTGAACAATGATTACTTTGCTAAATACTACATGAGTTTTGACAAAACAAACCCCCAAGGAATCAAAATAAGTAATTTCTATTCAGCAGAAATCATTCTCAGATTAGTCTGCATGCGATATTCTACAACCCAATTATCTCAATATGCAGACATGTATAATAAATAAAGAGCACACCAACTCACATGAGCTGCGGTTGAGCAAGAGGTAGGGGCGGCAGCATTTCTAATTAGAAGCTGTCAGTTTTTAGCCTGGTACCTCCAAGAAATGAGACATAAAGAGGACTCAGACCTCCATCCTCACAATGTCGAAAAGCTTTCATAGGTGACTTTCCAGCTCCATTGTGTGTAATGAAGATCTGTTTGCTTATTTATTTAAATTTTTAATGAAAGCAACATACAATTGAACCTAACATGTATGTTCAACATAGCTCTACACGATTAACACAACACAACCCCTGCCTCAGGGTGGTTTGTGCTGAAATTTAAACCTGTTGGCCTAGGTAAAGCATGTAGCACCATATCTGGTTTGCAGTATGATGTGGTTTGAATCTGTGTCCCCAGCAAATTTCATGCAGCATTGCAATCCCCAGTGTTAGAGGTTGGGCCTGGTGGCAGGTCAGTGGATCATGGGAGTGGAGTTCTCATGAATGCCTTAGCATCATCCCCTCAGTGTTGTTCTCATCATACTGAGTTACTGGGGATCTGGTTGTTTTAAAAGTGTGTGGCACTTCCCCACTCTCTATTCCTTCATCTTTGGTCATGTGAAGATACCTGCTCCATCTCTGACTTCCACTATGGGTAAAAGCTCCCTCGGGCCTTTCCAGAAGCTGAGCAGATGCCAGCATCATGTTTCCTATATAGTCTGTGGAATCACGAGCCAATGAAATCTCTTTTCTTATAAATTACCCAGTCTCGGGTATTTCTTTATAGCAATGTGTGACTGTACTAATATATAGTAGATGTAGGTAGATGGTCAAGTTAGCACCTTCCTCTGTTTCCTCTGCAGATTCTGACCAACACCATCCACTTACCATCTTTATTCATTTATTACTGTTCACTCTGTATTGAGCCACACTATGAGTATCCCAGAGGAAAGCAAGGGAACAAAAGACAACCTAGTCCTTGCCCTCATGGAGCTTACAGTCTCCTGGAAGAGACAAATACTAAATAATCATAGAAGCAAATGTCAAAATGCAACTGTGACAGGTGTCAGGGAGAAGGATGCAGACTATGATGAGAATTCATGATGAGAGATGAGCTTCAGTCAGACAGATCAAGGAAGTCTTCACACAAGGAAATATCTCCTCAACCAAGAGTTAAAAATAGAGCAGAAAGATGTTAACTAGGTAAATTGGGAATGAAGAGGAGAAAAGGCATGTCTTAGTCTGTATGGGCTTCTATAACAAAATGCCATAGACTGGGTGGCTTATCAACAACAAACATTTATTTCTTACAGTTCTAGAGGCTGGAAAGTCCAAGATCAAGGCACCAGCAGATTCAGTGTCTAGTGGGTGCCCATGATTTAGTTTATAGACAGCCAACTTTCCACTGTGCCTTCATGTGGTGGAAAGGGCATTGGGAGTTCTCTGAGGTTCCTTTCATAAGGACACTGACACCATCCATGAGAGCTGCATCCTCATGACCTAACTACTTCCCAAAGGTCCGACCCCACATGCTCTCACACTGGGGGTTAGATTTCAACAAACAGATTTTGGAGAGGAAGCACATATTCAGTCTATTCACAGATCACTGAGATTGTGAATAGACTTTGTGTACAAAGGCACAATCTCAGTGATTTTACAACAATACTAAGGGAGGGGCTAATAATGTCCCTACTTTATAGATAAGAAAATTGAAAGTTGGAGGCTTAAGAAAACTTGTCCAGTGTCACATGGTGAATAACAGGATTTGAGCCCAAGAAGAACAGCATAGGGCTGGTATCAGGTCATGGCCTCTTTATAATGGATATGGCTCGTTCTTTTATATCCCTTTGATAGTTGCTACCTAATAATGTTTAATGCAGAAAAAGCAGGTGGATGAAAGTAAGCGAAACTTCACAGATGGTCACTTAGACTTAACTCAGCCTTGCATGTTGCACATTTTAGCCCATATACAAGAGCCATGAGTCACCTGGTAGCGAGTCACTCATTCATCAGTACACCAGTAGATTAACCCAATGTTGTCTGTGCCAAGATAAGAGCAAGCACAGAGGGCTCTAGGAAAAAAAAAAGTCCAATAAATGTGGGAGGAAATGGGACAGTATACAACCTTCCTAAAATGCCTGAGAGATGCCTGACCTTCCAATGGCCTTGGCTATGCATGGGCTTCAGAGCTTTGCCAGTTCCGTTTTCTAAATAAAGGCTAAGGCCAAGTTTGAGCCCTTGGGTTATTTATTAGGCAAAGCGAGGCATTTAAGTTTCCAGTCAGTGAACAAAGAGACTGCAGTGAGGAGCTGCTTCTGATTAGATGTGCTCAAAGGAAGCCTTGTAAAACAGGAGCTTGGTGCTATAATTGAACAAGTGGCACCAAGCAGAGCCAAGATATTAGCAGTGAAGGAGAAAGGGCATTAGCACAGCCAACATTATCTTTACAGAAAAAGGCCCCTGAGATCCCACCTGCATTTATTTAATTTAATTTATTTATTTATAAAGCCCCATCTCAACTCCACAAAGTTGTGAGACACTTACAGAAGTAAAACAACAGAAACATAAGTAATGCTTAAAATTAAAATAAATGTAATATAAAAAGTAGAAAGCAAAAATACAGACAAGGACAAAGTAATACACCAAATGCATAACACAAGTTCTGTACACTAGCTAAAAGTAGGGCCAACATTTGACTTTGAGCTTCATGGCAGCCAAAGCAAAGAAGAAAACAGTTTACAGACAATTATACATTTTCAGCTGCTTGAGTGAGGTGTGTGTACAGTTTCCTGGTACTGATGCCTGAGAGAAGTTTATCCTGATGGGAACATCATTTTGTGACCTCAGTCATTTCCACAAGAAATCCGTTAGCTGGCTTTAATTCTAATACTAACTAATTTAATTCTATTATTTCATAATAAAGCTTATTAACAAGAAATTTAGTAAAACTAGCTAGAAGAAGCCAAACAAGGCTGGTCGCGGTGGCTCATGCCTATAATCCCAGCACTTTGGGAGGCCGAGGCGGGTGGATCACGAGGTCAAGAGATCGAGACCATCCTGGTCAACAAGGTGAAACCCCGTCTCTACTAAAAATACAAAAATTAGCTGGGCATAGTGGTGAGTGCCTGTAGTCCCAGCTACTTGGGAAGCTGAGGCAGGAGAATTGCTTGAACCCAGAAGGTGGAGGTTGCGGTGAGCCGAGATCGTGCCATTGCACGATCTAGGTAACAACAGCGAAACTCCATCAAAGAAAAAAAAAAAAAAGCCAAACAAGGTAAGCCATGTACAAATTTCCCTGGTCTGCTTTTATTTAGAACTTAAGCTTTCAAATATTAACAGCATGCTTCTATAACCGGGTCGTGTGCAGCAGTTGTTATCCTAAGAAGATCCATGACCAAAAGCACCCTGGTTAAAATTGGTTTGGCAATCGATTTGGGGATATTCATGCTAAAGTCTGAGTAGTCCTCTGGTCAGGAACTCTGCTCTTTTGCACAAACATATGAGCAATGGATCCTTCTATTCACATCCCAATTCACAACTGCTGAGGATGGCCAGCTTGCGGACTGGGATGTGAATAAAAGGTAAATAAGAAAGTGCCTATTAAGTGTCCAGTGTCTATCATCAGTGCTTCTCAATAAGTGGTTATTATACATATCATTATTTCATTTAATCCTTGATAATGCCTATGAGATGATTAGTATTCCACCCCTTCCGTAGTTGAAGAAACTAAAAAGCATGCGATACTATGCAGCCACAAAAAGAATGAGATCATGTCCTTTGGAGGGACATGGTTGAAGCTGGAAGCTATCATCCTCAGCAAACTAACACAGGAAAAGAAAATCAAACCCCGCATGTTCTCACTCATAAGTGGGAACTGGACAATGATAACACATGGACACAGGGAGGAGAACAACACACACCAGGGCCCATTGGGATGGGGTCGAGGGGACGGAGACCATTAAAACAAATACCTAATGCATGTGGGACTTAAAACCTAGATGACAGGTTGATAGGTGCAGCAAACCATCATGGCACATGTATACATATATAATAAACCTGCACATTCTGCACGTGTATCCCGGTGCTTAGAGTAAAATAAAATTTTTTTTAAATGACAGGCTGAAGCAAGCATAAGTGAGAGGTGGAGAGCAGAGAGACAAAGTCCTACCAACACATTTGCATATGAAAATCAGTGGGAAATTAGACCCACCCTGAAACTTCTCACCTACACAAATCTCTAAATTTCCTTTTGTTCAGCTTGATTTGTGTTTCTGTCCCTTGCAACTAAAGCCATCTTGAACAAATACAGAATCCTTGTGTGTTTGTTTTCTTATGAAAGAGTATGTGTGTGTCTGTAATGAATGTATTTACACCTGAGCCACACACGATGAGAGTGGCAGTGAAGTTCATTTTGTCCAAATATCAGAACCTGCAATGGAACTAGATTCAGAACTAGAGAGAATAATAATAAGGATGAAAAAAGACATTTAAAGCAGATCTCGAAGTCCCCAAAGAACTCAATTTTGTTGGGAATCGCTGACTAAGTCAAACCACAAAAGCTCAAATGGCCCCAGTGTAATTAGTTTACCTTTCAATTTTATCCAAATTCAACTCCTGAGGACTTGGGCTGAGCATTTCAAGAGGAACAAAGTCATAGGCACGGGTGCCACCACCAGAAGTCCCTGCAGAGGTCCTATTGACTTTGCTAAGTTTATTCTGCATAACCTCAGAGCAGCCTAAAAGATTGCTAACAGCAGCATGGAATTCCCTTATGGGCCCGAAACTCTGGATTGCAGTCTTAGGGAGTCCATATCAGCAGGCTCCAGCACTCCAGGTGCTGGGTGTTTAATGAATGCAGAGCACAGAGCCAGTGCGGCATTTGTTAACAGAGCAAAAGAGAAGATTCATGTACAAAGCAAGCCTCAATATAGTATATACTGCTGCTGTTTAATCACATGGAGCTTCAAGCTCCTGCATCCTTTGCTGGTGGAAAAGCACTAAAGTTGCAAAGTTGCATGTGCACAAACATACATACATACACACCACACACACACACACACACACACCGCACAAGAAATGAAAGAGAAAAAAAATACATGCCAAGCATTCACAATGCAGCTCCTGATTGATTCACTAGCATCCTCCAAAGCCATTGATGCCAGCAACCCAGTCTCTGCAAACTCTCAGCTTCTCTTTTAGGAAAAAGGAAAAAAGAAAAAGAAAAAAAGAATGCTGGCTCTCTTCTGCATATAATTATAGAAAGATAATAAAATACCCTAGCCTTATGTGTCAGAGTAGAGAGACTAAAAGAGGAGGGGACAGTCTACCACCTCACGGCCGATGCAAGTGGCGCCCCCTAGAGTTGTGCAGTGCATGGTATTCCTAACGATGTGTCGGGGTGTGCATCTGGAGAGAAGAGTCAAGGTGTAATGCCTGGCCATTCCCCTATTGCTCCCAATGTTATTCCCAATGCCCCCATCTTCATATATGTTTATAAAAATCCCTGTTGTTTGCCCCAGTTTCTCTGCAACATGGGATGTTAGACCATATAAGTAACTGTGCAACTTTATCGATTATATCTTTGAGATGGAAAAGATCTAGAAAAGCTACCTGATCCTGCTCCGTATGTTTCAAACTCCTATGATGAACATAATTTATTGGTTAAGGATATATATAGATTTCGGAGTCAAACAGAACTGAGATAGACTCATCTCTTCTAATTCATAGTTGTATGCAATTAGACAAATTATCCTCCCAAATCTCTATTTTTCTAGATGTGAAATTAGGTGATAATAGAATACCAGATCTATTGGTTGTTGTGAGCATTCAGTAAAATAGAGCACACAGGCTTTGAGTCATGCCTGGTCCATGCCTGCAGGGGGAGCATCTGAAAAATGGGCCTCTTGTTACTATTCATATAATGATGACGCTCATTTTTCACATGCAGTGAGATGAGTCCCATAGCTGATAAGCAGAAGGCAGAGAATGTCTCCCATTTTAGCATTTCTTAGACTCATTGTAGACACCATGCAATGGCAACAAGTAGAATAGAAAAAACTTTATTCCGCGTGAAAAGGGTGAAATGGTAACACGTCATCTCCACCCGTAGCCCCAAAGATCCACAATGTTAGCCATGGAATCTAAAAGAGATGTAGCTAAATTTTCAGGGCTCTGAGAAGGCTGTGGGCTACCAAACAACTTGCCCATTTAATGGAAAGGTTCAAAATATCACCAATTAAATGTTTTATCATTTTGATGAAGATTCTGGTCTTCTTAAAAGCCAAATTTCCCTGGGCAAAAAGTTGAGTTACTAGGATTGAAAATGACCTGACAACAGTTTTTGATTGAAAGAAGAGAACTGTGAAATGCTAGAGAGGGGATATGATGTAGCACCAAGAGGAGGGAGGAGGGAGTGGGAGCTCCAACTTTGCCCAACTCCCCTTTTGCCAAAGGAATAATATAGGTCTGTAGGTGATACATAAGTAGTCACATATTTCACCCTGAGCCAAAAGTAACATATACAGAATTTAAGCATATAAAGAGCTTAGAGAAACCTAATATTGTGCCCCAACCAAAGTTGGGGGAGAGTAGGGAGAACTTCTAGGGGTGTTACACTAGCAGGGATTCTTTCCTGAGAAAAGAAACATTATGCGGAAGGAAGATGTGTTCCCCTTCCCCACAAAAGCATCTTCTGCTGTACTTTGAACAACCCAAGTCCTGAAGAGGAGAAAATAATTGTTCAAGGTCCCACAGCAAGCTGGATAGAAGAGCTTATTCCTCCAGTTGCCCAGCCCTGAATTCTTCATGTTAAATCATGCCACCCCCTCAGCTAAAGGAGTAGTAAAGGGGTAATCTGGATATATTCAAGCGTTCTGATGCTGGCAGATAGTTAGGACTTCAGAGCTATTCCCAAGGACCTGCACCCCTCACCCGCAAAAAAACAACTCCAATACCATAGGCCATGCTTTCATTGACAGTTCCTCACATGTGGAGGTAGAGGTTTCAGATCCAGGCCCTGACTTCTGTGTGACCTTGGCCATACTGTAAAAACTCAGCTCCTTCATCTGAGAAACAGAAGCAATGGTCTCTCTGTTTCATAGAGTTGCTGGAAGATTATTAAAATTAAACATAAAAAATATTCTGTATATGCTGGGTCAGTGTTTCCACTTTTTGTTTTTCCAAAATCCCTCTATATGCCTGAGTCCTGACCTTATACTTCCAGTAATCTCATTTCCAACCCCATCTCATTTCCCCTTTTTAAATTTTCCCAGATATCCAGTGCTCCAAAGTTCTGATTAAATGAGAGGACCCACACCTAAGAGTATTTGACAAATGAATCTATTTATTTTCATTTCTATTCCACATGATGCATACCAGTCTGCAACTATCTTCACAATCATATCTTGTGAAGAATACCTGAAGGTACCTTTCTGATTGACTTCCTCAATCTATATGCAGATTTGTGCTAAGCCAGTAAATAATTTGTAACAATTTGCATTGAGTTTATGGTTTCTCTGATCCAACCCTGATCATTTGTAAATTGTTTCTATTCATGTGCAGATCAACTGTAATAAGATTGCTAATAAAAGAGTGGTTAATAAAATGTATAATGGGAAGACAAAGCATAATTTACAGGCGGGGATTTTTGACATAAGAGCTTTTCCAGGCCATAGGCAAAAATAGGTTAATAAAATTGTATTTGTTTTTATTTTACATTCTAAAGAATATCTCATGGTGAAATGTGGTCTTGAATCCTGTTTCTTCCTCCTAGTTTTGACTGCTGGTTTTGAGCAATAGTGTTTTCCCATGTCTTGAGAAACTTTACCAGTAATGACTCAGTTTCTCTGCAACCCAGTATTGGTGGTTAGAAAGGATACCAATGGTTTGAATGCATTTGTCTATTCATTTATTCAGGAAACGTTTTTTGAGTGCCCACTGTGTACCAGATAACATGACAGGACATAGAAATACCAACATGCATGAAACAGGGTAATTCCATCAATGAACTGACCAACTGCGATAATCAAGATTCTCTATGAGCTATTGATCATTACATCCTCAATGCCTATAAAAGTACTCAATACATAGTATGTGATTAAGGAATATTTTTGAAATAAATGAATCTACTGAAAGAGTTGGGCAAGTAAATTATGCTAAAGCCATCAAACCTCATCCCACCCATCCATTACTCTAGCCCTTTGGGACCAGTGTCATGACGTAAGTGAAGGCGAAGTCCATTTGGCTGAAAGAAGCATAAAAGATTTTATTGGTCATATGACACGTATCAGATCATAGAAATCAGGTAAAGCCCCAGATCCAATCTTGCTCCACAGGAGATGTTCTCATAAAGTTTTATGAAACCTCCAAGTGAGTAAGTACCTTAGAAGGTGGAAGACTCTGGACTCCACTATTTTATGAGTTACAGTATCCCTGCAAGTTTGGTGCTATTCTTATTTTGCAAATGAGAAAACCACGATTTGCTGAAATTAAGCAACTTTCTCAACTCAGAACCCAGGTTTGTGAATAGGCATTCTCCTTGAGGTTTATTAGGAGAGAGGCATCAAGAGGGTAGGGAGAATGTCCAGGGGTGTTACGCTAGC
Organism: Saguinus oedipus; assembly: GCA_031835075.1. Lineage (NCBI taxonomy): Eukaryota > Metazoa > Chordata > Mammalia > Primates > Cebidae > Saguinus > Saguinus oedipus. Next base: position 7,649,269 of record CM063179.1, read on the forward strand.
AGGGATTCCTTCATGAGAAAAGAAACATGAGGAAGGAAAATGTCTTCCCCTTCCCCATAAAAGTGTCTTCTGCTGTACTCTGAACACGTTTCTTCTTATTTAATTATTTGTTGCTTGTTCCAAATTGTAGTACTCCCCCCACGCCAGGGAAGATAGGCACACCCACCCCCATACTTGTCATTCTAATCTTCTGCTCTTCATACAAAACCAGCTCAGTTCTTCCTTTTAAATTATCCTCCATCAACTCCCCAAAAGGAAGGGTGGAATTCCCTATGGAGGAGAAGTCAAAGGATATATACTTGAAATAGAAGGTCCACAGCCAGCATGGGCCTAACATGTCAAATATTTCATGGGACTACAGCAATGTGGTCCCAAGCGGTAGCTGTCAAAGGCCTGTTGTAGGAAGATGACCTCAATTTCCCCTTCTGTCAGTCAGGCCATCTTTCCAGGCCCCATGTCTAATTCAGAAATCTCCTCTACTCTTCAAATTTACCCTGTTTTGCCCCTGGGGCTTAGGGACTGAAGCCAATGGCATCCACAGCTGCCTTTCTCTTTCAATACTTTTTATAAAATAAGGAGTGATTGAGAGTGGGAATTGCAGATCAAAAGGAGACAGTGAAATGTCATCAGCATTACATAATTTGTACTATCACTTGTCAACATTGATCCCCTTAATACCATCCCTTTGACAGATGAACGACTCAGGATTGTAGAATACTAACAAGTAAAGGAGAAGGATAAAAAGACAACCATGTTTGATTACCCTCTGCAGTCCAAAGGATTTGAAAGTCATGACACTGGTTATTACTACAGTCTTCAGAGAGATGAACAGAAACTTAATCTATCTAATAAAATTGCCTCGAGAGATAAACTTAATCTAAACTTTCTTTCAGCTATCTCTAAGTATAATCTAATGGATTTTTCTTGGTCTCTGTTGCAGTACAAGACAGCAAGGTAGAAGACAGACCCACCACATTAATTAATCCACTTCTCTCTTGACATGGCGGGTGGAGTAGGAGTGGGTACTTCTGAAAGGATGGGGGCCTGTATTTAATAGAACTCACCTAATGGGACGATCACAGTCTCTCAGACTAAGGAGACTGACAGAATGGCGTGGATGTGGCTTGCAGAGCTTTTGGAGGGCTACAATGGGTGGTGAAAGTGAAAGGGGAAGTTAGGGATAGTCAATTGCATCCTTTTAAGAATTTCTGGCCTTTGGCTGTAGAAAAGTGCTTGGAAGTGGAGAGAACTGAGTGGTTACTAAATGCTGAGAATGGGGCTAGACTTTGGGAAAACAATGGTGTATATGATAAACAGCCTTCCCTTGCAGAATTTACAGTCTAATGCAGAGACAGTCGATTGAGAAAGCTCATCTCCTGGTGGGTAGTATACGCTAGTTGAAACCTGGCTGGAAGAAAGACAGCTTGGGAAAGGATGTTGAATTGGGTCAGACAGCTGTGTCCCCACCTTAATGAGAGAACACAGTTTTCCAGGAAAAGCTTGGTCATCCTAAGTTCTCCAAGCTCTGTCAGATGCTGTCTTCCTTTCACAGATCAGAAATAAAACCAACCAGCGTGCACATGGCCCAGTAGTGTCCAACCCAGAAGACTAACAAGTCGCAGAATTTGTGTGACAGAGTCTCTGCCCTTGAAGGTGAGCATTTTCCACTGGCTTTTCTTCCTGAAATCCATTTCTTCCTCCGAAGGCTGAAGAGAGGTGCTTGAAATTGAATCAAATCTTATTTTAAAGCCTGCAGCCCCCACTGATGGGAATCATGCAGGGATGACTGACAACCATTCAGGGGCAAAGTAAGCAGTTTCCCTCTCTATCCTAGGGTAGGGGGTCACCACTGCTTTCTGACTCTTTAATATTTGTATACCTTTGTCCTTATTTTTAACTTTTTGTTCTTCGTAACATATGCTTTTATATATTAGATGAAGGAACTGATATTTACGCATACTTAGTATGTGCCAAACCTTAGGTCATTTGGATAATTATATAAAATACTTTTAGCAGAAGGAGTGAGGATTCATCTTAGAGAGAGACTTGCTTTCATTGACATTATCTGATAAACCTGCTATAGGTTAGAAGCAAACGTCTATAATCCTGGCACCAGTTCTAATATTGAAGAGAGGAGATACTGTGTTTGATGGTGGGGGAAGGTTTAATATTCTAAAGCAGCTGGAAAACATGGCACAGAACTGATCACTCCATTGGGAAGGGAAGGGATGAAGAAGAGGTTCCCTCCTCATGACCTCGCTGGGGTGGAAACTGGGGATGAAAAGAAAAATCAGATGGGGAATTAATTGTGTGATGCGTGCAATGCCATGCCAGCATGCTACCTCCATAGATCCCTTCAAAATACTCAGAAAAGGCAGCCAGGCTCGGTGGCTCAAGCCTGTAATCCCAGCACTTTGGGAGGCCGAGGCGGGTGGATCACGAGGTCAAGATATCGAGACCATCCTGGTCAACATGGTGAAACCCCGTCTCTACTAAAGATACAAAAAAATTAGCTGGGCATGGTGGCGCGTGCCTGTAATCCCAGCTATTCAGGAGGCTGAGGCAGGAGAATTGCCTGAACCCAGGAGGCGGAGGTTGCGGTGAGCCGAGATCGCGCCATTGTACTCCAGCCTGGGTAACAAGAGCGAAACTCCGTCTCAAAAAAAAAAAAAAAGAAAGGAAAAGAAAAATTCAGAAAAGGCAACATTGCTCTTCAAAACACCATAAAGTAGATTCACTGGGGGGAAAACACAGTGAGAAATGGAGGAGTCCACCCTGCCTGTAAGGACACAGGAGGTAGGGAAGAAAAGCTTCATCAGATATCTCTGCTGTAAAAGCAAACATTTACTAACTCCTCCCAGTAATCCTGTAGGACAGATATTTCATGTTCATCTTATAGCTAAGTAAACTCATTCATGTATTTATTCTTTCAGTCGTTTATTCAAGAAATATTCAGGGACTATTATATACTAGAGAATGTGCTCAGTGCTGGGTTACAATTGAGCAAGCCAAGCTTTTGGCTTTTGGTTTGAGTTGGTTTGTTTGCCTTGAGCTTTTCTCTCTTATTTAATTTATAGTCTAATGGAGATAATCCCTACTCTAGGGTGGGACCTACATACAGGCATGAACACTGGAGCTGGGGGTCACTAAGGGTCATGTTTGGAAGCTGTTTCTCAGATAGCTCATCTGGAAAGTGACCCCTCCCACTCTCTATTTTGGTAGAAATCATGTGCACTCTAAAATCTGTATTACTTCTCTAAAAACTGGGAATTAGATGGCGTAAGATCCATGTAGCACAATGCCTACCCAATAATAACTCAGGAAGTGATAGGTACTGATGAGTGGGCTGAGCTAAGCCCCTTTCAGCTGTGTGAATCTGACTTTGCTGGCTCTTTCTAACAGATGCTTATCCTGTGAACTCCTTTCTTAGACCATTGGCTAGTGATATCCTGATCCTTTGCATAGCATTTCCTCAGCCTCTTTCCAAAAGTTATGCCTCTGCTATTGAAATACACTCATGAGGTTACGAGAGATTGTTCATCTTTAAAGAAAACATTTCTCAGCAGATGAAGGCAATCCATTAGACAAATGCCCCTGCCTATGCTAACAGAGCCCCCAAATTATCTCATCATTCCTGAGTTGCTATAAAACACAATCACACCTTCCTACTTTTGTAATAGAAACAGCAAGTCAGTTTGTATGTAACCCATTCAAAATCTCCAGTTTCATTCACCATTTAATCTGTTAGCTCCCTTTCAAATGCCCACTTTCTGATGTTTTTCTACCTCAGTATCCATAAGAGAACACTCTGGGTCTCCCAAAGATGAAAAATAAAACGTCATTAAAGACAAATCTCAAAGTTCACTTTTTTCTTGGAAAGCAGACAGCTGATGGGACAACCAAATTAACTGGGGTCCAAAGACACGGCTTTCTCAAAGACATGGCAGAGAAGTCCGTAGGCAACGGGGATGTTGTCACCAGGCACAAGGACAACTTGCAATAAACATGGAGAGGACCACAGGAGAAGACCCACAGGGGGAAATGCATGGAAAAGGGAAAGACGGTCCCACCTATGGAAAATGACCACTTGGGACAGCGGCTCTAGATAAACCCATGCCTGAGTGCAGGGCTTGCTGAATCATTCATTTATTTAATTGTGTATTTTCCCCTTAAAAAAATATTTCTCATCAGTGTTATCAGCATGGCCTCAAAATGACTTTCCTACTATTGCTTGTAAACAAACCTTTATCACAGATAGCTTGCCTGCTGAATTAAGACACTATGTTAAGCAGTATATTGCTTCTGTCTGGCAGATCAGCTGTTTGCAGGAAGATAATAATACCAAGAGCAACCACAACAATCAGCTACTGTAAATTAACTTAACTGTGTGAAATAATGCCTCCTCTATCAGATTAGCTTTCTGAATGACTTTATCCTTAAATTAAAGCTTGCTGGGGCTGAAGAGTAAATCATTTAAATGGTGCCGGGTTTTTCAGGTAATGTCTTCATATATTACTGTAATTTCAATCCGCCAAGGCATGCAGATGGCTTTGGTCTCTAGCTGCTTGTCTCTAGAAAACCTCTCCTGCACTGCCATTTTGTAATTACAGTGCTGCAGCCCAGTGCCTGCCGCTACTAGATTTCCCAGGGTGCACCAGCAGCCAAGGCAATGTATCTTAAAATTATTATTCTTGTGTGGCCTTCGTAACATAAATGTAAATCTTTTATGCTAACGCTGTCAGAGGGTTAGCTCTGGGGCTCCAAGGTGTGCTGATGTAGAAATCACCCACCATCCATCAACCACGGACCATTTGGGATCTGGCATATAACTCGCTTTTGGGGGAGGGGAAGGGACTGCAAGCTGAATATTACTTTGGAGTCTGGGTGGTATCAAACAAGTCACTGCTTTTGTGGGAGGGAAAGGTGGCAGGGGCAGCTTACAAAGCCATCTGTAGGAGGGAGTCTTACAGTTCAGAAGTCCTCTCTTGGGAGGGAGGAAAGTTTGGTGCAAAAGTAGGTCACTCTCATTTTGCAGCGATGTCTGCTCTAGATTACATTTTGGAGGAGAGACGGTTAGTAATATCTTCAGAAACCTTCCTGGAAATTAACCTCTGAGCTCCTGTCTTGCGTAGGCTAGCTTTAAGGAGTATCTCTTTCCTACAGCAAAAGCAAGCCTATAGGTATCTGAACTTCTAACGTGTTTTTCTTTTGCTGCTTTTGTTTGTTTGTTTCTTGTCTGCTTGTTTGTTTTTGAGACCATCTCACTCTATCACCCAGGCTGGAGTGCAGTGGTACGACCTTGGCTCACTGCAACTTCTGCCTCCCAGGTTCAAGTGATTCTCCTGCCTCAGCCTCCCAAGTAGCTGGGACTACAGGCACATGCCACCAGGCCCTGCTAATTACAGTAGAAATGGAGTTTCACTGTTTTGTCCAGGCTGGTCTCAAATTCCTGACCTTAGGTGATCTGCATACTTCAGCCTCTCAAAGTGCTGGCATTACAGGCGTAAGCCACTGCGCCTGGCCTGAACGTCTAACCTTTATATCCCAATCCCCATGCCCCTCCCCTCTAGGAGGGTCAAGAGACCAGATGGAGGGATGGTTCCACCAGGCTGGGATGGGAACAGGGAGAAAGGGCAGCAAAAACACCACAAAGGTAATGAAGCAACAGGAACTGATCGTCAAATACTAGAGAGACAGTCGAGCCCCAAATCCAGGGGTATTAAGACAGCAATCAAGGCAAGCACCTGGGAGATGAAATGTCTTCTAAAAAGTAGAGGAACCAGAGAGAAAATGCAGATCATAAAACCTCAAGAGAAGAGTATATAATAGTAATAATAATTATAGCAATAACAGTAATCATAATAGCAATACTTACATAGCAATTACGTGACAGGCACTGTTCTTAGAGATTTACATACCGTAGATTCTATCTTTACCAACCAGCCTTTGGACTTTTCTTTGTAAATTCAAGTGGAAATGACACATGAGCAACTCACTGTAGTTTAAAGACAGGCAAGAGGTGAATGTTTTGGCTTTCACTGCCCATTTCTTTAAGCATTTAAATCGGACAGTGGAAAGCAAGCTTCGTTCACTATCTGGCACATGGAAAGCAGTAATTAAATAAGCATCGGATTGGGTTTGTAGCTTACCCAAGACATTTCCGGCAAAACTGTCCCCAGTTGGTTTGGTGGACTATGAAAGCAGTGGCCAAATTTCATCAGCATGTGAATTCTTTATCCAAGAATTTTTTTTTTTCATGAATCACAAGTTTATTGATAATGGTAAAAATCATGGTTCGACAGCAGAGAGCTTTATTTCTGCTAGGCACTGCAAAGCCTATTACATAAGTCATCTCATTTATTCCTCCCAACTACCCTGTTGGAGAGCGACTAATTAACATCTCTGCTTTACAAATGAGAAGCTTGTAGCACAAAGAGGTTAATTTCTTTGACCGGAGAGTAAGGGGTGGAGCCAGAATTTGAACCCTACAGATTTGACTCTCAACCCTATTAACTGTTAATCTATACAACCTTGGATCTGAAATATGCCCTACATGGCACTTGCAGTGTGAGGAAGGGGACTAACATAGGCAGAGTGTCTTCTAATGCCAAGCCTTATTTTAAATATTCATTATTTTAATTCAACTTTATAAAAACTCTACAAGGAAATGGTATCTGTATTGAGACATTTTGTGGGGTACCTATCCACCCTTTTCCTCCTTCCTAGGAATCTGACCCCCTTCAAAGCCTCTGATATTTATCCAACACCCTTGTATGTATATAGGTATATATACAGGAGATAGATAGATAGATACATAGATAGAGTGAACACGATTATTGGTTCTGTTTCTCTGGAAAACCCTAATACGGCAGTGAGCATCTTATCTATCCCTCAACCCCAGCCATGAGGGCTGCCATGCACAGCTGCTTGCACTATGGGTAAATACTCAATGCAAAGACAGTTCATCTCCTGGGAATTCAGAATAAGAACTTTGGAATAAGGAACTTGAAGTAGGAAAGTCATGCTATAGATGGGAGAGAATATGAGCTGGCAAAGAAATGGGAAGTTCGTCTGCAGGACAAGGAGGATAGGACAGACACACGCAGAGAAATAGGAACGGGAGAGATCCTGAAGCCCTGGAAGAAAGAGAACCGACTTCCTTTCAGGCGATCTTCGAATTTGATTTTTAAGTTCTTAGAGTCATTGGAGTTGGTTTGAGTTTCTGCTTCTTATGAACAAAACTGCACGCAGCCTCAGAGAAGTTAAGTCACTCGCCTATACTCAGCTTTTCACAAGGAGGGCTGGATTTCAAATCTGCATCTCTGAATAGGCCCTGGTTTTTATATTTATTACAAAATGTCTTGACCTCCAAAAAACATAACAGTAAAATAGATATCCATGCACCCGTGACCCAGCCTAGGAAATAAAATTTTACCAATGGAGCTGAAGCCTCTGTGTGCTGTGCCTGGACCCTGTTTGGCTTCCTCTCAACTGCCCCAGACCGAAAAGGCAAATACTCTTCTGAAATTGGTGTTTATCATTCCTCCACCTTTATTTATACATTTGCAAACAGTGTACATGTGTTTGTGTGTTTTTAAATATTATAAAAATGGTATCATTCTGTGTGTTTTCTTCGAAAGGTCTTCCCAACCCAAATGTGCTCATTTTCTCACAGTCACTGGTGCATCAAGGTCTGTGTTAGGATGGATTCCCCAGGGAAGCAAACTGAGATTCTCATGCAGGAGGTTTGTCGCAGAGCACCAGCAGAATCAACCCGTGCTGCAGAAAGAGAAAACCAAGTTTGAGGAAGGGGAGGAGAGCTGCAGTTGCAAAAGAGACCTCAGCCAACCCCTGGGGAGCTCTGGAGCTTGGATAGCTTTTGGAATTGTCTCAGATTGAGGCAAGAAGGCCAGGCCTTTATTCCCCACCATGTTCACCTAATGCATTTGGGCTGCTCCTGGGGAGGGCACGTGGCCTTGGTCCATGTACCTTCTTCAGGCCAAAGGCCTGTCTGGGAGAGTATACTGGCTGAGCTGTGTCAACCAACAGTCCCAGCAGCAGGAGAAACAAGTTCCTCAATCCTAGAAGGGCATCTGGACAGTGCCACTCACTGTCCATCACAGGTCCATGGACTGCACAGCTTGTCTTTTGAGAGAAGTTGCTACATGTTCATTTTAAATGTAATTGGAAACTACCGGTTATTAACCCCCCATCTCAATTATAACGTGTGAGTGAGAGAGAGAATGCCTTAAGATTATTAGAGCAATAGGCCATTATTTCTAAGGAGAATAAAACTATCCCTGAGGGCCACTGACCTGCAGAGCTTTTCCATTTTTCTCCTTCTTTTAAAAGCTTTTGTGACCCAAGGTATCGGAGCTGCAGTATTATGTAAGAAGCTCCAAGCAAAGAGATTTGAACTTGACTTGAAGTCTTTCTTTAATATTCAATAAAAAGTTGGAGATTTATTGGCCTGTGGCAGAGACCAATTTCCTGTTACATGGACCAGAGAGGAGATTAAAAAAAGATTTTTAGAGCAGCACCCATATTTCTTAAGACAGGCAAAGAATGGAGCTCACCTAATTTTGCGGATTGGGCTGCTAGCATGATTCTTTTCTCTAGGCTCATCTGAAATTGGAAGGCTGGAACTAAAATCCTGCAGTCTCCCCACAGGGATCGTTTCAATTTTCCTCTGAGTAACAGCCCCATAAGGATCGTCTTCACAACTCTAAGGTCAAGGTTGGAAGAAGCTGAGTGTGAAAAGATTGAAGACCATGCCACAGGCTTTCAGTGATGTACATTGGCATCCTCTCTGCAGCCAGAGGAAGGAGTGATTCTAGCAGGCTTTTGAATTTAAAAGTTCTGCTGCAAAGATCAGGGCCGCAGGAAATACTGAAAAATGGCTTAACAACAGGTTGGTAGGCGCTATCAATTCCCAAAGTGCACCCAGCACAGGGTCAGACTGTGAGTTGGAATCCTGATTCTGTCCCTTATTGGTTCTGTGACCTTGGGCAAGTTACTTAATGTTCTCTGCCTCATTTGTAAAACATAGATACCTACAGTAGCTATCTTACAGAGTTGAAATGATTCTGACACATAATAAATGCTCAAAATGTTGGGCTATGATGATTATTATATTCGCCCATTGGAAAGCCCACTAAATATGGGTTGAGACTGAACTATCCAGTGGTGGGCTCTGGATGGATATATCAGAGGAAGCCTCAGTGGAATTAGGAAGCAAGAGAGTTAGTTCAGCCAGAAAGTCTTTTTTTTTTTTTTTTTTGAGACAGAGTCTTACTCTGCTGCCCAGGTTGAAGTGCGGTGGCCTGATCTTGGTTACATGCAACCTCCGTCCACCCCCCCAGATTCAAGTGATTCTTGTGCCTCAGCCTCCAAAGTAGCTGGGTTAGAGGTGTGCACTACCACACCTGGCTTCCCAAGTAGCTGGGATCACAGGCATACACCACCATGCCCAGCTAAGTTTTTTATTTTTAGTAGAGACATAATTTCACTTTTTTGTCCAGGTTTGTCTCAAACTTCTAGCCTCAAGTAATAAGCCTGCCTAGGCCCCCAAAAATGCTAGAATTGCAGGTGAGAACTACCGTGCCCAGCCCGAACAGGCACATCTTAATAAGCCCATGATATGCTGGACTCTGAACTAGGCAGTGGAGATTCACATATGCAGAAGCCATGATCTCTGCATTCCAGGAATCAACAGCTCTGGATAGGAGGTAGATGCATGAAGAGCAACACACAGACACAGCTGCCATGCTATAAATTGTGTTCCAAACACAGAGAAAGTGCAGAACAGGGAGTTGTACACTTTCAAGAGTGGCCTCCAGAGGCATCCTAGAAGGGTTTTGAATGATGGGAAGAAATGACAGGCAAAGCGATAGAGAGTGAAAATGGACAGTGGCCTGAAACAATATAACGTACATGGATTTAAAACTTGAAGTTTCACCATTTGACCCATCAATCTCATTACTCGGTATGTACCCAAAGGATAACAAATTGTTCTGCCAAGAAGATGCATGCACTTACTTGGATGTTCCTCACAGTGCTATTAACAATAGCAAAGGCATGGAATTAAGCTAGATGCCCATCAACGGTGGACTATAAGGAAAATGTGGAATACTATAAAAAAAGAACAGAATCGTGTTCTCTGCAGCAACATGGATGTGCTGGAAGCCATGGTTTTAAGCAAATTAACACAAGAACAAAAAACCCAAAATCAAGTCTACTCACTTACAAATGAGAGCTAAACACATGGATATAAAGATGGGAACACTAGACACTGTGGCCACTGTCGGAGGGCAAAGGCTGAAAAACTACCCACTGGGTGCTACACTCACTACTTCGGTGAAATCGTTTGTATCCTAGGCCTCAGTGTCATGCAGTCGTCCCATGTAACAAACCTGCACCTTTACAGCCTTGAATCTAAAATAGAATTTAAAATTATACAAATAAAATAAGTAAAATAAAACTTGAAGCTTCCAGTAGTGTGAGTTTGTGGTAAGAAAATTTAGGTAGAGAGGTTATCAGGGACAAGAACAGGCAGGGCCCAGTGAGGACTGTGAACATCCTGCAAACAGCAGGAACATATGGCCATGTGTCTCCCCTGATTCCCCCATGTGGCTCTGTGGCTCATCTTGTCAATATCACCCATCTTTTCTTGCTGCACTCAGTAGCACTTTTCATTCACTGTAATTGAAACTTTTCTTCAAATCAGGTAAAGGGCTAACCATTGGAATGGTTTCAAAAATAAGCCAGCATCTCTATCCTGGACAAGCTTAAAGTTGAGGAGGAAGGACACACACTTGCCATGCAACCTGATGGGTCCCACAGTACGGGTGTGGGATGCTGCAGGAGTGCAGAGAAGAAAGCCTGGAGGAGAAAAAAAAAAAAAGCACGGGGAGAGATACAGAGAAGTGGCATTTGCATGGGATCTTGAAGCATGAGTCAAAGTTCCATCAGCTGCAGAACATGGTAAACAATATTCAAGGCCTAAGGACAAGTTTATTCAACTGTTCAGGAACATGTAAACATTCAAGATGGCTCAAATTGTTAAGTGTGAGTGAAATTTCTCCCAGAATTCCAGTTTCCTTTAAGATCCCATTGGTCAGAACTGGATCACATGTTCACCCCTAAACCAATCATGAGCAAAGGGTCATGAGGTTAGACCCTTGATTGGCTTAGACCCCATCATGGATCATCCACTAGGGGTGGAGGATTCATCCATTTTCCCGGAAAGCATGCCCTGTCCCAACTTAAACCAAATGAAAATCTGTTAACAGAGAAGGGAGGATGACTATCAAGTAGGAAGCCAGTGGTCTCCACCACAGGGAATGGATGAGATCTCATCTAGGGAGAGTCCAGATAGAGTACAAAACAGGATCCATGACTGATGCCTGAGGAATGTCAGTATTTTGAAATTGGCAGGTGATGGGGAAGGAGATATCAGCAAAGAATCCTTAGAGGAAACAGCCAATGAGATGGGAAGAAAGCAAGCAGGTCGTGATGTCATGGAGACATAAAGAGGAGGTGGCATGAAGATGAGGGTATATGAGAATGTCAATTACAAGAAAGGCATAAGTAACTTGAAATGACAGAGTTTGGGATATTTCTATGTTCCAAAAGGAGCAGCCAGAGGGAACAATGACAGCTGAAGTCCTAAGGAATAGCTTTTGACTGAGATAATATCAAATACAGAGGCACCTAGCTGAGAATCTTTCCAATCTCAACTCAGAAGCAGTAGCCTCCCTGTAAACCAGCTCCAGCTGGAGCCAAGTCCAGCAGATTTCTGTCCCAGAAGGGCCGGCAGTGACTGGCTTCAGGGAAAATGCTTCTCTGGGAGGCAGGGAATCTTTTATCTTTCCTAAGCAGAAAGAAGGCAATCTCTTCTGGCAGTGAGGTGACAGGGTTCCAATGGATTCCCCGCTCCCAGATCAGAATTAAACTAGAGCCTGTCAGCCAACTCGCTGAACACTCAATCTTCCATCTTCATGGGTTTAGCAGTGATGTTATTGCAGTAGTCTTTCAGCATGTGAAAGGGAGGTCATCCTGGAAGAATATATGCACAGAGCCTCCTGAGTTCTCTTTCTAGGGGCTCTGAACATTTACCTGGACTTGAAAGGGAACATCTTGGAAGGACAGATGAACAGACAGACATATAGGCAGTACTCACCATGAATCCCAGCCACAACTAAACCTCGCTTCATCCTTAGATACCCCATTTGCAAAAGCCAATACATTTTCTTTTGTGCCTCTGCTAGGTGGAGTTGGTTTCTGTCTCATGTTTCAAAATAGTCCTGTCTATTATGCTATCTCTGGCTTACTCTTTCTGAGCCTTGGTTATTTTCACTAGCAAAATGGAAACAAATAGCATCAGTCCCACCTCGTTCATATGGCTGGCATGAAATTGTTCTTGCTAAATGTCAAGTGTTATAAGGATATAAGTTATTCCTGGATACATGGCCCTGGTTATGTAGAGGGCTACAGAACTCTTGACCCAACAAAAGCTGCTCTTCTCTCATTGTTCCTCATTTCAATAAATGACAGGACTCAGCTGCTCCAACTAAACTGCATGGGGCCATTTTTATGACTTTTATTTTCCCAAACTCCACTTGCAATCTCTTAGCAAATTCTATTTACTCCAACTTCAAAATATATCCCTAAATAATATGTTTCTCACCTCCTGCACAATGACCCTTGTCACTGGGCACCCACAGTCACCTCATCACTGGCTTCCTCGTTTCCACCTTTACCGTCCTACAATCTCCTCTCCACCAAGCAGCCATGGCAAGAGGTCCTTCTGAAATGAGAATCAGATCGTGTGCTGCCTTGCCTTGTCCTCAGTGCTCCGGTCACTCCCCATCAACTTCCTAAATTCGAGACTCCTTTCCTTGACTGGCTCCCTGGCATCCTTCATGAACACAACTCACAGCCCTCTCCTTCAGCTCAGTTTGACCCTGTTACCTGGGATTCTCTGCTACTCTTAGAACCAAGTACTTCCCTATCCCAAGAGCTTTGCATGTGGTCTTTCTTCCTATTAGAGCTATTCTCCCGAAACATCATGGAAACATCCGAAATCATGGAAACATGGTTCCATCCTTCTCCATCAGACTGTGCCAAGGCAGTTCCTCCTTATGTAAGAGCTTTCCTGAAAGTCCTGTTTAATGTAACACAGAGACACTTGGACACCATACACAGACACACGCTGCTCTCCACGTCATACGAATTCTCTACGCTCCTCTGCTTTTTCCCTTCATTGAAGTTATCATAACCTAATAGTATATTACCTGTGTATTTGTTTATCTCTTGATGTCTATCAGCCTCCAGAAAATAAGAGCATGGAATTTTTCTGTCTTATTTATCACCGTTTCCCCAAATTCTACATCAGTAGCCTGGGATGTAAGGAACTCAGACATTTGTTGAATAAGTGGATGGAGTTACTCCTCCAAATTGACGAGCTTTGGAAAACAAAAACCAAAATTGATGTGTGACTGTGTCTACATCTACATCTCTCATTTTAACTTTGCTCAGTTTAACTTAGATTCTACTAAGCCTGCTTTTTCTATCAGAGGTAAAACTCTGTCCTTCCCAGAGTAAACGAACAGTGTTACAGGTTAGGCTGCTGTGTATTTCTCTTCTTAATCTGTTGGGAAACTCAAAGTGTAGACAGTCCTGAAACCTCGTCCTGAGCTTTAACATGTGCCCTGAACTTTGGAATTCCTTCCCACAGTAATACTGGTTGACTCATTGTTTACTTTACTGGAAAGATACACGGCCTTACAGAATTTCAATTATTCAGAAATCTTCTCAGGTTAATAGCACTGTGATCCCATCCAAACGCAGGAGCGACTGTGGGTTAAGTAAGGATACGTTAAGTTAGTAAGATGTGTGCTTAATAACACCAGCTCCAGGTCAGGAGGACATTTTTTTTAATGGTGTATCATCAAGCAGTTTTTCTGGAATGACCATGTGGCCGAATTAGGCAAGGTAAATCATTAATGGGCTTTTGAATTATCTCCACGCTTCCACTTGATTTGAAAGAAAAATAATCATTGCTAAAATCTTTAATGGTGTCTTACTCCGTGCCAGGCAGTATGCTAAGCACTTGACTTCCCTTGTTATCTCACTTAGTAAGACGATCACTTTCTACAACCACGAGCGAAACGAAACTGATGGTAATTTCCAGTTTCTTGCACCTATCTTGAGGTTCAAATCTACTTTTCCGGATGCCTAACTACACGCTCCTATCTCAGTTCCCAAAGGCACCCCTGATTCACCTGGCCCCGAACGAATTCATCCTCTTATTTCCCACTCTTTCCTTGGATCACCCGTCTCAGTGAATGCATCGTCATGCACACAGCATCAGAGGCAGAAAACAGGGTACTACCCTAATCCCTGCCCTCTCCTTCCTTCTTCCTTTCCATTGTCTCTGTCCAATGTCAGGAGGAGCTGTCTTCTCACCTGTTAATCTTGCTTCTGCCTGTGGTGCCCATCTCTATGGGAAGATTTTACATTCCTGTTCCATTGAGCCCAGGAGTAACCATGGCACCTGCTTTGTCTAATGAAATCTGAGTGGAAGCATTTTGTGTCTCTATCAGGCATAAGCTATAAAAGCCAGCTTGTGACTTGCTATGTCTATTTTGCCCTCTCCCACAAAAGCTAAAATAGTTTAGATAAAGGCTTCTCTGTCAGTATGGATCCTGAATGAGGATGGAAAGGAGTGGAACCCCAGCCAGCCTATAACAGACATGAATTGCCAGTGAGAAATCAGCCTTGAAATCTACTGAAATCTGTGGTCTTACTTGTTACTGCAGCACAATCTGGCATATCCTCACTGACACATTATCTTAATAAATATCTGGTTTGGACTAATCACAGTTTTCCACCTAGATTTCTCAGCTTCCAGGTCATCTTCCAAACTGCTGCCATAATGATTTTTGGAGTGTGATCACATTATTCTCAATTCTCTAACTCAGACATCAGCTAAATTTTTCTGTAAAGGGACAGATAGTAAGTATTTTAGGCTTTGCAAGCCATGCGGTCTCTTGCCACAACCACTCAACTCTGCTGTTGGAGTGTAAAGGCAGCCACAGGCAATAAATAAACAAATGAGTGTGACTGTGTTGCAGTAAACTTTCTTTATGGACACAAATTTGGATTACTTATCATGTTCACATGTCACAAATATTCTTTCAATTTTTGTTTTCAACCTTGTAAACATAGGACAACTGAATCCAAACCAGGCAATGGACCAGATTTGGTCCTTGGGCAGTAGTTTGCTGCCTGCTGATCTCACTGAAGGTTGCTGAGTTCTGTATGGCATTGAAAGAGCTTTGCAATATCTTCTCGATGGACTTGTCTTGCTGTACTCCGGCCCTTTTTCTGCTACACACCTGCTAAGTTTCAGCCTTATTGAAGCTATTATCATTCCCAAAATCCACCTTGCTTCTATATGCTGCTAGAACTTTGCATATGCTGGTCCCCATGATATAAAAGCCCTTCCCCTTCTTCCATAGCAAATGAGCTTCTATTAATCCATGAAGGCTGAGCTCAAATGTCACATTCTTCATAAAAACCTTTCCGATGCATGAGACTGATTTAGTTGCTCTCTTTCTGTGCTTCCACAGAACTTTTGTGTGCTCTTATTATAGAACTCACTTATGTAATATAAAATAGGATTTCTCAGTCTTGGCACTATGCACCTTTGGGGCCAAATAATTCCTTGTTGTTGGGCTGTCTGGTGCACTGTAGTATGTTTAGCAGCATTCTTGGCCTCTACCTACTGGGTGCCAATAACACTTTTCCCAGTTATTCAATGAAAAGTATCTCCAGATATTGCCAACTCCCTTTTCACTCCACACCCCCGCCACCACCAGGTGAGAACCACTTCCCTAAATATTTACTTAGGCATTTAAACTTGGAGCTCCTTAAAGACAATGGCTAAATATTCTTCATGATCATAAACAATGAGCACATGGTCTGGTATTGAGCAGACCCTCAGCGAATATTTTTTGACTGAAACAAATGAATGAAACACTGAAAATCACTGGCCTCAGAATCAATCTAAGTAATTTTTAGAAAGATCTCATTCCAGTCATTGCGCTGTGATTTTTTTCTTTATATTTACAGTTTTGTAAAATCTGCGCATTGTAAAAGGATTTTCTAGCACATGTATTGGTTTATTTATGCTACTCTCACAAGTGCAATTAGCACTGCATCTGTTTTACTAACAACCCTCTTTGTTGTATATAGTGCTTTATATTTCTCTGAGTGTACACAGGCCTGGGCTTTCCACAATTGGCAAGTGGATAAATTGCTGCATATAAAGGGGAAGGAAGACAACAAAACATCTTCTAGAGTAATTTCGCCATTCTCTGGCCTATCTCAGGTTGCGTATGCTATTTCTTTTACAAAGCCCAACCTACTTCAAGTAGAACAGAGAAGAAGAGATAATGCTTTCCAGAAAGACCTTGGTGTCTGGGGTCCTGTTGAATCCTCCATTTAATTGGTTTCAGTAAGTGCCACTGGAGAATCTTATCCCGTAACTGTCAGAAATGCTTTGGTAACATCCACATGGAAAACCAGTCATAAGGAGATGCACAGTGTTCAAGGAATCTGAGGCCCATTTGATCAAAGGTGATCCAACATCAGTTTGTAAACATGTTTCTGTCCAATCTCCCAGATTGACCAAGTTGATGCCAGAACAGATTTCCTTCCTGGTTTAGACATCAAGGATGATCTAAGAGTGCTTGAACTAATACTCATGAGAGCTTACCTTTAGGATACTTAGGATAAAAAATTTGAGAGGCACAGGGAAAAGTGAATTGGAGGGGCTTGGAGTATTTTGCCTGGGCTTCAAACCTGGACCTGCCATTACTGTGGGTACTTGGGACATGTTTCTAACCTCTCTGTGCCATGGTTTCCTCTTTGATAAAATAAGGATAATCATAGTACCTACATTCTAGGATTGTTATGAAGATTAAAAGAATACATAAAAAGTACTTGGCAAAGTGTTTGACACATAGCACCCCAAAATGCCACCTATTATGAATATAATTCTGTGGTGCTTGGCACAATGAAAACACTCAATTCATCTTACCAAGTGTTTGAGTTGTTCTTTGGTGATCATTTGCTTTTTATCTTTTCTTTAAGAGATATGCACCCTTACTCCCTGCACACACACACACACACACACACACACACACACACACACACACGCTGTTTGACCCCAGAGGTGCTTGACAGCCATCAGTCAGATGAAAGAAGTAAAGACAAACTTCAGCTTCCATGTTGTGGGTCCCTACTGTGCACGAAGCATATTGTTTCATCCAAGAATGTAAGCTCCATAAAGTCAGAGACTGTACCTGATTTACATCACATACTGTGATAACACTATGACATAGGAAGTCACAGGATATTTGGCAAGAATAAAAATACCAAAGTAGGTGGGGTGCAGTGGCTCATGCCTGTAATCCCAGCACTTTGGGAGGCTGAGGTGGGAGGATCACCTGAGGTCAGGAGTTCAAAACCAGCCTGGCTAACATGGCAAAACCCCATCTCTGCTAAAAATACAAAAGTTAGCTGGGTGTGATGGTGCGCAACTGTAAACCCAGCTACTCAGGAGGCTGAGGCACAAGAATTTCTGGAACCCAGGAGATAGAGGTTGCAGTTAGCTGAGATTGTACCACTGCACTCCAACCTGAGTGACAGGGAGAGACTCTGTCTCAAAAAAAAAGTCCCATGGATGAAGCCTTGACAGAGATGACAATTGAGTCAAGTCTTACAGCAGAAAAAGTATACAAGAAAGACAAGAGTGGCGTGTTTGCACCGCTGTTTTACTTCTTTTTTTTTAAAGCCCAAATCACCAAACCCTCCCTATACTCATGCCCTAGGGAAACATGAGCAAGAAACAAACGTTAACATTGAAGACAATTTTTTATTAGTATTTCTTTACCTCTGCACCAAGGGGGACATATATTTATTCCAAACCTTAATGAAAGCTTGGTTCTAAGCCTTGATGAAACGTTCCTCTTTCCTCTGTGAGTAACCTGTTTTGATAATCCTCCCCTAGAGATCAAACCAGCTCAAAGCACAATGATTGCCACATTCTAAATTTAACTGACCGCACAGACGCATTACTGGCAAGCAGGAAAGAGCCTTTGCTTTCCTGACTTGGAGAAGCAGGATATTTATGACCTGTTTATAAAAGTCTGCATAAAATACAGCTTCAGAGTCTTGTCTGTGAGTGGGCTACCTGGAGTCAAGTGTGTCTTTTAAAATATGATGCATCACTTACAAGAACGGTTTCTTAGTCTCTAACCTGCCCCTCGCTGGCCCCCTCAAAACCCTTGCTCTCCCATAAATAACAATATGAAGTGATGGCTTGACCACGACTTTTATCCTGCCCCCACCTGTATGGGATGTCTTCCCTGGTAAATTTTTGTTAAGAAACAAAATACAACTTTTATTGAGATCAATAAAAGATTAAGGTGACAAAGTGATTTATTGACTATCGAGGAGGCTCATTTTTCCCTCACAACTGCTATAGCTACCACAAAGGATATTTTCTTACCCTGGGTCTTCAGGAAAGTTGTGAGAAGCCAAGACTCATTTATCAAGTCAAAAGAGAATGATTAAAAACCATAAGGAAACAGACAAAGAACACACATGAGAAAAAAAACCCCTGCCCTATCATGGACTATTTTGCTAAAATACCCAAGTCATCGAGTGTGAAGGGATGGAGAAAAATTCACAGGGTGTTTTGTGGAATGAGGCTCAGGAGGATGTGGAGAGCAACAGATCAGAACAGCTCAGACTGAGGTCAGAGCCAGGAAAGAAATGAGCGTTGAGAAATGGGAAACAGGCTGAAAGCTGTGGTATCTGCCGTTCACCATAGCGAGTGGCAGACTATAGTCCAGGCACCAGCATGACACTAGGTCGGAGGATTACCTGCTATGATATGAACAAGATTCTTTATGTACCATAAAGATACATGTATGTGAATATTCACTCCAGCACTATTCATAGTAGCAAAGATATGGAATCCACTTAAATGTCCATCAGTGACAGATTAGATTAAGAAAAGGTGGCACGTATATACCATGGAATACGATGCTGCCATAAAAAAGAATGAGATCATGTCTTTTGAGGGAACATGGGTGGAACTGAAGGCTAACATTCTCAACAAACTAACACAGGACTGGAAAACAAAATAATGCCTCTTCTCACTTACAAGTGGGAGCTAAATGATGAGAAGTGATGAACACAAAGAAAACAATAGCCACTGGGAGAGGGTGGGAGGAGGGAGAGAAGCAGAAAAGATGACTATTGGGTACTGGGCTTAATTCCTAGGTGATGAAATAACCCATCCAAAAAACCACCATGAGATGAGTTTACCTATGTAATAAACCTTCACATGTACCCCCAAACCTAAAAGTTAAATAATAAACAAAAATTTTTTTTAAAATAAGACAATGATAAACAAGATAAATATACATAAACATTTAATATGTTTTTAAATTTTATTGTGTATATTTAAGGCATACCACATGATGTTAAAATACATATAGTAAAATGGTTACAATAGCAGAGCAAATTAACATATCCATCATCTCACACTGTTATACCATATTTTTTCTACCTGTGGCAAGAGCATCTATAATCTACTCATTTAGCAGAAATCCTGACTATAAGATACTGTTATTCACTAAACTCTTCATGATATACATTAGATCTTTCAACATGTATCAGTGTTAAGGAGAAAAAAGTAGAGAAAATTAGTGTGCTGTGAATGGATGAAGAGCAGTTGAAATTTCAGGGAGGGAAAGAGAGCTTCACTGAGATTACTAGCCAGGAGAATATAGGGGAAAGCATTCAAGGCCCAGGGAAGAGCTGGGACCATGGCATGTTTGAGGGTGAATAAAATCAGTGTGGTATGCCCAGGCACAGTGGCTCATGCCTATAATCCCAGCGGTTTGGAAGACTAAGGCAGGCAAATCACTTGAGGCCAGTTGTTTGAGACCAGCCTGGCCAATATGGCAAAAGCCAGTCTCTCTTAAAAATATGAAAATTAGCTGGGAGTGGTGGCATATACCTGTAGTCCCAACTACTCAGGAGGCTGTTGCAGGAGAATCACTTGAACCTGGGAAGCGGAGGTTGCAGTGAGCTGAGATCATGCCACTGCACACGCCTGGGCAAGGGATTGAGCCTCTGACTCCAAGAAAAAAAACAAAATCAGTTTGACCAGAGTGAACAACGAAGAAAGCAGCAGCCAAGGAGGTGACAGTGGGCATATCATTTAGGTCTTCCAGGAAGGAGTTTGTCTTATACTGTGAGGGAGGTGGGATCCATTGAAGACTTGGAGAAGATAAATGACATGAGCAGTGTGACTGTTAATGGGCACTCTGGACGGGCACTGCCATCTGCTTGGTTAGGTCCAGTCTACCATGCCAGACCTTGCTGATGTGATTGCTCCTGTTGATTTTGGCTCTTTCTTGGAATACCATGACTCTTGGCTTGTATTACACCTGACTCTCCTGGATATTTGCATGCCTTTCCGGCTAGTTCCTTTCTGGCTCTTCCTTGAATATTTTCCTCCTACAGCTTCTACCTGTATTATGGGTGCTTCTCAGCACTCTAGCACCCTCGAGTACTCCACATTTATTCCATTTATAGTTTAAACCCTTCATAACGTTTAGATCATTTCTTCAGTCTAGATGTCTTCCTAAAGACTTAGGAATAATATCACCAACTGTCTACTACTCATCTCCAGAGAATATCTGCATATTTGTCAATACCATCACCTTCTTCCAAAACATTTTTTTCCTTTTTTTTTTCCTTTCTTATAGTTGGCCATGTCATCTTTCTCTGCACCCAAGCCAACTCCTCCTCCTCTTCAGAATCTCAATACCTAAATCAGATTATTTCTCTTCTATTCCCTCCTTCCCCAGAGGATGAGAGAGGAAGCCAAGGGTAAATTCCAGTTGTCCAGTAGATCAACCTGCTTTTATTTCCTTTCTGAAAGATAAGAAAAGAACTACTGGGTAAGAGAAGAGAACCTACCTTGACAAAGGAGGGGTCATGTGTGTTGAGCTGTTGCTCTCTGAGTGCTCAAACTTGACTTGGTGATTTTGGGAAAATCCTTTCACCCATACAGGCTTCTGTCCATTGATAAATTGAATGACTTGGATCCAGGGATCTCTTAGTTTTCTGTTTATCTATTCTTACCATAGACTAGAGGGGATATTCAGATAGTGCTCAAACGCGATCTGAATCCTGCAGTCGCTCCCAAGTTGAGATGTAGATACAGCTTCTGAGGTCAGGATGGAAGTTATAAGGTGGCACTTTAATGGGATTGGAGTAAATAGTGGGAGACAGTAAGCTTAAGACCCAGGGAGCATAACTTAGTTACCTTCCCTGAAAGATAAGAGAAGGGGCAGAGAGAATATGCTAGGATGGAAAAATGAGGAATTAGTCAGTTTCAACAACCTAGTGGCTATAGGATAATCACAAAGAGTTCACAGCTAGGATCGAAATTGTCCACAAAATCTCTAGCATCCTCTGGAGAGCCATCTTTTCCTCACCTTAAGAAGCCGACTACACTGGCTGGTTGCAATTATTGACAAATTTCAGGATCACCTTGGAAGGCGGTTTTTAGGTTCTTTGATTATAACTCTTCAATCACGCTCCATCAACCTACCAGTCCCAAGCTAGGCTGGTATTTGAGGCTCCTCATGACCTGGTTCCTGGTCTTGGCTTCTACCTCTCTACTTTCCCTTGTTTAATCTTGTGCATCAGTCTCCATAAGAAGGTCATGATGAAGGTGAAAGCTGTGTGACCAGATTAAGGAAATGAGAAGTGCCAAGGAAGATGGCAGGGTGAGATTCATTCCAGGTTTGTTGTAAATACAGCCACAGAGATTTCCACCTCTATGCTCTGGCCCTCCTTTCTGTATGACATTCCTATTTCCTTTCCTGCCTTCTGTCTTAGGTCAAAGAACCACAGGCAGCCACCTGAAAGACTGTGCATCATAACATTCAAGAACATGAGCTTCGGAAATCCATGTGGTCTGAGTTTAGATCCTGGCTCCACCACATAGTAGCTGTGTGACTTTGGGAAAGTCAGGTTACCTGTCTGGGCATCACAGCTCTTTAGCTCAGCATCAGTTCTAGTCCCCATCATCTGCAATAGCAATTGTGCTCCGGGAAAATTTTTCACCTCTTCATTTAAAGCTGCTCCAACTCTCAAGTAGTCTGAGTACCCTTTTCCCTGACTCCCACCCCAGTTGTATCTGTTACCTGTGACCTTCCTTTTTGGATATTATCCCAATAGCATTAATGCTTTTATACTTTGAAAGACAGCATGGAAATATGGAAGCAGAGAAAGTTCATCAAATGTGGCAGGTGAGTCTAGGCTCTGCTACCAGTTGTATGACCTTGGGAAGATTACATAACCTGGTTGAACTTGTTCCTTATTTTAAGTAAAAAAATCAGTAATTCCCTTTCCTCAGGATGTTTGTAAGTATTAAGTGGGATGAGATGTATATGCTTTGGACATCACTCATCTGCGAGTACCAAATAAAATCCTATTGTTTGGGCAACAGGAAGACTTCCTTACCCCAATATTTCAAGAATCCTCATGGTACCCATAAATGTCCAAAAATCAGACTTGTTTCTTCTCTATGCAAACCTAGGTAAAGTGTGGTAACATAACCTATCTTCTCAGTTATAGCATTCTACCAACTAGGTTTCAGAGAGTTGGAACTCTGTCCCTCCTCAAAACTGCAGAAACTGGAGAAGCCTTTTTATTTATTTATTTATTTATTTATTTATTTATTTATTTTTGAGACAGGGTCTTGCTCTTTTGCCCAGATTAGAGTTCTGTGGTGCAATCATAGCTCACTGCAGCCTCAATCTCCTGGGCTCAAGCCATCCTCCTCCCTCAGCCTCCAGAGGGGTAGGAAACACAGCTGCATGCCACCATGTCTGGCTAATTTAATTAATTCTTTTGTAGAGATGGAGTTTTGCTATGTTTCCCAGGCTAGTTCTGAATTCCTGTCCTCATGTGATTCTCCCACCTCAGCCTCCCAAAGTGCTGGGACTACAGGCATGAGCCACCACACCTGGCCAGGAAATGTCATTTTGAGTTCTGGTACCAAAGATATAAGTTGTAATGCTTGAAAAGTGAGAAGGCAATGCTGCTGCTGTGCTCTGTCCAGTGAGGGAGCTCCACGGTTTGATTGCTTGAGATTTTATAATAAAAGTCTCACACTCTTTCCCATTTCTGGATGGGTTACAAATCCCTTGCTTTGGGCCTACCTGTCCCATCCCGTGGGGGTGACACAGTAAGGCTGGCATTCTGTTCTCTTACCATTGCCACTCTTTCAGCACAGGAGCATGAGAATGCACACATATCCAATGTCAGCAGGCTGGAAATACCAGCATCTGAGACCGAGGTGATGCTACACATGAAACATGACAAATACACTTTTTGTGTTATGCTTGGTTGGGGTGTCACACTATTAAGTTGCCTGGGACTCCAGATATTACAGCCTTTAGTGATGCCCATTTTTTAAGTCACTTCTTGAAGTGTGTGGAAAGTACACAGCCTCTTCCCTCCCATCTTAGAATCCTCCTTCCCTTGGATGCTCATGCCTTGCCCCTGCATCTAACTTGCAATGGCAGGCTTTGCTTTCTCTTTTACTGTGTTCCTTCAGGAGTCCTTTGTTCCTTCTTCTAAAATAACTTCTGTTGAGATACCCTCACCTCTTGCATATGACTGAAATATGCCCAGACCCTTATAGTGGCCAGGGTTTGGGCTCTCTTCCAAGGTTGCTCCTCAACCTCCATGGAGCTGCAAATGGATAGGACTGTCTCCCATCTCCACCCACTGGAAGCAATCTGAAGCCCAGCTTCTGCTCAGCTAAGAGTTCTGCTATGAAGCCCAGGGCTGGGTACCACCTGGGCCCTCCGAGGTTAATTTGTGAACTACCTACCTTGTTTCTATCATGACCTTGAAGACAGGACTTCAGAGCATCAGGATTAGTCCATGCTGTATTCTTTCTCACCTCCATCTATCTCACCAGTGCTGTTCCCTTCTCACTTTAATAACACAGCATCAAAGAATGGATGGGGGCTTGATTTCCCAATAAATCGCCATTGCGCAAATGCCTGCTACTTTGCATTGCAGGAATATTCACCGGGGGAATTAATGATACTGCTGAGTGGCTACTATGAAGATTTATGTGTGGATCTAGGGAGGGCTGCTTTTTATTCTTCTATCCCCCCCTTAAAGTAATAATAAAGATTACAAAAGAGAAATAAGCCGGGAAAGTTAATTTGAAATGAATCTTTAATCAGGTTTCATCTGTTCGAAGCAAACGTCTCCTTTGTCTGAGCAAAGCCTCAGAGGTGGAGCCTGGAGACACCATTCTGTAGATGTATCCTCAAAGTCAAAGCCATTCTGACAGAAATCAAACGAGAAATAATTTCTCCCTGAAGGAATTCTGTTTTAGCTTAATGATGGCGGGAGTGTTCCTGTCGAAATGGCATAATGGAGGTTTTTAATTACAATTCATACTGTCCCGTTTAAGGACAAAACTTTTACTTATTTATTTTTATCCCTGAGCTCAGAGGCTTATTTGCTGAGTGTGTACTGCCAAATGCTGAGTTTACCCCAAGGTGAAGAAGTGAATTAACTTCTAAGAGTAGACCCACGCTTCAATTTTCTCTTTATGGGAGAGAAGAGGCAGCCTGACCTGGCCAATGGGACTGAATAGAATCAAACTGGAGTTAGACATTTATTTTCTAGGACCATTGGAGGGGCACCAATTAGAGGAGCAAGTTGAGCCAATAGAGAATGCCGAAGACCAAGAATCTAAAAATGTGGCCAGGTACAGTGGTTCATGCCTATAATCCTTGCACTTTGGGAGGCCAAGGTGGATGGATCCCTTGAGCCCAGGAGTTTGAGACCAGCCTGGGAAACATGGTGAAAACTTGACTTTACAAAACAAAACCAAATGGAACAAAAATTGGCCAGATGTAGTGGTATGTGCATGTACTCACAGCTACTCGGGAGGCTAAGGTGGGAGGATTGATTGAGCCCAAGAGGTTGAGGCTGAAGTGAGCTGTGACTGTGCCACTGCACTCCAGCCTGAGCAACAGAGGGAGACCCTGTATCAAAACAACAAAACAAAACAAAACAAAAAACACCAGTCTAAAAATGAATGTAAAATAACCATTAGGATCATGGTTTGAGTCAGGCAATCCCTTTTAAACAATGAAGAATGTGCTGGTGTTACATCCTAGAAAAATCACTTGCAACCACATAGCTTGATAGCTCTGGAGAACAATGGGATCATTTAAACTCCAGGGACTTCTGTGTCTCCATAGCATCAGGTGGAGACCTCACTAGAGGGAGAAACATACTCCAGCAGAAAAAGACATGGAGACCCAAATTGGTATTAACTTTTGCTTCTTGCCAGTCCTCAGAGTTGCTTAAGCTCTCTGAGTGTCCATTGTAAAATGGAGAACACATAGATGCAGAAAATATTAGGGATCATGCGATGCTCTCATGTTAAATGAGAATGAGCAATAAAGACAGAGTTTTCTATGCAAACTGTCCAAACCTAGCTCTATTCCCCATTCACTGCTAGAGAGCTGACATTATGTTAGGGTCCTTTGGCTCTGAGTGACTGGACGTCTGCATAATGGCTTTCTCTTTGTTTCTTTGCTCTTGGATGAATTGAGTTAGAGTACTCTTGTTAGTTAATAGGCCTCTAGACCTGGGCGTGGCCTCAGTCATTTTATAGTAAGCTACAGGTAAGAAGGGTGAGAAATATTTGGCTTTTCCGATTTGGTATATAAAACGTAGAATTTAGAACAATTCTCTTGGTGCAAAAGTAGGCTGGGAGTACATTAAATGTAATTGCAAAAACTGCAGTTATTTTTGCACCAATCTAATAGCTTATTTGGATGCTTAAGGAATAAATAACACCTCTCAGAAATGAATGAAGAGAAATTAATTACCTCTTTTCTTTACAGCTAAGGTTCTTTCCATTTCCTCACTATGCACTTGTATAGAGATCTGGATAGTTACTGGGGACGGTGGGAAAGCTTGTTGAATTAGTGTAGGAATCAAGTAATTTTAGAGTTGACAAAATCATTGGGAAAACCTCCCTCTTTACATCCAGCTTGGTTTAGAATGTTACCTACCTTCAGTGCATTGGTGAGCTGGTCAATAACAGGTAAATTTCATTGCAAAAATCATTTCCATCCTCATTTACAGGTCCCTAGGACCACAGCCACAGGAGAGTTAGGAACTAAAACCAGTAACCAATATTACCTCTCCCAAGGGCTTTGGTGATGATGCAATGACATTATGTACATAAAATTGGACAGAAGGTACAGTTTTTGGCACACAGCAAATATTCAAAATGTGTCCATTTCCTCTCTATCTCAAGGTCTAATCTTGATTTTGATCTGTACAATATATCCTCAATTAAATGTGCATTGGAGGAAATAAAAATCTATTATAAAAATACAAGACTGTGTACTGAGTAGGCATTCCATGGAATAGTTATTGAACAATGACTTTCTATAGCTTTTGATGTCTTGATTAACCTCTCTGAACTTGAGGTGTAAGATCTCTTCCCCCTCACATCTTATGAATTAATAATATGTTAATTAGAGTTCATAATTTTTTACTTTATGACTTAGGTGCAGTCAATCTTAAATCGTTTCTGGAATGGGGCCTGGAAAATAAAGGAAAAAAGAAAAAGAAGGACAGGGCAAGTAAGTAAGTTTAATTATTTCGCATATCATACCAGGATGTTCAAGAAGAAAAGATTTGACCTGATGATGCTTATCATTCATTGCGTAAAATGCAAACAAAATGATTAGAGCCTCAGTGTCCTCAAGCTCCAAGGTGATGGGTGCATCATGTATTTGGAATCCCGGTCTTTTGACATTTTTCTCTTTCACCTTGGAGGCAGCGGCTCACACCTCTGCTGCAAGAGCCTAACTTTAGGAGGCAGTTCAGACACCTGGAGCATCAGGAATTTTTATCTAATCCAAACTGAAGTATCTCCTCCAAAATTCTTGACAATGACATGGAAACTACTTCGAATAATTTCTGCCCTCCCTAGAGCAGCCTGCTTACCTTAATGCATTTTAGAATCATTAAACTGTGACTTTTGGCTTACATATTAGCAGGGATATAGCTCTTGACCATTGTAAATGTTGCTGCCTTTCTACATTTTTTTCCTATTCACTCTTTTGTTTATTTATTTATTTTTACTTTTTTTTTAACTTTTAATTTCAGGGGTGTATGTGCAGGTTTGTGACATAGGTAAACTCGTGTCATGGGGGTTGTTGTGCAGAATATTTCATCACCCAGGTATTAAGCCCAGTACCCATTAGTTATTTTTCCTGATCCTCTCCCTTCTCCTACCCTCCACCCTCTCTGACAGGCCCTATTTCTGTTGCTCCCCTTTTAGTATCCATGTGTTTTCATCATTTAGCTCCCACTTATAAGTGAGAATATGTGGCATTTGGTTTTCTATTCCTGCATTGGTTTGCTAAGGATAATGACCTCCAGCTGCATCCATGTTCCTGCAAAGGACATGATCTCCTTCTTTTTTATGGCTATATAATATTCCATGGTACATATTTGCCACATTTTCTTTATTCATATCTACTATTGATGGGCATTTAGGTTGATTCCATGTCTTTGCTATTATGACCTGTTCACTCTTCTAAAGTAACAAGCAACTCTTCCATGTTTATGTCCACAGGGAGAGGAGAGTATACAGGTGCATGGCTGAGGCTTGCTGTGTTGGTCTGAACCTCTGGAACATGGCTTATGCCTTCCTATGTATTTAATGGTTATCCTTAGTTCTCTTCTCCCAAAGTCCATAACTTTTGAATTAAAGGTGTGTAAACACCTGCATGAGAGGCGGTGAGACAGAAGGTGTATATACACCTGCATGAGAGGTGGTGAGGGAGAAGGTGTGTATACACCTGCATGAGAGGTGGTGAGGGAGAAGGTGTGTAAACACCTGCATGAGAGGCGGTGGGAGAGAAGGTGTGTATACACCGGCATGAGAGGCAGTGAGGGAGGAGGTGTGTTTACACCTGCATGAGAGGCAGTGAGAGAAAAGGTGTGTATACACCTGCGTGAGAGGCAGTGAGGGAGAAGGTTTGTATACACCTGCGTGAGAGGCGGTGAGGGAGGAGATTTGTATATACCTGCGTGGGAGGTGGTGAGGGAGAAGGTGTGTATACACCTGCGTGAGAGGCAGTGAGGGAGAAGGTGTGTATACACCTGCATGAGAGGCGGTAAGAGGGAAGGTGTGTATACACCTGCGTGAGAGGCGGTGAGGGAGGAGGTGTGTATACATCAGCATGAGAGGCGGTGAGGGAGAAGGTGTGTATACAGCTGCATGAGAGGTGGTGAGGGGGGAGGTGTATATACACCTGCATTAGAGGTGGTGAGGGAGAAGTTGTGTATACACCTGCATGAGAGGCGGTGAGGGAGGAGGTGCATATACACCTGCATGAGAGGCGGTGAGAGAGAAGGTGTGTATACACCTGCATGAGAGGCAGTGAGAGAGAAGGTTTGTATACACCTGCATGAGAGGCGGTGAGGGAGAAGGTGTGTATACACCGGCATGAGAGGCGGTGAGAGAGAAGGTGTGTATACACCTGCATGAGAGGTGGTGAGAGAGAAGGTGTGTATACACCTGCATGAGAGGCAGTGAGAGAGAAGGTTTGTATAAGCCTGAGGCAGTGTGAGAACCCTGGTAGTTTGCTTAACTGTCAGTTTTATTCTTTTGCTTGTTGTGTGGCCTTCAGTGACTCAGTTTATCATGTGAAGTCCTAGTTTCCTCATCTGTAAAATGGAGATCCAGATCCATTTTTCCACCTCACCAGGTTTCTGGGAGAATTACATAAGCCACTAAAAGCTAATAAAAGACTTTATAGTTCTGTAATGATATGAAAGTTTATTGGGTGCAGTTAAAGTAAATTGATACTACTGAGTTAATGAAGTTACCTTCTCGTAGCACCAGGGTCCTCCCCTCTGAACGACTTATAATTACAAATTTCTATCTGTGTGATAATTTAATTTGTATCTTTTTCTTCTACCACCCAGCAAAATTGAGGGTTCAGTCTATGAACATTTGGGACCTCACATGTGCTATTGTAATAAATAGGAGTGAGTGGTTGTTGATGGCTTCCATCATTGTGATAACCATGGAGATGGCAAGATGTGGTCAGATGCTGACGTAAGTTGAGGCGGAGCCCGTAGGACTTCCTGGCATATTGAATATGAGGTATGAAAGACAGAGAGACATCAAGGAGAACTCCAAGGATTTTGTCTTGATCAACTAGAAGTTGTGTTAAGTGAGATGAGAAAGGCTGTGGGAGAAGCACGTTTTGGAGGGAATATTATGAATTTAATTGTGGCTGCGCATGGTGGCTCTTGCCTGTAATCCCAGCACTTTGGGAGGCCCAAGGTGGGTATATTGCTTGAACCCAGGAGACCAGCCTGGGCAACATGGCGAAACCTTGTTTCTGTAAAAGAGACAAAAATTATCTGGGTATGGTGGCATGCAGCAGTAGTCCCAGCTCCTTGGGAGGCTGCAGTGGGAGGACGGCTTGAGCCCAGGAGGTGTAGGCTGCTGTGAGCTACAATATGCCACTGCGCTCCAGCCTGGGAGACAGAGAAAGACCCTCTTTTTTGTTTTATTTAATTTTTAAATATTTTAATTTTCTAGAACCGATCTTGGAAGTGACAAAACTTTTTCTTTTTTTATAAAAGTATCTAGTTTTTGACTTAAGAAAGCAACGATAGAATAATAAATTCTAAGAATCTGATCTGAAGGGCCCATAGAAGCTGTCTTGCTGACCGATCTCAGTAAATGACCACCTAGCTTCTGCCTAAATATCATCAGTGAGGACATTACCTTTTGAAGAAGCCCTTTTTATTGTTACATAGCTCTAAGTGGTGTGATGTTGAAATCTCTCCATGTAACTTTTACCCTGTCAACTAAGTTTGGGCTCTGTTCTCCCAAACAGCCATCAACACATCTGAAGTCACTGGCCTCGCATGGCTGAGTTTTCCTTTCTTCAGGAAAGGGCACTCCCAGTCCTCCAGCCATGCTTCACACGATCTGGGTATCAGTCATTCACATTGTAGTGTACAGTTGCCTTTTCTTAGGATATTTACACTAGGGAGCTGGCCTAATGCAGCACGCATGTCTGATGCGGAGAAATATAGTCAGATGTCACCGAATCCTGAGAGATGAGATGATAGAAGAAAATGGCCATAGCAGTCGAGGTCAGGCTAGAAATTAAGAGTCAGGAATGGCAAGAGTGTAAAGCCATCATGGCAGGATGATGACCTGTTCAGTGCAGTACCTCCTAAGCCTTGCAAGGGGACTTGTATTCAGTAAGCAAGTGATCCGTGCTTGTTGAATGACTGAGTGGATAAATGAGTGAACGTGAGGCTAGGAAATGGATTATGCAGAGCCCTCCCAGCTCAAAAGCCCTCTTCGTTAGGAAAGACTTCTCTACCTCCAACACCTGCTCAGTTCCTCTTTTTGTAAATTCTCATTGTTCTGTGTGCTTACCCCTAGAAGTACTTTCTATGAATAATTACGTGACTCTTTGCTTTGCCTTCCCATTAGCCATGAGTCTTAAAAGGCTGAAATGATTTCTGGTTCTTCTGTCCAGTGAATCTCAAGCACTGTGCACAGTGCTTGGCACTTAGGAGGGAAAGACTAAAAATTGTTTACTATGTCAACATCCAGGGCTGATTTCTAGAAATTGTTGAAATTGGATTTTAGAAACATGGGCACACCAGAAATAACAATCCTCACAAAAGAAGTAGGGCTTATTCTCTCTTTAAATTAGGAGAGCTGGTCTCATCGGCCCAACTCTTACTTGCCTTATAGAGATATTTTGTGTGAATCAGCATTTGTTGAAGCCCTAAACATGAAAAAGTTGGTGACATCTGCTTTTGACTGCTTCTGCACCTAAGGAGCTTAATTTTATGTGTGACCTTGGGCTAGTTTTCTCACATGTGCTTCTTAGTTTCCTTATCTGTATTGCAAAAGGGTTGGAAGAGGTGTTCTAAGAGGAATCTTTTGGTGTCAACTGTCGACAATTCTGTCCTCTCCACACATTTTAATTTTTACCTCATCAGCCTGAGCTACAGGTGAGTCCCCAAAGTGACCTGTGAGGAAGTCCTCCAAAGTTGTGTGACTTCCACTTCACTTCCAGAACACAGCAGCAAAAAAAGAAATCAGCAAAGAGTTCTGAGCCTTTGAGAGACAGCAGTCCTAGAACAAAGAGCTCTGTCATCTGGCCGTCACTGTGGACAGCCAAAAACACAGGAGACAGCAAGATGCAGAAATCTGTGTGAGATGGCAGGCCCTGCCTCCATTGTAATCAAGGAGAAGCAGCAGTCATGGGACAGGTATTGGGGTGGGAAGGTGGAGAAGAGAGTATAATCAGACACCGACGTCCTGAGTAGAAATTGCTGCAGCCAGAGCGGTAGACAGGAAGACATCCTAATGGAGCCCCTTTGATATCTGGGCCTCTTGGTGTCTGCTCACTTACTTCTCATGACAGTCTTGAGAGAAAGAAATTATTCTTTGCAGATGAGGGATTGAAATACACAGAGGATTAAATGTTTGCCAAATAATGTTACCCAGGCTAGGCTAAGCTGGTATAACAGAGAGATCTGCCAAATTAAGAGGCTTAAAGAACAAAGAAGTTTGATTCTCTCTGCTGATAGAGTCCAGGCAAGTAGGTACCGGCTCCACTCAGTCATTCTTGGTCTCAGCTCTTCACATTTATCAACAGCTGTGGCATCCACTAGGGTGATACTGTTATTCCCAGTGAGTAGTAAATTATAAATGCAGGATGATCACACATGCAAGGTTTTACAGGCCAGGCCTGGAAGCCGTACATGTACATGAACACACACACACGCACACACTTTCACTCACATCCTTCGGGCAAGATCTTCCATCTACTTTCAGGGAAGGCTAGAAAATAGTGAGTTTCAGGCTGGGCAGCTAAATCACAGCTATAAATAGATTATTATTACAGAAGGGAATGATGACTTTAGTGGACACCTAGTAATTTTCACTATGCAGATATTATGCACACAGGGAGTTGAGGAACGGGGATCCATGCCCAGACTGAGTCCAAAGCTCTTGAGTTTTCGTCCCTCAGCTCACCCTTAGCTAATGTCCATCTCTCCAGCATCATTTCCCTCCACTCTCCTCTGGCCCACAGCCATCCTCTCACAAGTCCTCAAATGTGTCACGCTATTTCCAACACCAGGGCATTTGATCACATTTGAACACATTGCT
This sequence comes from Saguinus oedipus, assembly GCA_031835075.1. Classification (NCBI taxonomy): domain Eukaryota; kingdom Metazoa; phylum Chordata; class Mammalia; order Primates; family Cebidae; genus Saguinus; species Saguinus oedipus. The sequence goes on from CM063179.1 coordinate 7,681,658, forward strand.
ATTTCCCCAGTCCTTGAGCTCACATGTCACCTCCCAGAGCTGGCCCTGTCTAGGTGGGGGATTCACCTGGAGTTTTCTGTCTTCTAGGCTGAGCAATGCAGGATCCATCAGTCTGCCCCAGGTAACTTCCTGGGGTGGTTGTCTGGGTTGGTTTCCTACCTGGGCTTAGGTTGGCCAAGGAGAGGAAGTAAAAAGTTCAACGAACCCTCTTGCAAATATTTTTAAGAAAGAGAAAGGAAAACAAGTGGCTGCTGGCTGGGAGCAGCACTCTGGCCATCGATTGGGTAATTGGAAGCCCTCGGGTGTGAGTCCTCATTAAGGCAGAGGGCTATGAATCATTTTCTAATGACACCTCTTCGATCCCAGCAGCTCAGCATGCAGCGTGCCTCCACAGTTGGGCTGCAAGTCAGGGGAGCCGTGGGGTCTGCCGCCAGGCTGCCTGCCATATGTTGTTTCTTGCAATTAGCAGGTGCTGGGGGTGTGGGCTGGGCACCCAGAGGGCAAGGCAATTGCTTCTGCCAGGGAAGCTCTTATGAGCCATACCCAGAGCTCTGGAAGAGAAAGAAGGTGACCGGAGGTTGAGGGGCAGCCCCCAGGCCCACCGTGATGTAGTGGTCAGGAGAGAGATCTCTGTCTGCAGACAGTTTTATTCCTGCACAGGTATTTACAGCTTGCTACTGCAAATTGATGAATCTTTATTTCTGGAACTGTAGTCATTCTCACAGGTCTATTGGGGGAGACATTTTGGGATAGTCCTTTTGCTGTCTATCATCACACTACGGAAGGAACTGTAAAAATATTGGCCCTTTTCTGAGTAATCAGTCATTGATAATATCGATTCTATTATTTATTTTCACAATTTTTACAGGTTTTTCTTTTGATATTAAATTTACAAACAGTAAAATCTTAAATATATATTAACCAAGTTTTGATAAATGCATACATCTGCATGTAAGTGAAGCCCTTTTCTTTTTCTTTTTTCTTTCGAGATGGAGTATTGCTGTCTCCCAGGCTGGAGTGCAGTGGCACGATCTTGGCTTACTGCAACCTCTGCCTCCCAGGTTCAAACGATTCTCCTGCCCCAGCCTCCAGAGTAACTGGGACTACAGGTGCATGACACCACACCTGGCTATTTATTGTATTTTTTTTTTAATAGCGATAGGATTTCACCATGTCAGCCGGGGTGATCTCAAATGCCTGACCTCAGCTGATCTGCCCACCTCGGCCTCCCAAAGTTCTGGGATTATAGGCATGGGTCACTGCGTCCAGCCTACAAGCCCTTATCTTAGTATATAACATTACCATCACCCCAGAGGGTTTCCTCAAGTGGTTCCTTCCAGAGGCAAGTTTTGTTACAATTTTTCTTCCCATAGTGGAATAGATTCATTTATGTGAAATCCTGTTCTGGATTACCTCATCAGGCTGAGCTACAGGTGAGTCCCCAAATCCTGTTCTGGATTTCACATAAATGAAATCATGGTGTGTATATTGTTTTGTCCAGTGCTTCTCTCAGCATAATGTTTTTGAGGTTCATTTATGTTGCGTGTATTAGGAGATTATTTCCTTCTATTGCTGAACAGTATTCTGTTGTATGGATATACCACAGTTTGCTTATTCATTCTTCTATTTATGTAGATACCTGGGATGTTTGTTTCTAGTCATCAGCTATTATGAATAAAGCTTTTATGAGCATTGTTTGCACAAGTCTTTTGTGAATATATGTTTTCATTTATCTTGGGTAAATACTTAGAATTTTTTTTTTTTTTTTTGGAAGAGGGTCTTTCTCTGTCACTCAGGGTGGAGTACAGATTACAGCTCATTGCAGCCTTGACTTCCTGGGTTCAGACATTCCTTCTGCCTCAGCTTACCAAGTAGGTAAAACTACAGGTGGGTGCCACCATGCCTGGCTAATTTTTAAACATTTTGTAGAAATGTGATCTTACTTTGTTTCCCAGGCTGTTCTCGAACTCCTGGGTTCAAGTGATCCTTCTACCTCGGCCTCCTAAAATGGTGGGATAACAGGTCTGTTAAGCCACCATGCCCAACCAGAAGTGAAGTTGTTGAGTCATAGAATAAGTATATATTTGGTTTTTATGAGAAACTGCTAGCATTTTTGGAAAGAGTTATATAAGCAGTGTATTTCTAAAACATAAGAGTTCAAGTTGCTCCACAATTTCATAAACATTTGGTCTTGTTAATTTTCTTCTTTTATTGTCTTTTAAAAAATGTTTTTATTCTGGTAAATGTTAAGTGGTATTTTGTTTAGTTTTAATTTTCATTTTGCTGATGACTAATGATGTTGAGTGCTTTTTCTTTTTCTTTTTATTTGGAGAGTGTGTTTTAAAATCACTGGCCCTTTTTTACATTGGGTTGTTTGCCTGTTAATTCTGGGTACTGAATAAGAGCATGAATTCTGGATTCAGTGAGTTCAGGAGTCAAATGTTTGGCCCTTCCACTTCTCTGTGTGGCTCTGGAAGAGTCACTTTGAGTGGGATATGATTTTCTTATCTTCAAAGAGAGGTTTAATAATTGGACACAGTTGATAGGGTTGTGAGGATAAATGAAGCCATGCACTGAAAGCACAGGTCCTAGTGCCCGGAACCCTTGAGAGACCAGCAAATGGTAGCTCTTACTATTGTTATTGTTGTTTATGGCCATCTTGGCAAAGCCTAGTGCTTAGAAACTTGCAGAAGTCTATGGTATGTTTGTTGAACCAAAATGAGTAGAAATCACATCCAAAATCCCTTCTAAAGACCCATGTGCTGAGGCAATAAAGAAGAAAAAAGATTTCCCCTAGATGTCTAGACTTAGATGTTTCCATTTTTATTTATTTTATTTTGAGACAGAGTCTTGCTCTGTTGCTCGGGCTAGAGTGCAAAGACACAGTCTTGCCTCACTGCAACCTTCACCTCCTGGGTTCAAGCCATTCTTGTGCCTCAGCCTCCCAAGTGGCTGGGACTACAGGCATGCACCACCACTCCCGGCTCATTTTTGTATTTTTAGTAGAGACAGGGTTTCACATGTTGGCCAGGCTGGTCTCAAACTCCTGAGCTCAAGTGATCCACTCACCTCGGCCTTCCAAAGGGCTGGGATTACAGGCGTGAGCCACCGCGCCTGGCTGAGGTTTCAAATATTTTTACAAACCTGGTTGTATTTCATTCTTACCACAATCCTTTAAGGTATGTGCTATTTTTTCCATTTGCTAGCTTAGGAACCTGAGGCTCAGAGAAATGAGGTGATTTGCCCAAGATCACACAGTAACTCAGTGGGTAAGCCAAGGCCTCTACCCACGTCTTCAGAATCTTAATTTTGTACTTTGCCTTCCTAATGTGGCTCTGAATCGAGCCTCAGGTGCCTCATCTGCAGTGTCGAGGGGGTAATGGAGGTGAATTCTGAAGTCTTTTCTTGCCCTGTGAGTTTGTGTCTGGAAAAGAATAAATATCATGATGTGGGGACTTCCCTAAGGCAGGTAAAGCCTTTATGGAAAGGAGGAGAAGGAGAAGCTCCCCAAATCTCTAAGGGCCAACCCCCAGTTTGGGCACAATGTCTTTTTTATATATATATAGGATCTCACTGTGTTGCTCAGGCTGGAGTGCAGTGGCATGATCACAGCTCACTGCAGCCTCCAACTCCTGGGGTCAAATGATCCTCCCACCTCAGCCTCCCGAGTAGCTGGGACCACAGATGTGTGCCACCACGCCCAACTAATATTTTATTTTCTGTAGAAATGGGATCTTGCTATGTTGAGTAGGCTGGTCTTGAACTCCTGGCTTCAAGTGATCCTGCAGCCTCAGCCTCCCAAAGTGCTGGGATTACAGGCATAAGCCACTGCTCATGGGCTCCTGGCTAGACAGTGTCTTTTTCATGTTCTTTCGGCTAAAAGTAGTTGAGTTTGCCATTGACTCTGTGGTAAAGGGCTATTCATTTATTCATTCATTCATTCAATTTTTTGTGAACTACTGTGTGCCCATTGTGCTGAGAAATGGAAACTATGACAATAACAGGAGAAATAAAGGGTCTTCTTTCTTGGAGTTTCCTGGTGGGGAGGTAGTGGGCCGAGTATTGAGAGAAATCTGCTTCCATGAGATTCTGGGGCTGCTTGCACCTTTTTCCGAAAAAGAATGATTGAGAAATAGAATGTAGAGCTGCCTCTTTTTTTTTTTTTTTTTTTTTTGAGACAGAGCTCTTGTTGCCCAGCCTGGAGTGCAATGGTACGAGCTTGGCTCACCACAACTTCTGTCTCCCGGATTCAAGCAATTCTCCTGCCTCAGCCTCCCAAGTAGCTGGGATTACAGGCACACACCACCACACCTGCCTAGTTTTGTATTTTTACTAGAGATGGGGTTTCTTCACGTTGGTCAGGGTGGTCTCAAACTCTCGGTCTCCCAAAGTGCTGGGATTATAGGTGTGAGCCACCATGCTCAGCCTAGAGCTGTGTTTTTCTAAGCTGATGGCTCAGAGGAGGTCAAGTTGATGGCTTAGTGGTATCTGGGTTGCTTCTGCTCAGGTGTAATTACATCTTTTTGCCTTTTTTGTTTATGTATTTGACTCTTCCTCCCGAGCTCTTTCAATCCTCCCTCCTTTCAGTGCACCAGGCACTGGGGATTCGACAATGAGCAGAACAAATGTGGTCCCACCCTCTGGGAGCCTGCAGATCCACAGAAGAAACTAGCAATCCCATGGTCATGCCATATGTTTGTGAGCACCATTGTGATAAGAGCTGGAAAGACGCATGGTACGTGCTGCTCGGGAGCGTCACATGAGGCTTCCCAGAGAAAGGCACATATAGACCAAGCTCCAAGAGAGTGACCCTTCTCATGGCTCAACAGGAAAGGACATTCCAGTAGAGGGAATGGTATGTGCTTCTGTGGCTGGTGGGTTCAAAGACTTAGGGATATCCTAGATTATTCTGTCTATCCCTAGAGTGGACATCACATCTGGCACTTAGCAGGCATCTGATAAAGGATTGCTGAGTAGAACTGAACCTAGCTCTTCTCTCCCTTCCTGGTGGGAAAAATGAGAGGAGGGAGCAATATTTTGAAAGTGGAGGTAGCCTCATTTTGGAGTAAGTCCATTGAATCTTCTCTCATTCCATTTATACTAATTACAAATACTAACAGTTGTCATTTATTGGCACCAGCTCAGTACCAATGACTGTGTCAAACTTTTTTACATATATTTAAAGCCTTGGTTAAGCATGGTGGCTCATGCCTGTAATCCCAGCATTTTGCGAGGCTGAGGTGAGAGGATTGCTTGAGCTCAGGAGTTTGAGACCAGCCTGGGCAACATGGTAAAAACCCCATCTTTACTAAAAATACAAAAAATAGCTATACCTTCACTGGAGGCAGGGAGGCAGGTGGGGTAATGGTTCCAGTTAATCTGTTAATCTTCCCAAGTTAAATGTGATCCAAATTGCTTCCTAATGAAAGCTGTCCAGCCACGAGCTCAGTGAGATCTTTTATGGAGTAACTGACAGCCAGAGATTGCCAATACAGAGTAATTAATATGGAGTAATGATGAGTGATACGAGATGAAGATCTAAAGTGAACTATTAAACGACAATATCATCTTCTTGTCTTCTTCCCTTATGCACACTGACAGGAAGAGAGTTGACACGATAATTTTATAAAACTCCCTGACACTTCCTGTTAACTCCCCTCCATTAGCTGTGTATGGTAATCCGCAAGAGCAGACACATGGGAAGAGGAGACTCACTCTTGGAAGATGGAGAGCTGCTTCAAAATGAGACACAGCCAATGTCTCTTAGGGCTCTGAATTTCAAACCACCATCTGAATGGTGTACCCCAAACTGAATACCTCCTTTGGCAAGTCTAGGAGTGAAGAATGTATACTACTAAAATCTCAAAAACAGGGAAAAATGGGTTTTCTACCTCTAATCTGTTATTTATATTCTAGTCTTTGTCTGGCACACACTCCCCTCCATTCACCTCAATTTTACCCATTCTTCAAAGCCCAGATAATTCTTCCAAAGCCACGATCCTTCTACTACATTCTCACTTCTCCTGACTTCAATCTTATACTTGGAGGTAGAAACACAGAATTTAGAGTTTGTGACTATGGGTAGTTTGAAAATAGTTATCTGTAATTTCTACTTTGATATTAGACTGGGGGCAGTGGCTAATGCCTGTAATCCCAGCACTTTGTGAGGCTGAGGCGGGTGGATCACTTGAGATCCGGAGTTTGACCAGCCTGGCTGACATGGTGAAAAGCTACATCTACGAAAATATAAAAATTAGCCAGGTGTGGTGGCAGGTGTCTGTAAGCCCTGCTATTTGGGAGGCTGGGGCAGGAGAATGGCTTGAACCTGGGAGGTGGAGGTTGCAGTGAGCTGAAATCCTACCACTGCACTCCTGCCTGGGCAACAGAATGAAACACTGTCTGAAAACAAAACTTAACTTTATTTTAAAGGCTTTGCCTCTAGGTCTCCATATTGCAAATAGAAACAGTGCTATGGGATAAATTGTATCCCTCCCCAAACTAATATGAAATCCTAATCCTTGGAACTTTAGAATGTGACTGTATTTGGAGATTGGGTCTTTAAAGAGGTAATTTAAAATGCTGTCATTAGGGTGAGCCCTAATTTAATATGGTGGTGTCCTCATGAAAAGAGGAAATTTGGACACAGAAGCAGAGGGAAGACATAGGGGAAAGACAGACATCTACAAGCCCAGGAAAGAGGCACAGGACAACTCTCTCATGGCCCTAAAAAAGAGCCAACCCTGCCGACACCTCAGTCTCAGGCTTCCAGCCTTCAGGAATCGTAAGAAAATAAATTTCTATAGTTTAAGCCAGCCAGCTTGTTGGACTTCATTACAGCAGCCCTAGCAAAGTAGTATAATCAACGAAATAAATGGTCATAATCTTGCTGATATGAATACAAATACTTCTACTACTATTCATAGCAGCTATCTTTTATTGAGGAACAGGGCGACCAGCCTATTATACACATTAACTTGGTATTAATAGTGTCTTCCCTTGACACCAGCTCAAGTTCCTCTGGTCCTAAAAGTAGAACATGACTGTGGACCAGCCACGGTAGATGAATGACAAGAGGCAAATTAGGATGAGTTGGAGGGCAAGGCTGAGCCCCAGCATCTGTTTCGGGGTGAAGAAGACAGGACAGAAGGGCTATTTTTAATCCAGTGGCTTGGCATTGGAAGATACTGGATCCTCACAGAGAATGTTGATTGCATTTCCACCAAGCTCTGGATCACATGGATGAGTGAGATACCCTTCCTGTGTTGCTCCAGACCCCAGACCATCTCCAGAAGCACTGGAGGCCACTTCATGTGTGACTGGGTAGTTTCTTCACTCATTCGTTCATTAATTTATTTACTGATTGATTCATTAAAATTAACATTCAGGAAAGCATTGCAGCACAACGAAAACAGCGTGTCTTTGGATTAAAATCTCATCTGCCATTTGCCAGCAATGAAAACTGGGTTGAGTGACTTAACCTTTCTGAGCCTCAGGCAGAGTGAATTAGGGTGGCTTGAATCCACTGCTGCTGTCTCTCCCCCGGTGAGTCTGATCAGGGATCTTAGGGAGGCGCTAAGTAGACAGAGACTCATATGACTTGCCAAAGTTGAGGAAATGTTATTGGCTTGATTTACTTAATGGAAATATATATGTCATCAAAAAGTTGTAAATGTCCACACAAAATTTTACACAAATTAGGCTCCTTTCCCTACTGCAGCATCTATCTCTCTCCTTCTTTCCTTCCTTCCTTCCTTCTTCCTTCCTTCCCTCCCTCCCTCCATCCCTTCCTCCCTTTCTTCCTTTCCTCCTTCCTTCTTATCTCTCTCTCTCTCCTTTTCTCCCTTCCTCCCTTCCTTCTCCTTCCTTCCTCCCTTTCTTTCTTTCTTTCTATCTTTCTTTCTTTCTTCTTTCTTCTTTTCTGTCTTTCCCATCAGCTTTTCCCCATCATCCAAGCAATTCACTTCCTGTTGTGGGTTGAATTACATTCTTCCAAAAGGCTTGCTGAAGTCTTAGCCCCTGGTACCTGTACGTGTAACCTTATTTAGAAATAGGGTCTTTGCAGAGTGATTGCGATATTAGTTAAGCTGAAGTCATCTTGATATAGAATGAGCCCTTAACCCAATATGACAGGAGTCATCAAAGAGGGGAAGAGACACAGAGACAGACACATACAGAGGATAGTGCTTTGTGGAGATACAGACTCACAGAGGGAGGATGACTCTGTGATTGGGGAGGCAGAGCTCTGTTAGGCAGCTTCCAGCCAGGAACGCAAGGGTTGTCAGCACCTGTAAGAATGTGGAAGAGAGCATGGCCCTAGCACACCTTGATTTCAGACTCCTGGCCTCTAGAACGTTGAGGGAATAAATTTCTGTTGTTTTAAGCTATCTACTTTGTGCTCTTTTGCCATGGAGTCCCAGGAAATGAATATGTTTCCCGTAGAGTTCTACTGGGGACACTTACAATACTGGTGCTGGACTCCTGGCTTGTTGGCCATCTTTGTTCTGGGGTTAACCTCTCACCTACCTGCTTAACCACCTCAAAAACCTCCTATCACTGAGAATATCTTCAATGTATATAGAGGAGAACCTTCCAGTAGGCCACTGTGCCCATGCCTTGCTCTAGGATGGATGACGGCTTGTTGGCTGTCTTGGTTCTGGGGTTAACCTCTCACCTACCTACTTAACCACCTCAAAAACCTCCTATCACTGAAGATATCTTCAAAGTATATAGAGTAGAACCTTCCAGTGGGCCACTGTGCCTGTGCCTTGCTCTAGGATGGATGATATTGTTAACAAGTCGGGAAAAGGCTTTCCGAGTGCTACTTTCCAGTGGGGTGCTTGGGACATATGAGTGACTTTCTTCCAGTGAAGAGCTACCCTAAGGAAAAACAGGCCCAGTGCTTTCTTATTTTTTGGTGGAATGGCTTGATCTCGGAGTGGAGGAAATTTACTCAGAAGTGTACTGTCTCAAAAGCTCACGGAAATCATCCTTTAGTTCTCAGGCACCTGCCCTGGTTGGGGCTCCTCCAGTCCAGAGCCTGCCAGCCTCCAGCAGTCTCGATTCCAACTCGTTTGTGGGACAAGGCAAGGTTGTACCTTGTCCCTTGTCTTATTTATTAGCACATTACGACCACTAATCACAATTAAAAATAACGATGCCATCAAGATTATTCAAATCAGGGACAACCAATTTCAACTACCATTACTTGTAGATGGAATTATGGGTCTTGTTCTCTCTTCAGCACTTTTAAAGGGCTCCTTTTTTTTTTTTCCATTATTCCTCCATCCCCCATCAGACTCTTGAATTATACCGGGAATTAACTTAATATGTAAAGTCACTTCTAAATGAACTCTGTTCTGCTGCTTTTTCTCCCCCTGCCCTCAAGTCCCCGTATCTCCCTTGGTAGCCTTCAAATGTCAAGACAGGGCTTTCTGAGTCCAACATCTGGTATCGTTCTTGTAAACAACATTTTTTTTCCTCCAGGTAGATTCTTCTTGGGGTGAGTCAGTGCTTTGCTTGTCTGGGTCATTTACATGGAAATGGAATTCTGCAATTCGTACTTCTATTACCTACAATGTTCATTCTTAAAGCACCCAGGATTTTCTCATAATGTCAAATGCAGAAGAACAAAGTCAGCCTCTCTCTTTTTCTTTCTCTCTCTCTGCAGTTCTCTGGGGGGTAGGACCTCAAGGGAAGCTTTTCTATGGAGGTGAAATTCTAGCTGAGACCTGTATGGTGAGAAAAAAAAGCACTTTTAAAGGAACCTGGAAGTTGCATTTAAGTCAGAAGGAAAAACAAGAATAAGATCTATGAGGTAGAAACCCCCTTGCTGTGTTTAAGTAGCAGAAAGAAGGTGCGTTGGGCTGGACACAGTGAGAGAGCAGGGGAGTGGTAGAAGACTCCATCAGAGACGTAAGCATGGCAGATGGGCAAGCTTTGCAAGCACAAGAACTTTGTTTTTGAAACAGGGTCTTGTTCTGTCACCCAGGCTGGAGTGCAGTAGCACAATTTCAGCTCACTGCAGCCTCGACCTCCTGAGTTCAGTTGATCTTCCCATCTCAGCCTCCCGAGTAGCTGGGATTACAAGTGCATGTTACCACACCTGGCTATTTTTTTTTTTCTATTTTTTGTAGAGACAGGGTTTCTCACTGTGTTGCCCAGTCTAGTCTTGAACTCCTGGACTCATGTGATCTGCCTATTTTGGCCTCCTAGAGTGCTGGGATTACAGGTGTGAGCCACCCCATGCTGCCAAGAAGAACTTTCTTTTTTTTTTTTTTTTTTTTTTTTGAGATAGAGTGTGTTACTCTGTCAAGCAGGCTGGCATGAAATGGAACAGTCTTGGCTCACTGCAATCTCCACCTCTCAGGTTCAGTGATTCTCCTGTTTCAGCCTCCCAAGTAGATGAGATTACAGGCATGTGTCACCAGCCCAGCTAATTTTATATTTTTAGTGGAGACAGAGTTTCCCCATGTTGGTCAGGCTGGTCTCAAACTCCTGACCTCAGGTCATCCACCTGCCTTGGCCTCCCAAAGTGCTGGGATTACAGGCATGAACCACCACACCAGGCCTGGCTTTTCTTCTTAGGCTGGATCCTGCATTATCTAAGATGAAGGCTGCTTATCTACATAGTATATGCAGGTGACAACACCCAGAAAGAACAAAAAAAAAATCCACACCATGTGTTTTTTTTTTCTTAAGAGTGTGCAGACCTTTCCCAGAAACTCTACAGCAGAATTTCCATCATATTTCAATGACCAGAGCTGAATCACATGCTTGTGCTTTGAAGATTGCTTGGCAAGCCAGTGAGCCCACTGGCATTGGCTTAGAGATGTCAAGATTCATGGATTGTGAAGGGACCCATACTTCACTGTCTGCATGGAGGGTAGTGAAGAAGATGCCAGCTCTCTTAGTAAGAAAGGGACCCATACTTCACTGGCTGCATGGAGGATAGTGAGGAAGATGCCAGCTCTCTTAGCAAAAAGGAAGGGGGTGCGTGGCGGTTGGGTGGGAAACTAAGCCTTTGTCACAGAAATTTACCTTGGAGTGTAGTCTGCATTGAATGTTTGTGTCCCCTGCAAATTCATATTTTGAAATTATAAAGCCCAAGGTTTTGCTATCAGGAGGCAGGGCCTTTGAGAAGTGATTAGGTCATAAGGGTAGAGCCACTGTGACTGGTACTAGTGACCTTATAAAAGGTACCCTAAAGAGCTCTCTCACCCTTTTTTTTCTGGGTGAAAAGACAATGAGAAGATCATTGTATGCAACATGGAAAAGGACCCTCACCAGAACCAGACCATGCTGGCACCCGCATCTTGGACTTCCAGCTTCCAGAACTGTAAGAAATAAATTTCTGTTATCTATAAGCCACCCAGTCTATGGTATTGTGTCACGGCAGCCAGAATGGAGCTGGCAGAGTGTTGTTTTAAGGATGAAATGAGATGACGTATTAAAGTCTAGTGTAGCACCAAGCTCACAGTAAGTTCCCACTGTAAGGTAGACTTTTACTGGGACTAGTTTTCAGTATCCCCTCCTTTCTGAAGACTCCTCCAGTCCGGGATGGAATGACTGAAGCCTCCTTTGATATTCTTACAACACAGAGTATATCCTTATGTTGGATGGGGAGAATGCCGTATTGGGGTTCAAGCCACATACCAGCATTAAACCTAATTTCCAAATGGTACCGTTGCTTGATGATTAGTTACAGAAAGTTTGGATTCAAGCAGACAATGAATCAATACTTGGCCCTGCCACTTACAAAATGTATACTGTAGTGGTTGAACCTTTAGACTAAGAATCCCACCTTCACCCTTTTCTGGTTGCATGATCTCAAGCAGGTCTTTAAGCCTCTAAGAGCTTGTTTACTCATTCATAAAGTGAGGCTCAGTAGAAACCTACCTCCTGGGGTTGCTGTGAGGATTAGAAGTGATAACACATGTATAAAGCATGCTGCAAAGGGTATTATCAAGGGTTGTGACTATTTAAAAGGAAATTTCCTGTAATCCAATTCTAGTTTATTACAGCTTAAGATTTTGAGATCCTCAATGACAGTGAATGGGGCATGTTTCTCTGATTTCCCAGAACTTGGCATGCAATTGGTGCTTAATTAATGTCAACCAACCTGAAGATAACTGTGTTGAATTTTGAAAGGTGCAGTGGAGGAGAGAGGAGGAAAAATATTCAAAGCAGAGTGAAGGCCCAGCCACAAAGCGATGATAACAGTGTCAGCTTCTCTAGCGATAACCTAGTCAAACCTAACATCATTTTCTTCAACTTGCTCTTTCCTCGCCCAAGCATTTCTGGCGTTTATTGCTCCTAGGAGTGCAAAGATGAGACGAAGCTGCCACTCAGCTGCGATATATGAGGACTGACACTGTACCTTCTCTTAATCTCCTACCTTCTCTCCTCACCCTACTTTCCAGTTTTTAAAATTTTGCTTTAATGTGGTCAATATCATAAAATCCAATACAAATTTTTTAAAATAGAAATTTGTTTGACAAAAGAGATAAGTAGCAAAATATCGTGAAGGAGGCTGATGGATAGGGATCCCTGAGGCAGATGAGTTACAGGGATGACCACCACGCCCCTGCCTCCATGTGGGCATACCAGGCTGGGCGCTGGGGTCCCAGGAAAGTTTTCAGAGGCAAAAAACGTAGGGAAGGGGCTGCTATGGTGCTGCCATGTTGTTTTAAGGATTTTGTTTGTTTGTTTGTTTGTTTGTTTGTTTTTGTACTTGGCCGACTGCAAATCCCATTCTCCTTCCAGAGTATCAAACTGAGGTCCATGTGTTTTTCTTTCTTTAACATTGTGTGAATGAGATCAACAATTCTTCTGAATAAAATTCCATTCTTTCAAATGGCATGAGATAAACTCTTTAGTTTCAGTGCCAAACATTTATTTTGTTGTTCTTTTTTTTATTTTAGAGGTGGAGGTTTTGCTCTGTTGCCCAGGCTGGAGTGTAGTGGCATGATCACAGTTCATTGCAGCCTTAAATTCATGGGCTCAAGTGATCCTCTTCCCTCAGCCTTCCAAGTAACTGAAACTATAGGCATGCACCACCACACCTGGCTAATTTTTTTAAAAAGGTTTTTCTAGAGACATGGTCTTGCTATGTCGCCCAGGCTGATCTCGAACTCCCAATCTCAAATGATTCTCCCACCTCAGCCTCCCAAAGCATGGATATTAAAGGTGTGAGCCACTGTACCTGGCCATTGCCTTCCAGCTTTTTATGTTCCACACATGCACAAGCCATAATGAACAGTTTCTCTTTTCTCTCGCCTCTGCATCCTGCATATGATGACACCTCCACCTGGAGACGTTTCTCCATACCATCCCCAGGTGTGTGCACATGCACGCATATGCACACACATGCACATACACACACACACACACACACACATATACACACACACAGATACTTAGATCTGGCTAATTCCTTCTCATCCGTCAAGTCTCTGCTTAGATATCACTTTCCCTGGGAAGCTTTCTATGGATTTCTCACATACGATTAGGAGTTGCATCCCTGTACTCTCAAAATCCCCACCCTGTGGCTTACTCCTGTGGTAGCGTACTGAGGACACCACACTATAATTGTCTTTTGCTCTCTCACCAGCTAACTCCCTCAAGGGCAGGGACTGTGTTTCATTCTTTTTCATCTCCAGCACCCAACCTAGGGCACAGTGATTAACAGGCATCTGATGAATGTTTACTGAATGAATGAATGATGCCATCAGTAGTGCTAACGGGCTATGGATGTGGGACAGTCCCTCTAAGGACACCACCACTGGGTTATTCTCAAGATGGAATCTCAGCAAGAAGATACCACCTCTGTCTGAATTTGCCTTCATTTATTCAATCTTTTGCTTTCTGCATTAAATGCATTTTGAATGCCTCCTCCATAGCGAGTCCTGTTCTAGGTCTCAGGGACCCAGCAAACAACACAGATTTGGTGCCTGGCTTCATAGAACCTAAAATCCAGGGGTCTCATTTCGAAGGTTACTTTCTATTCATTACTGTATTGCCAACGTCTTATGTGGTTTTTGGTATTCAATACATACGTTAAGTGAAATAAAAAAGAGACAGTTTCAGGGCACATACATATCAGAGTCAGTTTATACAGGGGGAAAAAAAGGAAATGGTTTCATTTCACCTAGAGAAAGAGTCAGGGTTTCCCAGAAGGAAACAGGACAGGTCCAGGGCCACAGGTATGGAGGCAGCGGAGGTCACTGTGGTTGTGCTGCTGGACCTAGCTGATACCAAATCACATCTGTAGCACTATATCATCTTTGATGGTCATTTTAGCCTCATTAAACCTCTGTTTCTGCATCTGAAAAATGAGGATGACAGAATTAACCTCATCCAATTTTTGTGAAAATTCAATGAACTAATCAATAGAAAGCTTCCAGCATAGAGGGAACCATTTATTAAATGTTAGCTTATTATAATTGTGAGTAGGGGCTTAAAATGATATGCTGTGCTTGTGAAGGGCAGAAGGTGGGGTGTGTGTGTGCATGTGTGTGTGTGTGTGTGTGTGTGTGTGTGCACACGCACAGTGGTATTGGGGGTGAGACTGGAAAGCCATCTGGAATCACCTATGATGTTTTGTGTTCCATGCTAGGGGGCTTGGTTGGCCCCAATGGGAAGCCACTGAGAATTACATACGGTGGAGTGACCTGACATGGTTATATCTGCTCACATGAGAAATGAGGTGTGCCTCACCTTACACAGTGGCAATTGGAATCCTTTGAGAGGAAAAAAAAGAACAGAGGAAGGAGGAAAAGGCACAGAAAGGAGACGGAAAGGAAATTGAAGTTAGGGAAGGAGGAGGAGCAGAGGACAGGGAAGAAAAATGGGTGAAGCATCCATTTGATACCAGGCTCCAGGGCTTGGCTTGCCTCTAGATTAGTGAGGAGTCTCAGGACAGTCATAAGGGCTCAAACTCAATGGTGATTTACAGGTCTCCATCTCAGGGCCTGGCTGAATGGTGCAGAAGGAACGCTCAGAGGCCCCCTCCTCCATACTGGAGAGTTAGGGCTTGGGGATGGGCTTTTTGTCTCAGGACTCACCTGAGGCTGCAGACTGCAAGTGCCAATTACCTGGGGTCAAAACTCAAGAGCAACTTGCCCTAGGGTGCACTTTGCAGCCTCCGGACATTCAGCTGATTTTGCAAGAGCATGTCCCTGCAATGTCACTGCCAGGCTGATCAGCACAGCCCCCATCCCCCTTCCCTTTGGGCAGTAAATGCAAGGATATTTTTCTAGCTTTAATTTATTTTTTAAAGTAGTTTATGAGCCTGTTAATAAAAGGGAAACTTGTTCCTTGTCCAACTGTCACTCAGCCTCTGCTTGTCTCCTCTCACCTGGGAAACTCATTGGAAACAATGCTGGCTCCTTTCTCTCTGCACATAAAAAGGTTTATAGATCTCCAGTTCCCTACAACTCAGCCCAAAGTAGCTCTCACTTGACAGTCTTCAGAAATCAACGTTGCTCCCTGCTCTGCTGAGCTCCTGCCGCACAAGGTCAGGCTCCGCTCCAGGAAGCTATTGCCATTTGAATCGCACTGGCCGGGGCTGCTGGGAAGTTTCTCCTTCAGAGGATACCTCCATCTTGGAGAGAGAGGCTTTGAAACCTTTAGCAGCATTGACAAGGAGCTTACACTTGTCAAACAGACTTGGCTTCCTGCTGAGCTGCAGCTCGGGGCTTAGATGTGAGAAAGGGGTCTCAGCTGTTCATGGCCATTCCCCAGCCCAGTTTATTTCAGTGAAGATTATGGGTCACCAGGGTGTCTGCCTGGTGGTCATTCCCTGAGCCGTGTGGCCCCTGTGGGTATGTGAGATGCTACATCCTCTGTGCAATTTCCAGGCTGATGATGTGGGTCTGTGACTGGTGGACTCAGGTTATTTGGTGCTTTATTTAGCATAACAAAAGAAGAGTGAGTTGTTCTAAAGCAGAGTTTCTCAACCTCAGCACTATTGATAGTTTGGGCCTGATAATTCTGCATTGCCAGGAGTGGGGTGTCCTGTGCATTGTAGGATGTTAGCAGCTTCCCTGGCCTTTACCCCCCACATGCCAGTAGCACTCCCCTCCTCCTGCTGTGATACAGGGAAGGCAAGCCCCCAAATGGGGCTTAGCCCACGAGGGTTCTTGGCTTTGCCAGAAAAGAATTCAAGGGTGAGTGGTGGTAGGGTAGAAGAAGACAGCTTTATTAAAGTATCAGTGTTACAGCCCCATGACTTCCTGCAGAGCAGGGCAGAGAGTAGCAGGTGAGGACAGTTTTTCAGTCATATTGATACCTACTTGTAAATATATGCAAATTAAAAGGTGGCTTATGCAGACATTTCTAGGAGAAGTTTGAGACCTTTTGGGTGGTTGCCATTGAAAGGTGTGGTACATCCTGAGTGTTGCCATGGAAATGGTAAGCTGACATGGGACACTGATAGGCATGTTTACTGGAAGGCTGCTTCTACCTCATCCCTGTTTTTAGTTAGTCCTCAATTTGGTCCAGTGCCCAGGATCCTGCTTCTGGAGTCAAGTCTCACCTCATACCTCAGTTGTGACAACCGAAAATGTTCTCAGACATTGTCAGATATCCCCAGGGAATGGGGAGGAATCACATGGTAGCTCTGTTTTTAGTTTCCGGAGGAACCTGCACACTGTTCTCCATGGTGGTTGTACTAATTTATATTCCCACCAACAGCATTTGAACTTCTGTTTTCTCCACATCCTCCTGAGCATTTACTGTTGCCTGTCTTGGGATATAAGCCATTCTAACTGGAGTGGGCGGACAACTCACTGCAGTTTTGATTTGTATTTCTCTGATGATCAGTAAGGTTGAGTAGCTTTACATGTGTCTGTTTGTCCTTTGTGTCTCTTCTTTTGAAGAATGTCTATTCAGATCTTTTGTCTGCTTTAAAATCAGATTATTAGATTTTTTTCCTATACAGTTGTTTGAGCTCCTTATGTATTATGGTTATTAATCCTTTGTCAGATAAGTAGTTTGCAAACATTTTTCCTATTCTGTGGGTTGTCTATTCACCTTGTTGATTCTTTCATTTGCTGTGAAGAAGCTTTTTAACTTGATGTCATTCCATTTGTCCATTTTTGCTTTAGTTAATTGTGCTTTCGAGGTATTATTCAAAAAATCTTTGTCTACACCAATGTCCTGGAGAGTTTACCCAATGTTTTCTTGTAGTAGTTTCATAATTTGAGGTTTTAAATTTAAGCCTTTAATCTGTTCTGATTTTATCTTTGTATGTATTGAGAAATATGAGCCTGCTTTTATTCTTCTGCATTTGAATATCCAGTCTTACTAGCACCATTTATTGAGAGATTTTCCCCCAATGTATGTTCTTGACACCTTTGTTGAAAGTAAGTTCACTGTACATATATGAACTTATTTCTGGATTATCTATTATGTTCCATTGGTCTGTGCATCTATTTTTATAGCAGTGCCATGCTGTTCTGGTTACCATAACTCTGTAGTACAATTTGAAGTTATGCAATGTGATTCCTCCAGCTTTGCTCCTTTTGCTCAGGATGGCTTTGGCTATTCTGGGTTTTTTGTGGTTCCATATTACTTTAGGACTTTTTTTTTCTGGTTCTGTGAAGAATGTTATTGGTATTTTGATAGAGATTATATTGAATCTGCAAATTACTTTGTGTAGTATGGACATTTTAAGAATATTGATTCTTCTAATATATGAACATGGGGTATCTTTCAATTTTTTGTATCCTTTTTGATTTCTTACATCAATATTTCATAGTTTTCATTATAGAGGTCTTTTACTTCTTTGGTTAAGTTCATTCCTAGATATTTTATTTTATTTTATTTATAGTTATTATAAATGGGATTGTTTTCTTGATTTCTTTTTCAGAGAAAGCTTTGAAGCTAGCAAGTGCTGGTAGAAGTAGAATTTGAACACAGTTCTGATTTTACACCACATTTACATGGAGAAGACTGAGAGTGTGACAGGGACATGGACACTTTGGTCCAGGTGGCTTTCCTTTCTGGAAAATTACTGAAGAATTTTCTACTAGGAAAAATCAGTGCCTATGATTACAACAAATATGGTGATAAGAAACTGTATTCTTTAACAAAATTATTTTATTTATTTTTAATTGACATAATAATTGTATATACTTATGGAGTATAGTAAGATGTTTTGATACATATATACAATATGTAATGATGAAATTGGTATTTAGCATTTCCATCATCTCAAATATTCTCTTGATTCACACAGAGCTCTGTAGAACCAGCTGAC
This sequence comes from Saguinus oedipus, assembly GCA_031835075.1. Classification (NCBI taxonomy): domain Eukaryota; kingdom Metazoa; phylum Chordata; class Mammalia; order Primates; family Cebidae; genus Saguinus; species Saguinus oedipus. Next base: position 7,699,917 of record CM063179.1, read on the forward strand.
ATGCTAATGTTATTCAGTTTAATGGAAAGGGATCTGAGCACATTTGATTCAATCCTTTTCACACTTACTACTGAAAACATACCTTAAAACACAGTATGTCTCCTGAATGTATAAAAATCTTCAGGAGTCCGGGCGTGGTGGCTCAAGCCTGTGGTCCCAGCACTTTGGGAGGCCGAGGCGGGTGGATCATGAGGTCAAGAGTTCAAGACCATCCTGGTCAACATGGTGAAACCCCGTCTCTACTAAAAATACAAAAAATTAGCTGGGCATGGTGGCGCGTGCCTATAATCCCAGCTACTCAGGAGACTGAGGCAGGAGAATTGGCTGAACCCAGGAGGCGGAGGTTGCGGTGAGCCGAGATCGTGCCATTGCACTTCAGCCTGGGTAACAAGAGCGAAACTCCGTCTCAAAAAAAAAAAAAAAAAATCTTCAGGAATGTGGCAGGCAGAATAATGGCCTCCCAGAAATGTCAATTTCCTAATCCCTAGAACCTGTAAATATGGTGTCTTGCATAGCAAAAGAGACTTTGCAGATGTGATTAAGGGTAGAGCCCTAGAGATAATGAAGTTATCCTGGATTTTTTGTGTGGCCCTAATGTAAATGCATGAGTCATTAAGAGTGGAGAATCTTTCTCCATTGGGTCAGAGATATGAGATGTAAAGAGGAGGAGATACTCAAAGCATGAGAGGGAATCAATCTGCCATTGCTGGCTTTGAAGATGAAAAGAAGGGATCACAAGTCAGGAAATGAGGATGGCCTCTAGAAGTTAAGAACGTCCCTCAGCTAACAGCCAGCAAGAAAATGAGGACTCCAAAAATGACTACTGCAATGAACTAAGTTCTGCCAACAACCTGAATGATCAAGGATGTGGATCCTCCCCTAGAGCCAGAAAGGAAGGCAGATGTGCTGGGCCTGATTTTAACCTGGGAAAACCTATGCTGAACTTCTGACCTGCAGAAATATAAGCTAATACGTTTGTGTTGTTTAAGCTGCTACGTTTGTGATAATTTTTTACAGCAGCATCAGGATCCTAACCTATCTTCTTTTGAGAAATGTCTATTCATGTCCTTAGGCCACTTTTTGAGGAGATCATTTGTTTTTTCTTGCTAATTCATTTGAGTTTGTTCTAGATTCTGGATATTAGTCCTTTGCCAGGTGTATAAATTGTGAAGATTTTCTCCCACTCTGGGTTGTCTGTTTACTCTGCTAACTGTTCCTTTTGCCATGCAAAAGCTCTTTAGTTTAACTAAGTCCCAACTATTTATCTTTGTCTTTATTGCATTGCTTTTATGAAATCCTTTCCTAAGTTAATGTCTAGAAGGGCTTTTCCAATGTTATCTTGTAGAATTTTCATAGTTTCGGGTCTTAGATGTAAGTCCTCAATCCGCCTTGAATTGATTTTTGTATAAGGTGAGAGATGAGGATCCAGTTTCATTCTTCTACACATGGCCTGTCAATTATCCACCACTTGTTGAAAGGGTATCCTTTCCCCACTTTATGTTTTTGTATGCTTTGTTGAAGATCAGTTGGCTGTAAGTATTTGAGTTTATTTCTGGGTTCTCTATTCTGTTTCATTCGTCTATGTGCCTGTTTTTATACCAGTACCATGCTGTTTTGGTGACTATGGCCTTATGGTATATTTTGAAATGCGGTAATGTGATGCTTCCAGATTTGTGCTTTTTGCTTACTCTTGCTTTGGCTATAAAGCTCTTTTTTGGTTCCATATGAATTTTAGGACTTTTTTTTCTAGTTCTGTGAAGAATGATGGTGGTATTTTGATGGGAATTTTGTTGAATTTGTAGATTGCTTTTGGCAGTAGGGTCATTTTCACAATATTAACTCTACTCATTTATGAGCATGGGATGTGTTTCCATTTGTTGGTGTCATCTATGATTTATTTCAGCAGTGTTTTGTAGTTTTCCTTGTAGAGGTCTTTTGCCTCCTTGGTTAAGTATATTCCTAAGTATTTTATTTATTTTGCAGCTATTGTAAAAGGGGTTGAGTTCTTGATTTCATTCTCAGCTTGGTTGCTGTTGGTGTATAGAAGAGTTACTAATTTCTGTACCTTAATTTTGTATCCAGAAACTTTGCTGAATTCATTGATCAGTACCAGGAGCTTTCTGGAGGATTCTTTAGGGTTTTCTAGGTAAACAATCTTATCATTAACAAACAGTGACAATTTGATTTCCTCTTTACCAACTTGGATGCCCTTTATTTTCTTCTCTTGTCTTACTGCTCTGGCGGAGACTTTCAGTACTACGTTGAAGAGAAGTGGTGAGAGTGAGCATCCTTGTTTTGTTCCAGTTCTCCAAGGGAATGCTTTCAACTTTCGCTGATTCAGTATTATGTTGGCTGTGGGTTTGTCATAGATAGCTTTTATTACATTGAGATATGTCCCTTGTATGCCGATTTTGCTGAAGGTTTTAATCATAAAGCAATGCTGGATTTTGTTGAATGCTTTTTCTGCATCTATTGAGATGATTATGTGATTTTTGTTTTTAATTCTGTTTATATGGTGTATCACATTTACTGACTTGCATATGTTAAACCATCCCTGCATCCCTGATTTGAAACCCACTTAATCATGGTAGATTATTTTTTTGATATGGTGTTAGATTGAGTTAGCTAGTATTTTGTTAGGGATTCCTGCATCTATGTTCATCAGGGATATTGGTCTGTAGTTGTCTTTTTTGCTTATGTCCTTTCCTGGTTTTGGTATTAGGGTGATACTGGCTTCATAGAATGATTTAGAGAGAATACCCTCTTTCTCTATCTTGTGGAATACTGTCAATAGGATTGGTTCCAATTCTTCTTTGAATGTCTGGTAGAATTCCGCTGTGAAATCATCTGGACCCGGACTTTCTTTGCTGGTAAATTTTTTTCTTCCCATTCCAATTTTGCTGCTTGTTTTTGTTAGTGCTACTCAGGAGTAGCACTATCCCAGAGATTTTAATAGGTTGTGGGTTACAATGTAAAGTTTCAGCTCTACAGACAATGGTATAAAGTTTCAGCTTTACCACTTACTCAACTTGACCAAGCTCTTTATTAATTCTTGGTTCCTCAGTTTCATCATCTGTACAGTGAGATGTACAGTGCAATAATAATGTGCATTAGGTCATTCTTGCACTGCTATAAAGAAATAGCTGAGACTGGGTAATTTATAAGAAAAGAGGTATAATTGGCTCATGGTTCTGCAGGCTGTACAGGAAGCATAATGCTGGTGCCTGCTTCTGGGGAGGCCCAAGGAAGGCTTTACTCATGGCAGAAGGCAAAGGGGGATCAGGCAGGTCACATGGCAAAAGCATGAGCAAGACAGAGAGAGAAACAGTGAGTGTGGGTGGGGGAGGTGCCACACTTCACAACAACCAGATCTTGTGAGAACTGACTCACCATGACAAGAACAGAACCAAGGGGTAGTACCAAACTATTCATCAGAAATTCAGCCTCATGGCCTAGTTACCTCCTACCAGGCCCCACCTCCAAAACTGGGGATTACAATTCAACATGAGATGTGGGTGGGGACAGATATCCAAACTATATCTTAAAGGTGCCTATATCAGTTAGTTATAGGGGATTAGATGAGTAAATATTTATAAAATACCTAAATAGTGTCTTGTACATAATAAACATTATGTAAATATATATTAAATATATTTTTAGAGATAGAGTCTTGCTCTGTTGCTCAGGCTGGCGTGCAGTGATACAGTCGTGGCTCACTGCAGCCTCTAATCCTAGGATCCAGTGACCATCCTGTCTCAGCCTCCTGAGTTGCTGGTATGGTAGTACAGGGTTGTGCCACCATGGCCGGCTAATTTTTTTTTTTTTTTTTTTTTTGTAGAGACAGGGTCTCCCTGTGTTGCTTAGGCTGGTCACAAACTCCTGGGCTCAAGCCATCTTGCTGCCTTGACCTTCCAAAGTATTGGGATTACAGGAGAGAGCCACTGCGCCCAACCTACTAAATCTTAAATAGCATGCTTGTGCTCCCCTCATCCATCTCCATGCCCACCCCAATGTTAGCCAGTATTAGGATTTGTTGTGGGTCCTTCCCTGTCTTTCTCTTGGCCCATATAATCATTATGGTTGTTGTTAATTGCTAATTTAAAAAACTGTGATCATTTTATATATACCTTTCTAGAATGTGGCTTTTTTTTTTTTTTTTTTAGATGGAGTTTCGCTCTGTTACCCAGGCTGGAGTACAATGGCGCGATCTCTGCTCGCCGCAACCTCCGCCTCCTGGGTTCAGGCAATTCTCCTGCCTCAGCCTCCTGAGTAGCTGGGATTACAGGCACGCACCACCATGCCCAGCTAATTTTTTGTATTTTTAGTAGAGACGGGGTTTCACCATGTTGACCAGGATGGTCTCGATCTCTTGAACTTGTGATCCACCCGCCTCAGCCTCCCAAAGTGCTGGGATTACAGGCTTGAGCCACCACGCCCGGCCCTAGAATGTGGCTTTTTAACTTATGATACATCTATTGTGGAATCTGCTCTGCCAAGTTAATTGGTGTTGACAAGTGACTCCATAATTCCATGGCAGAGATGTAAGTCCTTTCATATAACCATTGTTCTATTAATGACCTTTTTTTTTTTTTGGCTGGAAATTTCTAAGCATTAAAATGTTATATTGGAAAGGGGTAGAGGAAAGGCCAGCCTGACTAATTATACTTCCAAACTGGAGTAAGCTTTGGAGGCTGAGCCATGGATTTGAAACATGCAGCAGTAGTATGTTTTGAGTTAAGTAACTATCTGAAATCATCCAACAGTTAGATAATTGACCTAATTTAATTTTCCTATAGAAGAACGACCGCTGGTTTGTCTGCCTGATCTATAGGTATATCACTGCATGTATTATAAGCCAGTTGGCTAAGTATGGAGCTATTATTACTAATTAAAATCACTTTCCTGTAGAGCCCTCACCTTCTGCACCTCGCTAGCCCACCTGCCCACATTACCTAGGATTCATCCCTTCAGGAACAGTTAATGTGAGCCCAAATCAATAGCTCAATTAACGATCAAGATTGGGTTTCCAGGCAACAGAGATCAGGATCAATAACTTATGTTCAGTGAAATTAAAGGCAGTTGTTAAGCCAACTGTTTAAAAGCTGCAGACAGGGACTTCAGGGATATCCGTCAAAACGTGTTGGGCTCTTTCTCTGGAGAGGTTGGAAAGTACATCTTTCTTTGGTCTGTCTTCTACATGGATGGGCAGCTAATGAAGCAAGCATGTCCTCACTAATTTTTTTTTTTTCCTGAAATAAATTCCCTGGCCCCAGAACTGCCAGGGGCATCTGAGCTGACTTGAGGGAGCTTCATTCATCAAGTTCAGTGCAGCAAAAGCAGAGATTCAGAGTCATCTCTCAGTGTCTCTCTAGCATCTTTTAGAAGGGTGGGGTGAGTCCAGCTTCCCTGCATCTTCGATTGGTTGCATCTTCCCAACATTTTGACTCTTTAATCATTCAACTAACATTTAATGAGCACTCACTCTGTTTCCCTGAGCTTGGCTTTTAGGATTTGTTGTGGGTCCTTCTCTGTCTTTCTCATAGGTTATTGATAGGTTGTGGGTGACAATGGTGTTGAAGTTTCAGCTCTACAGACAATGGTGTAAAGTTTCAGCTCTATCAGCTACTCAACTTGGCCAAGCACTTGATTAAGTCTTTGTTCCTCAGTTTCCTCATCTGTGTACTGGGGATAATAATGCATATTAGGTCATTCTTGCACTGCTGTAAAGAAATAGCTAAGACTGGGTAATGTATAAGAAAAGAGATTTAATTAGCTCATGGTTCTGCAGGCTGTCCATTTTACCAATTGATTTTTAAAATTTTTAAGTTGAACCCTACTTATAGTTTTAATATTATTACCTGTATGAGTTAGGATAGGCTGGGTGGAAATAACAAATTGCCTCAGACAGGTAATGGAACAGCATGACAGACGCACGCTTCCTAGTAGGCAACAGTGCTGGGTGGGTAATCGGGTTGGATGGGCAGACCTTCTCTAAGTGGAGATGAGGGTCTTGTCTGCCTTGTGGCTCCTCAAGTGTCTAATTATCATCTTCATCCAGCTGGTATAAGGGGAAGGACAGTGAGGAGAAGGCCCCACATAATTTTTAAAAGCCTGGGTTCAGAAGGGCATTCGACCTTCCAGCTTCCATTCCACGGCCTACGTGTTAATCACCATCCTGACTGCAAGAAAGGTTGGAAAGTGTAGTCTATCTGTTATGGTCAGAAAAGTTTTTAAAAAGGACAGATTTGGGGGATTGGGTAGCTATTTCAGCTTCATCATCACGACCCCCTTTGTGGATGTCTGTAATTTTACCTGCCTATCTTGCTCTCCCCAGAATTTCTCTTTCCTTTAGGGAACTCATCCCATTAGATGGATGATCCACACCTCCAGGCATGAGACTGTGCACATGACCCAAGCTGGGCAAGTTATGACCTTTCTTGCAATACTTCTGTTGGATCTATCAAAAAAGGCATCTCTTTCTACTAGAATCACTACATTGGTAGACATGAGTCTTGGCCTAATACAAGATACCTGCAACTTGAATTAACTTGCAGATAACTTATATCCTCTGTTATCTGGTAGAGAGATAGTTATAGACACAGATAATTACAATAAGAAGTAATTTGTATAATCCTTAGGATTTGTTAAGCGCTTGCTATGTTCCAGGCACTATTCAAAGTTTTAGGTTTATTCACAGTAGCATGAGTTCTACTATTACCCATATTTCATGGATGAGAAAACTGAGGCACGGAAAGTGTGTGAAACTTGCTCATGTTCACTTACATAGCCAGCAACAGGGCTGGGATTTGAACTCAGGAAGTCAGGCTCCAATGCTTTTGCTCTTAACCACTGTGGGGACTACCTCTAAGGATGCTACCAATGCTACTTTGCCATAAGCTCCTTGAATTCAGGAATAAGGTCTTTCCGTCTCAATTTCTATCCCGCTCTGCTCCAGGGAACCTAGTACTGTTCGCAGTAATTCCACTTTACCTAGGGTTATTGAGCAGAAGTTCTCAAGGCCATTGACGGGGGGGAAAAAGGAATGCACCATGGTAGATAAAAAAAATTAGAAAAACTGGGTGGTCTTCCTTGACAACTATTAGCTTAACCACCTAGAAATTCAGATTCAAGAATGGGGATGGTGGCTATCCATGGATGGCATTACTTGCTTCTGAAAATAGCTGTTGTTGTGATATAGGTATCCAGGCTGAGGTTTCACTGGAGAGTGAGGATCCAGCCAGGTGACATATCTCCACAAACCATCCTGGAAATGATGCATTTGATCTGTAGCCACGTGGCTAAACACAAAAGGAGCTAGCATGTATTAACAGATAAGTGCTTTACATGTTTTCTATTATTTAATCATCAACCTCCCTCCCCCCACACACATGACAGGCGTGATTATCTTTTCATTGCTTTATGGTCGGCGCCTGGAGAAATGCTTAGCACGGAATGGGTACCTGGATTATCTATTGTTACAATAATGCTGCGAAACAGGAATAGAAATCATCACTCCACCTACTTCAAATGCATAGTTGACTTCTTCCTCTACTCTGTGTTTACTTTATCATACATACAATGCAGATTTGGTGGGTGCAAGAGAATGCATGAGTGACTGTTCCACTACCCCTCCTTCTACATGTAACATGTGGATTAAGCAAGCTCCAATCAAAGCCTCACAAGAAGGTGACCACTTAACTCACTACCTACCCTCCCTTTTTTTCTTTTTTAATTTCCTCCTTCCCCTCCTGCCTGCTATATCCCCTTGAAATACTGAAGTCCTTAAAGCATTTTTTGGAAAAAGTGCAGGCCAGAGATCCTCCTATAAATCGACTCTCTTTTTCCTGAGTGCAGCCTCAACCTTAGCAAAATCAGCCTCTAAATTATGAATCTGAAATAAAAGGGAGTCGAAATGACTCGCCCCAGTCATTTTAATTGGTTTGCTTAGGTGTATTTTCCTCTAAATATTTTCCCTATTATTATTAAAAAATTGAGAGATGCCTTAATACAAAATCTTGGCTTAAACATCTACCATAAACATGCCCTTTCATCATTAAAAACCCATCGCAAACATTATTTCCCATGGCTGCATAGTGTCCTTTTTTCCAGGTAACACCATAATTCATTTGATCAATTCTCTATTGAATTTCTGTATTGTTTTCAACTTCTCATTTTCTTTTCTTCTTTTTTGCTTTTTGTTTTTTTGTTTTGAGACAGTGTCTTGCTCTGTCACCCAGGCTGGAGTGCAGTGGTGCAATCATGGCTCACTGAAATCTCAACCTCCTGGGTGCAAGCAGTCCTCCCACCTCAGCCTCCCCTGAATAGCTGGACCACAGGCATGTGCCACCATGCCCAGCGAATTTTTGTATTTTTTTTGTAGAGACAGGGTTTTGGTATGTTCCAGGCTGGTCTTAAACTTTTGAGCTCAAGCAATCCTCCCGCCTTGGCCTCCCAAAGTACTGAGATTATGGGCATGAGCCACCACATTCACCCACTTTTCATTCTTATAAATAATGCTGGGATTATTCATCTTTAATTTTATATATTTTTCATTACAAATGTGACAAAACTGCCATACATAAAATCTTGAAAAAGGAACAACAACAACAAAAAAATACCAACCATCTCCCACCATCATAACCACTGGTAATATATTTCTATATTTTCTTCTAGCCTTTTCTCCCACATACAATTTTATGCTCACCTTTTCCTGACTGTAAAAGTAATATATGATGACTTTCTAAAGATTTGAAAATGCAGCAACAAGGAAGCAGGAACAAAAATCATCCACAATTCCACCACCTAGAGGCAACCACTATTAACTCTTGGGCCTAGTTTTGCATGTTGTTATTATTGGAGTAGTATTAATTATTTCTTATTATTTTACATGACTGAGATTGCGCTAAAATTGCAATCCTCAGTTTCTTGTTTTGCTTAGTCCTATATCATGAGCATTTCTCCTTGTAATTAAAAGCTTTAAAAGATATTTAAAAAGCATTAAATATTACAACATAATATTTTAATGACTGTACAATATCCCTTCAAATAGATGTATTATAATTAATTCAACATCCCCACAGGGGGACAGCTTTAGCTATCACATAATTTGCTGCAAGAAGCATTTTTGCACATGCATTTTGATAGCATTTCAGCTGATTTCTTTAGGATGGGTTACTAGGAGTGAAATTACTTGTCATGTGCTGCAAGTATATGAATGTTTTAAAGACTTCCATATGCACAAGTTTTTACGCAATTGCTAACACACAAGGTCCGCCATGCTGTCTTCTGGTTTTGACTTACCATTTTAGCACAGCATTTCCTTCTAATCGTGATTCTCCTTGAAGAAAGGGACAACCTCATATATTTTTTATCCCCAGTCCAGTGCTTGGCACAAAACAGGCACAACTGTGAGTTTAGAGGCAGTGTAGATTAGTAGTGGAAGCACCAATTGTTGATTGAAACAGCCAGGGTTTGAATCCAGGAGCATCATTTAGCAGCAAGTTATTTAACCTCTCTGTCCTTTACTTTTCTTATCTACTAAAGGGGGACCCTGATAGCACCAACCTCATAGGGTGGTTGTAAGGATTAAGTACATAGCCCATAGCATGTGCTAAGTGCTCTGTTAATGTAGGCTTAATTTATTCTTTTTGTGTTGGAGGAGGCAGTGTGTTGGTTAAAAGCACCAACCTTTGGCATTATACAGCCCTGAATTTCGTGCCACCTCCTGCTGTGACAACTTCATATGTCCTCTAACCTCCAACTCGCCATCATTTCGTTGGTAAAACAGGTCAATAATCATACTCACCTTATGGAGTTGCTGTAAGGATGAGACAAAGTACTATAAACTAGACATTCACCGTGGTGCCTGGCAGCTAGGAAATATTTAATAAAGGTGAGCCCAAATAATTACCATAGAGAGAACACAGGCTTGCTGTAACATATTTTGAGTCTATTCTCAGAGACAATCAGTGTTAGGAATTTAATGTGTCCTTCTAGACATAGTTTTTTCTTTTACAGTCATAAACATCTATGTGTGTAGGTACAGTTGATGTTGCTACTTGATCATATTTTCCTCCTTCCCTTTTTAACCTGCTGCTGCCTTGGAGATTTCTCTCCCTTTTATTTCTAATCTGGAAGTGGGTCCTGGCAGTAGGATGAGTGGAGACAATGAAGGCTCTTTTCCCCTTTTCGCCAGCAGCATTGTCCTCGGGCACGATGGGGTGTTTACAGGCAGATCATCACAAGGTGCACACAGCTTCCTTTGCCATCTGGTTCCTTAGAGTGCCTTCTGCATTTTTAGGCAGAAATTTTGGGAGAGATCCTTTACCGTGTGATTAACTGCCACTTCTTGCTGTTTAAATTTATATTTGTATTTTTAAATCACCTTTCTCCCTTCTCTTTTCCCTTTTCTCCTGTTTCTGTTCTGTCAGCCTAGGTTGCTCTTCTCGTGACCAACTTTTTCCACTTACTTAGATTTCAGCTTAACGTTCAGCCTCCCCAAAAAGATCTTCCCTGAAAAATTTATCCAAAGTAGACATCTCCTTCCTCCCGTTATCCCCTCTTTCCCTGGATACCTTATGAACATTTCTGGCAATCTGAATTAATTATTGAATGTGTAAGGTGATTATTCATTATTTGCTCCCATCCACCCAAATATCAGCTTCAGGGCACAAAAATCATGTATTTTTCCACTCCACCAAGCATCAGCATCCTCTAGCCCAGTGCCAGCAGCTAGTAGACACCCAATACAATTTGTTTGATGAGGGCATGGATTCTTGTGCAGCCATAAACACAGGGGTGTGCAATTTAAAACAAGCATTGCTATTCCCATTACTGAAATCAAAAAACAGGTTCAGGCCAGCGGCAGTGGCTCACGCCTGTAATCCCAGAAATTTGGGAAGCCAAGGTGGGCGGATCACTTGAAGTCAAGAGTTTGAGACTAGCCTGGCCAACATGGCAAAACCCTGTCTCTACTAAAAATACAAAAAATTGGCTGGGCGTGGTGGCATGCACCTGTAATCCCAGCCTCTCAGGAGGCTGAGGCTGGAGAATCGCTGGAACTTGGGAGGCGGAGGTTGCAGTAAGCAGAGATCAAACCACTGTACTCTAGCCTGGGTGACAGAGTGAGACTCTGTCTCAAAACAAAACAAAACAAACTGATTCAGAGAGGTTACATGACTTTTTTTATTGCATCAAGAGAACACATGTGACCAGGCGAGTTAGCTCACGCCTGTAATTTCAGCACTTTGGGAAGCCGAGGCAGGTGGATCACCTAAAGTCAGGAGTTTGAGACCAGCCTGGCCAACATGGTGAAACCCCGTCTGTACTAAAAATACAAAAGTTACTTTGGTATGGTGGTGGGCACCTGTAATTCCTGCTGCTTGGGAAGCTGAAACAGGAGAATCACTTCAACCCAGGAGGCGGAGGTTGCAGTGAGCCGAGATCAAGGCATTGCACTCCAGCCTGGGCAACAGAGTGAGACTCCTTCCCAAAAAATAAAAAGCGAGAGAGGGAGAAAGAACACATTACATTTTTTTTAATTTTGTTTTTTAATTATTTATTGGAAAATATAGCACCTATTCATGGTTCAAAATGCAAATAACATTTAAAAAGTGCACGTCAGGCTGGGCGCAGTGGCTCATGCCTATAATCCCAGCACTTTGGGAGGCCAAGGTGGGCAGATCATGAGGTCAAAAGATCAAGACCATTCTGGTCAACATGGTGAAAACCCGTCTGTACTAAAAGTACAAAAATTAGCTGGGCGTGGTGGCATACGCCTGTAGTCCCAGCTACTCGGGAGGTAGAGGCAGGAGAATTGCTTAAACCGGGGGCAGAGGCTGTGGTCAGTCAAGATCTGGCCATTGCACTGCAGCCTGGGCAACAAGAGTGAAACTCGGTCTCAAAAAAAAAAGTGCACGTCAAAGAGTCTTGCAGATAGTGTCCGCTCACCAACTTTTTCCTTCTTTTTCAGAGTTACTTTCAAAACTATTTTAGATCTTTGGCCTTTCTGTATGATTCTGCCATCGTCTTTTTAATTCCTGTGCAAAGGACTGCTGTAATTTCGATTAAGATTGTGTTAAGTCTATACATCAATTGAGAGAAAATTGACATTTTACTTTAGTTTGATTCATTAACAAGGTTTTATTTCTCCATTTATTTATGTCTTCTTTAATTTCTGTTTTATAGATTGATTTATCCCTAAGTATTTCACATTTTTGCTGCCATTGTAAATAATACTTATTTCAAAACTTCCATTTCTAATTATTTGTTGCTTCATTACAGAAATACAGTTGATTTTTGTACAACAATTTGAATGATTGTATGTTAATCTTAATCTTAGTTGAACTTAGCATAACATTGTTCATAATATTTCCTTATTATCCTTTTAATATCTGTAGTGATGTCAGCTCTTTCATTCCTAATATTTGTAATTTATGTCTTCTCTTCGTTTTTACCCCTTGTAAGTCTGACTAGAGATATATCAATTTTATTGAGTTTTGTCAAAGAAGTAGCTTTTGGTTTTAGTGATTTCCTCTATTATTTTTCTGTGTTCTACTTCATAGATTTCCACTTTTATCTTCATTACTTATCTCCTTTATCTGCTTACTTTAATTTTCTCTTCTTTTTCCAGTTTCTTAAAGCAGAGGCTGAGGTCATTGATTTGAGAGCTTTCTTCTTTTCTGATATAGCCATTGAGGCTACTTATTTTCCTCTAAGTAACTGCTTTAGCTACATCCTACAAATTTTGATATGTATTATTTCCTTTCCACTTACTTCAAAATTCTTTCCAATATACTTTTTTTTTAATTTTTATCTTGACAATTGGACTATTTAAATGTGTATTTAGTTTACAAACATTTGGACATTTTTTAAATGTCTTTCTACATATCTTAAGTTTATTTGTAATTTAACTTCATTGTGGTCAGAAAATATACTTTGAATGACTAAAATTTTTCCAAATTTACTAAGGCATGTTTTATAGTTTGTAAAATTGTTTATCTTGGTGAATGCTCTATTGCATTTTAGAAGAATGTGTATTCTTCTGTCGTTGAGTTGTTCTATAAATGTCAAGTTGATTGTTGGTGTTGTTTAGATGTCTTATATATTTGCTGATTTATGTTTACTTGTTCTGTCAATAATTGAGAAGTATTTAAAATTTCTGAATATAATTGTGGAGTTGTCTATTTTTCCTTGAATTTTTATTATTTTTTTATTTTGAAACTCTGTTATTAGGTACATATAGGTGCATAAATATTTAGGATTGTCATGTCTTCTAGATGATTCAACCCCTTTATCATTATGACATGACTTTCTTTTTCTCTGGTGATATTTTTTGCTCTAAAATCTTCTTTGTTTGATATTAATATAGCCATTCCAGCTTTCTATTGACTGGTGTTATTATAGTATATATTTTCTCATTAATTTACTTTAAACCTATTTGTGTCTTTATATTTGGAGTGCCTTTCTTATAGGTAGCATATAGCTGGGTCTTACTTTTTTAAATTTAACTCCCTTCCTTTTAGTTAAAGTGTTTAGCCCATTTGAATTTAATGTAACTATTGATGCAACAGGTTTGAGTTTCTCATCTTACTGCCTGTTTTCTACTTTATCTGTTTTTCCTTCCCTTTTTCTCTTTTCCTGACCTCTTTTGAGTAATTGAGTTTTCTTAATGATTTATTTTATCTCCATTATTGGCTGATTAGCTATCACTTTTTGTTTTGTATTTTAGTGGTTGTTTTAAGGTTTGTAGTATATATCTAACTTAGCACAATCTGTCTTCAAGGCATGTTGTTCTCTTCTGTGTGGTTCTCTCCTCTCCAGCACCCTGTGCTGCAAACCCTAGCTGCTTTGGTCTTTTGGAAACCTAGCTCCTCAACTCAGGAAGTCCACTGGGCTCCTCCTGGAATCTTCCTTCTGGTATTCTGTCTGAGACATCCCTCAAGGCTAATGCTTGGGAAGCCCTAAGGCCTGACCTCATTTCTTTCTAATCTCTCAGGGACTGCTATCATTTGTTACCCAAAGTCCAGTGTCTTGAAAATCATTGTTCCATATACTTTTGTGGTTTCTTTTTGTGGTTGTTTCAAGCAAAAGAGTAAATCAAGTCTCGATTACTCCATCTTGGTTGGAAGGAGACATCCCCTGGAGCCTAAATAATTTTCTAAGGCTATCCAGGTAATTTGTGTTGGAACTTGAAATAAAATCTCAGTTTATTATGCCATATTTCAGTTCTTGTTCCACTGTTATTGCAGATTTCTGTTAATGTGAATACTATATAGTGTTTTTTTCATCTAGATTTTTAGAGACAATGGCCTATTTCCCTACAAGAATTTCATTTTGAGAAGAGGATATGTTCTGTTCTCTCTTATAAATATGAGACACTGCAAATATCAAGGGCTGAGCAAGATATCACTGTGGTAATTTTATCAGTCTTAGGGATTTGAGAGCTCTCTAAAACACTTTAGAAGATATGCGGCATTGTAAGCAGCCATTTCATGTTCCACGTTGCATTATTCTTTTCATAATTGGGTTCTTAAAATACATGCTTGATGAATAATCAGTTCCATCTCCCACTTTCAATTATATTTACTGTATAGCATTTCCCAAGGGAACCATTAAGAACACACACACTCATTAGCTCCATCAAATAATTTTACGAAATAAAATTGATCTCTCTTTCCCCCAAGATTTTTTTTTACTTAGGGATAAGAGTCCTAACAAAAGCATGGCAGAGGCAGTATGAGAGTTTGCCGAATAATCTCAGTGATAAAAATTTTCTGCTATTAATGAATTTTCTCCTTAAACAGAGATTGACTTTGTTGAGTCTGAGTAAAAGTTTTAAAACATCTTCTGCTGAAGGGTTAATTGCTCATTTTCAAATGCATCATCAGTGTGCATTTGTTCAGGATATTTCTGCAGGAAAATATATAGCTGGTAATGATTACATTATTTTTTCTTCATAAGAGCTTTAGATTGCTAACTTGTAAAGTGATCCTCATCCAGTGCCATGGTTCTCAACCCCATCTTCATATCAGCATCACCTGAGAATTTTTTAAATATGTCAATGCCAAGAGTCCCCACTCAGACCAATTAAATCAGTATCTCTAGGCAGAAAGCCTGAGCATCTGTATATTTTTAAACTCTCCTGGTAATTTTAGTTTGCAGCAAGGATTGAAAGTCACAGATGTAGTGGAAAAGCCCTCATTTTACAGATGAGAAACTGGAAGTTTACAAGGAGTAGATAATTGCCTCATGTTATGCTGAGAAAGAGAAATACTATGCAACACGTTTATACTCCCTGACTTGCATGCAAGGCACTGTAATAGATGCTTCGAAGACATTTGAAAAAACTTTTAGGCCAGGCGTGGTGGCTCATGCCTGTAATCCCAACACTATGGGAGAGTGATATGGGTGAATTACTTGAGGTTAGGAGTTTGAGACCAGCCTGGCCAACATGGTGAAACCCCATCTCTACTAAAAATACAAAAAATTAGCTGGGTGTGGTGGCAGGCACCTGTAATCCCAGCTACTCAGGAGGCTGAGGCAGGAAAATTGCTTGAACCTAGGAGAAGGAGGTTGCACTGAGACAAGATTGTGCCACTGCACTCCAGCCTGGCAACAGAGTGAGACTTCCCGGTCTCCTGCTCATATCACTATGGTAGGGAGTCTTGTTCATCTCCATTCTTTGATTTACCTGTGTGTTGTCTGCAGGCTCCTGACTGATATTCATGGGCCCTGATTGGCTAGGTTTGAGTCACATGGCTACTATTAAACCAATCATCATGTGAGAGGGAATGCAATAATGGCATTGGCCTGGTTTGGATGCCCTGACTGCCTCTCGAGCCAAAGAGATGGTGGTGTTGTGTCCATAAACCCTCAGGGACAAGATTAATGTACACAAATCAGTAGCTCTTCTATATGCCACCAGTGGTTAAGAGGATAATCAAATCAATAACTCAGCCCTTTTTACAATAGCAAAACAACAACAACCAAACCCAACAACAACAACAAAAAAAAGCTTAGGAATATACTTAACCAAGGAGGCAAAAGACCTCTACAAGGAAAACTACAAAACACTGCTGAAAGAAATAATAGAAAACACTAATGCATGGAAAAACATCCCATGCTCATGGATGGGTAGAATCAATATTGTAAAAACAACCATACTGCCAAAAGCAATTTACAAATTCAGCACAGTCCCCATCAAAATATCACCATCATTCTTCACAGAATTAGAAAAAAAAATCCTAAAATTTATATGGAACAGCAACAACAACAACAACAACAAAAGCCCACACAGTCAAAGCAAGGCTAGGCAAAAAGAACAAATCTGAAGACATCACATTACGCGATTTCAAACTATACTCTCAGGCCAAAGTCACCAAAACAGCATGGTGCTGGTGTAAAAATAGGCACATACATCAACAGAACAGAATAGAGAACCCAGAAATAAACCTGAATACTCACAGCCAACTGATCTTAAACATAACAAGCAAAAACATAAAGTGGGGAAAGGGCATCCTTTTCCACAAATGATGCTGGGTTAATTGGCTAGCCACATGTAGGAATATGAAACTGGATCCTCATTTCTTATATAAAAATCAAGTCAAAATGGATCAAGGACTTAAATCTAAGACCTGAAACTATGAAAATTCTAGAAGATAACATTGGAAAAACCCTTCTAGACATTGGCTTAGGCAAGGATTTTATGACCAAGAACCCAAAAGAAAACAAAGATAAATAGTTGGAACTTAATTGAACTAAAGAGCTTTTGCATGGCAAAAGGAACAGTCAGCAGAGTAAACAGACAACCCACAGAGTGGGAGAAAGTCTTCACAATTTGTACATCTAACAAAGGACTAATATCCAGAATCTACAAAGAAATCAGTAAGAAAAATCAAACAGTTCCATCGAAGAGTGGGCTAAGGAAATGAATAGACAGTTCTTAAAAGAAGATATATAAATGGCCAACAAATATGAAAAAATGCTCAACATCACTGATGATCAGGGAAATGCAAATCAAAGCCACAATGCGATACCACCTTACTCCTGCAAGAATTGCCATAAGGAAAAGAATTTAAAAAACAGTAGATGTTGGCATGGATGCAATTAATGGGGAACACTTCTACACTGCTGGTGGGAATGTAAACTAGTACAACCACTACGGAAAACTGTGGAAATTCCTTAAAGAACTAAAAGTAGAACTACCATCCATCAATCCTACTACTGAGTATCTATCCAGAGTGAAAGAAGCCATTACATGAAAAAGATACTTGCACTTTATGGCAGCACAATTTGCAATTGCAAAATCGTGGAGCCAACCCAAATGCCCACCAATCAATGAGTCGATAAAGAAACTGTGGTATATTTATACAGTGGAATACTACTCAGTCATAAAAAGGAATGAATTAATGGCATTTGCAGTGACCTGAATGAGATTGGAGACAATTATTTGAAGTACAGTAATTCAGGAATGAAAAACCAAACATTGTATGTTCTCACTGATATGGGAGAGCGAAGCTATGAGGACGAAAGGCATAAGAATGATACAATGAAATTTGGGGACTTGGAGGGAAGGGTGGGAGAGGGACGAGGGATAAAAGACTACAAATATAGTGCAGTGTATACTGTTCAGGTGAGGGGTGCACCAACATCTCACAAATCACCACTAAAGAATTTAGTCATGTAACCAAATTCTACCTGTACCCCAATAACTTCTGGAAAGATAAAAAGTTAAAATCAAAAAATGTATAAAATACATTGAGGTTGATATCTGAGGACTCATAGGGACTTGGGCACACCCAGTGACACAATTACTCTGACCATTTGATGAACAACAGCACCATCATCATTTATCACATTTATCACATCAGCTCCAGTGATAAATGCATACAGCTGCTGGAAGCGTTTTTTGAAACACAGTTTTAAGAGAAGTGACCTGTGTGGTGACAATGCTATTTTGAATTGAAGCAACAGAAGGCTGGGCCTTATCAATACTGGCTGGAGCTGGAAGGGGGTTTCTGCTCGGGAATCAGACCACAATAATTTGGGGAGACAGTGACTGTCAAAAGTGAGTAATCAAAAGGCATTGAGGATATGTAGCTGATGGTTATGGAGTGTTCTATAAGGTAAGAAAAGTAAGAAGGCAAGGCATTTAGATAATCAGAAGATTATTATTGATGGGGTGGGGGGATTTATATATAAAACATTCAGAAAATAGTCTGGAATATGGAAATAATTATTTCCCAACTATATAACAACAGAGGATTAAATCAATTATGATTCATTCATTTATATGCTGTTATGTAGCCATCACTAATACTGCGAAGAATTTGCAATAAAATGAGGAATACTCTTGATTCATGAAAATGAGCAGGATACAAAAATAGTTCATGATCTCAGTCATACTCTTGGTTCCATTTTACAGCCCCAGGATTTTCTTTTCCCTTTCTCACGGACACAATAAAACATCTGTTCTTATGTGTATGAAGTCAATACAGCTGCATTGTGGACATTTTGGAAAGCATAGAAAAGTACAAATAAAGGGAAAATAGAAATAACCCACAATTCCATTACCTAATGACAACTGCTGCCAATGTTTGAATATACTTCCTTTTAGTAGTTGTTGTTTTTCTTTCTGCATGTGTTATCTTAGATTTCTCTTCTTCAAAGTCTTTGGGAATGATTCCGCCTCTGCAATGAACATAGGTTGAGCTTCTACTTCTTAATCCATGAGTCGTTCAATGCCCTACAAAGATATCTTTCGAGTTAGTGAATTCCCTCTACCTACTCACTGTTCTGCCTCCTAAGATCTATCACCCCAAATGGGGCACAGTGGCACCTTTCCTTTTATCCTCTCGGAAAGGCTGTGGTGTGAAAAAGGTCTAGGATAAACTGGTTTATTGCAGAAAGTGTTAACCATCAGTCTTCAGATTCATTGACTCTTTCCCACCACTGGGAATTAGTTTACTTACGGTCATGCTTCTCTGCAACTTCTAGCCTCCCACTGTCCCAACTGCTATCTTGATCAACTAGCATATTATTTAGTAATTTCTGTTAATTTAATAAACAGTCTAATTCTCTTTTTGTTTCATTCCATCTAGACTTATATAAAGAGCCTTGAATTTCAAATTCAAAAATTACTATTCAATTGTTTTACTAAACCAAAGAGAAGTTACTTCCCTAGTATATATTCTTATGTTTTTTAGAACAACCAAGTTTTACTTTTTGAATTTAGGAATATGTATGTGTATATATGTGCACATATACACATATATATATATACACATGTACATAAAATGACTGGAGCGCACACACATAAGAGATATATATATGTGTGTGCATAGTTATGAATTTTAATGGAACAATGCTATATGCTTTACTTTTTAACTGATTTTTTACCTGCTATATTTCACAGACTCTAGGATGTCCTCAAACATAATATGCACCATTTTTTATATAGTCTTAAGGAAGAAAAAACAACCTTGGCAAGAAAACTATGGCATCTCAGGATAAGTAAAAGAGGGTATCAGTTAGCTTTTGCCATTATAAAAGGAGATTTAAGAAGCACACACAATTCAGTGGCATACAATAATAAGAAACCATTTATTGCTCATGCATCTAGGCTTGTTGGGGGACAGTGCAGCAGTACAACTTGGATCTGTCTCCACCAAATCTAATGTTGAACTATAGTCCCCAGTGTTAGAGGTGGGGCCCCGTGGGAGGTGGGTGGATCATGGGGGTGGATTTCCCATGAATGGTTTAGCATCGTCCCCTCAGTGCTGTGTTCATGATAGTAAGTTCCCGTGAGATCTGGTTGTTTAAAAGGGTGCAGCACCTCCCACCCCCATTCCCCTCACTCTCTCTTGCTCCTGTTCATGTCATAAGAGACACCTCATCCCTGCTTTGCCTTCTGCCATGACTGTAAGTTTTTGGAGGCCTCCACAGGAGCCAAGCAGATGCCAGCATCATGCTTCCTGTGCGACCTGTGAAATCGTAAGCCATTTAAACCTCTTTTCTTTATAAATTACCCAGTCTTAGGCATTTCTTTATAGCAGTGCAAGAATGGACAAATACAGGCAGTCTTCTGTAGGTCTGCCATTTTGGGACCCAGGTCAAAGGGGCAGTGGACACTGTGGTAGGTTCTTCACATGACAGATCTCGAGTATTACAGAGCAAGCCCAACAAAGGAAGTATGTTGTGAGCCTCTGTTTGCATTACATGTTGCTAATATACCATTAGCCAAGGCAAGTAGCGCAGCCAATCCCAAACTCAAGGTATGTGTTTGGGGATACGCGTTCCACTCATTATGTCAAGGATGTGGCTATATAATATGCTACGGTGAAGCACAGAAGCATCGAGATCAATAATTCAATCAATAAGGCATTTCAAATGTATTCTGTCTTGTGTTTTATGCACTTTTGTAACCTATCTCACATACTTTTTGGAATAAAGTAGATCCTAACATAAATGTGCAAGGGAAAAAGCAGGAAGAACCAAAATGTTAACGATGGTTGTCTCAGAGAGGTGCGATGACAGATGGTTTTTATTTTCTTTTTTGTCCATTCGATTTCTCTACGTTTTCTAAGATGAGTAGGTGTTATTTTTTAAAGTCAGACAATAAACCTATACCCACATAATTCATTACTTCCTTTTAAAAAAAAGCAAGTAGGAAAGTAGCTAGGGAGAGAAATAAGTTAGTTCAAAGAAAATGCAGAAGAAGACATTGGTTTTGGAGTAAGATGAGATCGATATAAATAATTAGGTTTACCAGTGTTAGAGGAATTGGTGGTCTGAGGTGGATAACTCAGAAAACAATGTTTTGATCCCAAGGAATAAGGCACTAGCATAGTTATCAGAGCTGGTGGGACAGACTGGAGCTGGGTTTAAGAAGCCAGGTTCACACATTAGAGATGGAGGCCAAAGGTTCAGAACAAGTCTTCCAGGAAGACGAACTCTGTGCTGACTTTAGTATTTTGTGTGTGTGTGTGTGTGTGTGTGTGAATTATTCAAAATTTTCCTATTTGTAATGCTCGTGGGTACATACTAAATGTATCTATTTATGTGGTACACAAGAGGTTTTGATAGAGGCATGCAATGCATAATAATCACATCATGGAGAATGGGGTATTCATCCCCTCAAGCATTTATCCTTTGAGTTACAAATAATCAATTATGCTCTTGGTTGTTTTAAAATGTACAATTGTCCAGGCGCAGTGGCTCAGACCTGAAATCCCAGCACTTTAGGAGGCTGAGGCGGGCAGATCACAAGGTCAGGAATTTGAGACCAGCTTGTCCAATATGGTGAAACTCCATCTCTACTTAAAAATTACAAAAATTAGCTGGGCATGGTGGTGCGTGCCTGTAGTCCCAGGTACCCTGGAGGCTGATGCAGGAGAATTGCTTGAACCTGGGAGGCAGAGGTTGCAGTGAGTTGAGATTGTGCCACTGTACTCCAGCCTGGGTGACAGAGTGAGACTTTGTCTCAAAAAAGAAATGTACACTTAAATTATTATTGACTCTAGTCACCCTAGAATAAGATCAAATTTCCAAACCTTATTCATTCTATCTTTTTTTTTTTTTGTACCCATTAACCATCCCTATCACCCTCCTCAGCCTCTGGTAACCATCCATCCACTTTATGTCCATGATTTACATTGTTTTGATTTTTAGAGTCCACAAGTAAGTGGAAACAGCTGATATTTGTCTTTCTGTGCCTGGCTTAGTCCACTTAACATAATGGCCTCTAGTTCCATCTGTGTTATTGGAAATGAAAAGATCTCATTCTTTTATTTTATGGCTGAATAGTGCTCCATTGTGTATAATGAGCTTCAGTACTGAACCTGGATCCCTTGTATCCTTCAAACCTCAGGTGAGAATTACATGTAGAAATGAAGGTGGGCTGAACTTAGAGGTGGAACAAAGGGACTTCGGCTGCGAACAGTCAGTAGGAAGAAGCTGAGCAGGACCTGTCAAATATCTGTTTATAAGCAGGTGGCAGTGAAACCCTGAGGACCTCCAGAACAGTGGTTCTTAAACTTCATCATGCATCAGAATTACCTGGTTGGGGGTGAAAATACTGATTGCCAAGCCTAGGTCTGAGATATGACCTGAAAATCTGCAAATAAGTGTCCAGGTGATATTGATGCCACTGGTCTGGGGACCACACTTCGAGAACCACCACACCAAGACACCCATTCTCAACTTGCTTTCAATATGCATAACTGGTAGAGCTTTAAAATATCCCAAAGGCTAGGCTATACCCCAGGCCAATTAAACCAGAATCTAGGGGTGGGACTCAGTCATCAGTATTTTTTTTTAAAGCTCCCACAGTGAATACAATGTGCAGCCAAGGTTGAAAGCTTCTGCTCTAAGTAGAATTAATTTAATTTATTTAACTACTGCGTACATTGGCAGTAGGTACTAAATTAGCTCATCACCAACCACCACCCCTTTCCCCATGGACCAAGGAGTTGAAATTGTGCCTGTGAAAGTCTCCCAGAAGAGTGAAGCTTACAACTTGGAATTCAGCCACCTTCCTGGAGCCCAAGGAAATTAGGAAAAGCCCTTGATACTCAGTTGAACAGAGACTGAGAAGAAAGTTATAGAATCTTAACCTGGTTATGTCCCCATCAGAGAGGGACAAAGGGCATGGTCAGATGTAGGATGCTCTTGTTGAAAAGCAAAGCTGTAAAAGATGCTGTGATCTTTAACTCTATGTGGTATGAGCTTGGCAGATGCAAGAGCATTGTTGGCTTTCTAAGTCATCTCTGTAGGTCTTCAAAGTTACCATGGAAAGATTAAACCTATGTCATATGAACTGCTTCTAGAGCTGTGTTGCTTCAAGGAGGGGAAATGTGCCATAGGACGTGTCCCCTTTCTCTCTCTGCTCTCTGTGAGATTTTTGTGCATCCAGCCCAGGTATCCACCAAGCCCCATTTTCTGGAGTGTTTTTCATCTGAGATGGCAGCTAGCTCTTTCCTGCTGAGGCGTTTGTTTAAAGCATGCCTCTTCCCATGGGAGAAGTCTCACACCTTTATACCTTGATAAAGTATGTTCTGGGGATCCAGGTACCATTATGTACCCCCAAAAGTCATTGTAAAAACACCTGTTGTGTAGAAGTGGCTCTTAAATGGTGAGATTTGTCAACTTAAAATCCTAAGCCCCTCGCTGACTCAATAGATACCTCCTTGTGGCCGAGGAGACTCCCTTAAAAAATACATTAAAAGGGCCAGGCACGGTGGCTCACGCCTGTAATCCCAGCACTTTGGGAGGCGGAGGCGGGTGGATCACAAGGTCAAGAGATTGAGACCATCCTGATCAACATGGTGAAACCCCGTCTCTACTAAAAATACAAAAAATTAGCTGGGCATGCTGGCGCGTGCCTGTAATCCCAGCTACTCAGGAGGCTGAGGCAAGAGAATTGCCTGAACCCAGGAGGCGGAGGTTGTGGTGAGCCGAGATCGCGCCATTGCACTCCAGCCTGGGTAACAAGAGCGAAACTCTGTCTCAAAAAAAATAAATAAATAAATAAAAACTTATTTCCTAGTTACTATTGGATAGGATGTTAGACATGCCTTCTTATACCCTCTCCCTCCTGGAGTTTAGACACAACAGCTGACCCACATTAATGTTAAAATAGAGACCATAAGACTGACAGCAGTCTCCATGACAACAAGACTTCAAATTATAAACAGAATCTAAGGCCATGCGCATCAGGCAAGGGTTGAGTCACCCACCCCTATACTTAAAGGATAAACTATGTTCTAACTGCCACCGGTTTTTCTTTCTCTTTAACAGCTAAACAAACACTGGCCTCAAGATAAGCAATGTTAAAACAATTATAGCTCATCCAGCTGGCAGATGCTGATTAACTCACCCCCTGTTTCACCAGCCACAACTACAGCTTGGACTGGACAGGGAACTGATTTCGGTAACTTTCTCCTGCTAGGAAAACCACCAACCATGGACTGGTTCTGGCCAGTTTACAGAGATTGTGTACTTCTATGCTTTCACATCCTGAAAAGACCCTTTGATGCATAGGACCTAATTATAATACATTTAAATGTTGAATCTCCACCCCCAAAGTGGAGATGGGTCACATGTCACATGCATGTTTGTTAAATGCACCTGCATCAGGACCTCCCTCATGAATATTCATAGCTCCTCCTGTAATCTGTTGAATATGTATGCTTAGCCAACCCTTTTACCATAAATCTCTCACCTCAACCCCTCTTTCAAAGTTCCGTTCTCTGGGCTGTTGGCCAGAGGTTGTGCTTCCCAGCCTGTGGTTGGCAACCTTGCAGTCTGTAACCCTTTACAATAAGTAAAATCTCCTTCTCTTTTCTAAATTTATATACTGTGATTTTTTTTTAGCTAACATTTACAGGCTTGGGGGTAGAATGGGAACTGCCTTCAAAGACTTCGTTATTGGCTGAATTGTGTACCCCAAAAGTTATATGTTGAATTCCTGACCCTAGGCATCACTTGATTTGGCCTAAGAGATGATTTAGGCATTATGTATTCCAATCTGTGAAGTTTACTACCTAACCTAATGCTACAGCTGGACGCTCCTACACTTCAATTCATTCTGGTGACCAATTAGTCATTTCTTTGTAGAAACACCCTTTGGGTGGCTGACTTACATGTAATGAATCAAAATGATTCAGAAAGTGCTAATTGGATTTACTCTGGTCCTGGTTCTAATCTCTGAAATGCTAATCTCTGGGTTGTTGTGAAAATAGAATGCGATGACGTGCTTACAGAACAGCATGGTGCCAGGCAAATGGTAACAGCTCGCTATATGTTATGAGCTATTGTTTTCATTGTCTTGATTATTATTAGGTACCGCCAGAGGAAGGTATCCCAGATTTGCAGGGTAGCCCCCACAAATTATCCTTCCCCACTCTGTTAATGACAGATGAACCATTGAGGATTGACGAGTGTTCCATGTTGATAGATTTTGTCTGTCCCTTTCCAAAGTTGAAAATTAACCGGACCCACAAGCTGAAAACTGACACGAGCCTTTTTATCTCCTTGCCTTGGGTAGTGGTCATACATTTAAGCCTGTTTCTGGCCAAGGAATCCTTCAAGGCTAGTTGTACAGCTGCTCCCTGTTTAGCTGAATCAGCTATCATTTCCCAAGAAGTGCAGACAGGCCAGGTAGATGGGTGTGTAAGCAAGTGTGCTTGTGTCTGCGTGCATCTCTCGTGTGTTTACCTCAGCACTTGCCTGTTTTTTCCTTTTTCTCTTTGCCTCTCTTATTTCCATTTAGTGGGCTTGTGAGGATTATCTGTGAGTGTGTTTGTGTCCATGTGTATATGTCTACATATGTGAGACTCTTTCTGTACCTGTGGTAATCACATCAAACTCATAAAAAGGAAGGCAGCTATAAAATGGTCCCTTCTCTATTCCTCCTATAAGCAAGTGACTTGTACTGCGCCATTCTCCTTTTTTTCAAAGGCAAGTATTTACTTCTTTGCTGGTATAGGATTTTGATAATGACTCTAATATTTTCCCAGAAGTCCTTTTTAGAAGAATCTCCTGAATCTGTCCATTCTAGGGTTTCCCTCATAGCCAGAGATAAAACGCCTTGATCAAGCTTCATACTAAGTAGATGCTTATTGATTACCTCATCAACCATTACCTTTCTTCTTCCCACAGGGGTCATGATTTCCCCTTGAATAACTTAGCGTCTTGCCTTTTTCAGCTGTGCAGTTTGCGTTAGGGGTGGGCTATGATGTTTAAACCAATGCATTTCACCTCCTGGCTATAGCTATTGGTTTTGGGATGGACATCTCATCCCCAAAGAGCCACTGAGATGCAAGGAGATAAATTTTGAACCTTCTAGAGAAATTCGCTTTTTTTTTTTTTTTTTTTTTTTTTTTTTTTTGAGACAGAGTCTCGCTCTATTGCCAGGCTGGAGTGCAGTGGCATGATGCCGGCTCACTGCAACTTCCATTTTCCGATTTCAAGCAATTCTCCTGCCTCAGCCTCCCGAGTAGCTGGGACTACAGGCACGTGCCACCATGCCCGGCTAATTTTTTGTACTTTTTAGTAGAAACAGGGTTTCACCATGTTGACCAGGATGGTCTCGATCTCTAGACCTCGTGATCACCCACCTCGGCCTCCCAAAGTGCTGGGATTACAGGTGTGAGCCACCACGCCCGTCCCAGAAATTCACTTTCATTTTGCAGAAGCCTTCGGAAGATTCTTGCTTTTTTCCCCAGGAGTGAAGTTGGATGTTCCTACAGCCATTCCGCTGCCATGAGGCAGTGTCCAGTATAGGTACTACTCTGCTGGGGAAGTACAGAAAATAGAGATGGACAGATACCAGGACTTTACTGATTTGTCGGCTCCATTAGCACAAGTCTGACCTGAAGCCCTCTCGTGGATGTTTCAGTCATGTGGATCTCTGAATTCTATTTATTGCTTTAGCCACTTTAATCTGGGGTTTTTGTTCCACCAAACAAAAGGATTCTTAACTAATATACAGTCTGAGGTCTGTCTGAATCTGATGCTCATGCTCTTCTAAACTCCCAAAAAGTTATCTAGTGCTATGTCGAACATGATCGATGGACACCTGTTTAAAAATGATACTGGACACAGTCTTTTCTAACTTTGTATTAAAAGACTCTAAGAAGACATAGAAAAATGAAAACTCATACAACCTTGAGAAGCCAGCTGATACTGAAATTGTTGTCAAAATCTGCAAGCAAATTCTACCAGTCATAAGACTGATGGAGCCGAATTGAGAACTATAAAACTATTTTGATGTCCAGAGCAAAGAAAGCCTGGTTTTTATAAACAGCTAAGGAGAATGTTTTCTTTTCGCCTCTTCCTTCCAGAGTTCAGTGACTACTTGCCACTTGCTGATCTCTGTTTTGCGGTGAGGACGTTTGTCATGACAGAGCACTGCTGAAAAAGGTTTTAAAATTATTTTGGCCTGGTGCGGTGACTCACGCCTGTAATCCTAGCACTTCGGGAGGCTGAGGCGGGTGGATCATCTGAGGTCGGGAGTTCAAGACCTGCTTGGCCAACATGATGAAACCCCGTCTTTACTGAAAAAAACTACAAAAATTAGCTGGGCATGGTGATGGGTGCCTGTAATCCCAGCTATCTGGGAGGCTGAGGCAGGAGAATTACTTGAACCCAGGAGGTGGAGGTTGCAGTGAGCTGAGATCATGCACAGCAAGCCTGGGGGACAGAGCAAGACTTTGTCTCCAAATAAAAAAAAAAGTTTGTCTCTTTTATGCCCACATTGCTCTAGAATATGCAATGGAGTGGCTTAGAGAAAAAAATCTATTTCTTTAAAACAATACTTCAAGATGTGTTCCAGCCACTTAAAAGGATAATTACAATAGAAAACTTGAGAATGCAAATATTTTGGCAATAAAATTCATGAATGTTGATACCTGTTTGCAAAGAGAAGATACGTTGGAGAAAACAAAACAAAAAAAGCAGAAGGAAAAAAACATGTTAATTCTGTGTCTTGGCATGTTGTCAATGTGTTTTATTCTAGTCTTTGATAAATAGTGTCAATGATAATAAAAGCAATTTACAAATGAAACGGTAACTATGTTCCTAATATGTTCTAGGTACAATGCTGAATATTTCATGTAAAAAATCTTATTTAAGAAGTATACATTAATGTGTGTTTTAAACTAATTTAAATGTGTTGTATCCCACTTCTAAGTCCAATAAATATGATAATAGACTAAAATGTCAAAACCCTCTAAATAAAATTCCACACTAATTACTCATGAAAATCAATCAAGTGAGGAGTAATTGGTTACTTAATATGATAAAATATTAATTTAAAATAAAAATTGACATCTTTAATAATAGAGAAATAGGCAAGACATTCCCATTAAAATTATAAAGATTCCCAAAGATAACTTCTTCCCTAATTAATTTGGAAGTTTGGGATAATGTAACAATGTAGGAAACAAAAATAAGAGATACAACTATTAATTGTTGTTTATTTGCAGATTATATTAATTGACACCCAGGAAACGGAAGATAACAAAATAATATTTTAAATAAGGAATTCAGCAGAGTGGATAGATGAATCTATAAAGCAAAACCTTTAGTGTATTACCAAATAATTAATTATAAGTCATAGGAGAAAAACGATTCATCCGTAGCTGCCACACAGACACTTAGAAGTAATCAGAATGGAAAAATTATGTAATTTATATTGATAAATATATACAATTTGACTGAGGAGTATATCTTAAAAAATACCTCTTTTTAAAATGAGGGGACTAGATATTGCCAAGATGTCAATTATTTAAAAATTTATGTATAAGTTCACAACATTTCAACCAAAATCCTACTGGGACATTTAAGGATCTTGCAAAAACAGTTCTAAAGTCCACCTGAAAGAAGTGCTGGGCGAGATAAAGGATATTTTGGGAAAAAGAAATGATTCAATGACATTTTAATAACATAGGTAATTGCCCAGCCAAATTAGAAAATGTTTTATAAAACTGAAACAACGAGAGTAATGTGGTGTTGGCACAAGAAATAATCGATGAAAGAATGAAATACTATGGACTAAAACCCGAACATATGTATCATATGAGACTAAGACAAAGAAGGCACCATGGGCCAATGGGAATAGGTAAACTTAAGAAGTCATGTTAGAAAAGTTGGTTGTTTAGGAGGAAAGAAGCAATCAGTGTGTATCTTCACTATTATATTAAGTTCCCAAACACATTTCAAATGAATTAAACAGATGAATATTTTTAAATCGGCAAGAACCAAAAAAGCTAGAATAAATGAAGATAAATCTATATCTCAGTTTGAGATAGGATTTTTCCAAGCATAAAACTCAGAAAAAAAATCACCAAGAAAAATACTCATGGATTCAATTTAAAAAATAGAACTGTGTACAACAAAGCACAATGAGCAAAGTTAGGGGGCAAGAGGCAATGGGGGAGGGAGAGGCTTTAAATAAATATCGCAAACATTAATAGTTTTATGATGTAGAAAAATCTTTAAAAATCTGAAAGAAAAATGTGCGAAGGACATAAAAAGTTAATTTCCAAAGCAAGAAATACAAATGGCCCATAAGCCGTATGAACAAAATGTTCATCTTTCATAGGAGTGAAATAAATGGAAATTGGAAAAATAACATTTTACCTATCAAATTGTCCAATTAAAACGTCATAAGGCATAGTCCTAGCTAGGGTGTGATGAGTGGACACTCTCATTACTGCTGTTGGTATAAATTGACTTTAGTATCTCCAGTTATTCCTGTATAAAATGGGGATAAGCTGATTAGGTCAGATGAGCTAATAAATGTAAATACTTTAAATAGTGTCAGTGCAAGTTATTGATGTTGATGATGGTGGCTGTGGAGTGAAGAAAGATTTCAGAGACCTGAAGTGCAAACTGTTTTAAGTATGTGAACTGGTCCCACAGATTGGTGCAGGACCAGGACGAATTGTGTGTATGGAAGAAATGAGAGATGCCATCCCTGTTTGCCTCCTGGATTTATGGATTTAGAAACAGAAGCTGTGTTACAAATGCTCAAGGAGGAAGGATTTATTGGGCTTTCTCTATGATGGATGACAATACATTGAGGCTGAATCCTAAGACAGCCTGTGACCAGATCAGGCTGCCGTTTGACAATTGACCTCTTCCAAGGACTCCTGCCCCCAAATCAAGAGACCCGTGCTTCCATAACTCCTTATCTTGTTCTTCTTTTTTTCAACGACTAACTTGGTTTATCTAGAAACCGTCCCAGAAACACATTGACGAAGAAGACAGCACTATTTGCAGATTGGTTTCTGCAGGATCAGTTGAGCCTGCTAGCTTAGGATTTTGTTGAATCCAAGTAAAAGACCCGGTTTTTCCTTCCAATTTGTTTGTATTGAATGCTATATATCCTAATACCATTTAAGAAGATACAAAAGTGGCCACCATTTTGATTGGAAACCTTAATACACTCTAAGGTGCTGTGCTGTCAATATCTTGCCAAGAGAAGCATAGACTTTAAACATTATCCAATGTTTTGGGTTTCAAAATGAGCTGGCATTCAATACCCAGTTTTGGTTAATCTCTGTCAAGCTAATGATTCATGATCTCTGAGGGGGTCAAAGTGCTCTAGTTGCTTGTGCACAGCTAGAAATTAACCTGAAATCCCAGACTTGGACCATGGGCAGACCAACCAAGAAAGCAGCACCTCAAAATAAAAATGCTTTCCAGACGTAGCAAAAGACAAGCACCTGCAAAGATGCTCAGGGAAACAAGGCCAGTGTGCACGCTGCATTGTTCTCATTCGCATATTGGCACTTTAGAGTAACAGGATGTCAGGTGAAGATTGGAGTTCAAGTTTTGAAATCTGGAAGGAACTATCAATTTGGGGGTGATAATCAGATTTTATTTTTAGAAGGAGTTTGAAATTTGCTTTATAGACAATCCTTTTATTTCTTTTGGAAGTACCATTTTGGAGGCCCCAACTAGCTGTGCAGATGCCAGGCAAATACCTCCCAGCGGTCTGGGAGAATCTCTAAGTATAGTAAAGTAACCATAATGCAGATGCTTCAGACTGAGATGTTAAATCTACTTCTAGCAATATGAAATGGTTGTAGTGGCAGAACTGAGCCATCTTAGATTTTTTTTTCCTGGATCTGAATATAGACTGCTGTATGCCTGGATTCTGTCTTGGGCAGCGTGTGCAGGTGCATGATCTTGTTTAATCCCTTTATGCAGTTCATGATTGGCCGAAATCCCAATGAAATAATTGTGGCAGGGAGGACCTTACTGACATATGTTAAAGGACTGATGGATGGAGTTTGACCCAGCACAGCTCCAATTTCCTTGCCTGTTCCCTAAATGGGATCTTTTTAAAAGCAGAATTTGGCTTGTGTCCTGTTGGTTAACCCATTAGCTGGTCTAATAGTCTTCTTACTAGTTCCCTGCCTTCAATCTTACAACTCCCTCTTCTAGTCTGTTCTCCACCGCAGTTAAAATGATCTTTAGTAATGTTAAGATCACGATTCCCCTGGTGAAAATTCTCTCAAGGGTTCTCATTACATTTGGAATGAAATCCAAACTTGTCCTCCTCACAACCTACAAAGCCCACAATCATCTGATCTCCTGCCCCCATTTCCAGATCCAGAGCTTTCTTCTCTCACTTGGCTCCAAAGACACTGTTCCATCAGCTCCTAGAACGCACCTTGTTCCTTTTCACAAGATGTACGTGCACCTGTCACTCCTTCTGCCTGGACCCTTCTTTCCTTCCAACTCTCCTGACTCTTTGTTCGCATAATTGACTCTTTATCATTGTTAAAGTCTTAGCAAAAATGTCTCCCCAGACACTCCATCCTCATGACTGCGTGTAAAGAAGAACCTCCCATCTTCCAGTCATTATTCTTTAGCCTGGTTTCTGTTTCCTTTCCGCATATAAACAGGCATAGTTTGTACTCAGTAATTTGTTTGTTTTGTCGCTTTACTGGGAGGCTGTGTCTCCCCACTCGACTGTAAGCTCCATCAGGACAGAAACCAAATTCTGTCTTGTTGCTCCTTCTGCCTCAGGTTCCTAGCACATGAAAAAGGGCTCAATAATTGTGTGTTGAGGGAAGAGGGACTTAGTGACCTGTTCCAGCCCTGGGGCAGAGCCCAGTCTTTTGTTGGTGGAGCAGGGGCTATGAGACCTGAAAGTAACATATGTTTTCTTTGTTAAATTTTGGCAGGGAAAGGTAAACCCTGAACTGAGAAATGAAGTGGATCTTGAAATGGAAGAGGGAAGGAGACCTCTTCTCTCTGGGGTTGAGGGAGGTAGACCTTGGCATGAAGGTGAAGATGTGCTTTGGACATTCTCGTTGAGAAGCAGGCTAAGGGGAGCTTTCACTGCAAATACCTACAGCCCGAAGACAGTCAGGGAATTGGTTCCTTGAAAGGTTCTGAGTTTGGATGAGGACCTGTGGACTCAAGATTAGTGGTTGTTTATTATTCCCTAAGCCTGTGGCAAATTTGAACCAGGAAGTTTGTTGCAGCATTGCTTATAATAGGAACAGACAGACTCACACACAGAGACTTAAATACTCACCAATAAAGAGAAGAAAGGTTAAATCAAATATAGACCTTTTGTATTGTAGAATACTATGCATCAGTTAAGAACAATGAGGTAGTGGCTGGGCGCAGTGGCTCACATCTGTAATTCCAGCACTTTGGGAGGCCAAGGTGGGTGGATCACTTGAGTTCAGGAGTTTGAGACCAGTTTGACCAACATGGTGAAACTTGGTCTCTACTGAAAACACAAAACTTAGCTGGGCATGGTTGTGTGTGCCTGTGATCCCAGTTTCTCTGGAAGCTGAGGCTGGAGAATTGTTTGAACCTGGGAGGTGGAGGCTGCAGTGAGCCAAGATTGTGCCACTGCACTCCAGCCTGGGCAACAGAGCGAGACTCTGTCTCAAACAACAAAGAAAGAAACAAACAAACAATGGGGTAGAGTTATATTTAGATCCTACAGAGCCAGTGTGGAGTGATTTCTGAGACGTTTTACTTAAGTGACAAAGCAAGCCGTAGTACAGTACACACCTGTTATTCTAGCAATAAAACAAAACATCTTTACATATGTATAAATCTTCAGTGTGTAAATATATTGAAAATATGCCAGAAGGATTTAAATTTAGCTGTTAATGTGGTTACCTCTGGGAAAGAGTGTATTTATTGAAGAGGTGAGGGAACTTTTAAATTTTACTCAGTTTCCTTGTATTTGTAGATATATTTAATAATTGGACAAGTATATAGATACATTTTCTATACTTTTTAAAACTTCTATTTGAGGTTTGGGGTACATATGCACGTTTGTTATATAGGTAAGCTATGTGTCATGGGGCTTTGGTGTACAGATAATTTTGTCACCCAGCTAATAAGCATAGTACTCAGTAGGTACTTTTTTTGATCCCTTCTCTCCTCCCACCCTCCACCTCATGTAGACCTCAGTGTCTGCTGCTCTCTTCTCTGTGTTCATGAGTTCTGATCATTTAGCTCCCACCTGTAAGTCAGAACATGTGGTATTTGGTTTTCTGTTCCTGCATTAGTTTGCTAAGGATAGTGGCTTCCAGTTTCATTTGTGTTGCTACAAAGAATGTGATCTCATTCTCTTTTATGGCTGCATAGTATTCCATGGTGTGTATGTACCACATTTTCTTTTCTTTTCTTTTTAATTTTTATTGCATTTTAGGTTTGGGGGTACATGTGCAGAACGTGCAAGATAGTTGAATAGGTACACACATGGCAGTGTGTTTTGCTGCCTTCCTCCCCTTCACCCACACTTGGCATTTCTCCCCAGGCTATCCCTCCCCAGCTCCCCCCACGCTGTCCTTCCCCCATTCCCCCCAATAGACCCCAGTGTGTAGTAGACCCCCTCCCTGTGTCCATGTGTTCTCATTTTTCTCACCCGTCTATTGTACCACATTTTCTTTATCCAGTCTGCCATCGATGGGCATTCAGATTGATTCCATGCCTTTGCTATTGCAAGTATGACTGACTTTTGTAATTTCATGCTGATGGGACCAATGAGATGTATACAGGTTCCACTACTTTTACCCTCATCCCCTGCATCGGAATAACCCAGGAGCAGAGGGTGATGGGGGTACTGGACCTTGCAGATTCTGAGTCTACACCTGACCATATGAATCTGTCTTTAGAGGAGGACTTTGCGAATTTGCAGGACCGACTATTTCATGTGTAGCATCACTGCCCTATCTGGTCTTCAAATGAGGCTTTGAGAAACATTGCAGGAAGGAAAACTCAGGCAGTCTGACCATTGTACCCTTGTCCTTCCTTGCTTGTAACTGAGTCCAAGCCTGGGGGCATGTTTGTGTATGGAAAGTGGTCTTACCTAATTAGTAGACTCTTGAATGAAACAGAGAAACCATTATGTAGATACACAGCCCTTCAAAGTTGTCTTGGTTTGAAAGGAATGGGATTCTGTCTGAGCACTTCCTTATTTATTAGGATCATTAATATTATCATTAAGCATCATTTGAAGAAATGGGTCATGATGCAAATATAAATGATGATGCAAGAACAAATGGGTCCAACCCAATGTCCTTTTGTCCTATTCATCTAGGGCACCTACATCTTCACATACACGTATTAAATCCACTTATTGTGCATGAGTCAGAGAATAGTGAAAATTGCAGTGGTGCACTCTCTTAGGGATGTAAATCCTATGAGTTATTCCGATGCCCTGAGGGTTAGGTGAAACTTCCACTCTGCCCTGAACAATCTCCTACATCAGGGTTTCTCAAAGTGTATTCTGCAGAAAGCTTTCGTTGGAGTCACTTGAGAGAACTTGGCTAAAAATGCATATCTCTTTTCTGACCTAGTCAATCAGAACCTTGAAGAACGGGCCTCAGGAGTTTGCATGTAATAAGATTTCTGGTCTGGGGAGAAATGCCAAATGTGGGTTAAGGGGAGGAAGGTAGCAAAACACACTGTCATGTGTGTACCTATTCAACTATCTTGCACGTTCTGCACATGTACCCCAAAACCTAAAATGCAATAAAAAATTTTTTAAAAAATAAGATTTCTGGTTTATTCTAGTGCACACTGCACTCCATTCTATAGAACTGTCCTATACACTTTCCAGTATGGTACCCACTGGCCACATGTGGCTTTTGAGTGTTTGTAATGTGGTTGGTGACACATACTGAAAGAATATTTTGGTCCTATTGAGTTAAGCAAATTTAAAAATTTACATCACCTGTCTCTTTTTACTTGTTTAATATGGCTAGTAGAAAATTTTAAATGACATTTTTGGCTCACATTATGTTTTTAGTAAACAGAACTGTTATAGAGTATTGGTATCTTGTGAACCCTCTGAGTATTACTGGATGGATGTTCTGAAAAGTTCTGAGAAATGGAGTGGTGGGTGAATGAGAGGAGTCACTTTTAGAACTCAGGGAAGGAAAGAAGTTTGGCTCATTTCCTGCAACTAAAACCCAAATTCAGTTGGGGATGGCAGTTTGAGGTTTCCGCATTCTGGGATGGCTTGGATGATGTTTAAGAGCCTGGGCTTTCCACTGAACAGGTCAGGTTCAAATACTGATATGGTTTTGACCAAGGTACCTCCCTTTTCTGCACTTAGGGCTCTCGTCCTTGAAATAAATGATTCAGGGAACCAGATGTGTTCAAAGAGCCTCTGCCTCTTACATGGTCACACAGTATCTATGGGCAGAAAATTAAACTGAGGAAAAAGAATAAATTCATTGGTTAAAGCTCTGCATTTTCATCTTGTTCGAATCCACTGGCCGCCTGCAATTGACTAAAGCTCAGCTGCTGTAACTAACACAAACTCAGTTGTGAATAGAGTCCCAAGTTACTGAATTTCATTGACCATGAATGGCTCCACAGTGGTTTGGTCTGTTGGGTTCAGTAGAGGAGCTGAGTTCAAATGAATGGCTGCCTACAAATTTGATTTAAGAGCTGATGATCACTGACTAGTGAGATTATTGCCATCTTTCCTACTTTTCTCCATCTTCCACATTTTCGGTAGTAGACAAACATGGAAAGAGAGGGTGTTCCTTCCTCTTCATTGTTACAGCTGGTGGATGGGATCTTCAGCATCACAGCCCAGTGATGTTATTCTATGACAGATGATCAGCAATATTGAGAGAGAAACTGGTCTTCATGTTTACTTTATTCTGGTGTGGGCATATGGAATTTGCTGGACTCAGACTGAGGAACAAATGCATCTTCCAGGACAGAGAAGCAAGGGTGGTGAGGAAGGGGCTTTTAAGGACTCACGGAAAGTGTGTTTTTCTTGCTATGGCTTCCAAAATAAAACCATTTTCCACACCAAAGCACAGGTAGGAAAAAAGCACTAACCAGGAGAAATAGCAGAGACATATAAGAGGAAGAGAGGAGATGAGAACACAGGGCTTTCTGGTTCCATTAGAGGTGGCTGCTTAAGACTAGAAGGAGACCCAA
The DNA here is from genome assembly GCA_031835075.1 of Saguinus oedipus. NCBI lineage: Eukaryota > Metazoa > Chordata > Mammalia > Primates > Cebidae > Saguinus > Saguinus oedipus. The sequence continues at coordinate 7,735,866 of CM063179.1, forward strand.
GGGAGAAGGGAAGGCAGACTTTGCACCACCGTCTGGATTCTGGGTGCGCTTGTGATTGCCTCAGGATGAGACCTGGTTCTTTTCGGCTGCATGTTTCTACACTTGCTTTTGGATAACATAGGTACAGTGTGACTGCATTGTATATATGCTGTCTTGCACAATGAAATAAATTGTTATACAAATAATAATCCTGCTCCACCTACTTGACAGGATTGTTGATGAACCGAAATGAGATAATTTGCATGCCGGTGTTTGTACAATGCAAATGGAAGTAACCATTAGAAATGCATTCCTGCCTGGGTCTGTCCTATTTCTGTCAAGCAGCTTAACTCAGAGCGGCAGAACATGTCTTGTCTTGGCAGAGGTGGGACCACGGTTAGTGTTTTCTGGTGTTAACGGGGCTATTCTCACTATTGGCTGTTGACCTGGGGGTCAGCCCTTAGTCACTCCAAGTACTGCTGCCGTGGGGAGATGGAAACTCACTTCTTGGCGAAGCTTTGCAAAATCTCCCCAAGCCAAACAGACCCTTCCTGCCATAGGTCTGAGCTGTGACCTGAGGGTAGAAGTGGGTGTGGGGTCTCTGATGACCATCTGCTTTACAGGCAGAAGGGTGAACAGATGCCTGATTAAGGAGATGGGGTTGGAGGCGAATCACCGGAGGCAAGGTTTGTCTAAGTACCCTCTGGGATGCAGACAAGGTTTGTCTAAATGCGCTCTGGGAAGCAGATCTTTATTCCAACACCAGCCTTTCTTCTGCGGCTTTCACATAAGATTCCAATGCATCTGAATTTAGTACATTTCAAGAGGTTTTTTTCCCCCAATAGCAACCACATGAAAGAATGGATTGACCTTTAATTTATAATCCTCATGTCACAGAGTTTAGCAGAGCTTAACCTATGTCGGTCGTGGTTCAAAACTGTCTGCCTTGCTTTGGAAAATGCAGGTCACGCTTTCAGTGTTAGCTACAATAAATAAATAAATAAATAAATAAAGGAACCAAGTGGGATAATAGATTTCTGCTACAAAAGGCAGAAGAGGAGCAGACAGAGAAGGGAGAAACATCCAGAAGAAAGAAGGAAATTAAGATGTGGATGAAGTTCTGAAAAATGAGAATTAAGCTCATCTGGTAAAGAAAAGTGTTTGTGACTCTTATAATGGTGAGGGCAGCAAAGCATAGACAAAGTGCTGGCTTGGACTATGGACAGAGGTGAAAAGGCTGATGAAAGAGGCTGGAGGCCTCATAAAGAAGAGAGACAGTAAAATATTTGTATTCAGCATTAAATAAATGCTTTTTATTCTTTTCTTTCTTTTTTTGAATTATGTGTCCTTGGCGTGATGTACAATTCAGATATGTGCTTTGGGTGAAGGCCTTGTTCCCCTGGCTGCTGCAATAGTCCTCCAAGGTGACCCGCAACTGAAAAGAAAACCTGTCTTGGCTGGGCATGATAGCTCATGCCTGTAATGCCAGCACTGTGGGAGGCCAGGTAGGAGAATCTCTTGAGGCTAGGAGTGCAAGACCAGCCTGGGTGACATAGTAAGACCCAATCCCCCTGAAAAAAAAAAACCCAGAAAAACTAAAAACCTGCCTCACCCAAAGTGGCACTCCTCCTTGGAGCACCCTATCCAGTGACAGACCACTGCAAGTGTATTAGGGCCTGGTAGCCTTCCCCAGCTTGGGATGAACCCGATGAGCTTCTCAGCTCCAGAGTAGAGTTGCCTGAGTCTTTGTTGGACCTGCATCATAGCATCAAGTTTCTCTCTGCCCCAGTTTTGCCTTCTTCTGCATCCTTCAGCAGACTTCCCCCTACTCCGCTCCTACTGAGGACCCTCTGATAAACATACTGTCCACTAATCCCCATCTCAGACTCTGATACCCAGGACCTCACCTGTGACAAGGCACTATTTGATATCTAGTTTCTAAATGCATTAAAAAAGTGATGATTCCGGAAACCATCATTCTCAGCAAACTGACACAAGAACAGAAAATCAAACACCGCATATTCTCACTCACAGGCATGTAGGTCTTGAACCATGAGAACATGTGGACACAGGGAGGGGAGCATCACACTCTGGGGTCTGTTGGTGGAGGGACAGTAGGGGGTGGGGAGGGTGGGGAGGGATAACGTGGGAGAGAAATGCCAGATATAGGTGATGGGGGGATGGAGGCAGCAAACCATCTTGCCATGCATGTACCTATGCAACAATCTTGCATGATCTGTACATGTACCCCAGAACCTAAAGTACAATAAAAAAAAAAGAATTAAATCTTTGGAAAACTCCAAAAAAATGATAATTAAGATGCTAAGATTTTGGTGAATGCATCCCCACCAGATGCATCTAGATGGAGATAGTAAGTGGGCACAATGAGTGGCATGAAGACATTGCTCCACGTGAATAGTCTGCTCATGTGATGTACCTTATTTCTGTCCTGCCTTTGTTACACTCCAAATCCTGTGGCTTGAGGATCAATGGCTAGAAAAGTGGTCCCCCAAAGATGTCCACATCTGAGTCCCTGGAGCCTGTGATTATATTATTCTACATGACAAAGGGGGATTAAAGTTGGAGATGAAATTAAGGTTGCTAATCCGCTGCACTGAACATAGATTATCCTGGATTACCTGGTGGGGAGGCCTAACGGAATCACCAGGGTCCTTGGAGTTGGAATAGAGGCTGAAGAAGAGGGTCAGAGAAAGAGATGTATGGTTGCAAGCAGGGTGAAAGAGATGCCACACTGATGGCTTTGAAGATGGAGGGAGGGGGCTGCTAGGCAAGGAATGTGGGTGGCTTCTAGAAACCAGAAAAGGCAAGGAATCAAATTCCTTTCAAGAGCCTACAGAAGGCACATGAACTAGCTGATGTTTTGACTCTAGCTAAGCAATGGCTTCAGCCTACAGAAATCTATGACAACACATTTGTTTTCTTCCAAGCTATTAAATTTGTGGTAGTTTATTACAACAGCATCAGAAAACTAACATAAGTGATATGCTACTTTTTGGAAAGCTATAGGACAATATGCATCAAAAATCATAGAAATATTCCTAACTTTTTCTCTCCATATTAGTTCTTGCACGGCTCTAAAGAAATACCTGGCTGGGTATGGTGGCTCACATCAGCACTATGGGAGGCCAAGGCAGGTGGATCACTTGAGGTCAAGACCAGCCTGACTAACATGATGAAATCCCATCTCTACTAAAAATACAAAAAAAAACCCACAACAAACAAACAAAAACTTAGCCAGGCATGACTGGCATACACCTGTAATCCCAGCTCTTTGGGAGGCTGAGGCAGGAAAATCACTTGAACCTGGGAGGTGGAGGTTGCAGTGAGCTGAGATCACACCACTGTACTCCAGCTTGGGCAACAAGAGCAAAACGAGAGAGAGAGAGAGAGAGAATGAAATACCTGAGACTGGGTAATTTGTAAAGAAAAGAAGTTTAATTGGCTCATGGTTCCATAGACTCTACAGGAAGCATAGTGGCTTCTGCTTTTGGGGAGGCCTCAAGAAACCTTCAATTAAGGCAGAAGGCGAAGAGGGAGGCAGGACTTCACATGGCTGGAGCAGAAGGGGTGGGTGAGGAAGTACTGCACACTTTTAAACAACCAGCTCTCACAATAGTTCGCTCATTACATGAAGCAGCACTGAAGGACAGTGCTAAACTGTGTATGAGAAGTCAACCCCATGATCCAACCACCTTCCACCAAGCCCCTTCTCTAACATTGAGGATTACAATTTTTTTTTTTTTTTTTTTTTTTTGAGACAGAGTCTTGCTCGGTTACCCAGGCTGGAGTGCCATGGCATGATCTCAGCTCACTGCAACCTCTGTCTCCTGGGATCAAGTGATTCTCCTGCCTCAGCCTCCCGAGTAGCTGGGATTACAGGCACCCACGACAACGCCTGGCTAATTTTTGTATTTTTAGTGGAGACGAGGTTTCATCGTGTTGGACAGGCTGGTCTTGAACTCCTGACCTCAAGTGATCTGCCTGCCTCATCCTCCCAAAGTACTGGGATTGCAGACATGAGCCACTGTGCCCCACCTGAGGATTAAAATTTGACATGATATTTGGTCAGGGACACAGACCCAAACCATATCACTCCCAAAGTAAGTACCCAAGTAAGGGCTACCTCTGAAATTTATCATAAAAAGTTAAATGTAAAAAAACACACATACTTTATATTAATCTATTTTAGCATTATTTAAATACTGTCTCTGGATAGATTATTATGTAGCCAGTTTTTGTTAATAATGAAAGCCAAATTGAATCTGAAGTCCTAAAGCATTTCAGAACGAACAGGGTAAAATGGATCAAATGATTGAGGTGGAGTACATTCTCCAGGATTTCTCCAGTTAAACCATGAATACCCTACAAGAGTCTCGAGGAGATCCTGAAAAATATTACAGCGACCTGAAAATGCAAACTTGTCCCCTAGGACTTTAAAGACTCTCTGGCTCATCCTGAAGCATTTTCATCAACTTTCTCTCTTGAGGTTTCTTTCACTAGGCTTGACTCCTTCTGAAACAGATCCTTCTATTTTAAAATGCAGGGTCTCTTTTGACCTTAGATCAACATGAATCATAACTGAAATGATGCATAATTAACTACTTTGCATGCCAATATCAATCAATATGAAATATTGATGGCTTAAATACTGCAGATCCAATGTTTCTATTGATGTATAGGTGTGTGTAGATGAGAGTGTGTGTATTCGTGTATTGATAGAACCCAAGCCCCTTTCGGCCGGAACCGCCATCTTCCAGTAATTCGCCAAAATGATGAACACAAAGGGAAAGAGGAGAGGCACTCGATACATGTTCTCTGGACCTTTTAGAAAACATGGAGTTGTTCCTTTGGCCACGTATATGCGAATCTATAAGAAAGGTGATATTGTAGACATCAAGGGAATGGGTACTGTTCAAAAAGGAATGCCCCACAAATGTTACCATGGCAAAACTGGAAGAGTCTACAATGTTACCCAGCATGCTGTTGGCGTTGTTGTAAACAAACAAGTTAAGGGCAAGATTCTTGCCAAGAGAATTAATGTGCGTATTGAGCACATCAAGCACTCTACGAGCCGAGATAGCTCTAAAACGTGTGAAGGAAAATGATCAGAAAAAGAAGGAAGCCAAAGAGAAAGGTACCTGGGTCCAACTGAAGCGACAGCCTGCTCCACCCAGAGAAGCACACTTTGTGAGAACCAATGGGAAGGAGTCTGAGCTGCTGGAACCTATTCCCTATGAATTCATGGCATAATAGGTGTTAAAAAAAATAAAAGACCTCTAGACTGTAAAAAAAAAAAAAAACCCAAGCCATTGCATCTTTTCCCTGAGTTCTTTATCCAACATTTGAGAAAGCCAACTACACTTTCACAAAGTGAAAATTTCTTCCAAAATTTATCCTTAAGCCATAGGATTTGGGGTGTAAGAAATAGGGGTACATTAAATGAAGAGGCTATTCATATGAGAGTCGTGTCCTAATGCCTGTTTATAGTTCTGTAACCCAAGTGCCTGATGGGATGCCAAGTACTTCCCCTTTTAAATTTCATCTAGCAAATGTCTACTTTGGGATCCTGTCTCTCCTACCCTGGCATCTTCACTGATCACACTAAAATGTGAAAACCATTACCCTACTGGTCAAATTGTAGATTCTGTTTGGATCCACCAGAGATTTGGACTCAATGGGCCAGAGGCTGGGTGTTGGAATATGAAGTTTTATTAGGCATACCAGGAGACTCTGATTTAGGCCGTGTGTGGACTACACTTTATGAAATTCTGCCCTGCTGGAATCCCGAAACAATTTCGGGTGTTCCTTTGTGAAAACAACTGATGAATTGACCTCCACCGTCAATGGGAAATCAGAGGCCTGCCCTTCGCTCCCCCTCCAGGAAGTTGTAGGAGTTAATCCATTTCATAAATAAAGTCTCAGTTGCAAGTCAAATATTTATTTCCTATGTGGAATGGGAGGGAGCACCTTTTCCATCAAGCCTCATCATGACACCATTGGAATGGTGCTGAAGAAAAGTTATTGCACTCAGGGAGATTTTTATGATGTGATTTTGACTAACAAAGGAAAGAGGAAAAATCCAATTAAATTCCAGGAAGGAATGACTGAGGGTGATCGTAATAGAGCAATCTTCTTCCAAGCAGGTTCCTTTGCCAGGACAGAGACCTGGGGGCACAGTTAACTACTCTGCAGACAGTGGGGGCTGGGGGGTGGGTGGTGGTGAGAGGATAGTGTTCAGGAGAAGCCAGTGACTGCACAGGGAAAGATATCAGAAAGGGCTACCGTGGTTCAAAGAATGCCTGTGAGTCAGAAACTTAATTCAAAAAATTATTTTAGGCCGGGCACGGTGGATCTTGCCTGTAATCTCAGTACTTTGGGAGGCCATGGTGGGTGGAGCATGAGGTAAAGAGCTTAAGACCATCCTGGCCAACATGGTGAAACCCCATCTCTGCTAAAAATACAAAAATTGGCTAGGCACCTGTAATCCCAGCTACTTGGGAGGCTGAGGCAGGAGAATCGTTTGAACCCAGGAGGCAGAAGTTGTTGTGAGCCAAGATTGTACCACTGCACTCCAGACTGGTGACAGGATGAGATTCAGTCTCAGAAAGAAAAAAAAATTACTTTAAGGCCCAGCACAATGGCTCATGCCTGTAATCCTAGCACTTTGGGAGGCCAAGGCGGGAGGATCACCAGAGGTCAGGAGTTTGAGACCAGCCTGGCCAACAGGGCAACGTGGTCTCAAACTGCATTTTCAGCTTGGAAAGACAAGAGCTAAGAACAGAGCATACTGAACTATTTAAACTCAATGTAGCAAGAGAATAGGCAGTTCCCAGGCAATTACATAGAAGTTTCTGTGGGTAAGGGTGAAATTTCTGACTTCTTTTTATTTATTTTTTTAAGTGGATAAATAATACTTGTACATGTTCATGGGGTACATAGTGATGCTGTGATACATATAATACATAATGATCATATCAGGGTAATTAGCATGTTCATCATCTCAAACATGTATCATTTCTTTGTGTGGGGAATAGTCAATATCTTCCTATTTGAAACTGTGTATTATTGTTAATTATTAGGTTGGTGCAAAAGTCAGTGCAGTTTTGCCATTACTTTCAATGGCAAAAACCATAATCTCTTCACTATAGCACACCAGAACTTATTCCTCCCATCTAGCTATAATTTTGTATCCTTAAACAAATCGCTTCCTACCCTTCTCTTCTCCCGATCCTATCCTTCTCTCACCATTCCCAGACTCTAGTATCCTCTGTTCTATTTTTTACTTCTGCAAGATCAACTTTCTTCAGCTTCCACATGTGAGTAAGAACATGCCATGTTCAACTCTCTGTGCCTGGATCATTTCACTTAATATAATGTCTTCTAGTTCCATTTGTGTTGCCACCAGTGGCAAAAGTTCATTCTTTTTTTTTTTAATAGCTGGAGAGTATAGCATTGTTTACTCCACTTTCTTCATTCATCCATTAACAGACACTTAGGTTGATTCCATATCTTGGCTATTGTGAAGAGTGTGGCAGCGTACATGGGAGTGTAGATATCTGTTAGATATAATAATTTTCTTTTCTTTGAATAAATTCTCAGTGGTGGGATTGCTGAATCTGACCTCTTTTTTAAAAAAATGTTTTATGTCTCCCATGGACTCTCCTCTCTATGCTCTACCATTTAAAAATTTTTTCCATAAGTTATTGGTGGTACAGGTGGTATTTGGTTACCTAAGTTCCTTTGTGTTGATTGGTGAGATTTCGGTGCCCCCATCACCTGAGCAGTGTGCTCTGCACCATATTTGTTGTCTTTTATCCCTTGCCTCCCTCTCACTCTTCCCCCAGTGTCCCAAAAGTCCACTGTATCATTCTTATGCCTTTGCATCCTCATAGCTTAGCTCCTACATATCAATGAGAGCATACGATGTTCGGTTTTCCATTCCTGAGTTACTTTGCTTAGAATAATAGCCTCCAATCTCATCCAGGTCATTGTAAATGCCATTAATTCATTCCTTTTTATGACTGCGTAATATTCCATCATGTAACTATACCACAGTTTCTTTATCCACTCGTTGATTGATGGGCATTTGGGTTGGTTTGATGACTTTGCAGTTGTGAACTAACTTCTTAAGGAGAGTAAAGGATAAAGAGTATAATGATGGAGATGATGAAGATTAAGACCAGGTGACAATTTATACCTGTAATAGGTGTACTTGGCAATGAATGGAGAGTTACTTGGGAGTTCTGGATCTCCTAATACACAAGGGCTCTGTGTTTGCGCCATGAGAAGAAAGAGGCCCTGGGGATAATACACTGTAGGTAGAAGGGCATTATTGGGGTGCATACCTTGGAGGTTTCACTGGGGCTGAGTGTTGGCTCTGGTAGATTCTAGGCAGAAACCTGTGGTACCAGGTAAAAATGGGTGCTTCCAGTGAGAAGAATAGGAGGCAAGAGGCTACAGAGCCTGTGGTGGGTGAGCCTTTGAGGCTTTGGAAAGGAAAAGACTTTGGCATGCCATATTTGCTTCCTAGGAAAAGAGTTTGGGAAACTGCTATGTGACTGCTGATGGTTCTGCAGCCCCAGAGGATGAGGAAAACCTCAGGCTTGGTGGAAGATGCTTTTGAATGTCCAGGCCAGGGGTCAACCCACATAACAGCTAGTATCTCTTTACTGCCTTAAAGTTGATGTCCTTTATGCCATTTATTTTTGCATTTATAATAAAAGCACTTTTTAAATCAAAGTAGTAGTGGCACATTGCAAAAATCCAAATTATACAAAAGACTTACAACGAAAGGAGATGGTCTCTTCCCCAACACTTTCCATCGCCGAATCTTTATTCTCACAGCCTTTGGCTGTTTCCCCTGGGTCTGAAGCAGCATTTGACATTCAGAGATGCCATCTGGAAGGGCACTGATTGTATGGGAACACTGGGACCCACAAGGGACTCATGGAATGTGGGATGCTTTCTCTGATGGGGCACAGAGAATGGGTTGTGGCAGAGAGCAAGAACTCCCACTTAATCTGAATTTCTGGTTTCTGGGCTTAATACAATTTTGTGATGGTAATGACATACCCAATAATAAGAGTAATAAATATAACAATAGAACAATGAGCATTGAATGGACACTTAGGATGAATTAAGAAAACTGTACAGAGATGAATCTTCTTGATCTCCAAGGACTGCTAGAAGCGGTTATCACATTTTTAAAAACTTTAATAGCTTTTGCGGCACAAGTGGTTATTGGTTACATGGATGAATTGTATAGTGGTGAAGTCTGAGATTTTACTGCACCCATCACCCGAGTAGTCTCCATTATACCCAATATGTAGTTTTTAATCTGTCACCCTCCTTCCACCCTCCCCACTTCTGTGTCTCCAGTGTCCATCATACCACTCTGTATGCCTCTGTGTACTCATGGCTTAGCTTCCACTTTTAAGTGAGAACATGCACTATTTAATTTTCCATTCCTGAGTTCCTTCACTTAGAGTAATGGTGTCCGGCTCCATCCAAGTTGCTGCAAAATACATTATTTTATTCTTTTTTATGATTGAGTAGTATTTCATGGTGTATGTATACCATATTTTCTTTATCTGCTCAACGATCTTTACGCACTTAGGTAGGTTTCATATCTTTGCAATTGTGAATTGTGCTGCAATAAACATATGTGTGCGGAAGTCTTTTTGATGAAATAACGGCTTTTCCTTTGGGTATATCCAGTAGTGGGATTGCTAGATCAAATGGCTCTGTACTGTTTTTCATAGAGGTTGTATTAATTTACATTCCCACCAGCAGTATATAAGCACTCTCTTTTCACCATATCCACACCAATATCTAGTTTCTTTCTTTCTTTTTTTTTTTTTGAGATGGAGTCTTGCTCTCTCGCCCAAGCTAGAGTGCAGTGGCGCAATTCAGGTTCACTGTAACCTCTGCCTCCTGAGTTAAAGCAATTCTCCTGCCTCAGCCTCCTGAATAGCTGGAACTACAGGCATATGCTACCACACCCAGCTAATTTTTGTATTATTAGTAGAGACAAGGTTTTTCCATGTTGGCCAGGCTGGTCTTGAACTCCTGACAGCAGGTGATCTGCCCACCTCGGCCTCTCAAAGTGCTGAGATTACAGGTGTGAGCCACCGCTGACATCTGTTTTTCTTTAACATTTTAATAATGACCATTCTTGCAGGGCGAAGGTGATATTTCATTGTGGTTTTAATTTTCATTTCCGTGTGCTATCACATTTTTCATATGAGGAAAATGAGGCACAGAGGGACTCAATATGCACCCTCAATCATTCCGGTAGATTATGGAGGCAGGATTTGAGCCCCAGATTTTTTATTTTTAAGCCCATGCTTTCACCTTCTTTTTACCACCCTTCTATTGACAAGTGGAGAAACTACAAATCTAAGAAGTCAGGTGGTGAACCTGTGGTCAGACGATTAGGGGTGATGGAGCTGGCTCAGGAACCAAGGTGTTCGGGCTCCAGTTCCTGGTCCATTCCAGCATGCTACCTCCCTCCTAATGGACTAATTTCTGAACCACTTCTTTCGTCCCAGAAGAACTTTCGAAGAATCCACAGAAATTAAAGAATGAAGTCCAGGTTGCTGGCCCCTTCCCTGGTGTGCTTAAGTAACCTGGAGAGAAGGCCAGGTCATTTATTTTCGGGAACAGCCTAATGATCACCCAGCAAGTCTAGTTACGGATGTGGTTCATCAGGCCACCTGGATATACTAGTGCGAAAAGCTCACAGTCCGTCTCAGGCTGATGGATTGCTCAAGTTATTAATACGGAAAAGGAGGGAGATTTACTTTCGGTGGTGGAATTAAGGTGCTTCAGTGCACCCTGGACTAGTTGTTTTAAAATAACAGGGGACCGAGTTTCTCTTGGAAAAGGACTTAATTTTTATTGAAAACCTACCACCTTCAAATGGCTGGGAAGTTGAAGAACTATAAAACTGTCAAACAGACCCATTATTAAAAGCTTTATTTGACAAATCTTCCACTGCTGGGGTAACTCATGCGTTTTCCCTCCTCTCTCACAAGAAATAAAACCACTCACTTATGCAAACTGCTGACAAGGAATGGAAACAAATGGACTTCTAAATATGAACAGAGATACCCTAGCCCCTTCCTGCAACCTAATAGAAGTTGGAGCCATTCATAAATCTAGGGCTGCTTGGACAGAATCATGGTTCCACAACTTCTCATCTCACTGGATCCAGAGCTGAGGAAAATGTTCCTGTTTCTGTGTTAATGGGAGAAATTTAAGGGCATAAAGAAATGCTTTACTGACATAGTTCTTCTATATTAGTTTTCTCTTGTTGCATAACAAACGAGCACAAATGCAGAGATTTAAAACAACTCACATTTATTAGCTTACGGTTTCATGGATCAGGGTTCCAGACACATTTTAATTGGGTTTTTGGCCTAGGATCTCATGAGGCTATAATCAATGTCAGCCAGGACTGGGTTTCCATCTGGAGGCTCAAGTGGGGAAGGGTCCATTTTCTTATCTGTGTGGTTGTTGGCAGTATTAAATTCCTTTTGACTGGAGCTTAAATTTGTTGTTGTTGGCCACAGGCTGCCCTTAGCTTCTAACCCTACAGTTTCTTTCTACATGAACTTTTCCAACATGACTACTTACATCAACCAGCCAGAAAAAAGAGTCTCTAGTGAGTGTGTTAGGAAGGTGAAATCTTATATAATACATGATGTAGTCATGGAAGGGCAGCCCATCACCTTTGCCATACTCTATTGGTTAGAAGCAAGACATGGGTCTCGTCCACACTCATGGGGAGGGAATAACACAAGGGTGTGAATAGGGTAAGGTGGGGGCTCATCGGGGGTCACCTTAGAGTCTGTCACTGCATCTCTCTAACCCACTTCCATGGGTTAATCACGTCATTTCTTTTCAACTTGAGTTGCTGGAAAAGAAGGAAGGAGGGAAGGAAAGAAGGAGGAAAGGAAGGAGAAAAAAAAGAAAAAGAAAGGGAGAAAGGAAAGGATGGAGGAAAAAAGGGAAGGAAGGAGGGAAGGAAGAAGGAATAAAAAATGAAGGAGGATGGAAGGGAGGAAGGAAAGAAGGGAAAGAGGAAAGGAAGGAAGGAAGGAAAAAAGGAAAGATGAAAGGAAAGAAGGGAGGAAGGAAGGAAGGAAAGAAGGAAAGATGAAAGGAAAGGAGGGAGGAAGGAAGGAAGGGAGGAAAGAAAAAGGAAAGCAGGGAAGGGAGGAAGTAAAGGAAGGGAAGAAAAAGTCTATTTATGGGGTACTTTGGACAAAACAGTGGTCCTGTTTTAGAGTCGTTTTGAAAGAAGAAATGAAGTTCTTTTCTTGGCCAAGTCTTCTTTTGATTATATATGTAAACATATATTGTCCATTACTCTCTCTCTCTCTCTCCGTCTCTCTCTAGATAGATAGATAGATAGATAGATAGATAGATAGATAGATAGATAGATAGATAGATAGATGATAGATAGATAGACAGATAATACATAGATACATATATATACATATATATGTAAGATAGAAGTTTATATATATGTAAGATAGAAGTATCTTTTATGTATATATATGTATTACATGTATATATATATATATATATATATATATATGTACATGTATATATATATATATATATGTAAGATAGAAGTTTTAGATCACCAAGACAATCTGATAAGATTCACTAAATTCAGGGGTGCCAATGTGCACCTCAAAAATGGAATGATTATCATTATGATTTCTACATCATTTACCTGGTACAGGATCTACCAATCCATGTTTTTTGAATAATTGGTTTTCCTATTAAACATGGGCTTTCTTATCAACGATCATTTTCTGCATGCCCACTCTGCCTATGTTTGATCAGAAATTGTGATGAGAAATTAGAACATGGCAACACTCTAAATAAATGTTCAGCATGGGTGGATGTTTTCTGTTTTGGGTGAATGAGTGGGCAGATGAATTAGGAAGGAGGAAAGGAGGAAAGGTGAAGGCAGGAATTGTGGGAGAGCATTCTCACATACAATTGACATAATTCAGCGTTTCTCAACCTTGGCACTATTGAAATTTGGGACTAGAAAATTCTTCGTTGCGGGGAGCTAAATCATTCTTTTTTGGGGGTATATGTGTATATATGCATATATATGAACACATATGTATATACATATATATAAACATCCAAACATATTTATTTTATTGTGGTAAAATAACATAACATTTATGACTTTATTTTTTTTTTTTGAGATGGAGTCTTGCTCTGTTGCCTAGGCTGGAGTGCAGTGGCGTGGTCTCGGCTCACTGAAACCTCCGCCTCCCGGGTTCAAGCAATTCTCCTGCCTCAGCCTCCAAAGTAGCAGGGACTACTGGTATGCACCACCACACCCGGCTAATGTTCATATCTTTAGTAGGGATGGGGTTTCACCATGTTGGCCAGACTGGTCTCGAACTCCTGATGTGATCTGCTCACCTTGGCCTCCCAAAGTGCTGGGATTGCAAGTGTGAGACACCGTGCCTAGCCACCACTCTATTTTTAAGTATACAGTTCTGTGGCATTAAGTACATTCACAATGTTCTGTAACCATCACCACCATATGCCTCTAGAACTTTTTCATTATATCAGACTGAGACTCTGTGCCTGTTAAACACTCTCTGTTTTCCCTTTCACCAGCCCCTGGAAACCAGTATTCTACTTTTTCTCTCTCTCACTTTAGACACCGCATATAAAGGGGATTATATACTATTTGCCCTTTTGTGACTGGCTTCTCTAGCCTATTGCCTTGAAGGTTTGCTCATGTTGTAGCATGTATTAAACTTCTTTTGAAGGCCATGTGACATTCAGTTGCATGTCTATGCCACATGACGTTTACTCATTCATCTGCCATTGGACACTTGGATTTCTTCTACCTTTTGGCTGTTGTGAATATTGCTGTTTGCTGTTACGAACGTGGATGTGTGAATATCTGTTCGAGTCTCTGCTTTGTTTTATATTAGATACATACCCAGAAGTGAAATTGCTGGATTATGTGGTAATTCTATATTTAATTCTTTAAAGGAACCTCCATACTGTTTTCCAGACTGACTGCATCATTTTACACTCCCACCAGCAGTGCACAGGGGTTCCAATTTCTCCACGTTGACAACATTTGTTATTTTCTTTTTTTCTTACACATCCTGATGGGTGTGAAGTAGTATTTCATTGTGGTTTTGATTTGTGTTTCTCTATTGACTAGTGATGCTAAACATATCTTCATGTGTGTATTGATATATTTTTTGTATAATTATTTATTATTTATTTTTAGAGACAGAATCTTACTCTGTTGCCTAGGCTGAAGAGCAGTGGTGCAATCATATCTCACCACAGCCTTGAATTTCAGGGGTTAAGGGGGTCCTCCTACCTCAGCCTCCTGAGTAACTAGGACTACAGGTGCATGCTGCTTTGCCCAACTAGTTTTTTTTTTTTTTGTAGAGATGGGGTTTCTCTGTGATTTTCCCAGGTTGGTCTTGAACCCATGAGCTCAAATAACCCTCCTGCTTCCGTCTCCTAAAGTGCTGGTATTACAGGTGTAATACCACCATGCCTGGCTATATTATATTTTAATAAAATAATTTTGGGAGACTCCAAGTCTTTCTAGTGAATGGGTTGCATTTAACAATGGAATTGCAGGCAGCTCTAGGAAAGAGATGATTCCAGGCTGTGGGATCTCCCAGTTCCAGATGGCCTAAAGTCCAGAAGTGTGCACGATGCCTGTTTAATCCCCACATGAGGTCATTCCCAGTGCTCTAGGACCTGAAATTCCCTGGTAGGAGCTCTACTCATTCATCTTTGTTATCAAGTGATTTCTCGCCTACGAAGTCTGCTGAGAAAAGCACAGCCAGCTGCCATCTCTTTAATATTTAGAAATCTGCTTTAATAAATCCTCGCCCTTCCTGCATGTTGCTATCTGTATTCGTGGTCTCCAGTTTTCTGGGAATTCAGTGGGATGGTTTCTTATCTGTTAGCTTGTCAGAAACAGGCACGAGGACAATCAAACGTTCATCTATTCACATCTGGTGTTCTGCGGGGAACAGCATTTAGACCCCTACCATGTTTAACTGTATAAATGGTTTCTCTCTATCATGTAAATCAGAACTGCTTACTTGCAGAGCAAACTGCACCAGACAGAGAGCCACATAGGATGGCTGTGAGGGAGGGGCAGACTATCCCACCCTCTTTCAACAGTGGAAACTCACAAAATTCTCACCATAGTTCTTTCTTACATCTTTATACTGATTCCTAGTTGTCATTTAGCTTTTAATCATTGCATTATGTGATGCATGTGTGTGTGTGCACATGTGTGTGCATGCATGCACATGTGTGCCTCTGTGGGTCTCTGCATATCTGCATCTGGCATTCTCACCGTGCCTGTCTGGATTTGCATTTGCATGTATTTGTGTTACACGTTATCTCCGGCACATCTCCATGTGCCTCCCTGTGGGCGCAAGTTTGCATGGTCTTTTGGTGTCGGCATGACTATCTGTGTTTATTTAAGATGTCTCTCTTTGTGTCTTTGTGTCTCTCCATGCTGGCATTGGTCTGTGTATGTGTCTGTGTATGTGTTTGTGTGTGCCTATGACTGGCTTATCTGTGGGTCTGACTTGGTGTGTGGGTTTTGTGTGTGTGTGTATGTGTGTGTGTGTGTGCATGTCTTGTGAATGCTTTCCTTTCCCACATCATCCTGTCTTCTTCCGTGGATAAAGCCAGACCATCCATTTTCCAGCTTGAGAAGAATTATTGGCTTGGACTTCTGTGGCAAGAGACAGCCATCCTTGTGTTGTGTCCGAGGCGTGGCTTGCAGAGCCTCTTGAGACTATCCCCACTCTCAGCTCTGGGCAGCTGTGTGCTGCAAACATTCGAAAGGAGCAGAATTTGCTGAAACCAATGCCTCCTTTCTGTCTGCTGCGAGCAAGACTTACACATAGGCACCTCCACAACCATATTCTCCAGTCCCTGCAAAGGAAGGTGCTTAGAGCTGGTGAGACAAAAACAATCCATTCTCCTGACAGCTCTGAGTGGTTCCCTGCCCTGAAATTTTCTTGTGTCCAGGATAAGCAGCATTATTGGTTCTTTTGACCAAGTTCTTGTATTTTCTGTAACCAGCTTGCCCTCTGCTGTGTTCTGCACCCTAGCCCCTCCCCGCCAAAGTCTCCCCACTCCAAGCTCCTTAGAAGGACTCAATCCTTCTACCTTATCATGTGATTGAGAGTCAAGATGATGGTGACAGCATTAATCATTATCACCATCGTCATCAATCCACCACTTAGGTTTACGTGGCACTTTAAAAAGTACAAAGGCCTAGGGCTTTGTACAAAGGCCTCCTTCAATTCAGCAGTGAAATACATGACACAAGTAAAATAATTTCCATTTTTCCAGCAGCGGCTGTTATTGACTGAACCAGCACAACAAGTCAGGCATGATGCTAAGTCCTTTGTATGAATTAAACTAGTTAATATTCAGCACAACTCGAGGAAGTAGATATTATTATTATCTTCATTTAACAGATAGGGAAATATCGAGAGAGGTTAAGTAATTTGTCTGAGGTCACACAGCCAGTAAGTGGCAGAGTGAGGAGAAGAACACAGATAGTTTAGATGCAGGGCCCATACTCTTAGCCACCATGGAGAGGACAGATTACAATCTGGCCAAACTCCTGGAGTTGCGCGTGGTCTGCCTCCTTGACTCTCCTTGGACCAATGGTGCCGAGGATGGACTCAGAGCTTTGGACACATTTGACCAGAGAGCTAGAAATATTTCGTAAATGGCATAGGTGGTTATTGCGATGAAGTGAGAGATATGGTGTCTATAGTCAGGGAAATTGATTGGGAGTTTTGAAGGGTCTTTCAGGGAATTTAAAAAGAGAGATAATTTCAAACAAATGAAAGGACTGATGGGTGACCTCGGTAGCCTGGCTGAGTTTGGCATCCATCATTTATAGTGCTGCTAGTTTCACTAGTTGTGGGACTTTTAGCAAAACCCATCTCCTCTCTGAGGCTCTGTCTTCTGATCTGCAAAATAGAGGAGTTGGATCAGATGGCTTGTAAGTTTCACTACCAAATTCCAAGATTCATCATTTGGACAGTGAATCTGATGATACTGAAACACCACGCAGTTTAATACCTCTATGCCAACCACAGGTCTTAGAAGGAAATAGAATGTCCAAGATGCCTGCTGTGATATACACAGTCTACATCAGCATTGATGTCATGAGGCCCTGCTGCATTCCATGACTAAAGCAGAGCCCATTCTCTCCCATCTTAACAGATGCTGCATGGAATCAGAGGTCAATGGATTTCATTTTCTTTTTCTTTTTCCTATTCACCACCACCACTCCAATTCACTGCTGGTGAACAGAGTCACACCATTGCGGTGGTTGTAGGAGGAAGGGGGAGGGGGAGGCAGAAGGAAGAAGGAGGGAAGTAAGAAGGGGGAAAGGCATTAATAGAACAGAAGCAGGCAATGATGAATTAAGGGAGCAGCCATTAATTTTTCATTTTGACAGATTATCGTCCGTCAGAAGGCAGAAGAGATGGCTCTTGTGCCCAGAGAGGTGACACTTGCTCTTTGTAGTACAGGATTCTCTTTTTTTCTGGAATTAGGTGGTGGGCACCCAAAGAATGAAAAATTTATGATAATCTATAATTTACATGCTAGAAGATAAATAATGAACTAAATCCTATCATTAAATTGGTGCTTCGTTTTTCTTAATCCCCTGAGTGATAAATCTGATTGTGCAACAGCATTTAGTATAAATTAATTTTTTTGTAAAATTGGGGGAAGGTAAACTGTTTCAAACACTTCAGATATAGACTGTCCCGGGCATTGCATTGCCTCAGGGTCTTAAGATACAATAGTCCTACTAATGTGGCTTTACATGAAGACTGGCATTAATTAAGGAGGATGTTCGTGGGGTGTTTTGCAAACCACCATTGATTCTGTAAAGCTTTTGAGTTTCATGAGTGGAAACGTGAAGTGGTAGCACAGAGTTGGGGCAGTTTGCTCAGGAGGACAGCTGAAAAGGATGACTTTGCTAGGCACCATGAAGATGTCTTCCCTAGATACTGATCAATGACATGACGGAAAAAGGCATTGCCTTTTAACCCCTCCATTTCCCCATTTGTAAAGTGAGGGTAATCACTATTCAAAGGCATCAATTAGATGATATATGTAAAACAAATATTGGCACAGTGAGCAGTCATCAGGGAAGAGCTGACATCAATAAAGTGCTGGCGTGCAATGGGTTACATAATGGTAGTTAACAAGCAGAGTGTGTTCCTGACCCTGTTTCAACACCTTCAGATGTATTAACCCTTATCTTCCTTAAACCCACCCTATGAAGTGGTCTCACTGTTTTCCCCGTTTTGCTCTTGAGGAAACTCAATTATTATAAATAGTTCTACCTTGAGCCAAGCATATATTGGTATATTCCAGGAGCAAGGGATAAAGTGGTGGATAAAATAGAAAAAAAAAATCCTACATTCACAGAGCTTGCATTCTTGTGAAGTGGATGAAGACAATAACAAAATAATTAGGTACAACATGCAACCTGTAAGAAAGTGATACATATTTGAGAGAATAAAGCAGAGGTGGGTGGCTCCCGCCTATAATCCCAGAACTTTGGGAACGAGAGGTGGGTGGATCACTTGGGCCCAAAAGTTAGAGGCCAGCATGGCCAACATGGCGGAACCCCATCTCTACTAAAAATACAAGAAAATTAGCTGAGTGTGGTGTCACATGCCTGTAATCCCAGCTACTCTGGAGGGTGAGGCACCTGAAAACCCACTTGAACCTGAGAGGCATTAGGTTACAGTGAGCTGACATTGTGCTGCACTCCAGCCTGGGCAACTGAGTGAGACTCTGTCTCAAAATAAATAAATAAAATTTAAAAATAAAGTAGAGATGGCCCATAGAAAATAGAGGAGGGGTGCTACAATTTTAAGGGGTTGTCAGTTTTAATAGATAAGTATACAATGCCTGTTTCCAGAACTGGAATTCTGAATCATTTTGCTACATTGTTTAAGGGAAAGACCATGGATTCTCGAATCAGACAGATCTATGCTTCACATCTGATCTCCGCCTTGTATTTGCCTTGAAGCCTGGGGCAATTTGCTTAATCTCTCCAAGCCTCAAATTTTCTGACTGCAAAATGAAAATATCACCTCTGCAGGGTTGTCATGAAGATGGAGAATGATGGAGGCCACGTGGCCTTTTAATACATTCCTTTCCTTATCTGTACCTCGGAGGTAATAGTGACACCTACCACTTACGTGTGCTGTACAGAATAAATGAGATAATCTGTATTAGCACAAATAAAAAAAATGTATAGGTAGCCCCAAGGGCCTACCTGAGTTTGGCATCCGTTAATTTTTGTGGCCAAATATCAAGAGTTGTATGACCTTAAGCAAGATCATTTTCTCATCTGTCAAATAGCAGCAGTGGACCGGATGGCCATGGTGTAACTAAACATAACACTGTGGCATAAGCAAAGCATCAAACATACCTGGCACAAGGTAATAAGTAACAGTGACAGCTGGTTACAAACCACTTTTGTATGCCCTCGGAGCTGTGCTAACACGCTGCCTTCCCTAGAGCTCACCATAACCTTAAGAGAGAGGTAATGCTGCTATCCCCACTTTACAGACATGCAAACAGGGACAAAGAGCTTCAGAAATTTTCCCCAAGCTCACCCAGTAACCAAGTGGCAAAACTGGATCTGGGGACTTAGTCTTCTATCCCAGGATGATTTTCTTGCCTGAGTAGGCTAGCATCGTGAAGACAGATCTCAGGATATAGTAGGTGCTCATTAAATGTTTCTTTAGTAAAAAGAATGATGAGTAAGCCATCATTTCTTCCATGAACAAGGACACCTAAAAAGAGGATTGAATCCAGTGTCCCCAGGGAAATGAATCCATCTTTTATCAGCAAGACCCCAACCAAAAGGCCTCACTTTCCATTATGTTGCCTGACACAAAATATTTCAGTGGAATTTATGTGATAGGTTCCATTAATGTCTGAACATAGTCCCCCCTATTTCTCAATCTTTCATTACAAATGCATTTTAATGGCCCACCCTGAAGGTTTGGTGAGGGAGGATGACAGAATTCAAAGCCACTCTTGCCTTCTGGGTACAAAGAGATGACACACAGAGGTCACTGGAAGCCTCTATAAAACTACTAAAGATTGGGGCCAGACAGTATTTGCTGTAAGTTTGTAGGACTCGGCCACAGCAGCCAGGCACGTCTGTAACATGCTAACTTTTAACCTACTGGAAGTGATAGAGGAAGACTATTAGTGGGATAGGATCACCTGGTGGAGCTGACTGTTGTGTAGACAGAAAACTGAAGCTCACGGAGAAAAAGTGGCTTACCCTAGGTCACGTAGCCAGATCATCTCAGAGCCTGGACTATTAACCCAGGAATCTTACCTCCCAGGACAAGGTTTTCCAACAAGCCTGCTCTGAATTTCCAAGTTATCCTTTAGGAAAAATTTAATGGAGTCATGGAAAAAAATGTTGCCATTCAATTCCCAAGGATGTAGAACCAGAAATACCATTTGACCCAGCAAACCCCATTACTGGTCATATACCCAAAGGAATATAAATCATTCTACTATAAAGACACATGCATACGTATGTTTATTGCAGCACTATTCACAATAGCAAAGACATGGAACCAACCCAAATGCCCATCAATGATAGACTGGATAAAGAAAATGTGGCACATATATACCATGGAATACTATGCAGCCATAAAAAAGGAATGAGATCATGTCCTTTGCAGGAACATGGTTGAAGCTGGAAGCCATCATCCTCAGCAAACTAACACAGGAACAGAAAACCAAACACTACATGTTCTCACACAGAAGTGGTAGCTGAACAATGAAAACACATGGACACAGGGAGGGGAACATCACACACCAGGGCTTGTAGGGGGTTTAGGGGTGAGGGGAGGGAACTTAGAGGATGGGTCAATAGGTGCAGCCAGCCACCATGGCACATGTATAGCTTTGTAACAAACCTGCACATTCTGCACATACATCCCAGGGTTTTTTAGAAGAAATAAAGAAAAACAATTTTTTTTAATGTCACCATTGCACGCACATCTTGGTGATGACTAGATCTACTCTTGGTTGAAATTAGACTTAAGCTACAGCAGAAGAGGTGCAGACAAGACAATGGGAAGAATTGAGAGAGACTGCCAGAATATATATTAGAGGCAGGTAATAGCCCCATAATTCCTAGACCCTGATGATAAGAGAGATGCTATGGCCATGGAGGCAAGCAAGTCCTCTGCCTCCAGGCCAGAATAGATTTCACCATGACTATGATGCCAGAGGATTCTTCCTATTCCTAAAATGCCATGATACCAGGTACGTCCTTACCACATTCTCTCAGAAGGTATTGATTTTCCTCTGACTGTAAATCTTTATGTGAAGGCTTATATTCTCATTCACTTATTTATTTAATGTTTATTGAACGCTGACTGTATACCAGACACTAGGGACGCAGAGTTCAGCAAGACAGACTTGAGTTCCATCTCCATCAAGACAGGCAGCTCCTGCAGAGACAGAGAATAAATGAGAGACAGGGGAAAAAAACAGACAGGGTACAGACACAGAAAATTTTATAGGGAAAAACCAAGAGAGATCTACAGAGAACAGCAGGGAGGCAGGGAGACACAGAGAAATTGACAGGAAAAGATAGAGAGTACGAGAGAGAGAAAACTGATCGGCTCACAGAGACATCAAGTGACAGAAGGAGACAGAAACAGAGTAATTCACCACAGATAATATCCACCCAAGTCACAAAGTGATTGGCCCAATGGTTGGACGTGTGACCTAAATGGGGTCAATCAGAGACTTTCCCTGGGATTAATATATGGTTTCTGGGAAGGAGAGGTTCTAGGCAAAGACTCCTATGATAAGACACAATTTCTAATGACTCCAATCACTGACAAGTATCTCAAGAAGTTTCTTTCCCGAAGGGAAAGAAACAGTGAGAAAGACAGCCACAGGAGAAATGTATAAAGGCCACAGTGTGGAGATACACGGTACAGTCAAGATATTGGTTGGGCACTTTTAGGCAACATCTTTGATTTTCTGATGTGCCTCATCTCTTTATTCCACAGCTCCCCACTTTGAGACACACTCGCTTGGAAGAGTCAGAAACATAACAAAGGTTGGGAGAATGGAACAATCTCCCAGGTAACCCAAGGAAAAAAAGCTCATCAATACCCACAGGGCGTCCTGGGATTCTGTTCAGCTCACTTGTCAAAGGAAAAGGTTCCTACGCCAAGATGGGGACAGGGAGCACTCCCTTCCCTTTTTATTCTCATCCGGTGCCATGGCTTCCTATGACTCCCACATACTACAACTCCCAAACATACACGTCCAGCCACACTCTCCCTTAAGTTACAGACTCACCCAGCCAATTACTACTTGATACTGCCACTTGCACCTGTTTTAGTATCTCAAGTTCAACATGCCCAATTAAACTAGTTTCCACAATTAAAAAAATTCTGTACATAAATAAGCCTTTTCTACATTCCAAGGAAGGAATTTAGAGTTGGATTATTTTATAAGTCATTGTCTTTCTGGCAATCTGCCATTACCCCTCCTGACCACCCAGGAGGAAAGCATTAGTACCTAAAGTTGAGAGAATCACTAAGGGTTTCTAGGAGACTCCCAGGAAATCTGGGAGATGGAAGTGCTTTCCTCCCCATCCATCCATGGTGATGATTCGCTTTCAGGACAGGGATGGATAAAAGAGCTCACTGTGTGATCTGGTCTCATTCTTCAAATGTAATCAACCCTGAGCATTTTTGTTGCAACAATGAGAGGTTTTACCTAAAGGGCCAGTTAAACCATGAGAGATCATTTGCAGATAGATTTTGAAGGAGGGATTTCTGTTGTTGTGTTTGTTTCTTTGCAAAGACTTCAATAATCGCTAGAATTTAGCTCCATGAAAAGTAAAATAAATATCAAAGAGCTTGTCTATAAATTACTGTTCTGAGGGTAAGATTCGAGGATTTCTCTCTATGGCTTCAGGACCACTAGAAATTCTGCCCCACTCCAGAAGCCTTCTCACCTCCCAGAGACTCTATGTAAATCTCAGAAAAAGACTCAATTGGTCTTTTTGGGTCAACATTCACCCCTTGGATCCATCATTGCTGAAAGATGGGGCTCTCTGATTGGCCAGTTACTTGCACACAATTGTAGTGACTATCAATGGAGAAAGAAAGATAAGAAAAATTGATTTTTTAAAAAACAGCTACTGGTTTCCATCCTTCTATTACTGGAGTCCTTTGAAGGCCATGATGACGACGATGATGATGGCAATTTATTGCTCATACCCCAAACATGTGCCAGCACTTTTCCTGCATTTAGACATGACACCAATCCTGTGATGTAAGGACCATTGACAGATGACAAAACTAAGGCTTAGAGAAAGTAAAACACTTACCCAAAGTCACTCTGCTAGGAAGGAAAATGGTTTGAAAATTACTGCCTTAATAGATGCCTTAGTTATCTTTTGTGATATGGCAAATTACCCCAAAATTTAGCAGCTTCTGACAACAAACATTTATTATCTCATAGTTCCTGCAGGTCAGGAATCGAGGCATGGCTTGGCTGGGTGCCTCTGCCTCTGGGACCCTGAGAGTCTATCTAATCAAGCAGTCCACTGGGGCTGCAGTCTCATCTGAAGATTTGACTGCACGTCACGGGTAGTTGGCAGAACGCAGTTCCACATAAGCTGTTGGCCTGCAGGCCTCAGTTTCTCACTGCCCATTTATCACAGCCCTTCCTTAGTTCCTCACCATGGGGGCTTCTCCATTTAGCAGCTTACAACATGGCACTGGGCTTAATCACAGCAGCAGGCTAAGGGAGAGCATGCAAGATGGAATTTACCATCTTTTTGTAACCTTCTTTCCAAGGTGATATCCCATCACTTTTGCCTGATCCTATTGGCTACAAGCAAGTCACTAGGTTGAGTCACATTTAAGGGAAGGTAATTGCACAAGGAAGTGGGAACTTGTAGCGCTGTCACAGAGGCTACCTACTGCAGTGTTTTTCTTTTTGGATAAACAGACTGCATTCATACACAAACTGTTTAGTACTGCGGAGGGGCCTCCTCCTTCAGTCTCCGAATTCACTCGCTGGATTCGTTTTGCCCAAATCCTCATGGGATCACATGATATGTTCATTGCTAAGTCTAACCATACACCTCCATGGCTGCATTTTTTTTTCTCTTCAACTCTGTACCACTCCTGAAATATTTGAACCTGCGAAACATCATATACTGTGATGAGCTTGAGAGCAGCTAATCTGATCCCCTCATTTTGCAGATAGGAGCACTGAGGCACAGCAAAGGGAAAGGACCTTCCTGAAATCCCACAGGAAGCCGGAAGCAGGGCTGGGACTCTGAATCTCAGCCACTCCCAGTATGCAGCTCATCCCAGCGCACAGGGATCCTTGCTGGGAAATCAATCCAAACCAGGCACTTGAACTCTAGGGAGATTGCAAACGTTTCATCAACATACAAATGAGGGAAATATTTAGGCAGTGCTTCTCCCCTCATCCCCATCCCTTTCTTCACAGGGAGCTGACTTCATTCCCTCCTGGGAGCAGGAGGGACTCATTTGTTAACTGAGCAGTGAACAACCCTTTTTGTATGAAAATCTAAGGAGCTCTTGCACTGTGTCTGATGTGGTTTCAAGGTACACAATGCCCTCTAGTCTCGAGTCCGGGTAATTCCAAGAGGAAAGATTCTGAAAACAATGGGGAATTATAAAATACACAAAATCTAACACTGGATGTAATTATTCACAACAAAGCTGCTGAACTTGGCACTACAAGGGTTCTAGGAACTCCCAAAATTCCATGTAAATCAATCTCTAATGTAAAACTTCTTTGGAAAGGGTCTATGGCTTTCATTGAATTTTTTTTTTTTTTTTTTTTTGAGACAGTCTCTCTCTGTCGCCCAGGCTGGAGTGCAGTGGCACAATGTCTGCTCACTGCAAACTCTGCCTCCCAGGTTCAAGCCATTCTCCTGCCTCAGCCTCATGAGTAGCTGACATTACAGGCATGTGCCACCACACCTGGCTAATTTGTGTATTTTTAGTAGAGATGGGGTTTCACCATGTTAGCCAGGTTGGTCTCAAACTCCAGGCCTCAAGTGATCCACCTGCCTCAGCCTCTCAAAGTGCTGGGATTACAAACGTGAGCCACCAATCCCCACCAGATTTTATTGAATTTTAAAAGAATAACCACAGCTATGTTACCAAGCAAAATGGTTGAGACCCACTAATTTTGACTCTCAAGCTGTTTGGGACATCTTCACTGGTGTAAACCAAATGTCCTAAATGAACGTCGAACATGTGCTTTTCAGATATAAACCTAAGTACTTGGGAGTTTAATATCATACATCTTCTCTGTTTGACCCAGCTTTCAAAGTTTTTCATTCCTTCCTATTGACTGTCATCTGGAAGCTGGTATTTGTATTTCAGGGTTCAATTTAATTCAGTAGGTGTTTGCTAAATTCTTTTTCCATTCTAAGTGCTGGGGATTCAAAAATGAACCACAGTAGACACTAGTTAATTTTTTTTCCCCTGAGACAGAGTTTCACTCTTGTTGCCCAGGCTGTAGTGCATGGCGTGATCTCAGCTTGCTGCAACCTCCAGCTCACTGCAAGCTCTGCCTCCCCCATTCAGGAGATTCTCCTGCCTCAGCCTCCCAAGTAGCTGGGATGACAGGCATGCGCTACCATGCCCAGCTAATTTTTGCATTGTTAGTAGAAACAGGGTTTCACTATGTTGGTCAGGCTGCTCTCAAACTCCTGACCTCAGGTGATCTACCTGCCTCTGCCTCCCAAAGTGCTGGGATTACAGGCATGAGCCACCATGCCTGGCCTGCACTAGTTAATTTTTGCCATTCAGTGTTCTTCTCCCATTCTTTTAGCAACACCATCCCAATTTCCTCCTAAAACCACTGACTTTTCTATTGCTATTCCTGAGCCAAGGCTTCTGGTCAGGCTGAATCCCCTCAGCACCAGCGATGGAGCTATGACCAGCCATCCAGTCCATCCCATCATCATCCCGCCCACAGAGATGGCTTCAGGGAATGGTCAGTTGGACCTATTAATACATCTTGGAGCTGAGCGAGATCAACCCAGAGAGAGGGTCCTGCATTTACCTGCCACTGAAGTTAAACCTGAAGAGACAAGAAAATACATCTGCAGCAAAGACTGAGAAATTGACCCAAAAGATGCAAAGATGGAATTGAGCCCTAGATGAAGCCATATCTAAAAGCAGCCCAGACATTAGACTTTCTTTTTCCCTAACAAGAGTGAGTCTCACTCTGTCACCCATGCTGGAGTGCAGTAGTGTGATCTCGGCTCACTGAAACCTCTGCCTCCTGGGTTCAAGCAATTCTCCTGCCTCAGCCTCCCAAGTAGCTGTGATTACAGGCACATGCCAGCATGCCTGGCTATTTTTTGTATTTTTAGTAGAGATGAGGTTTCACCTAGTTGGCCATGCTGGTCTCGAACTCCTGACTTCAAGTGATCTCGCCTCGACCTCCTAAAGTGCTGGGATTACCATGCATACACCCCGCTGGTTTTATATCACTTTCAACAGAAAGAATTTTAGTGGGCACTCTGCCCTTGAGGAACACATAGTCCAATAAGGTAATTTGTTTATAATTCAACAATATTTGTTATATATACACAATAAATACCATAAGTAAATGCACACACATAAATATGTATATTAAAATATATGTGCATATATATAAACATATAATTTATATATTTATAGTTATAAACTACATAATGCATGTAATTTATCTAGAAATATATTTTTTACATAAATGTATATATACAAAGTTCAGAAGACAGTAGAGGGAATATGAAACACTCACCTGTAGGGAATTTATATTCTGCCTCGAGAGAATAAAAGGATTTGCATAGGAAACAATTAATCCAGAGGAGGACATTCATAAGGAAAGAACAGTGGAGCCAGGAACAGTGCTGGTGTGTCTCAGCCTCTGAACAGGCTCTCACAGGACAAGGCAAGAAGCCTCCGAGAAAGTATGACTTTCCATATGTAACTGTCTCAGGCCTCAGCTACATGGATACAGAATAAAATCACATTTTCTTTTCACATTATTTTTTCTTGTGATATCAATCGTGTGCCATACAATTTGCCCTTTCAAAATGTACAATTCATTGGTTTTTTGCGTTGTTGTTTTGTTTGTTTTGTTTTGAAGACAGGGTCTCAGTGTGTCATCCAGGCTGGAGTGCAGTGGTGCAGTGTCGGTTCACTGCAACTTCTGCCTCCTGGGCTGAAGCAATCCTCCTGCCTCAGCCTCCCAAGTGGCTGGAACTACAGGCGTGTATCACCACACCAGGCTAATTTTCGCATTTTTTTGTAGAGACAGGGTTTTGTCATGTTTCCCAGGCTGGTTTCAAACTCCTGATCTCAAGCAATCTGCCCACCTTGACCTCCCAAAGTGCTGGGATTATAAGCATGAGCCACTGCACCCAGCAATTCAGTGGTTTTCAGTATAGTCAAAAAGTTAGGCAGCCATCATCACTGTCTAATTCCAGAACATTTTCATCATCCTCAAAAGCAGCCCTGTACCCATGATCTTCATTCCTTCGTTGCCTGTTTATTCAACACTAATCTGCTTTCTCTTTTTTTTTTTTGAAACAGAATCTCACTCTGTCACCCAGGCTGAAGTGCAGTGACACTATCACCATTCACCGCAGCCTCAACCTCCTGGGCTGAGGCGATCCTCCCCCTTCAGCCTCCTGAGTAGCTGGGACTATAGGCGCATGCCACTGGGCCCAGCTAATTTTTGCGTTTTTTTGTAGATACAGGGTCTCTGGTGCCAGGTCCTCATTGGCCTTCTATTTCTATGGATTTAATCCTTCTGGACATTTCTTATCAAGGCGATCATACGACATATGTCTTTTTGTGTCTGGCTTCTTTCACTTCGCATATCATATTCAAAGTTCTTCCATGTTGTGGCACGTATCAAAACTTCATTCCTTTTTATGGCTGAATAATATTCCTTTGTATGTAGAGACCACATTGTATTTATTCATTAGTTAATGGACATGGGGACTGTTTCTACCTTTTGGGCATTATGAATAATGCTACAATGAGCACTGGTGTGCAGATTTTTCTGCGGACATACTTTAAATTCTCTCAGATACATACCTAAGGATAGAATTGCAGAGTGCTATGGTAACTCTATATTTAAATTACCAAGCAATGGTCAGACTGTTTTCCAAAGCAGATGCACTGGTTTACACTGAAACCAGCAGTGTAGGAGGGTTCCGATTTGTTCACATCCTCCCCAACACTTATTATTGTGTGTCTTTTTGATTATGGCCATCCTAATGGGGGTGAAGTGGTATCTCATAAAGATTTGCATTTCCCTAATAACTAACATATTTCCTTCTAATGACCAAATCATGATACTTGTGTCTCTTCTAGCTTGATTACTAGACATTGGCCTTTTAAAAAGTGATCTCCAATGATTAATTTCTCCTAGTGTCAGCCTGTTGGTTGCAATTACCAAGTTAAATAATTCCATTCCCGCTCTCCTTCTGCTGATCATGCTGGTCTACACCTGCTGCTCATAAACCCACAGAGGCAGACTTCACTGAGGCTGCTACTCAACGGCCATGCCAAGACCTCCTTCCCCAGCAGCCCACTTGGCTTGAAATCCTGCTGAGTTCCGGAGAAAGGGTACAGAGTGATGTTGGATTCGATTAAGAGACAGAGAATTATGTTTTTTCCAACTCTGGGGCCAAAATCAGCCTGCACAGAACCTGAAAATCCTTTAAAGAGATTTTCTCTAAGCTTCTGACCATCTCTCCTCTAATCAAAGGCATTCAAACCCAGCTTATAGAGCCAGGTAAGAAATGGAATCCATAGAACCAACCCATTCACCAATACTCTCCTAAGCCCCTTCCCCAAACTCCTTCCTCTTCTAGTTCAGTGACGCTTGGCATTATTGGCATTTGGGGCTAGATTAATTCTTTTTCCTGGGAGGATGTCCTGTGTATGGTGGGATATTTAGCAGCACCCCGGTCTGTGTTTCGCCACCCTCACTCATGACAACGAAAAATGTCTCCAAATACTGTCAAATGTTCCCTCAAAGAGGGAGGTTGCAAAATTGCCCCTGCTTGAGAACTTCTGTATTAATTTGGGATAGGCAGAACTCCAAGAGGGACCTCCAGATCCCAGCCCCCAGATGCAGATATTCTGTGGGTGGCGGGACCTGTGAATATAACGGTCTGTCACTTCCATGATTAGGTTATACCTATCAATGACACTAAGTGAGGAGTTACCATTCAGTAACTGATAACAGATACAGACTTTGGTCTTTGGAAGTGGGAGGCTGCCACAACAAAACCTAAACTGCAGTAATGGCTTTGAGGGGTGTGTATGCATTATAAAGGCTTTGAGAAATCTGTTAGCTGAGGCTTAATGGCCCTTGAGGAGGCTGCTGGTGAGAGCTGAGTAAAATCAGAAAAATGTTATGACCCTTGTTACGTAGTTATGAAAGGTTTAGCACCCTGTCACCTGTGCTGAAGTGGAGAATAGAAAATGTACAGAATTAACTGAGTAATTTGGATGAAGAGATTAGAATTCCAGACAGAATGCTGATACTGGTTTTTTTTCTTTTAGCAGATAAGGATAGAGGCTGGGCATGGTGACTCACACCTATTACAGAACTTTGGGAGAGCGAGGTGGGCAGATCACTTGAGGTCAGGAGTGTGAGACAAGCCTGACCAACGTGATGAAACCCTGTCTCTACTAAAAATACAAAAAAAATAGCTGGGTATGGTGGCACACATCTGTAATCCCAGCTACTTGGGAGGCTGAGGCAGGAGAATCACTTGAACCCATGCCACTGCACTCCAGCCTGGGCACTTGAGCAAGACTCTGTCTCCATTTATCAATCAATAACTAAATCAATAAAAGATAAATGTGGAGAAACATGACGAAAAAGGAGCCATTTTATTTTCAACCAAATTTAAAGAAAGTGTAAAGGATCCTGGACTGATGGGTTTGAAAATAAAGTTGTTTCTCCTTTCTAGCTTCTCCACATGAAAAAAAAAAGAGAGAGAGAATTTCTTAAATTAGGAAATAGCCTTAGAACAAAGATCTAATCCAGAGTAGAACTATTAGATCCCTTCTTCAGGCTTCAGAAAAATTTAAGGTAGTGCCTCACAGACCCTTTCAGCAAACAAAGGTCCTCTAAGGGTCTTACAGGCATGCCTCTCAGCCATTCCTCACTGAACCTCGTTAAACTCATAACAATAAGAGCCATGTTTCACAGCAGCTTTCCAGGGAGCCCAAGGTAGAGAATTACTTTTATCAACAGGATTTGTGGGTATTGATTCTAACTAATTGAGTAAACCCAAATAAGATTCACCAAAAAATCCTCAAAGTTTTTTTTTAAATAATGTTGGCAAGAACATCACCAGCTTCGTAGCTAAGGTTGGTGATGTTTTTGCCAACCTGTTTTTCTGGTCAGATCCTATACAAAGCAAAATGGGGTCTTTGGATATCTCCCACCCGCTGCAACCAAAAAAAAAAATGCTATGGATAGGAACCAGGCTGGAAAAAAGAACTATTCAGCAGCAAACACCAGCTGTTTTATAAAGAAGGAAGGATCATTCAAAAGGTGAACCAGGATTCCAAGCATCGAGAATTATTCCCAGGAAATAGAGCCAAATAGTAATTAAAGAACTAGCAACATGTACTCAACTGTATTTCAAAATGTCTGTGGACCAATGAATGCTGTGTAGCTGCTATTTTCCCATGTTTTAAATACGAGTGTCTATAATGATCTAGCCTGTCTCACTCTGGTATGTTGGTGAGATGCTCAGGAAGCTTCATTCACACCTGTACTTTACTTAGATAACAAGATCCTGGACCTCAAGCCCAAGGTTGATAGCATAAAATGATATGGCATCGAGGTGCTTTAGAGGAGGGGTTGAGTGTATTTGGCAAGTGGAAGGGCTATCAATAATCGTGATCAGAAGGCAGAGTATGAAAGATTGTATTTCCAAAATCCATCATCTGCAACGATGCTTCTGGTCCCACATGCTACTACAGAACCCTGTTACTCTTCCATCAGAAGATGGAGTCTATGACCCCTTTACTTGAATTCAGGCCTTTGGGACTGCCACAGTAAATAGAATGTGACAGAGTGAGGCTACATGACTTCTGAAGCTCGGTCACAAAAGGCGATACAGCCCTGCACCTTTCCCTCCACCCACACTTCTGTGGAGCTCTAAGCTGCCCTATAAGAAGCATTGTTGCCCTGGAGCCACCATGATGAAGAGTCCACAGGAAGATGCACAAAGAGAAAGAAAGTGAGTCCCAAGGAGCCTGTATCAGTCAGGGATCTCCCAAGGGGCAGAACTAATAGGATGTATATATGAAAGGGAATTTATTAGAAAGAATTGACTCACACAGTTATAAAGCAAAGTCCCATGATAGGCTGTCTGAAAGCTGGGGAATAAAGAAGGCAGTAGTGGCTCAATCCAAGTCCAAAAGCTTTAAAACCAGGGAAACCAACAGTGCAGCCTTCAGTCTGCGGCCAAGGATTGTTGTTTAAGTGGTTATTTAGAAGGGTGTAGCACCTCCCCCTCTCTCTTCCTCCTGCTCCAGACTTGAAAGATGTTTCTGCTTCCCCTTCACCATCCACTATGATTGTAAGTTTCCTGAGGCCTCCCCAGCTATGCTTCCTATACAGCCTGTGGGACCATGAGCCAATTAAACCTCTTTTCTTAATAATTACCTTTTCTCAATAATTACCTTTCTTCATAGCAGTGCAAGAACAGACTCATACAGCAAGGAACTAGCTCTGGACAATAAAAGACGACTTTGTAAAGCTGACGAAGTTTGAGCCTGATCTTGGAGAATGTTTTCCAGGTAAAAGAAGAAGAATATACATTGAAGATAGAAATGATACCATCAAAGCATACATAAAAGAGAAAGATTTTTTCTCTGGAATTTAGATACTTTAGGATACCCACCTGTACACACATACACATACACATACACACAAGGGGGCTTCAAAAAGTTCACGTGAAAGTGGAATTAAAAGATAAAAATGGGCCAGCCACAGAGGCTCACATCTGTAATCCCAGCACTTTGGGAAGACAAGAAAAGAGGATTGCTTGAGGCCAGGAGTTTGAGAACAGCCCTGGCTGACATGGTGAAACCCTATCTCTACTAAAAATACAAAAATTATCCAGGCATGGTGGCAAGCATCTGTAATCCCAGCTGCTCAGGAGGCTGAGGCAGAAGAATTGCTTGACCCAGAAGGCAGAGGTTATAGTGGGCTGAGATTGCACCACTGCACTCCAACCTGGGTGGCAGAGTGACACTCTTGTCTAAAGAAAAAAAAGAAAGATAATGAAAATATAACCTTTATTTCATAACATAATTTTCATCAAGTTCAGGACACTTTTGCAAGCAATGATACCAGCCATTATTCCATCCCTAAAGAACTGAGAGTCCTGGGAATTCAACCATGTCAATGTAGTCTTTTTTATACTATTAACTGGAAAAGAATTAGTGCCCTTTAAAGATTTTTTAAGATTAGGAAATAAAAAGAAGTCAGAAGTAGCCAAATCAGGACTATAAGAGAGATGTCTAATGATTTCCAATCAAAACACTTCAAAATTGCCTTTGTTTGATGAGAAGAATGAGTATTGAGATTGTCATGGTAGCCAATCAAAACACTTCAAAATTGCCTTTGTTTGATGAGAAGAATGAGTATCAAGATTGTCATGGTAGAGAAGGATTCTCTGGTGAAGCTTTCTCAGGTCATTTTCTGCTAACTCTTTGGCTAACTTTCTCAAAACACTCTCATAATAAGCAGATATTATCATTCCTTGACCCTCTAGAAAGTCAACAAGCAAACTGTCTTGAGCATTTCAAAAAAGCCTTGCCTAGATCTTTGCTCTTGACCAGTCCATTTTTTACTTTGACTGGACCACTTCCACCTCTTGGTAGCCATGGCTTTGATTGTGTTATGGCTTCTGGATTGTACTGGTAAAGCCATGTTTCATGTTCTGTTACAGTTCTTTGAGAAATGCTTCAGGATCTTCATCCTCTTCGTTTAAAATTTTCATTGAAAACTCCTCCTCTCTGCAGCTAATCTGGGCACAGGAGTTTTAGCACCCATCAAGTAGAATTGTGTAAGCTGAATCAATTGAGATGTCTGTGGTGTTGGCTGTTGTTTCAGTGATTAATGCTTTGTTCTCTTCAATTAGAACCTGAACAAGATTAATTTTTTTACTCGTAAATCGATGTAGATGGTCTGCCTCTGTGAGCTTCATCTTCAACAACATCTCATCCCTGCTTCCAACCAGTTACCCATTTGTAAACTGCTGATTTCCTTGGGGCATTGTCCCCATAAACTTTTCATGAAGCGTCAGTGATCTCACCATTCTTCCACTCAGGTCTCACCATAAATTTGATGTTTGTTCTTGCTTCAATTTTAGCAGAATTTATGTTGCTCAGAGAGGGACTCTTTTCAAACGGATGCCTTGTCCTTCGGAGTGTCTAAAACTAGATCGAGTTTAGACATACTCTAACAAGTTAAAACAAGTTTATTTTGGCATTTAAAAAAAAAAAAACAGAAATCCAAGCATAGTCTTTTCACTATGTATGGAAAATATGCATTTTCATGAACTTTCTGAAGACCCCTCATGTATATATAAGAGTTAATTGGCTGAAACACAGAGTGTATCAGGACAAATGACAGGAAGCAAAGCTACAAAGTCAGGTGGGCACTAAGACCTATCCTATCATATAATTACAGTCATCAGGGTTCTCCTCAGACATAAATCAAGGCAGAGACCATTCAGCTGTTATAATTTTAGAAAATTTTATTGGCTGCCTATTACCTTTCCATAAATGTGAATCACAGACCAAACATAATTGCAAGATTATGCGATAACTTCCTCAATTGGAGTGGTCCCCTCCAATCACAACGATACTCTTAAAGGGAAACACATCTTGCTTCTTTGAACTTCACCTTTGTCCTAAGAGATGTGAAATTCCCAACCCGACCATGGCTTTAAACATCTAAATGTGTGTTTCTAACACTGGAAGCATGCATGCTTTGCCTTTTTCCATGGAACGTTTATACAGAGGTGCTGTAATGGGCTCCATTGCCTGAAGGCACATGTGTTAAATCAAGGTACTCTAATACAATTAGCAGAGAACAGAAGAGAATCATGATGCAAACAACAAACAAACAATTCAAAGCCATCCGGACCTGTATCTCCTTCCAAGAGTGGCAGTGGAGTGGCAGATCTAATGTCCTTATAATATCTGGTATGAGCATTAATGAAATGCCGTAGAAACCAAATATGAAAACATTTACAACTTTAAGAGACAAGATAGGCAATGGAAGCCACCAAGAAGCAAGGAGCTCTCTAGGGAAATGGCAAGAAAGAAGAGAGCCTTTCAGAGGCCTTGCAGGCCTATTAGGAGCTGAGTAGTTGGAATGTCTGGGTGACTCCCTAAATAAACACTGAAACACTTTAAATTTGTACATGAATAAAACTAAACCACAGAAGCCAACATAGGAAAGCCAACTATTGTGTTTTGCCTTTTCTGTTGAACACCTTCAATACATCATTTCATTCATGTATTCTCCAAACGTCAGATGAGCGTCAGCTATGGGCCAGGCACCGTCATACACGTTGGGGATACAGAAGTGAACAGTCCGGGCCAGAGTTCTGTTCCTATGGTGATAAACCCATAAACAGATGGGTCTGTTAACAATGACAATCAAGAAGAAAATAAAATTGGGTCACTAGAGAGAAAAGGAAAGGGAGTGAAACAGGAGAAGGGGTCAACTTCAGCTTGGTCAGGAGAGAGGTGACATTTACACTGAAGAGGAGACATCTGACCTAAGACCAGATGATAAGAAGAAGGTAATATGAAGATCTACGGGCCGTGGATTCTATGCAGTAGTCACACCCTGGGTTGGAAGAAGCCTCAAAGCTTTAAAAAACAAAAAGAAGGGCAATGCAGCTGGAACATCGTAGTGAAGAAGAGTGGAGAAATATGGTTGGAGAGAAGGGCATGGGCCAGATGATGAAGGGCCTGGCAGGCCAAGGTGAGGGGCCTGGATATTATTTAAATGCAATGGGGACTGGGTGCAGTGGCTCATGCCTCTAATCCCAGCACTGAGGGAGGCCAAGGCAGGAGGATCACTTGAGACTGGGAGTTCAAGACCAGCCTGGGCAACATAGTGAGACCCTGTCTCTTAAAGAAAACAATGTTCTTTGCTTAGCTGGACATGGTGGTGCATGCCTGTGGTCCCAGCTACTCAGGAGGTTGAGATGGAAGGATCACTTAAGCCCAGGAGGTCAAGGCCGCAGCAACCTGTGATTGCACCACTGCATTTCAGCCTGGAAGACAGAGACCCTGTCAGTCAATCAATAAGTGATGTGATGGGAAGTCATTGGAGGTTTTTGAGAAGAAAGACGGGATCTGATCTATATTAATGATCATTGCTATAAATACCATATGGGCAATAGACTGATAATAAGGCACAAACGAGGAAGCATAAAACCCATTGTAGTTGCCCCAGCAAAAGATAATAGAAGCTTGGACTTGAGTGGCCAAAGTGGAAATTATTCACTTACTCTTGACAATGACCCATACAGTAAGGACCAGCCTGCTCATTTCACAGTGAAAAAACTGAGGATGGGCATAGATTATATATTAATAACATGATGAGTCACACAACTAGTGCAGAGCCAAGATTCACTCAGGTCTGCCAAGAACCAAAGCCCACATGTCCTCTCTGCCACCAGGTGGAGTCAAGAGCTGTTAGGAGGGTCACCAGACTTCAGAGGCATGGATTCCCAGGCCCTCAAATCCAAGATCAGCAGCACTGTCCCTGAGGAAGGAAGAATAGTATTTGGCAATAAAAAGATCGCTACGTGTAATGCATGTCACATAACACGATGAGCATCAAAGACACCTCACTGAGGATCAGTCTTTCTCAAAAAAGGACATACTCCAGGATTCCACTTACATTAAATTCTAAAAGAGGCCAAATTTATACATGGTGAAAGAAACCGGAACAGTGGTTAACTGCGGGAAGCAGGAAGTTTTATACTTTAAGGATGATAGTAATCAGTTTTGTCACATCATCTCAAGGAAGCTTTTCTCAGTATCAATGCATAAATATATTTAAAAAACAAAAAACCAAGATCAGCGACACAAGCATTGGTATATAAGGACGTTCTGAATGCTGAACACCGCCAGCCTCATGAACTGGAGAGTCTCGGAAGACCGCCATCTAAGACGTTTGCCAGTTCTAGGTCACCCTTGTAAATGTGAAGCATTTGCAAACTGTCAGTCTTAAAAACCAGCAAGCGGGAAGCGATGTGCAGAAACGGCACCTTGAAAGGGAAAGAAAAGGAAGAACAGGGCATCAGCTTCGGACCTCAGGTGGGTGTAGGAGAGAATATATTTGGTGTCTGCCATATTTTTGCATCCTTCAATGACACTTCGGTAGACATCACTTTTGTCCATGGCTGGAAGATGCAGCTTCCAGCTGCATCCATTTGCTGCAACGGGCATGATTTTTGTTCTCTTAGATCTTTCTGGCCAAGCACCCCTCTGCCGTGTTACTGGTAGGATGAAGGTGAAGGCAGACCCAGGTAAATCCTCGCCATATGCTGCCATGCTGGCCACCCAGGATGTGTCCCCAGAGGTGCAAGCAGCTGGACATCACTGCCTTACACATCAAACTCTGGGCCACAAAAGGAAATAGGAACAAGACCCCCAGACCTGGGGCCCAGACAGCCCTCAGAGCCCTTGCCTGCTCAGGTATAAAGATCTAACAGATTGAAGACATCACTCCCATTGAAGACAGCACTCACAGGAGGAGGGGGGGCGGTCACCACAGTCACTGCCTATGAACAGTACTCCTCAAAATATTTTATGTTAATAAATTGCCTTCCTGAAAAAAAAAACAATATGCAGTGAGCACTAATTATATGCCAGAGCTTCTTCTAAAAGCTTGACGTGTTGAATCCACTGACAACCCTATGAAACTGGTTCCAGTGTTATTCCCATTTTAGAAATGAGAGCACTGCAGCACTGAAGGGCTGAGATCTTCTGATTGCTCAATATCCCCAGCGAGACTGAAAACTCCTTGAGTCAGTTTCCAAGTCCTATGGCTTCATGGATCCTCAGATGCCGTGATAATGCCAGCCACAGGGTAGGTACTCAAGAAGTGGGGCAAAACATCAAAATCACAGTGAAATATCAACTCACACCAATCATAATGGCTATTATTAAAAAGTCAGAAAACACAGATGCTGGCGGGGCTGTGAGAAAAGGGAACACTTAAACTCTGTTGATGAAAATGTACATTAGTTCAGCCCCTGTGGAAAGCAGTTTGGGGAGAGTTCTCAGGGAACTCAGAACAACCATTCAGCCCAGGAATCCCATTACTGGGTGTCTACCCACAGGAAAACAAATCATTCTGCCGTAAAGACACAGGCACTTATATGGTCATTGACGCATCATTCACAATAGCAAAGACAATACACAATAGCAATCAATCTAGGGGCCCATCCACGATGCACTGGATAAAGAAAATGTGCACCATGGAGTACTATACAGCCATAACAAAAGAGCAAAAATCATGCCCTTTGCAGCAATATGCATGTAGGCAGAGGCAATTATCCTAAGCGAACTAACCCAAGAATAGAAAACCAAATACCACATATTTTCACTCATAAGTGGGAGCTAAATATTGAGTACTCAAGGACATAAAAATGGCTCTCTCTATTCCACTGCAGGCCGCTGGAGTAGAGAGAGCAGGAGGGGGACAAGTGTTGAAAAACTATGGGGTACTGTGCTTACTACCTGGGTTATGGACTCAATCACACATCAGACCTAAGCATCACAAAATATACCAGGTTAAAAAAAACCTGCATAAATATCCCCTGAGTCTAAAAGTTGAGAAAAAATTAAAATGTGTGGCAAAATACTGTGTTCTTAGTTCTCCCTCCTGCTCTCACCCCTTCTCTCTCTCTCTCTCTCCCTTTCTCTCTGTCTCTCTCTCTCTCCCTTTCTCTCTCTCTCTCTCCCTGTCTCTCTCTCTGTCTCTCTGTCTCTCTCTCTCTGTCTCTCTGTCGCTCTCTCTCTCCCTCTCTCTCTCTCTGTCTCTCTCTCCCTCTCTCTCTCCCTCTCTCTCTGTCTCTCTCTCTCCCTCCCTCCCTCTCTCTCTGTCTCTCTGTCTCTCTCTCTCCCTCTCTCTCTCTCTCTCCCTCTCTCTCTGTCTCTCTCTCTCTCTCCCCCTCTCTCCCTCTCTCTCTTTCTCTCTCTCTCCCCCTCTCTCTCTCTCTGTCTCCCTCTCTCTCTGTCTCTCTGTCGCTCTCTCTCTCCCTCTCTCTCTGTCTCTCTCTCCCTCTCCCTTTCTCTCTCTCTCTCTCTCTCTCTCTCTCTCTCTCTCTCTCTCTCTCTCTCTCTCTCTCTCTCTCTCCCCCCCCACCCCCCACCTTCACTTTTATGGGCCACATGCCTTAGGTCACTATCCCATTCAATTCTCACTACAACCCTACAAAGTCCTTTTCTTTCTGTCTATTTTGTACATGAGAAATTGGGACTCTCAGAGGTTTCAAGTTTTAGGTTTCAAGTCAATCCCTGTTTTGACTCGGGGATTTTCAATGACTATCTTACATGTTCAGCCCAAGAATGGGACTCCTCCTGAGAACCCTAGGTCTGAAGAAAACTTGCAAATGGAAATGAATAAATCCTGGTGTTGTCGCTAAAGGTGTATCTACAGGGCTCCATAAACGATATTAACAGCTGTGTCGTTATGGCTCTACTGGAGTTGAAAGTGATGCTGTTGATTAAAAATAAATAAATTAAAATAAATAAAGAAGAATGACTGCTCAACCATCAGCTGAAACCGTGTTATCCTGTGCCAAGTGTCAGCTTCAGGATAGGTTTTGATGTGGGAAGAGTTAAGCCTTGAGTTATTATCAGAATTAGGGTGCTTTATTGGTTCACATCGTCCAATCTTCCCCAGCCATTATGGTTTTGCTGAAACATTAAACTACTTTAAACTTTCATTTTCCTCTTAAAACTAAATTAGTTTGGAGGAAATTGTATTTTCCGAGCTCCAGCACCAGCCTCAGGCAGAGGGAGTTACAGTACAGCGCACAGATAAACAACAATCACGGCCTAATTACTAAGTGGTAAGTGCAGTGTTTCCCAAGTTACATTTGCTTTGGAATTTCTCGAGTCGTGCAGGGAAGCAGCTCCCAAGCAGATTTCCTCAAGAAGCTTTGGGTATTTTTTTTTTTTTTTTACTTTTTTAATTTCAGGGGGTACGTGGGCAGCTTTGTTACCTGGGTATATTGTATGACGCTGAGCTTTGGGGTATGGCTGAAACTGTCACCCAGGTAATGAGCATAGATAGTACCCAACCTAGTTTTTCAACATGGACACCCTCCATCCCTCCCTGCCCTAGTAGTCCCTAGTGTCTGTCGTTCTCATCTTTATGTCCATGTGCACCCAATGTTTAGCTCCCACTTCTAAGTGAGAGTATGTGGTATTTGATTTTCTGTCTCTGTATTGATTGGCTTAGGATAATGACCTCCAGCTGCATCCATGTCACTGCAAAAGGGATGATTTCCTTCTTTTCAATGGCTGCATGGTATTCTGTGGTATGTGCACCACATTTTCTTTTTTTTTTTCCACGTCCAGTCTTAAAGTTATACCTGAAACCACATTTTCCTTGTCCAGCCCACCGTGGATGGACATCTAGATTGAGTCCACATCTTTGCTGTTGTGAATAATGATGTAATGAATATACAAGTATATATGCTGGGAGGCTGAGGCGGGCAAATCACAAGGTCAAGAGATTGAGAACATCCTGGCCAACATGGTGAAACCTTGTCTCTAGTAAAAATACAAAAATTAGCTGGGCGTGGTGGCATGCGCTTGTAGTCCCAGCTACCTGGGAGGCTGAGGCAGGAGAATTGCTTGAACCTGGGAGGCAGAGGTTGCAGTGAGCCGAGATCGCCACTCCACTGCAGCCTGATGCCTGGCGACAGAGCAAGACTGTGTCTCAAAAAAAAAAAAAAAAGAAAGAAAGAAAGGATACATGTCTTTTTGGCAGAATGATTTAGAATCCTTTGGTTATATACCCAGTAATGGGATGCTTGAATCCCATGGTAGTTCTAGTTTTAGTTCTTTGGGAAATCTCCAAACTGCCTTCCACAGTAGCCAAACTAATTTACATGCCCACCAGCAGCATATAATTTGAGTTATTTATATGGTGGTCTTCCTGCATCTCTAGCTACAGAAAGGGGAAGAACAAAGGAATTTACAAAGCACATAATACGTTTCTGCACTACTCGGTACTGAAGTATGTTATTTCAGTCTCTCTAGTCGTGATAGGAAATTCCCATTTTATAGAGAAGGACCCATGAGGCTAGGACTAACAGATGAAGGCTGATCTGCTGAGATCCTGCAGCATGTAGAAAATATGCTGGGCCATTCTTTTACTGTAATAGACATCTATTCCTCTGTCTGCCCAGCATGTCCCTTCTTTAGGGAAATACTCTTTCTTTCATATCAACCATACATTAATCCCCAAGAAGAGTCATGTGACTGAATCTGAGCCCATCATGGGACATTAGTCATGTGATTAAAAATGAGTCAATTGTAGGATGTCCAACAGTCATGTGATTAAAACTCAGCCAATCATATGATCTCCAACCGTCATGTGATAAAAGCTGAGCCAATCACAGGCCCTCACCATCCTGGCCACAGTGATTAGTCTAAGAGGCACGAACATGATAGAAGCCAACCAATCACTCCCCTTACCCAAGATTTTTCTACCTGGAGCTGGAAATAGGGTTCTGCCCTCTCTGGTGGAAAACCTAGGAAAAGTCTTTTACCTATTGGTGACCATGGAGGCCAATGAAAGCCATTCTCAGAAAGACAAAATAAATGCTTGGCAGGAATACAGGAGAAAGCTGAGAGATGGAAAGAGAAGGAGAACCTCTCTCTCTTGCTGTATTTCCATTCTGTCCATAGTTGAGTTACCCAAGCCCAAACCACCTGTTCTCCTAGCTGACTGCCTCCAGTCAAGACAGCAATTCACAATCAAGAGTACCAATGACAGCCTCATCACCCTATCTAATTTATGGGGCACATACTTTATGCCAAGCACTAATCTAAGGGTTTCCCTTGTCTTGGCGCATCAAATCCACACAATTGTATGAGGTGAGAATCAGAGGTACCTCCATTTTAAATTTAAGAAAAGTGAGGCATGGAGATGTTAAAGCGATTTGCACAAGGTCACAAACCCAAAGTTTCTTCAACTGAAAAATGTGGAAGATATAGGGCCTTTTTAAAATCAGTGCCTACCTAGAAACACTGTGAGTTTCTTTGCAGCAAATATTGACAAAGTCTATACTGATCCGGTGCCTCTGGCAGCTTCACTCAAGGGTTCACCCTCCTCCAGCCTCTAACCCCATGAGTGCCATAAAACCATTCTCAGAAATAGATTCCTCTCTGCTATGGGCTAGGGACCAAACATCCCATTTCACAGATGGAAAAAACAAACATTAGAGTTTAAGAGTCTCAATGTGGGGGAGCTAGCATTTTCAC
Organism: Saguinus oedipus; assembly: GCA_031835075.1. Classification (NCBI taxonomy): domain Eukaryota; kingdom Metazoa; phylum Chordata; class Mammalia; order Primates; family Cebidae; genus Saguinus; species Saguinus oedipus. The sequence goes on from CM063179.1 coordinate 7,777,592, forward strand.
CCAATTTCAGATCTAACTGTTCCTTCATGATGAACTCATCTTGTTAGATTTGCTCAGATGCTGCACCAGTTCACAGCCCCAAGCTGCTCTCTTTTTATTTCTGCAAATGAAAATATCTTTATTGTGTTTTCTTTTTCTGCTGAATCTGAAGATGACACATACTGCCCGATGTTATTCACATCAGCAGTGCCCCAGCCCACAGATGGTGAGGCCTGAAACTTACAGTTAGACAACTGTTCTGAACTTTCAGGGCTGATTGCCCCTGGCAGAAGCAGCCCCAAACCAACCGGCGTTTTTGATGCTGCAAGAGTGTGTCAGGGTTGCCTAGGCATTTGCTAGTCCCTTTTAATTTTGAGAGCGAACGGGAGAGGCTGGCTGTGCAGAACAGAGGGGAAGGCAGAAAGACAAGGAGAAAGAAGGACAAGGTGAGATGAAATGGTGATTTTGCAAAGCAGCAGTCAAGAGTATTGCACATTGCCTCACTGGGATCTTGGTAAGTCAGGACATTTGCAGTTGCTCATGAAAATGAGGGTTCGGCCAGGGTGACCTTGTCCACAAGGGTGCTTCATTCACTGAAGAACCTAGGCTCTTTCTGATCCAGACACTAAAGTGGGTGTGGTCTGAGAGGGTCCCTCATGTCCCCATCAAAACCTTGTCTCACGAATGGACTCTGAAAACTATTTATGCATGTCTACAAGTGGCATCTTTGGAGTGGAAGGAGGTAGCATCAATTTTTTTTATGAAATCTTTTTTTCTTGCATTTTAGGTTTTGGGGTACATGTGAAGAACATGCAAGATAGTTGCATAGATACACACATGGCAGTGTGATATGCTGCCTACGTCCCCGTCACCTATATCTGGCATTTCTCCCCATGCTATCTCTCCCCAACTCCCCACCCCCTGCTGTCCCTCCCCTATTTCCCCCCAACAGACCCCAGTGTGTGATGTTCCCCACCCTGTGTCCATGTGTTCTCATTGTTCAACACCCACCTATGAGTGAGAACATGCAGTGTTTGCAGAACGGGTGCAGTCGCTCACATCTGTAATTCCAACACTTTGGGAGGCCAAGGAGGGCTGGTTACTTGAGGATAGCAGTTCGAGACCAGCCTGGCCAAAATGATGAAACCCCGTCTTATTAAGAATATATAAATTAGCTGAGTGTGACAGCGGACACCTGTAATCCCAGCACTCTAGAGGCTGAGGCAGGAGAATCACTTGAGCCCGGGTGGTGGAGGTTGCAGTGAGCTGAGATTGCACTCCAGCCTGGACGATGAAGTCAGACTCCATCTAAAAACATATGTATATAAACATGTGGTCCTAGCATGACGGGAATGTCAAAATTTGAGTCTCTTTGCAGCAAATATTAACAGTCTATACTGCTCCAGTGCCCCTACCGGCTTTACTTGAGGCTAACCCTCCCCCAGCCTCACACGCTATGAGTTCCATAAAACCATTTTCAGAAATAGATTCCTCTCTGCTCTGGGCTATGAAGGAGATTTCTGGACAAAGTCTGTATTTGCTTTCTATTGCTGCTATAACAAATTACTACAAACTTAGAGGCTTTTCAACTCAAATTTATGATCTTACAATTCTGGAGTCTGAAACTCGTCTCCCTGGGCTGAAATCAAAATATCGGCAGGGTTGCATTCCTTCTGGAGACTCTTGGGAAGAATTCAGTTCCTTGCCTTTTCTGCTTCTAGAGGTCACCTACACTCCTTGGCTCGGGATCCGTTTCTCTTAAGAAGAGACCACATCTTTCTCATGCTCTTATGTCCTGGATCCCTTTCTCTTCTCTCTTTCTCCTCCTCTTATAAGAACCCCTGTGATTACAACAGACTTGCCTCAATTATCCAGGATAATCTTTCCATTTCAGTGTCAGCTGATTAGCAACCTTAATTTCATCTGCAACCTTAATGCCCTTTTGCCATGTAGCCCAATATGTTCACAGGTTCCAGGAACTAAGATATGGACATCTTTGGGGATGGGAGGGGTCATTATTCTGCCAGCGATAATTATTCTGCTACCATGGAGGTTTTGGCAAAATTGTTAATTGCACAATCAAAACCCCTTCCCTGCTTCCAGAGACAGCAAGAAGATTCAAGCAGAGATATAGAAATTAACCTGGCAGTGTCCTTCCCTCCTTCAGTGCAGTAAACTCACCTCTTATTGCCTAGAGAAATACTCATACGTAATACTCGTACATGGATATTTGCTGACGCCCCATTTAGCAATAATGATGTAGATTTATTACTGCAAATATGGAAGAATCTCCAAAACAGCATTCCCTTTATAAAACAAAACAACACATACTTTTTATGTGCACACAAACACCACACCCTCCACTGTCCAAGTAATGATACGTGCTTGCTTACATGGTGAGCATCCTCTAAGGCTACTGCGTGGCCGGAGTGTCAACACAGGTCATGGTTAGATCTCCGTGATGTTAATTCAAAGGAAGCGTGAGGGTCACGCCAGGGGCCATCATGCCAGTCTGTGACCGTGCAGCATCAATATGTCCCCAGTATGCAGGCACTGCTGGACAGCCCAAGCTGGCAGAAGGCCCTGACCAGGTTGGTGAAGATTCATGCTTTACCCCCAGGGTGTCTGTCTTCTGGGTCATTCATAGCCCTCAGGCTGTTGCTGGGAGGAATAGACTGGCCAGGGTTCCGACTCTTGGAAGAACACAGATGAGATGCCAGTGCAGAAGTCATCACACTCTGAAGACCAGTGCATGTTGAGGCTGTGGGTGATCTCTTCGTGAGTGTTCAAACGTCCTCTCAGCCAGCTTAATCTCTGGCACAGAAACTTTCAAAGCCTCCAAAGTGAAGGCATTAATTTTCCTTCTTTTCTTGGGTTGAATGTCACAGTTAAAGTCACTAAGAAAGACTCCTTTCTGTTTCTTTCCATCCTTTGCATCTCTCTTTGCACACTCCCTCTATCTCTCCCTGACTTCCCTCCCTCCGTCTCTCTTCTTTTCACTCCTCCTCGGTCCCAGGTCTTGAGCTCATGTCCCAGGCTCTGCCAAACAATATCCTATAACAAAAATTCCAGGCTGGGTGCAGCGATTCACACCTGTTATCTCAACATTGGGAGGCCAAGGTGGGTGGATCACTTGACCTCAGGAGTTTGAGACCAGCCTGGACGACATGATGAAACCCTGTCCCTACAAAAACTAATTAGCTGGGTATGGTAGTGGGCACCTGCAGTCCCAGCTACCCAGGAGGCTGAGGCAGGACGATAGCTTGAGCATCGAGGTCGAGTCTGCAGTGAGCTGTGATTGGGCCACTGCTCTCCAGCCTGGACAACAGAATAAGACCCTGTCTCAAAAAAAAAATAAAAAAAGTTCGGCAGCCAAGTTAGCCCCAAATGTAACGGAGGCAGAGCCTACCCTTCCACATCCGAAGTGCCAGTGCATTTGGTAGGAACCATCACTGTTTTTACCAGTGACAAAAGTCTTTGATTATTCCCCAGAAAAGCAGAGATTGCCAGTTTCTCAACATCCCCCTGTGAGTGCCGAGTACCGGCTTACAGTCAGCAGTTTTATTGTTAACTTTCTCCGTAAGGAAACTCTTTCACTCCAGAACTGTTTGGGAAAGAAGCTGGGGGAGAGGGAAAAAAATAATAATTATGTATCCAACTCTTGTCAGTTGCAGAATTTTTTCTTCCCATTTTATGTATCTAGTCATCATCTTGCATACATAAAATTTAAGTACCACTGCAGTGTTAGCACTTTGCAGAGAGAGATTTTCTAATACAACACTACCAATTTACTTGAAAGAATAGCTGAAGTCTGTATTTACAGCTAACGGGCCCATGCTTGTTTATAATGCTCCCGGTGAGGCAGGTGACAGATGCCATTGGCTTTCCTTCTCTCTTTTCCTCATCCGTGTAAGGTGCAGGCTTCATATAAATGTGCTGCTTCTATGACAGGGACCAGAGCCACCACTCTCAGCCTCTTCTTAGGGAAGACAGCAATGGTATTGGTGGGGTAAATGGATTGATCCTCCAGGGCTGGGTTTACATCCTAGATCCGTCACTTTGTATCTGGATTACTTTGAGCAAATAGCTTAACCATCTTCAGCTCTATTGCTGATGATTCGTTATGTGCAAGGTACAAATAACAATCCTGTTTCTTCAGACTGTTGTAAGGATGGCATGAAATATGGTATGCAGGTGCCCACAGCATACACTGGGCATGCACTGTACAATGGAATACCTGTCTGTTCTTCCCTTCCTTCTGGGTCAAGGCACAGGGCCTGGCAAATACTTGATGTATTGGAATGTATGAATGTATCAATAGCAGTTCATAATGATCTCTTTTGGTTAGCCAGACCCCAGAATCCTCATCTGGCCACAAAAAAGAGCTTGCAGTACCTCCCTCATTCTAAATACCTACCCCCTTGGGAGGATCACTTGAGCCCATGAGTTCAAGACCAGCCTGGGCAATATAGTGAAAGCCTGTCTCTAAAAAAATAAAAATAAAAGTTTCGAATGAGCCAGGAGTGATGAGGCACACCTGTAGTCCCAGATACTCAGGAGGATGAGGCAAGAGGATTTCTTGAGCCCAGGAGGTGGAGGCTGCAGTGAGCTGAGATGGCTCCACTGCACTCTGGTCTGGGCAACAGAGTGAGACCCTGTCTCAAAAAACAAATAAATGGTTGAAAGAGAATATGGGACTTGGGTGGGGCTGGGAGTAAGTGGACAAGATCAGTTTCCCTGCTTCTTGCCAATGGGAAAGTTCAGTGGAGGCCTATGAACTGAGATTTTGAAAAGTCCCTCTCCTCTTCCTGCTTGGTTGTTGACAGGTGTTCTTGGTTTATTTTACAATGTTAAGGTTCTAAGAGTAGATGGCTGGAGAGGTCCCTAGGAGCCAGGACTCTCTAATGAAAGAACCCATATCAGATTACCATCGGCAGAAAAAATTATGTTGGATGATATAACTGGCCTGTCCAAGGGGCAGCTGCCTTCAGGCATGGCTAAATCCAGGAGTCTGTGACTGTTGTCCAAGCTCATTCTCTTTTAATTTTAGTTCTGTTTTCCCTGAGTTCATTTCAAGGTGGTTCTCTTCATGAAGTGAGACCTAGATTTCTACATTCCAATGGTTTTAGTTTAAGATAAGAATTGGCAATGGGTCAAATCCGGCCCACTGCTTGTTTTTGTAAATAAAGTTTTATTGGAATACAGCCACACCCATTCAATGAAATATCTATAGTCTATGGCTATAGATTTTTTTCTTCCCATTTTATGTATCTAGTCATCATCTTGCATACATAAAATACTTTTGCACTATAGGCAGCAGCATTGAGTAGCTGCAACAGAAACTGAATGGCCCAAAAAGCCTAAAATATTTACCATCTGGGCCATTTACAAAAAAATTTGCCAATCCCTGATCTAAGTGAAAGATCCCTACTTTAGCCATGTGTGGGTATAAACTCTCAAAGGACATGTTTAGGATGTGATTCTCTCCCTGAATCACGCTCTGGGGCTAGGGATATAAAAAACTCTGGCCAGCCTTTATCCTGGAACCACCTTTGTAGCCGGGAGCTGGAACTGGGAGGACACCTTGGTGGAAAGCCCCACTGAGGCAGCAGGGAATAGAAGAGCAGCACTTCCCCTGGGGAGAAGCAAAGCACCGTCACCACAGAAGAAGAGAAGAATTGCTAGAAAAATAGGGGAAGCCCATTACACATGAATGAATCAACACTGCTTGGGGCAACAGGCACAAATGAGAGTCCCTGCTTTTCCAAAGCATCCCGCCTCGGAAAGTTGACTTCGGTACAAGTTTTTGGTCAACCAGCTGATGCTTATTTTCTGGAAGGAGGACTCACCCAGATTCCTGTGATCAAGAATTCCAGCACTGTTTCATTCTCACCACTGATGATTCAGCAGAGGAAAGAGAAAACAAAAGTTAAAAAACTATTGATCCTTCAATTCAAGATATTGCCAAGGGCAGAGGCTGAATCGTTCAAGCCCCTTAAGCCAGAGCTACAATCTGAAGCTGGAAATGACCCTTCGGACACTGCCAAGATCCTCCCTTGGCTCTGGTTAAAGGGTTAGAGATACTACCACTTTCCCCAGTGGAGCTATGAAGATAACCCAAGTCCCAACAATTTAGACCAGGAATGCCAATATCTGGTAGGTGTCACTCCTTCTTCCACGTGCAAGGAAGGCCTAACTAATCAATTACAGGATTTTTTTCAACATAGCAGCCATACACTCATTGCCAGTTCATAATTATCTCTTTTAGTTAGCCAGACCCCAGATTCCTCCTCTGGCCACAAAGAAGAGCTTGCAGTACCTCCCTCATTCTAAATACCTACCCCCTTGGGAGGATCACTTGAGCCTATGAGTTCAAGACCAGCCTGGGCAATATAGTGAAAGCCTGTCTCTATGAAAAAAAAAATGTTTTAAATTAGCCAGGAGCGATGGGGCACACCTGTAGTCCCAGCTACTCAGGAGAATGAGGTGGGAGGATTGGATTGCTTGAGCCCAGGAAGTGGAGGCTGCAGTGAGCTGAGATGGCTCTATTGCACTCCAGCAGGGGCAACAGCGTAAGACCATTTCAGAAAAACAAAACAAAACAAAAAAACCTGCCCAATACCTATTTCCTCCATCAAACCTCAGACATAACAGTTCTTGTTTCAAAAACATTAAATAAGAAACCAAATGTCCATCAATGAAAGAGTGGATTTTAAACAATGTTATATGCACCTACAACAGAATACTATTTAGCCTTAAAAATAAAGGAAAGTCAGGTACTTGCTACATGAATGAAACTTCCCAAGACATTATGCTAGATGAAGTAAGCCAGACACAAAAGGACAAATATTGTATAATTTGCTTATTCGAGGTATCTGGCATAGTCACATTCATGGAGGTAGAAGGTAAAGTAAAGGTTACGGGAGCCTGGGAGGACAGAGAATGGGGAGTTCATGTTTAATGGGTGCAGATTTTTAGTGTGGGAAGCTGAAAACTTTCTGGAGGTGGATGATGGTGATGGTGGCCCAATAATGTGAATGTACTTAATGCTACTGAGCTGGACACTGAACAGTGCTTAAAATGGCAAATTTGATGTTATGTGTTTGACAAGTAGCTTTTTGTCACCACCATGACATTTAGGATCTTCACTATTCCTGTCCATAATTCCAGCTTTCTCCCTCTATCTTTGATATCTGCAATGCTCCTGCCACAGGTTTGATTCCCAAAACACAGTCCATGTTTGTTCATTTTCATCATCATCCCTTACTCAAGCTATTTCCACAGCCCATGGAGCAGACTGTAGTTGTTATCCATTCCTTTTTGCCCAGGTCTTATAACCCATTCCTCCTTTTCCATTCCTTCGAGGACTCCTTTTCCACACCACATGATCTCAATATCCTGCAAATCTCACTCTAAACGCTCCTTTCTTCTTCAATCCTCATTAAAGTCCTTTGAGGCAGACTTCATCTCACTTTTCATGCTTTTCGGTAGCATTTTGCTTTATAAACTCATCTGTTTGCCTTGTTGTAAGAGAGGTTGTGTTTGTCTTTCTCCTCCACCCTTTTCCCTTGATAGTACAAAATCACACCAAGTCCAGATATGCATGGCCCATATAATACAGAATCACACCAAGTCTAGATATGCATGCCCCATAATGCCTGTTCAGGAACAATTCAGAGCATCATTCCCAGATATTCAAGTGCATCAGCTCACCTAGGAGTGTCTTTCAAATGCAAGTTCTGGCCCCACCCCCAAGATCCTGGTTCAGTTTGTTCAGTGCAGGTAGTTCATGGACCACCCTTTGAGAGACATTGTCCTGGAACCTAAGTCAAGGTAAGTTTAAACTCCAGTCTGTGATAGTGTCAGCCTGAGGCTGGGGTAAATAGCAATGGATATTAAGGAGAAGGCTGCAATATGTACCTAATGTAATATTAGGTACTTACATTTTTAATTTCTTGGTGACGGTGACACTATGAAAAGGAAGCAAGTGGACAGGTGCAGACACTCACGTCTGTAATCCCAGCACTTTGGGAGGCCGAAGTGGGTGGATCACTTAAGATCAGGAGTTCAAGACCAGCCTGGCCAACATGGTGAAACCCCATCTCTACCAAAAATACAGAAACCAAAATAAATAGCCAGGCATGGTGGCTCACTTCCTAGGCTGTCCATCAAACCACCATCCTCTTCTCTTGCACAAACGCTGTTTCCTAGATAAGGACTTGAAATGTGTTGGTCTTAAGCCCATCAGAAGAGTAGCAGGCAAGATGTCATCACTGTTTGTAGCCCAGCTCTGCTATGTACTCACAGTGTGACCTTGGACAGGTGACTCTACCCCTCTGCAAATAAGAAATCTCATTGGGAAAAATGGTGGTAGGAATAGCGAGCACTCACCTCCCTGCAATGTTGGGTGTATTTACTGGAAACATGGGGTGCAGAGCCTTTAGTCAGGTGTTTTAGCTTATTAAGAACTCAAGAAATAGTAGCTTCAAAGGCCGGGAGCTTCAAGACAGAGAAGAGATAGCCCAGCAAGGAAAGAATGGGGGGGACCGGAGGAAAGTGTTGCCTTCTACACGGTGAGAAGAGGAATCAGAAAATCCAGGTGTGGCTGCAAACCACACCAGTGATATAACTGGGTGCCCAGTCACGACTGTTCTCAGCTTCGTTGTTACAAAAGGACTGTTATGAGGATAAAACAGAGCACCACATAAGTATCCAGCCCAATGCAGGGTGTTCAATAAGCCTTGAGTACTAGCTTTCTGTCAGCCTGCTGCATCAACTGCCTGGTGTTCAGCAGTGAATAGAGATTTGCCATCACTTCCCACAGCCAGAGCTGTTTCATCCTCGGTGGTTTCTCTCCCCTTGGCAGTGCCCCCGACTCCTCCTCCACTGTCCCTGGGCACCGCCCACACCCCAATCCTGGCCACCAAAGTCTCCAACCTAACTCATGAGGCTCCCCTGAGATACAGGTTTCACAGTTTCTGATTGATTCATTTTCTCATTATATATTCAACTCTGCCACCTTCTCCCAAGAGCAGTCTCAGGACAAAGATGAGACTGTTATGTATATGGTCTAATTGCCCTCCAGGAAGCCTTACCCAGAATCTCAGCCCTCACTGACAAACAGCAACTCCTAAATGTCTTCCGGAGCCTCCGTTTCTGTTGAGCATGAAGAGGGGCTTCTTCTCCACCCCGGAAGTTGGGCAGCTCCTCTAAGTCATTTCTCGCCCACTTTAAGAGTCCTCTGTGCATTCTCCACCCACTCATGTTGGTTCCAACGTAGGATTGTGTGAGTGGGCTTAAAGTTCACCTCTCGGCTAACCAGAACACTCAATTATTGAAAATGTCCCCACACACCCTCATGAGCGAACACCTCCACCCTCAAACACTGCAGCTGACTGAGATGTTGTTGTCTTTCTGAAATGGGCTCTAGGAAAGTCCAGTTCTCAGAGTGAAGGTCATTCCAGCAGGAATAGGATGTTTATACCCAGGGAGTGAATCAGAAGACTCGGCCTTAGTGACAGCATCCGACACTTAGTCTGAGAGCGAAAGTGAGGCTACAAGGAAAAGCAATCTGAGCTGTAATACTGGACACAAATCAGAAAACGCAGTGCAAGGTGAGTTTATGCATAGATGAAACTTAGTTCATAGGAAACTTTATGTGGTTGGTATTATACCAGTGTGAGAGCTGACCTTGTGATGCAGGGCAGGTGAGCCCCAAAACTGGGGCTTAGCCCACAAAGATTCTTGGCTTCACTGGAGAAAGAACTCAAGAACAAGCTGTGGTAGAAGAAAACTTAGCTTTAATGAGGTATCAGTCGTGTTACAGCTTCATGATCTCTCCTGCAGAGCAGGGCTACCCCATAAGCCGTGCTTTGAAAGTAGCAGCTTACACGCAGGTCTGCAGTCATAGTTATACCCGATTTTAATTATATGCAAATGAAGTGGCAGATTTTTCATAAATGTCCAAAAAAGGGTGACAACTTCCCAGACATTGCTATGAAAAAAGATGGGAACCTCTGGGTGTTATAATGGCGATGGTCAACTGACCTGGCACTGAGGAGCATGTCTGCTGGAGAGGTGCTTTTTGCCTCTTCCCTGTCTCAGCCAGTCTTCAATCTGGTCCAGAGTAAAGTCCCATCTCTTATCCTCACTTGCATATCTCTTCCTTACTCCCCAACATCACATCAGTAGCTTGAAATTAACTGTGGTGGGAGTATTTACACCACAGTAATAAACAGACGCTATGAATCAGAGTTTAGTTGTTTTTGGTTTTGTTTTCAGAAACCTGGTTGTTAAACATTTACCAGCACACCACTGGTAGATTAGCAGAACAGGAGGATGGTTAAAGGCACAGACATTGTAACCAGACAGACTGGGAAGCCTGCCCATATTTAGCTTTGGTGAGCCTCAATTTTATAATCTGTAAAATGGATTGAGCTACCTTAAAGGGAATCATTCAGCTTCAGTGTCCTCATTGTACAAAGTGCTCAGCACAGTCTCAGGCACATAGAAAACCCTCCTTAAAGGTTACAAAAACCATAGCGCTGGTGCCGCCACAACAGGGCTCCAAGTTCCTCTTGCCATTGTCTTCACAGTCAGGCCTAACCAGCTTAAAAGAGACACTTGGGAGCAAAGTGAAATTGAATACACATAGTTTCAGAAGTGCCAAAGTCAAGAAGAAAATTTCTACAACTTCTCATCTTCGCCAACTTACTTTTTGGGTGTTTGTTAAAGACATTGAATTCAAAAAGCCAAGTCATTCTAGGAGGATTTTTCAATAATTGCCTTTTTTTTCTTCTGATGTACAGAGATGATTTCCGCCACCATCAAGATACAGATAAAAAAGGAAGTCGAGTGTTTCAATGCCAAGCCCAGCCTGCCTCGTGAGCAGGGAGGTTATAACAAGAAGGTAGCTGTCTCCAAGAAAAGCTAATCCGTTGTTTTCATGTCCAACCTTTACAAATTGTGCCTGTGTGGCAGAGTTTGAATCACTCTCTCTAACAGCCTCTGAAAACAAATGCAAAACCTTTCAAGTTCATTCAAAGTCATTATGGCACTTTCTAGAACTGAATCAATTACCGTAACCTCTGTGGGTGTGTAAAATATGAAATTACCAGCACCCTCATGGGGCCACAGAATTGGTAAATTAGCAAAAATTGATTATGGGAGCTTTGGGAGCAGCCCCTGGTGTGTTAAGTGTCTTGATGACAAACAGCAATATATTATTTGTGAGATTTTGCTTGATGAAATTGTCTTGTCCATTAACGGTGCTTTGCCTCAGTTACTACTGATTTTGCCATCCCAGAAATTGACATGGGGTTGAGCTTACCATGTTGTAACCGACAAAAGCAAGACAATCCAATTGTTCTGATAGATCTAGTATTTATTTTGTATCACAGTCAAGATGAGAGTTCAGTCTTTCCAAATGAGCTCACAGCAGTTTCTCCTCTCTGGACACCGTGGGTCTTACATCCAGAACAGACTATTATTTAAACTCTATGGATGTGGGAGAGCTGTTTGTCCTTCTCATCACTCCCTTCTCATAGCGCACTCCTTACCTGCCTTGCCCCATATTATCTTATGGATCCACTTTCTGAGCCAGGTTAATTAGGGGCAGGATCACTGTTCCTGAAAAGGGTAGTGTTTCCCATGTAACTTTCTCCTCTAGTTCCTGCTTTCTTGGTTTATATCTTGATTTGTCTCAAAGCAAAAAGATAAGCTTCGCATTGTCTTTTCTTGGAATGGAGACAGAAAAACAAAGGGATGTGGACAACACCTCCCAGCACTAGCACACTGAGAGCTCCTGGGATATCTATCCGTCTCACAATAATGACCCCACTACATATAGAACCCCCCTCCTCTACCAACCCAATCATAGCGGAATGATCCCAGGCGCCTGACTGGACCTGGGAAAACTGGATTCCCTACTGGGAATTTGATATTTGGAAGATTAAGATTTAGAAGCTGCATGTCATTGGATCTAATGCACTCCAATGAGAAGCATCATGGATTCTTGAGCTCATGTCCCAGAGTGGACTTGATTCTTGCCTTTATTAATACTTGGCTATCCAATACTTTCTGGAGCCTCTTAAGCTACTCTGATACAGAGTAATGAAGCTCCGCCTTCTTTCTCCTTCACCTTCTGCCATGATTGTAAGTTTCCTGAGGCCTCCCCAGAAGCAGAAGCTGCGATGCTTCCTGTACAGCCTGCAGAAATGTAAGACAAGCAAGTCTCTTTTCTTTATAAATTACCCAGTCTCAAGTATTTCTTTATGGCAATGCAAGAGCAGACAATACACCCTCCAATCTAGCCACAATAATGCCCACCAATCCTCTGGTCTACAAGAAGAGTTAATAAATATGAGTTAAATTAGTGGCTTCCCACCAACCCATGAACATTCTCCTGCCACCCACACTTTAAACTTTGAAAATGAAAACATGCTGAGTAGACTGGGTGCAGTGGCTTGTGCCTGTAATTCCAGCACTTTGGGAGGCCAAGGCGGTGGATCATCTGAGGTCAGGAGTTTGAGACCAGGCTGGCCAACATGGTGAAACCCTGTCCCTACAAAAAATACAAAACTTAGTCGGTCATGGTAGCAGGAACCTGTAATCCCAGCTACTTGGGAGGCTGAGGTAGGAAAATCGCTTGAACCTGGGAGGCAGAGGTTGCAGGGAGCCACGATCACGCCACTGCACTCCAGCCTGGGCAACAAGAGCAAGACTACATCTTTAAAAAAAAAAAAAAAAAAAAAAGCGAGAGAGAGCACATGCTAAGTAAAATAAATCAGACACAAAAGGTAACATGTAACATACCATGTAATTCTATTTATATTAAATGTTAGATTAGGCAAATCAGTAGAGGCAGAAAATAGATTAATGGTTGCCTAGGGCTAGGGTTGGGTTTGGTAGGAAATGGAGGGGAGGGAATCAGTGCTAATAGGTATGGAGTTTCTTTTGGAGGTGATGAAAGTATTATGGAATTAGACAGTGATGATGGTTGCACAACTTTGTGAATATACTAACACCACAGAAGGTATACTTTTAAATGGTCAATTTTATATCTGAATCAAAAGAATGACAAGGAAACAGTGGAAATGGGTTATAAGAGGAAAGAGAAAATGGAGGGAGGGGAGTTGGAGGTAGACTCTTAGAAGTTGGAGTGAACTCATAGGAAGAGTTAGAGATGCTAAAGTGGTGGTTGAGAGCGTAAAGGCAAACTGCCGGGGTTTAAGCCCCAGCTCTTCCCCTTCCCAGAGGTGCTGCTGTAGGCAGGTCATTTCACCTCTTTTGGTCTGAGACAGGAGCACAGCTTTGGCTAGAGTGACCTCTCTCACCAGAGAGTGAGATCTGATGATGAAAAAGAGCCAGGGGTGCCCAACTGGTAAGGAAGGGCATTTTGGTGGAAAGCCCAGCATGTGCAGAGGTCCTGGGATAGAACTAGCTCACCTTCCATGAAGCTAATATTCCAAAGCTCAACAAATATCCCTACCTGGAGGTAGAGCTGCAAAGGAAAGTGTTTTGTAGATTACCAAGCTCAGCCCCTCATTTGTCAGGTGGGAATTCAAGGCCTGGAATCATCTGCATTCTGATAAAGTGTATTCACATCTAGTGTTTTTCCCTGTCTCCTCCGCTGGATTGCCAATGCAATCAAGATCCTAAACAGGGAGAATGAGCCACACATGGAGACAGCGTGGTGTTTAATTAGTGACAGATATACAACCTGTGCTTAATACATGTGCATTCCCAGCCAGGGGCAGTGGCTCATACCTATAATCCCGGCACTTTGGGAGGCAGAGGTGGGCAGATCACTTGAGATTAGGAGTTCAACACCAACCTGGCCAACAAGGCGAAATCCCATCCCTAATAATAATACAAAAAATTAGCCAGGCATGGTGGCCCACATCTCCCAGCTACTCGAGAGGCTGAGGCAGGAGAATTGCTTGAACCTGGGAGGCAGGGGTTGCAGTGAGCCGAGACCACGTACTGCACTCCAGACTGGGCAACAGAGTGAAACTGTGTCTCAATAATAAGTAAGTGTGCATTCCCTTGCTGTTCAACTCATGGGCCCTCACAGCTCCCAAGCTCCTAAAGCTGTGAGATCCTCCCTCCAGGGAAGGAAGACAACAGGGGAAAGCAGAAAAGCTCCAGCTTTGGTGTCAGGGACACCCAAATTCAAATCCTGTCTCTGCCCTGTTAGTGTCTGTGTGCTTTGAGGCTCATTGCTTACCTGAACCTCAGTCCCCTTGTCCGTGAGATGAGCATAAAATGGACACTTCCTCATGGGTTTGCTGTGAGCAGAAAATAAGATAACATCTGTAAAGCCCAAATAAGATTTCTAGTCTGTGGTAAGATATTTTTTTTATCGAATCATGAAATTTTGCGTGTTTTTAGCCAAACTGCATTGGGACTGTACTCTAAGCCCCTTTCTTGTGCTGTGTCTTTTTATTCTCACATGGGACTATTGAGGGCAGTAGTTTGGGGCCCCTCTTTACAGAAAAGGAAACTGCTCAGAGAGGTTTAGTAACTAGTCCAAAGCCACACAGTTGCAAACAGCTACTAAACAAGATCTGATTCCAAATCCACGCCATGACCCTGTCTCCCCACAATACAGGGTGCAAAGTGAGGGGTTCTGTGAGCTCTCTGTGAGTTATTTCTTCCCCCTCCTCATCACCTAAACTGGGTCTCTAGCTTCCTGATCGTTTCCTCCTTTTTGTTTGTTGAATTTTTTGTTTTTGAGACCAGGTCTCCCTGTGTTGCCCAGGCTGGAGTGCAGTGATGTGATCTCAGCTCATTGAAACCTCTGCCTCCCGGGCTCAAGTTTATTCTCGCACCTCAGCTTCCTACGTAGCTGGAATCACAGTCACATGCCACCATACCAGGTTAGGTTTTGGTAGAGACAGGATTTCACCATGTCGCCCAGGCTGGCCTTGAACTCCTGGGTTCAAGTGATCTGCCCACCTTACCCTCCCAAAGAGTAAAGTAAGCCAGCATGCCCAACCTAGTTTCCTGATAGTTTCTGATATGAATTTATTCACCTAAGATGCACAAACACACACACACACACACACACACACACACACACACACACACACGCTTTCTCTCTCTTTTGAAGGAATTCATAAGTTCTGATAAAGGAGGAAGATGCATCTCGCTTCACCCTGCTGCCCCACTCTGCTGCAGAGGGCACACGTGGCTCCTGCACCACACCACACTTTTTTAGTTAATAGACATCAACACTCCGCTGCCCCTTCTGACCTGCTCCCCCAAACACAGTTCTTTCAAAGCCTCCAATCACACCCTTCCTCAACCTCTCACACCAAGGGGGAGCATCTCTTGGAAGCCAGTGTTGAGGAGGGGGGCATGCTTTCACAAAGAGGAGCACAACAGGCTTTTGACAGATCCGAGGGAATGACTCTCACTCTCTTCACTCTGTTGACATAATGAGGGGATAACCTGGTATTTAAATCGCAGCCATGGTGGTAAATCTGCATTGCCAGCCTTCAACATGATTTACAAAATAATTTAAAAATGCATGAGGATGCTTCTTCTTTATAAAGCATGAGGGTGCTAAGTTAACTTCTGAATATTTCATAGCCCAAGGTGAGCTCTTTGCCTTCTGGCCATCACTCACTGAGCACCCTCCCTGTGTGTGCTTCTGAAGACACTCCATTACAGAACGTGAGAATTTGCAAGGCACTCTTGGTAGGGGGGCTATTTTGCTTCTGGTCATTAGAATAATGCTATTATTTGCCATCTTCCTGGAAAAGCCCTGCTGCAGGAATCCCCGGCAGACTCTAGATGTTGTCTATTTCATTAGAGCTGAGAACAGGACTATTGATTTTGAAAGTCTTTCCTGAAAAGTGGGAAAGGCACTCTCAGAAGAGGACTTTAGAGAATTATTTGGAGAAGAGAGCAAAATCCTCAGCGTCTTGGCTACCTGGAAGAGATTGCAGCTGGATTGGTGAGAAGCAAGGATGTCCAAAAATCCTGTCAATATGGGAAGAGAACAGCTAGACTTGGATGAAGGTTATTTCCCTCTTAGCACTAGCTTTCCACTCAAGGCTAGGATAACATGTACATCCCGGGAGCTAGAGGCTGAGTACTGCTATTGCAAAATGATTCCAACCAGGACTCCCCAAAGCTATCTGAGACAGTTGCCCTTGAGTCAGAAGTCTCTTATGTGCAGTTAACCCTTTATTGGAATTGGCTCCTCCTTGTTGCTGGAAGCAGCGAAGAGGCAGCTGGATAAGTGGCAGGGACATTTGTTGAAGAGAATGGAATATCACACAGAGAAATGGACGGGGAGTGTTTCTGAGACTGTGGTCCTCGGCAGCATCAGTGTCATCTGGATTGTTTGTTCAAATGCTGATTCCCAGGACCCCCTTCAGATGAACTGAATTGGCATAGGTAGGCAGAGGCACCCATGAATCTACGTTGACATTTAGCTTCGTAGGTGTTTCTCATGCACACTAAAATTTTAGAACCACTGGGATTACTAGTAGTTTTGAATCCTAGCTGAACATTGGAATTCTTAAAAGAAAACTTTTTTTAAAAAGTCCTTGGGCCAGGCACGGTGGCTCATGCCTGTAATCTCAGCACTTTGGGAGGCTGAGGTAGGAAGATCACTTGAGGTTGGGAGTTCAAGACTAGCCTGGCCAACAGGGAGAAACCCCGTCTTTACTAAAAATACAAACTTAGCCTGGCATGGTGGCACATGCCTGTAATCTCAGCTACTCAGGAGGCTGGGGCAGGAGAATCACTTGAACCTGGGAGGTGAAGGTTGCAGTGAGCCAAGACCACGCCATTGCATTTCAAAAAAATTTAAAAAGTCGCTTGAACCTGGGAGACAGAGGTTGCAGTGAGCCGAGATGTGCCACTGCACTCCAGCCTGGTGCCTGGCGACAGAGCAAGACTCTGTCTCAAAAAAAAAAAAAAAAAAAAAAAACCTGATGCCTTAAGTCGCACACCCAGAAATTTGACTTCATTGGCAAACACTGTAGCTTGGGCATGGAGAGAGCTTACAAATCTCTCCTCAATGATTCTGAGGTGCAGCCAAGGTTGACCACCACTTAGCTGGAAGAATTTTAGGCTCTTGCATTTCTCTGAAGTAGTATTTGCACTCAACCTGAAATTCTCTACGTGCTGGAATGCGCACCACTTCACCAGGCAGTTCCTTCTTTGACTGATGGGTCTAATTGTGAAAACTTAATTTTTCAACTAAACTGAAATTTTACTCCACACCAATTCTAATTTGCTGTCCCAGTTGTCTTGAGATCAAGTCATCCCAGTCAATAAACTGTACAGTTGATGACATTTGCGTTAGCTTTTTCCTGCCACTTCCTTTCACCTCCAATTTCTCACCTCTTTCCCAACCTCTAATCTCACCTGAGAGCCAGTGCCCTAATTTCTCTCCATCTATGCAAACCCACTCTCAGGAAAGTGTCTGAGATGAGTCAATTGCTCACTCGCATGATGGCGTCTATTGAGGAGATGAGTATTGCAGAGACCTGATTCCACCTGGCTCTATCCCTGTGGCACCTTGGACATGACTCACTCTCTGGGTCTTGGGGTTCCCAACTCTAAAACGAGTGGGACTAGTCTAGATTGGTTCTTAAAACTCTTTCAGCTCCAATAATCTAACCTGGCAAAAACTAGACTAGGAAGCACAGAAGTAATAGCTGATGTAGCCAGCGGAAGGAGAATGAGAGAGAAGGAAGGAAGGAGACAGGGAAGGAGAGAGAAAGGAAGACAGCCAGGGAGGAGAAAAAGAAGGCGGGAAGAAGGGAAAGTGGGAAGGATGAAGGGAGGGAGGGAGGGGAGTGTAGTTAACCAATAGAGAAGGATGGGAGGGAGGGAGAGAATTGGGGTTGGGAAGGAAGTCTGGAAAAGAAGGAGGGGCCGGGCATAGTGGCTCACGCCTATAATCCCAGCACTTTGGGAGGTTGAGGCAGGTGGATTGCTTGAGGCCAGGAGTTCAAAACCAGCCTGGCCAACATGGAGAAACCCCATCTCTACTAAAAATGCAAAAATTAGCAGAATGTGATGGCATATGCCTGTAATCCCAGCTACTCAGGAGGCTAAGGCAGGAGAATAGCTTGAACTGGGAAGTGGAGGCTGCAGTGAGCCAAGATCGTGCACCTGCACTGCAGCCTGGGCAGCAGAGTGAGAATCTGTCTCAAAAACAAGGACGGAGAGAAGAAGGAAGGGAGGGAGCGAGGGAGGGAGGAGGGAGGAAGGAAGGGAGACCCATTGCAGCCTTTTGAAAACTTTCTAATACATTAAGCAAAATATTTTGAAAATGTAGACAACAACACTACTCTTTATATAGTTACTTATTACACAGTGCTGGTGTGCTGTTTGAATCACAAATTGCATGCTAATGGCCTAATTCATAAACCATTGACATTCTTTATGAGTCTTTAGCATTCAGAAATGAAGAATTTCTGTTCGAAATATAATTTGCATTGCAAAATTCAATAATTTAGTTTCTCGGATTCATTAATGCCTAAAACCACAACACATAACTTATCCCATTCCAACCCCCTCCTTGGGACACTGGAAAAAGAAGTGTTTCAGCTGGGAAATCAAGTACTGCTTTTTATGGCCACATTTGAAACTGCTGTGAGAGTTATCACAAGGGAAGCCATGTTGGTTTTCCTCAAGGAGTGGGCACTGAAGGGTTCTGCCACAACAAGGTAACAGAGGTAGAAGGACCTCTTGAGCCATGCAGAAAACCTTCACAATCTTAGGAACCCCATCTAAGACCAAAGTTCCTGCTGAAAGAAATGTGTGATGTTTGGTGCACTCATCCATGGAAAACTCAATGAAGTGACCAGTGAAACATTCAAGATATCAAGATGACAGTTGAATAATTCATGGGACACTCAGTTCAATAGTCTGTGGAATCCTCAGTGAAATGATCAATGTAACAGTCCATGGGAAAACTGAATAATCTGTGAGCACTCAGAGGTATTGTCAATCAGATATTTAATGGAAAATGCTGTAGAGTTCTCTGTGAACTAGAAATGAGGAACATTCTCTTGGCAGATACCTCTGTAATGAGACAGGGAACCTACCTCATGTAGATGAGAAGTGAAGTTGAATTTATAGTAACTCTAGCTATTTTTGTGTCCTAAGATAAGAGAGGCACTGAAAATCTGTTGGAAGAAAGAATGGAATGGTGGATGGCTTATGGAATAGCCAGTGGGAATCCTTATCTGATGCCAGTGCCCCTAGTAAGGTCTTTTGTGGTACTACTTGGGGTTCAGCTCCAACACACCGATCTTGGGGTTTTAATTGGATTGTGCTAGTATAAATTTTTCTTTTAAAACAATGTGTAGGTTGCTCAGAACCCAGATCCTACTATAGAGACAATAAAATTGAATGAACTCTTGGAGTCAAAAGTCGTACATTTTAATTTTCACTCTGCCTTTAACTCTCTGTGTAAACTTGTCCATGGCACATGCTCTTGCTGGGACTTATAAATAGGGACATTTGGATGTCGTGATCTCTAAAAATTCTTTCAACGCTAAAACCTCTAGGACTTCTGAACCTGACCCTAATATCATGACCAAAATTAGACACCAATCAGTCCTGTCTGGGTGTGTTTGCCTCCCAGAGCTGCTATCCAAGGCCATGAAAAGTAAACAGCCGAATATCTTACTGGCATGTAAAGGGGTCCATTAAAGAAAACCACGTCTCATTGAGTGCGGTATTCCAGGTGCTCAGCATACAACCTGCATGTCGTTAGTGCTCAAGAAATATTCATTCGTTCAACAGATGTTTGCCATGCAATGACATTGTGATGAGCCACATTCTAAGCAGTAGGGATACCATGATGAACAACATAAATAAAGTCCCCACCTTTATGCAGCTTATATTGAACTGGAAGCAGATAATCAACAAGTAAAGCACATGGAAACAAAGCAGGCAAGTTCAAATAGTGATGAGAGCTGATCAAGTAATTGGTGGAGAATGGTTGAGATGAAGAGATTACCTTAGCTCAGTTCAAGAATATGTGCTCAGACATTTGATAGAACATTTGAGTTGAGACCTGGATGACAACAAGAAGCCAACCGTGGAAAGATCCCATGGGAGAGTATTCTGGGAAGAGAGAGGAGCCAGTGTCAAGGTCCTGGTGCAGAAACATGCTCTGTGAGTTCATGGAAGATGATCAAAGGTCTGTGTGGATGGAGTATTATGAGGGGCAACGAGTGGGTGAGGTGGTTATGATTCATGTCGGAGCCTTAAGTACATGGTCAGGAGTTAGTATATTATTCTAAGTGTAATAGGAAACCAAGGAATATTTTTAAAAGGTAAATGGCATGATCTGGTCCAGAGCTTTGAAGGACCAAGTGGATGATTTATGGAAAATTGAATTGTTGAATGAGTGGAGTACAAAGTACCCATTGAATGTTACATTGATCATTTCACTGAGGGTTCCACAGACTATTCAGCTGAGTGTCCCATGAACTATTCAATTGTTACCTTGAATGTTACATTGGTTGCTTTACTGAGTTTTCTATAGACCAGCTTACATAAAATCGCACATTTCTCTCAGGAGAAACTTTGGTCTCAGAGGGGGGTTCCTGAGATTGGGAAGATTAAATGTGCTCCTTGGAAGAAATTCAACCCAGGAAAGTGACCCCTGTCAAGGAGAAGGACACAGGCATTTCAGAAAGCAACTCCAGTGTGACTCTGGATCTGCAGTGACATCTGACCAGGAAAGCAACCCCTTCTGCCTGGCACCCGGCACCTTTTTGTGAAGCCTGAAAGTGACTCTCATTTTGAGTTTTACTCCACTTCTTCCTCCTTCTGTCCCTGCAAAACTCTATCCCTGCAGCCTTTCCATGAGAGCAAGTCATTCATCAGAAAATCTAAAATATTTATTGTGCATATTTTAAAGACCAAAGTGCTACATCATTGAGCTCTGCCCAGATGGGAACAAGGTTTCGCAGTGTGATGACTGGGATAAAGACGTGCCGGACAAAATTGCAGATAATTAATCTGTGCAAATGTAACTCTTCAAAGGGGACCGGAGGACTTGCTTCAGTGCCAAAGACAAACCAGTCCATAATGACCATCATTAAAATTTAATGCAATTTGCTTATTTGAAAAGAAAAAGGAATTCTTCATGTCCTTTATAGCTATCATTTATCGTACTCCTACAGGGATAATGTGAGAAGTGGGAGCAGGTGGAGGGTGTAGAATTGCTTTGAGGGCTAATCGTGAGCCAAATTCTGGTGGGAGGATCTCTCCAAGGCAACTACATCCATGGACATCCCTCTCTCCTATTACCATCACTACTTTTCCTTTGGCAGTGAAAGGAAAAATAGTAATGGGGTGGTACGTCAGCTGGGATGACACACACGTGCTTGGTGGGAGCTGAAGGCAGAGGTGACGTTGGAGAGGTGTGTAGCGTGCTGGTTGTTACTGACTTGGAGCAAGTCCTCTGATCCTCAGGATTCTCGTTTATAAATTCTACAAATGTACTTAGCACATGGGCAACATTGAATTCATGCAACGATCATCACGGTTATTGTTTGCTGTCATTGTACTCCTAGATACTAGCTGTGGGCCTTTGGGCAACTCTCCCAAGATTTCCATAAAGTGGAATTATTACTGTGTCTTCCCCATTGGGGACTTAGGAAAATTAGACAAAGTAACATGTGCCCAGCACTTAGGTCCCGGTGCAAGTTCAGAGAACAGCTACTCCTGTCATCATCACCCTTTCCATCAGTCTCAGTGATTGACTTTCTCCTTAGGTCAAGAATTGCCTTGGAACTGGGGCTGGTGCTGAGATGCTATGGTGGGGAGTGGTGGTGAAGGGGTGTGGGTGGTGGGAAGTCTCACCAACTGAGTGTCTGCTGTGCCCAGTCTCTGATGTGTCTCTATGTCCCCCATTAATAAATAGGGCCACTTATTGGAGCCACATACTTCATGAGCCTTGTTTTAAAATAAAATGCAGTCATACTCAGGCACTAGGAAGGGTTAAAAAGCTCTATATAAATATAAGGTGTTGATGTTTATTGTTTATTAAGTAGTGAGGACTTTTTTATTATTATTTTGATTCCTCTAGCCCTGAGATAGCAAATAAATCAGAAAAATGTCAAATCAGAGTGAAACATAGATCTCCAGGAACCGAGTTTCATCGGGATTTTTTTTCCTCTTACAGTCTTCGCTGAAAGACATTTGAAGGGAAGTTAATAATTGAAACGTAATGAATAATTGCAGTTTGGGGTCCATAGCACAATCATAATTGCCAGTTTATTACTTTTTTAATATATTTGCCAAGTATTAATAATATTGAAATAATGCAAGAAGATCATGGGAAATAAATGAAATATATCATTTGTCAAGGAAAAAGGATTTCCAAACTGTAGGCACTGCTCTTATGAGTTCTGTGATGAATGTGGCATCGCAGCAAATCCTTCATCATGGGAACGTCACCTGCAAATTTTGGTTCCTGCATAATTCTCATCAAGTCAAATAAAGGTGAAGGTATGCAAGACTCGCTGCGTAGGGAGCCCTGCCATCTTTCATGTGCTGCCTCGGGTGTGTAGAACGCAACATTGAAGGAAGTTCCGAGCTAAGAATCATAATACCCAGGTTTTAGCCCTGGTTCTGGTTTGATCCTGAACAAGTGTCTTCTCAAGTCTTCATGGTCAAAATGAAAGACAAAAGCATCAAAATTAAAGGCGTTGGGCAGGGCATTGTGGCTCACGCCTGTAATCCCAGCACTTTGGGAGGCTGAGGCAGGCAGATCACCTAAGGTCAGGAGTTGGAGACCAGCCTGGCCAACATGGTGAAACCCCGTCTCTGCTGAAAATACAAAAATCAGCCAGGTGTGGTGGCATACATCTGTAATCCCAGCTACTCGGGAGGCTGAGGCAGGAGAATCACTTGAACCTGGGAGGCAGAGGTTGCAATGAGTCAAGATCACACCATTGCACTCCAGCCTGGGGGACAGAGCAAGACTCTATCTCAAAAAAAAAAAATGAAGGGTTTGAAACAGGTCCTGAATCCCAACTCTTTCATCTCTAATAACCCGTTTTATTATTTTTAGCTCCCAGGTACTTGTATGTTTTGAAAGCTTTTCATATAATAATTTCTACATAGCTAACTTCACCACTCCTTGACGTCTTCTTCAAAAACCAAACATCCTCTTCTCTAAAATGAGAAGGTCGACTTGGGTGACGGCTTGCAACCTCAGTGTCTCAACATTAGCAATGGGGAGAGTCACAACCATTTTATTACTGAAATGAGCTCAAGTAATGAAGTCTGTAATGAATTGCTAAAACAAATTAAAATAGATTCGAAGGTTCCTCTGACAAAGCCATTCTTGCTGCCTTCAGTTCAGATGCTTATTCTTTTTCTTTTTCTTTGTTGTTGTTGTGTGTTTGTCTCTTCTGGGTTTTCTGCTTCCATGTCTTCATCATATTCCAGGCATTGGGCTAAGAAAAAGGAGAAGACTCACAGTTGAGGCACTGGAAATCACCACCATTCGTGGTCTAATTATCCATCCTAAGGCAGTAGTAAAAGGCAGAGCAGGTGTGAAGGGCACTTGTTTCAAAACAAAGATAATATTTCCTTTATCATGGTTGTAGGAATCACACATTTTTAGTTTTATTAAAAATACAGGACAGGTGTGGTGGCTCATGCCTGTAATCCCATCACTTTAGGAGGCCAAGGTGGGAGGATCATTTGAGCCCAGGAGTTGGAGATCAGTCTGGGCAAGAAGATGAGACCCCATACAAAAAAATTTAAGAATTATTAGAACATGTGGACACAGGGAGGGGAATGTCACACGCTGCAGTCAGTGGGGGTGGGGGCCTAGGGAAGGGACAGCGGAGGTGGGGAGATTGGGGAGGGATAATGAGGGGAGAAATGTCAGATATAGGTGATGGGGGGATGAAGGCAGCAAACCACCTTGCCATGTATGTACCTATGCAACAGTCCTGCATGTTCTGCACATGTACCCCAGAACCTAAAGTACAATTCAAAAAATAATAAATTTAAGAATTAACTGGGCACAGTGGCGCATGCCTGTGGTCCCAGCTTCTTGGGAGGCTAATGCAGGAACATCTCATGAGCTCAGGAGGTTGAAGCTGTGATTGCATCACTGCTCTCCATCCTGGGCAACAGAACAAGATCCTGTCTCAAAAAACAAAAACAAGCTGAGCATAGTGGCTCACACCTGTAATCCCAGTACTTTGGGAGGCCAAGGAGGGCAGTTCACCTGAGGTCAGGAGTTTGAGACCAGCCTGGCCAACATGGTGAAACGCCATCTCTACTAAAAATACAAAAGTTAGCCAGGCGTGATGGCGCATGTCTGTAGTCCCAGCTACTTGGAAGGCTGAGGCAAGAGAATGGCTTGAACCCGAAAGGCAGAGGTTGCAGTGAGCCAAGTTTGCACCACTGTACTCCAGCCTGGGCAACAGAGCAAGACTCTGTCTCAATATATAGATATTATGTATATATACACATAATATATATATGATAGTAAATCTACCACTAGGATATAACTGATGCTAATATTTTAATAAACATTCCTCCCAATTCATATAGCTATTCACATACACATATAGATTCTATTTTTCATAACCATGATAATACTATGTGGTGTGAAACTGCAACCTGGTTTTCTCCCCCATTATGTTTTATACCAGGAACTTCTTTCCATGACATCAAATCCCTGCAGAAGTTTTCCATTCTATTGATTTACTGTTAATAATTCACCACTGACATCCGTGGAGCTATCAAAAAGCAGCTGCAAAGAAGAACAAGAAAGCTTTTTGTATACTGACATGAAGCACCTCCAAGATAGGTATAAGCATAAAAGGCAAGGTTAGAACACTGTTTACTTTGCTCCCATTTGTGTATAACAAGAGAGAAAAGAAAAAGAAGGGTGTCTCGGGGTCGGGGGGGCAGTATTTAAACATTTGTGCTCTGAGGCTTACACCTGTAATCCCAGCACTTTGGGACGCCAAGGCAGGCAGATTGCTTGAGCCCAGGAGTTCGAGACCAGCCTGAGTAGCATGGTGAGACACTGTGTCTACAAAAAAAAAAATTAGCTGGGCATGGTGGTGCATGTCTGTAGTCCCAGCTGCTCAGGAGGCTGAGGTAGGAGCATCACAGAAGCCCAGGAAAGCAAGGCTGCAGTGTGCCACAATCCTGCCACTGCTCTGTAGCCTGAGTGACAGAACAAGATCACGTCTCCAAAAAAAAAAAAATGATAAACATATTTGCTCTGGAGGGGAGGCCAAAGAATTGATGGTGCTGGTTGTGCTGAGAGATAACCCATTGGGCAGACAGAGACTGAGGCAGAAGAGAGAAGTGTCGTCGTGTACCCTATTGTACCCATGGAAGTTTGGACAATATGATTGTATGAACCTAGACAAAGAATGTGTGTACTGTGTTTTTATGTTATATATACTTCATTGAGGATGGGTGTGTATGTATGTATTTAGTTTTAAAACAGTAGATACATTTGTGTTATATTTAATACAGTAGATACATTTGTGTTATCTTTAAGTTATATCATTTATAATGCATCTATTTGTGACTTATGAGAAAACAGTTTATCACTGAATCCTCAATCTCTAGTCAAATGCCTGGAATATAAGGAGCTCAATAAATATGTACTCCATAACTTGATGTTCACGTGAATAAATAAATTCTGATTATTAAATAGCATATTTGTGAGTTGCGACTTTTTTTAGTTACTTCCCCTTTTTTCAGTTTGAGCATTGCCACAGAACATGTGACCTATATGAACATATGAACAACGTCTGCCTTGTATGCAGTGCTGAAGAAATGTTTGAGGATTCCTGGGCCAGCTGCACTCACAGTGCTTCCAGCTGATACAATCTGGAATCCCAGAATGGGATCTAGAAGACTCAAGATTCCGGGATTCTTTTCCTCTGAAAAGGGAATTGAGGGGTGGGAGGGTAGAGAAGCTGGAAGCATAATCCCAACCCAAGACACACTTACCCAAACAAAACACCTGCCCCTGGCCTAAGTGATTGCTTCAGCTCCGAAAAGGCTCCCTCTCTCTCCGATCCCTAATCAGACCCAGAGTAGGGCTCTGCCTTTTACAAGCAGGCTCAGTTGCCTGGGCAGATCTTCGCCGCAGCCTCATACCACCATTTCCTTCCAACCTCTTACACCTCAATTCCCTTCTCCAAGGAAAATGACCCCTGAACCTTCACTCTTCCAGATCCCATCCTGGAATTCCGGGTTGTATCTGCTGGAAGCACCCTGTGCGCAATGGGCCCAAGGATCCTTAAATATTTATTCACCTCCACAAGCAAGACAGACGTTGTTAATATAGGTCACATGTTCCATGAGATACCCAGACTGTGACAGAAACCTAAATTTAAAAAAGGAAAAAACAAGGAAGTAACTTTAAAAAAATTACAACTCACGAATATGCCATTTATTTATTTATTAGACAGAGTCTCACTCTGTCACCCAGGCTGGAGTGCAGTGACACAATCTCAGCTCATTGCAACCTCCACCTCCCGATTCAAGTGATTCTCCTGCCTCAGCCTCTGCAGTAGCTGAGATTACAGGTATGTACCACCATGCCCAGCTAATTTTTGTATTTTTAGTAGAGATGGTGTTTCACCATGTTGGCCAGGTTGGTCTCGGACTCCTGACCCCAGCCTGAGGCCATCCGACCGCTTCAGCCTCCCAAAATGCTGGGATTACAGGCTTGAGCCACAGGACCAGGCAACAAATGTGGTAATTTAATAATCAGAATTTATTCATTCTTTCAAGCTTCAAGTTACTGAATACAGAGTTATCAAACTCCTTGTTTCAGGCACTTGGCTAGAGACTGAGGATAAGGTAATGAACTATTTTTTCATAGAACAGTTCATAGGATGAATAGAACAGTCTCAGCTAGAGGCAGGAGCCCTGGAGTCAAGCCACCTGGGCAGGAATCCCAGCTAGTCACTCACCTGCTGGGTAGCATTACCTCGGCATCAGTTTCCTCATCTGTGAATGGGGGTGGTGATGATTGCATTAAATTCGTCAGATTATCATAAATCTTCAGAGAAAGAATGCAAGTAAAATACATGGTATATAGCAAGCACTCTGAAAATCTCAGCTACTATTACTGTTATAATAGCACCCATTTTATCCAAGGATGGATAGTCAGTGAAAGATACGGAAAACGACGGGGAGACTCGGGAGTTGATAGGAACAGATGAGGTAGAACTGATGAGTCAGAAAGCAGTGAGATTCAATTCACTCATTCAACCAATTGTTATTGACCACTCACTAACGCCCAGCATTCCACCAGTTACTGAGAACCAGTGGTAAACAGACTGACGCAGCCCCTGTCTTCTCGGAGCTTGCAGACTGGTGGGAGAGATGGACATAAACCAAAGAATCACACAGGTACCTGCTAATTTTTTACAATGACAGTTGCTACAGAAAAGAGATGTAGGATGTTTCAAGAGCTGACAATAGGAGGACTTGACCTAATGAGAGAGATCTGGGCAGGCTTCCCTGGGGAATAATGTTTGAGCTGAGATGGGACTCAGGTTAAAAGATCAGGCAGCAGGTACAAAGTCCCTGCGGCAAAGACATACGCATAGAACGGAAAGAAGTCCAGAGCTGCCAGACAGAGGCTGCAACAGGAGGTGTAAAGTGAGGTGAGGCTGAGAGCAAAGTCTGGATCAGCCCCATGCAGGATCTAATGATAATAATGCCCACATATATGATGGCAGCAATCACGTATTGATCTCTTGTTATATGTCATGCATGCTATATCATATCATCTAAACTCATGACAATAACGTGAAGTTGGTGCTATTATGTGCTGCATTTTACAAATGGGAAAACAGGCTAAAGAGAGGTCACATGGTTACCAAGGATGTGAGCCAGTTATGTCTAACTTGAAAGCCCTTACAGTCTTAGACTCAGAACCTGATACACTTTGTCATACAAATGAGGACAATCCCGGGGTACATTATTAACAATACTAAGACCACAGACATAAACCAGGACCTCCCTAAGCACTACTGGATAACATCTCAGGATTTTTAAAAAAGAAAGTACTTTGGCCAGGCACAGCGGCTCACACCTGTAATCCTAGCACTTTGGGAGGCTGAGGCAGGCAGATCACCAGAGGTCAGGAGTTCAAGACCAGCCTGACCAACATGGAGAAACCCATGGTGGTGTGTGCCTGTAATCCCAGCTACTCAGGAGGCTGAGGCAGGAGAATTGCCTGAACCCAGGAGGCGGAGGTTGTGGTGAGCCGAGATCACGCCATTGCACTCCAGCTTGGGTAACAAGAGCGAAACTCTGTCTCAAAAAAAAAAAAAAAAATACAAAATTAGCCAGGTGTGTGGTGCATGCCAGTAATCCCAGTTACTCGGGAGGCTGAGGCAGGAGAATAGCTTGAACCCAGGTGATGGAGTTTGCAGTGAGCCGAGATCATGCCATTGCACTCCAGCCTGGGCAACAAAAGTGAAAACTCCATCTCAAAAAAAAAAAAAGAAAGTACTTTGTAAACAGTGATATCTATTAAGAGATCAAAGACAATTTATCTGACCATAAGGTTCAGGAAGGGGAAAGAGCTCAGTGTAACCAAGAGATCATTTTCTTGAACCAATGCCTCCTTCTGCTACAACATGAAGCTTCGTTCTAGTCCCACATCTTCAACATATTTGACATTTTGAAAAATAATTAATTGTGTCAGTTTTATTAATGTTTTCAAATACAGATTAGAAATGTGACAAATGAGTGAGAAACAGCAGTCTGTTTTAATGAAAATTTCATATTCTCCATCAATAAATCATAGACTAAAGAGAACCCAACATAAGCCACAGTATTTTTTGCCTGTTTGTGTAGGGGGTTATTTGGCAGAGGATTCCACTTGGGAACTGGGAAGATTCTGGAATTCTGCAGTAGTCAAGAGGTCGGGCTTGTGAGGATCAAAAGGGTCTGGCGCCAACCGGAATGGCTTAGAGAGATGTAGCACAGTGGCCCACTACAAATTTTACCTCTGAGGGATCAGCCACCCCATGAGGCAGCTTTCATCAGGACAGCATGGTGATCTAGAAAAGGAACCCTAACATTAGGTTGAAATGCAGCAGCAGAATAGCATTGTGCTTGCTGGAGAAGTCATCTGCCATCACCCTCCCTGGTTTAGATGGTGAAGATGATTCAGGGCGTGGGGATTCCTTGACCAAGGAGGATGTGAAACCAGGCACCCCTCTACTTCCTGCACCAAGATTTCTCCTGCTTCAGACTTCGTTCCAACTACAGGGCTCATTTCCAAAATGTGTGTCTAGAACCTCTACTGAAATGTTCTTTTGGCCAGGTGCTGTGGCTAACACCTGTAATCCCAACACTTTGGGAGGTCGAGGTGGGTTGATCACAAGGTCAGGAGTTCAAGATCAGCCTGGCCAACATAGTGAAACCCCATCTCTACTAAATATACAAAAAGTTAGCTGGGCATGGTGGTGCACGCCTGTAATCCCAGCTACTCAGGAGGATGAGGACGGAGAATCTTCAGCCAGGGAGGCAGAGGTTGCATTGAGCTGAGATTGAACCATTGCACTCCAGCCTGGGCAACAGGGCGAGACTCCATCTCAAAAAAAAAAAAAAAAGAAATATTATTTTCCCTGTTTTAACATCTTACAAGAGACGTCTTATCCTACCGCTGGGTAACAAAAAACCAATTCCACCTATTGCACATTTTTCAAAAAACCCAGATAAGGAGATGCGACGGTCTCCCTTGGTCATCTCAGGTGGTTTGAAATTCCCAAATCTGCTCTTCCAGCACCATCCTGGAAAACTTTCATATCCGATTTCAGGTTTGCAAAGGATTGGGCCTGATTGAGCTAGATCTGCTTTTCAAAAATTCTAAATATGTAAGAATGATTTGTCAGGGAGTAGTTGGAAATGCAAATTCCTTGGCTTTATAACGTTCTAAATGTTGACTCTGTGGGTTTGGGATGGGGGAGGCCAGCAAAGGGGGTAGGAGTGTGCTGTGTACATAAGAAACCCAGGTGCACTTTCAGAAGCACTACACTGAATGAGCCTTGGAAAGAACAGGGGAATTGGAGCCTGGGGTTGGTGGGTTCTTTGGGGGAACTGGGATATTTCCAACCAGAATCTCAACTCCGCAATCCTCCTGACTTTTCCCCACGTCCTCCCTCTGCACCAGAGTAGAGCAAATGTAGCCTCCTTAGGCCAGATTGAAATGCCAGAATGTATGGAGATTAATCACAGAATAATACAAACTGCCGCTTATCATCTCCCATATATTTGACATAATTACCCTACAAGCAACATGAAAATGTTATACTGTAATAACTCCCAGCCAAGAGAAAAGGCAGCGTTGCTGATAACACGAAAATAGAGAAGAATACAGAACACGGCCCTTCGAAAACTTTTAATTAATTTTTCCCCTTTTCAGCATAATTGATGTCAGCTTAGACTTCAGTGTTTTGGAAGTGCTTGGCCTCGTAGCAAAGAAACTTAGGACCAGTGCAGATTGTCTGCAGAGCAAAGCTGGGCCCCGGTGGGGGACTAAGGAGAGACGGCATAAGGAGCATTTCTTCATCTTTAAACACATAACTTAGACTATGTCACTTTTTTATTTAAATTATTGTAGAGCCCCACCTTGCCCTGCCCTGCAGAACCCAAAGACCAAGGTCCTTTGGTGTCATTGGGGATAATTTATGGTGTGACACTTGCTTGTTTACCTTGTCAATTTCACCTGCTTCTGCTACTGCCAAACACCCTAGTGTTACTGAATTGCTTGCATCATGCAGTGGTACACCATGCACCATGCTTCATTCCTCCAAAACTTTGCACTTGATGTTCTCTTTCCTATGACAGCCCTTCATCTGGCCAACCCAACTCATTCTTTAAAACTCAGCTCAGATGTCATCTCCTCCCCAAAGGCTTACTTTCTCAACCACAGCCAAAGTTCCTGCCTTGGGATCCTAGAGCCTCCCGACTTTCATTCCAACATGGACTGTTATCACCCTCTATTGCATGAATCCACATTTCTCTCTCCTCCTGTAGAATGTGAATGTATCATTGGTTTCTGTAGCCCAATATCCACACAATGTCTAGGAAAGAGCAAATGCCCAAAGAATATTTGAAGAATGAACAAATAAATATTCTCTATAGCTACTAGAGTAATCTAACACCTTATCGATGTTCATAAGAACCTATAAATTCCTTGTGTAAAACCGTGTATCTCTCTTGATAAACTACTGTGATTCATTAGTCAAACTGGTTTATGTAACCCAATCTTTTCCTTTTTGCCTAGACTGCCAGGAAGCTCAAAGCTAAATGCCATGATAAATAGTAACAACAGCATTAACCTAGGTTTTTGTTGATTGATTTTCTCTTTCCTTCACTGTGATTTTGTTGCTGTTTTTGTTTTCTGTTTCTCATTTACTGACTCATCAATAGCAAACAACTTTGTATAGGCAAGCTGCGAAGAACAAGTAAAGGATACATGCAAGCCCTCTCATGCCTTACTTAACAAATAAGCACACCTTCTAGATAAATAACAAGTATAATTTGTCTAAGTGGTAAATGAATACTCAACAAATATTTGTTTAGCATTAACTGAGCCAGGCATTAAGCTGGGTCCTGTGCATATAGAGAAGAAAATACATGGTCTCCTCACTGAAGCAGTACATTGTTTACTGGGAAGTAAAGGGGGTGACATTTGAGCAGGGTCTTAATGGATATGTAGGAGTTCACCAGTAAAAGAAACAAAACCTGCTGAATTTTAAGAACATCAAGTGGCCAGGCACAGTTGTTCACCCCTGTAATTCCAGCACTTTGGGAGGCCAAGGTGGGCAGATCACGAGGTCAGGAGTTCAAGACCAGCCTGGCCAATATGGTGAAACCCAGTATCTACTAAAAATGCAAAAAATTTTAAAAATTTTTTTTAAATTAAAAAAAAAACTAGCTGAGCATGGTGGTGTGCACCTGTAGTCCCAGCTACTTGGGAGGCTGAGGCAGGAGAATCACTAGAACCTAAGAGGTAGAGGTTGCAGTGAGCTGAGATTGTGCCACTGCACTCCAGCCTGGGCAATAGAAGGAGACTCCATCTCAAAAAAAAAAAAAAATCAAGTGACCTGATATTGTTGTAAGATACAAGTGAATGAGCAATCAGTAGATGACCCAACCTGTTCAAACAAGGAAGGATAACTTACAAGACACTTAGGAACAGACCTTGCTGATAAGTTTAGACATTACCCTACAGGCCACTGGTCTACAACTGCTTTACATAGGGGTACCCCTTCTCAGTGTTCAGAGATTTCATGGCAGTAGTTCAGTGCAAATTGACTGAGAAAACACATCACAGCAAAAGTCATCGTAAGTTCAGTGATGCATTTAAATTAATTTGTACTTTGTTCAACCCAATCAAATTTATAGACATTTGAAAAATAGCTGCACCCAGCAAAACACACACTGTTCTCCTCAGAGATATAAATAAAATATGAATGTGTCTATTCCAAGTGGTTACTCTTCTCCCCAGCATCTTTCTTTTCTCTCTCTCTGTCTCTCTCTCTCTCTCCCCACCCCCATGTCTTGTCTTGTGAGGCTTAGCATTGAAATACAGTTTCCACAGTACGTATTTCCGGTGTGGTTATAACTTGTGAACACATTTTATCAGATGCTCCTGCTTTTTATTTAATCAGGCATATATTCTACCCTTTCTCTTTTCTTCCTTGTTTTCCTGCTCTTTCTCCTATGTTCTTCATCAATAATCTATTGTCAGCCAGTCTCAGTGGCTCGCATCTATAATCTCAACACTTTGGGAGGCAAAGGTGGGACGATCACTTGCATCCAGGAGTTCAAGACCAGCCTGGGCAAAATAGCAAGAGCCCTTATCTACAAAAAAATAAAAAATAACCAGGCGTAGTGGCACATGCCTGTAGACTCAGCTACTCAGGAGGCTGAGGCAGGAGGGTTGCTTGAGCTGGGAGGTTGAGGCTGCAGTGAGCTGTGATGATACACTGCACTCAGCCTGTCCAACAGAGTCATACTCTGTCTCAGAAAAAAAAGCAAAATCATCATCATCATCATCATCTATTGCCATGAAGTTACATTTTGATGTGTTAATCTAATTTTGTGGTCCTTAATATTCACGTGTAGCAGAACCACCCAGAGGGCTACTCAAATACAGACCGCTAGGTGTCATTTTCAGAGTTTCTAATTCAGTAGATCATTAGGGGGGCCTGAGAATTTACTTTTCTAACAAATTCCCAAATTAGGCTATTGCTGCTGATTCGGGAGCCACACTTTGAGAACCAGTGAGCTACCTTATCTCCTTTCTCCTACTGTATTTGCATTTCGTCTATGATTTTATCAGTTTCTTAAGTATTTTATTCTTCTTAAAATTCTCAAACCTTTTATTTCATAAATAAATACTCAGCCAGGCTCAGTGGCTCATGCCTATAATCCCAGCACTTTGGGAGGCTGAGGGCGAAGGATTCCTTGAGCCCAAGAGTTTGAGACCAGCCTGGGCAACATAGCAAGACCCTATCCCTACAGAAAATTTAAAAATTAGCTGGGTGTGGTGGTGTGTGCCTGTAGTCCCAGCTACCTGGGAGCTGAGGTGGGAGGATCACTTGAACCCAGGAGATGGAGGCCATAGTGAGCTATGATCATGTCACTACACTCCAGCCTCGGCAACAGAGCAAGATCCTGTCTCAGAACAAAACCAAAATGCTCAAAATGGATGAAACAATTCTATTAAGAGCATGAGTGTTCGTAAACACATACATACAATCCTGATGAACACTTTTACGTGCATCACGGTATTTAAGATTGATTGTGTACACATTATAGAATTTCTTAACTCATTTCAAACTGTTAAGTAAATCAACGCATGTAATTTGTGTCCCTTCTAATTGTCACCTGTCGGTAATTGTAAACATAAATGAGAAGCCAAGAATGTCATGTGATCTCTTTAGGTTTACACATTTACCCGAGAGACTGAATGTACAGGCAGTGGCCAGACTCTATGTAAAGACAGAATCCTGACCCAACAATCTGCAGTCACCAGCCCAACATTCTCTACAGGAACCAGTCAAGGGCACCAGCCTGCTCTTCAGAAATCAGACTTGTAGGAAATCTGGCCACTATATGTAGCAACTGGCTCAGGAAGCCAAGCAACAGCCCCTGTAACAATCAGTCCCAAATGCCCAGGGTTCAAGTCATAACTGACGGCTTCCCTAAAATTTTTGTCCCTGCTTCCAACTGGGGATAAACCAAAGAAAGCTAAACAGACACCCCTGCCAGATCACAGAAGATGCCCGCTTCCAATTATCCCGCCTTCAGCTTCCCCATGACAGCAGCTCCAATCAGAGCACACCCGGAGTCTTCTTTCTCTTCTGCGATAAAGCTTTTCCTCTCCTCCGTCTACCTCTGAGTCTCTGCCAAAACACGAGTGATGCTGGCTGACTCCCTTGCTATGGCAAGCTCTGAATAAATAGCTTTTGCTTGTTCTTATTTGGTTGGGCTGTGTTTATTTCTAAAGCTAACTGGGAGGACAGGGGAAAGCCACCACCAACTGAGCCTTGGGTAAATGTATCTAAGAACTGTATAAAAGACCTGTATGTACAGAACCCGTTAGCATATCTATCCAGTCTGCATATTATGTCAGACTGTCGGTACGGCAAACATTTGGCCAGATTTTGTTCATTCCATGAGGAAGGGAAATGCAAGTTTCACGCTCCTGGAACAGCTGCAAGCAAGACCCTCTGAAAAGCCCGTTCTTCAAAGAAGTTAGTCAGACACTGAGTTTGAATCCAGGCTTGAGCCCCTATTAACGGCGGGACACTGACTGAGCAAGTGGCTTAGCCTCTCCACCCCTGGATTTTCCCATTTGTGAAACGGACATAATATAAGCTCCTGCCTCTCAGGGT
The DNA here is from genome assembly GCA_031835075.1 of Saguinus oedipus. Taxonomy (NCBI): domain Eukaryota; kingdom Metazoa; phylum Chordata; class Mammalia; order Primates; family Cebidae; genus Saguinus; species Saguinus oedipus. Next base: position 7,812,493 of record CM063179.1, read on the forward strand.
TGCTGTGAAATGATGCATTTAAAGGGTTTGGCAGTGTGCCTGACCCATAGCAAATTCTGGCGATTAAAACGCATGTTTCTTGAGTCCTGGGTGGTACCTCTATAGTTTCCTACAGTCAAGGTCAATGATTCTCAGATACTAGCCATGTACAGTGTGGCTTTACAACATTTGATTCATTATGACCTCCCTGATGAGTCTTTTAAACTTTTCTTCCTAATCGTCACCCCACACACACCCTTGAAACAATAGCACAGGTGCACTGTATATCTGTTTGCTGTACTGCGACCCTTTGCAGGGCCATGAACCATTGTATGATTCAACACCTTTCTTACCTCCCTAAGAGCCAATTCTCTGAGCAGAGATGAAATCTGATAGGCATTTTTTGTCCTTTTTCTTGCCCATAGAGAAGTGAACTAAAAATTGCCGTGTATATATGTATACAAAAAAAAAAATACACCCATATATAGAAAATGCTTTGTTTTCCTTTAACTGATGGGAATGACCATGTGAAATATTTCAATGTTACACAGTTGGTGGAGGAGCTAGTATTAAAAAGAAATAAAGCATCTTCCAATTTAATAAAGAGAGTGAGGGAGAAAGATCCAGCTGTTGCCTGTGTTAAGAATGCATGATCTCAGGCCAGGGGTGATGGCTCACTCCTATAATCCCAGCACTTTGGGAGTCTGAGGGGGTGGGTCACCTGAGGTCAAGAGTTCGAGACCAGCCTAGCCAACATGGCAAAACACATCTTTACTAAAAATACAAAACTTAGCCGGGAGTGGTGTCTCACACCTGTAATCCTAGCTACTAGGGAGGCTGAGGCAGGAGAATCACTTGAACCCAGGGGGCAAAGGTTGCAGTGAGCCAAGATCGAGGCAGTTCACTCCAGCCTGGGCAACAAGAGTGAAACTCCATCTCTATAACAACAACAACAATAAAAAACAATTCACGACCTCAAAGTAAGATCTGTGTGAACTGAGAAAAACATGAAAGTTCACATGCATTCTGTTTAGAGTTCAACCTTTTCTTCCAAGACATCATATTTTCCTTCCAGTGTGTGTGTGAGAGAGATAGAGACGGTTGTAACAGGAAATGGTAATGATTATCTTTTTCTACACAGGGTTCTGTGTCCGTGTGCTCGGGTGGTGGCTGGATTGATGGACTTACTTGCCACGATGAAAAGTAAGTAACAGAACTTCTTCCTGTATTAGTCAGGGTTCTCTAGAGGGACAGAACTAATGGGATAGAAGTATATATGAAAGGGAATTTATTAGGGAGAACTGGCTCACATGATCACAAGATGAAGTCCCACAGCCTGTCTGCAAGCTGAGGAGCAAGGAAGCCAGTAATGGCTCAGTCTGAGCCCCAAAACCTCAAAAGCAGAAAAGCCAATAGTGCAGCCTTCAGTCTGTGGTCAAAGACCCAAAAGCAAGAGCCCCTGACAAACCACTGGTATAAGCCAAGTGTCTAAAATCCAAAGAACTTGGAATCTGATGTTCGAGGGCAGGAAGAATCCAACTCAGGAGAAAGATGAAGGCCGAAGACTCAGCAAGTCAGCTTCTTGCACCGCCTGCTTTTTCTAGCCGTGCTGACAGCCAATTGGATGGTGCCTACCCATGTTGTGGGTGGGTCTTCCTTTCCCAGTCCGCTGACTCAAATGTTAATCTCTTCTGGCAACACCCAGAAACACCCAGATTCACCCACAAACAGTACTTTGCATCCTTCAATCCAATCAAGTTGACACTTGGTATTAACCATCACCGTACCCTAGAATTTTGTTTGTGTTCTCTGGAATCTAAAATCTGGACTCTCCTAACAAACACAGCTCTTGGGGCTCTGAAGTTTCACCTCCTGTCTACTCCCACAGCCACACATGCTTGTGGCTGCTAGAGAGATTCATCCCCTTCCTCACCCTGTGGTCCTAGCTGGACGGCTCTCCTCCCGAGAGAACCACATTAGAACAAGAGTGAGCAAACAGTACTGGGCACAGCTATTCTGCACCTCACCTTGTACTTGATTTGCAGAACTACAGAGATAAACGCTACATGGTTCTGACCCTGAACAAGTGCAAAGTCTAGCAAAGGTGACAGAGGTCTCCCACCATCCTGTTCGCTCACTCTTCCTTCTTCTACTGAGCGATGTGTCTCCCAGGAAACATGCTCTGTTCTCTAGCACTGGAGGATGTTTTTCTCCAAAGACAGGGTCCCCTAGAATTCTGGTAAAATCTCTGCAGTGTTGTACTTAAAATAATATTTAAGGTAAAAAACAAAGATGAAAATATCAAGGCCAAATTAGGTGAGGATCGCATAAGAACAGAATTCCACAGATGAACAGTTGGCCCCAAACTCAACTTCCTGGTGGCCAAAGCAAAGAGAGAAAGTCTATCAGTGACAACATTCCCAGTATCCTCAGATATAAACATACTAAAGGTTGACAAGCATCATTGGCTTTCTGTCTGTGAGGCAGGACAGAAATCATCTTTTCACATTCGTCTTTTCAAAACCTTTCATAGAATAGCACAATTGATATTAAGAGAGCATCTAAAACAATACCCTGAAATAAAACTTAACAGTGTGTTTCTAGGGGTGTTTTATTAAACTTCTCCATTCAAGCACATGTACCAAATGTAAAACCCATGGTCATAATTGTGCAAAACTGAGAACCACCCAAATGTACTCCACTAAGTTGTTGGATACACAAACTGTACTGAACCAGAACCATGGAATACTACTCAGCAATGAAAAAGAACAAATGCGACAATGTGGATGGATCTCAAAGGTATTACACTGAGTGAAGAAGAGCCAATCTCCAAAGGTTCCATATTTTATGATTCCATTTCTATACCATTCTCAAAATGACAGAATTCCAGAGATAGAGGACAGATGAGTGATTGCCAGGGGACAAGCAAGGACTGTAAGGGGGGCCAGGTGCAGCGCCTCACACCTGTAATTCCAGCACCTTGGGAGGCTAAAGCAAGAGGAACACTTGAGGCCAGGAATTTGAGACCGGCCTGGGCAACACCGCAAGACCCCATCTCTGCAAAAAAAAAAAAAAAAAAAAAAAAGGTAAATATTAGCCAGGCATGGCTGTGTGTGCCTGTAGTCCCAGCACTAGGGAGGCTAGGTGGAAGCATCACTGGAACCCAGGAGGCTGAGGCTGTAGTGAGCTATGTTCATCCCACTTCACTCCAGCCTGGGCAACAGAGTGAGGCTCTGCTTCTTTAAAAGAAAATAAAAAAGACTACAAAGCATAGCTAGATAGAGCTCCATTGAGGTGATGGGAAAGTTCTGCAGTGTGACTGTGCTGTGCACAAATCTATACGTGGTAGAAATTTGCTCCAACTGTGCGCACACACACACACACACACACACACGATAAGATCTGCTTAACTGACAGTACTGCAATGTGGACTTCCCAGCTTTGATATGGCACTGCAGTTATGTAGGATGTCACCACTGGGGAAAGATAAGTGAAGGGTTCAAGGGACTTTATCTACTATTTTTGGCACTTACTGCAAGACTATAATTATTTCAAAATAAAGAGAGGGGAAAAAAGACAATGGCTGTGCTCTAGGATCCTACCTGCTCCTGAATCTTCTAACTCAGGGACCTCGGCCTCCTGCCCTGAAGGTGAAACCCTGCTAGTTTCTGCACAAACCCCTCCCCTCCCCGCCCAGCAGCCCTTGATTCTCTGGCTTAAGCAGCTCCCAGAGCCCGCAGAGCTGTGATTCCGAAGTCATCTTTGATCACTCACTTTAGGTCTCTTACCACTTAAGCTGCCTGTATTTAAACTCTCCCTGAGTGATCTCCATCCTTTTATCCAGGTCCTTTGATGGCAAGGTTCTGGTCACTTGCTAATCCAGCTGAGGTTCTTGCTTCCTGCCAGGTTTTTCTTCCAACTTTTCATCCTTCCCTTTGTTGCTCACCCTTTGCTTGGCGGAGAGGCCAGGATGGCGACTGCAGGAGTACACAGGAGGGCTGACCACTGCCGTTTCATTCCTCTGGTCTGAGAAACACTAAGCTGGCTCTGTGGCAGCAGCTCAGCACTCCTGCTTTCTAGACCAAGGATCGAGACCTCTGATTTAAGGGGCATCATTTCCTATCACTTTGAAATTGAAGTTCTGGAAAATCTGGCCATGGGTGTTCCTCGTAGCTGCCTGTAGCCAGAGAACTCTTTCAGGAGAATGAAAATGTCTGTAGAATCCAAAGAATCAGGAGATGGAGATTCAAGGACTTGAACCTTTTTTTTTTTTTTTTTTTTTTTTTTGAGACAGAGTCTCGCTCTGTCACCCAAGCTAGAGTACAGTGGCGTGACCTCAGCTCACTGCAATCTCAGTTTCTCAAGTTCAAGCTCTTCTCCCATCTTAGCCCCCCAGGTAGCTGGAACTACAGGCCTACATGACTACAACTGCTCATTACTTTATTTTGTTTTGTTTTGTTTTGTTTTTGAGACAGGGTCTCACTCAGTCACCCAGGCTGGAGTGCACTGGCGCGATCTCAGCTCACTACAACCTCTGCCTCCCAGGTTCAAGCAATTCTCATGCCTCAACCTTCCAAAAAGCTGAGATTACTGGCATGCAGCACCATGCCCAGTTAATTTTTGTGTCTTTTGTGGAGACGGGGTTTCACCATGTTGCCCAGGCTGGTCTCTAACAGCTGAGCTCAAGTGATCCGCCCACCTTGGCCTCTCAGACTGCTTCACTGTAATACTTTCTCCAGAACAATAAGAGATACATTTGAAAGGCCTTCCATCCTTTGATTTCCCCCTTTATTGAATGCCTCGGCCCTGCAAACAGATGAGGCTGTGTGACTTAGGGGGAAAAAAGGGTGGGGGTGGGCAGAGTGGCTCAAGCCTGCAGTTCCAGCCCTTTGGGAAGCTGAGGCAGGGGCATCGCTTGAGACCAGGAGTTCGAGACTGCAGTGATTTATGATTGCGCCAAACTCAGTCTCCAAAAATACTAATAATAAAGACGAGACACCATAGCTGAGCAGAGAGAGGGTCTCCTTGGCCTCTTGTAGCCCCGTCACAGAGCTTGTCTCCATTTGGAACCATGCATGTGACACTCAATTGATCCCCCACCCCCAACCATGGGGGTGAGCCCTGCTTCTATTTTGCTCTCCACACACAGTGTCTGCTGGTGCATAGTAAGTCTTCCATAAATATTTGCTGAATGTAAGAATGACGGCGTGAAGTCCAAGGAGTGAGGCCAGGTTCAAAAGGGCTGGAAATGAGTCAGCATCCTCATAAGAGAAGCTGACACTGACTCAGCACTCACAGATGAGAAGTCCTGTTCTAAGTGCTTCGCCTACTGGAACTCATGGCCACAGCAACCCTGAAGGTAGGAACTGATGTGAGCCCTGCCTTAAGGATGAGCCCTGCCTTAGGAACAAGGAACCTAAGCAGTTTGTCCTTGATACCACAGCTGGGAATTCAAACGTCCATAGAGCCTGTGCCGTGAGCCCCCGTGCTCTGCAGCCCCCCAGAAGTAAACATGGAAAATGTGTAGGGGGCCCAAAGTGGCTCCAGCCGGATGTCGTGGCGCTTGCGAAGGCGAGGCCATGAGTTCAAGACCAACCTTGAACCTTACAAGCTCTCATTCATTGGAAAAAAAAAAAAAAAAAAAAACATGGAAATGTGGTCTCGTGGATGGCTAGAAGCCAGGCGAAGCAGCCTTTAGTGCCAGGACCTGCCCAGTCACAGGGCTTCTTTCCTCTCTTCTCCCTGATCGCTCCTTCTCAGTAACCTTTGCTGTCTCCTCTGGTTCACCCGTGTGAGTTGGTATTTATCGTGCACATTTCCTGAGCTCTCTTCTCTTCACGTGTCACGCTGAATCTCTGAGCGCCTCATACATCTCGGGGATTTGCACTACTGATGCAGGGCAGGTTCTTGGCTTAGCCCAGGAAGGAATTCAAGAGCAAGCCCGTGGTAGAAGAAAACAGCTGTGCTGAGGAGGTGGCAGGGTGACAGGGCTGACCGGAGGCAGTGTGCTGGGAACAGCAGCTCCGGGCAGTTGTGTAGTCCTCTTTATACCCACTTTTACTGACGTGCTAATTAAGGAGCAGGCCTTTCAGAATGGCTAGAAAATGAGCAGTAACTCGGCGGGGGACTGTGTTGCCATTGGGGGGCGGTAACTTCCTAGTGTTGTCATGGCAACGGTAGGCTGTCACGGCGCTGATGGATGTGTGTTTTGCTATCTCTTCCCAGCTTCCATCAGTCTTCAATCAGGTCCGGAGTCCAGTCGCACCTGCCCCCTACGTCACTATTGTTTTCATGTTGATGACTCCCCAGCGCATCTGACCAGGTGATTCTCTACCAGGGCAATCATGTCCCCCACGGGACGCCTGGCAATATCTGAAGATGTTTTTGATTGTCATCATTGCAAAGAGGGGTGCAGCTGGCATCTACTGCGTGGAATCCAGGGATTCTGCCAAACGTCCTACAATGCAGAAGACAGATCCCGAGAACAAAGAATATCTGGCCTCAAATGTCACTAGTACCAAGGTTGGGGAAGTGGTTCATCCAACCCTAAGAAATATCTCCCACTGCCTCTTGGACGTGTCCCTCTTGGATGTCCCCACAGCGTCTCAGGCGCTGTCTTCCAGAGTGAATTTACTATCTACTTCCCTCCTGCAACACAACCTGTCCACATGCCTCCCGTGGTTTTCCAGCTCTGTGAATCACAATACCGTCCACACTCACATTTCATCTGGGAACCTGGTCTCTTCTTCCTGCATCAATCACTTACCCAGTCCATCAATTCTACCTCGTAAATGCCAAGTCTGAATTCTTCTCTCCTCCCCGCCTGCTCTGCCCAAGTTCTCTCATCTACACAAGCAGCAGCCCTTCTGCTGGCCTTTATCTCTGCAGTTTTACCAGTCCCCGCTGCTCCAGCCCATCACTCAAGCTGTAGACAGAGAAACTTCTAGGGCACAAAAGTATCGCCTCCTCCTCCATAGAACTTGCCACTGGGTTTCCTTTGGGGTTGAAAACGTTCATCCTCTTCATCTTTTGGGGATGAAAATGTTCTAGAACTAGATGGTGGCGATGGTTGCATGACATTATGCAGGTGCTAAATGCCACTAAGTTGTGTGCACTTTATTTATTTATTTTTTGAGATGGGGTTTTGCTCTTGTTGCCCAGGCTGGAGTGTGATGGTACGATCTCGGCTCACTGCAACCTCCCCCTCTGGGTTCAAGCAATTCTCCTGCCTCAGCCTCCCAAGCAGCTTGGATTACAGGCACACACCACCATCCCTGGCTAATGTTTTGTATTTTTAATAGAGACGGGGTTTCTCCATGATGGGCAGGCTAGTCTGGAACCCCTGACCTCAAACAATCCATCTGCCTTGGCCTCCAAAACTGCTGAGGTTATAGGCATGAGTCACGGCGCCCAACCCATGTGCACTTTAAAGTGATTAAAATGTAAATTTTAGTCATGCGTACTTTATCAAAATTTTTTAAAACCTTCCACATTGATCTCAATGTTCCTCCCTATGGCCTTCTGTAACATGGCCCCTGCTGACCTCTCCAGCCCCTGTTCTTGCTAAGGATGCAAATAAATAGTTGGATTTTGCTGGGGACCAGAGCTGGAGGTGTGTGAGATCCCATGATAGAAACAATGAGTCAGTGAGACCCTTGAGAAAACAGGCTACACGGAGAGAGGGTAGCAAATTGTACTTTCTAAAGGTGGTTCTAGCAGATCTCCAATCCCCCACACCCTCATTGCAATATGACCTTGCTACGCCTCCCAGGGAGGTTGAGGTCTGTGTCCTCTCCTTGTGAATCAGAACAGGCTTCTGACTGTGGCAGGAGGGATGCTGTATGACTCCTGAGACTAGGTCACAAAAGGTAATCCAGCTTCCACCTTGCCCATGGGAGCGCTAGCCCTGGACCCAGGAACTGCCATATAAGCCTCCCGACAGCCCTGATACCGCCATATTGTCAGGAAGCCCAGTCTAGCCACATGGAGAGCCACATGGAAGGTCCCCAAGAGGATGTAAAGAGAGAAGTGCTCAGCCTGCCCCGAGCTGCTCCACTGCCTGCTGTTCCAGCTCCAGCTACTGCATGAGAGAGGCCAAACCAAAATCGCCCAGCTGAGCCCTTCCATGATCCTCAAGTCTCTAGGGCCACAAGCAATATACAAGGGTCACTGCTAGTTTTAGCCATTACATCTTGGGTGATTTGTTAGGCGCCTACAAAGAAAACATGTGTGGCCCTTAAGAGCACAGGTCCTGGTCAACAGCGTTGGTCCATTTTCCAGAAGCAACTAATCCAGGGAATTAACTTGGATACTTACTTCCTGCCTCGGAGCCTCAGTCTCCTCATTGTGGGAAAGATAATAACAGCACCTGCTTCACAGATGTCATGGGAAGACTAACAAAGATACAGCACAGTCATCACTTGGTAATGTGAGCTGTTATTAACACTCTGATCTTTCTGAAATAATCTTGTGATACAATGACTTTAGTAACTTCTTCGAGCTTCCCTAATAAACCACCACAAATTAGATGATGCTTGAAACAATAGAAATGTGTTCTCTTGCTATTCTGAAGGTCTAAAGTTCAAAATCAATCCAGGCACAGTGACCTACGCCTGTAATGCCAACACTTTGGGAGGCCGAGTCAGGCAGATCACCTGAGGTCAGGAGTTCGAGATCAGCCTGATCAACATGGTGAAGGTCCGTCTCTACTAAAAATACAAAAATTAGCCAGATGTGTGATACACGCCTATAATTCCAGCTACTAGGGAGGCTGAGACAGGAGAATCACTTGAATCCAAGAGGCAGAGGTTGCAGTGAGCACATGCCACTTCACTCCGCCTGGCCAAAAGAGGGAGACTTTGTCTCAAAAAGAAAAAGAGAAAAAAAACAAAGTTCAAAATGAAGGTGTCAGGTGGGCCATGCACCATCTGAGGACTCCAGCAGAGGACCCTTCCTTGTCTCTTCAAGGTCCTGGTGGCTCCAGGTCCTCGGCTTATGGCAGCACAGCTCCAACCCTGCCCTGTCTTCACGTGGCCTTCTCTCTGTATATCTCATCCTCACATGGTCTTCTTAGAAAGACACCCATCATTGGATTTCAGGCCCACCCTAATCCAATATAACTTCATCTGAACTGTAGTCATTACACCATGAAGACTCCTTTTCCAAGTAAGGTCACATTTACAAGTCCTGGAGTTACAATCAACTTGTGAGGCACATGCCCAAATCTGCCAGGATCCCCCATCAGCCCCAACGTTCACCTCGAGGAGAAGGCACCAACGTCAGCACTGGGGACTGAGGCTGGGTCCATTCATCTGTTCTCACACTGCTAGTAAAGACATACCTGAGACTGGGTAAATTTTAAAGAAAAAGAGGTTTAATGGACTCGCAGTGCCACATGGCTGGGGAGGCCTCACAATCATGGCAGAAGGGAAAAGGCACGTCTTATATTCACTAACCCTAACGTGAAGCCAGGGTTGCGAACCACTGTCTTAAAGGCGCATTGCTGTCAAGAGAGAATCCAAGTGGAATAGAAAAATAGAAGAGGAGAGGGCAAGACAGGATGGAACAGAAGGGATCAGAATAGACAAGAACAGATCGGAATGAATTAGAATAGAGCATGACAGATCAGAACAGAACAGAACAGATCAGAACAGAACAGAACAGAATAGAATAGAACAGAATAGACAGATTAGAACAGAACAGAACAGAACAGAACAGATCAGAACAGAACAGAACAGAACAGAACAGAACAGAACAGAACAGAACAGATCAGAACAGAACAGAACAGAACAGAACAGAACAGAACAGAACAGATCAGAACAGATCAGAACAGAACAGATCAGAACAGATCAGAACAGAACAGAACAGAACAGAACAGAACAGAACAGAACAGAACAGAACAGATCAGAACAGAACAGAACAGATCAGAACAGATCAGAACAGAACAGAACAGAACAGAACAGAACAGAACAGAACAGAACAGATCAGAACAGAACAGAACAGAACAGAACAGAACAGAACAGAACAGAACAGATCAGAACAGAACAGATCAGAACAGATCAGAACAGAACAGAACAGAACAGATCAGAACAGAACAGAACAGAACAGAACAGAACAGAACAGATCAGAACAGAACAGAACAGAACAGATCAGAACAGAACAGAACAGAACAGATCAGAACAGATCAGAACAGAACAGAACAGAACAGAACAGAACAGAACAGATCAGAACAGAACAGAACAGATCAGAACAGAACAGAACAGAACAGAACAGATCAGAACAGATCAGAACAGATCAGAACAGAACAGAACAGAACAGAACAGAACAGAACAGATCAGAACAGAACAGAACAGAACAGAACAGATCAGAACAGAACAGAACAGAACAGAACAGAACAGATCAGAACAGAACAGAACAGAACAGATCAGAACAGAACAGAACAGAACAGATCAGAACAGAACAGAACAGAACAGAACAGAACAGAACAGAACAGATCAGAACAGAACAGAACAGATCAGAACAGAACAGAACAGAACAGAACAGATCAGAACAGAACAGAACAGAACAGAACAGATCAGAACAGAACAGAACAGAACAGAACAGAACAGATCAGAACAGAACAGAACAGAACAGAACAGAACAGAACAGAACAGATCAGAACAGATCAGAACAGAACAGAACAGAACAGAACAGAACAGAACAGATCAGAACAGAACAGAACAGAACAGAACAGATCAGAACAGAACAGAACAGAACAGAACAGATCAGAACAGAACAGAACAGAACAGATCAGAACAGAACAGAACAGAACAGATCAGAACAGAACAGAACAGAACAGAACAGATCAGAACAGAACAGAACAGAACAGAACAGATCAGAACAGAACAGAACAGAACAGAACAGATCAGAACAGATCAGAACAGAACAGAACAGAACAGAACAGAACAGAACAGAACAGAACAGAACAGAACAGAACAGAACAGATCAGAACAGATCAGAACAGAACAGAACAGAACAGAACAGATCAGAACAGAACAGAACAGAACAGAACAGAACAGATCAGAACAGATCAGAACAGAACAGAACAGAACAGAACAGAACAGAACAGAACAGAACAGAACAGATCAGAACAGATCAGAACAGATCAGAACAGAACAGAACAGATCAGAACAGAACAGAACAGATCAGAACAGAACAGAACAGAACAGAACAGAACAGATCAGAACAGAACAGAACAGATCAGAACAGAACAGAACAGAACAGAACAGAACAGAACAGAACAGATCAGAACAGAACAGAACAGAACAGAACAGAACAGAACAGAACAGAACAGAACAGAATAGACAGATTAGAACAGAACAGAACAGAACAGAACAGATCAGAACAGAACAGAACAGAACAGAACAGATCAGAACAGAACAGAACAGATCAGAACAGAACAGAACAGATCAGAACAGAACAGAACAGAACAGAACAGAACAGAACAGAACAGAATAGACAGATCAGAACAGAACGGAACAGAACGGAACAGATCGGAACAGAACAGAACAGAACAGAATAGAACAGAATAGACAGATTAGAACAGAACAGAACAGAACAGATCAGAACAGAACAGATCAGAACAGAACAGAACAGAACAGAACAGAACAGATCAGAACAGAACAGAACAGAACAGAACAGAACAGAACAGATCAGAACAGATCAGAACAGAACAGAACAGAACAGAACAGAACAGAACAGAACAGAACAGATCAGAACAGATCAGAACAGAACAGAACAGAACAGAACAGAACAGAACAGAACAGAACAGAACAGATCAGAACAGAACAGAACAGAACAGAACAGATCAGAACAGATCAGAACAGAACAGAACAGAATAGAACAGAACAGAACAGAACAGAATAGACAGATTAGAACAGAACAGAACAGAACAGAACAGATCAGAACAGAACAGAACAGATCAGAACAGAACAGAACAGATCAGAACAGAACAGCACAGATCAGAACAGATCAGAACAGAACGGAACAGATCAGAACAGAACGGAACAGATCAGAACAGAACAGAACAGATCAGAACAAAACAGAACAGAATAGACAGATTAGAACAGAACAGAGCAGATCAGAATAGAACAGCATCCCAACGCCACTTAATCATCAGCACCTCCTTACCGAGGGCCATGGGCACCACCCACTGCCGTCTCCCTCCCCACCTCTGCCTTCACCTCCTGTTTCTCTCAATCAGCCCTCCCTCTTTGTTTCCCTCAAACACGGAAGCCCCCTCCACCTCAGGGTGGTCTGCAGTTTCCCTACCTGCAGGTTCCTCATGCGGGTCTCAGCACAATGTCACCTCCTCCAAGAGGCCCTTTCTGATTAACCTCCCTGGAGTCGCATCGCGTGTCTCCCAGACACCTTTCATCCCATCACCCTGTTTGTTTTGTTGAGGGAGGGTTGATTGAGAGAAACAGGAGGTGAAGGCAGAGGTGGGGAGGGAAACAGCAGTGGGTGGTGCCCATGGCCCTCGGTAAGGAGGTGCTGATGAATGTTTTGTTTTGTTTGAGACAGTTTCGCTCTGTCACCCAGGCTGGAGTGCAGTGGTGTGATCTCAGCTCATTGTAACCTCTACCTCCTGAGTTCAAGCAATTCTCCTGCCTCAGCCTCCCAAGTAGCTGGGATTACAGGCTCCCGCCACCACGCCCAGCTAATTTTTATATTTTCAGTAGAGACAGGGTTTCACCATGTTAGTCAGGCTAGTTTTGAACTCTTGGCCTCAGGTGATCCACACCCCCCCACCCGCTACCCAGCCTCCCAAAGTGCTGGGATTACAGCTGTGAGCCATCAAACCCAGCCTCATCACCTGTTTTGTTTTCTGCATAATACTAATCACTGTCTGAGTCTCTCAGATTATGGGTTCATGTGCTTATCATCTGTTCCCATATGAGCTAGGAAGGGTGAAGATCTTCTTGGTCATCCCCACTCATGTGTCCCCGGTCCCTGGAATAGTCTCTGACACATAGTAGGTGTCTGGCAGGCACTTATTGAATGCATGATTGGTGGGCAAATGAATGAGAGTCTTCTATGTTGTCAGTTCCTGGAGTTTTGGTTTGTTATTGTTCACTGTTGCTAGCTAGCAGTGTCTCAGCATTTCCCACGGTGGACATGTCCTGAGCATTATAGAATGTTGAGCAGCATCCCTGGCCTCTTCCCACTGCAAATGCCAGTAATACCACTCCCCACACGCACTCAGAACGACCGAAACTGTCTCCAAACATTCCAAACGTCAGGTGGGGGAGAGAATTGCCCCAGCTGAGGACCCCTACCCTGCAGTGTTTAATCCAGCAGGCGCTGGGTGGGCTGAAACTAATTTGGAAATCAAATCCTGCCTCTGGTGCAGTTCCATAATATGACCAGCAGGTGGAAGCAGAGACCGCCCTTTCGGTAGTATGGTTGCTCTCACTTTGCAAAAACTTTCTTTTCCCAGCCTAGCAATTACTCCTGTGGGACCTTGTGAGTAATCTACTCCATTTGAGCCGTTCCAGATTCGACAGGATGTCACAGCAACATCCTGAACCCAGGAAGAGAGAGCCTATAAAGAAGTACAGGCGCCGGGCGCGGTGGCTCAAGCCTGTAATCCCAGCACTTTGGGAGGCCGAGGTAGGTGGATCACGAGGTCAAGAAATCGAGACCATCCTGGTCAACATGGTGAAACCCCGTCTCTACTAAAGATACAAAAAAATTAGCTGGGCATTTACAGTAGCGTGCCTGTAATCCCAGCTACTCAGGAGGCTGAGGCAGGAATGAATTGCCTGAATCCAGGAGGTGGAGGTTGCGGTGAGCCGAGATCGCGCCATTGCACTCCAGCCTGGGTAACAAGAGTGAAACTCCGTCTCAAAAAAAAAAAAAAAAAAAAAAAAAAAACAGAAGTACAGGCGTTGGTGGGAGTTGGCAGAGGACCATCTTGGGATCAGGTAGTTCTGAATTTTACTCCTATTTGCATCCCTCTCTCTCCTTATGCCCTTAGTCAAGTTATGTCAACCTGCTGGTGCCTCAGTTTCCTCATCTGTACCCTGCTTTGCTTATCTCCTTGTCCTCATCACGGGCTACATGTTTCATATGTCTCTCTCCTCAACCATGTGGCACCCCAGAGAACAAGGGCTGGGTCTGGAGGACTCACTGCCCCCTAGTTGCTGGTGTGTACTGGCCTTCTGTTGGGTGTTTGTTGAATGACTGACTGATCGACTGGCGTGGAGAATAGCTCAGGTGCATAGAAAGTACTCAGTGGGTGTCAGCTATGACGTAGACAATGCTGATGTCATGGCGATGGTGGTGTTATATAGTTGATAATGGTGTTGTCATCCTTTAATCCACACCAGTATTCCCCAAACCATCAGCACCTCCCAGAGGCCTTCCTAAGCTGAAGGATCCTCAGGCCCTCCGCCTCCATCTCATGACTCCAAATCTTACAGGAACAGAATCTCAGCCACGGTTTGGGGCTAGAATTGCCTGGAGAGCCCTTAAAAGACACTGATACCTGGGCTCCATCCCTAGGGAATATCAGATTAAAGATGCAGCCAGAACAGTAGAATTTTTGGAAGATGCCCAGGTGATTCTAAGTGCAGCAAGGTGACAGCCCTTCCCTATCACTTAACAAATGCCCCAGCTCAGCATTTATGGAAAGGGTGGCTTGGTTCAGAAGCCTCAGCATCTCCTGGATGCTAGCTGGAAATGTGAGTTCTTGGGTTTCACCCAGGCCTCCTGGCTCAGACACACTGGGGGTGGCATCAGCCTGTGAGTACCAACAAGTCCAAAGGGTCTTGGGCACGCTAAATGTGAACAGCACTGCCCCAAGGGACCCAGACATGGAGCCCATTCCCAGGGGCAGAATACCAGGAGGAAAGGAGGAATGGATTTTTCTGCAGAGGACGGAAAGGTATGATTCATCCTGAAGAGTGCTTTATCAATTGACCGACCTCTTAGGAGTCTGGCAGCTTCACATTGTAGACCTAACCCGACCACCTGACCCTGTAGAACGCCAATGTCACGAGAGTTATTTTAGAACAAAAGGAACTCCAGGCCAAAGCTCCCCAGAGAGAGCTCAAGGCATTACAGGGCGCAGGAGGTGGGGCACCCTCTCCCTTTCCCAGACCCACCAAGGAGCTGATCCAAGGGGCACAGTGAGGAGGAAATGAAGTGAGAGGGGTTGCCAGGACCTTGCACTCTGTAAAGCTCTGTGTGTCATTAAAGGATCATTTTTATTTCCTGTGAAGCAGTTTGGGTCAGCCAGGCCACACGGACACACATGGACATGAGCACACAGGCACTAAGATAACAGCCAGACCCCAAGCTTAGTCCGTGGGGATTTGTGGGGGGGGGGTGTCACCTGGCCTCCCAAGTGGCCTTTGAGGAAGAAGAGGCCACACAGCCCATGGAGATGAGTCGATGAAGCTATGGGGCCAAGCCCCTCCCTCCCCTCCTCGTCCCAGCGCCCAGGCTCATATGTCCTGGTCCTGCCTCCGTCTCAGGCTGAGCTCGCGGGCTGCTGCCAGGAAGGTCACCCCGGTGAGCAGCTCAGTGATGAAGCTGATCCAGCCCAGGGCCAGGGACCAGCCGAAGCGGATGTCCACCTGGTCCAGGAGGGCCTTCTCCTCCAGTAGACAAAGCGCCTCTCGGAAGGCGGCAGCCGAATATGCTATGTAGATGCTGATCCCAGCAAGGGTCACCATGGCTGCAGAGACGGCAAAGGGAGAGCAGATCAACCCCCACCCCGCCTCCCACCCAGCACTCCCTCCTCCTCACCCTGCCCAGCCACACTGCTCAGCGTCCTCACTCCTTCCTGCCACAGGACCTTTGCACGTGCTGGTCTCCCTGCTGGAGGCGCTCACCCCTGCTTCTCCGCCTGCCATCGGCAACTCCTATTCTCCCCATAAATCTCAGCTCATGCTTCGATTCCTGGACTTGCCTGAGCAGTGATTCCACAGCTCCATACAGCTGTCCATCACTGCCCCGGTCACAACTGCAACCTCACATTCATTTGTGACTTTTTTTTTGACAGTCCCGCTCTGTCTCCCAAGCTATAGTTCGGTGGTGTGATCTCCGCTTGCTGCAACCTCCACCTCCCAGGTTCAAGCTATTCTCCTGCATCAGCCTCCCGAGTATCTGGGACCACAGGCGCACACCACCACACCTGGCTAATTTCTGTATTTTTAGTAGAGACGAGGTTTCACCGTATTGGCCAGGCTGGTCTCAAACTCCTGACCTCAAGTGATCTACCAGCCTCGGCCTCCCAAAGTGCCGGGATTACAGGCATGTTTGTGTAATTATTTAACTAACGTCTGTCTCCCCAGGGGCCTGTGAGTTTCCAAAGGGCTGACACACCCGTGTCATTTTCAATTCCCCAGCACTTAGAACAGTGCCTGGTCCATGGTGGTTCTCCATAGATATTAGATTTGAGCCACATTGTCCAATACAGTAGCCACTGGCCAGTTATACATGGCTATGTAAATTTAAGTTAATTAATTTAAGTGAACAGCCCAGCACCCCCATCAGCACTCGCTGCCCCAGCCTGGTTCACAGCTCCCGATGCACATCACAGTTAGAAACTTCAACCAGGCAGTGCTGGTTTGGAGAATTTGTCATTGGGTGAACTATTAATGCCAGTATTATAATAATTGTGAGTGGCTGGAGGAGACGAAGCTTTGCAATATGTTCACCTTCAGGCGTCCCTTTTGTTTTTTCCCCTCTGTGGATTCCAAGTGTGCATGTCATCACTGCTGTGTTTTTCTTAAATAAGGAACATTTCAAATACACTAGGGCACAGGGAGCTGTAAAGCAGCCAGCCACATGATGGGTCCCAGTTTTCAAAACCCCAGTCCACTGAACCAAGCCATGGTGTTAACCTGCCACTGTCTATCAATCTGTTGTTTTATCTTGTTTCTGTGTGTGCTGCTGTTTAATTGACAAGTAAAACATTGCATGTATTTATGGTGCACGGCATGAGGGTTTGATGAGTGCGTGCATGCTATGGAATGGCTCAGTCAAGCTATTCAACACAGGCATGCCCTCACATACTTAGCATTTCTTGTGTGTGTGGTGAAAACTAAAA
The DNA here is from genome assembly GCA_031835075.1 of Saguinus oedipus. Classification (NCBI taxonomy): domain Eukaryota; kingdom Metazoa; phylum Chordata; class Mammalia; order Primates; family Cebidae; genus Saguinus; species Saguinus oedipus. The sequence continues at coordinate 7,829,570 of CM063179.1, forward strand.
TCTACTCTCAGCGATTTTCGAGAACTCAGTATGCTGCTGTTAACTGCTGTCACCATCATGCCCAACAGATTGCTGGACTTCCTCCTTTTGCACTGAAATCCCTGCCCCCAGCTTGTCCACTCTCTTTCTATGAGTTTGGTGACTGATGTTCCATTCTCTGTTATTGTGAATTTGACTCTTCTAGATTCTACATAGAAAGGAGATCATGAGGTGTCTTTCTGTGCCTGGTCATGCCCGTTTTTTAGTCAATCAAAGCAGCATCTGTTGAGAAATGCTGAGTGTATGATGGAATACATTGTTTGCTAGGAAGAACGATGGCAAGGAAAACCCTGCTGCCTCCCACCTCCCCAAATAGAAAACTACTTGGGGCATTCTAAAGTGGCAGGACAATATATAAATATCATACACCAGTTAAAACAATTCTTTAAGCCCGGGACATCTGACCCTGCCCCTGTGGCCTTCTCGTGGGGAATACTTTTTAGTTTGTCTGTAATCAGTGGTAAATGGGCACCAGCTGCCTACTTGGCATATTGTATGTTGTGAGCAAATGCGGAACATCTGTCTGTTAATAATGATCACCTGTTCAGAGAGACTAACTGCGTGGGTCAGCGTCTGCTCGAGGCCTTCAGCCTGGAATGCTATTAGCCCCTGAGATTCTCAGCTCAGAAGGCTGCTGGTCCCCCAGATAGACCCACTTTGCTGTTCTATCTGGGTGTCTGCTTCTCAATGCCTTCATCGCCACCTGGGTGGGGGTTTCTGCGGCCAAGCTGGACTCGGTAAGTATCTATCAGAGTGGCTGATCAGCAGAAGAGAATGAGAGTGGCTAGAGCAAGGGTTTCTTGCCAGCTCACAGCCCTGGAGCGGGAAGCTATCATGAGTTCAGGCAAAGGCAATACAGGCGGCTTTTTTGGTGAAGTAATGAAAAGGATTCTTAGAAGCTGCTCCCTCTGCATGGTTCCTATCTTTGAACCAGAAACTAGGTGATTCTGGGCTGAAAACCACTCATCTCTTCCAAGTGAACCCTAAGAGGCCCTGGGAGCTCCCTCCTTTGTTGAGGGTTCATACACAGTACCCACCACCCACCCCCGACCACAAGCCAGAGCCCCAGGCAGGGTGGGCACCTACCTCCAAAGAGGAAGACAGTTCCGGTGAGCAGGAGTGGGAGGGAAGCTCGGAGGAGGAAGCTCAAAAACCCTGTCATCCCCCCAAAAACCATCAGGATAAGGCTGAGCGGCAGCAGAATCACAAATGTCCCATGCATGGCTTAGAAGAGACAGAGAGGACACCAGGCAGAGAAGAGTTACTGACATCCTTCATTCAATCAATAAACACTTCCTCAACACCTACTAGAGCTGGGGAAAATCCAGCCTGTCACTGCCCCTGTGATTATTACTTCTGTTGATGATGATGATGATGATGATGATGACCACCACAACAGTGGTTGAGACTCATGTGCAAAGCTGCGTGCCTTGTTGTTTGTTTTGCTTTTGATACAGAGTCTTGCTCTGTGGCCCAGGCTGGAGTACACCAGCACCACCGTGACTCACTACATCCTCAACCTCCCTGGCTTAAGGAAACTTTTCACCTCAGCTGTCCGAGTAGCTGGGACTGCAGGTGTGCACCACCACACCCAGCTGATTTTTTTTTTTTTTTTTTTGGTAGTGATGAGGTCTTGATATGTTGCCCAGGCTGGTCTCAAACTCCTGGGCTCAAGCGATCCTCCTGCCTTGGCCTCCCAAAGTGCTGGGATTACAGGTGTGAGCCACTGTGCCCCCACCAGAACTGGTTTCTAACAAGAGGGAAGCCACAGTGCAGATGACCACACACATCACGAATTATTCATTGCAAGACTGTGGTGTTAGGAAGAACCTGGGATTGGGGTATGGCTGCCTGTAGTTTGTGCCTTGGCTCTGTCTCCACAGTCATGGGACCTTAAGAGATCTAAAAATCACTGTGGTCCTTAGCATGGTATTTTGGGGCCAGCACTTGCTGATCATCTGGAAGTTGCCTTATCTCAAGGCTGGCTTCACTGACCAGAGTGCCGGCCCCGTTCTCTACAAGAACATATTTGTCTCCACAAGGAGGAGCCTCATGCAAGCTTTTCGGGTTTTGTTTCGTTGAAAGCTTTTGCCAGCACCTTGATGCATCATGTAAGCTTTTTGGATGGGATGGGGGAGCAGGGACTCTGTGGATGAAGGGCTTTGAGCAATGAGAGAACTAAAGGGGATGCTGTTATTCTCAGGGCATGAAGGCCATGTGCTGTGTGGGATAACCAAAGTGAAGGGAGAGAGGCTGCCTCCCCACCCACCCTCATCCCCTGTTGCAGAGCCAAACAGATCCACCTGGAGAAGAGCCCTGCATTGAATATATTTCTCTTGTCCCCTCTCTAATAGGATCTGGGGCCATTTCTAGAGAACTCCCAAGCCCAAACAGTCGAAGATAAATATTAATACAACCGACAAAAATCAGCAAGTCAAAAAGAATGAAAGGCATGAAAGTCAAGACCCACGGTTGGGGGTGAATGGGGGAAGACAAAGAGGAAAGGAGGGAAGTCCAAGGTCTCAAGGTCTAACCTCTGCCACTACTTTGGCTCTGACCTTCCCAGCAGCCAAAGAAAAAAGAGAAACAAGTGCAAAGTTGTTTTTATTTTTTTAATCCATTCATTTACCAAATGTGTAGTGGCTGTTTACTATGAGCCGGGTGCCGAGCATCTTTAAATCCTTTTGGCAATAGGATAGTTATGAAAATAAATACTTTCTTCTCATCCTTCAGTACAAGCTAAGCATCATTGGTTCTGGGAAGTTTCCTTATCCTGTATTCACCACTGTCCACACAGACAAGCGCCCTTCCTCTGTGCCTCCTCAGCACCCCATAGGGATGGGTGTTTACTACCTAGTGTTGAGGGCATCTTAGTCACTTTTATGTCTCACCTTACAGGACGTGAGTTCCTTGACAAGGAAGATCTTGCCACGCACGATTATATCACTGAGTTTCTAGCAGAGGTTCTGGGACATGGTAAGTGCTGAACAGATATGTGCTGACCAATGTCTTGAATGAATGAAACAATGAGTGAATTTTGAGGTACACAGTGTGGCTCTCAGGCAGGAAAACTATGGCAATTTCTAGGAAATAACACTGAGGAAGCCTGAGAGAGGACCTCCTGGTGATGAAAAATATAGACTTCAGAGCCAGATCATTTTTGCACTTGATTTCAGGCTGACTGTGGGGTACTGGGCATGTCATTTAATTACTCAGAAACTCCATTTCCGCTTTTTACATGGAGGTAGAGGTATATACAGCTCACAGAACTATAACACTTGTATGCTGTAGTCTGAGCACTTTGCGAGCCAGAGGTAGACAGATTCCGCAAGGTCAAGAGTTAAAGACCATCTTGGCCAACATAGTGAAACCCTGTCTCCACTAAAAATAAAAAATAAAAAATTAGCCAGGCATGGTGACAGGTGCCTGTAATCCCAGCTACTCGGGAGGCTGAGGCAAGAGAATCACTTGAACCCGGGAGGTGGAGGTTGCAGTGAGCCGAGATCGCGCCATTGCACTCCAGCCTGGGTGACAAGAGCAAAGAGCAAGACTTTGTCCCAAAAATAAAAAAAAGGCCGGGTGTGGTGGCTCTCACCTGTAATCTCAGCACTTTGAGAGGCCGAGGCGGGCAGGTCACCTGAGGTTGAGAGTTCGAGACCAGCCTGACCAACATGGAGAAACACTGTCTCTACCGAAAATACAAAATTCCAGGTGTGGTGGCAGACACCTGTAATCCAGCTACCCGGGAGGCTGAGGCAGAAGAATCGAACTCGGGAGGCAGAGGTTGCAGTGAGCCAATATCATGGCATTGCACTGCAACCTGGGTGACAGGAGCAAGACTTCATCTCAAAAAAAAAAAAAAATACTTGTAAAGACCATAAGGCAACATGGGGCAATGTAGCACAATGTTTAGTGCTGTGTCCTATAGAGTAGGCACTAAATAATAATAAAGATGCTGATGACAACACTCTGGTCTGTGACCTCCACTGTGACCAAATCACTTGGTCTTCTATCCCTCAATTGGCACTGACTTTGGTGAGTCAAGGAAACAAGACTGAACTTCCTCCCACTGCTGTTGTGGGATGAAATATGATTACAGGAGATGAAACCGATGGTCTTTGGTTGAGAAATGTTAAGTTGTTGAGAAATGCTAAGTGTGTGAATATTGAGAAATGCTGAGTGTATGATGGAATATATTGTTTGCTAGGAAGAAAAATGGCAAGGAAAACCTAGCCACCACCACTTCCCACACACACACACCCGCCACAAAGTAGAAAAGTACTTGTGACATTCCAAAGTGGCAGGACAATATATATGTATCATATACCAGTTAAAACAATTCTTTAAGATTCCTGACCCTGTCCCCCTGGCTCCCTCGTGGGGAATACTTTTTAGTTTGTCTGTGATCAGTGGTAAGCAGGCACCAGCTGCCTACTTGGCATATTTTGTGTTAAGAGAAAATACTGAACATCTGTTTGTTGATAATAATCACCTGTTCCAAGAGAATAAATGCGTGGGTCAGCTTCTACTTGAGACCCTCAGCCTGAAATGCTGTCAGCTCCTGAGGCTCTCATTTCCGAAGACTGCTGGTCCCCAGGATAGACCCACTTTGCTGTTCTATCTGGGGGTCTTTCTCTCATTTCCTTCAGTGCCACCCGGGTGGGGGTCTCTATGGCCGAGCTGACTCTCTGTAGTCTTTCTTCCTTTCTTTCTTTCTTTTAAAAGGGAAATCTTGGGCAGGGAAGTACCGCAGCTCTTGCAAAAACCTAGTCCTTTAAATTCCATCCCCCGCACACCATCATCTCCAGACTGTGGCCGAGAAAGGAAATCATTTCTCATTCAGAAATTAATGAGGTTTCCCAGAGTTGATGCAGCCACAGCGGCCCCATGTGAGTTCCCCAGTCTCACTGCAAACTGCCTTGACATCCAACATACAATTAAACGTCTGGGTAAGAACAGGCTCCCCATGAGAGAACTGTAAAATCTCCTGCTGAAACTGGGTTTAGCTTTCTTTGGGTGTGTGCCCTATTCTTTGCTGTATTTTTTCCCCAGGATTGTGGTTTTGGAACATGAGTATTGATTCTGAGTTCTGTTCTCCTTGGAAATGTTCCCATCTGTCACCACATCTCAGAATGCATTTGGGGAAGATCCTCTTCTTTAGAATGTGGATATGATAAAAATAATATTAATCACCAATTTGGGGGAGGTAGTCTTGGCTATTGGGAAGTGGTGGATATTAGGTAGTGAAGAGTTACAGTCAAAAGACCAATTAATAAGAGTCTGTGACATACAAGCTATGTGACTTTGGACAAATGACTTGAAATCCTGAGCCTCTTCTGCAAAATAAGAGTGAAAACACCTGCCCACTGATCTCCCAGAACTTACTAAATTCAGCACAGGTATTAAGAGTGTCTGCTGTGAGTCTAGCTCCATGCTGAGCACTGGTATGAGGACAGAAATAAGTAAGTCGCAGACAGTCCCTCTCTTGCGGGCTTGTTGACTGAGTATATAATTAACCATCCAAACCACACTTTTGAGAATGAAACAATCATCGACTGTATTAAATTATCCACCATGACAATGGGCGTCTGCAGGAACCAGGCAGAACAAACCAGGACCACTGGTCACCACTTCTCCATTTATTGCTTCAGTAAACATTTCCGTAACACCTGCCACCTATGCTCACCAGGGTTCCAGTGTCAGCTCTGTCACTTCCAGCTGAGGGGCCTTTGGTGAGTTACTTTGTAACATTCAAGCCTCAGTTTTCTCATCAGCTAAATGGGAATACTAACAGTATGCACTTCACAGGATCGTGTATTGAGGATGAGATAAAATGGACAAACTTCTCAGAATAGTGCTTGTCACGTCATAAGCCCAATAAGTGTTACTGTTCTCAGCTTCATATTGGGCTATCTAAATGAAATAATGTGCCTGAAATCTTGCAAAGCTTTTGGTAATATGGAAAGCCTGTTACAACCAAACAGATCTGAGGACATGAGACCTGATTCCCATTCATCAATAAGCCTCTAATGAACCCCTGTGATGGAGACAAAGAAACAGTTTCCAGCTTCTGGGAACTGGTGTGGCGCTCACAGCTAGTCTGCGGTGTTTTGCTGATGGAATCTCTTGCACTCTGGCATCACAGGTCATCTGAAACTACAATACAATGAGACCCGGCAAGGCCACTTCACAGACTGCCTAAGCTCAGGTGAAAACAAGGTCTCTGTGCCACCCACAAAATACCAAACACCCCCTTCTCCAGCTAATATGAGTGTTCCTACTTGCTCAATCACAGCTAGTCTGCCTCCCTATAGATAAGATTGAGATATTTGGTCACAGAATTGTCTCTACTTCCTGATATTACCTAGTCCAGAGCAACCTCCACTTCCTCAGACCCTCCAAAGTCACCTCATCAAAGCCTGAATCCTGTAAGTCCTTCCTAGGAACTCTTACTGAGACACCCCACAGCTCCCCGTAGTATGTGTCCTCCTTTGTGGCAGTAAGCAGTAAACCCCAAATTGCACTGCAGGAGTGTCCCTGGTGATCTCTAGGTGGAGGGCATTGACAGGGGCCAGGGGGTGTCCCAGGCACTGACGAGGAGGGGAGATACAATGGAGCAGGACAGAGAGGGCAGGAATCAAAGGCCAGCAAGACCTGGAAAATGTCCTTTTTGTGATGTGTCCTTGCATGTCCCCTGAATGCCCAGTAACTTGCAGCCCAGAACCTAGAATGTAATACATGCTCCTTGTGCAATGGATGGCTGAGTTAGTGAATGGGAAGGAAGGAAGTGGGGGAGGGAGGAGAGAAAGGAAGGAAACTGAGTATTTGCTGAGCATCTAATAGGTGCAATAGTTGGGGATGGGTATTGTAGAGGCACAAAGGTGAATCAGACATAAATCCCAGCCCCTTGGAACTTACAATTAAGAAAGGAAGTTCAGATGTGGACATAAACTGCTGTAGTGGCAGGTGACAGTGGGTCTTAGACTCAGGCAGCCGTGTGTTAATTTGGAGAAGCCAGGCTGAGTAACATGATCACAGGCCCTCCCCTTGAGGCACTGAATTTTAGAGGAAAGAGTGGAGTATTTAGAGTTAGACCTGAGTGTGGTTCTCATTGGCAGTGTGTCTTTGGACGTGCGTCTCATTGAGCTTCGATTTTCTCATCTGAGAAGTGGAGATGGACCATATTCATCTTGACAGGAAGACCGTAACAGATGACTTGCACTCGAACCCTCACTGACAGCCCCTTCCCTCCCTCTACCTGGTATAGCTAATTGGCCCTTTCCTTCTCCCAGGGCCCCTGAAGCAGGGTGCCCAGCAATGTCTGCCTTGAACAGCTGGAGAGGAATTCCGTGAAGCAGCTGCTAAGTCGAACTCAAGCAAACTTCCTGAGCATTGGATTTCCATCTCAGTCCTGTCATTCCCTGTTGGTGGCCTTAGAAGAGAAGGGTCTTGGGTCTGAGGCCAGACACATTTACTTACCATGTACCTTAGTTAAGTCCCTTCACCTCTGTGAGCCCTCATTTCCTCATCTTTAAAAATATTTAAGACTTAAGACCTACCTCCCTGCAGGGTTGTTTTCCAGATTAGAGTTGCTTTCTCTTTTTTTTTTTTTTTTTTTTTTTTTTTTTTTTTTTGGAGACAGCGTGTCACTTTGTCACCCAGGCTGGCGTGCAGTGGCACCATCTCAGTTCACTGTAACCTCAGCGTCGTGGGTCCAAACAATTCTCCCATCTCAGCCTCAGGAGGAGTTGGGGCTACAGGTGCCAGCCACCACTCCCAGCTAATTTTTGTAATTTTCTTTTTTAGCAGAGACACAGTTTCACCATATTGGTCAGGTTGGTCTCAAACTCCTGACCTCAGGTGATCCACCCACCCCAGCCTCCCAAAGTGCTGGTATTACAGGCGTGAGCCGTCGGCGATGTTTTCAAAAGCACTGAGCTCAGCCCTGAGCACATGCGTTCATTCAGAAACAAATGCCTTGGGGTCCCCAGTGAGGGTCAAGCCATGTCCTAGGGGCTGGGGACACCACAGTGAACAAGGCTGCTCCCCTCATAGAGTTCTCAGACCTGAACAGGAGCCAGCAGTAGCCAGGAAGCGAGAAAACAAAGATCATTGCAGGCTGTGATATGTCACAAAGGAAGTCAGCGTGAAGACCCAGAAAAACTTGTGGACGGTGAGGGTGGGGGCGGCGGGGGCTTGTTCTTGGATCAGGTGGTGGTATTACATTCCTGTGGCTGCTGTAACACATAAAGGCAAACTGAGTAGCTTCTAAGCAACAGGAATTTAGTGTCTTACAGTGCTGGAGGCCAGAAGGACAAAATGAAGCTATCAGAAGGGCCATGCTCATGGTTCTAGGTGAGAATCCTTCCTCATCTCTCTCCTGTCCTGGGAGCTGGCAGCAATCTGTGATGCTCCCTGGCTTGGAGGTACGTCACTCCAATCCCTGCCTCCATCCACACATGGCCATCTTCTCCTCCTCTTATAAGGATACTTGTCATAGGATTTAGGGGCCACCAAGTTAGTCCAAGATGATTTCACCTCGAGAATCTTAATATACCTACAAAGATGCTCTTTCTAAATAAGTCAAATTCTCAGGTACTGGGGCTTAGTACATGACCATATGTTTTTGGGAGTGACATCATCCACACAGTACCATATCTGGGATGGCTTACAGTAGGAACTCAAAGCAGGGAGATTCCAGGTAGAGGGAACAGCATGTACAAAGCGTTTGTGGCAGGAGGAAACTTGGCAGGTTCCAAGAACTGGCCAAGACCGGCACAGCTGGAGAGAAAGGAATAAAGGGGGAAATGGGACTGGCCTTGAGGGCCATGCTAGGCACTTGTCTTTATTTTTTATCTCCAGCCTCAGTAAATCTATCAAAAACTGCTCGTGCCTATAATCTCAGCACTTTGAGAGATGGAGGCAGGAAGATCACTTGATCCTAGGAGTTTGAGGCTGCAGTGAGCTGTGATTGTGCCACTGCATTCCAGCCTGGGCAACAAAACAAAACCCTGTCTCTGGGTAGGGTTGGGTGAAGGGAGAAGGCAAGGCACAGTGGCTCACACCTGAAATCCCAACACTTTAGGAGGCCAAGGCAGGGACATACTTGAGGCCAGGACTTCAGGACCGGCCTGGGAAATATAGTAAGACCTTAACTCTATTTTTTTTAATTTTTTAATTAAAAAGAAAAACTCAAGTAAGCTGCCCATCTCAGCCTTCCAAAGTGCTGGGATTATGGGTGTAAGCCAATGCAGTGGTCAGGAGTTCCAGACCAGCCTAGCCAACATGGTGAAACCCCAATTGTACTAGAAATACAAAAAAGTCAGGTGCGGTGGCGGGTGCCTATAGTTTCAGCAACTCTGGAGGATGAGGCAGGAAAATTTTTTGAATCTGGGAGGAAGAGGTTGCAGTGGGCTGAGATCATGCCACTGTACTCCAGCGTGGGCAACAGAGCACCACCCTGTCTGAAAAAAACAAAAACCTGCCCACATTTTCAAAGTCTATGAAACTCAATCTTCATTTCCTCAACAGATCCTCCTACACAACCTCTCTGGGCCTCCTCATAGGAAAAAGAAAGGCAGAAATGGAGATACTAATAACTTCATATAGTGTGGCTGTAGGAATCAAATGAAGATATACATGAAAAGCAGTTCACTCCATGTCTGGCTTGTAGCAAGCCTCAATGAATTGAACTGTTATTTTCCTCCCTCCACAAGCACTCATTCATCCCATTTGCTTTCTTGCTTTCAGTCCTCACACCTTTTACTGAGTTCCAGACATTCAGCGGGGTACTAAGAACCAACCACGAATAACAGGGACACAATGGCCCTGGGAGGAGGGGCTGTTCCCGCCTCCTAATTGCCTGACTCCAATCATAAATTTATATGCAAATTTTTATCGCATCCTAGTAGTGCAAAGCCCTCCTTCTAGCAATGAGGATACAAAAAACGCTGGCTTGGAATCTGTGGAATGAGACCTCTCTTTTACCATGCACCTCCCAGGCGAATTTAGGTGCCTGCAGGGGACTCTCACCTTCCACTCCTCACGCTGCTTGTCACTCTGAACTGTACGCATTTCCACATTTGTCCCCAACTACACTGAGCTCCATGAGGGCATGGCCTGTGTCTTAACCATCAATCAAAACGGTGCAAAGAAAACCATCGGTCAACGCGAGCTGAAGGAACCCTAAACCATGCAATGTTGCAGGTGGATCAGGAGACACACCGCCCCGCGTCTTAAACCCACTCGGTTCTCGGGCTGGGATGTCAGGTGCCACCCCCAGTCACCTCCTCCGCTGGCCCCGGAGCCCCGCTGTTTGGGGAAAGACTCCAGAACCCATGGCTAGGACAGGGGCGCTCCCTCCCTCTTCACCCTCCCCAGACTCACTGAGAAGTTGCCGGCTTGATTCGCTAACTGTCACGTTCTCCAGCCAGAAGGGGTTCATCAGCGGTGTGCACGGGCTGTGGACTGGATGGGACAGAGGAATCCATGGGCGCCGGACCCTGGAGTTCTATGTACGGCCCTGGTCTGCTTTTCCCCCATGCTTGCCCTAAGTACCCCACCCGGGGAGGGCGTGCGGGGAGCTAGCGCAGTTGAGATCGCAGTCAGGAGCCTCTCCGAAGGGCTTTTGCGGCCCCGGCCTTCTTCCCACCTTCCCCGGAGTTCCTAGACACTGTATTCTAGGGACTTGGGGGAGGAGTGCGCGCCAAGCAACAGGTCCCAGGCGAGCAGGACACTCACTGCGCAGGGGCCGTTCGCAGCCAGCTCCCAGCCCCAGGGTGCACCCTTACTTACCCCGGCAGGTCCGCCAGAGGCCAGAGTGGGAGCTCAGAGGCTCGGGCTGGCTGCGATTGACGGCCCCCAGTCGGTCCTGTGCCTCCAGGCCGCTCCTCTCCAGCCGCTCAGTGTCAATGATGTACCAGAAGTCCGTGCAGATGGCCGCCGCCAGGAGCACAAAGCTGAGCGCCCCGGTCAGCGCAGCCGCGCCGGCCAGCGCGCCCAGGTGCACTCGCATCGCAGAGCTCAGGACCGCCAACCGCGGGTTCCTGCGGCGGAGGCGCGAACCGTCAACGCCCGCCCCCCGCAGCTGGCCAAGGCCACCGTGGGCTCCCAGCACCACTCCGGGGCCGCTGAGCTCAGATCTGAAAGCCAGTCCTTAGGACCCCAGACCCTAGTTCGGGCCCTGGCTGCACCCTCAGACCCTGACCTGCGCGCCCTTCTCAGCCCCAGCCCTCGCTCCCAGCCTCAAATGCCAGTTCTACCTGCAGACCCCCTTGCCTGTGCCGTCTGACCTCCACCTCCGCCTTCAGACCCTCCTGGAAGCCCTAGTGCCTCCCCACCAGCACCTTAACCCACATCGTTCCTCAGCCCCACTCCACCCTGGGCCCTCCAAGTCCAGCCCAACGCACTCTCTCACTTCAAAATCCTCTTTTTCCCCCTACTCCTACTCCCTCCATTCCCCTTCCTCACTCTCCAAGAACTCTTCCCCCGCTCCCAGATGTTCCCTCTCTGCCTCTGGCTCTAGCTTTCGGCCCCAGCCTTTTTTCTTGGCGCCACACTGCTAGCTCCCCACTCCCAGCCCTGCGCTCTGGGGTATTTCCGCAGCTCCAGCTCTGGCCAGGGCGCAGTGGTTTGACCCTCTGCGCTCTTCTCGCCAAGGACAAGCTCCAAGTGCGCAGGCAGCGTGGTTGGGGGCGGTCCCCAGCCCTGGAGCGCTGGAGGCTGCGGGTGTGGAAGGGAAGGCTGCCTTGGGACCACCTGGGGCAGTAAGAAGGAGGGGCGCGGCGGGCCTCACAGTCTCACACGGGTTTGCAAATCATCTCCAAGAGCCCCTCCAGTTCCAAGTACCCTTCCTCCGAAATCCACCTTCAAGTGTAGTCTGTGCTGACTAGAATGGGAAAAGGCACATTTCGTTTTTCATAAAAGTTCTCTAAGGCACTGAGGTAGTATCATTTCTATCCCCAAAGTCTTTTTTCATTATCATAGCGACCACCACCAACACCGTGGACAGCACCATCACCACCACCATCATCATCATCACCACCACGACCACCACCACCAACACCGTGGACAGCACCATCACCACCACCATCATCGTCATCACCACCACGACCACCACCACCAACACCGTGGACAGCACCATCACCACCACCATCATCATCATCACCACCAAGACCACCACCATCACCAGCAGCAGCAGCATCACCGCCATCATCACCACCATCACTATCACCACCATCGCCATCGTCACCATCATCACCATCACCAGCACCAACCACCACCGTCATCACTACCATCACCATCATAATCACCACCACCATCACCATCCCCACCAGCGTCATCACCACCACCACCATCCCCACCAGCACCCACTCTCCTCTTTATCATCATCATCACTCTTACCGATTCCACCATCTTCTTCACCACACAAAAACTTGTATTTTTTCAATAAATACTTCTGGTACCTTCTATGTGTCTGATGCTATAGTCTATGTTAAGAATATAGGCAAGAACCATCTAAAAACAAGTCCTGCCCTTATATTTCTGTATAGGGGGCCGGGCACAGTGGTTCATGCCTGTAATCCCAGCACTTTGGGAGGCTGAGGCGGGTGGATCACCTGGTCAGGAGTTCAAGACCATCCTGACCAACATGGAGAAACCCTGTCTCTACTAAAAATACAAAATTAGCCGGGTGTAGTGGCACATGCCTGTAATCCTAGCTACTCAGGAGGCTGGGAGAATCACTTGAACCCAGGAGGCGGAGGTTGTCGTGAGCCGAGATCATGCCAATGCACCCCAGCCTGGGTCACAAGAGTGAAACTCTGTCTCAACAAAACAAGTTTATTATTTAAAAAAAGAGAAATATACGATTCAGTCTTCCCAGCCTTTTACAAAGCAAGGGACATAGAAAACACCTATATGTGTATGGCCACTAAATAGAAGAGGCTTCCAGATACTGGGAATGACCGATCCTCAGGAGTTACAGCTACTACAGGCCCCTTGAGGCTGACCTTATGGCTGAGGAATCAAAATCTTGCCACTCCTGTGATCCATCCTTAAGGAACCATTGTGTCAAGTTCCAAAAGTTGATAAGTGCTGGTCAGGTTGGGAAGAGGATCATCAAAGTGTGCTTAAGACAGGGTGCTATGAGAGAAAGTACCAGAGGGGAGACCTCATTGGGCTTCTCTGAGGAAGTGACATTGATGCTGAGACACGAAGGTTGTAAAAGTATCCATGTCTAGAGGATGGCTTATATGAGGGGTTTGGTACATTCGAGAGAAATCAAAGGAAGGACAATCGGGCTAGAATGTAGTAAGGGAAGAGAAGATAGAGGGAAATGAGACTGAGGGTATAAGAATTGGTCAGGTTATGCAGGTCTTGAGATCCACAATAGTTTCAATTTTAGTCCAAACCACTGAACCACTTCCAGCAGGAAAGTAAAATGGTCTGACTTACACATTAGAAAATCTCACTCTGCTTGCTGTCGTGTGGAATATAGAATATAGAGAGACAAGAAAGGGAGCAAGAAGGCGAGTCAGCAGAACATTGCAGAAGAAGCAAGATCCTGCTGACGGGCTAGGGTGAGGGCAGCAGTGAGCAGGGAGTGAATGGATAGAGTTTTTAAAAGTTGAGGGAGTACAATTGATGGGGCTTGATGATAGACTGGGGTTGAGAATTATCCTTTTCCTTGTTACTTTATTTTTCCTTGCCAATACCACCTTAATCTACATCACTGTCATCTTCATTATCAAGGGCATCAGCACCCTGGCAGAGCCATCACCAGTGAGAATATACCCTCTCTTGATTCTGAAGACCATTCTGTTTCATCACCCCTCTACCACTACCTTGATGAAGACAGATCGTTTCCAAAACCATCGCCACTGATAATTTTGCTGTCAGCCCCTTTGCAGTACTGCTATCACCTTCATTTCCAGCATCATCAAGAGTCTTTACCATCAACTTGAGAGATGCAGGGAAAATTCAACTGAGGCCGATCCCAGGAGCCCTAACAGTGTCTTTGAGGTTCAATCTCTTTTCTCTTTCTCTATTTCTTGCCATCTGTCAGATTCCTCTGCTTGACTTCACTTTTCAAGCAGGCTCTCATTTCTTCAATCATAGGAGCCAGTTTCACAGCTTAGCAACTGCAAGAAAAAGAAACAGTCTCTCAGTAGTGCCAGAGCTCCAGAATTAAATTTCATCAGCCTGTCTTTAGTCATGTGCCCCCATCTCTGAATCAATCTCTTTCATTCAAAAAGACCAAATATGCTAATTGGCCAAGCTTGGTCACCTGTCTACTCCTGGAGCCAGAGCAGAAGCCAGTCCCACCCTAAATATTTAAGCTGAACTGTGATAGCAAAGATACAGAATACACCTAAATACCCATCAATGGTAGACTGGATGAAGAAAATGTGGTACACTACACCATGGAATACTAAGCAGCCATTAAAAAGAAGATTGTGTCCTTTGCAGGAACATGGATGGAGCTGGAGCCCATTATCTTTAGCAAATTAACACAGGAACGGAAAACCAAATATTGCGTGTTCTTACAAGTGGGAGCTAAGAACACATGGACACATAGAAGGGAATAACAGACACTGGGGCCTACCTGAAGGTGGAGAGTTGGGGGAGAGAGAGGATTAGAAAAAAAAAACTAATAGATACTAGACTTAATACCTGGATGATGAAACGCTCTGTATAACAAACCCCTGTAACACGAGTTTACCTATGTAAGAAACCTGCACATGTACTCCTGAAGTTAAAAGGTTTTTAAAAGCCATTTGAGCTGAAAGGTGTTATGATTGCTAAACATGGCAAATAAAAACATAGGAAATCTGGTTACATTTGAATTTTAAATGAATGGTAAATAATTTCTCAGTGTATAACCCATGCAACACTTGGGGTACACTAGAAAAACTTGATGTTGTTTATCTGAAGTTAAAATTTAACCGGATGTCTTCATTGTATCCAGCAAACTTAGCTGGCTCCCCAAAGAAAAACCAAGGTGCCACTATCAAGAGAATGGGCAATGGCAGGCCAACACAGCAAATGCCCTACACCCAGCATGGGCATGTCCCTTCACTGGGTCCCACTTTCCTCATCTACATAAGGAGACCTGCTTCCAGGATCCTAGGCAAAGATAACCTTGCAGGTTTTGAAATTGTATGTTTCCTGAGGGTTTTAATGTACTCCACCTGAATCATGTTTAATCAGTCTAAAAGGAACAGAAAGTTGTTTTTTTTTATGATTCTAGGGAGGAGAGGAGCACTTCAAACATCATGTAATGTCCTTACTTAGCCAGTCAGCTGAAGAGGCATGGTAAAATCTGAAAGCTCCCAAGGCCAGATCCAAACAAGCCACGGAATTTCAGATTAAGGTTACACCAGGTACCATGCTAGCTCTGTACAGCATGGGGGAGTGCAACATTCAGCAGGAACTGCAGAGGCTGCTTTTGTCTTAAATCAGCATCTGACAGGCCATCTGAGCCCAGAGAAGTTGTCTTGCTTCTTTGAGCCTCAGATTCCTCAGCTGTAAAATGGGGTCAGACCTACTGTGTTGATCCGTTTTGCATTCTATAAAGAAACACTTCAGACTGGGTAATTTGAAAAGAAAAGAGATTTATTTGGCTCACAGTTCTGTAGGCTATACAAGCATGGCTCCAGCATCTGCTGGGCTTCTGGTGAGGCCTCAGGGAGCTTTTGCTCATGGCAGAAGGTGATTTGGGAGCAGATGTGTCACAGGGCATGAGAGAAAGCAAGAGAGAGAGAGGAGAAGATGCCAGGCTTTTAAACAACCAGCTCTTCCATGAACTAATAGGGTAAGAACTCACGCATCGCTAAGAGTAGGGCACCAGTTTCCATAACCCAAACATGTCCCACTGGGCCCTACCTACAATGCTGAGGATTTCAACTTGAGATTTGGAGGGGACAAATATCCAAACTATATTACCGACCAATTCCGCAGGGCCAACATGAAGATGGGATGAAATAATGGGTGTAAAAGTCATTTGTATGTGTGAAGAGTCGTGCCAATGTTCTTATTAAAATAAGTAGAATACTGGGCATGGTGGCTCATGCTTCTAATCCCAGCACTTTGGGAAGCCGAGGTGGGTGGATCTCTTGTGATCAGGAGTTCGAGACCAGCGTGGCAAAGATGATGAAACCCTGTCTCTACTAAAATTACAAAAATGAGCCAGGCATGGTGGTCTGCACCTGTAATCACAGCTACTCAAGAGGCTGAGGCATAAGGATCGCTTGAACCCAGGAGGCAGAGGTTTCAGTGAGCTGAGATCATGCTGCTAACTCCACCCTGGGTGACAGAATGAGATTCCATCTCAAAAAATAAATAAATTAAATAAATAATAAAATAAGTGGAAAGCAGCCAGGTGCAGTGGCTCATGCTTGTAATCCCAGGACTTTGGGAGGCCAAGACGGGCAGAACACCTGAGGTCAGGAGTTTGAGACCAGCCTAGCCAACATGGCAAAACTCCTGCTCTACTAATAATACAATATTAACTGGCTGTGATGGCAGGTGCCTGTAATCCCAGCTACTCCAGAAGCTGAGCCAGAAGAATTGCTTGAACCCAGGAGGCAGAGGTTGGAGTGAGCTAAGATCACACCACTGCACTCCAGCCTGAGTGACAGAGTGAGACACTGTCTTGAAAAATAAGATAAGTAGAAAGCACTTGCAGAAACGTGGAGGGAAATGCATGTTAAGAATGAAAAGAGGAAATATTTTGAAAGAAAGAGAAGGAAGGGGCTGGGCACAGTGGCTCATGCCTGTAATCCTGATGATTTGGGAGTCTGAGATGTGAGGATCACTTGAGGCCAAGAGTCCCAAAACAGCCTGGGCAACATAGCAAGACTCCATCTCTACAAAAAAATAAAAAGTAACTAGGTGTGATGGCACATCTGTAGTCCCAGCTACTTGGGAGGGGAGAATCACTTTAGTTCAAGACTTTGAGGCTGCAGTGAGCTATGCCATGCCACTGCACTCCAGCCTGGGCAACACAGTGAGACCCTGTCCCTAAAAAATAAAAAAACATATATTTTTTAAAAAGAAAGAATGAAGCAAGAAGGAGGGAGGGATCAGGATGTAGGGAAGAAAGGTTACCTCTTATTATGTAGCACTGAGCCATCATAGGTTACAAAAAAATCAGTGAGGCCTGGCTTTGGCTTTCAGCTTTTTTACTCACCAGCATGTGAACTGGGGTAAGTCTATTTTTCCTGGAGCTTCAGTTTCCCTATTTCTTTTTTTTTTTTTTTTTTTTTTTTTTTTTTTTGAGATGGAGTCTTGCTCTGTTGCCCAAGCTGGAGTGCAGTGGCGTGATCTCAGCTCACCACAACCTCCATGTCCTGGATTCAAGCGATTCTCCTGCCTCACCCTCCCCAGTACCTGGGACTACAGGTACATGCCACCATGCCCAGCTAATTTTTTTGTATTTTTAGTAGAGACAGGGTTTCACCATGTTAGCCAGGATGGTCTCAATCTCCTGACCTCATGATCTGTCCCTCTTGGCCTCCCAAAGTGCTGGGATTACAGGCATGAGCCACCATGCTCAGCCAGTTTCCCCATTTCTATATGTATCTTACATATAGAGTTGCAGAGGGATTCAGTAAGATAATATATTGAAAGTGTCTGAAACATTAGTAGGTGTTCAATAAATCCATAAATGCTTTTCCCCTTTCCCAGTTTCCAGGAAGCTCTCTGGCCTGGACAATTTGTCCTAACCCAGACTGAGTCCAGATGGATGAACACAGAAACTTTGGGCCATCAATTAAGCATCCAAGGCCAGGTACGTTGGCTCACACTTGTAATCTCAGCACTTTGGGAGGCCAAGGCGGGAGGATCATTGGAGCTCAGGAGTTCAAGACCAGCTTGGGCAATATGGCAGGACCCCATCTCTCCCAAAAACACACACAGAAAAAAGCCAGATATAGTGATATGCACCTGTGGTCCTAACTACTCAGGAGGCTAAGATGGGAGGACCACTTGAGCCTGGAGGGGTGGTGGTTGCAGTGAGCTGAGATTGTACCACTGCACTCTACTCTGGGTGACAGAACAAGACCCTGTCTCAAAAAAAAAAGCATCCACCCCAGGCCATTGCCATACCCACAAAGTCCTCACAACTATTCAGTCAGAGAAGTGATGCATGCCCATTTTATAAATGCAGAAGCTGAGGTTCAGAGTTTGAGCGACTTACCCCAAAGTCAGTAACTTTGCAGAGATGGGATAACTGTCTGACTCAGTAGATGACCATCCATGAGTGCTCTGAAAACTGGACTCTTGATCTCCTTCACGATCTCATGGTGTTACCACCTCAGGAGACAGCACCATCCTCCCCTCTGTTGCCTTTACAGAAACATGGAAGCCATTGAGTGCTCTTGTCACCCACAAGTCCCACAACCAAGACATAGCCAACTCCTATCAGTTCTACTTCCAAAATGCAACGTGCATCAGCAGCTCTCCATCTTCACGGCCACGTTATTAATACCAATCATCATTGTCTCTTGCCTGGATGCTACAAAACCTCCTACCCGGTTATAACCAACTGTCCTTTCCAAATCTGGTGGCAGTAATATTGCCCATGCCACGGGGTCTTCTCCAGTGGACTTTGCCACTCCCCAGCAAAATGTTGACTGTACTTCTCTACTGCCTCAAAACTGAGGAGGCCTGTGCTTGTCTTCACCAATAGCATTTGGCAGAAGGGATGCTGGGCCAGTTCCAGGTACCACCCTTAACTTGCCTGGGGCCTCCATTTTCAATCTCTTGGAAGCTGGCTACAAGGTAAGGATGCAGCTTCCTGGAGACCATCCTTCTGTGAGAAGGCCAGGCCATGAGGAAAGTCAAGGATGAGATGCTAGAGAGCAGGAGGGTGGAATCCAGAGAGCACCAGGGTGCCAGGCTTATGAGTAGAGAAGCCATCCTGGAAGTAGACTGTATAACTCAATCAAGACATTTGCAGGTGGGAGGAAAGAAAAAAAAAGGAAGTAGACTGTCCAGCTCCAGCAGCTCCATCTGCTGCCATGTGGATCAGAGATGAACCACTCAGCTGAGCCCTTCCTGAATTCCCAACCCACAAAAGCATGAACAAAAAGCCAGCAAATTCGGTGGTAACTTGTTACACAGCTACTGATAACTTGAAGACTGGTGTCCCTGCTTTTGCTGTTGTCTGCCATTGCCCCATCACCACTATGACCATCCATTCTTAGAAGATCCTGCGTGGTCATTGTGAAACACAAGTCAAAATGTGTCAATGTTTCCCACAGCTCCTTCATGGCTTCACATTTGCTGAGGCAATCCTCCCTGAGGCCTGTCTCCACTCCCAACCTGTGTTAATTCAGATCTTCTAAGAAGCAGAGACAGACAGGGTTAGATGTGCAAGGCTTTCATTCACAGAAATACCAGGGTGAAAGGGAATAGAGTGGAGGGTAAATAGATCACACCAGTGATCTCACCTGTTGGGGCAGGGGAAAGCTCTGAGAATGTTCTACTCTGTCTCCCAGAGGTTCTCAAGGAGACTGAGTTGCAGCATCCCACAGTGGTGTCCTGCTCAATAGCACATTTTATATTGGTTGTCTTTCCTTCTCCCTCCTCCAACTCAGTTCCCCACTCCTGTACCAGGGCATCCTAGGATCACTCACCGAATAAAATTATTTTTCCTGGGCCAGGCGCGGTGGCTCAAGCCTATAATCCCAGCACTTTGGGAGGCCGAGGCAGGTGGATCACGAGGTCAAGAGATCGAGACCATCCTGGTCAACATGCTGAAACCCCATCTCTACTAAAAATACAAAAAATTAGCTGGGCGTGGTGGCACGTGCATATAATCCCAGCTACTCAGGAGGCTGAGGCAGGAGAATTGCCTGAACCTGGGAGGCAGAGGTTGCGGGAGCCGAGATCGTGCCATTGCACTCCAGCCTGGGTAACAAGAGCGAAACTCCATCTCAAAAAAAAAAAAAAATTGTTTTTCCTCAGCCAGGCACAGTAGCTCATGCCTGTAATCCCAGTACTTTGGGAGGCCGAGGCAGGCGGATCACTTGAAGCCAGGACTTTGAGAACAGCCTGGCCAACATGGCAAAACTCCATGTCTACAAAAAAATACAAAGAATTAGCTGGGTTTGGTGGCACATGCCTTTAGTCCCAGCTACTCAGGAGAGTGGCTAAGACAGAAGAATCACTTGAACCTGGGAGATGGAGATTGCAATGAGCCAAGATCACACCACTGCACTCCATCCTGGGTGACAGAGCAAGACTCCATCTCAAAAAAAAAATTACTTGCTCTTAAATCCTTATCTAAGGGTCTACTTCCAAAAAACCCAAGATAAGACATGTTATCTAGCACTCTTACACCTTCATAGAGACCTTCCTAATAGTAATTAAGGAATATTTAACAATGAAATTATTTGCTACCTATGTGTCTGCTCCCTTGGACTATAAACCTCATTTGGCCAATATGGTAGAAACTATAGAATGGCTCACTCAACACCATTCAGATCCACCTCCCTTTCACATTTCTAGACATTTTCCAGCTAGTAGTGGCCATGACATAATTCAGACCAATAAGAAGCAGTGTCTGTTGGGAATGGCTCCCCCAAGCCAAATGACAAGGCCTTGGGAGAAGGCTTTTTGTCCACCTGGAATGTAAATGTGATGTCTGGAAGTGCAGCAGCTATTTTTCAGCCATCAGGATAAACCACCTGTGATGGCAAAAACAAGGATACAGAGACCTGAGCACCCAATAGTATCATTGAACATTGCAACTCTCCATTCGGTGAACATATCACTGCCCCATCTTTGACTTGCCCACCTCTGGAATTCTTGTTAGAAGATAAAAATAAACCCTTTTCTATAAAGCTGTTAACTTAGAGTTGTCTGTTACTTGCAGCTGAATGCATTGTGAATTGAGGCAGACAGGGATTGCATTGGTCCTATCCAATGACTATCATTGGCTTTCGGGTAAGTGACACGCAATATGTGTGTAATAGAAATTGTTGATTTACTAAATGAATCATGCAAAAAGCCTCTTCTTGCAAGCACAGAGCTTATTTTGCCTGGCAAACTGTAAGAAACCACGTGAAGGCTTTAGAAATACAGCTGGGATGTGGTGCAGTTACTAAGATTGCTGCATTAGAGAGAAATGCCTCCTCTCTCTATTTAGTTTCATGAGGTCGTGATGTCCTGCTGATGGACTGCACTCCCTGGACCTGACCTGTACATAACCATTTAAGTGTAAAGCCTTTATCTGTCCATTAAGGACATCTAGAAGAGCTAGCTGCCCCTCTCCATATCCCAGGTGATGCAATTAGCTTAGAATGAAAAGAGATCAGTAACCCACCGGCTAATTTTGCCACTACCTACCTGGCATAACACCGAGAGATAAAGCCTGGGACTGAGCTCTCTTTCTTTGGGGAAACTTCTTCTCAAATTGGAATAAAAAAATCTTCAGCCAGAGAGAAGCTTCTTCCAGGCATCACGTGGCTGAAAGGAAAGAATTTAGACCAGGAACCAGGACAGCTAGGTTCCAGCACCAGCTCTGCCTTTAGCCTGCTGAAAGGTCCTGATCTGGTTACTTCTCCTTTCTGGGCCTCAGTTTTCTCATCTGTAAGAGGGGCTATTAAAAGCCCTTCTCTGGGAATCTGTTCCAGCGATAGCTGATATGTGCCAAATTGTGACAATGGCGCAGGCACATCAGGCACATTCCTTTTGGAACCTTCACATCAATTTTGGGAGAAAGGTATGCCTAATGCAACCATGCTACAGATAGAAACACCAAGACTCAGAGAGGTTGAGTAAGTGAATCAATATCACACAGCTATTAAGTAAAGGATCCAGGATTCAAACACAAACTTGTCTAACTCCAAAGCCACACTTTTAATGTGGGATTGTTTCATGCATTTGAGTAACAAGAGCATAAAGCAAGACCAGCGTGTCAATATTCATTCATTCATTCATTCATTCATTCATTCATTTTGAGACAGGGTGTCACTCTGTGGCCCAAGCTGCAGTGCAGTGGCATGATCTCAGCTCACTGTAGCCTCCGCCTCCCAGGTTCAAGCAATTCTCCTGCCTCAGCCTTCCAAGTAGTTGGGATTACAGGCACCCACCACCATGCCCAGCTAATTTTTGTGTTTTTAGTAGAAACAGCGTTTCACCATGTTGGTCAGGTTGGTCTCAAGCTCCTGGCCTCAAAGGATCCACCCACCTCCACCTCCCAAAGTGCTGGGATTACAGGCGTGAGCAACCCGGCCTGGCCTCAGTCAATACTTATTAATTCGTATTGCCTGACAATAGCTTAATATGTGAGATGTAGTGGTAGGAACTGAAGAATCAAAGAATTCACTTCAAATGCCACCCCTACCACTTATATGCCGAGTGACACTGATCAAGAGCTTTAGTTCTCTGAACTTCATTTTCCTTTTCAGAAGAATATGGTTATCGTCTAAATTAAATCAGGCAATATATTAGAGGCTGGGCACAGTAGCTCACGCCTATAATCCTAGGATCTTGGAAGACCAAGGCATGGAGGATGGCTAGAGCCCCCCTCAAATAAAAATTTTAAAAATTAGCCAGGCATAATGGTGAGCACCTGTGGCCCCAGCTACTTAAGAGGCTTAGGTGGGAGGATCCCTGGCCTAGCAGTTCAAGGCTGCAGAGAAAGAAGAGAAGACACAAAGGCAATCCTGACCACAGGATTATAAGGACATGGCCTGGAATCACTCATGCCAAACCCTGAGCAGAGTCCCAGACAGCCTGTAAAAAACAGTTTGTAAACATTAGCTCCAGCTATTAGCTCAAGTCCCTCTTCTAGGAAACGTCTTGCGGCGGCTCAGGGTTGGGCCCGGCAAGGTCACACAGCTAATAAGGCACAAACTTGGCATTTAAACCCAAGCCTGGCTCCAAATTCAAGGCTGTTGTTGCTACATGGGTATTAATCTGAATAATTAGGTCTGACACCTTCGTTTGCCCTAGTGCCACAGGCAGCAGACAGCCTACCCCTCTCCTCCCCACTGAAAGCATCTGCAGTTCACCAGGAGTCAGCATCTCTACAGATTGTTAAAGCCAGAATTGCCACATCAGTGTCCAGCACCAGCCTCCAGCCAGCTCCGCCCACCCCCGCCCAGCCTATGTGGCTAGGGCATACAAAGGCCATGCTAGAAATTCACTGACAGAGATTCTGAACATCACAGGGCATGGTAGGTACAGGGACAGGAGTCAGACAGGTCTCCCTGGGTATGTTGCCTTGAAACTGCTTGCTGCTGGTGCCCCGGCACCCCACTCCCCTAGCCCAGGCCTGCAATGAGAGCATTTGAGAGACAGATTTTGTCCTTCCCCCTACTGCGGTGTGGTGGGGATCCAAGGAGGGGCGAAGCACAGGAACCACAGAGCTGGGAGAACCCATAGCATCTGCCCATCACATAACAGAGAAGAAACGTGAGTCCCAGAAAAGAAATAAGACAGTTACTCAAGCCCTCACCAAAGACAAGAAGAAAGTTATCTCAGTTCAGCCCAGCCACAGCCTGCCTCCAGAGCCCATATGCTGACTGTACACCACAGCTCCTCTGATAGAAACAACATCTGCCTCCCAGGATTGTTGGGTTAATGAAAGATGATGGAGGCGATCAGTGTCTGACGCATAGCAGGAGTTCACATCTAGCAAGTGGTGCTGTTGTGATGACTAACACTTGTCAACCCCAGCATTGTCACTGCACCATCATCATCCTCATCCTCATTCCTGAGTTCTCATCCTGTTTCCTCTTGTTCAGGCCTAGGTAAGTCAGATATAGACTTTTAAAAATCTAGGCATGTATATAAAGCACTCATTTATTGAGCAACTACTGTATGCCAGGCACTAAGGATACAATAGGAATAGGACAAGATCCTCTGCCTCCTCCAGGGAGCTTGCAGTGTCCTGGGGAGAACAGAAAAGGAAAGAAATACATGTAACATGTCGCACCTGTAGTCCTAAAAATAAGTCGAAATAATACTATTTAATGATAACCACCATTTACTGAGTGCTGAAATTAAAAAGCGCTTCACGTAGCCCCCACGCCTGCCTTCACCCCAGTGACTCCCCGTAACCTCATTGTGGCAGTGAGATTTTATCTTCACAGCAACCCTGTATTCGTTTCTCACGGCTGCTTTGTCAGATTATCACACATTTTGTGGCTTAAAACAACACAAATGTATTCTTAGAATTCTGGCGCTTGGAAGTCTGAAATCAGTCTCCCTGGTCTAAAGTAAAGGCGTTGGTAGCGCTCTGCCCCTTCTGGAGGCTCTAGGGGAGAAATATCTCCTTGCCATTTCCGGTTTTTAAAGGCCACCTGAATTCCTTAGCTTGTGGCTTCTCCCTCATCTGCAAGTTGACCTCTGCTTCCACCCTTCCATCTTCTCTTTCTGACCCTCTTGCCTCTGTCTTATAAAATACCTTGTGTTCACACCAGGCCCACCCAGATAGTCGAGAATAATTTCACTATCTCGAGTTCCTTAACTAAGTAGCACCTGTAAAGTCACCTTTGCCATAGTCACAAGTTTGGGGGTTAAAATGTGGACATCTTTGGTAGGCCATGATTGTGCCTTCCACAAACCTTAATAAGGTGGGCCTCATGATCACTCCTGCACTAGAGTTAAGGAAACTGAGGCTTAGGGAGATAACGTGGCATGCAAAGTCACAAAAGCGGGTGGGGTTGGAACCCAGGTTTATCTAATCCATGAGACCAGGGTCTGGTTTTCACTGTGCTACAAAAGGCAATGCAGAAGTAAAGAGCAGGCCAGAGAAGACGGCTTCCAGGAAGAGGGGGTCCCGAGACAAGTTATGCAAGATAAATAGGGCATTCCAGTGTGGCAGCACTACACTGTGGCTCTCCAGAGAGACATCTGTGCATGCAATGTCCCCAGAACACACCAGGCCGGGTTCCCCTACAAGTCCATAATGTCGAGGCAAAAATTGTAGCTTGAGTAAGGGCTTCAACAATTCAGCTGGTGATCTCCATTCCAGAATTCTGGTGAATGTCTGGGACCTTTCTTGAAGATCAGTCTCCTGTCTGAAAAAATGGGCATTATTAATGCCTGTTAATGCAAACACACTAGCCATTCTCCTCTACCCGCTTTTTTTCTTCTTTCTGACCCTGGAGAGTGTTTCCTTGTTGTTGTTGTTATTTTGTTGTTGTTGATGTTTGAGACAAGGTTTTTCTCTGTTACCCAGGCTGGAATGCAGTGGTGCAATCTCAGCTCACTCCAACTTCTGCCCCCGGGGATCAAGCAACCCTCCCATTTCAGGCCCTCTGTGTAGCTGGGACTACAGGCACACCACCATACCTGGCTGATTTTTGTACTTTTGTGGAGACAGGGTCTCACTATCTTGCCCATGCTGGGCTCAAGCTATCCTTCCACTTTGGCCTCCCAAACTGCTGGGATTACAGGTGTGAGCTGTCTTGCCTGGCCTTTTTGTTTGTTTTGTTTTGTTTTGTTTGAGACAGAGTCCTGCTCTATTGCCCAGGCTGGAGGGCAGTGGTGCAGTCTCGGCTCACTGCAACCTCCACCTCCTGTGTTAAAGCAATTCTCCTGCCTCAGCCTCCTGAGGCTGTAGCTGGGACTACAGGCATGTGCCACCATGCCCCCTAATTTTTGTATTTTAGTAGAGACGGGGTATCACCATGTTTGCCAGGCTGGCCTCGAACTCCTGATCTCAGGTGATCTGCCCGCCTTAGCCTCCCACAGTGCTGGGATTACAGGCATGAGCCATGGTGCCCATCACTTGTTCGTTATTTAATAGACTTTTTTAAATGTGTGTAAATGTAGCAGATCCAAGTACAATTTTATTACATGCATGTATTGCCTAGTGGTGAAGTCTTGGCTTTTAGTATATTCATCACCCAGATAATGTACATTGTACCTATTAAGCAGTTTGCCATCAGCCACTCCCCTTCTGCCTCCAATCTTCCAAGCCTCCAATGTCAGTCATTCCACACTCTATGTCCATGTGTACACATTAGTTAGCCCTCACTTATAAGTGAGAACATGCACTATTTGACGTTCTGTTTCTGAATTTTGTTTCACTTAAAATAATGGCCTCCTATAACCCCAGCTACTTAGGAGGATCACTTGAGCCTAAGATTTTAAAACCAGCCTTGGAAACATACTGTGTGACCCCATCTCAAGATTAAATAAATACATAAACTTTTTTTTAGAGAAATCTTAGTTTCAGAGAAAAACTGAGCAAAAGATACCCAGACTTCCTGTGTGCCCCCTCCCTGTGTCTGTATAGCCTCTCCCATTATCAGCATCCTGATATATTATGATCTCCCAGAGGCTGGGATTTTGTTCAAAAACATCTTCCAGTATTAAGGAGCATCTTGTTTCTACAGCAGGCGAGGGAAATAAGCTGTCTAGACACAGGCCAGACTAGCCTGGCCTTTTCCAACCTCAGCCATTACTTAAAGTCTGAATAGAATCCCCCAGAGAACTTGCAAGCAGAGACTCCTGGGGTCATCCAGGCTGGGAAGGAGTAAATATGCTTATTATAAAAATCGTATGTAACTTTTTTAAACTTTAGGAAAAATAAGAAAATAAAAGTCACCTATGATCTCACAACCAGAGAAAATTTTATTAACATGTCAGGAGCATTTCTTTTATGATGCTTTTTCAATTAATAAAATAATGATAGTAGCATCTACTGAACTTATTCTGTGCGCAGGGTCCTGTTTTAAATGTTTATATGTGTGATCCCAATCCTCAATGCCATCCTTCGAGGCAGGGGTTATTATCATCTTAGTTAACAGGTGAAAATATGGAGGCAAAGAGAGATGAAACTATAGAAGGATGAATAGATGGAAATACATATGAATGGAAACGGAAGCCAGGATGGTGTATAAGAGTATGGTCTTGGGAGGAAGACCACTTCCTATTTTTCTCTGATTTTGTATATTCCTTATACAGGTAGTATTGACACAAGTTGTAAAATGCATGTGTTTTAAAATTCAAAAGGTACAGAATGCCATACTGTGAAAAATCCCCTTCCCTCTCCTGAGCCCAGCTACTCAGAGGCAACCACATTTAGCAATTTCTTTGTATCTTTCCAGAGTTGTTTTATGCAGGCAAATATAGCTTTAGAGAGGGGTGTGTGTGTGTGTGTGTGTGTGCACGTATCTGTGCGTGCATTTCTCTTCACACAGGCGACAGTATATTCTACTCTTTGCTTTGTTAATATAACAAACATTTCACAGGTCATTACATGTCATTCAAGAGTGGTTTCTAATTTATCAGTTGCATGGTCTTAAGAGGGTATTGAACTAGTTCCACCTCTATTTAGGTCATTTTGAGAAGTAAATAGAATAATGCAGGTAAAACACTTACCCAGAGCATGTTCCACAGTAAGTACTCACATGTAAGATATTATTATTAGAATTTTAATCATTCTGCATGTAGACTTTTCCATTTGGTTCTTTTTAACTAAAATAAAATTATGGCACTCCGCTGGCTATCACTTACAAAAGTAAAAATAAACCTCTATTCTTACCTTGTACCATATAGAAAAATTAACTATAAATGGATGCCACACGTGCGCATGGGACAGTTCCCGGCTAGAAACTCGTGTCCCTGTCTCATTTCCATGATACTCATTTTCACAGCTGGTTTCTCTTCATGGCAAGAAATGACACTTTTTCGTTTCAGTAGCAGCACACAGAATTGTTTTAAAAATTATTTTACCAGGATACGTCAATGTAAAGGAAAATACTAAGTAAGTAATGGGATATCTAGATTTTGGCAAAAATCATTAAGCAGGCATTTGGGGGCAGATGTTATAAAGCATATATATTACAGCTGTGCTGTCCAAAATGATAACCCCTAGTCCCACATGGCTTTTTAATTTTAAACTAATTAGAATTTTAAGAGCTTGGAGTTCACAGTATATATGCAGTATATAGCATGCACTCCAATAAGTACTTGTTGCATGAATAAACACATTTCTTAGCATGAAATCTCCATAAAACATGAAAAACAAATACACAAGAAGAAAGACATGGAGGACTTCCCATTTCAAGAAAAAATAGGTGACAGCATATTCACCTACAGATGTGTTTATAGAAGCAAAGGACATATTGGCATAACGAGACAGCCCCCTGTAAGTATTTCAGTTTGGGTCCCGTAGTCTACAGAGAATACATATGTTATCTATACAAGGGGTTGGCCATCTTTTTTTTTTTTGAGATGGAGTCTCATTCTGTCACCCAGGCTAAAGTGCAGTGGTGCAGTCTCAGCTAACTGCAACTTCCATCTTCCAAGTTCAAGTGACTCTCCCACCTCGGCCTCCTGAGTAGCTGGGATTACAGGTGTGCGCCACCACACCCGGCTACTTTTAGTAGAGATGGGGTTTTGCCCTGTTGGCTAGGCTGGTCTCAAACTCCTGACCTCAGGTGATCCACCTGCCTTGGCCTCCCAAAGTGCTGGGATTACAGGCATGAGCCACTGTGCTCGGCCTTTTTCTTAAGGGTCAGACAGTAACTATCTGAGGCTTTCCAGGTCACAGCATCTCTATCCCAGCTGCTCAACTCTTGACACTGTAGCACAAAGGCAGCCATAAACAAGTGTAAATAAAGGGACCTGGTTGTGTTTCAATAAAGCTATATAACAAAAGCAGGTGGCCAGGTCCATTGGCTCACGCCTGTAATCCCAGTGCCTTCAGAGACTGAAGTGGGAGGATCACTTGAGTCCAGAAATTTGAGACCAGCCTGGACAATATAGTGAGACTTTGTCTCAAAAAATATATAGAAATTAGCTGAGCCTGGTGGCATATGCCTATAGTTTCAGCTACTCAGGAGGCTGATGGGGGTAGGATTGCCTGATCCCAGGAGGTGGAGGGTGCAGTGACCCCTGATCATGCCACTGTGCTCCAGCCTGGGTGAAAGATCGACACCCTGTCTCAAAAAAAAAAGAAAAAAATTTTTAAAAAGCAGGCATCAGGGGTGGATTCGGCCTATGGGCTGTGGTTTGCCAACTCTTGTTCTATAGGAACACTTCAGGGACTGTTGTTTAAGGACAGCAGAAGACAGGAAGATGTGACCAGGCATGGTGGCTCACGCCTGTAATCCCAGCACTTTGGGAGGCCAAGACGGGAGGATTACTTGAGACCAGGAGTTCTAGATCAGCCCAGTCAACACAGCAAGATCCCATCTATGCAAAAAAAGATCAAAGAAATTAGCCAGGCACGGTGATGCATGCCCATGATCCCAGCTACCTGGGAGGGCTCCCTTGAGCCCAGGAGGTTGGAGGATCACTTGGGCCCAGGAGGTTGAGGCTGCAGTGAGCTATGGTGGTGCCACTGTCCTCCAGCCTGGGGGACAGAGCAAGACCCCATCTCTAAATGAAATAAAGGAAAACGTGTTAATTGAACAACAATTATCTATTGGTACCAAGCTGGGCTGTTTCATTTAATCCTTAAAATAATTCTGTCAGGTGGGCAGTCTTACCCTCATTCACAGAGGAAGGAAAATGAGGCCCCCAGATACGAATAACTTGTCCAAAGTCATGTAGCTCATTAGGGAAAGGGGCAGAACTTGAATCTCAGACTCTAGAGCCCAGGCTTTTGTGCTTACATCACGCTGCCTCCCCTGGCTATCCCATCATAGCTCCTTCAGTGCCCGTGTGCCGCCGGGCATTCTAGCCTCCCTCATGCAGCTCCCCCATGCGCCCTCCCTCCCAGCCCATGCCGTCTCTTTCACTCTCTTCTCCGCAAAGCTCAGCAGCTTTGCTCTGTCTGCACACATTTTCCCAGGTAAGAAGGAAAAGGTCGAAATTTTGTTTTCATACAAGCTTCCCTTTTCACCTGTGGCTAAAATTCCCCCCACAGAACAGGAATAACAACCAGTCAGACAAAAGGGAAGCTGGAAACTTGGCCCTCCTTCAGGAATATTCACTGAGCTTGCACCGTGGCCAGCAGCTGCCTGGGGACTGGAGAGATGAGGAGGAAGACAACCTCCTGGGGAGCTGATTGAAACAAGCACAGGTCCCTCATAGAACAAAGGCCTCTTAATTCAGCCTGCTCAGGCAATGGACTAAATCTCCAAAGGATAGAGAGTGTGGAAAGTAAGAAAGTTCCTCTTCAAGGCTTCCTTTCTTGTTAAAAAATAAATTTGCTAATAACTCCTTGTTAAGCCCTATCCTATGTAGCTGTTAAACATGCCATGCTTACAGGCACTTAGTATATTCTATGTCCTTGTACTTTAACCAAGATATCTGTGCTGGACATGTTCACAGCCTATGCCCCTTACCTGTTTAAAAAGTTTTAAGTTGTCAGCCAATCGAGTTTTAGTTTAAATTGTGAGATCTGGTTCCAAACAATGGAAATCAGACATAGCAGTAAGGACAACCCCAAATGCATAAGGGATAAATATGTCTGATTTTCATTTGTTCATCGTACTCCCATGGCAAAATGGCTAGCAAGGGTACCCTTCTGCAGTGTAGGAAGTAAAAAAGTAAAAGTTGCTTTGCTAAGGGATCCATTTTCTCTGTGCTAATTTTTCTTTGTGGCACTAAGCATCTGTTTCCAACAGAGAGCTTCAAGAAATTAATCAGTGAGCAAGTCAGAAAGGAGAGCATTTCAGATGCAAAGATTCAGAGGGAGAGCATGGTCTCTGAAAAGCAACCAACAGCCCAGTGTGGCTGTCACACCAGGAGTGAGCAGGGGCTGTGTGGTGGGCATCCGAGGATTAGGGCTGCCCAGCACCTTTTCTTCCTTCTTCAGGTCATAGTACCCCAATTTTCCTTAGGGAAATCATCTCTTCCCACTGCATAGTCTTAGCGGGACTGCCAATCAAGTTGACCCACCCACCTACAGCCAAGGTAAACCAGAGCTCTCTCCCTAGAATTTGCATCATAAATACAAAATATAATGATGGAAAGTATCTGTGGCATAAGGCTCACTCGTTTCTGAGATAATGCCCTGAAGAAGGTCCCTGCTTTTGTCCTAAATTTCCTGAGACTTTCTAGACCTGTCTTTTTCAAGAGTTGGGTTTTCCAGCTTTTCTTTCCATTTGGTGTGAGATATGCATCATTACATTTTTTAGCATAAATTAGCCATTGCTGGTTTCAGGGCTGGTTGCAGAGGCTTCCAATCAAGCCATAGAAACAGATGCAGAAATGTGTAATGTCAAATGGCCAGGAGGAGAGTGGCAAATGGATTAGACATTATAAGGAGTGAGTTTGGGGTCAGAAATGCCAGGTAAAAGGCTATAGCAGATACACAGGTGAGCAACAAGGTGGCCTGAACTGTGACAATGACCTTTGGAATACAGAGAAGGGCTCATGGCCCAACCCAAAAACTAGACACACGTGTCACTCATTCAATCACAAGTATTTCTTAAGCACCTAAAATGTGACCAACATTTGCCCATCTTTGTGGCCACCTGCCTGTATCTTTGTCATCTGCCACTTGCGTCCTGGATCAGCTACCTATTGCTATGTAATATATTACCCCAAAACTTACTAGCATAAAACCGTAACTATAATGAAGGTCCATTGTCTTCTATGGGTCAAGAATTCAAGAGAGTCTTGGGTGGTCTCATGAGGTTGCAGTCAAGATGTCAGCCGGGGCTGCCATCACTTGAAGGCTTGACTGGGGCTGGAGGATTTGCTGCCAAGGTGGCTCCCTCATATGGCTGGCAAGTTTCTGATTGCTGCCAAGGAGTGGTGAAAAGAACACCACCTCTAGGAAAGGGCTTGGAACATGTGCAGCCATGTGGAGAGAGAGGCCAGGGGCCATCAGTATAGCAGACACATGAGTGAAGAATCCAGCCTGGAAGTGGATCCTGTAGCCCCAACTACTCCTGCCCACACCACTTGCATCAGAGAAAAACAGCCCAGCCAAACCCTTCCTAAATTCCTGCCACATAGATCTAGAAGCAAAACAAAACAGTTGCATTAAGACACTACATTCTAGAGTAGTTTTTTCCCCCTTTTTTATTTTTCTTTTGAGACAGAGTCCTGCTCTATTGCCCAGACTAGTATGCAGTGGTGTGATCTTGGCTGACTGCAACCTCCACCTCCCGGGTTCAAGCGATTCTCATGCCTCAGCCTCCCAAGTAGCTGAGATTACAGGTGCCTGCCACCACATCTGGCTAATTTTTGCATTTTTAGTAGAGACAGACTTTCACCATGTTGGCCATGCGGGTCTCAAACTTCTGACCTCAGGTAATCCCCACACCTCAGCCCCGCTGCTAAAATTACAGGCATAAGCCACCACACCAGGCCAATTCCTGTTGTTTTAAGCCACATAGTTGTGGTAATTTCTTAAAACATGTCTAGGAAACTACCACACTTGCTTCAAGGCAAGACAAATGCTGAAATGTAATTTATGCTCCATAAACCCACAGAATCAGGCTGAGGCTGGAATCTCACTTGAACTTGCCCTCTGCTGGTCTTCTTCCCCTTCCCTAGTCTACTTTCCTCACTCCACTTACAGTTAGTTTCTCCTGGGAGCCCTTCCTCAATAAATCATTTGCACATCAATTCCCATTTTCAGCTGGTTCTGGGGGAATCTGGCTTAAGACAGGAAATAAGGGTGGGGGCCAAGATTTGCACCAAGGCTATCTAACCCCGGAAAGTTAGAAGAGTCATGTCATTTATTTCAGAATCAGACCTACCTGGGCCAGCCCCCTAGGAGCTGAGTGACCACAGGTAAGTGGCTTAGCATCTCTGAGCCTCAGTTTTCTGATCTGCAAAATGGGGCCAGTCTTGCTATCTCCCCCTTAGGGCAGCCAGGATGATTAGAGATGGTGTATGTAAGGATGCAGGAGCTCCAGCCTTGGGCACTGTGTTCTGCACCACTGGGTAGGTAAGGGGCAGATACATCCAGCCAGGTGTGATACAATCTCAGGTGATGCAATCTCAACCCCAGGCAGTGCTCTGGAAGATGTGGAGCCTCCATGAGCCCTCGATGCCCTGTATTGATTAAATTTGGTTTTCATAATGTTCCCAAGATGACAGAAGCTTCCGTTGAGTCATCTTATCAAAGCATATTTGTTAGATCTGAAGGCTCATGGTTTATCATCAGCTGAAAAAGAGAAAAATGAGAGTTGAAGGGGGAAGGAAAACATCACAAAGGCCAGGAACACAATGAAAAGAGCAGTCTGTGTTCTGAATCTCTAACAACAGCCCCACTCTTGTTCTCAGGGAATGGTGCTGATAGGGGAGGCATTTCCAGTATGGAGACATTGACTAGGCCTGTCTCGTTTCATGCATGAGGAAGCTGACCCTCAGAGAGGTTGCCCAAGGTCTCACTGGTGGGGTTGAATCCAGGTCTGCTCAAGTACAAAGCCCAGACTCTCAACCCCAGCCTCCCTTAAGCTGCCTGAGGTCTCTTCTGACCTGATTTCAATCTTCTCTTCACCCTCCAGCCTAGTCCCCATCCACCAAGTCCAGCATTTCAAACCACAGCATGTTCTTGGAGGTTTTTACTCAATGTAGCTATGACACCCAGAGGAGTCTTGGAAACAAACAAGAAAGCATCTCTATGAGCAGAACCACAGTCACTCACTGCATCATGGTCATGGATCTATAGTCATCTATCATGGCACCGTGTTACCTAATGTCAAGACCACACCTGCACACCTGCACTGGAGATTTCAAGATGCCACTAATAAATAGGTAGCACTCAGCACAAAATGTTCTCTGGAGCTAGTTTGACATTTTTTGTAAAGAAGAGACCTGGTGGGATAAGCTGAGATGCCTCAGTGCTTTTTATTATATGAGTCATTTCCACTCAGATAGGACTGGACAGTTTAGAATGTTACTTGCTCTGCATGCTACTATACCACTGAAAGGGAGTGGAAGCTGCTTGAACAAATTAACTGTTTCAGTTTTGCTACATGTGTGTTGACACCAGCTTAATACTGTGGCAAGAACAGAGGATGAAACAGCTAAAATGGAATCAACCCAATGTACATTTCAGTGGTTTGAATAAATCATCACATTACATTCATTCCTTGAAATATACTGCTATGAAAATGAACAAACCATACAGGACACAGCATAGATTCATCTTATAATTTTTTTTGAGGTGGAGTCTCAGTCTGTCACCCAGCCTGGAGTGCAGTGACACAATCTTGGTTCGCTGCAACCTCTGCCTTCCAGGTTCAAATGATTCTCCTGCCTCAGCCTCCCGAGTAGCTGAGATTACTGAGATTACAGATGTGAGCCTCCAGGGCGGGCTAATTTTTTGTATTTTTAGTACAGACCATGTTTCCCCATTTTGGCCAAGCTGATCTCAAACTCCTGATCTGGGTGATCCGCCCATCTCGGCTTCCCAAAGTGATGAGATTACAGGCGTGAGCCCTGATGCCCAGCCAATTCATCTTACAATATTGAGGAAACAAAAACTCAAACACAAAAGAATACAACACAGTGTGATTCTATTTAAAGTTCAAAGCAAGGAAAGCTAGACTATACTGTGAGGATGCATGCTTAGGCAGCAAAACTATAAAAGCAAGCAAACAGCTGAGTACCATGGACGAAAGGATGGTGGGTATTTTTAAGAGAGTGAAGGGGAAATAAACAGGGGATTCGCTGGGCGCAGTGGCTCACACCTGTAATCCCAGCACTTTCGGAGGCTGAGACGGGAGGATCCCAAAATCAAGAGATCGAGACCATCCTGGCCAACATGGTGAAACCCCCGTCTCTACTAAAAATACAAAGATTAGCCGGATGTGGTGGCACATGCCTTTAGTCCCAGCTACTAGGGAGGCTGAGGCAGGAGAATCGCCTGAACCTGGGAGGTGGAGGTTGTGTTGAGCCGAGATCGCACCATTGCACTCCATCCTGGGCAACAAGAGCAAAACTCTGTCTCAAAAATTAATTAATTAATTAATTAATTAATTAAAATAAACAGGGGCTTCTTGGCGTTCTAGCAATATCTATATCTTGAACTGGTTGGTGTTTCCTTTATAACTATTTGTTATACTGTATATACTGCACATGTTGCATAGATGTGTTATATGAATGCTATTTATCAAAATAAAAGTGTTTTAAGAATGTCATCAGGAGCCAGGCATGAAGGTTCACACCTGTAATCCCAGCACTTTAGGAGGCCAAGGTGGGAGAATCACTTAAACCCAGGAGCTTGAGATCAGCCTGGGCAACACAAGACCTTGACTCAACTGGAAGTAAAATTTAAAAAATTAGCCGGGCATGATGGCGTGCACCTGTAGTCCCACCTATTCAGGATAAAGAGGTGAGAGGACTGCTTGAGTCCCAGAGTTCGAGCCTGCAGTGAGCTATGATTGTACCACTGCACTCCAGCCTGGGTGACAGCACAAGACCCTGTTTCAAAAAAAAAAGAATGTCGTTAGGGAATTATAAATTATAAACAACAATGGGATATCATTACACACCTATTAGCATGGCCAAAATCCAGAATACTGACAACACTAAATGCTGACAAGCATATGAAGAAACAGGAACTCTCAGCCATTGCTGGTGGGAATGCAAAACGGTACAGCCACTTTGGGATACAGTTTGGGAGTTTCTTACAAAGCTAAACATACTCTTATGATACGATTCAGCGATTACACTACTTGGTATTTACCCAAATGAAGTAAAAATTTATGTCCACATAAAAACCTGCACACAGATGGTTACAGCAGCTTTATTCATAACTGCCAGAACTTGGGAACAACCAAAATGTTCTTCAGCAGGTGAATGGATAAAAACTGAAGTACATCTGACACTGGGAAATTATTCAGTGCTAAAAAGAAATGAGCTATCAAGCCATGAAAAGATATGGATGAACTTTAAATGCACATTACCAAATAAAAGAAGCCAGTCTGAAGGGGGTTGGGGAGGAAGAAGGGATGAACAGGCAGAGCAGAGCATTTGTAAAGCAGTGAAACTTTTTTATGATACTTTAATGACGGGCACATGTGGGTACACATCGGTCCAAACCTACAGAACGTAGAACACCTAATGTAAACCATGGACTTGGGTGATAAATGATTGATAGGCTTTGGCTGTGTCCCCAGTCAGCTCTTACTTTGAACTGTAATAATCCCCACGTGTCAAGGGTGGGCCAGGTGGAGATAACTGAATCATGGGGGCCGTTTGTCCCATACTGTTCTCATGGTAGTGAATAGTCTCAGGAGAGCTGATGGCTTTATGAAGGGGAGTCCCCTGCACAAGCTCTCTTGCCTGCTGCCGTGTGGGCTGTGACTGTGCTCCTCATTTGCCTTCTGCCCTGATCGTGAGGCCTCCCCAGCCATGTGGAACTGAGTCAACTAAACCTCTTTCCTTTATAAATTATCCAGTCTCAGGTATGTCTTTATTAGCAGTGTGAGAACCGGCTACTACAATGATGATGTGTCAATGTAGGTTCACCGACTGTAACCCAAGCACCATTCTGGGGGGTAGGGAGGGCAGATGCTGCTAGCGAGGGAGGTTAAAGGCAGGGGTCAGGGAGAATATGGTCCAGACACAGGGAAATCTCTGTATTTTCCACTCGGTTTTGCTGTGGACCTAAAACTGCTCTAAAAAAATAAAATTTATTATTTTTAAGAAATAAAGAAAAGGCAAAGGCAGAAAAGAAAAAAAAGGATCTTGGGCACAAAACTTACTCTCTGCACCTCATCTATAAAATAGGAACAACAATACTTCACTCATAGAGTTGTGAGGACAAAAAGTGAGAAAATGTACAAGATGTCCAGTGTATCTTCCATTCCTCTGGGAGTTACTGACCAGGATATGAGTTAATATTCCAGAGCCACTGCCCCCTCACCAGCTAGAAAAAAACAACTGGCCGGGAGCTCAGGTCTATAACCTCAGCACTTTGGGAGGCCATGGCAGGAGGATTGCTTGAGCCCAGGAATTTGAGACCAACCTTGGCAATGTTAGTGAGACCTCATTTCAGTGGCATATGCCTTTAATCCAGCTACCTGGGAGGCTGAGGTGGGAGGATTGCTTAAGCCCGGGAGATCCAGGCTGCAGTGAGCTATGATCATGCCATGCACTCCAGCCTGGGTAATAGGCTCTATCTGGGAGGGGAAAAAAAAGCCCACTAACTTGAAGGAAACAGAGGTTGGTTGGTTGTTTTTTGTTTGTTTGTTTGTTTGTTTTGAAACAGGGTCTTGCTCTGTCACCCAGGCTGGAGTGCAGTGGCATAATTACAGCTCACTGCAGCATTGATCTCCCAGGCTCAAGTGATCCTCCCACTTCAGCCTCCCCAGTAGCTGGGACTATGGGTGCACGCAACCACACCCAGCTAATTTTTTTAATTTTTGTAGAGAAAGGATCTCACTATGTTGCCCAGGCTGGTCTCAAACTCCTGGCCTCAAGCGATCCTCCCACCTTGGCCTGCCAAAGTGCTGGAATTGCAGGAATGAGCCACTGCACCTGGCCAAGATGTAGTTTAAATAAAATAGGATAAATAATAAATAAATAAAATTGAAACAGAAATCAAATGAAAAAGCCAAAGGCTGTTGTACAGTGACAAGTTGAAAAGTGGCTAATCCTTCCCTGGGGCGACTGCACCTTAGCCTCCCCACCCCTCATCTCACACTGTGGCTCCTCTGTGTATTTGAGGCTGAGGACTGAAATCTGCTGGGATCCTGCAATCAGTGCTAGGGTTCAGGGAGGAGGAGGGAGGCTGGCCAGGAAGAGACGCTTCCCACGATCCTCCACCACATTTGTGGCATCCCCGATGTATGGGAATAATCTAGAAAGAAGATAAATAGAGCAGGCTTATAACAGTTGAAAACATCTATTTTTCTCCCAAAGCCAGAAACAAGGAACAGGATGACTTCTTCAGCTCATCTCAAAGAGAACACTTTGATCCAGGTCTAAATGATCACTAAAATCTCTTCTCCCCGCCGAGTGGGTGGAATGTCAACAGCCCAGAGCAGCAGTGCCCTCAGCCGTTTTCCAAATGTCTTCAGTCTCTGATTCATTCTGCAAATAACCCCACCTCCAGCTCCAGCCCCTGCAGGAGGAACCAGGTGCTGTCATTATAGCAGCCAAGCAAGGCTCTGCTCTCAGGCAGCTTACATTGTAGCTCAAATGAAAAAAATAACAAGTCATCTCACACCAGTTAGAATGGCGATCATTAAAAAATCTGGAGACAGCAGATGCTGGAGAGGATGTGGAGAAATAGGAACACTCTTACACTGTTGGTGGGAGTGTAAATTAGTTCAACCATTGTGGAAGACAGTGTGGCGATTCCTCAGGGACCTAGAAATAGAAATTCCATTTGACCCAGCAATTCCATTACTGGGTATCTATCCAAAGGACTATAAATCGTTCTACTATAAGGACACATGCACACGAATGTTCATTGCAGCACTGTTTACAATAGCAAAGACCTGGAACCAACCCAAATGCCCAACGATGATAGACTGGACTGGGAAAATGTGGCACATATACACCATGGAATATTATGCAGCAATCAAAAATGATGAGTTTGTGTCCTTTGTAGGGACATGGATGAATCTGGAGAACATCATTCTCAGCAAACTGACACAAGAACAGAAAAAGAAATACCGCATATACTCACTCATAGGTGGGTGAGAAAAATGAGAACACGTGGACACAGAGAGGCGGTCTACTATACACTGGGGACTGTTGGGGGGAATGGGGGAGGGACAGCGGGGGGGGCTGGGGGGGATAGCCTGGGGATGAATACCAAGTGTGGGTGAAGGGGAGGAAAGCAGCAAAGCACACTGCCATGTGTGTACCTATGCAACTATCTTGCTCGTTCTGCACATGTACCCCCAAACCTATAATGCAATAAAAATTAAAAAAAAAAAAAGAAAAAAATAACAAGTCATTCCAGAGAGTGACAGACCTAAAAAGAAAATATAAGTGGCCAGGCGCAGTGGCTCATGCCTGTCATCCCAGAAATTTGGGAGGCTGACGTGGGAGGACTGATTGAGCTCATGAGTTCGAGACCAGCTTGGGCACCATAGCAAGATCCCATTTTTACTTTAAAAAAAAATGAGATAAAAAAGAAAAGTAAAGCGTGTGTAAAGGAGAGCTACTTGGGTAGATGATAGGGGCAACACACGAGGAATGGGCAGAGAAGGGCAAATTGAGCAGATAATTAAGCTGTGAGTCAGGGGCAGTGGCTCACATGCCTGTAATCCCAGCCTCTGGGAGGCTGAGGCCGGCAGATCACCTGAGGTCGGGAGTCTAAGACCAGCATCACCAACATGGCGAAACCCTGTTTCTATTAATAAATGCAAACATTGGCTGGGCATGGTGGTGGGCCCCTGTAATCCCAGCTACTCGGGAGGCTGAGGCGGAAGAATTGCTAGAGCCTGGGAGGTAGAAGTTGCAGTGAGCTGAGATCATGCCGCTGCACTCCATCCTGGGTGACAGAGTGAGACTGTCTCAAAAAATAAAATGAAATATAAAATAAAAATAATTTAAGCTATGTTGGATGAGAAGGAGCCAGTTGTGAAGGTGGAAATGGATGAGAGGGCTTTCTGAGCCAAGAAGAATGCAAATGAAAAGATCTTGAGGCAGAAATTAGCTAAAACCTGTATTAGTCTCCTAACTAAACACAAACTGGGTGACTTCAAACAACAGAATTGTATTCCCACATGGTTCTGTTTTTAAATTCTTTGGTTTTTCTCCGAGAAGGAGTCTTGCTCTGTCGCCCAGGCGGAAGTGCAGTGGCATGCTCTCAGCTCACTGCAACCTCTGCCTCCTGGATTTAGCCATTCCCCTGCCTCAGCCTTCTGAGTAACTGGAATTACAGGCATGTGCCACCACACCCAGCTAATTTTTCTATTTTTAGTAGAGACGGTGTTTCACCATGTTGGCCAGGCTGGTCTCGAACTCCTCAACTCGTGATCTGCCTGCCTCAGCCTCCAAAAGTGCCAGGATTACAGGCGTGAGCCACCGCGCCTGGCCTCTAGCACAGTTCTGGGGGCCAGAAATCCAAAATCAAAATATCAGCTAGGCTGGGTCCTTCTAAAGGCTCTGAGGGAGAATCCGTTCAGTTCTTCTGTCCTGCCGCCTGGAGGCGCCGGCAATCCTGGGCGATCTTTGGCTCATACTTGCCTCACCCCAATCTCCGCCTCTGTCTCCACATTGTCTTCTTCTCTCTGTGTATTCTCCTCTTTTGATGAGGACACCAGTCATTGGACTTAGGGCTCACCCTAAATCCAGGATGATTTCATTGCAAGATCCTTCACTACCTGCATCTAAAATGACCGTATTTCCTTCTTTTGGTTTTTTGTTTTTTGTGTTTTGTTTTCTAAGACAGGATCTCTCTCTGTCGCCCAGGCTGGAGTGCAGTGACACAAACACTACTCACCGCAGCCTCTACCTCGTGGGCTCAAGTGATCCTCCCACCTCCGCCTCTCAAGTAAGTGGGAACACAGGCATGTACCATCATGCCCAGCTAATTTTTTTTTAACTTTTTTGTTTATTTTGCTTTATTCCTTTTTATGACTGAATAATAATCCATTGCATGGATATAGCTCATTCTGTCTAGCTTGAGAAAACACGTTTTGTGAGATTTTCATTTTACATAATTAATCTTATATAGTATGAATGGCACTGTAACTTTTTTTTCCCATCTACCAATGTGACTTCGTGAAGTGAATAATATTGGTGGGTTCTTTAAAGTATAAGAGACACTGTCAGATTATCTCAAGAAATGGAAGAGAGTGATTGCCTGGAACTCTCCACAGGTGACACGTCACTCATTCTCACAACACATCAAGAAGGGTGTTATCAGTATTCAAGACACTAAGAAATTAAGTTTCCTAGAAATAAAGCAGTTGCCCAAGTACCAAGCATATGAAAAGCTCTTCAAAATTAGGTATTGAATGGATGAATAAAATGAATCAGTGGCCGAGCTGGGGATTTGAACTCAGCTCTGTGCACTTGAAGGTCAATCTCCTGCCTCTGCACACAGAATCAGAAACCAGAGCAGAGACCGCTGTGCATTTAAAACAAAACAACTGCTGTTATAAGCTGATGGGAAGCAGGGGCAGAATTAAAATCACCTGCTTTCAGCAGTCCTTGGGGACAAGCCCTCTCTCCAGGAGGACAAAATTTTCTAGGGCTGACAGGGAAAACACATCAAGCATTTGGTAAATGCACGACCTTTGGAGAAAGGGCTGTTCTGAATAACCAGGCTAATAATAATCACCTGACAGCAATTTCCTGCAAGCTGGTTTCTTAAAACACATCTGGCAGTTCATCCACCTTCCCTCTGCTGCAGACGTGGTTTACATCAGTCCAGGTGGTGGGAGTGATGGACACTGCAGTGTGTGAGAGTATGCACCTTAACCCTTGCTTCGCCAAGTCTGGGGGAGACCTGCCTGGGACACTAGGCAGGATTTTTAACCCTAAGGCTCCACCCAACAGACTCACTGGGACATTTTGAATATGTGAGTCTGAGACCGGGTGCAGTGGCTCATGCCTGTAATCCAGCACTTCAGGAAACCGAGGGCGTGGATCAAGTGAGGTCAGGAGTTTGAGAGCAACCTGGCCAACGTGCTAAAACCCTGTCTCTACTAAAAATACAAAAATTAGCCGGGTATGGTAGCAAGCACCTACAATCCCAGCTACTCAGGAGGCTGAGACAGGAGAATTGCTTGACCCCAAGAGGCAGAGGTTGCAGTGACCTGAGATGGTGTCACTGTACTCCAGCCTGAGTGACAGAGGGAGACTCCATCAAAGAAAGAGAGAGGAGGGAGGGAGTGAGGAAAGAAGGAAGGAAGAAGGAAGGAAGGAAGGAAGGAAGGAAGGAAGGAAGGAAGGAAGGAAGAAAGGAAGGAAGGAAGGAAGAAAGGAGAGAGAAAAAAGAAAAAGTGAGTCTGCATCTATTTATGTAACTTTGAGCAAGGCACTTCATCTCTCTGAGCTTCTGAGTGGGTGTGAGAATGAAGAAAACCACAAGATGAAGATGCCAGCAGTGTGCCTTGTTCATAACGGAGGCTCAGGAGCAGAGGGTCCTCTCCCCCACTCCCCCAGCTACCGTCTCTTCACAGGCCTACCAAGAAGGGCTGGCTTTCTTTCCCCTTATCTGGTGACCTATTACTGTGTTGGAAATCACTTCAAATTTTGTGGCACTAATAATAACTCTTTTCTGTGTTCCTAAATTCTGTGGGTCAGTCTCAGAGGTCATCTGGGCTGCTATAACAGAATATCATACATGGGGTGGCTGATAAAAAAAAAACATTCATTTCTCTCATCGTTCTAGGGGCTGCAAAATCCAAGATCAAGGCACTGGAAGATTTCATGT
Organism: Saguinus oedipus; assembly: GCA_031835075.1. Classification (NCBI taxonomy): domain Eukaryota; kingdom Metazoa; phylum Chordata; class Mammalia; order Primates; family Cebidae; genus Saguinus; species Saguinus oedipus. The sequence goes on from CM063179.1 coordinate 7,871,841, forward strand.
CCAATTCTTGGTCATAGATAGCTATCTTTTTGCTGTGTTCTCATATGACAGAAGGGGTGAGGCAGCTCTTTGGGGCCTTTTTTGTAGGGGCACTAATCTCCTATAAAAGATTATAGGTTTGATGAGAGGAGAGATGTGATCTGACTTTTGATTTTAAAGGATCCTTTTCCCTGCTTTAAATTTGAAGACAAAACTCCCAAGGGTGTGAGCAATGCCTTCCTAGTGCCCTCACCACCTCCCAACATCCTCTGGGGATAACGGAGAGAACCCTCAGTGAACTAGAGAGAAAACCAGGAATGGAATCTGGTCCCAAGACACCTAATTGGCTCTCTGTGTACTGTCCTGGGGGATTTCAGGAAACACAATCTGTTTCTTAAAAAAAAAAAAAAAAAACTACTTATTTGTGTCACTTAGTCACCCTATCAACTCTTCACATTTTATCATCAGTAACCATGAAATTGATGTTGATTTCTGTTTTGAAAAGAGAAAAAATAAGTAATTTAGAAAAAGGGTGCCATCTGAGGTCGTGTGTGTATGTGTATACGTGAGCATACGGGCATATGGATTTTACATATGTGAACTTTGCATATGTGCCTGTGTTTATATTTGTGTGTTGATGTTGACATGTCTGAGAGTGGACACAACTGTGTGTGTCTGGGCATGTCTGTGAACACATCAGTGAGATGTATATTCCTGGCAGCTCCCCATCTCATGCACAATAAAATCCGAAGTTCTTACAATGTTGCAAAGGTTCTAACCCTGGACACATCTGTATCCTCGTTTCCTTACAGCCCATCTCCTGGGTTACTCCATTGTGGCCAGGCTGACTTCCATGTTGTCACCGGAATACACAAGTTGAGAAAAGGGCCGGAATCGTTGACTTTACTTTTTCTAAAAATGCAGTGACTCAGGCAAGAGACATGAGAACCTGTGGTCTATCCTGCTCATCCTCTTCAGGGCATCCTTCGGAGGGCTGTGCTCAGTCACTGACTCAGAGGCTTTGTGAAATCCTGCAGGCAAGGCCAAAAGGAGCAAACATGGATTCTTATGTTTGCTATTTTGTCTCACCTCCCTGGTGTTGGAAACTTGATGAGCATATAATTTAATGAAATCACTACCACCTATTAAGAATAAGGAGTACTGGCTGGGCATAGTCAGCTTTGGGAGGCCAGTGCTGGAGGACTGCTTGAAGCCAGGAGTTCGAGGCCAGGCTGGACAGCATAGTAAGACACAGTCTCTCGAAACTTTCTTTTAAATGGTGGCACGCAGCTGTATTCCCAGCTACTAGGGAGGCTGAAACAGGAGGATCGCTTGAGCCCAGGAGTTCAAGGCTGCACTGAGCTATGATTACACCGCTGCACTCCAGCCTAGGCAACAGAGCAAGACCGTCACATACACACAAAAAGAAAAAATAATAAGCGAGTACTAAGAGCATGGATAACGATAAAACCAGTGATAATAAATGCAGTCGCTGGCGTGCTAGTTAAACAGTACCAGGCTCTGAATCCTACACCCCGGATTCGAATCTAGGCTTTACCACTCAGTAGCTGGGCGAGTTATTTAATTCCTATTTAACTCCTTTAGAGGAATGAATTTGGCCACGCACGTGCAGAGGGACCCCCAGCAGCAAACACGCCTCACCCGTGACCAGAGCGAAGGTTGCAGGTGTTCGCCAGCAGCCACCGCACTCTTACGCGGCCGGGGCAAGTAGGTGGAGCCACGGTGCGCTGCTCCACCGAGGCCCCGCCCCCGTCGGACAGACGCACGCGGGGGCGGGGCTGCGCCTGCGCAGACCCCCTGTTATGGCGGCCGCCTAGGTCCCACCGAGAGGTTGGTCGGGTGGGACTCCAGGCTGGGCCCTGCGGCGGGTAAGTCCCTGGAAGAGGCAGCGGGATAGGGTAGAATGCAGAGAACCACTGGGCGCCGAGGCTGACCTTGAAACCCGAGTTCCCACGGATCTGAAGCTCAGATTCCCTAAGGCCCGACCCCACTCAGCCTCAGTTTCCCCTTCTAAGCACAGGTGTTGCGGGAAGAATTGCACGTCCTCACCTGGGTTTACCCGTCCTGGGTCCAGGCAGCTCTCCTTCGGTTCCGGATTAAGAAGGGAGGGCAATGTTCGACCTGTGACTGACCGCCTTTTGAGAGGGCAGTAGGTAACCCCAAAGGGTGGCGTTAGGAAGGCGACAAGAGAAAGAGGACGAGAAGCCCCACGGGGGACGTCCCGGAGCCCCTCACACGACTGCGCGCCGCGGCCGGGCCCCCTTATTACCACCCCGACCCCGGGCCTTCACACCCTGCCCTCCGTTACCCTGCTTTTGACCCTAAATCGGCATGGGGTCGCGCCAAATTCCAGATTGTTGAGTGAGTTGCACTCAGCAGAAAGAAAGATGAGGAGGGAAGTTATTTTAACACCGTGATCCCAGCAAACTGCTTATTTGGGACAACTGACTGGGGACCTATAGGAGGGGAAGGCTGGCAGCGTCTCAGTCTAGCCCCCACAGCCTTGGAAGAGCGAAGAACACGTTAGCTCCTGCTTCGGGGATGAGCCCTCAGCCCTATGGAGGGTGGCGGGGCGGGTCCCCATCCGCAACCTGGATGTCCTTTCTCAGCTCTGCCCAGTGGAGAGAGGAGCCCGAAGCCCATACATACCCTGCATTCCCGGAGGGAGGCTTCCTGACTAGAGAAATTGTTACCCTTTTTCTTTTTTCCCAACATTCACTTTAATAATTATTATATTGCTGTAATTACTATCGTTGCTTATTAAACTTTTACTAGATGTCGTGAGCCCTAGTAAAAGTAAAAGTAAAAAGTGATCATTGTCTCATGTACTCCTCATACAGGCCCTGAGATACGTTCAAGTGGGCCTCCTTATTCCCAGATAGCTGATTCTGGGTAAGTCCCTTAAAGGGAATCTCCTTCACCTGGGACTTACCCTCTAGCATACATTTCTTGGGAAGCCTGGTTGGATTTCATTTAAAAGTGGAAAATTCAACTAGAGATTAAGAATTTGAGTTTTCTTTTTGTCTATAGTTAAGAAAATTTGGTTTGTAATATTATGCTCACTTTTGGAAAAAGCAAAGAACATTGATTTTTCTGGGATGTAAGTTTTCCAACAAGATTGCACCATAGGCCACGCACAGTGGTTCACACCTGTAATCTCAGTACTTTGGGAAGCCAAAGTGGGCAGATCACCTTGAGATCAGGAGTTTGAGACTAGCCTGGCCACCGTGGCAAAATCCTGTCTCTACTAATGATACAAAACTAACTGGGCAGGGTGGCATGTGCTTGCAGTTCCAACTACTCAGGACACTGAGGTACGATTGCTGAGCCTAGGAGGCAGAGGTTGGAGTGAGCCAAGATGGCACCACTGCACTCCAGCCTGGGCAACAGAGTGAGACTGTATCTCAAAAAAAAGAAAGAAAGAAAAAGAAAATGCACTATAGTGAAAAAAGAAATGGCATCCTTTCGTTTGCTTTGATTTTCACAACAATGTTAGAGAGGATCTTTTTTTCCCCCAAGACTGTGAAAGTCCCCAGTTTTCCCCCAGGACATCTCTAAGTCCTGAGAAAGCTTGATCTGCCTTTGAAATGAGTGGTAGGTATAAGCTGTATTTTCTCTTCCAGAATCTGGTGTGGTTTTGCCAGTCCCATTGATTAAGAATGTTTGCCTAAAGGTCGAGCATTTCTCCACTTTCAATGACACCATGAAATTCTGCATTTATTTGCCAGCTTCACAGACTTTCATTACAACCCACTTGCATTTTGATGGCTTTATAGTGTTGAGTAGGAAAGCCAGCATTAGGAATCATCTTTTTCCTAAAACTTTTTGTCTTGGAAGAACTTTTGCTGCCCCATGGCAAACACTTAAATGTAGGAACTCCAGCTCTTTACTGGGATCATTGGGACAGCCTGAGTCATGATGACCTCGTTTTTGCTGTTGAAGACATGGGGACCCTGCAAGATTTCATGACATGCCTAGGGGATATACCTACCCCAGTAGGAACAGTTCCTGCAGGCAGTCAGGGGTTATGGGCAGGCTTGGGTCAAATACCTGAAACCAACCCCAGAACAAGAAGGTTGCTGGTGCTTTATTAACACCTACTGTAGACCAAGGACTCTCCCACCCAGTAGTACCACTGCATGAGAGTGTGGCTGAAAAAACAGATGCAGAAAGGTGACGTGATTTTCCTGAGATCACATAGCTAGAAGGCGAGAGACCAGGGATCCCCATCTGAGCTGTCCAGCTTCAAAGCCCATCAGAATACTGCTATTTGATGATGCTTTTCAATGAGGTGAAACATTTGTTTGGAGGGAGATCCTCCCTGTTTTTGACCACTTTGCCTCAGCCATGGTTTTCCAAGTTTTAGTTATTGCTGTATCACCTGCATAATTTTTCCATATCTACATATCGCCTGTGTAGTGATTCCCTTAATTACTTTACCTTTAAATTCATTCACCTTTTTTTTTCTTGACAGAGTCTTGCTTTGTCACCCAGGCTGGAGCGCAGAGTGCAGTGGGGCATTCTCGGCTCACTGCAACCTCCGCCTTTAGGGCTCAAGCAAACCTCCCACCTCAGCCCCCCAAGTGGCTGGGAGTACAGGCGTGCGCCACCACACCTGGCTAATTCCACTCACCTTTTTTAGTTCAGTAGCAAAGCTTTAGGCCAGGCGTGGTGGCTCATGCCTGTAACCCCAGCACTTTGGGAAGCTAAGGTGGGCAGATCGCTTGAGCCCAGGAATTTGAGACCAGCCTGGGAAACATAGTGAGACCCTCATCTCTACAAAAAGAAATTTTTAATGCCAAGCATGGTGGCATAGCTGTAGTCCTAACTACTAGGGACATTGAGACAGGAGGCTCTCATGAGCCCAGGAGTTTGAGGCTGTAGTGAGCCATGCTTGTACCACTGCACTACAGCCTAGGCAACAGAGCAAGATCCTGTCTCTAAAAAGAATTTTTTTTTTTTTTAGATGAAGTCTCACTGTGTCACCCAGGCTCAGGTGTAGTGGTGCAATCTTGGCTCACTGCAACCTCTGCCTCACGGGTTCAAGCTATTCTCCTGCTGCAGCCTCACCTGGCCAAAGAAATTGTTAAAAATAAAACATTGTTTAAAATAGGAAAGCTTTATAACAACAAATGATACAGGAGCAGTTTGTAATAGCTTCTAGAATTAAAAAGAGAGTAAAGGGCCTTAATGACTAAATGCAAAGTGTAAATTGTGATTGGATACTGGTTTGAGGGGAATAACCTCAAGGACCTTTGGGAGCCAGATGGAGGAAATTGACTTTAAATGCTATTAGGTAATTATTAATTATCTTACATTTGCAAATGTAAGATAATTACATCCCCCTTTCATTAAGCAAACTCCTGGTTATATAGGGAAATGCTCTTAGGGGACAGACATTGAAGAATTTAGGGGTAAAATGTCATGATGTCTGCAATGTAGTCTTAGCTCGAGAAGGAACCAGAGAGGGCAGGCACATGTGGCAAAATGGTGACGATCGTTGAATCTGAGCAGTACTTGCGTGGTTATGATGTTCCCCTGTGTTCTTACTGTTTGAAATATTTTGTAATAAAGAAGTTGGAAAAATGAGAAACTTTATCCCTACAAATGGAAATTTACATCTCTTGCTATAAATAAAAGGTTACTATGAAAGTGAATATATTATAAACAATGCAATTCAATTCCAGCTGGATTCTCTTCCCTGGCCAGGTCTCTGAGACCTCCTCCCAGGGTGGTGCAAGGCTATTGGCTGTCTACCAGCTTGGGCCTGTCTGCACTGTCTCCTCTGGGACCTGCCATACTAAGAACCTGTTCTCGCCTCTGAGGGGCTCCTGTCCCAGGACTAAGGTGGAGCCTGGGCCATGTTGCAGCTGGCTCCTGCCGCAGCCATGGACGAAGTCACCTTTAGAAGCGACACTGTGCTGTCAGATGTCCACCTCTACACCCCAAACCATAGACACCTCATGGTGCGGCTGAACAGCGTGGGGCAGCCAGGTAAGGTCCTGGGCCCAGGTGCCCTGCGGATCCTATTTTTTTTTCCTGTTTTCTCATACCCGTCTTTGTGGGGAAAATGCTGGGAAGACTGGGTTATGTAACTTTTATCCTCAGACCGCTTCTGAAGTGCTTTTCCTTTACTATTTTTTAGAAACCTTGCACTCTGCGATTTTTGCGTATGTGGGTTTGTTTTGCTTTTGTTTTGTTTGCTTTTTTTTTAAGACAATCTCACTGCAGCCTCAAACTCCTAGACTCAAGTGATCCTCCTTCCCCTGCCTCCAAAGTAGCTGGGACTACAGTCTCGCATCACCACACCTGGCTTGTTTTTATTTAGTAGAGATGGAGTCTTACTGTGTTGGCCAGGCTGGTTTTGAACTCCAGGCCTGAAGCAACCGTCCCACCTTAGCCTCTTGAGTCCCTGGGATTAAGGCGAACTGCTGCCTACCCCCCTTTCGTTAAGCAAACTCCTGTGCGTTCCTAAGCACCTACTGTGTGCCCAGCCTAGGACTTGATGCTGGGAATGCAGACCTGAATGAGCCAAGCTTTGCCCTGAGCAAGCCCAGGGTTCAGTGGGGAGACAGAGTGCTGGGGATCCATCTGTCCTCTGCTTTTTTTTTTTTTTTTTTGAGATAGAATCTCATTCTGTCACCCAGGCTGGAGTGCAGTGGCCCAATCTCGGCTCACTGCAACCTTTGCCTCCTGGGTTCAAGCGACTCTCCTGGCTCAGCCTCCTGAGTAGCTGGGATTACAGGCATCAGGCATCAGCCATCACGCCCAACTAATTTTTGTGTTTTTAGTAGAGACAGGATTCCATCATGTTGGTCAGGTTGGTCTTGAACTTTTGACCTCAGGTGATCCACCCACCCCAGCCTCTCAAAGTGCTGGGATTATAGGCGTGAGCCACGGCACCTGGCCCTGTCATCTACTCTTTATCCCCACTCCCTTTACCCTAATCCAGCCACCTCCATTCCTGGCCTGGCTGCCTGTCTTCTCCCACTCAGTTGACTGCTGCACACACTCCCCACTTACCTCTGCAGCTGCTAAGGGCATCCTTTGAAAATGCAGATCAAGTCACAGCACTTCCTGAGTTAGACCTCTAGTGGCTTTCCATTGCTCTCACAATAACATCCAGGTTCCTCAACTTGGTCTATGAGGCCAGCCTGACAGGCCTCTGCCTGTGTGCTTACCCTTATGTCACTCTCTCTTGCTCTTCTTGGCCACTCTCAGCTTTTTTCTGTCTCTCGAACACAGGGAGAAGAGGGAAGCAACCATAAGACACAAGGTCAGGGAGGAAGCTACCTACTTTCCTCCCCTCCCTGGCTCCTCAAATATCATCTGCACAGACAACCCCTCCCTGGCCACCCTCCCTAGCTCCAGTTACCCTGTGTTAGCTTGTTATGGTCTGATGATTAATCATTCCCATTGCCCTCCTGCCCTAATTTGGATGGTACATTATACCAGGGGTCTACAAACTACAGCCTATGGGCCAAATCTGGCCTGCAGCTATTTTTATCAGGTTTTATGATGCCACAGCCATGCCCATTCATTTCTGTGTTTTTACAGCTGCTTTTGTGCTATAACGGCAGAGTTGAGGAGTCACAACAAAGATCACAGGGCCCGCAAAGCTTAAAATTGGATATATTTTGTGAGACAGGGTCTTATTCTGTCACCCAAGCTGGAGTGCAGTGGTACAGTCTTGACTCACTACAGCCTCAATGTCCCCAGGCTTGGGTGATCCTCCCACCTCAGCCTCTTAACTGGGACTAAAGGCACGTGCCACCACACCCGGGTAATTTTTTTTGTAGAGAAGTGGTTTCACCATGTTGCCCAGGCTGATCTCGAATCCTGGGCTCAAGAAATCCGCCTGTCTTGACCTCCCAAAATGCTATAATTACAGGTGTGAGCCATCATGCCCAGCCACAAAGTTTTTCATCTAATCTGTTATAGGAACAGTTTGCTTACCCCTGCCTTACATGGTTGCCATTATCTGTGTCACACAGAATGCAGTTTTCCTATATTTCTGTCAGTTAACACAGTGTGGTGTCATGATCTTGTTTAATGTTTATTCCCCAACTTCACCCCTAAAATATAAGCCCCTAACATAATCAAATTCTGCTTTGTACCCCCAGCACCTAGCATGGTACTTGGCATGCAGTCAGTGTTCAGTGATGAATGGATGAGTGGATGGATGTGGATGGGTGAATGGATGATTGGACAGATCCAAAAACTGGCATAAGCCCAGGATGCTGTGGGAGGTTAGAGGAGAGGCCCCTGAGCTCAGTCCTGAAAGTTGTGTTGCCTTGATCAGCTCGTTTCTCTAAGCTTCAGTTTGTGGGTCTGTAAGATGACGCTGATAACGCTGTCTTCACAGCACTTGTGAAGACTGAATGAGGTGATGTGAGCTAAGCGCCTCATAGATTCTCATGAAATGGTGGCTGCTGTTGATGGTGGTCACAGCTGAATCATCTGGGCCATTTCTGCTGACTTTAATGTATCCCTACCTGGCCTTTAAAAACCTTCCGTGTTGGTAATCAGATATTCTCAAAACAGAAGAGGAAGAAAGAAAGAAAACACCTTGGAATTCTCATTTTGTTTTTTGTCTTGCCTTTCAGTTTTCCTCTCCCAATTCAAGCTTCTCTGGAGCCAAGATTCTTGGACAGACTCAGGGGCCAAGGGTGGCAATCACAGGGATATTCACACAAAGGAGCCTCCTCCTGCTGAGACAAGCGGCACAGGGTCCCCTCCAGGAAGTGGCCATGGTAATGAGGGTTTCTCCCTCCAGGCCGGGGCTGACACCACTGGCCAGGAAGTGGCTGAAGCTCAGCTGGACGAGGATGGGGATTTGGACGTGGTGAGGAGACCACGAGCTGCCTCTGATTCCAGCCCAGTAGGGCCTCTGAGAGACAAGGTACATCCCATGATTCTAGTGCAGGAAGAAGACAACGTCGTGGGAGAGGAAGCACAAGGCAGCCCCCACGATATCATCAGAATAGGTAAATAGAGGTCTGGCTCACCTGTCCTTAAGGCAACTCCACAGTATCGCTGCTCAGGGCTCCGTATGATCTGAGCATGGACTCTGCAGGCCCAGGCAGCACAAGTTGTCAGAACCAGCTCAAGTGAGACTGGGGAAGCTCTCCACTAGTCACCCCAGTCACTCCTGCCCAGCTCACACCACAGCCTCACCCTCCTGTGTGCTTTCTTGTCTGTGCTATGCCTCCTTCCTAAAGTGCCTGCCCCCAGCCTCTGCTCCCTTAACATGTTCCCCATTGCCTTTCAGTTCCCAGCTCAGCCACACTCCTCCAGGAAGCCTCCCTCCTGCTGCCTCCCACGTGTGCTCTGCTCTAACTCAGCGTGTCAGTCGTGTAGGATAGGCTTGACCTGGCTGTTCTGGCAGTAGGGTGCCATGGGAGGTTCTGGCACTGGAGTATGGCACAGGGAGAGGGGTGTAGGTCACAGTGAATGGGGTGTGGGCCAATCAGATGGACTGGGAACTGGGAGCTAGAAGCCAGGTATGACAGGGGAGTTGATGAAGTGGCAGGAATGGGGACAGGAGAGGTTTGGACAGATACCCAGAAGTGGGATCAAAGAGGAACTGCCACCCAGGTATGAGGGCAGAGGAGAGGGATTTGCTGACCCTAGGATTTGAAATCTAGGGACCTGGCACTCTAGAAACACCAGGAGCAGTAGGGAGCTGGGCCAGGAAGTGATCAGTGCTGGTTAAGCACCCGCCGTGTTGTGGATGTCTTCACTAGTATCGCGTTGCTTAGTCTGCACAGCCCTTTCTAAGGGGTGCTCGGATGAGGAAGTGACGGGCCTAGTGCCATGCAGCTTGGTGGTGGTGAGTGGGTTTCAAATCCATGCAGTCAGTGTCCACACCAGGGCTCTTGCCTCCCCCAGCGCTGCTCATTTAGGGAGAAGAGCTGTGATTTGGGGCTGTTCATTGAGATCCGGGGTCCCTGGGGAAAGGCCTCCCCCAGCACTGGCCTTGGTCAGAGAATGGGGGTCAGTGGGTCACTCTGAAAAACACAGACAAAACAGCAGCTCAGTATCTACCTGCTCAGCAAACAGTGAGCGACTATACAGTACTGCCAGGCAGCCTCTCTTCTAGACTGTCCCAGAGCGGGCAACGTGGAACTCACACCAGAACCCTGCTCCATGTTTCCCGTGGGTGACCTCTGCCCTCATGGCCTCTGCAGGGAGGGATGAGTATACATTTCACTGAGGAACAGACTGAGGCTCAGCGAGGTTGAGGAACTTGCCTGAGGTCACACAGCTAGTCAGGGACAGAGCTGAGACTCATACCCGGATCTGTCTGATGCCACAGCCTGTGTTCTCATTCCACATCATGGGAGCAGAGCATTCAAAAGAGGCTTGGAAAGTCCTGTTGTTTCTCAGGGTGGCTGATGATGGCTCATTTCTTTCTGAGCGCTCACTGTATTAGCCTCCGCAAGCGCGGGAGCAACCCTGTTAGTTACTCCACAGTGAATGTTGTCTCTAGTGTGTGTACGTTGAATGTTCCAGGTGTCTACCATCCTATGAGCTAAGAATAAAGTCTCTCTGGAAGGGGCCGGCCTGTGACCAGCTTCTCCACCTGCCCTGTTCCTCTGACGTCACCGTGAGGCCCCTTGCCTGTATACCTGGAAGTTCACTTTTTCAGCTCTCATTTGCTCCCCCGCTGCCCTAAGGGAGGAGAGTGGAAAGGTAGCTAATGCGTGAACCTAGGTGGTAACTCATCATTATTTCAAACCGACTAGAGCACTTTCATCCGCAAAACTTGACCTAATCCTGCAGGGCTTGATTTTGAGCCAAGCTCCACCTTCACAAGCTGTGACCAGAGACAAGTGTCTTACCCACTCAGAACCCTATGGGATCAGGGGGACTACTCTCCCTGGGTTTTAGTGCCCAGTGAGTGCGAGGAGCAGGGCCTGGTGCAGAGTGGATGGTAAGCAGTTGTCGCTCTCCTCACCACCCTCTTCCTCTGACTCATAAACCATCCCATTTATTTCAAGTTATAGACCCATTTCAGAAACTGATTTTTCTAAAGAAAAAGAAAAATATGTATTTTCTTAAATATTCCAAGGGTTTGACAAAACCTTAAAAAGTTTATCCAGGAATCTGGTAGTAATCCACAGACCCAGGATTCAAAGTACATTATGTTCAATTTCCCCATTGTAGAGATAAACTGAGACCCATTCAGAGAACTTGAGAGAGGCAGGGCTAGAACTCAGGCTGTCAGATTCTGAATCCTGTGCCTTCTTGCTGGAGAATTGGGCAAGATGCTTAGCCTCTTCTCTCAGTTTCTTTGTCTGTACAATGGGTACAATCTCTTCCAGTTGTGAGGAATTAAGAGGGAGGGCACATACAAAGCTCTTAGCATAGTGCCTAGCACAGATTCAGTGTTCCATAAATGTGAGCCTCTGTCTTGGCTCAAGACTGGGAGAAGGGAGACTGGCTGAGGAAGAGTCTGGGTTCCTGCAGGTCTAGAGACACAATTTGCAAATGAGGTAAGGCATAATTCTAGAATCTGAAGGACAGGTGAGATTCTAACACTTTCTTATCCCATTGCTAGCCCTAGATTTTCTCATGGGTATAGTTCCTCAGCCTGGCCTTTTATGTTCTCAAGGTACCTTTGGAATTATTTACATAGAAACTCTGACTTTTCACGGGAGTAGGAGCCACAAGATGGCCCTGGGTAGGGAGGTCCCTACATCACTAGGCCTTTAATCCTACTCAGCCCCTGGACCATGCCTGGCCCAGGGCGGACATACTGGGCATTTGTTGTGATCTCTGATTATGCTGAGTCATGAAGAAGCATATTTACCCATTCAAACACTATCAAGAGCCTGAAACAGGGCAGGGTGGGGTGGACCTCAGAATGTGTGCACTCCAGACTTGAGGGTGTCAGACACAGGAAAGGAGAGTGCCCTTGAGGTTGGCCACACTCGGCTTCCTGGGGAATTCGTTCTGGCTTTTTCCATCTGGTCCCAGAGAGCCACACGGCATCTGCTTCTTCCTTTGATGTGTCCATGAGCCTCTCGTTCTCTCCCTTGTCCATCTGCCTTAGGTCAGTTTTAGTCAGACTCCCAAATGACTTCATTTTAAATCCTCTTTTGTTTCCATTTGGCTTTAGAAAAACATGGGTCTCACTTTGTTACCCAGGCTGGTCTCCAACTCTTGGCTTCAGGCCATTCTCCCACTTCAGCCTCCCAAAGTGTTGGGATGATAGGTGTGAGCCACTGTACCCGGCCATCCTGACACATTTTGATCTAATTAGATGTTTTTTTCTCAGACTATAACCTTGGGCTGGTCATGTGCCCCCTCTAGGCTTCAGTGACCTCCACCTGTGCAAGCGTTGGGGACTTTCACCATCTCAGTGGTGTTTAGATGTTTGCCGAGCCTGTGCTCTCTCAGAAGCACTGTCTGATTAAACTCGGTTACAGCCTCACAAATGAGGGATGGTGCTGCTTCTGCATTTTGCAGAAGAGGAAACTATGGCTTTGTCTTCCAGAAGTGAAGTGACTCATCACCCAGCTAGGAAATGACAAAACTGGGTTCTCATTGCAGGTCTCTGATCTCAGGGTCCTCATTCTCTCTTTAGGGAAGCTGGCCACCCCTTAAGAACAGCTGTGAGGCAGCACTGATGTCCACGAGACCCCCGGAAGGAAGTGACCTATCACATAGGACTGAAATCACTATGGGAAGGGTCCCCTGGCAGCAGGAGCCCTCAGGGCAGCTGGGGTTAGGGAACAGATGGTGAGGAGGGAGCTTTTCCGGGAAGATGGAGGGAGAGGAGAGAAGAGGCTATGAGCCACACCCAGGAGATGGTGTGGGCGGGACTGGGGAAGAGGAAATGAGCAGGGACCTGGAGCGGGGCTGTACACCACAGACACCCTTTTCCCTCCATGCACAAGCACACAAGCCTTCAGCCTGCCAAGTGAGTCTCTGTGCCTTTCATCCTGGGAGGCTCCGCCCCAAGCTTTTTAAACCATGTCCCTGGCCTGGTTGAGATTCTGCATCTCCCTTCCCCGAGTGGGCTGAAGAGCCAGAAAAGGCCATGCACAGTGGCGCACACCTGTGATCCCACTTTGGGGAGCCAAAACAGTGGATCACTAGAGCCCAGGGTTTTGTGACCAGCCCCGGCAACATGCTGAGACCCTACAAGAACTATAAAACTAAAAAAATTTAGCCTGGCCTGGAGGCACACACCTGTAGCCCCAGCTACTCAGTAGGCTCAGGTGGCAGGATCACTTGAACCTGGGAGGTGGAGGCTACGGTGAGCCTTGGCCATGCCACCACACTCCAGCCTAGGTGACAGAGCAAGACCCTGTCAAAAAGAGCCAGAAAACTGCAGACAACCTGACTTGGAACCCCACATCTGCCACTCACCCCCCTCTGTGACCCACACAACCTGCTGACTGCCGCCGCCACATTTTCCTCGTCTTTAACACAACACCCCAACCTGTCACTGGGCGATATGGATTAAATGAGAAAGTATTTAGCTCAATTCCTCACGTGGAGAAGGTGCTTTTTGTTTCTATTAACTTTACAAACAGTAATGCTGAACTTCAGTCAGTGTCTTCATCTGTAAAATACGTGTGAGCCAGTCAAGTAGAATCCCAGTGGCACCCAGGCCTGCCTCACAGAACATGTCTGTCTGGTGAATGCTGGTTCAGTGAAGGAACTTGGCGTCACATGGCTCGGCGGGTATATTTCTGTTCCAGTTTCAAACCAGGTGACTACGTGTTAGGCCACAGCAACCTGAAGCCCTTCTAAAAACATGTTTTATTAAAAGTGCCTTCGAAGCCACCATGTCACATGTAGCCAAGATGCTGGTGGATGATGCATTAGTCACTTTATTCAGAGATAAGATTCTAACTCTGCACACAAGGCTGAAATCTTTGGCCCAATTTTCCCAGGAGGAGTCCTCAGAGAACATTGGCCCAGGTGCCCAAGAGGACCCCGCACAGTCATTTTCTCTCTTGGTTTGGTGACAAATATCTCTTGGTTTGAGATATTAATAGCCATTAATATCTCACTTAAAAATACTTGAGCAAGTTATTTCGCCCCCCCACTCAGGAGCTCTTAGATGAACAGGTTCTTATTTAACCGTAAAAAACGTTCTGCTTCATTGCTTTTCTTCTTGGTCTTATTTCTCCCAACCACCAGAATTTGATCGTAATGATTTTACACTTGGGAATACTTATTATGCTAACTTATCATACTTCTTTCAACTTTTTGAAAAAGGATGTAAATTTAAACTTATTTTGTTAACTTCTAATGTAGAAGTTAAGTATATTTTCTAAGACAATAATGAAGTTGTGTATGTTTTTAAGAAAATACTTTTGAATGAGTTGTGATTGTTAGTAGTATATAAATATATAATGATTATAAATTTGCAATTCTTGGCCATTGAAAAAGTAGTGCACTGCTTGTGTGTGTAATTAAATCGGGTGAAAACCTAACTGAGACCCTCCCTAGCCTTGGGCTGTGGGCAGAGATACCTAAGTACATGAAAGAGTGTGAGCCCCAGCTCCTGGCCTCTGAGTGGTGCTCGAAAGTCACCTCCCAACTGGTAGCGCAGCCTGTGTTTCTGCTGCTCTCTAGACCCCCTGATTCCTACCTCTGACATCCATCTAACCATGCTGGCAGGTTGCCACCCAGCCCTCCCTTGTGGTTTTCTGTCCATCCCCATTTCACAGTGGGCGTTTCTCTTGGTTTCTGTCCCATCCAGAGCACACCATGGCCACGCCCCTGGAGGATGTTGGCAAGCAGGTGGGTAGGTCCCGTCCACTTCCCGTGGCCCTGACGGGTCTCCGCAGAGCCTCACGCTGCTTGTCACTCCTTGTCCTCCCTCCAGGTGTGGCGGGGTGCCCTCCTCCTGGCGGACTACATCCTGTTCCGACAGGACCTCTTCCGAGGATGCACAGCGCTGGAGCTCGGGGCAGGCACCGGGCTCGCTAGCATCATCGCAGCCACTGTGGCACGGACCGTTTATTGTACAGGTAATGAGGTGACATCTCAGGCTGCGGGGAAGTAGTCACCTTCACAAAGTGTGCACTGACTGTACGAAAAGGCAGAGGTACAGGAAATTGGATGTTAGCTGCTGTTGATTTTGCCATGCTGGTCCGCTGGCCCTCTTCACTCTCCATTTCTTCTCAGTGACATCAGAATGACCCAGCAACATCAAGTCAGTGGCAGCAGCATCACCAACCACTCTAAGGCCATTGAGCTTCAGGAGGTGCCTTGCACCCCTGCTGGTACCTCTTTCCCCACTCCTGAGAAAGAGCAAATATCTCCAAAACAGGAGGAATACACCCTTTTAGAAGGCTTTGAAAACAAGTTTATTATTTTTTTTCCTGGTTATAGAAGGCTTGCCTGTTCTTTGTCGCTTTTCAAAACAGCAAATAAAAATTAGTCATAATTTTACAATCCCTAGATTGAGTCAACAATATAGAATTTATTGGGCACCTGCTATGTGCCACACAATTCTAGATGCAGGAGGCCGGTTAGTGAATGGAGCTGACCAGGCATTGCCCTTAGGGCAGTTATAAGAATCTCCTCCAAATAATAGCCAAAATCAAACTACAGCAGCCCTGTATCCTGCTGAAAGTGTCGTGAAATATTTTTTATGAGCATTTTCTTTTTTAAATTTTTATACATTTAGGGGGTACAAGTGCAGATTTCTTATGTGCAGCTATATTACAGGGATGATATCTGGGCTTTTGGTGGACTCATCACTCATGTGCTGAACCTGTACCCAACAGGGAAGTTTTAACTGTCCACCCCTCCCACCCCGCCACCTTCTGGAGTCCCCGGTGTCTGTGAGTCCACTCAGTATGTCTGTATACTCATTGTTTAGCTCCCACTCATATATGAGAACATTTTAAGAGCATTTTCTCATGCCATTAAAAAGTTGTTATATAGGCCAGGTGCGGTGGCTTATAGCTGTAATCCCAGCACTTTGGGAGACCAAGGCGGGTGGATCACCTGAGGTCAGGAGTTTGAGACCACCCTGGCCAACATGATGAAACCCTGTCCATACTAAAAGTCCAAAATTAATCAGCCGTGGTGGTGGCAGGCGCCAGTAATCCCAGCTGCTGGGAGGCTTAAACCCAGAAGCGGAGGTTGCAGTGAGCTGAGCCTGCACCACTGCACTCCAGCCTGGTCAACAGAGCAAGACTCTGTCTCAAAAGGAAAAAATGTGTGTGTGTGTGTGTGTGTGTGTGTGTGTGTGTGTGTGTGTGTGTGTGTGTGTGTGTATCTTTTAATGACCAGGTAATAGTTCATCTTTTTTGTAACCCTTCTATTACTGAGTATTTTGGCCATTCCTATAGAGTTTCTTTTTGTGTTTGTCCGTTACACTGCAATGAACATCTTTGTATATTGTCTAATAATCTGTCAAGTAGGTTCATAGAAATGGGTGGTGTTAGTTACACTGCAGTGAACATCTTTGTATATTGTCTAATAATCTGTCAAGTAGGTTCATAGAAATGGGTGGTGTTAGTTACACTGCAGTGAACATCTTTGTATATTGTCTAATAACCTGTTGCCTAGGTTTCTAGAAGTGGGTGAGACTATTAAAGCTTTTGATACACATTACCAACTAATTTCTTTTTTAGTACTTAATTTTGAAATAATTTCAGACTCATAGAGGAGTTGTTAAAGTAATTCAGCAAGTGCCATGTCCCCTTCCTCTGGCTTCCCAATAGTGACATCACACACAACCATGGTACAAGTGATCAAAACACACCATCTATTTTAAATCTTTAATATCTGCTGGACAGAAAGAGGTACCAGCTGATGTGGTTTATACCTCGTTGCTTCCTAGTGAATGTTTCCTGGCACAGACTGTTGTCTCTGAGATAGGAAGGAAGAAGCTAGAGCTCACAGTCCCTGAGGCAGTTTTCAAATATACTGAATTTACCACTGGTCGGGAGTCCACAGTGCAGCCATGCTATTGGCTGCTTCTTGACAATGTCGTGTAAATTAAGTGAGCACTTCTCAGCGCCGAGCCTTCCAAGAGCTTTGCTTCATGCCTGGTGCCTAACAGCAGGATATAAAGAACTCTTATCCCTGAGAGAGATCTAGCAGCATGGGGAAGAGAGCTTGCATTTAGATGCCACGTTCCAGTTGAAAAAGTCCTTTCAGATGCATCAGTGCCTGGCTGTCACTTCACAGTGACCCTGGGCAGAGCCAGGGAGCCTGTTCCTATCTATGTTGTCCAACTGGGCAGACTGAGGCTAAAGTTAAATGGCTGGCCCAAGGTCATCTACAGTTGCTGACGAGACTGAGGCCCTCAACGTGGACCTGCAGGCTCACAGGGTAGTGCCCTTTTCAGGTGGTGGGATTTCAGATTGTGTTTCGTGGAACAGAGCTCCCATGAATTGGCCAAGTTTTGCTGGCGAAACTGCACTCAGGACACCAGGGCTCCTACCCCACTCAGCTAGAGCTGCTCCTCTCTCACCTTTTTTATGTGTTAGAAGCTTTTGACAGAAACTATCGTAAAGGTTTAAAAACTGCTGAGCCTGGCCAAGCACGGCGGCTCACACCTGTAATCCCAGCAGTTTGGGAAGCTGAGGCTGGTGGATCACCTGAGGTCAGGAGTTTGAGACCAGCTTGGCCAACATGGTGAAACCCCATCTGTACTAAAAAAAAAAAAAAGGACAGGCATGGTGGTGCTTGCCTATAATCCCAGCTACTTGGGAGGCTGAGGCAGGAGAATTGCCTGAACCCAGAAGGTGGAGGTTGCAGTGAGCTGAGATAGCGCCACTCTACTCCAGTCTTGGCAACAAGAGCAAAACTCCGTTTCAATAAAAAAGAATTTAAAAAAAACTGCGGAGCCTATCGTGTGCTGTCAGGCACACACCATCAATATTCTCTCGACCTAGGAGACAGGGTAGATCCCTCTCTTCTGCGAGCAGGGAGCTCCTCCCTACATGGCTCTGTGTGACCCCTGGGGTGCAGACTCTAGTCCCAGTGAGTTTACAGTTGATGGGGGAGTCCACACCGACAGTGGACCAAGCAGATGTCATTAACAAGACATCCTGTACTTCCTACACACACATTTTTCTAATTAGAAATTTATTTTTGGTAAAGCACTGCTTCCCCCAGTGAGGATTCACTGTACTATAAGTCAGTTCTTGAAATGATGAGAAATCCCACTCATCAGAGTAGCATGTGGCTGGGAGGGAAATCTGGGTAGCAGCAAAGTGAGTCACACTCGAGAGTGGGCTCAACCTCTTTGAATCTGCTCTGTGTTCTGATGAATCATAAGGAAACTTCCTCCTGACCAGAAACCTGGTCCAGTCAGTTTTCCTAGGGAAAACCTGGATTCAAATCCCAACTCTTGCTCTTACTAGCTATATGACTTTGCTCAAGTCGCTTAATCCGTGAAATGGGATTCATGATCCTGGCTCCTGCGTGGTTATAAACATGGAAAGGATGAAGCAGGGAAAATGCATGCATGGTTTATACGCTCGGACGATGTTGGGAGCTCGCACTCCTTCCCTCTGGAATGCACACTGTCTCTTCCCATCAGGATGAGAATCTCTTATTTAGGGAATGAGCCAATGAAAAGAGCCTTAAGGTGAGCGTATTTAATTTTGGCAGTAAGACACATAGGAGAAACGTTTCTCTAATTTCTGCAACTGTGCTATTGATAACAGTTCTCTCTAGGCAAAAACGGAGATAAAAGTATCATAACGGCCGACGCTTTATGGCTTGCCCTCTGTCATTCCAGATGTCGGTGCAGATCTCTTGGCCATGTGCCAGCGAAACATTGCCCTCAACAGCCACCTGGCTGCCACTGGAGGTAAGACCCACAGAGTCTTCTGCTAGGGAGGGAGGTTTCTCTGTTTGGCAGAAACAGACACCCAAGACCATGACATTGGGAAGCAGGGCTCCACCTGTGTCCCAGTTGAGTAAAAGGAGCAGACATCATCTGGGCTTCACAGAGCTTCAGAGCATCGAAGGCTCTCCTTGGGTCACCTCATTCCCACATTCACCGCGTCATCCTGTTCCAGCTCTTTCTCTCCCAGACACTGGAAGTGGCCCTCCAGCTAGTTTCCCCAGCTTCTTTTTGGACCCGGGCAAGCTGTCCTCATGTAACATCCAGAGTGACCTTTCTCAGATGCAAGACTGTCTCCTCTTCCTGCTGAAAACCTTCCAGGGGCATCATCACCCATGGAATTCCCAGGCCTCCCTGGCCTAGCCCCAGCCTGCTCTCCCAGCCTCTTCCTGTCTCCTGTCTAGCCCTGCATCCAGCACGGCCAGGAGTCACTCACTTCACAGGCTCGTCCCTCTGCCCGTATGGGCTCCCACCTTCATCTGCCTGGTCATCTGCTCCCTGCATGGCCTGCAAGGATGAGTGTATGTGATGGGTGATGACAGTTATGTCCTAATTGGGCTGTTCATCCAGCCTTTCTTCCTCCGAGCAGCCTCAGGCTTCAGGCCCTTCAGTGGTTTCCTGTTGCTCGTCTCCTCTTCTGGGGGATCTGGCCCCTGCCCATCTGAAGCTTCCCCCTCCCAGCCATCCTACCATCTTTCAGATCACTTTCCTTCAAGTCCTCTGCCCTTGCTCTTCCCTCCCTCTGAGTGCTCTGCCCTCCCTCCTCCTCCTGGCAAGTCCTCATCATACTCAGGGCTCCAGACCTCCAGATTTGAGGCCAGGGCCCCCAGCAGACTCCAGGAACACCTTGCGCAATTGCATTTTAACTTCTGCTTGTGTGACTGATGGTTGGTGTTTTCTATTCCCCCCAGACTACATGTTGGTGCAGGTACCCCATCTGTGTTTGCTCTCCACTGTCACAATACTTACTGAGTGCTCAGAGTACAGCAGGCAGTCAGCAGAGATTGGGAGGAAGGAGGGAGTGTGCTAGTGGACGCCTTCCCTGATACCCACTGTCTGACACGATTTCCTCTCTGTCCTCCTGTGCATTTTCCTCATCCTGCAGACATCACCCAGCCACACAGCCTTGCCTTTGTCAGTTAACCCTCCAGTCTCCCCTAAGGGAGCTGGTCCATAAGGATGGGGAGCATGACTCTTAAATCTTGATTTTTTCTGTGTCTGGCATAGTCTTTGACACTTAGCACTCAAAAAATGCTGGAAGAATGGACAGATGAATGGAGGGAAGGGACAGAGGGTAGATGATGAATGAGAAGGAAGGAGGGAGGATAACAAGGATGGGCAGGTGGATGGGTGAGAGGGTAAAGGCTAGATAGATGGATAGATGAGAAGGTGGGTGGGTGGGTGGGAAGATGGATGGGAAGGAAGATGGGTGGGTGTATAGATGAATAGATGGAAGGACAGGAAGATGGGAAGACGGACGGACGGATGGATGGATGGGTGGTGGGTGGGTGGGTGGGTAGGTGGATGGATAGATGGAAGGGCAGGAAGATGGATGGATGCATGGATGGATGGATGCATGGATGGATGGATGGAAGGGCAGGAAGATGGACAGATAGATGGATGGATAGAAGATTAGATGGATAGATGGAAGGGCAGGAAGATAGGCGGGTGGGTGGATAAATGGGTGGGAAGATGGATGGGTGAGAGAAAAGGTGAATGGGTGGGTGGATAGATGGATCTTGGTATATAGTGTAAAAGTTCGTCTTTTTTCCTAATTATGTTTAGAGTTTGGAGGGTTTTCTTTGTATTGTTTTTGCAGGTGGTGTAGTTAAGGTCAAAGAACTGGACTGGCTGAAGGACGACCTCTGCACAGGTGTGTTTCCCTCTGACGTCCCTCAGTATGATTTAGTGATTCCTTTGTAATACCTCAGTGCCCCGGCTCTGTGGCCTTCATGGAGGTATAGCCCCAGCTGCTACCACAATCCCACCAGTGTGTGGCAGGTTCTCTCTACTGGCTGATGGCATCAGCTGTCATTCTCTGCTCACCTGCTGCATGCTGGGAACCTCATATTCACTTTGATCTTTAGGTCTGGTGGTTTCTCTGTGTGGTGGCATGATAGTCCCTGAATCGTTAGTGCAGACTACCCGTGGGCACAGCTGGTACGCAGCAGGGTAGGGGCATGGACCTGAGTCTGTCAGACTCAGGGGCACAGACTATTTCCCAACAAACAGCAGTTCCAGGAAGCCCCCGGGGTAAGAGAGTGTCCCGTATTTCTTACACAGTACTTCAGACCTGGGTGCTTGCTCTTTCTTTATATAAAGATGTCTTTTTTCCCCCTGTCAGATGGCAGATGGGGAAAGTCATTTCTTGAGTACCGGTCACCTGCCTAGCACTTTGCCCATCACAGGCGCTTCGGCCCTCCCAATAGTCCTATGACAGAAGTAGTACTATGCTCTTTCTGTAAGTGCGAAACTGAAGCTGTTTTCCTCGGCCACCCAGCAGGCAGATGGGGCAGATTACGTCCTGCGCTGGGCGACAGGCCAAGGCAGCAAGTGAGGCTGAAATCCACCCGCTGCTCACTGGCCAGAGCAGACACTCAGCAGAAAAGGCATCTCTTCCACCATTACTCTGCACACAGGCAGCAGTGGCCTGAAGCAGAGAATCCTGTCTGCCTGACGGTGCCCACTGCACTGAGCTACCCCCAGCCCTGTTTCTTCTGAAGGGCCTTTTTGTCAGTCCCAGTGAGAGCTGGTGGCCAGGAGAGAAAGCGATGAACACAAAATGTGCTTTTCTTCTTCGTCAGATCCCGAGGTCCCCTTCAGTTGGTCACAAGAGGAAATTTCTGACTTGTACGATCACACCACCATCCTGTTTGCAGCCGAAGGTAAGAAAATTTCTGCTTCGCCTATGTGTCCTTTGTCACAGCATGAAGTCAAGTACAGTCTCCTCACCTCCCCCCAGAGTTCAGTTTTATAAGAGACTTTCCGGGACATGCCACCATGTCTGTGTGCGGTTTTCATTCTCGGAGCTGCTGCTATTGGGTGGTGAGAAGCATTTTCTCTGTGTGTGTATCTCCCTGAAAAGTCGAATTCTCTAATATTTGCATGTTTTCCCCTAATGCTGGCCTTTTTGCTTCCCACAGTGTTTTACGACGACGACTTGACTGATGCTGTGTTTAAAACACTCTTCCGACTTGCCCATAAATTGAAAAATGCCTGCACGGCCATCCTGTCAGTGGAGAAGAGGTGAGCTTTGTGCCACGGGGACTGCTCTGGCGTCCCACATATCAGCGGAGCTCTCACCTCCTAATTGCATCCTTGTCAATGTCCTTATAATTGTTACTCATTGCCACTTCTTGAGCACCTACTGTGTGCCACACCTGTGCTCCTCTGTGTCCGTTACTGCACTGAATCAGCATGCTAGCCCTGTTTGCAGGCGCTGCTGTCCCTTTACGGATGAAGAGAGGAAGTCTGGGAAGCATCAGGGCCCTTGCCCAGGGCACAGCTAGTTAGCGATAGACCACGACTTAAATGCCGACTGTACTGGAGCCTCAGCACTTGGCCAGCACACTATCTAGAACTTCTCTTCCTGAATGTTCTCGCTCTCTGTGGTACCATCTGTCTCTTCAGCTCCCCCAGCTCTCTTTCTCTTACTGATGCAGACAGCTCTTCACCCAACAGCCTCTCCAAGACATTTCCACTTAAATATCCTAAAACGTTTGGTTCCATTTATTGAGTGCCCACCTTGTGATAGCTACACACATTTTTCTCTAATACTTAAGAGTAGTCCACAGCTTTTCTGAAGGTAGTTTGGAATCCATAGCAAAAGCTGTAAAACTGAAGAGACTTCTTCACCCAGCAGTTCAGCATGTGGAAACTCACTCTGTGGAAATGCTCATGGTTATGTACAAAGCTGTATATACAGTGTTGTTTAAACCAATAATACCGAGGGCTTGCTTTGAGGCACACACTGAGTAATAGCAATTATAGACCTCATTTGGATCCTGATTTTATAAACTGTAAAGGAAAAAAATCGGACAGTTGGGAAAAGTTGGATACTGAATATTTGATGTAAAAGGATTATTGTTAAACTTTAGTTGAAAAGGTCTCCATCTTTTTGAGACACACACTGACATTTGCAACTCATAGAGGAAATGGGGTGATGTCTGGCATTTGCTGTTGAATAATTCAGTGGAGGGAGGGGGATCCAGAAAGAGCCAAGGTGGCAGAGTGGCTGAAAGTGAACAGTGGCTGAAGCTGGTAATGGGTTCATTAGACTGTTCTTTTTTTCTTTTCGGATGTGGAGTCTCACTTTGTTGCCCAGGCTGGAGTGCAGTGGCACAATCTCGGCTCACCGCAAGCTCTGCCTCCCAGGTTCAAGTGATTCTCCTGCCTCAGCCTCCCGAGTAGCTGGGATTACAGGTGTGTGCTACCATGCCTGGCTAATTTTTGTATTTTAAGTAGAGATGGGGTTTCACCATGTTGGCCAGCCTGGTTTCGAACTCCTGACCTCAGGTGATCCGCCTGCCTAGGCCTTCCAAAGTGCTGGGATTACAGGCAGGAGCCACTGCACCCAGCATAGACTGTTCTTACTCCTTTTACATGTCTGAAATTTTTCTTAATAAAAAATTTTGTAAAGAAAAAGGAAAAGAGCTTGAATTTGAAGTTAAGTCATCTTGTAGACTGAGGCTTTGAAAGGCAAGTGGCAGGGCTGGGAGACCTGTTCCTGAAGGCAGTTACTCCCTGAAATCTCTCAGACCCCCAACTTCCCAGCAGTCATATCTCTGTTCTCTGTGCTCTCAGAGTCCTCTGCACCGCCCACTGCCACACCTCTCATTCATTCATTTCACAAACAATTACACAACAGCTCCAGGCACTGGATTCTGTGCTGGGTACAGCCAGGACATGGAGAGCTGTCCTCAAGTATGAATCTGCATCTGCGTCTTACACCAGTCCTAGCTCCTCAGAGGAATTTTATCTTTATCTTTCCCTCGATGTCATTGTGGATACATGACTTCAGCGTTGTGAGCCTCAGTTTCCACATCTTTAAGGGCGAGCCATCTCCACCTCCCAGGCTATTATGCAGCCCTAGGAAGGAATGGCCCTCAAACACGCAGCATGAGACAGGCACTCAGTAAAAGCCCATCCAGGGGATAGGAGATCAGTGAGGGACAGGAAAGCCATGTGGGCGAAAACAGCAAAACCCTTCCCAGTGATGACAGCAGTTTGTGTGTTGGCTGGCTGGTTTGCAGGCTCAACTTCACACTGAGACACTTGGACGTCACGTGTGAAGCCTATGATCACTTCCGCTCCTGCCTGCGTGCACTGGAGCAGCTCAGGGATGGCAACCTGCGCTTCGTGGTGGAGCCCGTAGAGGCCTCCTTCCCGCAGCTCCTGGTTTACGAGCGCATCCGGCAGCTGGTATGTCTGGGCCCCTAACCAAGGCTTTTGGTTGCTTTTTAGTGAAGCAGGTGACTCCTGGGCAAAGGAGGTGATGAAGCAAACCCTCCAAGCTTAGGCCCCACCCTAGGTCCTGCAGGGAGTGAATGAAGCCTGCATGGCAGGCACCGTCTGTAGTGGAACCGGTTGAAGGACCTACATTCTGTTCTCTCCATGTCTGGAGGTGAGCCTACGGGTGAACCTTAGCTTTCTTCCTTATAGCACACTTTCCCCCATGGGCAGTTCAGACTCCAGAGGAGCAAGACTGAGGCAGAGGTTGTTTGGGGAACAGAAAGTCAGTGGCGGGGAAGTTGATGGGTTCCAGATCTTGGTGCAGGGGCCCTGCTGTGGTAGCTACTGGTCACATCTTCAGTGTGGATATATACTGGCCTCTTGGTTGTAACAGGATTTTCTGTTACTGGAGTGCAAAGATTGAGAATTAACTTATTTTTTTCTGTTTGCCTTTTGCCTGTGGCTTCCCTTTCTCTGTGTCTTCAGAGACTCAGGCCTAGTTCTAAGGAAGAAGGGAGGAAGGGAGTCATGAGGAGCTGCCACCCTGGTGCTCTACCTCGTGTCCTGAGCAAGGGCAGCATGGAATTTGTGTGGTTTTATGTGTGAGGGGGACCTTGTATTTATTGCTCTGCCACTTCTGGGCAGCAGTAAGAGTAGCATCACATGACGAAGAACACACACTTCTTACAAATCAGCAGCCCCAGTACGTGATGCCTAAGACGTCCCAAAAAGGCCAGGTGTGGTGGTTCCCACCTATAATCCCAGCACTCTGGGAGGCTGAGGTCAAAAGGTTGCTGGAGGCCAGGAGTTCGAGACCAGCCTGGGCAACATAGACCCCATCTCTTCAAAAATTTAAAAAAAAAAATTAGCCAAGCATGGTGGTGCACACCTGTGGTCCCAGCTACTCTGGAGGCTGAGATGTGAGGATTACTTGAGTTCAGAAGTTCAAGGCTGCAACGAGCTATAATGGTGCATGCCACTGCACTTCAGCCTGGGCAACAGTGTGAGTTCCTGTCTCTAAAGTAAAATTGTATATAAAGATCTCCCCCAAAATGGAGAGATTGTGGCAACTCACTGCCGTTCTGGTCTCTTGATTGTGTGACATCCTCCGATGCCCCTTCCGTTAATCCCAGAACTTCATCCATCTAGTCTCTCTGCCGCAGTCAAGCAACAGCCCAGAGCAACAAAGAAAGGAGGAAGCCACCCGCTCACTTCTGCCCTAGCTCACCTGCTCCATGGCTGGCGTGTTGTCTAACTAGTCTGCTTGGCTGATCACTTTCCTTCATGAAATTGTCATGGTTTTGTATGTGCATGTCAGGAACCTGTTCTTTTCTGTTTGCTGCAGGAGCTCTGGAAGATTGTTGCAGAACCAGTAACATGACACATTGCCTCCACGAGGCACGGCATCTTGACTGTTCTTATAGTGGATTTCTATTAAAATCAGAAGCTCATCAAAGCAACGTGCTTGAGATTTGTCATTTTTAAAATATGGTTACATGGACCTTAGACGACCCAAGATGGTTTTTTCGGGTCTGTCCCTGCCTCCCAGTCGAAGCCAGAGAAGGTTGTTGCTGTGGGCTGGGGGTCCCCTTAGTTACCTGTTTCTCATGCTTGTAATATGGGCTCCAGGGTCAGGCTGAGGAAGGTTGGTTTTCAGCTCAATTCCACCCAACTCAGTCATTTCATCTCTGCCCTTCACGTGGGGCTGTGGCCCTGGCTGTAAGGTGGATTCTTGTACTGCCCTCTGTCAGCTGTTTACACATTGCCACAGTTGCCATCATATCACCTCTCGGCACAAAAGCCTCATTTCCTCAGGGTGTTGGGTATGCTCCGCCCCATCCCTCCAGTGTGGGCCCCAGGAGGAGAGGAAGGGGCAGGAGCTGGTGCCAGGAGTAGACTGGCATTGGCCTTTGTATTTCATTTTAGCTCTTTATAACCCAAATCAGGTATGTTTAGAATAAACCTAAGAGCCACTCTATGGGGTCACATGCAGCCGACTGGGGGTTTGGGCAGTGATCTTCCTCAGAGATGTTCCCTTAAGCCTGCACCCATTTTCCGTCCACCCCTTCTGTCTTAAATCACGTGTGCATGTGTCTGTCTCATTTTTTTTATCTTCTCCATCTGTGACTGTCTCCTCCCATCCCTACCCTGTCATCCTCTATGTCCCACTGTCTCTCTCCTTCTCTCCAGTTTTGGTTTCGTCTTCCTGCTACCCTTGGCCTTCCCTGCAGCCCCTTTCCCCTGCATTTCTCCTGCTGTATTCTGCGCCAGGGCCTGGCACGGCCCCATTCCCCCTTCCATGCACCGTCCCTGCCCACGTTCTCCCCAAGCACCCAGGTTTCATCCCCGGTGCCCATCATACCGCTGGCATGGGCTAATTGCTGATGTCAAAGGCCAGGCACTTGCAAGTCTAACTTGCTTTCATCTTCCCAACAAATTTAGGAGGTCCGCAGCCTCGTTATACCCATATTACAGTGGAGAAGACTGAGGTCCATGCAGGAAGAAGTCTCCATGAGGTCAGAGATCTTGTTTGTCTTAAATATCACTACATCCCTGGTGTATGGTTTGGCAAACATTAGATGCCAAGCACATATTGCTGAATGATTTACTAATGTAAGTTATTAATTAGGGCATTACTTTCCATTTGTGAGTGATTTTACCTCCAGGAACACTTGGCAATGTCTGGAGACATTTTTGGTGGTCACAAATAGGGGAGATGGGTGCCACCCGTATCCAGCGAGTGAGGCCAGGGCTGCTGCTCAACATCCTATAATGCGGTGAGGCGCAGAACAGCACCCACAACACAAAATGATCCAGCCCAAAATGTGACTTGTGCCATGGGAGAGAAATCCTGACTTGGAAGAAGAAAGCCAACTACTTCAGGGTCTCAGCTGAACCTGTAATGCAGAGCATGCAGGTGACTCTCACCCTGCCCCTCAGGGAGCAAGAAGAAAACCTACACATGTACATTACCATAAAGCTTCCAAAGAACCTATGAGGCAGAAGTGATCCCTATTTTATATATGAGAAATCCAAAAATCAGAGAGGTTAAGCAACCTGCCCAGCACCACACGGCCACCAAGGGATAATCAGGTTGAAAGCCCATGTCCACCCATGTCCATCTGACTCCTAAGACTGTGCTTTTCCCACATTCCCACTGCGTAGTCCCTGGACCAGGAGCAGCGTCTGTGGCAGCACCTGCATGCTGGTTAGAAATGCAACGTGAGACTAGGCGTATTGGCTCACTCCTGCAATCCTAATACTTTGGGAGGCCAAAGCAGGGGATCAATTGAGGCCAGGAGTTCAACCCGCCTGGACAACACAGCAAGACCCCATCTCTACCAAAAATTAGCCAATTAGCCTTGCATGGTGGTGTGTGCCTGTAATCCACCTACTTGGGAGACTGAGGCAGGAGAATTGCTTGAAGCTGGGAGACGAACTTTGAAGTGAGCCAAGATCGTGCCACTGCACTCTAGCCTGGGTGACAGCAAGACTCTGCCAAAAAAAAAAAAAAAAGTTAAAAAGCCAGGTGAGGGTCCAGGTGTGGTAGCTGACGCCTGTAATTCCAGCACTTTAGGAGGCTGAGGCGGGTGGATCACCTGAAGTCAGGAGTTCAAGACCAGGCTGGCCAATATGGTGAAACCTTGCCTCTACTAAAAATGCAGTATCAGCTGGGTGTGGTGGTGCATGCCTATAATCCCATCTACTTGAGAGACTAAGGCAGGAGAATCACTTGAACCGGGAGGCAGAGGTTGCAGTGAGCTGAGATCATGCCATTGCACTCTAGCCTGGGCAAGAAAAGCAAAACTCCGTCTCAAAAAAAAAAAAAAAGCCAGGCATAGTGGCACACACCTATACTCCCAGCTGCTCAGGAGGCAAGATGAGAGGTTTGCTTGAGCCTAAGAATTTGAGGCTACAGTGAGCCATGTCTGCACCGTTGCACTCTGGCCTGAGCAACAGAGAGAGAGATCCTATCTCCAAAAAAGAAAAAAAGCATCAGGCCGCAGCTCAGGACCTACCTGATTCCAAATCTGCATCTTGACAAGACACCAGGCGATTTATTTGAATAGTAGTTTGGGAAGCTCTGGAGCCTACCGCATAACCCTATTGCCCCAACCTATTGCTGTTTTCTAAAATTCCTGCACAAACCCCCTTCCTAATAGACTTGCCATAATGGAGCAGAGTTGCAGATCACGACGGGGAATATTAATAATGAGTCTTCAAATCAGAACCCCACTAGACAGAGCCCCCAGATGGCAATACGTCAGCACTAATGGTGACAATTTCCTAGCACTCCTGGGGACAAACCCATAAATGTAATTGGCACCAAGCAATAGAGTTGTCACAGCTTTCACCTGGCGCATTAGGGCAAACTACTTTTATGTCTAAGCCACTCGGCCTGGAAGCTTCCTCTAGTAGAGCCTGGAATTAATCTTGATCCACTATAATTCAAAGTATCCTCAGATTTTCATTTCTCAGAGTGGAAGCGTGGCCATATTGCCATGATTTATGGCCTTGTTTGAGCCTCCACAAGTGCTGGTTTGGCAGCGATATTTCAGAATCACCAAACCATGGGGTGTTCTGCTAGGTAATTAGCCCAGGCCACTGGACTCCATTTTTTTTTTTTTTTTTTTTTGACACATTCTAATGTTTTCAGAAAAGTATATGGCCCAAGGAGGGTACTTGGCTATTCAGCTGCAGCCCACATGGGAAAGAATTGTTAAAACCAACAAGGCTGGGCGTGGGATTACAAGGCTGTAATCCCAGCACTTTGGGAGGCCAAGGCGGGCGGATCACCTGAAGTCAGGAATTCAAGACCAGCTTGGCCAATATGGTGAAACCCCGTCTCTACTTAAAATACAAAAAAAAAAAAAAAAAAAAATGAGCTGGGCATGGTGGCAAGTGCCTGTAATCCCAGCTACATGGGAGGCTGAGGCAGGAGAATCACTTGAACCAGGAGACGGAGGTTGCAGTGGGCCAAGACCATGCTGTTGCACTCCAACATGGGCAACAAGAACAAAACTGTCAAAAAATATAAATTTAAAAAATTATATTTTAAATGTCTAATTTAAAATTGGTGTGGCCTGATGCTGCAGTTGGACAAGCTCCCGGGTGATGCTGCTGATGCTGGCCTGTGGGCCACACTGAGGAGTGAAGTTGCAACATGATATCCCTGGTGAAGAGCACAAACTCTAGACTGGGTGTGGCGGCTCATATCTGTGATCCCAGCACTTTGAGAGGCGAAGGCAGGAGGATTACTTGAGGCCAGGAGTTTGAGATCAGCCTGGCCAACACACAGAGACCCTGTCTCTAAAGAAAAAAAAAAAAAATAGCCAGGTGTGGTGGCATGCACCTGTATTCCCAGCTACTCAGGAGGCTGAGGTGGGAGGATCGCCTGAGCAAAGCAGTTCTAGGCTGCAGTGAACTGTGATTGTGCCACTGTCCTGCAGCCTCACTGCCTCACAGAGTGAAACCCTATTTCTAAAGAAAAACGAAAAACGCCACTCTGGAGTTGAGCAAACCAGGGTTGAAATCCTGCCTCTGCTGTGTACCACCAGCAATGACCTTGGACACATGACCTAGCCTCTCCCAACCTGAGTTTCCTCACCTGTAAAATAGTGAAACTTCTTGACATGTTGGTGAATGGGTACAAACTTAGAAGAAATACCTTCTAGTGTTTGATAGCAGACTAGGGTGGCTACTGTTAGCAACAATATATTGTATATTTCAAAGTGGCTAGAAGAGAGAACTTGAAATGTTCCCAACACGTAGAAATGATAAATTATCAAGGTGATGGATACCTCAAATACCCTGGCTTGAAAGTTACACATTCTGTGCATATAAAACACATTCACATGTACCCCATAATATGTAAAATTTTATTTATCAATAAATGGAAAAAGGCCGGACATGGTGGCTCACGCCTGTAATCCCAGCACTTTGGGAGGCTGAGACAGATGGATCACCTGAGGTCAGGAGTTCAAGACCAGCCTGGGCAACATGACAAAACCCTGTCTCTACTAAAAATACAAAAAATTTGGCAGGCTCAGTGACTCACGCCTGTAATCCCAGCACTTTGGGAGACCAAGCTGGGCAGATCACCTGAGATCAGGAGTTCAAGACCAGCCTGGCCAACATGGTGAAACCCCATCTCTACCAAAACTAAAAAATTAGCTGGGTGTGGTGGCAGGCACCTGTAATCCCAGCTACTCAGGAGGTTGAGGCAGGAGAATCACTTGAACTCAGGAAGCAGAGGTTGCAGTTAGCTGAGATTGTGCCACTGCACTCTAGCCTGGGTGACAGAGCAAGACTCTGTCTCAAATAAATAAATAAATACAAAAAAAGCCGTGCTTTATCCTGCTGATTCCAGCTCTACTGCATGAGCTGCCAGTTGTGGGGAAAATGCTGCTATGGACACAGCCTCAGAGTCCATGCTCTTCAGTGCAGAGTTCAGATAAAAATGAGATGTAGGTCAGGCACGGTAGCTCACGCCTGTAATCCCAGCACTTTGGGAGACCAAGGTGGGAAGATCACTTGAGGCCAGGAGTTAGAGACCAGCCTAGCCAATGTGGCAAAACCCCATCTCTACTAAAAATACAAAAATTAGCCAGGATCACTTGAACCCAGGAGGTGGAGGTTACAACGAGCCAAGATTGCGCCACTGCCCTCCAGCCTGGGCGACAGAGGGAGACTGTCTTAAAAAAAAAAAATAAGTGGGATGTAGTGTGTGCCCTTGCTTGCTGTGAAACCCTCATATGTGGCCAGGTGCAGTGGCTCACACCTGTAATCCCAGCACTTTGGGAGACTTAGGCAGGAGGATCATTGAGCCAGGAGTTCGAGACCAGCCTGGGCAACATAGTGAGAGCCGGTCTCATTTTATTTAAAAAATTTTTAAATAAAAGAGAAATCTTCATGTACGGACTCTTCTAGACTAAGAGAGCTGGGAGTAGATGGCCATACCTTGGCCCTATGTGACTGTGATGGAAATATTCATAGATAATCAAGCTTACGGATCTGTGCATCAGTGACCCACACACATCTTGGCTGTCAGCTGCAGCAGCCATGTGTCCCCTGAGTGGGGAAGGGCAAAAAGAGCTATGTGCCTGGGTGGTGGTCATCCCAGTGGGATCATGATGCTGTGTTTCCTGTCTGAGCTTTCTAGATGCTAAGTAAATGTGCTCTTAGATGAAAGCCTGTTGCATCTCAGGTGACTGCCGGTTCAAACCCACCTCTACTGCTCCACCACTGCATGCGCGAGGCAAATGTTGGTGATGCTGATATTGGAAGCAGGCAGTGGATCCCAGCTTCCACCAGGTAGGCCTTTCAGACTGCTATTTCTTACATGGCAATGAGATACAGTGTCCCTAAGCAGGTATCAGCAGAAATTTGCTTTTCTAACAGTAGTTATTGATAAACAGACTGATCAATCACTCTGACAGTTTTGTGAATTTTAACTCCCTGTTAAAATCACAAGGGGCAATGCTAAGGTTCTGGTTCTGGTTTTGGTTTTGGTTTTGGTTTTTGAGACAAAGTCTTGTTTTCTTGCCGAGACTGGAGTGCAGTGGCACTATCTCTGCTCACTGCAACCTCCACCTGCTGAGTTCAAGCAATTCTCCTCCCTCAGCCTCCCAAGTAGCTGGGACTGTAGGTGCACACTACCATGAACAGCTAATTTTGTGTATTTTTAGTAGAGATGGGGTTTCACCATGCTGGCCAGGCTGGTCTCGAACTCCTGACATGATCTGCCCGCCTCAGCATCCCAAAGTGCTGGGATTACAGGCGTGAGCCACCACACCTAGCCCAATGCTAAGTTTTAATACTTAAACTGGAACTTTAATGGGGCAGGGTCAGCCCCTTAGACTGAAAGAGACCCGTGGAGTTGGATGATGCCAGATGCCTCCGATTCTTGGGGACAGCCCTGATCTCTGTCCCCACATGGGCACCCACTCTTGTCAGACCTATCTGGCATTCAGTGATGACTTGTGTTGACAGGAAAATATTGATGGGATGAATGGAAAGGGTATAAAACATGGGAGGAGAAACTATTCCCACATCAGTGATTAAAGGCAGCAGAAATAAGCAAAGCTAGATAAAGTGCAGTGTACAAATAAATTAATAGGGACGTCAGTCTCTATTGATTACTAGATGCCTGGTTGAGGTGAATCTTGAATTGATTTCCCATGGGAGGGACTTTGAGATTTTAAGTGGCTGAGGTGTGATGATTAAAATCCAACTTCATTCTAAAGCTACCATATGAAGTAAAGCCTTAATTAACTAGGACTCAGTTAATTAAACCTGCTTCCCCATCATTTCCAAGTCTCAACCTACTGAAACATTTCAGTATGACCAGGACTTAGAGACAGGAACATTGGCATCATCTCCTATATCTAAACACCTGGGTGTTAAGGATCCAGGAAGAAAGATGATGTCATATGTTGGAAATAGATGCTCGGTGCTGCACAGAAAACTTAGCACTGACTGAGACAAGGTAAAAATGCAGCCTTTACTTCCCGGACTGCAGGAAGGGTGCCCTTGCTAGCCATCATGCCACAAGAGTACAATGAACGAAGGAAAACACACAAATTTATTCTTTATGCATTGGCAGTCATCCTTACTGCTGGGTCTGATATCCGTTAGCCAGAGCCAGACCTCACAATCTAAACTAAAACCTGATTGGCTAGCAACTTAAAACTTTTCTAAACAGGTAAAAGCAATGGAAAGCTGGGCCATGCCTATGAGCACGTCCAGCACAGACGTCTTGGTTAAAGTACAAGGACATAGAATGTACTATGTTAAGCATGGCATGTCTAACAGCTACATAGGATAATGCTTAACAAGAGTTATTAGCACACTTACAATTTATTATTTAACAAGAAAGGAAACTTTAAAAAGAAACTTTTCTACTTCCCACATCAGAGAAGCATGTTGGGGAAACCCTGACTTCAGAATCAGGCTTACTGAGGGATGTTGAAGCTGCAGTGAGCCATGATTGCACCACTGCACTCACGGTGATGTCAGAGCAAGACCCCACCTCAAAAAAAAAAAAAGAAAGAAAGAAAGAAAAAGAAAAAAATAGGATCAAGCAAAATGGGAGGTCTCAGAGGCTGGAGATGGTGATAGCCAACTGTCCTAAACATTTTAGATGCATTAGCTCAGTAAATTTCCCTCCACTTACATGAGGCCCCATTTCATAGGCAGGTAAACTAAGGTAGGAGTAGGCAAGGGGACCAGGTCACTCTCCCAAGGTCACGTAAGTCATGAGGGATGGGGCCAGGATTTGAACCCAGGAAATTTTCTCTATAGTCTATGAATTTACCCACCAGGCTCTTCACCACTCCTGGTAATTTGCTCATATCATAACTTATAAACGGCAGCTCTGAGGTATGTTTTTATAGGTGGAAAGTTTATACCACATGGTTAACTTTGATTAATCCCAGGGCATGGAATTGGGGGAATGGAATTGATTAGACTTTGCCCTTTATGTTATACACGTGTATTTTGTTTTTACAACAAGCATGGGTTATTTTTGTGTCTTTTTTACTGAAAGTTAAAAGAAATTAAGGAAATTTGCACACATGCATGCACACACATACACACACCCAAAATGCTACTCTCTATCAAGAGATGCATTTGAGAACTGTTGAGTCAAGCCAAGCTTTTGGGAAATAAATTTTATTTTGGCCCAAAGGCTCTAGAAAGATTCAGAGAAAAGTTTGGAGGACAAATCATCCCTCAGGTGGGTCTGGGGCTACAAGACCCTGGGCTTGGTACTCCTCCAATAGAATGAGCCTATGTCAGCCTCATCTGAACTCCACATTGTCTGGTTTCCTTAGTTGAAATTTGGCATGTCCAGACCCAGGGGAGTATGGCCATGATCTGTACTAAAGGCTGAAGTTCTGCCATAAATTTTATTCATGTTTCTATCCCATTACTTTTTTTACAGAGAACAGTAATAATGGACATAGCAGCAAACTGAAAGTGGACATAAATCCAGCTACCATGTGGGAAGAAAAAGAGGGGAGTATCTCAAACCTGCTGGGCCTCTTCCCAATAGTTAGAAGATTCTAAAATAAGGCAAGCCCTGTGTGGGACACTGGGGAAAGGAACTGTATTATTATTTGCCATATGAAAAAATACCCCAAAACTTAGGACAACAAACATTTATTATCTTGCAGTACCTGTGGGTCATAAATCTGGGCTTAGTTTAACTGGGTGCCTCTGTCTTAAGACCTCTACTAAGGCTACAAGGATGTTGCTGGGGCCTTGGTCTCATCTGAAGGTTCAACTGAGAGTGAACCTTCCATGCTGAGGCTCTGTCTTGTGGTGGTTGGCAGGATTCAGTTCCTCACCAGGTATGGGTCTGAGGGCCTCAGTTCCTCACTGAATGCTGACCACAGACTTCTCTCATTTTTCTACCATGTGGGCCTCTCTAGGGGGCCTCTGATAAAGCCAGGACATTACAGCAGCTTTTGCAGAGCGAGCACACAAGAAGACCTAGAGAGAGTTTACTGGAAGGGCAGAAGCCACAGCCTTTTTGTAACTAATCTGAAAAATGACACTCCATCACTTTTGTCACGTTCGGTTATTTAGAAGTGAGTCACTAAGTCCAGCTCACACTCAAGGGGAGGGGATTACACAGAGAGGGAATACCCAAAGGTAGGATCATTGGGGACCATCTCAGAGGCTGTCCACCAGAGAGATGCAAAGGACACACCCTTTCCCTGAAGAGGCACTGAATCTGGACGGAAGTGGGCAAGCCCACCAGCAACATGTTGCAGCGATGGTGTTCTGATACCCACAGCCGATGTCCACTGAGCAGCAGCTTCCATCCAGGTGCTCTTCTAAACAAAGCTGTTCACTCTCTTATCCACCTAAATGAGTGAACTGAGATTTATTTCTGGGGCATTTGGGGAACTGAGGACGAGGAGAGAGCTGAGGGTGATGCCTAGCTTTCTGGCTTGGATGACTGTGTCTTCTGACAAGATAGAGTTTTTGAAGACCACCACCCCCTCCACCAAGGTTAATTATCCTGATGACCACATCTTTGCTTTAACACAGTGTTCTCCAAAGTGTGGCAAGTTATGACACCCGTGGTACATGGCAGGTCGTTTAGAGACGGGTCTTGCTGTGTTGCCCACTGGAGTGCAGTGGCTCTTCACAGGCATGAGCATGGTACGTTACAGCCTTGAACTGCGTGGACTCAAACAATCCTTCTACCTCAGCCTCCCAAGTAGCTAGGGCCTCGGGTGCACACCACTGTTCCTGGCTCAGAGGGCCTCTAAGTGAAAAGCATTTTGAAGTTTATCTTTTTTACATGCATGTAGCAGGATGCCACTTCCAGGGATTAGTCCTTTCCTCCAGCCCTGCTCCCTAAATTCTTTTATTTGTGCTCTGAGGGCCTTTGTCCCCTTCCTCCCATACCTGCATGGGTAGACCCCAGGCACCACCTGCAGAACTAACTTTGGGGAAGCAAAGGTTAGGCTCCAACACAGTCACTTGCCAAGACCTGGGACAGAGGGATTCTAATGTGAACTTGCAGAGTAAGATTCTCTGCTTCTGCGAGAACAGCTGTGTGGGCTGTGGAGATGGGAGAGGAGGTTTGAGACTCCAGAGACCTCAGCAGGAGAGTGCCCAGCCCCTGTCACTCCAACTTCATCTGCAGTGAGTGATGTTCCAGCAATGCCGGCCTCGGCTGGGCTGTGCCCCGTGGCTCCAGTGCCCTCCCTGACAACCCAGGAAGCTATCTTACTCCATTTAGTGCTGCTATAACAGAACAACACAAACTGGGTAACAGAAATTTATTTGCTAACGGTTCTGAGGGTAGGAAGTCCAAGAGCTGAGGGCCAGTGTCTGGCAAGGGCCTTCTTACTGCATGACAGCACAGCAGAAGGCACCACATGGTAGAACAGCAAAGACAGGATGAGAACGAGAGAGAAGCAAATGTGAGCCAAGCTCGTCATTTTATAAGGAACCCACTCCCAAGATGACAAACCCACTCTGATGATAACAGGATTAATCCACACAGTCCTTTGCCCTAATCACCTCTTACAAGTCCCGCCTCTTAATACTATTACAATAGGAATAAATTTCAACATGAGTTGCTTTCAAGAGAACAAACATCCAAACCATAGCTGAGCCCTTCAGAAGATGCCACTTCAGGGAGGATTGATGTCATTACAAGACCTCACAAAACCTGTTTGAGGTCACCCTCTAAGCTGGTCCAGCTATTGAACACACCATCATGCCCTGTTTTGTGTATTCTGGGAGAAAAATGTATCTAGCATTTGAAAACCAGGGATATGAAGGATATTATTGCTTGGTTGAGGCAAAGTTAATAACCTGTGAGTAGTTAAATATAATGCTAAGTAAATAACAATGTGATGGGAATTGGGAAGAGTGAATATCACGAAGATGGTGATCTTGGGGGCTGAAGTTTGCAAAACACCAACAAAAGCTTTGCCTGCGCTTTCAGCCTTTGTCCTGTCCCTGTGTAACTAAAGGCAGGAAGACATGTCCCCAATGAAACCAAGTTCCTTTTCATCTACTATATGGAGTTCAAAACAATTTCAGTCATTCCTGAGAAACAGAAGACAAAGGATATTTTCCACCTTTTTGAAACTATGGTGAGTTGAATGGTGTCCCTAAAAAAGCTGTGTCCACATCCTAGACCCCAGAACCTGTGAATTGGAAACTTGGTAACTTATTTGAGAAAGGGGTCTTTGCAGATGTAGGTAAGGACTTTGACAGAAAGTCATCCTGGATTTACAGTGGTTCCTAAATCCAATGACTGATGACCTTTTTTTTTTTTTTTTTTTTTTTTTGAGACCAGGGTTTTGCTCTGTCACCCAGGCTGGAGCACAGTAGTGCAATCATAGCTCACTGCAGCCTCGACCTCCTGGACTCAAGCCATCCTCCCACCTGTCTCCTGAGTAGCTGGGATATAGGCATGTGCTGCCATGCCTGGCTCATTTTGTTTATTTTTTAGTAGAGACAGGGTTTTGCTATGTTGCCCAGGCTGGTCTCAAACTCCAAGTTCAACCAGTCCTCCCACCTTGGCCTCCCAAAGTGCTGGGATTACAGGCATGAGCCACCGTGCTCTGCCCTGATGTCTTTATAAGAGAAAGGTGAGGAGGGAGATTTGATAACCGCAGTGAAGACGGTGTATGAAGGCAGAGATCAGAGTGATGATTGCTGCATGAAGGAGCACCCGGGTCACCAGAAACCAGAAGAGGCAAGGAAGAACCCTCCCCTGGAACCTTTGGAAGAGGGAGTCCCTGCTGTCAGCTTGACTGTGGACTTTTGGTTTACAGAACTGAGCGAATACATTTCAGCTGTTTTCATGCCCCCAGTTTGTGGTAATTTATTAAAGAAGCAAACTCATCCAGAACCCAAAATGTCTCAGAAATGTGCACCAAGTGGTAGAGAAACATTACAAGTCTCTGCAAAGCTGAAGGAGAAGGGAGTGGGCAGGAGGTCCCCAGGCTCAATCACAAAGATCCCGGCTGTAGCCTGGCAATACCATGGTTGCTCCTCAGCTCTAGAAAGGCCGGGTGGACACGGCGTGCCTCATATCCCCAAGTGAACACTTGACGTCAGGCGGAAGGATATCCTGAGCCATTGTGAGAGATCTTTAAAAATATTTACTCTCCAGCATGTAAATATAATGGAAGATCTTCCTGCTGTGAACATAACCGCATATTTGTGAGAGCAGGGACGTGGCTTTTCAGGCCAGATATGTCCAGGGTGCAAGTTGAGGCTCTGCTGTGAGAGGTCATTGCACAAACCCCTTTGCAGGGCCCACAAGGCCCTCCAAGGCCCGGCCCCTCCTTTCCCAGCCTCAGCTCATCTATCATATTGAATCCTCTCCACTCCTGGAATGCCCCAGTCCCTTGGCCATATGCCTTAATGCACCCTCTCCTCACATTCTGAAGCCACCCACCCAGCTCTTCTCTGCTGCCCCTTCTTCCACAAAGACTTCCCTAGCATCCACAACCCATTTCAAACTTCATGTGATAATCAGCCGGGTGCTGTGGCTCACGCTGTAATTCCAGCACTTTGGGAGGCCAAGGTGGGCAGATCACTTGAGGTCAGGGGTTCAAGACCAGCCTAGTCAATATGGTGAAATTTCATCTCTACTAAAAATACAAAAATTAGCTGGGCACAGTGATGTGCACCTGTAGACCCAGCTACACGGGAGGCTAAGACAGGAGAATCGCTTGAACCTGGGAGGCAGAGGTTGCAGTGAGCTGAGATCGCCCCACTGCACTTGAGCCTGAGCAACAGAGTGGGGGAAAAAAACTTGGTCTGATAATCATCCAACCCTCACCAGGCGTGAGTTGAGTTCTGGAATGACAGGACTGGTGTCCTATTAATTGTGCAGCCTGACCCTCCCAGCCAATCTGCAAACATCTACCAAGCACTTTCCATATGCGGGATACTGATGAGGTACTGGGGAGGCAGCAGGGAGCCAGGCATTCCACCTCTCCGCCCTCATGGAGCCTACATTCTATAGGAAGCAACCTGCAATAAACAAATACAGACTATAATGTTGGGTAGTGTAAAGAACCATCATCCAGAAGCTAGAAGTGAGGCAGAAAGGTGACTGTGCAAGAGTCTTTGGGAAGGCGCAGCACTTGTGTACACAATTGATTAGGGTATAAGGATTTTGCTTTTTTTTTTCAGTGTCTTACCTTGTTACCCAGGCTGGAGTGCCGTGGCATGACCTTGGCTCACTGCAGCCTTGACCTCCTGGGCTCAAGCAATCCTCCCACCTCAGCACCCGCCCCCCCCCCGCCCCGCCCAAGTAGCTGGGACTACAGGCACATGTCACGATACCCAGCTAATTTTTTTTTGTATTTTTTATAGAGATGAGATCTCACTATGTTGCCCAGACTGGTCTTGAACTCCTCAGCACAAGCCATCCTCCCACCTCAGCCTCCCAAAGTGCTAGGGTTACAGATGTAAGCCACCACACCTAGCTATATTTTTCATTTCTATTGAACTGAAACCATGTGATGCTTTGCTTTTCAGTCCAGCAGGAAGATCACACCAAAGGATACAGTCTGAGACAGGGTTTGCCCTGTAGGACATTAACTAACTTTATGTGTAACGTGGCCTTTTTTTTTTTTTTTTTTGAGTTGGAGTCTAGCTCTGTTGCCCAGGCTGGAGTGCAGTGGCACAGTCTTGGCTCACTGCAACGTCCACCATCCGAGTTCAAGCAATTCTCATGCCTTACCCTCCCCAGCTGGGACTACAAGCACACACCACCACACGTGGCTAATTTTTGTATTTTTTAAGTAGAGATGGGTTTTCACCATGTTAGCCAGGCTGGTTTTGAATTTCTGATCTAAAGTGATCTGCCCGCCTCAGCCTCCCAAAATGCTGGGATTACAGGTGTGAGCCACTGCACCCAGCCTAATATGGCAATTTTATCTCCTCATTTTTCCCACTTCCTAGAAGAATCCCTGTTTTTCGCATTCTCGTTGGAACCAGCTTTGTCATTCTGCCTAGGCCCTCATTAGTAAAGTAAGTAACACTTTGAATACATACTCACTATTGACTTTTAGGTAATTATGTTTTAATGGGTCGAGAATTATAGCCTTGGCAGTGTTGGTAGGTCCTAGAAAGAACAACAGAGCCATCGGGCTGGAAGAGCGTGAATGAGGGCGGTAGCTGCTTCAGGTGGGGCGATTGGGGATTGGGCCACCAAGTGGGCAAGTCTTGGAGGAGGAGGAGCAGCTGTGCTGAGTGGGTGAGCGGATGAGTGAACGGAAGCCCAGAGTTACCAGGGCGCCTAAGTCTGGCCCAACCAGTGGGGAAGACAGGTGTGGAGTTTGGTCTTGGCTTCGGATCTCCCAAAGCATCTGGGGGTCATGTTCTCCACCCCCAGGTTCCACGGCTGGAGAGGAGCAAGACCCTCAGGCACCTTGCGTCCCTGCTGGCCCCCAGCAGGATTCTCACCACAAGGTGGCATCCCAGCCTCATGAATCCAGGGCCGGATGTGCCAGAAAGGAATCCAAGGTATTATCAGTTCCGGCAGCCATGCCAAAGTGTGGGTCCCGGGTGACTCTCAGGGGACCCTAACTAACCTGCTATACATTATACAGCAGCACATGAGTTCTGAGAGCCACCAGTACCCAGCTAGCCCCAAACTCTAATTCAGATAAAACCCACCTTTATTAAGCACTTACCATTGATCTCATTGATCTGCCCAACAACCTTGTACTCATTTTATCATTTATCATTCTATTTTATTTTATCATTATTATATTTTTGTAGAGACAGGTCTCACTATATCTACTAGGATGATTTTGAACTTCTGGCCTCAGCAATCTTTCCACTTTGGCCTCTCAAAATGCTGGGATTACAGGCATGAGCCACTGTACCCAGCCTCCTGTACCCATTTTAGAGACAGGTAATAAGGCTCAAATCTTTACAGAGGCTGTCCAAGCTCACAGGACTCAGAAGTAGCAAGAATGGGCTGGGCATGGTGGCTCACGCCTGTAATCCCAACACTTTGAGAGACTGAAGTGGGAAGATCGTTTGAGTCCAGGAGTTCAAGACCAGCTTGGACAACATAGCAAGGCTGTCTCTACCAAAAGAAAAACAATTTGCTGGGCATGGTGGCACATGGCTGTAGTCCCAGCTACTCAGGAGGCCAAGGAAGGAGAATCGCTTGAGCCCAGGAGTTTGAGGTTACAGTGAGCTATGATCGTACCACTGCACTCCAGCCTGGGCGTTAGAGCCATGTATGTCTCTAAAAACAGAAAACAAGTAGCAAGAGTGGGACCTAGCACTGGTTCTGTCTCTCCATTGGACACCCAGAGCTCTTTCCGTGAACCCTGCCCGGGTGAGAATTGTTTGTCTGAAGGAATCCAGGAGCCTTGTGGATTGGAGCTTATGCTGTACCGTTGTCTTGAGATGGGTCAAAGGGTTTGACATGCCAGGGCTGGGACGTGATCACAGTCTTACTCTGCCTGCCCCAGCCTTCAGGAACCAACTGCTATTAGGGCCATGCGGGAGCACTTCTTTGGGATATTTCTTAGAAGTGTTTCTTCTAGACCAGGAAGAAGACGACCTTCACATTGGGCTCCACGGGCAGAGGATGGAGTTTCCAGCTTCAGCACACACCAAGAAAGAACGTGAAGCTGATGGTTGGGGTGCTGGGGACCAGGACAAAAGGAACAGAGCCTTTTCCCTTTCCACCAAGGTTCCTCAGAGGCAATAAAGCTTGATGGTTAGAACATAGCACATGGCATCTGAACTCAAACCAGCCCCAACACTCACCTCTCTGAGCCTCAGAATCCTGGTGTGTAAAAAGCACACACTACCAGTACTTACTTCTCAAGGTTGAACTTGATAATGTCTGTCAAGCACCTAGCATATAACCAGGCAAGGGGGAAAGGTTCAAAAAATGGTAGCCATCACTGGGTGCAGTGGCTCACCCCTGTAAGCCCAGCACTTTGGGAGGGTGAAGCAGGGGGATCACCTGAGGTCAGGAGTTTGAAACCAGCCTGGCCAACATAGTGAAACCCCATCTCTACTAAAAATACAAAAATTAGTAGGGTGTAGTGGTGGGTGCCTATAATCAGCTACTTGGGAGGCTGAGGCAGGAGAATCACTTGAACCCGGGAGGCAGAGGTTACAGTGAGCTGAGATCAAACCACTGCAGTCCAGCCCGGGCAACAATAGTGAAACTCAGGAAAAAAAAAAAAAAAAAAAAAAAAACAATAAAGGTGGTAGCCATGATCATCATCATCTCCCCATTGTGGTTAATCTCTGTTGCGTTTCTATTAACTGGCTGTCTTGAGAAAATGGAAACTCCTTAAGTAGGCGGCCTGCTCAATGGTTAATGATGGTAAAACACTCTCACTTGCCTAACCATTTCGCCTAAGTGTCACTTGACTGACAGGCTGGGTTATTTTGGGGAGAGAAGAAATCAGTCAAGCTCTCAAGTGCACTGTCCCTGAAAGGTTTCCATGACAACACATACCTGGATGTTCCAGGGGGAGGGCCAGCTGGGGAAGAGTTCAGAGCTAATAACAAGAGGGGGTCCCACCTGGGGGCTGGGAGAGATCCTCCTACTCCTCCTCTTTTTCTGGCTGCGTTTTCCCAGCCCTGACTCTGTATCCCTTTTAAACTTCTTCACAGTCCTGTAGGGTAAGTACTATTATTCTTCCATCCATTTTACAGATGAAGCAACTGAGGCTCAGAGAAATTAAAGCTTGCCCAAGGTCAGCCTGCTAATCACACTTCGGATCATCTTGGACCTTTCTGGGTTTCATTTGTCAGACTAGAGGAGTTAGACTAGAGCAAGGTTTGTCAGCTTCAGCTCTGCCAACATGCTGGGCTCAGTAACCCCATGTCATAGGAGACTGTCATGTGCATTGTGGAGCATTCAGCAGAACTCCTGGTCTCTACCCACAGGGACGCCAGGAGCACCTTCCCATCCCCCACCCCCACCACAGTCATGACAACCAAAACTGTCTCCAGATGTGGCCAGGTGGCCCCAGTTAATAAGCACTGGGCTAGCCAATAATTTTTACTCTCCTTCCTTACACTTGTACATTCTAATTAAAAAAAAAAAAATTTTTTTTTCAGAGTTTCGCTCTGTTTCCTATGCTGAAGCACAGTCACGTAATTTCCACTCACTGCATCTTCCACCTCCTGGGCTCAAGTAATTCTCCTGCCTCAGCCTCCCAAGTAGCTGGGAACACAGGCATGCGCTACCACACCGAGCTAATTTTTGTATCTTTAGTAGAGACGGGGTTTCACCATGTTGGCCAGGCTGGTCTCGAACTCCTGACCTCATGTGATCCACCTGCCTCAGCCTCCCAAAGTGCTGGAATTACAGACATGAGCCACCATGTCCGGTCTAATTTTGTTTTAACTTTTATGTTTTCGAGATGGGATCTTGCTCTGCCACCCAGTCTGGAGTGCAGGGATGCTGTCTCAGCTCACTCAGGCTCAAGCAACACTCCTGCCTCAGCCTCCCAAGTAGCTAGGACCTAGGCACACACCACCACACGAGGCTAATTTATTTATATTTTGTTTTTTGTAAAGATGGTTGTCCGTATGTTGCCTGGGCTGGTATCGAATTCCTGGGCCCAAGTGATCTTCTTCCCACTTCAGCTTTCCAAAGTGCTGGGATGACAGGCATCAGCCACCACATCTGGCCCACCCTAAAGCTCTTTTCCAAGACCCAGCTCACATGATCCATGTGTGGTCATGTGACATCGAGGTCTTTCGTGCAAGGATCCTTATCCAGGGCCCTAGAGCAGCCGGGCACCTGAGCCAGGTGCTCAGGAAATCAAAATGAAAATCATCTCACCTGCTCGGTCATCCAGCATGGCTCACAGTATCTCCCTGTTTTATAGGCACAGAAACTAAGAGCCTTTGAGGAGGAGGGACCACCAGGGGTCCCACAGCCTGTGAGCAAGAGAGCTGGGTGGGTGCCCTGATGGACCTGGCTCTAGGGCAGGATTTTCCACCGCAGCCTCTAGGGAGTTTGAGACCAGCCTGGGCAACATGGTGAAATCCCATCTCTACTAAAAATAACAAAAAAATTTAACCAGGCAGAGTGGTGCCCATCCGTAGACCTAGCTACTCAAGAGGCTGAAGTGGGAGAATCACTTGAATCAAGGAGATGGAGGCTGCAGTGAGCCTAGACCACACTCCAGCCTGGGTGGCAAGAGTGAGACCCTTTCAAAACAAAATGAAAATAGCTGAGGCTCACAGAGGCAAATGCCTGAGAAGGAACGGTGGGTCTGACCTTAAACCCTA
Source organism: Saguinus oedipus (assembly GCA_031835075.1). Classification (NCBI taxonomy): domain Eukaryota; kingdom Metazoa; phylum Chordata; class Mammalia; order Primates; family Cebidae; genus Saguinus; species Saguinus oedipus. Next base: position 7,915,915 of record CM063179.1, read on the forward strand.
GTGACTCCAAGTCAGGAGCTGCCTCCGGGACCCAGCATACAGCCTGGCACCTTCCAGGCAAAGCCTCTCCCTCGCTGCCTCTGAATTCAGCCAGAATGAGCGTTTGCATGTACTTCATGTCTGAAAACTTCCAGGATTCCCAAGATTCATTTCACAAAGACTTTTCCCATAGGGCAGGTATTTGAAACATCAGGTTAGCAAGTACCCAGCTTGAACAAAGCATCTTCATAGCATGCTCAGTTTGTAAAAGAGAGAGAGAAAAAAAAAACCTCTTGGTTCTAATTTGCTTCAGCTCCATTAAACGCATCCTGAGCCCTGCTGTGTGCCAGATGCTGTGCTGAATACCTGACACCAGAAGACCAATGGGGCCCAGGACATCTTCCCAAGGAGCTGCCTGGCCCCTGGAATAGACCATTTAAGAGCCTGAGGCTTGCATGTACCATTTGGTCAGGAGTTAAATGTAGAGGTGTAAATGAGTGAGTAAATGGATGAACAACTAAGGGTGTGAATCAGCTAGTGAATTAATGACTGAATGAATTAATGAAGCTGACAAGTGCTATTACAGAAGTGAGCACAGACTATGAGAGCTCAGCAGAGAGGCATTTAGAAGCTTATCTGTGGCCAAAGGTAAGGAGAAGCCAATGCCTGTGCAGCATTTTCTATTTCTTTGCAAGTTCACCTGTCTTCTATCATCATCTGAGACTCAGCCTGAGGGTGTTTTTTGGTCGATTGAGTCTGCTCAATCTGAAAGGGACAGGTGGCCAGAAGTGCTGGGGAGTTGACATCCTGAGCAAGCAGTTCTTGGCCAATGACAGGGAGTAGTTGGTGTATAAATACCCCAGCTCCCTATCCCATAGTGGGATAACCCTGAGGTGACTGTTCCGTGCTGGCTCCCGGCGTTCTCTGATGGAACAAAGCTCCAGACACCCACAGTGATTATTTGCTAGATAACCTATTCTTTATTATCAACCCACCAATACCTCCTGGGATCATCCTGAGATCACCTCCCAAATAAAGCACTCAAATCTTTGTCTTGGGGTCTATTTCTGGAAGAACCCAAACTATGAGAGTGATGATGATGATCATGTGTATAGCGAATATTTGTTGAGTGCTTACTGCATGCCAGCCACTCCACTGCCTGCTACATGCTCTGAGGCATTTCTCCCACCGTAACACTCAATCGCTGAGATGCAGCCATTATGATCATCATTCCCGTTTTGCAGATGCTGCTGAGGCTCAGAACTGAAGTCATCCATGTAAAGTCATGTCATTCTACATTGCCACAGAGAAAACATGAGCCCAGCTCTCCTTAACTCCAGAGTTTGAGGATATAACCACTCCATGCTGGTTCCTGATTTTCATCTTCCATTGGCCGCAGACAGGAGAGATGAGGACGAGGGGGAGAAAGGATGCCTGGGCTTGCTTTCTCAGTGGGGAAGAGTTCAATCCCTGTTCAGGTTTTGTTGGTTTGTTTTTATGTTAACAAAATTAGTAAAGTTGTTTTATTTATTTATTTTAAATTTTATTTTACTTTTATTGTATTATTTTAAGTTCTGGGATATATGTGTGCAACATCCAGGTTTGTTACATAGGCATACATGTGTCGTAGTGGTCTGCTGTACCTATCAACCCGTCATTTTAAGTTTTAAGCCCTGCATGCATTAGGTATTTGTCCTAGTGCTCTCCCTCCCCTTGCCCCCTGGCCCCCAATAGGCCCTGGTGTCTGATGTTCCCCTGCCTGTGTCCATGTGATCTCACTGTTCAACTCCCACTTACCAGTGAGAACATCTGTTGTTTGGTTTTTTGTTCCTGTGTTAGTTTGCTGAGAATGATGGCTTCCAGCTTCATCCATGTCCCTGCAAAGGACATTATCTCATTCTTCTTTTACAGCTGCATAGTATTCCATGGTGTATATGTGCCACATTTTGGGGGTTTTCTCCTCCTCTGTGAAGTTTCAGCAGAGAGTTCCTGGACCAAGAGAGTTCCTCAGGGCCAAGAGCTACCCAAGAGAGGGATGTGATGTGTCAGGTTCCTCCCTTGGCATCCTGCTGTCCTTTTCATGCAGTGAAATTGATATGTATTCACAGAACACCTAAAGCCTGCCAAGCGCTGTCAGAAGTAAAGTTATCAAAGATCTCAGAAAAGACATACACGTTTAGCTATTTTCTCCATCATTCTCGGCGAGGAAGCTACACTCCAACTGACGCCTGGAGATGCCACAGGCTTGTATTGTCAAGAAGAATTGGGGTGAACAGGCAGGGTGTCTAGCCACAGGAGGAAGGAACCCAGGATGTACTGAGCTCCTTCTACATTCTTGGAACTACATCCATGTTAACTCAGGCAGCGTTTCTCAAGCTCAGCACCACTGACATCTTGACCATGAGAATTGTTTGTTGTTCACTTCCTGCCTTTAGGAAGTCCTGCAGAGCATGGGGGTGGCAGTAGGGGATGACCCAGTTCCCCTATCATTTCACTGTCTTCAGCTAGAAGAGGGAGTGCACTGCAGTGCATCTTTTGGGCTGGCAGTGCTCAAGGTCCTAGGCATCACAGTGACAGCGGAACAAAGCCCTGACGAATGTGTGACATGTCAGATGCAGCAGCTGCCTGTTGGGTCTGGGTCACTTTCTTATGCTTTCCCTATATTACCTGAGATGTTCAGAGGACGAAAACTGGAGGCAGCCTTGGGGTCTTCTAGGAGCCTAGCACGAGGGCCAAAATGCATGAGAATGAGCACAAGAAAATCCCATAGAAGCCTTGCTCTTAACATTTGGGCCTCATATTAAATGTTGCAACCTTGCAACAACTCCCTGACCATCATGGCTGCTGTACCGACCCTGATCCCGGGCACATCGTGTTATTTTGCATTTTCTTAGAGCATTTATTATCAGAAATTAGCTTCCTAGGCTGGGCACAGTGGCTTACACCTGTAATCCCTGCAATTTGGGAGGCCAAGGTGGAAGGATCACTTGAGACTAAGAGTTCTAGACCAGCCTGGCCAACATGGCAAAACCCCATTTCTACTTAAAATACAGAAATTAGTGGGTACGGTGGCACACATCTGTAATCCCAACTTCTTGGGAGGCTGAGGCACGAGAATCACTTAAACCCGGGACACAGAGGTTGAGATAGCGCCATTGCACTCCAGCCAGGGTGACGAGCAAGACTCCATCTCAAAAAGAAAGAAAGAATGAATGAAAGAAAGAGAGAAACAGAAAGAAAAGAAAAAAAGAGAGAAAGAAAGAAGAGAGAGAGGGAGGGAGGGCGGGAAGGAACCTTCTTATTTACGTGTTCACCATCTTATACACTGTCTCTCAGCCACAGAATGGAAGCTCCGTGGGGGCAGGACCACAATCCCCAATGCCTAGAACAGCTCAGCACCTGGCACAAATGTGTTTTTGTTGACTGAATGGATGATGGAAAAATGACTAAATGAATGAATGAGCTCTGGCCCACTCTCACAATCAAGCAGGTAGTTTGGTGAAACTAGTACAGCTACCTACAGGGCCAATGCGCAGTGCCCACTGGGGACCAGGAGCAAACTTCCTTTACTTACCCCACCCAATGACCCACTGTGGTATGTACTTTTTTCCTTATTACAGTAAAGTACATATTGCACAAAATTAGCCAACTTTTACCATTTAAAGTGTACAATTCAATGGAATTAAGCACATTCACAATGGTTTTTGTTGCTGCTGTTTTTGAGACAGGGTCTTGCTCTGTCACCCAGGCTACATGGAATGCAATGGTACAATCTTAGATTACTGCGACCTCTGCCTCCCAGGCTCAGGCAATCCTCCCACCTCAGCCTCCTGAGTAGCTGAGACCACAGCCACACACGCCACACCCGGCTGATTTTTGTATTTGTTGTAACAGTGGGGTTTTGCCACATTTCCCAGACAGGTGTCAAATTCCTGAGCTCAAGTGATCTGGTGGCCTTGGCCTCCCAAAGTGCTAGGATTACAGGCGTGAACCATCGCAGCTGTCCTCCCACCCCATGTTTTCTTCTAAGAATTTTAAAGTGTTAGGTCTTATATTTAGGTCTTTGATCCATTGTTGAGTTAGTTTTTTATACAGTGTGAGGTAAGGGTCTGTCTTCATTCTTTTACGTGTGAAAATTGTGGTAGATACTTTATTCAATTTACAGATAAGAACATAGATACTGGGAGGGAGTAAATGACTTATCCAGAGTCACATGGCCATTGGGAGATGGAACTACAGTTTAATATTAAGCCTGACTCCAAAGTTTATCCCCTTTCCACCACATCAAAATGCCCTTTATTATTGTGGATAGATAATATCTCTTTATTATTTTGTGAGCAGGGGATGTGGAAAGCACAGGCCTAGCCATTAAAACATGTGCTTTAATCTGCCTCTGGACAAGTTCTTCCTCCTCCCTGGGTCTCAGTCTCCTCTTCCGTAAAATGGGCTGTCTAAGAGTCTTTCCTGTTCAGACCATTGGTACCCTTGGAGCCCCATTCACCATTGCCTTCATTTTCATTTCTCCTCTCCAGAGTGTGGTGGGGGCCTTCCCAGCTAAAACTGCTCTTCCGGAAGGAGCTCCGTGGACAGGCACAGAGCATGGTTGAGTCCTCATCCCAGGCCTCAGCCAAACTCTGGAAAACATTCTCTTCATTCCCTGGCAGACATCTGCAACCCTAAGCAGCTCCATAGGAAAACTGCAGAACGGCAGAAAAATGCAAGGGAAGCCAATGTGGAAAGGGCTTTTTCCACCTGCTGACAGTTTTCTTCACAAGTATCACAATGAAGCTATTTGAGAATCAGCTTGCGAAGCACCTACCTCTAAATAGCCCTCTCTCCCCATTCCTTAAAGACAGACAAAGCAGCTTTTCCCATCCCCTAGAAGTGCCTTTTTCCAGGGCCTGGCTTACAAGTGGGTGCTCAATACCTAGTGCAATGAATGAGTGAACAGATGAATGAAGATGACTACACACACCTCTTATTTCCCTTGATTGCCTTAGACCAGGACACGGCAGATTTTTCTGAAAAGGGCCACGCAATAAATATTGTTGTCTTTGCAGGCCACACAGTCTCTGTCACAACTACTCAGTTCTGCTGTTGCAGCTTAAAGACAGCCATAGGCAATGCATAAATAAATGTGTTCTGATAAAACTTTATTTATGCACAGTAAAATTTAATTTTATACCATTTACATGTGTCACACAACATTATTCTTTTTTGACTTTTTAAAAACCATTTAATATTTAAAACCAATTCTTAGGTCATAGGAAAACAGATGATGAACTATATTTGGTCTATGGGCTATAGTTTGTCAATCTTTGGCTTAGACCCTTTAAAAAGTTATTTATAAATAGAGATGGGGTTTCACCATGTTGGCCAGGCTGGTCTCGAACTCCTGACCTCAAGTGATCCACCCACCTAGGCCTCCCAAAGTACTGGGATTACAGGCATGAGCTGCCACTCTGGGTCCTTTGGTTTAGACTTTTGCTTTCTGTTTTTCATTTTAAATATTTTCTTCTTAGTACCAGAGTAATACATGTTTATTATAGAATAATTAGAAATTAGTGACATTGTAGAAATTATCCTCTATTAAAAATAAACCAAAGGGGGGAAAAAGAAATTAGTGACATGCAAATAAAGTAATATTAGAATAATCCATAACTTCAATACACAAAAAGAACCATTTCTCCTACTGAACATGCAGTTTTTCACCCAGCATTGCTTTTTGATATGATATCCACTAATCCACTAACTACCTATTACTATTAGACCTCAAATGAAAATTAGATACAGGCTGGATGTGGTGGCTCATACCTGTAATGCCATTACTTTGGGAGGCCAAGACAGACAGATCACTTGAGGCCAGGAATTTGAGACCAGCCTGGCCAACATGATGAAACCCTGTCTCTACTAAAAATTTAAAAATTAAACAATTAGCCAGGCATAAACTTGTAATCCCAGCTTCTCAGGAGGCCAAAGCAGGAGAATAGCTTGAACCTGTGAGGCAGAAGTTGCAGTAAGCTGAGATCGCACCACTACACTCCAGCCTGGGCAAGAGAGCAAGACCTTGGCTCTAAAAATAAAATTAGATACAGTTAACATACAGTTCTTCAGTTCACTAGTCATTGCTTTTTAAAATTTTTAAGTTTATTTTTCCCTTTTCCTCCTTTATTATTATTTTTCGTTCTTGCTTTTTTATTTTTAATTTTTCAACATCTTGGATACCAAGATTAGTCATTTCAGGTGTTCAATACCTACAAGTGGCCAGTGGCTACGTGGGACAGCACAGATACAGATATAGAGCATCATAGAAAGTTACATTACACAGCATTGATCTAGCTCTACTTCATAGATTTGTTTTGTTTTGTTTTGTTTGAGACAGAGTCTTGCTCAGTTGCCAGGTGCCAGCCTGCAGTACGGTGGTGCAATCTCGGCTCACTGCAACCTCCAACTCCTGGGTTCAAGCAATTCTCCTGCCTCAGCCTCCCAAGTAGCTGGGACTACAAGCACGCACCACCATGCCCAGGTAATTTTTGTATTTTTAGTAGAAATGGGGTTTCACCATGTTGGCCAGGATGGTCTCGATCTCTTGACCTCGTGATCTGCCCGCCTCGGCCTCCCAAAGGATTGGGATTACAGGCGAGCCACCTCGCCCAGCCTACTTCATAGATTTAACAAAAAGTAAGATAGTACCAAATATACTGTTCTTGCGAGTATCTTTGTTCACCTAACATTTTGAGATTTGTTTTGCTTTGCTTTTGAGACAGGGTCTCACTTTGTCACCCAGGTAGAGTACAGCATTGTAATCTTGGTACATAGTAGCCTCAAACTCCCAGTTTCAAGTCTGCCTCAGTCTCTTGAGTAGCTGGGGCTACAGGCATGCCTCACGTTGCCCAGATAATTTTTGTATTTTTTGTAGAGACCGGGTTTCGATATGTTACCTAAGCTGGACTTGAACTCTTGGGCTCAAGCGATCCTCTTACCTTGGCTTCCCAGAGTGCTGGAATTATAGGCGTGCATCACCATGCCCAGCCCCATTCAATATTTGATACCTATGTTTATTGTTTAATTGCATGCAACAATTTCCCTTCTGAGTACCTGCTGTTGTGCATTTAAGCTGTTCCCAGTTTTTCCCTATGATAAAGAAAATGGCAGTAAACTACTTTACCGTTCAATCTATCTTTCATTGTTTTCAGATAAGTTCATAGGGATTGGATTGATAGATCTAAGGGTCAATTTACTTCTAAGATTTTTAAAATAGAAATACCCAGTTTCCCTCCAGAAAGGCTATGATCCTACTCCCATCTGCAATACATGAAACTCCTTGAAGTCTTTGCAAATAATAGTAATTCTAATAATAAAAGCAAAGTTGTGTCAGGCTCAGTGGTTCACGCCTGCACTTTGGGAGGTCGAGGCAGATGGATCACGAGGTCAGGAGTTTAAGACTAGCCTGGCCAACATAGTGAAACCCCGTCTCTACTAAAAATAAAAAAATTAGCTGGGGGTCATGATACACATCTAAAATCCCAGCTACTCAGGAGGCTGAGGCAGGAGAATCACTTGAACATGGGAGTTTAACTTGCCTTTCCTTGACAAAAATGTCATCTCCCATGTTTATTGGCCATTGTATTTCTTTGGGCAGGTCAAGGGTAGTAAAGGGGATGATCTTCATGGCTTCGGTTTTAAGAAAAAAATTGCTAGATTTTCAACACAGACCCCATCAGGTTCTTCAAGTAAGGCGACAGTTACCCAGGCTGGAGGCAGTGGTACCATCCCACCTCACTGCAGCCTCTGCCTACCTGGGTTCAAGCGATTCTCATGCCTCAGCCTCCCACGTAGCTGGGATTACAGGTGCATGCCACCACCCCCAGCTAATTTTCGTACTTTTAGTAGAGACAGGGCTTCGCCATCATGGCCAGGCCGGTCTCGAACTGCTGGAGTCAAGTGATCTGCCTGTCTCAGCCTCCCAAAGTGCTGGGATTACAGGTGTGAGCCACTGTGCTAGGCCTCAATTATTCTTATTTACTGCTTTGTGTGTATTTGTTGGTGGGAGTGTCCCCAGAGGTGACACTAGGAAGTGAATGATTTGTTTGGCAGCTATTTATATGTTTGTTTACTTTATGTGAATTCCTTAATTTCAAGGACTATAGCTCTTGTCTAATCAGAGACAGGGCAGCCTGGATTCCTGGACAGCAGCAGAAGAGACCTCAGGGTTCAAGACTCCAGCTGACCAAGTTGTTAGTGATCAGGCTGAGTGGGGAGAACCAAGCTGAACTCTTTCTCCACCTTTTAAGGTCTGTAATCTCCATCCATCCATTCACTCATTATGAGCACTTGGCGATTGCCTGTTGTCTTGATGAGCAGTTCTTTGTGTCTGATTTTGTCACTGAAAGATTGCATCCTCTTTCCAAATACCTTTAGAAAGCTGTGGGGGCTGTCCATCTGTCACACCTTAGTATTAACTAGCTTCCACAAGGCATTTTCTGCAATGGTGGAAAGGCACCTTCATCACATCTAGGGTCTTGTTTATACCCACGAAGGAGGTACAATCTCTGTTGTCCCAATTTCAGGAAAGTGAGGATCAGGAGGCGCACTGACCTGCCCCAGGTCATGCAGAAGAAACCACCTCTGACTCCCAGAGCCCTGTTTGTCTTCCGGAGTGCTGGGGCCAAGCAGAGGAAAGTCGCTGGCAGCAAGAAGGGCTGGGAGGGAGGGCCCTGAGCGCCGAGAAGGGGAGTGAGGTGAGGAGGGTGGGATGCTCCTTCCTTCTCCAGCAAAGGAAACCCTTCCGCACCTACACTCGCTTGCAGCCCTGAGGGTGTAAAAGGCCCATTAAGATCCAGGTTAAATCAACCTATGGAGCTGCCCCCCCAGAGAGTCGGGGGTCCCCACAACTTGACGGGGGTCCTCAGCCGTTTCCTCCGTAGCCCCAGCACTCCCTCCCAGCCCTCGCGGTCTCCCCTCCCAGCCCCCGAGTCGGTCCCGCCCCAGCCCCGGTGTACCCAGCCCACGGAGGCTGGACTCTGCCCCCGCCCCGCCTTCCCTTCCCCCCCCCCGGGGGCGGTGGCCCGTGGCGGGAGCGCCCATTGGCTGTGGCGAGAGCGAGGGTCGGGGCCGGCGGCGCTGATTGGCTGGGGCGCTCGACGAGCCAGGGAGTCCGGCGAGTCGCTGGGGGAAGCCGAGCAGACACCCGGCGCTGCCGGAACTCGGAGCGCGCATCCAGCCAGTCGGAGCCCGGGGGATCGGAGCCCGCAGATCGGAGCCGGGGCCTGGAGGTGAGCTCGAGGCGCCCGGTGGCTTGGGGCGGGCTCTTCCGAGGGGAGCCGAGAGGAGGTCTCTGGGTCTCTAGAGGAGGTCCTTCTGCCCTGCCCCCAGGGAGCAAAACCTGGGCATCTTCTCCTAGAAACCGAGCCCTCATCTTCCCAAGACGCGGGGTCCCTCCCCCGAAAAGAGAGGGGCTCCCACCCCCTAGAGAGCAAAATGCCTTCGTTTTTCCTTCAGAAATAGGCCTTTCCTCCTGGCCCCAGCTCTAGGCAGAAGTCCTCTCCCTTTTATCCCTTGAGATAAAATGTGGCCCTCAAAAGTAGTTCCTAGGTCTCTAGAGCCCCCTCACCTCTTGGGAGATTGATGCCCCTTCACCGTCCTTAAAAAACTAAGTTTGGGTATTTTCTTTCTCCCTTCTCTTTCGGAATAATGGGGGTGTTCTCAGCTCATAAATTACAGTGACCTCCACCTCCATGACAAATGGGAGCTCTCCCCCCATCATTAGAAAAGAAAATCCTGGAGCAGAGACTCTGCAAGTCACCCTCCCACCCAAGATACTGGGCTCTGGAGAGAGAGATGATTCACCCTGAGCCCTGCCGGAGACCCCTCCCTACCCGTTAGAGAGGCAGGGTGGCCTCTGACACCACCACTAAAGGTTTTTGGGGATTTCCCCTCTCCACCCCCCCCCCCAAGATGTGAAATGAGGGACCTTCATACTCAAGAGCAGGGCAAAGGTCTGGCCACCCCTCCAAGTCATCCATCTCCTTCCACTCCTCCCTAGCCCTTTCACGCAAATCCCATCCTAGTAAGGCCCTGCACCATCCTCCCACCACTCCCAATCCCATCCTTCTCCACCTCACCCAACTCCACTCCCACACCCGCTGCCCCACCTGTTTCATATCCTCTCACCTTCCCTCACCCACCCCAGCCAAGATAAGACCATTGGAGGTTCAGTGAAATTTAGTAAGACTGGAACTCTTAAAACTGAGATCTGGGGCCTGGAGACCCTTCCAGGAGTCATCAAACTGTGACAGCAGAGATGGCCTCTGAGACAGCAGGACAAGCAGGGACCACCCACCTCCTCTCCCCTGCTCCCCACCCCAACACACGCACAAAGGGCTATGTTCATTGCATCCTCTCTTGAGGCAGTCTGGGAAGACAGCTAGCTCTCTTCCAAGAGGGTCCCTATTTCCCCCTAAATTCCTGTGCAACCCCACAAGTACCTGTGGGCATTGCCTGGGGGAATTCCCTGGGCACTCACCCAAGAGAGGTGGGTGCTGCTGGGCCTATCCACTGGGCAGGAGACAGTGTTAGCTTTGCTGCTTTGATGAAGCTAGACTAAGGGACAGGATGTTGGTGACCCGGAGTGAGGAGGGGGTGGAGGGAGCTCTTCTCTGGTGGGTCAGGTTGGGAGGCAAAAGAGAGGGAGGCACTGAGTCGTGTCTTGCTCTTTTGAGCCTGTGCTGCAGCGTGGAGTTACAAAGAAATGTGTTTCCTGGAGGCACAAAGAGGTCAGTCCCCGGAAGAGGTCAGTGGCCCCGTCTGGAGTCCTAAGACCTAAAAGGGCTTCTACATTAAAGATATGGCCCCTTCATTTGACAGTTAAATACACAGAGGCACAAAAGGGGAAGAGACTTGCTCAAGGTCACCCAGCCTGTGGGTGACAGCTGGCCCCAGCCCGTCCAGGACCCTTATGGTGCTAGAATGCCCGACACAAGCCCCAGTCCTCACATTTACAACGGAGACTTGGGGACTGCTGGGCCCCAAGTCCCCACTTGTCAGAGAAAGCGCCGAGACTCTGCAAAGGTCATGAAGCCAGGAAGGGGCAGAGCTGGAACTCAACGCCGTCGTCCAGCAGGCTGCCTCGTGGAATCCATTCCTGGGTGTCGGCGCATCCCTGCTTACCCTGTGTGATCTCTGTATTGAGGCCATTGCCAGATCTAGGCTTGCCAAAATCCAAATTGACCCAGGATAGTTAATAAGATCAGTTGCAGCTAATGAGAATCAGATGCTGGAGTGGAGGCTGCTGCAGGAATCTCAGTTGCATAGCTGGGTTTGCTCCAAGAACTTTGGACAGGCCCTGAGGATGTCACGTTCCTTCCCTACAAGGTCCCCTCCCTCTTAGCCCATGCCCATGCCCTGTGGCTTTGAGTTCTCTGCACATCCTCTCATCTCTGTCTGGAGCCCAGCGTCTTTTCTCCTGGGGCATTGCATGGGGAAAAGAGCTGAAATTCTGGCAGATTCTCTAGGACCACCCAGCTGGGCAGCAGGGACTGAATTCCTACAAATGAGAGTCTGAAGTAGGGGCTCTCTCTGTTTCTGCCCCTACCCAGTTCCCAGCAAAAGGATTGGTTGTTGTGACCCAACTTTGCCAGGGCGAAGTTCAGAGCATGAGGGGGAACCAAGGTAGAGAGGCCAAGAGGTTGGTCCCTGGAGACATCTTATCTGGATCTAGAGCACAAATCTGCCACTTAGTGTCTGATTTTAACCTCTCTGTGACATATCCTTGAGGTAAAATGAGTTAATCCTCATAAAATATTTAGCACACAGCAAATGAGCAGCAACAATGATTACAAATGCAAAGTTATCAAACCTCGGAAGTGTTGGAGGGGGTGCTTATGCTTTAAGGCAAAGCTTGTAACCCTTGCTATAGATAATCTGCCAAGGCGAAGGTGCTTGGGGATAAGGCGATGTCTTCCCAGAGAGACAGTGCAGTATGCGGAATGGACCACAGACCCTGAAGTCAGAGGGAGCAGAGAGCTGGCCGCTGGTAGTGGCTGTCTGTGGAGTCTCAGGGAAGCCATTCATGTCTCTGAGCCTCAGTTCCTCCTCTTTGAACAAGGTTTGCTGGGGTTGGACATCAGATAAGAAACAGGTCTAGACCAGGGGTTCTCATCTTGGGCACTGTTGACATTTGAGTGGGAGGATTCTTTATCGTGGGAATACCCCGCGTATTGTATGATATTCAGCAATGCCTCTGGTCTCTACCTACTAGATGCTAGAAACACTCCTCACCCCATGAGTCATGTCCATCAGAAATGTCTGCAGGCATTGCCAAATGTGCCCTAGGGAGCTAAATCATCCTTTTCCTTCCCTGTTGAGAACTGCTGGTCGAATACATGGCCTTAAACATAGTTGATACTTCGTATACAACAGCTTCCTGGCTGAGGCGGGTGGATGACTTGAGCCCAGCAGTGTGAGACCAGCCTGGGCAACATGCTGGGCAACCAGCACTTTGGGAGGCTGAGGCAGATCACCCATCTCTGCAAAATACAATTAAAAATAATTAGCCAGGAATGGTGGCAGGTGCCTGGGGTCCTAGCAACCTGGGAGGCTGAGGTGGGAGGATCGCTTGAGCCTGGGGAGGTTGAAGCTGCAGTGAGCCGTGATCACACCGCTGCACTCCAGCCTGAGTGACAGAGTGAGACCCTGTCTCCAAAAAAAAAAAACCAAAAACAGCTTCCTTCTTGCACAAGCTCCTTGCATTGGTTTCTGTGTGATGGGAAGGGGATGCGTCCAGCTGCGGAGCCTCCCTGCGTTAATGACAATTTGAATTCCTTACATTTACACAGGACTTTCTTGTTTGGTTTTTGTTTAAATGTTTAGTAGAGACAGAGTCAGCTGGTCTCAAACTCCCGGGCTTAAGTGATCCTCCCCCCTTGGCTTCCCAAAGCACTGGGGTTACAGTTGTGAGTTACAGGCATGAGCCACAGTGCCCAGTCTACACAGGACCTTATCATCTCCAAAGCACTGTTGTGTCTATTACACTGTGTCTCACTCTACAGATAAGCAAATGAAGGCTGACAGAAGTTAAAAGACTTGTCTAAGATCATCAACCCCTTCTCTACCACCAATCAAAGAAACATTCATGCCAGAAATTGTTTGAGAAACAACTGAGTTCTGGGCCTTCTTCAGATTAGCTACCTCAAATGGCATGCCCTTTGGTCCAGCAATCCCATTTGAAAAATCTTGCACAGAAACGCTCACACTTGCACTGAGATAACATAAGAATGTCCAGCCAGGCGCAGTGGCTCATGCCTGTAATCCCAGCACTTTGGGAGGCTGAGGTGGGTGGATCACCTGAAGTCAAGAGTTCGAGACCAGCCTGACCAACATGGTGAAACCCCGTCTCTACTAAAAGTACAAAAATCAGCCTGGTGTGCTGGCAGATGCCTGTAGTCCCAGCTACTCAGGAGGCTGAGGCAGGAGAATTGCTTGAACCCGGGAGGTGGAGTTTGCAGTGAGCCAAGATGGCACCACTACCCTCCAGCCTGGCAACAGAGCAAGACTCCCTCTCAAAAAAGGAAAGAATGTCCACAGCAGAGCTTGCAACACCAGTGTGGGAAGGGGTTACAGTATATGCATTCATGTGGGAGAATGAGCAGTCTTTAGAAGAATGAGGGGGATCCACATTCCTGACCTGGAAAAGTTCCTGAGGCATATTATTTACTGAAAAAGATGAAGTCACGGGATCAATATATCCAATATGATCCTATTTAAAGAGATACATGTAAATACATATGAACATGGATAGTTAGGGAAGTGGAGAATTAAAAGGACCTAGGTAGTATATATGTATAAGAACATATTCATGGAGGAAGAAAAAGAAAAGAAATCTCCACCTGCTTCCTATGCATTAAAAATGAGGAAAGTGGACTGGCGTGTGGCTCACATCTGTGATCCCAGTACTTTGGGAGGCTGAGGCAGGAGAATAGCTTGAGCCCAGGAGTTAGAGGCTGCAGTGAGTTGTGAACGAGCCACTGCACTCCAGCCTGGGCAACAAAGGGAGACTCTAAATATTAATCATAAAATAAAAATTAAAATGAGCAGAGCACAACCCACAGAAGTTGAGAGACTTGCTCACACCAGAAGTTGCCAGTGGTGAAATTCAGCTTTGAGTTTGCTGCTAGTTCTGGGACCAGGAGACAGAAATCTGAGGCTCATCTTAGCAGGCCACACTTCCTTCCTTACCCTGGAGGAATTCCTTCTCTGAGCACCTAGAGAAATCCTGGTGTCAGACTGATCTCACCTAAATCAGGTTTCCACCACCTGATGAACTCAGATCAGCCACTTTATCTCTCAGTGCCTCATTTCTCTATCTTTAAAATAGCTAAAAGACAAAGGAAAAAACATGAAAGCCAAAAACAAAAAATGGTAGAAGGAGGGGACAATAGTAGAACCTCCCTTATTGGGATGCTCTGAGGATTAAATAAAACCATGTGTTCAGACCCCTGGTCCTTAGTAGGTGGTTAATTAAAACAAGTCCTGGTTTCCCCTGTCTTTTTCTCTGCTTGCCTGCTCCTTGCCAGGAGGCAGAAGACAAAAGCCTCAGAAAGGACAGGAGCGGGGCTGGGGGCTCCTGAGGCTCAGCAGGCTGAATCAGTCGTGCCCACTTCTTCACTCTGCCCTCAGATCCACCATGACCACTTCACTACAGGAGCTTTTAGCCGAAAGCCTGGGGGAGCATTCTGAGGGGATCTGTGCTCTAGCTCCTCCTCCCTGGGGTCTAACCATCCTTGCTTTCTCTAGACAGTTTCCATGCATTAAACTGTCTTATCCGTTGCAGGGATGGGATGGCATCATGTAGCCTGTAGTTATACATCCCTTCAATAATAATATTGACTCTCCAAAGGCAAGTTTTCCTCCTCCTTCAAAAGCTATCTCACATTGCATCTTTGATAGGTAGTCCTCCCTGACATCCCCCCACCTCCAGCCAGGAAAACCATTTCTTTTCCTCCCAACTCCTGTCATCCACATTCCTAGACTTCCTGGGTCCATCGCTGTTTGTTGCGTTTCCTCCCAATCCATACTTGCCTGGGAGCAGCCATCACATCCATCACATTTATTCCTGTGTCCCAAATGCATAGCCCACTTCCCTATGCACACAGTAGTTACTCAAGAAGCATTGATTGAATGCAGAAATGTATTTTTTAAATTGGGGTAAAATACACATAACATGAAATTGACCATTTTCACCATTTTATTTTTATTTATTTTTTTGGTGCCAGAGAGAGTCTTGCTCTGTGACTCAGGCTGGAGTGCAGTGGTGTGACATCAGCTCACTGCAACCTCTGCCTCCCAGGTTTAAGCCATTCTGACTCAGCCTCCTGAGTAGCTGGGACTACAGGCATGCACCACCATGCCTGGCTAATTTTTATATTTTTAGTAGAGATGGGGTTTCACCACATTGGCCAGGCTGGTCTTGAACTCCTGACTTAAGTGATCCACCCACCTTGGCCTCCCAAAGTGCTGGGATTATAGGCATGAGCCACCATGCCCAGCCAATTTGAACCATTTTAAAGTGTACTTTAGGTGACATTAAGCACATTCCCAATGGAGTGCAGTCATCACTGCTATCAAGTTCTAAACCATTTCTATCATCCTAGAAGGAAACTCTACCCATTATGCCATCGCTGCCCATTCCCCCAGCCCTTGAAAACCACTTTGGCTTTCTGTTTCTATGGACTTGTCTAATCTGGACATTTCATATAAGTGGAATTATACAGTATGTGTCCTATTGTGTCTGATTCTCTGTGATGTATCATGAACTCAGTGCTTCATTCCTTTTTAGGGCAGCATAATATTCTCTTGTATGGATATACCATAATTTGTTTGTCCATTCATTAGTTGATGGCATATGGGTTATTTTACCTCTTGGCTATTGTTTTGTTTTGTTTTGTTGAGACAAGGTCTCATTCTGTCACCTAGGCTGAAGTATAGTGGTATGATGGTGGCTTACTGCAGCCTCGACCCCCTGGGCTCAAGTGATCCTCCCACCTCAGCCTCCTGAGTAGGAGCTGGGACTACAGGCATGAACTACCTTGCCTGGCTAATTTTTTATTGTTGTTTTTTACTTTTTGTAGAGATGAGGTTTCACTATATTGCCCTAGCTAGTGTCAAACTCCTGACCTCACACAGTCCTCCCACCTTGGCCTCCCAAAGTGTTGGGATTACAGGCATGACCCATTGTCATCTACATGTGTATGCCAGGCCCACCTTTTGCCTTTTATTAACATGTATGTATAAGTTTTGGTTTGAAGACCTGTTTTCAGTTATTTTTGGTATATGCCCAAGAGGGGAACTGATGGTCATGTGGTAACTCTTCTTTTCAATGTTTGAAAAAGGAAACTCTGTTTTTCACAGCAGCTGTACCATTTTACATTCCCATTAGCCATGTATAAGAGTTCCCACTTTTCCATATCCTCAGCAATACTTGTTTCCTTTTTTTTTCCTTTAATTGGGAGAGTCTCGCTCTGTCACCCAGGCTGGAGTGCCATCACATGATCCTAGCTCCCTGCAACCTCCACCTCCCAGGTTCAAGTGATTCTTATGCTTCAGCCTCCTTAGTACCTGGGATTACAGGTGAGGGCCACCATCATGCCCGGATAGTTTTTTTGTATTTTTAGTAGAGACAGGGTTTCACTATGTTGGCCAGGCTGGTCTTGAACTCCTGGCCTCAAGTGATCCACTCGCCTCGGCCTCCCAGAGTACTGGAATTACAGGGGTAAGCCACTGTGTGCAGCCTCCATTATTATTATTATTATCACTCTAGCGGGTGTCAAGTGGTACCACATAGTGGTTTTGATTTGCATTTCCCTAATGACTGATGACATTGAGCATCTGATGTGTTTGCTGGTTATTCATATATTATCTTTGGGAAGATGTCTACTCAAGTTATTTGCCCCTTTTTGAATTGAGTTCTTTTTGTTCTTGAGCTACAAGAGTTCTTTTTCTTTTTTTCTTTTTTTTTTTTGACACAGGGTCTCACTTTTCACCCAAGCCAGAGTGCAGTGGCATGATCATAGCTTATGGTAGGCTTAACTTCACAAGCTCAAATACTTCTGCCTCAGTCTTTCAAGTAGCTGGCACAACAGGTGCCACCACACCTGGCTAATTTTTTAAAAAACATTTTTGTTCAGATGGGGTCTCCCTACATAACCCAGGCTGGTTTTGAACTTCTGGGATCAAGCAATTCTCCCACTTTGGCCTCACAAAGTGCTAGGATTACAAGTGTGAACCGCTTCATCTGCCCCAGAGTTCTTTATATAAATAAATGTTTCCTTGTTTTATCATTTCTTCATCTACTTACATATTTGCTCAGCTCCTGTAGGTCAGATACTGTCTTGTGATCCTGGGATACCAAGGTGGAAAGAATACCAGTTCCTGCCCATGAGGAACTCACAGTCTGCAAAGTTGCTCAGCCTCTACAACTTTTTTTTTTTTTTTTTTTTTTTTGAGAGAGGGTCTTGCTTTGTCACTCAGGCTGGAGTGCAGTGACATGATCATGTTTACCTGGAACCTATGAATAGGACCTAATTTGGAAATAAGGTCTTTGCAGAAATAATTAGGTTAAAATGAGGTCTTCCTGCATTAGAGTGGCCCCTAATTCAATGGCTGGTATTTTTTTTTTTTTTTTTTAGTTGGAGTCTCACTCTGTTGCCCAGGCTGGAGTGCAGTGGCACAATCACAGCTCACTGCAACCTCTGCCTCCCTGGTTCAAGTGACTCTCCTGCCTCAGCTTCCCGAGTAGCTGGGATTACAGGCGCCCACCACCATGCCTGGCTAATTTTTGTATTTTTAGTAGACACAGGGTTTCACCATGTTGGCCAGACTGATCTAGAACTCCTGACCTCAGGTGATCTGCCTACCTCGGCTTCCCAAAGTTATGGGGTTACAGTTGTGAGCCACCACTTCCGGCCAGCCTCTATACTATTGACATGGAGGCAAGGCTGTCCTGTGCTGGGTGTTTAGCACCATTCTTGGCCTCCACCCACGAGATGTTGGCAACATACCTTCCTCCAAGTTGTGACAACCAGGAAATGTCTCCAGGAATTATGAGGTGTCCCCTGGGGAACCATATTGCCCCTGGTTGAGAATCACTGGTTAGAGGCTAAGACAGACATGTAGATCTACAATTTCAATCAGAATGCTTGTGCCTAACAGGATACACACACACACACACACACACACACACACACACACACACACACACACACACACACGATGTATTTGTTAGATGTTAGATGGCTGGAGTGTGGATGGATGCATGAATGGACAGACAGGACCCTATTATTGATTGGACAGATTGATGGATGCGTTCGTGAATGAATGGATGAATAAATGAATGCAATTTACAATCTCTACCATGGGAAAACAGAACACGATTCTTCCAGAATAGCCTACCCCTTTATCTCTGTCTAGCACAGTGGTTTTTGAAGTTTAGCATCAGAATCCCCTCAAGAGCTTGCTAAAACAGATTGATGCCCTCTCCCCACCAGAATTACGATTTAGTAGAATCACCAGCCTGGCAGAATGTTCCCAACTCTATTTCCATGTTCTCTAGGAATCCTGGACCAGCGCCCTGACCCCTTCCAACCTTGTCCATTCTCAGAGGTCCCATCACCTTCACTGCCAGTATCTCCCATTTAGGTGCTAACATCTGTTACCTTGGATATCGGCCACATGCTAGCACTCTGTCCCTTGGCTGCCCTGAGAATTCCTTCAAAGGTGGGACCCACTGTACCTTGCTACTAAAAGTGTGATCCAGTGGCCAGCAGTATTCCATCATCCAGGAGCTAGGTAGAAATGCATAATCTTGGGCCCCACCCAGAACTGTAGAATGTGAATCTGCATTTCGACAATATCTCCCAGGGTGAATCGTGTGCAGTTTTAAGTTTGAGAAGCCAATTTTAGGACAGAGCTATAACCCCGCACTCAGAGCTAAGCTAGGGATAGCTTTGCTGATAAGTTACATTGACAGCATCTGTTACAATGTAATTGGTGTCTGAGGGAGACATCTTCCAGGCATTATTGGTCATTTGTATCTTTGCCTGATGTTATCTCTTGAAATGTCTACACTGGCCTGGCTTTACCCATGGGAAAACAGAAGCCTGTGGGAAAACAAGCCAAGAGGAGCAGTGCCTTGCTCAAGCTCACACGATGACCACCAAGCAGAGTGGAGATGACCGTCCAGTCCTTAAAGGGAATGAGATGACCGGGCGTGGTGGCTCATGCCTGTAATCCTAGCACTTTGGGAGGCTGAGGTAGGTGGATCACCTCAGGTCAGGAGTTCAAGACCAGCCTGGCCATCATGGTGAAACCCCATCTTAAAAAAAAAAAAAGAAAAGAAAAGAAATGGGATCAGGAGGATTGAAATGCTGTAACCACTGAGCATGGTGGCACATGCCTGTAGTTCCAGCAACTCGGGAGGCTGAGGCAGGAGGATTGCTTGAGCCCAGGAGTCCTGGGCCATAGTGTACCATGCTAATCAGGTGTCTGCACTCGTTCAGCATCAATATGGTGACCTCTTGGGAGTGGGGGACCACCAGGTTGCCTAAGAAGGGGTGAACCAACCCAGGTCAGAAACAGAGCAGGTCAAAACTCCTGTGCTGATCAGTAGTAGAATCACACCTGTACATAGCTACTGCACTCCAGACTGGGCAACATAGCGAGATCCTGTTTCTAAAAAAATAAAAGGTCGGGGGAAAGAAAGGAACTGAAATGCTGCAATGATAATGAAAATATGGGGTGGAGGGGTAACATTCTGAAGCTACTTAGGTCTGTCCTCTGAATGTGGAGAAAGGGGAGATGACTTAAAAGTGGTGCAAGAATAAGAACATAAGTTGTATTCTTTCATTCATTCAACCAGTGTTTATTGGATACTTACTAGACTCCAGGTATGGTTGTCTGGCATCTGTAGTGTGGAACAAGGAAAGCCAGGCCTCCCTTTTGGTGGCTTATCTGAAGTGGACAGATGTAGCCATCTGGCATTCATTCATTCATCAATGAATGTGTTCATTTATTGTATGATTTCCATGTGCTGTGTGTACAGTAGTAGGGGTATGTTTGTGCCTATGTGTCTGTGTGTGAGAGACAGAGACAGAGCGATGGAGGGAGAGACAAAGACTCAGCTACTGCACCAGTGCCTCTTCTAGATTAGCCAAGCAGAAACAGGCCCCAAAACAAGGACCGCACAGTGAGGAGAGAGCCAGAGGTGTGTGGGTGTGAATAGAGGCCCAAGCTCAACGTGGAAGGAGGTTACCACTCCCTGTTCCTGGGGATTCTGGGGAAGTAATTTCAGGAGGAAGAGGCAGAAAAGAAGAGAAAGAGACTCTAGGCATGAGAGCATCATAAACAAGCCCAGAGAGTTCATAGGAAGCCATTCCAAGAATATTGCAGGGAAAAAAAGAACAGGCTAAGCACGGTGGCTCTCACACCTGCAATTCCACCACTTTGGGAGCCTGAGGCAGGTCAATCACTTAAATCCAGGAGTTCAAGACCAGCCTGGCCAACATGGCAAAACTCTGCCTCTACAAAAAAATACAAAATTAGCCAGGCATGATGATGCTTGCTTATAGCCCCAGCTATTCAGGAAGCTGAGGCAGGAGGATTGCTTGAGCCCAGGAGTTTGAGACCAGCCTGGACAACCTAGCAAGACCTCCTAAGGCCCCTTCTCTACACAAAATTTTTTAAATTAGCCAGGTGTGGTGATGCACATCTGAGGCTGAGGCAGGAGGGTCGCTTGAGTGGAGGAGGCTGAGGCTGCATTGAGCCATAACCATGCCACTGCACTCCAGCCTGGGAAACAGAGTGAGATCCTGCCTCAAAAAAAAAAAAGGTGGGGGGTAAAATCATGAATCTCATACAGATACAAAACAAAAACAAATGCTCAACAATTTTATTAGGCTCATTCAGTGAGGGAAGCAGGCAGACATTAGAACCAGTTCAAAGGAAAATCAAATAAAGCACAAAAATGTAAAGAGTCAAGGAATGTCTAAATAGATTCTAAACAGAGGCAAATATGGTTGGACCAGGCAGAATTTGCTTGTCTGTCAGTTTTCTACAACTTACAAAGGTATCAACAAAATAGTTTGAAAATAATGAAGAAGGTCAGGCACGGCGGCTCACACCTGCAACCCTAGCACTTTGGGAGGCTGAGGTGGATAGATTGCTTGAGCTCAGTTCGAGACCAGCTTGGGCAACATGGTGAAACCCTAACTTTAACAAAATACAAAAAAATTAGTCAGGTGTGGTGATGCGTGCCTATAGTCCGAACTGCTTGGGAGGCTGAGGCACAAGAATCACTTCAGCCTGGGAGATGGAGGTTGCAGTGAGCCTAGATCGCACCACTGCACTCCAGCCTGGGCAAGAGACCATGTCTCAATAATAATAATAATAATAATAATAATAATAAACAAGACCATCCTGGTCAACATGGTGAAACCCCGTCTCTACTAAAAATACAAAAAATTAACTGGGCATGGTGGCGCGTGCCTGTAATCCCAGCTACTCAGGAGGCTGAGGCAGGAGAATTGCCTGAACCCAGGAGGTGGAGGTTGCGGTGAGCCAAGATTGTGCCATTGCACTCCAGCCTGGGTAACAAGAGTGAAACTCCATCTCAAAATAATAATAATAATAAACAAATGTAGAATCAGATAATCCAAAAATTTGTGTTGTAAGTAGGCAATGCATAACTATTTTCTGTAAAACCAGTGTTCAAATGGACAGGCATGTGTGGGTGAGGAGTGGCAAGTGGAGGCTATACCAAGAGTGGATCACGTCCGGCCAGGTGACCCATGATCATGAATTTGGACTTGACTCAGAGACCCATAGGGAACCAGGGAAGAGATTTAAGCAAGGCAGTGATGTGATTTTATTAGCACTTGAGAAAGATCCTCCTGGAAGCTGAATGGAGAGTAGACAGACACCTTTTCTCACCTGCCTTTGAGCGCAGGTTTCATTAGGGAAACAGCCAATTCCAGGGGCAGATTGCTGGCCTTCCTGCAAAAGGTTTTAGAACCTGGAAGCTCCTTCAGGATAAGGTTTGCCGAACACCAGCCAAAAGAGCAAGGCACTGCCCCAGCAGGGTAGGGCTGTTTTGTGCATGGGAACAAAGCCTGCCTCATCTCTCTTTGCCCAGAGCTGTAAATAGCGCTCTGCTGGCTTTGCAGGCTGAACGCCGGTCTGGGGACAGGCTGGAAATGTGCACACGGAGGAGCATTTGTGCAAATGAATGCCTGTATGCAGATTTGCATGCTTGGCGTCCTGCCCCAGCCCTAAGCGTCCAGTCCTGGAAGGGAAGGGGCTGGAAGCAGGGCTCAAAAAAGAGCCCCACTCAGGAAAGTGTGGACATTGTGACCTGGGTTCAGGTTCCAGGAGGGATTCAGAGGCAGGCTGACAGGATGAATGGGAAAAAACATGCAGGGGACCCTGGACAGAGTTTTGGCTCCGGCTTTACCCGTGATAATGACAATGACCCGTGAGTTGTGGCCACTCATATTGGCTGCGTACTTGTGTGTATTTGCTCACCTTGTCGCTCGCAACAGCCCTATAAGGAAAGGCTGACCAGATTTCAGAGACAGGAAATGAAAGCTCAAAAAGGATGATTGACTCACCCAGAGTCTCCTGAGCATTTCTAGTGAGAAGCAAGGCTTGAGGACTCTAAGACTCTGGAGCCCTGTGTCTAGGACTGACCCACATGGACACCTCTACATATGCCCACTGCTGTCTCTGACCTCAGTTTACCCATCTTTCAGTGGGTGCAATAACGTCTTTTCACCTAACGATCACACAGAGTTTGAGAAGACCAACTACCAATGCAAATAAGAAAGGCTTGAAAAGTCATAAATACTGAATATGAACGGGGGGTATGTGGAGGAGGTCTGAAAATGTGTTCCTTAGCCCCTAGGGACAGGGTATGGAGTGCTAGCCCTACCTTGTTTGTATTCAGGGGCTTTGGAAGTGCAGAGTGGCCTTAGATGGGTGGAGATGAAGGTGTGCTGAGGCTTGCTGAGCCACTCCCAGATCATAGGTGAACCAGGTTGGGTCTAGTCTGTTTTCTCCCTTTGAGAGGAAGAGATGGTGAATCCCAGGGAGAGAGTGGGAAACAGTGACCCTGAGGTGGGGATGCACATCTGGATGTCAAGTGTTTGCCGAGAGCTTCTGGCCACCTGCCCTCCCACAGAGCAGGCGCTAGTCTTGGGTCCTACTCTTCCGGGTTCTTCAGAAGCTGAGCAGCCTGCTGTTTGTTTAGACTGAGTGCTCCTTCCAGCAGCAACTGCCTGCCAGCAACTTGGGTCATCCGTCAGGTCTCACGCCGTGCAGCCCCTGAAAGGCCTGCGGTGGGGTTTGGGGTGAGCTCTGTGTCTTAGACCTGCAAAGTCAGGAGGAAGTCCTACATCTGCAGCTGTGCTGCTGGCTCCAAGTGCCCTGGAGCCAGTGACTTCTGTCTGGACCTCAGTTTTCTCATCTGTAAAATGGCAGCAACAAAACTACCTTTTGAAACATTATATGAATGGTTATAAAATTGGAAAAAACTGGATGATAAGAGCTGAATGCTTTTTTTTTTTAAGAGACACGGGTCTCACTCTGTTGCCCAAGCTGGAGTACACTGGCACCATCGTGGCTTACTGCAGCCTCAATCTCTGGGCTCAAGGGATCCTCCTGCCTCAGCCTCCCCAGTAGCTGGAACTATAGGCACATTCCCCACCCCGCTATTGTTTTTATTTTTTATTTTTTTGTTGAGGCAAGGTCTTGCTATGTTGCCAAGGATGGTCTCAGACTCCTGGCCTCAATCAACCTTCCAACCTCGGGCTCTGAAAGTGCTAGTATTATAGGCATGAGCCACTGCATCCAGCCAAAAGTTGAATATATATATATACACACACACACACACACACACACACACACACACGCATATATGTGTGTGTGTGTGTGTGTGTGTGTGTGTGTGTGTGTGTGTGTGTATGGTCACCACTTTCACTTTGCTTTTTTATTTTTATTTTGTTTTTTTTTTTAGCCAGAGTCTCATTTTGTCCCCCGCGTTGGAGTGTAATGCCACGATCTTGGCTAACTGCAACCTCTACCTCCCGGTTCAAGCAGTTCTCCTGCTCAGCCTCTCGAGTAGCTGGGACTACAAGTATGTGCTACCACGCCCAGCTAATTTTTGTATTTTTAGTAGAGAAGGGGTTTTGCCGTGTTGGCCAGGCTGGCCTCGAACTCCTGACCTCAGGTGATCCACTCACCTGGCACTCCCAAAGTGCCAGGATTACAGGCGTGAGCCACTTTACCTGACCTGCACTTTTCTTTTTTTAATCATTAATGTATCACACAGATGTTTTCTCATCCCTTCTCCTGACTGTGGAGTATTCCACGGGGCAGAGGACTTAATTTATCCTCCAGTCCCTACTGATGGGCCTCTAGGTGGTTTGTAATATTTTGCCATTACAAAGGAAGCCACCGCAAACACCTGTGTAGGTAGTCATTTCATACATGTGCAAATATTTTTGTAGGAGAAATTTTTAGAGGTAGAATTCCTACATCAGAAGGAATGTGTTTATTTAAATGCCTTTGTAAACTGTTTTCTTAGGAAATATAACATGTATATGGAAACATACACAAAACCAAAAAGAACAGCTCAGTGAATTCTCGTGAAGCTAACAGTCCTATAACCAGCAACCAGGTCAAGAAGGAGACTACAGCCAGCCAGGAAGATCAGACTTCCTCACGTCCTTCCTCGTCATCACCCTGTCCTGGGGTGGCCCCATCCTATCACTCATGGAGAATCCTTCCTTGCCCTTCTCTGGTGACCACTAGAGAAGGCCAGTAAGGAAGGGCTTCACCACCAGAGAACAGCTAACAATGCATCCTTCACCATTAGAGTGTGCTTTGCTTGGTTTTTTAATCATGTTATTTTGCATCCATTTTCTTGTGTACACCATAACATCTGTAGGATTTATCTGTGTTGTTATCTGTAACTTTTGTCTATTCATTTTTTTTTCTTTTTGAAATAGAGTCTCTCTTTGCTGCCCAGGCTGGTGTGCAGTGGTACAGTCATGGCTCACTGCAACCTCTGCCTCCTAGGCTCAAGCAGTCCTCCCACCTCAGCTTTGCGAGTAGCTGGAATGCTACTAGCCATTATGCTGGGCTAATTTGTATAATTTTTGTAGAGACAGGGTTTCACCATGTTGCCCAGGCTGGTGTCTTGAACTCCTGGGTTCTAGTGATCTTCCTGCCTTGGCCACCCAAAGTGCTGGGATTACAGGCATGAGCAACCACACCTGGCCAACTTTTTTATTTTTTGCAGAGATGTGATCTTACTGTGTTGCCCAGGCTGGTCTCAAGCAATCCTCCCACCTCAGCCTCCCCAATTGCTGGGATTACAGGCATGAGCCACTGTGCCTGGTCTTCTTTTATGGTTAATGCTTTTTGTGTCCTATTTAAAAAGTTCAAGGTCATTTGTATTGTTTCCTCATCTTCTGGAAGCTTTCATGTTTTGCCTTTCAGATTTATCTCTACCATCCACCCGCCGTTGATTTTTATGTATTATATTAGGTAGGATCATGATTAATTTTTTTCTATAAGGGTAGTTTATTTGGCCCTGTATCACTACCACCATTGTCAAAGATCAAGTGTCCATATATTCATGTATATGTTTCTATTCTCTGTTCAGTTCTGTTAATCAATGTGTTTAATCTTTGCCCCCATACCATGTCTTGACCACTGTAACCTTAGAATACGATAGTCATTGCCTCATTGGCCTCTAAAGAGACTGCACCAATCAAGACTTACTAATAATTCAACAAAAATGTATTGGGCTTCCAATACAGTGCCAGATGGTATCATGATGGGAATGTAAGTTTAATCATATACCCAGCTCCTACCTTAAGAAGTATATAGTCTTGTAAGTGATAAGACATAAACCAAATAATTACACAAATAGAGGTAACGTGAATGTGATGGGGCCACAAAGGGGAGCTATGTAGGGTGCTAAGAGAAAGATTTGATCTGGTGGGACAGGTTCAGGGATATCAAAAGTGTGAGTAGAAATGAAAGAATTAGCCAGGTACGGTGGCTCATGCCTGTAATCTCAGCACTTTGGGAGGCTAAGGCAGATCACAAGGTCAGGAGTTCAAGAACAGCCTGACCAACATGGTAAAGCCTCATCTACTAAAAATATAAAAATTAGCCAGGTATGGTGGTGCATGCCTATAATCCCAGCTACTCAGGTTGCTGAGGCAGGAGAACCATTTGAACCTGGAAGGTGGAAGTTGCAGTGAGCTGAGATTCTGCCACTGCACTCCAGCCTGGGTGACAGAGCAAGACTCTGTCTCAAAATACAACAACAACAACAAAAAGAAATGAAGGAATCAGAAGCAAGGAGAAAGCATTCCGGGCAGTGGCAACAGCATCTGCAAAGACTGAGTGGAAGCTTTCCTGGGACAGACACTAGATCCTCGTGGTAAAACCCAGAGTCAGGGGAAGGTGGTGTGCACGGAAATTGGAAAGGTGGTGGGGACCAGACCTCAAGGGCTTTAAACGATATTCAAGAGCTGGTTTTTATACCTAGAACAACTGTCCTAAGAACAATAACAAGAGTCATTTTGAATCTTCCGGGTTAAGAGGAGTTCCAAGAGTCTTTTTAGCAAAACTAGGGTTGCTTCTTAGCAGGAGAGAATGTGTATGACAACCCCTGGAGTGACACATTAGTTTATTTACCTTCATACCCCAGTCCTGGCACTGAATATTTCATTTTACTAGCAACAGTTTTACTGTGCAGTCAGCCCGAGTTCTGCCAGCAGCAGCATTTGCCTGGCACCATCTCAGGTCTGGAACCGTCTTCTCCCCAACCTGGCAAGTGTCTTGCCTGCTGGAGTGTCCCTTAGGAGGGGCCTGGTGCCAGCCACAGTGCTGTGAACTTGCATTGTTTCTCCTCATTCACCATCATCTCTACTCATCACCTTTGGAGGCATGATTCTCATTCTGTGGATAAGAACACAGAAGCTTAGAGAACTTACCTGACTTGCCTAAGACCTCACAGCTTCCAAAGGGCAAATATAAGAGTCTCCAACTCTATAATTTTCTAGATTTTTGTGGTACTTTTTTCCTTTTCAAAATATAGAGTGAGGCCAGGTGCAGTGGCTCACGCCTGTAATCCCAGCACTTTGGGAGGCCAAGGTGGGCAGACCACAAGGTCAGGAGTTCAAGGCTAGCCTGGCCAATGTGGCGAAACCCCATCTCTAAAAGTGCAAAAATTAGCCAGGCGTGGTGGCACACACCTGTAATCCCAACGCTTTGGGAGTCTAAGTTGGGAGGATCACTTGAGGCCAGAAGTTAGAGACCAGCCTGAGCAACATAGAGAGACTTTGTCTCTACAAAAATTTAAAAGTTAGCCAGGCATGATGGTTCATGCCTGTGGTCCTAGCTACTTGGGAGGCTAAGGTGGGAGGATAGCTTAGGCATAGGAAGTCGAGGCTGCAGTGAGCTGTGATCACACCACTGCACTCCAGCTTGGGCAACAGAGCAAGACCCTATCTCTAAAAAAATACATTATAACTAATAAATAAGTATATAAATAGAGTCCATAAAATGCTCTTGGCAACATGGCTAAGGATGCAGTAGAGCAGGTGAGGTTTGCCTCTTGGAAGCGGCATTCCAGGACATTTCAATACTGCAGACTCATAACTTTTTTGCTAAGGGGATTGAGAGGAAAATCACCCCCGAAAGGGCCTGAAGCTCTTAGCACTTGCCATGTCAATTCTTTTCTTCCTGATGGGAATGGAGCGTGTTCATAAATTCACTTCTTTGCTGCTGAGCACAGTATGCCAAAGGTCACTGCACCTGGGCTTACTATCTGCATTTCTATCTTGAAGGAGCAAGCAAACATGCAAACCTCGTGCCCTTTGTGCGGGGGTTTTGCTGCCCGGCTGATTGAATGAACACTTCCCCCACTACAATTAAGGAGAGCTTTGCTTGGCTCAGACCTTTGAAGGATCCAAACGTATTTCTTTTTGTTTGTTCGTTTGTTTTGAGATGGAGTCTCACTCTGTTGCCCAGGCTGAAGTGCAGTGGCACAATCTTAACTCACGGCAACCTCCACCTCCCAGGTTCAAGTGATTCTCCTGCCTCAGCCTCCTGAGTAGCTGAGATTACCGGTGCACACCACCACGTCTGGTTAATTTTTGTATTTTTAGTACAGACGGGGTTTCACCACATTGGCCAGGCTGGTCTCAAACTCCTGACCACAGGTGATCCATCCACCTTGGCTTCCCAAAGTGCCGTGATTACAGGCGTGAGCCACCACACCAGATCCAAAGGTGTTTTGTAGGAGATAGTAAACTGTTACTGAATTTTACCAAGATGGGTAATCTTTAACCTGGAGAAGGTTATAAAATGGGGTATGCTCTTCCAGGGTTGCCAGGAAAGTCCCTTTAAAGTCTCAACTGGAGGCTAGAGGCACCCCTCTGTTTCCCTTCCCCCAACTTGAGCCACAGTGCTGAGGGATGCCCAGACATGAAGCTGACCACACTTGAGCCAACCCCGAAAGCAATGCTGGCAATGCAAAGATTGCTCGGGGCTCTGCTTTTCATAGGGAAGAAAAGGCCACAGGAACCCGTTCCACTGTTCCGAGCACCTGCCGTGGATTATCATTTAACCCTCACAACAGCCTTCAAGGTAGGTCCTATTCTCATCACCATTTTACAGATGAGGAAACCAACATTATATGCAGCAGCCGGGCACAGTGGCTCATGCCTATAATCCCAGTGCTTTGGGAGGCTGAGGCAGGAGGATCACTTGAGGCCAGAAGTTAGAGACTAGCCTGGGCAACATGGTGAGAACCCTTCTCTACAAAAAATTTAAAAGTTAGCCGGATGTGGTGGCATGTGCCTGTAGTGCCAGCTACTTGCGAGGCTGAGTTGGGAGGATCCTCTGATGGTGGGAGGCTGAAATTGCACTAAGCCTTGATTACACTACTGCACTCCAGCCAGGGCAACACAGTAAGACCCTAACTCTAAAAGATAAAAAGTAAAAAAGATTATATTCAGCTGAAATTCCCATCTGAATTAATTAAAATTGTTCAAGGATGTCTCGTCCAGAGAGACAGTTCCTCTGTTTTGGGGCTGGTCCCCTATCCTCCAGGAAGGAAGCCTTCCCCCCGCCCCTGGCTGGGTTGCCCACTTCTCTTTGGGGAAGTCATTGCCCCTTGCCTCCTTCTCACTTGAATTTACACTCTCTGTTGTAATTCCCCATGCATTTCTGCTTCCAGCACTAGACCGTGAGTTCCTTAAGGATGTAAGATGTCTGTGTCCTTTCTCTGCCCCCAGCATCATTCCAGGATATGGCATAAAGTGAACATGTGGTTCGTATTTGTTGAATGAATATGTAAATATTTTACTTGAATTAACTTTCTCAGAGAAATTGTTGGGAAGGTTTGGTGTATACAGTTGACTCTTGAACAACACAGGGGTTAGAGACACCAACACCCTTGCACAGTCAAAAATCCACATATAACTTTTTTTTTATTTTTGAGACTGAGTCTCGCTCTATTGTCCACAGTGGCGTGATCTCAGTTCATTGCAGTCTCTGCCTCCTGGTTCAAGCTATTCTCCTGCCTCAGTCTCCCCAGTATCTGGGATTACAGACACCCCCCACCATGCCCAGCTAATTTTTATATTTTTAGTAGAGAACAGGGTTTCACCATGTTGGCCATGCTGGTCTCCAACTCCTGACCTCAGGTGATCCACCCACCTCGGCCTCCCAAAGTGCTGGGATTACAGGAGTCAGCCACCATGCCCGGCCTCCATGTATAACTTTAAAACTTTTGACTCCCCAAAAACTTTACTACTAATAGCCTCCTGCTAACCTGAAGCCTACTAGTAACATAAACAGTTAATTAACTAAGATTAGTCTCTATGTACATTTTATGCATCTAGGACATACCTCGCTTTTTCTTAATTTTTTCAATGTTTCCTAGGCTACACAGTTTGTCTTTGAGTTTTCTAATTGTCATAAATCTCCAAAATTTTTCCAGTATATTTGTGGAAAAAAAATCCACATGTTAGTGGACCCATGCAATTCAAACCCATGTTATTCAAGGGAATACTCTTTTTAGGTTTTTTTTTTTTGTTTTTTTTTTAGACAGACTCTGAGGGTCACTCTGTCACCCAGACTGGAGTGCAGTGGCACAGTCTCAGCTCACTGCAACATCTGCCTCCCAGATTCAAGTGAACTTCATGCCTCAGCCTCCCAAGTAGCTAGGATTACAAGCATGTACCACCATACTGGGCTAATTTTTATATATTTAGTAGAGACGGGGTTTTGCCGTGTTGGCCAAGCTGGTCTTAAACTCCTGACTTGAAATGATCTGCCCACCTCAGCTTCCCAAGGTACTGCGATTACAGACATGAGCCACCATGCCCAGCTTGTTTTTAGGTTTTGAATTTGCTTGGAGAGTTTCATTACGTTTCACCTTGCCCATTCTTTTAAGTAATTTTTTTCTTTTGAGATTAGCATAGATTCACACACAGTTCTAAGAAATGATACAGAGAAATCCTAT
Organism: Saguinus oedipus; assembly: GCA_031835075.1. Lineage (NCBI taxonomy): Eukaryota > Metazoa > Chordata > Mammalia > Primates > Cebidae > Saguinus > Saguinus oedipus. The sequence continues at coordinate 7,946,492 of CM063179.1, forward strand.
GTGTCCTTCATCCTGTTTTCCACAACAGCACCATCTTACTAACCTGTAGAGTACAATATCACAACCAAGATATTGACACGGATACAACCCATCCCTTTTATTCAGAGGTCCCCAGCATTCACCTTGCACGTCTTTCATTTGTTTGTTTGTTTTGTTTTTGAGACAGGGTCTTGCTCTGTCACCCAGGCTGGAGTGCAGTGATAAGATCAACAGCTCACAACAGCCTTGAGCTCCTGGGCTTAAGCAATCCTCCTGAGTAGCTGGGACCACAGGCATGCACCACCTTGCCTGGCTAACCCTTTTATTTTTTGTAGCGACGGGGTCTTACTATGTTGCCCAGGCTGGTCTGGAACTCCTGGGCTTAAGTCACCCTCCTACCTCAACCTCCCAAAGTTCTGGGATTACAGGCGTTAGCTACTGCACCTAGGGCCAGCTTTGAAAGATTTTGATTTGAGGTTCCCAATTTCCACTGCCACTTTGCTGAAAAAAAGGAGCTCAAGTTCCAGTGGAGTGTGGAGTTGGCCGTGATCATGCATTCTCAAGGCTGAGACATCCCTAGGGTAAGTTTAGGGTCTGTTCTGGGCTGCATCCAGGCAGAGAAGGAAGCACAGGCAAAGGAAGGCAAGCCACCACGTCCTAACACCTGAGTTCCAGTTTTGGACACACGGAGAGCTCTGTGCTCCCGCCTACACTCTGCCTTCTCCAACTTCCTCCCCATTCGCAACGTTTCACTTGATTGTCAGGCCCAGCTGGCAGCGTTTTGCTGGAACCACTTGGCCAGCAAGACTGAGAAGTGATGAGTCATTAGTACCTGGGGACACCAGTGTTCGCCCTTGTCTGGCCAGGGACTGTGTCCCCATGCGCTCAGTTCTTTGTTCTGGGGAGCCCCAGCTTTGTTTGGGGACGTCCTGTGGAAGTAAGAGCAGCGTGTCAAAGTTACACGGTTTTGGGAGAAAGTGCTGAGTCTACCAGACATCTCCCCACTGGAGTTGGCATTGTGAGAGGGAGACAGAACTCTGCAGAGATTTCTGCTAAAAGCCTGGAATGAGAAGCAGATGCTTCATACTGGTTGAGATAAGAGGCCAGTGCCTTGCTGTAGTTTTAATTTTCCACAGGAGCAAAATGAGTGTAAAGATTGTATTTCTCCACCTTTGCAGAATCACCGCTAAGCCCTGCGTTCATGATTCTGCAGAAAAACTAGGCAGCCAGACAGACCTGGTTCAGTTCCAACCACCACTTACTTATGGCAAAAATAGGCTGACTTTTGCTTAACCTTATCTCAGCCTCAGCTTCTCAGTCTGCAAATGCGCTACTCCACTACCTCACAAGATGTTTCAGAGCGTCAGGGGTATCGGGAAATCAAAGGGCCTTTCGCCTTTCTTTGCCTGAGTTTTCTCATCTGCTAAGTGGGAAGGAATTTTCTTTGCATTGGAGTGATGTTAAATCTCAGAATGCACAGCACTCGAAGTCGGTGAGATACAGAGCAGTTTTCAGTGGTAACTGAACTGAATGGTTTGACTCCAGGACACCAGCTCAATGCCAGTTCTTGGGGCAAAGCAGTTGACCTGAGGGAGAGGACAGTCAAGTACTGCACAGGACCTTAGAACCTGGGACCATGAGGGATCTCTGAGCTGATTATCCCTTTGTGCTTAAAGTCTCTCTCCTGCATCTTAGACAAGAAGGCGTCCAGCCTCTGGAGTGGGTCCCACCCCAAGCCAAGGAGCTTTCTTAGTTATTGAACCAACAACCGCCTTCCATTATGTAATTTATTGAAGATTGCAGCCATAATACAGGACAGAGCTGGGACTCTAACCCGGGTCTGGCTGCACAGCCCATGACCCTAACACCTAGGCCCCATTTCCTCTGTCATCCAGGTTCCTACTGCTGCACTCCATTCTGTCCAGGACTCAGCACAGCACTGGGAACACAGCAGGATTAAAGAAAGACCAGGGTGGCCATGCAGGAGGACCTTGGGGAAGGAGGCTGCCCTCTGCCCAGGAGGTCTCAGGAAGTTTGAGATCAGGCCAGACATGGTGGCTCACTCCTGTAATCCCATCACTTTGGGAGGCTGAGACAGGCAGATCACTTGAGGTCAGGAGTTCAAGACCAGCATGGCCAACATGGTGAAACCCCTTCTCTACTAAAAATATAAAAAATAGCTGTGTGTGGTGGTGCATGCCTGTAATCCCAGCTACTCAGGAGGCAGAGGCAGGAGAATCACTTGAATCCAGGAGGTGGAGGTTGCAATGAGCCGAGATCGTGCCACTATACTCCAGCCTAGGAGACAGAACAAGAATCTGTCTAAAAAAAAAAGAGAGAGAGAGAGAGAGACGTTTGGTATCAGCAGCCTGACTGTGGTCCCTGAGCTCTGGCCAGCCCTTCTTCTGGTCTACAGATGCTGACATGCCCACAGGACCATCACAGAAGTGAGCAGGAAGTGTTCCCAGCAGCCAGGTGCCCTGAGGGGCAGATCAGAGAAGCCTAGTCTTGGACAGCCCAGGCTGTCCACTTGCCCTGTTGGGGAAGCTCTTCCGGTTGAACAATCATTTGTTGATTTTAATTTTTCCTCCTGGAAAACTGGCCTACTGCTCCCATCCCCAGAGGCGTCTGTGTCCCAGGGAATTACAAACACTTAGCATGTAACTTACATCGCGTATCGACTGTGAAATCAAGGGGAACAGGCGAGGAGCTTGCATGCTGGTGGAGAGAGACTGATGAATCATGAACGAATGAGAAAGAGGTGGATAACGGTGACAAAAATAAAATGCGTTGATCTGAAAGCAGTGGGACTACTTTAAGTTGAGGTCAAGGAAGGCTGCTCTGAGCAGGTAGTATTTGGGCCGAGGAAGGAGACAGCCATTTCAGGCCTGTGGGGAAGCTCACTCCAGGCAGGGATTCGGCAGATGCATGGCAGGTCCCGCATTGGGAGGACTTGAGGTCATCATTAGAAGGGTGGGTTTTATTGTCTCTGCAATTAGAGACCTTTGGTAGATTATTAACTAAGGAGTGACATGATGTGTTTCACTTTAACACAATCCCTCTGGCTGCTCCGTGCAAAGTGGATTGAAGAAGACCTCAATGGCATCAGCGAGACCACTTAGGAGGCCGCCATAGCCAATTACAAGTGGAAGTAGCTTGGATTCAGGTGGAGACAGGAAGAGAGGATGACCTGGAAATGCCTGGAACAGTCCAGACATGTGCAATTGCAGTCAGTGCCTAGGTTCAGATCTGAGCCCCTGTGACAATGTATGAACTTGGACCTCCCTTTCCTCCTGTGCAAGTTTTTTGTTTTGTTTTTGGAGACAGGGTCTTGTTCTGTCACCCAGGCTGGAGTGCAGTGGCACGATCCCAGCTCACTGGCAACCTCCACCTCCCGGTTTCAGGCAATTCTCCCCCTCATACTCCAGAGCAGCTGGGATTACAGGCACAAGCCACCACACCCAGCGACTTTTTTGTAGTTTTAGTAGAGACAGGGTTTCACCATGTTGGCCGGGCTCGTCTCAAACTCCTGACCTCAGGTGATCCACCTGCCTCAGCCTCCCAAAGTGCTGGGATTACAGATGTGAGCCACCGTACCTGGCCCTGTGCAAGTTTTAAATTGCAGGAGGTGATCTTTTGTAAATTGCAGATTTAGTAATAACTGACATGATCGGTAAAAATATTCATTGAGATCATACATTCACCTGCTGGGGCTACTGCAAAAAATTGCCACAAACTGAGTGACTCAAAACAATGGAAATTTATTCTCTTACAGTTCTAGAGGCCAGAAGTCCAAAATCCAGGGGTCAGCAGGACCCTGCTCTCTCTGATGGTTTTAGGGCCTCAACCTGGTCTGCTGCCACAGGAGTGGTTGAGAGTAGCTGAGTGCTTGGCCATCCTTCAGCAACTGCTTGGTTCATTTGTATGGAGAGACCACATTTTGCTCATCTGCTCATCTGTTCATGGATCCTTGGGTTTGTTTCCATCTTCTGGCTTTTATGAATAGTGCTGCAATTGACCAGGTGCAGTGGCTCATCCCTGTAATCCCAGCACTTTGGGAGGCCAAGTGGGCAGATCATCTGAGGTCAGGAGTTCAAGACCAGCCTGGCCAACACGGCAAAACTCCATCTCTACAAAATACAAAAATTAGCCAGGCATTATGTCAGGTGCCTGTAATCCCAACTACTCGGGAGGCAGAGGCAGGAGAATCACTTGAACCTGGGAATCAGAGGTTGCAGTCAGCCAAGGTCATGCCATTGCACTTTAGCCTCCATTGCACTCCAGCCTGGGCGACTGAGGGAGACTCTGTCTCAAAAATGAATGAATGAATGAATGAATGAATAAAACAGGGCCTCATTCTGTCACCCAGGCTGGAATGCAGTGATGTGATCTCGGCTCCTGGGCTCCTCAGCAAGCTTGGCCTCCTGGGCTTAAACCATCCTCCCACGTCATCCTCCTGAGTAGCTGGGACTACAGGTGTGTATCAGCACGCCTGGCTAATTTTTTTTTGGTATTTTTTGTAGAGACAGGGTTTTGCCATGTTGCCTACGCTGGTGCAGTGAATCAATCTTCCTTCCTTCTTTCCTTCCTTCCTTCCTTCCTTCCTTCCTTCCTTCCTTCCTTCTTTCCTTTCCTTTCTCTCTCTCTCTCTCTTTCTTTCTTTCTTTCTTTCTTTCTTTCTTCCTTGTTTCCTGTTTTTTCTTCCTTGAGATGGGGCCTCACTCTGTCACCCGGCTGGAGTACAGTGGTACAATCATAGTTCACTGCAACCTTGACCTCCTGTGCTCAGGTGATTCTCCCACCTCAGCCTTCCAAGTAGCTAGGATCATAGGGGTGGGCCACCTGGCTAATTTTTATATTTTTTGGTAATTTTTGTAGAGACAGAGTTTCACCATGTTGCCCAGGCTAGTCTCAAACTCCTAGGCTCAAGTGATCCACCCACCTCTGCCTCCCAAAGCGCTGTGCCTCAGTTTTTCCTTTTGTGTAATTAAAATACTGATGGTCATTGCATTATTCCAATCTCAATGATCAGTAGTCATGGAGCTCTGTAATCAGGGATCCTGCATCATCCCAGCGATGTTGGGGAGACCGAAGTAAAATAAGGGATACCTGTTAGGCAGGGAGGAGCAGAGGAGGGGAGAAGGAAGGCAGGGGCGCAATTGAAAATCAGACAGCCAAGACCTGAGGAAGACAGGTCAGGAGCCCCTGGGTCTCTGTGGAAGAGATTTTTGGGCAGTGGAAAGGGCAGGAGCGGGCTCTTGGGTCAGGCTCAAGCATGAGGGGGCCCGTGTGGCAGAGCAAGAGTGGGTGGCAGGGAGGGGAAGGACGTGGAGGTGGAGGTGTAGGGGGGACCTGCGGGCCTCCTGGAGGCCACTGTTGGCATTGGTTGTCACTCTGGGATGGAGATATATTGGCTCATTCTCAAACTGCTATAAAGAAATACCTGAGACTGGATCATTTATAAAGAAAAGAGGTTTAATTAGCTCATGGTTCTACAGGCTGTACAGAAAGCACAAGCTTCTGCTTGTGGGGAGACTTCAGGAAACTTACAGTCATGGCAGGAGGTGAAGGGGGAGCAGGCATCTTCCACGACCAGAGCAGGAGAAAGAAAGACAGCAGAGAGGAGCTACACTCTGGTGTGTTGTTGTTGTTGTTGTTGTTGTTTTTGGTCTGTCACTCAGGCTGTAGTGCGGTGGTGCGATCTCAGCTTGCTGCAACCTCCACCTCCTGGGTTCAAGCAATTCTCCGCCTCAACCTCCCAAGTAGCTGGGATTACAGGCATGACCCACCATGGCCAGCTAATTTTTGTATTTTTAGTAGAATAGGGTTTCACCTTGTTGGCCAGGCTGGTCTCAAGCTCCCAACCTCAGGTGATCCACCCGCCTCGGCCTTCCAAAGTTCTGGGATTACAGACGTGAGCCACCGAACCTGGCCATACTCTTTTAAACAACCAGATTTCCTGAGAACTCTATCACAAGAACAGCACCAAAGGGATGGCGCTATTCATGAGAAGCCTACCCCCATGATCCAGTCACCTCCCACCAGGCCCCTCCTCCAACATTGGAGATTCCATTTCAACATGAGATTTGGGTGGGGACATGGATCCAAACCATATCCGGGGGCCATTGGAGGGTGTTGACCAGAATGGGGACTGGTGTGACCTGACCTAACTTTTGCAAAAGACCACTCTGGCTCCTGTGTTGATTGTGCACAGACTGCAGCCAATGATAGGAGCAGGTTGATGTTTAGGACACCACAGCAGGAACCTGGGGGCTTGGATCACAGGGGAGATAGATGACAGAGGCAGAAGTGCGCAGATTCCAGATCTGTTTTCAAGGTGGAGCCAGCGGGATGTACTGGACTAGGTGTGATGCACCAGAGGGTGCCAGGAAGACGCAGTGGCTTAGAGAACCCCGTGCAGGCCCCGGGATCCAGGCAGAGTTAAAGAACACCTCTCTGTTGTCAACGTATTGTTTTTAAGGGTATCTTATATTTATAGGAAGGGATACTGGCTTTCTAGATACAATAATGATATAAAACTTTCCACTTAAATTACTGGTGTTAAGGGCTGGGCATAGTGGCTCATGCCTATAATCCCAGCACTTTGGGAGGCCGAGATGGGTGGATCACCTGAGGTCAGGAGTTCAAGACCACCCTGGCCAATATGGTGAAACCTCTGTCTCTACTAAAAATACAAAAAATTAGCTGGGCATGACAATGGGCACCTATAGTCCCAGCTACTTGGGAGGCTGAGGCAGGAGAATCACTTCAACCTGGGAGGCAGAGGTTGTAGTGAGCCAAAATCATGCCATTGGTCTCCAGCCTGGGTGACAGAACAAGACTCTGTCTCAAAAAAAAAAATTTACTGCTGTTAAAAAGCAAGATATTGATTTGCAGTAGCTTTGACGGTCAGAAAAAAAGCAAGATAATTTCAAGTAAAAGTCTTACAGATGTTGGTAAATAATAGAACATTTAGGTGGGCAGCAAATGCTGACTTTGGAAAAGCGTGCTCTTCGTGTGTTGCTGACATGTTAGCAGAAAAAGGAGGTGGTGTCTGAGGGCAAAAGTGGCTGGGGTGTGTGTGCGTTCTCTAAAAACTGAACTCTGCTTGAAACGGAGTGAAATGGATCACGAGTTTGTTATTAGGAAGATAGAAAAGACCTGTAGTTTGAAGGCTTGGAATGTCTACATGAGGGACAAACTGTTTCTGTAAAGGGCCAGATGATTAATATTTTGGCATGTGGGCCATGTCGTTTCTCTCACCACTACTCAATTCTGCCATGGTAGTGCAAAGCAGCCATGAATGAATGGGTGTGGCTGTGTTTCAATAAAGCTTTATTTTAAAAATTCAGGCTGCTGGCCATCCTTGTGAATCCTTAGCCTAGAGTCTGCATCCTAGGGCACAGAGCCTCAAGAACATCCTCGGTCCTGGCCTTCCAGAAATTTGAGACTTCTTACCCCTGAGCTTTCCTTGCTTCCACTGCCTTGGGTTGAGTTGAGAAGCCTTCCTTTGGGTCAACTGCAAGTGCACTAAACTCCCTGAATGTGCTGACCTACTTTCAACTTTAAGTATTTCCACCTGGGAACTGGAATCCAATTTGACCTGGTTCAATGCCAGAAAGCTTATGCTCTTTTTTTGATAGTCTGTTTGGAAGCTCATCTCCTCTTTCCATACCTTTGGAAACCAAACTGAACACAGATCAATTTCCAAGTGCCTCTGGGGCTCTCTGTTAATGCCATGTCAAATTACTCAGTAGCTGTTTTCCTATAATTAAATGTCTGGACACATTGGACTGCCATCCACTGAAGTTACTCTCATACTCTGGTGAAGTTTCTGTGTGCATATAATTTGAGAACACTAGGGAATGCTTTTCTCCAAACATTTGATAAAATTAATAATACAGGTTATTAATGAAAAATCGCAAACTACAAAAAGGTGAAAACCACTACACGGCCACTCCGTAGCCTCATATTCAAGACGCAACGGTGTTAAACAGAAAACACATTTCTTTCCAGCCTTCCTTTATCGTGTATCAGTTTATGATTTTGTTTTTTTTTGTGCCTGTAAAAAATTATAGCCATACTGCATATAAAAGTTTATGTTCTTTTTTTCTCTGTCAATACATGGCTTCAAAAATCACTTCCCTGTCTTTTTACAAGTTTTCAGTAACTGCCATATAATCAAGTTGTTGTACCATAACTTGTTGGAGCGATCCTCTGTCGTTGGTCATTTACATTGTTTTTTTGTTTGTTGGTTTAAAAATTTTTATACAAATGGGGTCTCACTATGTTGCTGAAGCTGGTCTCAAACTCCTGGGTGCAAGTGATCCTCCCACCTCGGCCTCCAAAAGTGCTGGGATTACAGGCATGAGCCACTGTGCCTGGCCTGCTCTTTAAATTCCACTGCTCTGAGCATCTCTGAGGATAAAACTATTCCTTCATGTAGTACTGCTTGCATTAGCTAAATTTCTAGTTAGGATCATTTTTTTTTTATGGGGAAATGTATTAGTCCATTTTCACACTACTATAAAGATACTACCTGAGACTGAGTAATTTATAAACAAGAGGTTTAATTGACTCATATTTCCACATGGCTGGGAAGGTCTCAGGAAACTTAAAATCATGGCAGGTGAAGAGAAGCAGGCACCTTCTTCACAAGGCGGCAGGAGCGAGAGAGCGCGCGCATGCAGGGGAAACTGCCACTTTAAAACCATCGGATCTCATGAGAACTCACTAACTCCAGGAGAACAGCATGGGGGAAATTGCCCCCATGATCCAGTTACCTCCCATCAGATCCCTCTTTTGACACATGGAGATTACAATTCAAGATGAGATTTGAGTGGGGACCCAGAGCCAAACCATATAAGGGGCTTTCCAGACTTTACTGGAAAGCCTGCTAGACAAATTCTAAAAGAGCTGTAACACTGAGTTGGAACTTCTTGAGGTCAAAATATTTAATATCTCTTTATGTTGTTTTCCAAATGGGCTGGATTCAGATACCCTCCAGCAGTGTCTGCTGGGAGAGAAAGAGCCAGGGGTGATGGTCTGGCTTTCAGACCTGAGATCAGACAGGCAGATGGCTGAACTCCCAGGAGGTCTGTTGGTAGGTGGTTGGTTTGTTGGTTGCTTGCTTTTTTGTTCTGGATCTCATTTCAAAGAGAGCAGAATGACTCCACACCGAACACACATCGTCAGTTTCACAAAGCAGTTAAGAGGGAAGTCAGATTTCATAGCCCAAATGATGCTATACCTTGAGTATGATTGTGCAACAGCCATTATCCCATGTTTTTTGTAGAGCCTCGGTGCCCTTGGACTATGAATTTGCACACAGTGGAATCGCAATAATTTGTTTTATAGTTCTGTCGTTTGGGGGGTGACGTTTCTTCCAAGGCCTCGGCTCCCTCATGTGTAAAATGGAAATAATAAAAATTCACTGGAACATTCAGTGTGCCTGTTGCATGTGCCAGGCCCTGTGCAGTCCATCTCTGGGGCTAGCATGGAAGGCATACATTAAAAAGATAGTCATGTTGGGTGCAGTGGTTCATGCCTGTAATCCCAACACCCTGAGAGATTGAGGCAGGTGGATCACTTGAGACCAGTCTGGGCAACATGGCAAAACCCTGTCTCTACAAAAAAAAATACAAAAAATTAGCCAGGCTTAGTGGCACACACCTGTAGCTAAGCCAAGAGGCTGAGATGGGAGGATCACCGGAGCCCAGAAGGTAAGGCTGCAGTGAGCTGTGATTGCACCACTGTACTCCAGCCTGCAGGACCCTGTCTCAAAGAAGAAAAGATACTCAATGCAAATAAATGTGTAATGGAAAAACTGTGATGAATGGAAAGAATCACACAAGGAGCTGTAAGAAATGACAGCGAGATAATTGTATTTCCATAAGAAGGTTTATAAATGCTCCTCTGAAGAGATAACATGGAATGTTTGAAACCCAAGTGATTCCTAGGTTTTACTCAAGGAGGAGTGAGGGAAGCAGATTGGACTGTGAGAATTGCCATTGCAAAGGCCCTAAGGCTGCAGAGTTCTGTGCCCTCCAGGAATCCGAGGACAGGATGGGTGGGGTGGCATATCAGGACTCAGGAAACAGAGGCAGGCAGAGGTGGATTAGGCAGGGTCCCAAATGGCTCATGAAAGGCTGGGAGCCACCACTGAGCTGTGAAGTGACAGGCTAGGGGAGTGGAGGCTGGACGATGTGCTTGTGAGCAATGCCCATGGTGATCTAGCAGAATAATTACTTTTTTGTTTGTTTTTTGAGACCGGGTCTCCCTCTGTCACCCAGGCTGGAGTACAGTGGTAGAGTCATGGCTCACTGCAGCCTCAACCCCCCAGACTCAAGCTATTCTCCCACCTCAGCCTCCCTAGTAGCTGGGACTACAGGCACACACTACCATGCCAGGCTAATTTTTGTTTTTTTCACTTTTAGCAGAGATAGGGTTTCACTATTATGCCCAGGTCTCCAGCTCCTGGGCTCAAAAGATCCTCCCATCTCAGCCTCCCAAAATGCTGGAATTACGGGCATGAACCAATGTGCCCAGCGCAGAGTTAGAGACATTTTAGGGGCAAATTATAGTCCCTTTTCTTCCTCCCTTCCTCCCTAATTTCACCCTCAAGCTGATGACCATGTAATTGTGGTTATGTTCAAGAACTGAGAGCTAAAATGTGATTTACCTTTATGCCACTTTGCAAGAGGCAAGAGAGAAGCTTACATTTCTAAAATAGCAGCCACACTGTGGAACCAAAAAGCTCACTGGACTTACACCAGTGCATTCTAGTCAGGAATAAGGAAACTTTTTTAAAACTTTATTTTGTTAAGATGGGAGTCTCACTATGTTGCCCCAGCTGGTCTTGAATTCCTCAGCTCAAGCAAACCTCCAGCCTTGGCCTCCCAAAGTGCTGAGATTACAGGAGTGAGCCACCGCACCCAACCAGAAGTTAGGGCTATTGACAGCCCCAGGTTATCGTTCCAGAACCAGTCATAAAACTCATGAAATATCACCACCATCCCCATCTCCACAAGAATCTAGCCAGTACTTGCATGTCATAATTCAAATCAGTGGTCAGAGTCAGCCTGAGTAGGAGGAGAATGCTGGCCCCAGTGGCCTCCCTGAGCTGTGAGTCCGGGAAAGAATGAAGTCCGCCTTGTGTTCCAACAGGTAGCTGCTCTGGAGAGTGGAAACCTGAACTCTATCATTCCCTCTCATTGTCATTCCATCTAGACAAAAGGAGCCCCTCTGGGAGAGAGAAATTAATTGTTTGGTTTATTATCAGTTCTTAAGGTCTCACACTGGCAGGAAGTTCAGAATCAGTTACATACTTTTCAACTAAAGAGACAGAGACTTACTGTGTTGCCCAGGCCAGAGTACAGTGACATGATCGTAGTTCACTGCAGCCTCAAACTCCCAGACTCAAAAGATCTTCCTGCCTCAGCCTCCCATGTAACTGGGACCACAGGTGCACGCCACCACATCTGGCTAAGTATTTTCTGCAGATACAGGGATGGCAGTGACGGGGTGGCAGGGGGAAGGGGGATGGCAGGGGAAGGGGTGTCTCACTTTGTTGCCCAGGCTGGTTTTGTACTTCTGGGCTCAAGCAATCTTCTCACCTCTGCCTCCCAAAGTGCTGGAATTACAAGTGCGAACCAGTGCACATGAGCAATCAACTTCTTTACGATCAAGTGCCACAAGTTAGACTCTTTTCTCAGGGGTTTAAACTTTATAGACACGTGACTGACAGGTAATAGACTATTCAGCATTCATTGGCAGGAACAGGAGAAGCCAGGTTGTTGGACAGGCTTTGGGCTTTGGTTCAAACTGCAGTTCCCCAGGTCAGTAGCTCCGCAATCTTGGGCATATTCCTAAACTCCCTGGGCTTTATTTTTCCCTCAGTAACTTATAAGAGCACCTACTCCACAAACTCAGGAAAATAAACAGCAGGTGCTCAATAAACAGGAGCCAGTATTGTTATTCAAGATTTAGACTCATTTTGGGTATATGTCAGTCCCACCTAAGCTACATTCTCCAATGAGTCACACCTGGCTACCGAGTGCCTGAAAATGGGGCTCGTCTGAACAGAGATGTACTGTACACATAAAACACACATCTGGGCCAGATGTGGTGGCTCCCGCCTGTAATCCCAGCACTTTGGGAGGCTGAGGTGGGCAGATCACCTGAGATGGGGAGTTCAAGACCAGTCTGACCAACATGGAGAAACCCCATCTCTACTAAAAATGCAAAATTAGCCAGGCATGGTGGTGCGAGCCTGTAATCCAAGCTATTCAGGAGACTGAGGCAGGAGAATCACTTGAACCCAGGAGGTGGAGGTTGCAGTGAGCTGAGATGACACCATTGCACTCTAGCCTGGGTAACAAGAGCAAAACTCGGTCTCAAAATAAAGAAAAAAAAAGCATATAATTTTGAAGATGTGGTATGCCAAGAAGGATATCAAAATATTAGCATTTCACTAATTAGTTTTCATATTAATTAGTTTGATGCTAATTTATTACATGTTGAACCGATGAGATCTTGAAGACAAGTCAGGTTAAATAGAATTAACATTAATTTCTTTATTTTTATTGATTTATTTTTAAATGCATTTATCTTTTTTTAATTTTTGTCTTTTTCCATGTGTTCTAGAAGATGTTCATCTGCTTCTATTCTTTTTTGATGTCACCACTAGAAATTTTTAATTAGCACATGTGACTCGCATTTATATTTATTTTTATTTTCTTTTTTTTTTTGAGACAGAGTCTCACTCTGTCACTGAGGCTGGCGTGCAGTGCAATCTCGGCTCACTGTAACTTCCACCTCCTAAGTTCAAGTGATTCTTCTGCCTCAGCCCCCCATGTAGCTAGGATTACAGGTGCATGCCACCACACCCAGCTAATTTTTGTATTTTTAGTAAAGATGGGGTTTCTCCATATTGGCCAAGCTGATCTCAAACTCCTGACCTCAAATGATCTGCCTGCCTCAGCCTCCCAAAGTGCTGGGATTACAGACGTGAGCCACCACACCCGGCCTCTATTTATTTTCAGTAGTACAAGTCTAAAGACATGATTTAGAAAGCAGGAATAGTTAAGGAGTGATAATAGCATGGACTTGGCAATCAGAAAGATACAGGGGCTTAACAGGGTAGCAGTACTCCCTGTATGCTATTAGATCAGTCAGTTAACTTTTGTTTTTTTCTGAGACAGTCTCACTTTGTCGCCCAGGCTGGAGCACAGTGAGGCAATGTCGGTTCACTGCAACCTCTGCCTCCCAAGCTCAAGCCACCCTCCCACCTCTGCTGCCTGAGTAGCTGGCACTACAGACATGTGCCGCCACTCATAGCTAATTTTTCTATGTTTTTATTTTTTTGTAGAGACCTGCTTTCATTATGTTGCCCCAGCGGGTCTTGAATTCCTGAGCTCAAGGAATCTGCCCACGTTGGCCTCCCATAGTGCTGGGATTACAGATGTGAGCCACCAAACTCAGTCAGCCTTTGTGTGCCCAATATCTGTGAAATGGAAGCAAAAATCCCTAGCACAACAGCACTGTTTCAATCAATGAGATAATCTGTGGAAAGTACGTAGCTCAGCCCTAGGTGCTTAAAGGAATTTATCTCAAATTTCTTTGTGCACAAATTTGAGCACAAAATAGGTGTTCAAACACAAATAAGGGTTATAGCTTTTGTTACATATGTTAGGGATGTTCAGTATTTCGAAGGGGGCTAAGTAAACCCTGAAGATAAATGAATCACAATAAGTCTCATTTGTTTAGCAAGATGGACCCTTGCATGCCATTTTTACCTCCATGTCAACGTTCGATCTTCAGAATGACCTGGGCAGGTATGGACAGGCCCTTAGAGGGATGAGAGGCTGGGCACGCTGGCTCACACCTTTAATGCCAGCACTTTGGGAGGCAAGGTGGCAGGATCACGTGAGCCCAGGAGTTCATAACCAACCTAGCCAACATAGCAAGACCTCATCTCTACAAAAAAAAATGAAAACATTAGCCAGGCATGACAGTGCATGCCTATGACCTCCCAACTGCTCAGGAGACTGAAGTGGAAAGATTGAGCTTGAACCCAGGAGGTTGAGGCTGCACTGAGCCGCGGTTGCACCACTGCACTTCAGCCTGGGCGACAGGGTGAGACACAGAGAGAGAGAGAGAGAGAGAGAGAGAGAGAGAGAGAGAGAGAGAGAGAGAGAGAGAGAAATGAGATAGGCTCAGGAGCGAGTACCTTCACCTCTGGGCAGGAACTAGGACTAGCCCTTCTTGTGCCAACCCTCTTGGATTCTCTCAAGTTTCCAAGCCTCCAAAGTGTGTTGCTGTGTTTACCTCACTCTCTGGTTAGGTGGTTTCTACAGGGGTCTTCAAAACAAGAGAGAAGGCCAACATTTATTACAACCAGCAACCAACATTAATCACTTTCCCACATCAGTACATAAAGCGCCATCTCATTCTTTTCGTTGAATGCAGGTTATTTTGCGTGATGGATGTACCCGAGTTTATTTTAACCAGTTCCCACTGATGGACAATTAGGTTATTTTCAGTTTATATCCATGAGACAAATTCCTTCAAGTAGAATTATGCTAGGAATAAATGGTTTGTGCACTTACAATTTTACAGATTTTGACAAATTGCTCTTCAAGACATTTGTATGAATTTCCTCTCCTGCCAGCAATGAATGAAGTGACAGTTCCCCTGCATCATGAACAAGGCTAAATATTTCATGATTAAAAGTCTGTGGAAAAAGCAAAGGAAAAGTGAGATGGTGGCTGGGAGGCCGTCAGGAGGTAGGGGCAGCTATCCACGTGGGAAACTATGGGTACCTGAACAAGGACAGAGGAAAGAGAGGGAGAGGGTGGAATCCAGAGCTACTGTGGAAGTCAAAGTCTGTGGCATGGTGGTGAGGGAAGATAACAGAAAGGAGGAATCAGATTTCTTGAGTTTCTGGCTTGAAGAAAGGAGTAGGCAGTGGGTCTGTTAAAGGAGATGCTCAACACGGGAAAAGAAATAGGTGTAGTGAAGAGAAGTTGATGACTGTGAGAATATATTGCACTTGATATGCAGGACATCCTTCTGAACCAGGGAGAGGATTTGGGGATAGCGAATCATTTTTGGAAACCATGAATGTGCATGAGATCTCCCAGAGATGGGTGGGTGGGTGGGTGGGTGGATGGATGGATGGATGGATGGATGGATGGATGGATGGATGGGTGGGTGGATGGGTGGATGGGTGGATGGGAAGGTGGATGGGAAGGTAGATGGATGGATAGATGGAAAATGGATAGGTGGGAAGAGAAGATGGATGGAGAGATGGAGGGAGAGAAGGATACACAGATGAATGAATAGACAAACTGGCAAAAACAGAAACCTAGACTTTATTGCGTTTAGATTAAACCATATGAAGTTACTATTTTTGGCCAGGTGCAGTGGCTCATGCCTGTAATCCCAGCACTTTGGGAGGCCAGCGTTGGGGAACAGATCACTTGAGGTCAAGAGTTTGAGACCAGCCTGGCCAACATGGTGAAACGCTGCTTCTACTAGAAATACAAAAATTAGCCAGGAGTGGTCACCCCAACTACTCAGGAAGCTGAGGCAAGAGAATTGCTTGAACCTGGGAGGCGGAGGTTGCAGTGAGCCATGATGGCACCACTGAACTCCAGCCTGGATGACAGAGCAAGATTCCTTCTCAAAAGAAAAAGAAGAGAAAGAAATTACATTTTTGTTTTAAAAATTGTCAAGTGCTGGCTGGGTGCAGTGGCTCACACCTGTAATCCCAGCACTTTGGGAGTCTAAGGCGGGTGGATCACGAGGTCAGGAGATCAAGACTATCCTGGTCAACATGGTGAAACCCTGTCTCTACTAAAAATACAAAAATTAGCTGGGCGTGGTGGTGCTTGCCTGTAGTCCCAGCTACTCAGGAGGCTGAGGCAGGAGAATCACTTGAACCCAGGAGGCAGAGGTTGCAGTGAGCTGAGATTGCACCACTGAACTCCAGCTGGTGACAGAGTGAGGCCCCATCTCAAAAAAAAAATAATAATAACAAGTGCTTAATTTTATGCAGGCTGTAAATATTTTGGGGGGAAGGATATTGATGTCTGTAGTTAACTTTGAAATGCATCAAAACTAGAATGTGATAAAGCACATGTGGTCCTCATGTTAATGGTAGAGGCTGGTGGTTGGTATATAGGTATTTACTGTAAAATTCTTTCAGTTTCCTGTATATTGGAAAGTTTCATTAAAAATCATAGGAAATGGTTTTCATTGGCAAATATTGTCAATTTCATGTAGTTCCACTCCATCTATTTTTTATTTGGCCAAAAAGATCCTTCCAGGTTCCCAATCTGTAGCATCAACAGATCTGCTTTGTATTTCCCTTTGGCCCTTGTTCTGCCCCGATTTGGGGGCTGGAGGCTGACATTTCTTCCTCTCGGAGTTCAGGTTGAATTGCCCTAACGTGCTGATTCCTGCACCAAGGATGCCGGTATCTGACTTGTAATAATTATAGATTTCCTCTGCGATTTGATCCCATTGGTTGCCTCGGCAACAGTGTAATAGCTCCACCGAAGCGCTGTCACCATGATTTAGGACCACTGTGTCTCTCCTGCAGCCTCCATTCTGGGTGCCTCCACCCCCTTACCGTCGTCATGGTAACAGATGAGCAGCATGTGACCGAAAGCTCTCTGCCCCGCCCCCACACACCCTCTCCCCATCTTGTGATCATCCCCATTTCCTCTTCTGGGGCCCCTGTGGACCCATTGACCCAGCATGGGCTACAAGTTCCTCCCCGCCCCCCAGAAGGGATCAGGCAGACCGCAGGAGCCAGAGCAGCCCTTCTGCCCTGGGTATCCTGGAGATGACTTGGCACCCCTTGGAGCCCGGTCATGGCTGTGGCTGCATCTGCAATAGTGCAAGAGCAGAGTCCTGGGGAAGCCATTTAGAAATCTGAAGCCCTGGATCTCTGCTTTGTGCCTTCAGGGGTTCCTGAGCCTGTTTTTTAAAAAAAAAAGTCTAGGAAGAGGCCCCTGACAGGGAAAAGGGGAGGGAGATTTTACAAGGTCTGAGATGATGTGACTTACCCTTCCAGCTTAAACCGAGCTGGGCTTAAAACATCTTTTCAAAAGATGTGTATTCTATTTTTTTCTCTGTTTATCTCGCTCTTTCTGCCTCCGTTAATCTTTGTTTCTGTATGAATTGTATCCTTTCTGTTTCTATCTGAAAATCCTTCTCTTTCTGAACCCATCTTTCAGTCTCTTACGTTCTATTCTCCCCTCCTCCTTCACCTTCCTTCCATCCCTCTTCCTTGCACACTTGGTGGGTACCAGCTGAGTGCATCCTTTTCACAAACCTGCTCTGCTTCCAAGGGGCCCTTTTCGGTCTCCTCCACCTGTGCCCATGTTTTGGGGACTGCCTGGAAATCCAGGGCACTCTCCTGAGGAGGGAGCTGGTGCCCAGCGGCTCCTCTTAGGATGAACCCAGCCAGCTGCATTCCTGGCCTCTGCAGAATGACATAGAGAAGGCATTTTAAGCAGGCGGGCTGAGCTTGCCGCAGGACTCCGGCCACCAGGCATCGTGAGTGCAAATGTATATGTGTGTCTGTGTGTGCATGTGCACGTGTGTGTGCGCGTACACGTGTGCATCCTTACATTTGTATGTATCTGCTGGCATGGGGAGGTAGTGCCAGTGTCTGTTATCTGTGCTGTTGGGGTGTACATGTGTGCCTGGCTGTGTTAGGACACGCAAATGCACCTAACAGATTTTTCAAGGATGCTTTGTGAACACAGCAGGATGAGACCCTTTAAAGTGGAGACAAAATAATGAAAGATGGATATAGAAGTGATAGATAAGGAATTGCTTTTATCAGTAGGCTTGCAACAGCACAATCTGCCTGCGTCTGGTCCTAGGAAATGAAGTGAGAGTCACCTTGAAAAGGCATTTGTGTTCAAGCCCCAAAATAAGTCCTTTCCCTTCATTCTAAGGACAAGAACAGCATAAACACAAACACCCTTTTCTCTTTGAAACTCAGGGGAATGGAAGGCTGGGGGCGGGGCGCTGTCACTGGGCATTTCAGGCAGAGTTTGCAGTGAGAATCTCTGTTGACAGCCTGGGCGACTCACACCAAGACTAGAAGTCAGGAAGGTCTGGACAGCCGCTCTCTTCACATCCTGTGGCTGATTAGAAGTTCATTTTGAATTTTTTCCCAGAAGTAGCCTATACCCAAGAGGCAACCGGAAGAAAGCAGTTTTCGAAAATGCAGTTTCATTTGCAGGACAAGATGTGGGCATCCTGACAGGCTGCCGCCGAAGATCCTGAAGTTGGTGTTGCAAGCTGGCAGCCAGGCCGCTGCCGGAGGAAGGGGGTCCTTTGGGCTTCCCAAATGCCTCTGGGTATTTGGGAAACTTGGCAGCCAGTTGTTCCAAGTGAACCCTGACTCTGCAGTAGGCACTGGCCTGGGCACCCTGGTAGAGAGGACAGAGCCGGAGAAAAGGACTGGCCTCAGGAAGTTTCCAGTTCAAGTAGGAATAGACCCGATGACATGGTACTCTCACACTCAGAGACCTTCCTGCTGCCTGCATTTCCTGCAGGCTGCCATCCTCCTTCCCCTGCCCTGGCCTCTGTCTGCCATGGCCACCCTTGTCTACCTGCCACTCTCTAATCATCATTAAACATCCCCTGCCACTGCTTTCTGGAAATCTTTTTCTTTTTTGAGATGGAGTTTCGCTCTTGTTACCCAGGCTGGAGTGCAATGGCGCGATCTCGGCTCACCGCAACCTCTGCCTCCTGGATTCAGGCAATTCTCCTGCCTCAGCCTCCTGAGTAGCTGGGATTACAGGCACGTGCCACTATGCCCAGCTAATTTTTTGTATTTTTAGTAGAGAACAGGGTTTCACCATGTTGACCAGGATGGCCTCGATCTCTTGACCTCGTGATCCACCCACCTCGGCCTCCCAAAGTGCTGGGATTACAGGCTTGAGCCACCGAAATCTTTAACTTTCACCCAAGAACAGCTAATGCTATACGCCCTCCTCTACCTGCTGAAATCGCTTTGAGCCTCTGACACCACCTGTCCAACTAACCTCTTTCCCCACATTTGCCCATGAGCTGCACTTTATTTTGCAAGGACATAACGAAAACTATTCATGCAACTACATGCAAAATGACTGTCTGGGCTTCTTATAATGCCAATGTCTTAAGAGGCAAAAGGGCTGAGAAACAGTTCCAGGTTGAAAGAGATTAAAGAACCATAAGCCCAAATGCAATGTTTGATCCTAAGATGAAGCCTGGATCAGGGGAAGAAAACGTGTTTGTGGGTTGGGCTCAGTGGCTCATACCTGTAATCCCAGTATTTTGGGAGGCCGAGGGAGGAGGATCACTTGAGGTCAAGAGTTAGAGACTAGCCTCAGGAATATAGCGAGACCCCATATCTACCGAAAATAAATATAAAAATAAACTAGCTGGACATAGTGGTGTGTGCCTGTGGTCCCAGCTACTCAGGAGGCTGAGGCAAGAGGATCACCTGAGCCCAGGAGTTTGAGGCTGCAGTGAGCCATACCACTGCACTCCAGCCTAGGTAATAGAGACCCTGTCTCTTAAAACAAAAGTATAAAGACATTTAAGGGATAAGTAGGAATATCTGAACATTAGATAGTAGTATTTTCATGTCATGAATATGCTGATAATAAATAAATAAAAGATAATTCTATTTTATTAATGACACACTTCATGAGAGTAATGTAGTATCTCACAGCATTTGTACTGAGGTTATTTAGGAGAATGCCCTTGTTCTTCAGAAGATAGAAAATAGAGTGGGTACAAATGTGGCAAAATGTTAACAGTTTCTAGGATTTCAGGTGGTTGTGGAACTGTCTTCATAACTTTTATGTGGGTTTGACGATTTTCCAGTGTCCAGCTGGACACTCTGCCTAGCTTTGTGCATGGATTCTCTCATTTCATCCTCAGAGCAGCTTGGGGATGGGAGAGCTCTATCACACCCATCTTCCAGTGGAGAAAACAGAGGCAGAGCCGGATGTAAGCCCAGGTCACATTATGCCTCCACCCCCGGTTTTGTGAAATTTAGTACTACAGATACTACATGGCTGTGTGGTGTTGGGCACATCACTTAACCTCTCTGTGCTCTGTTTCCTTTTTTTGTTTGTTTGTTTTTTTTGCTGAGACTGGATAATCATAATATCAGCAGGTTGTTCTGAAGCTTACAGAGTTATGATTTATAAAGAACTTAGAACAAGATTTGGCCTAAAGTAGGTGATCAGCCAATGTCTGCTGTTGTTGCTGCAAATTGTATTTGTTGCTGCAATTGTGATCCCAGCACCGTTGGTTTGGCCAGTGATGGGTAAACCTGGAAGGTTTTTTTTTTTTTTTTTTTTTAGATGGAGTTTCGCCCTTGTTACCCAGGCTGGAGTGCAATGGCACGATCTCGGCTCACCGCAACCTCCGCCTCCTGGGTTCAGGCAATTCTCCTGCCTCAGCCTCCTGAGTAGCTGGGATTACAGGCACGTGCCACCATGCCCAGCTAATTTTTTTTTTTTTTTGTATCTTTAGTAGAGACGGGGTTTCACCATGTTGACCAGGATGGTCTCGATATCTTGACCTCGCGATCCACCCGCCTCGGCCTCCCAAAGTGCTGGGATTACAGGCTTGAGCCAACGCACGGTTTTTTTTTCTTCTGTACCCAGGGCCTGTTTCGTGGGTTTGTGACCTATGTGGTCACACAGGGTCCTGTGTTCAGAAGATCCCCCATGTCACTGGCTTGCAATTTGTAACCATTTTCCAACAAGGGGCTTCAAATATTCATTTTATGCACTGGGTCTCACAAATCATATAGCCAGCCCTGTCTGCATGCCCTTTTTATTGGATCCCATGGAGAGCCAGCCACTCCTAGACTAAACTACTTGTTCCTGCTTCATTGCAGCAGACAGACCCAGGCAGGCCGGGGTATTGCAGAAGATCAGATTGTTTGTTCCTGTAACCACATCCAATCCTGATGCAGTGCATCAGCCCACACGGGCCAGTACAGTAGCCATTTGTCACATCTGGTCATTGAACATCTGAGACATGGCTATTCCAAACTGTGATGTGCTGTGAGTGTGATATTCACACCAGATTTTGAAGATTTAGCACACATACAAAAAAGAAATGCACAATATCTTATTAATAACTGTACTGATGGCCGAGTATAGTGGCTCACATCTGTAATCCCAGCACTTTGGGAGGCCAAGGTGGGCAGATCACATGAGGTCTGGAGTTCGAGACCAGCCTGGCCAACATGATGACACTCTGTCTCTACTAAAAATACAAAAATTAGCCAGGTGTGATGGCGCACACCTGTGATCCCAGCTACTCAGGAGGCTGAGGCAGGAGAGTCACTTGAACCTGAGAGGTGGAGGTGGCAGTGAGCCAAGATTACGCCACTGTACTCCAACCTGGGCAACAAGAGCGAAACTCCATCTCAAAAACAACAACAATAATCATAATAATAATTATTATCTTGATTATGTACCAAAATTGTTGCATTTTTAGATACAATGGGTTAAATAAGATATGTGAATAAAATTGGTTTCAGCTGTTTTTGCTTTTATCATATGGCTATCAGAAAATGTAAAATTATTTATGTGGTTTGCATTGAAAACTTCTGTTATATTTCTGTTGAGCAGTACGGCCTTAGACCAAACTATCTGTGACTTCATTGTGACTGCAAACCAAACCAGACCAGTGGGTGACAGCCCAGTGAATTGATTTCTAAGTTACTTTAACTACATTCTGGCCCTGGTGCTCTAGCTTAGACCAGAGCCTCCCAATCAATCCATCAGGCACCTCTTTCTGGTGGGATCTTTGCTGCCAGCTAACCTTCTTTTCTGTTCCTTTCCCTCTTGAGATAGTCCAAGACACTGATTTTTATACCCAGCAAGTTTGTCAAGTAGCCTAAAGATATTTTCGAGGGAATATATTGAGTAAAAAGAAACTGAAGTTGGAATCAGAAGAACTAATTTAAGAGTTAAATAAAAATCCCAAATCACCTCTTTTTTCCCTTTTAGTGATGGGGTCTTGCTATGTCATGCAGGCTGATCTCAACCTCCTGGGCTCAAGTGATCCTCTCACCTTGGCCTCCCACAGTTCTGGGATTATACACCTGGTCCCACGTCACCTCTTCTCCATGAAGTGAGCTTAGGTGTGCTATATCTCTGTGCAAGGAAGCAGAACAGCACTAGCTTTAAAGTCTCATGGACATGAATTTGAAGACTGGCTCTGCCATTGACAAACTGTGTGACACAGAACAAGCCACGACCTTCTCTGAGCCTCAGTCTCATCCTCAGTCTCAAAGGGTTGATGATGCCTACTGTGTAATACTGTTGCAAGAATGGAATAAGATGAAGCAGAGCAGCTGAGTGCAGTGGCTCACACCTGTAGTCTCAGCACTTTGGGAGGTCGAGGTGGGTGGATCATGAAGTCAGGAGTTCAAGACCATCCTGGCCAACGTGGTAAAACCCTGTCTATAAAAATATAAAAATTAGCCAGGTGTGGTGGCAGGCAGCTGTAATCCCAGCTACTCAGGAGGCTGAGGCGGGAGAATAGCTTGAACCTGGGATGTGGAGGTTGCAGTGAGCCGAGATCACACCACTGGACCCCGGTCTGGGTGACAGAGAAAGACTCTATCTTGAAGAAAAAAAAAGAAAGATGAAGCAGAGCAAATGCCCAACCCAGCAACTGATATAGGCAGGTGTGCCCTTAATCCCTGCATTCTTAGTGAGATCAGTATTCCCAAGAGGGTGAACATTGATTTATGGGGAAGTAAAGAAAACTTACTCTTTATGAATAAAGTACAGATAGAAAATACAATATATAAGCAGATATTATCTGTGGAATTAAAATTTCAGGGGGGATGTAGCTAATAAAGAATCTTTAGGGGAATGACAATGAAAAACTGTTTGAGAAACATTGCGTTAGTCGGACGGATGGAACTCAGAGGTTGCTTTTCAGTTCAGTTTCTGGTTGTCAGAATATAGGGCTGAAACTCCGTGATTGAATTCAACAAGTGTTTTTGAGCACCTGCGATAGCCAGGCACCATTCTGGACCCTGGAAACAGAGGGCAGACACTGGGTGCATGCTTCCCAGAGTTGGTCTCTGAGGTCCCCTGAACCAGCTCTGCCTCTGGGAAGAAGACCCTAAATGGCAGCCTTCAGAGATCTCAGTCTGAGGGCAGGGTGTTAGAGGCCTCTTCACGCCACCCTGAACAACGAGAATAGACGTATTTGCCTCCCAGGAGTAGATGAGATGGTGTATGTGAAACTTTGACATGGTTGGCATTCATTCATAAAATCCGAGCAGATACCTACACACACAGGCATAAGTGAAAGATATTTGGAATTACAGAAAAGTTAAGGTCTTTGCAAGTAAATGTAGCAACGCTGCCAGGCACAGAGTGTGCCTCCAGTCACCAACAAAGTGTTTCCAAGTCTGGAACTGTGCGGTCCTTGAAGAAGATATAAATGTTTCCCTTGTTACACTCTGATTTTTGCGTACTTAGCAGTTTCTGGAGTCCGTGAAAGTGGTTTGTTTTCTCTGAACAGGAAGTGCGTTTCCTTCAGTCACGCCGACCTGATTTGTTTGTTGCTTGTCGGGCCTCCCCACAGGAACACAAGGTCCCATGGAACACAGCAGGATGTATCCTTGTTTACCTAGGTGTCTCCGGGGCTCAGCACAGGTGTACAGAAAGCATTTACAGAACTGAACATACAGATTTTACAAGCCGGACCTTCTGTGGCGTTGGCCTGGGTAGCTACTTCAGTGTGGGTACAAGCATCCTGTCTAAGCTAATCCCATTCTTTCACCCCTCCTCCCTTATAGCATCAGAAATCCAAAACGAGCTTATCTTCTTGCAGATGTTTGTTTCCATATCATTTCCTACCTTCCGAACAAAGGCTATCTGTGTCTCACATTCAGAGTGCTTGGATTTGAAGCCCTGTCTGTTTATTTTTCTCTCCAATTTTTCCACACGCTGAGTAACTGCCTGCCTGCTAGCAATGATGTGTTCATGCTCCCTGCATTCCTGATTGAGGTGGGCAGAGAGGACTCTGTCTGAGACAAGGGCATGTGAATGAAAGAGGTGGAGCAGACCAGCTTCTCTCTCATGAAACCTGGATGTTCAGGCTGGTAGCGGGACCACTGCTTGTGCCAGTAGTCTTTTGCAGCTCATCAGGCCATAGAAGAAATGCCTTTACCAACTTCAAGTCCAGCCTGGGAAACATAGTGAGAACTTGTCTCTCTCTGTCTAAAAAAAGAAGACGAAGGACGAAGAGGAAGAAGACGAAAAAGGAGAAGGGAAAAAGAAAGAAGAAAAGAAGAAATTGTTGTTTACAATTTGTATTTATTCACTTATTTATTTTTGAGCTGTGATCTTGTTCTATCACCCAGGCCGGAGTGTAGTGGCACAATCTCAGCTCACTGCAACCTTCACCTCCCAGGTTCAAGCAATTCTCCTGCCTCAGCCTCCCGAATAGCTGGGACTACAAGCACTTGCCACCAGGCCCAGCTAATTTTTGTATTTTTAGTAGAGTTGAGGTTTCACCATCTTGGCCAGACTGGTCTTGAACTCCTGACCTCAAGTGATCTGCCCTTCTTAGCCTACCAAAGTGCTGGGATTACAGACATAAGCCACAGCACCCAGCCAAAATGCACAATTTTTAAGAGATCTTTGGAAATAGAAAATGGCCTGCAGCTGGCATCTCTTCTACATCCTGTGTGCTTTCTTCAGTTGACCCTAAGTCAGTTGAGTGCCTTGTGACCTCACAGATAGGTTTCGTTCTTCCCATTTTACAGTTGCAGAAACTAAGGCCCTAATGAGTTCAGCAACTTGTATAGATAATATACATGACCCAGCCACACATTAGACCCAATTTCTGGCTCATGTTACTTTCCCAGCATCGTTCTCGGTCTTTCTTAGGGGTGGACACTCGCCTGTTTCCAAGAACATATGCCTGTCTCCCTATACAAGTCACTGATGATTTTATGATGCCCGAGAGGCAGCTTATAGGAAGTTATTCAGGGAGGGCGGGCTGGGGCCTGTGCTGAGGGGAAAGTCAGGAGGGGCTGTTGCAGCTGAAGTTGGAGGAGAAAGCTGATGTCAGATAAAGCCTCTGTCCCTGTGCCACCGCCCCTGAATGGGGCCCTGTCAGCCCCATCTGCAGAGGCCCAGGGCTCCGGCTTTATGGGTTGCCATGGCGACCCCTGGCCTTGACAACCGAAGTGCACTTGGCTGAGTGTGTCATTGTGTCCCGTCAAGTCTGCAGAGAGGCAGCTGCTGGGGCTGCAGACAGAGAAAGGAATGTCCCTAGCGTCTGCCAGCACTTTTGTCTTGGTCCCGAGGGCAGATAGGAAAATGAGAGGCGGGGTCTTCTCTAGAGCAATCTGGGGGGTCCATTTCTAGCCAATGATGCAGGCAAAGGGTTTATGTTCACAGGGCCTGAGAGCAGCAGAGTGGAATGGTGAGTCGGACACTGTCTTCGCAGGCTGCTTGTTGAGCCTTTACTGCTTATCCAGTGATAGTTTGCAGCCAGACACTGCTCTGAGGCTGGGGAAGCAGTAAGGACCTCTGCCAGCTCACAAAACAGTTTCAATTGCTAGTACTCCCATTTTACAGATCAGGAAACTGAGGCACAAAGAAGTTACTTAATGCGCCTGAGGTTATGCGGCAGGTCAGTGAGGGGCCACAGATGGCTAGTCTGGGAGTAAGATCATTTTGAAGGATGCAAGATTGGGGAGATGCCAGGAAGAAGCAGTTTCATATCTGGCACCTCGAGCTCCGGCTCCACAAGCGGCCACCACAGGCTTCTTTCGCCCTGTATCCCTGGGTTGTTTGACCTCCGATTCCAGGGATTTGAGGACCACGCAGACCTGCCATCATATGCAGGGCCACCATCAATAGTTCTCGGCCTCCAAGCCTCCAGAGATCCCCCAGTGCCCAGCTCACACCTGTGAGACTCAGATTTACTTGATCTGGATGCGGCTTTGACACAAGTGTAAGCTTCCGGTAAGCGAGCGTCAGGTGCAGACTAGAAATGTCTGGCTTTTAAACTCTAAGACCTTGAACAAGCCTTTTAGGCTTCTGAACCGGTTATAGAAGGCCAATCCTGCAGATGACCCAAATGGCATATGGAAGGTCTATTGCATGTAGTAGGTGAACAATAAATAAATAAATAGGAGCTGGTACTTTTACTACGATTATTCTTCCTCCAGAGCAAATTGCAAGAGTTTGTTTCCACTTTCCCCTGAATTCCTCTCATTTTACAGATTTAAACACTGGACTCAGCCTCTTAGCTCATGTCGCCCCTCCCCCAAAGGCACCAGGCAGATGAAGGAAGCAGAGAGAGCTAATTAGCATTTTAATCGAAAGAAAAGGGAAGCGGAGAGGCGTGGGACTGTCGAGCTCACTATCTGGCTAAACCAGGGTTTTGACTTGTTTTGACTGAGATGCCCAGTAAGGAGTAGAACTTACTTCAGACCCACCGCTCGCACGGCTGAAACAGAAATGACCAGCGTTTGTTATGTACCGTGACAATTCCTATTCTGTTTGATTTACTGATTGATTTAAATTTCTCTTTCGCTTCTGATCATGTCAAGGAAAAGGTCCCCCTCTGATGCCAGCCTGCCTTTGACACCTGTCTGCTCTCTGCCAGTCTCTAGGGAAAGGAGAGGGCCAGGCCCGGGGCTGTAGACTTGGGCAGTCAACTCCATCCAGCTTTTAATTGAATGACTTGCTTTGATTGTATTATGTTCTTTTCCCAGTTGCCTTTGTAGCAAATACAGCTTGAGGGGGAAGGTAGTGATTAGGTTTTTTTAATTTGTTACATTTTTCTCTGTAGAGACAGGGTTTCACCATGTTGACCAGGCTAATCTCTAACGCCTGACCTCAGGCGATCCACCAGCGTCGGCCTTCCAAAATTCTGAGATTACAGGCATGAGCCACCACCGCACCGGCCAGAATGTAACAATTAGAAAGGATTCTAGAAAAATTACTTTTTTTTTTTTTTTGAGACAGTTTCACTCTTGTTGCCCAAGCTGGAATGCAATGGTACGATCTCGGCTTAGTGTGACCTCCGCCTCCCGGGTTTAAGCAATTCTCCTCCCTCAACCTCCCGAGTAGCTGGGATTACAGGCGTGTGCCACCATGCCCAACTAAGTTTTGTATTTCTAGCAGAGACAGGCTTTTCACCATGTTAGCCAGGCTTATCTCGAACTCCTAACCTCAGGTGATCTGCCCACCTTAGCCTCCCGAAGTGCTGGGATTATAGGCATGAGCCACCACAGCTGGCCAGAAAATTACTTTTTTAAATTGAAAAAGCAAGCTGATTTCAAGAAAAATGTTGGCCAGGCACAGTGGCTCACACCTGTCATCCCAGCACTTTGGGAGGCCGAGGCAACTGGATCACTTGAGGTCAGGAGTTCAAGACCAACCTGGCCAACATGGTGAAACCCCATCTCTACAAAACATACAAAAATTAGCCAGGTGTGGGGGCACACACCCGTAATGCCAGCTACTCAGGAAGCTGAGGCAGGAGAATCCCTTGAACCCAGGAGGGAAAGGTTGCAATGAGCCAAGATCACACAACTGCACTCCAGCCTGGGCAACAGAGTAAAACCCTATCTAAAAAGAAAAAAAAGAATAAGAGCAAGAGAGGAAGCTGAGAGTCCATTTAGGATATTGTTGCCTTCATCCAGGAGAAAGATGATAGCAAGTTGGACCACAGCATGTTGGATACTTGCCCTCAAGCAGGAATACAGTAGAACCCTGGGCACCCAGCTCTCTTCTATCACCACTGATGCTTTGGGCATCTGTACCAAGAAAGAGAGCCTTCCCCTGTGGCCAGCCTGCATCTGGAGTTTCCAGTACAAGTCTACAGGGAAAGTCTGCCTATCTCTGGAGCCTCTTTTCTTGATGACTCCAAAAATCTCCAGGGATCTCAGACCATAGGATTCTATATCTTCAGCAGAAAGTATAAGACAGAAGCAAGTCAGAGACAGAGTAAACGCAACGGACTTGTGTGCCTATGATTTTCCAGGATGTGTTCAACCATTGTCCTTAATTCCCAGCGCAACCCTGCAGGGAAAGAGCTTCGCTGTCTCCAAGCTACAAATCGAGAAACTGAGGCTCAGAGTGTTTTTATAAGTTTCTCTGTGTTATGCAAGTACATGAAATAGGGTGGTGGTTTGGGTTCAAGCTTTATATTCTTTTCTTTCTTTTTTGGGGGGGTTGGGATTCAAGTGATTTTCCTGTCTCAGCCTTCCCAGTAGCTGGGATTATAGGCGCACGCCACCACACCCAGCGAAGTTTTGTATTTAGCAGAGATAGGGTTTCGCCATTTTGGCCAGGCTGGTCGTGAACTCCTGAGGTCAGGATATCCACCTGCCTCAGCCTCCCAAAGTGCTGAGATTATAGGTGTGAGCCACCGCACCTAGCCCCAAGCTTTATATTCTGAAGGCCAGGCTCAGATGCCACCTCCATGTACAATGCACATAACTTAATTATCTATTATGGTGCACATAACAGACATCACTAACCTATTACATTTTTTTCCCCCTGAAAGCCTAAAACAGTGCTTCCTACTGACAGGTCAAAAAAAATAATGAAAAATAAAAAATAAGTTAAGTAAACCTAAAAGAGGCTGTAAAATCTTTTTGTTCCTTACTCCAAATAGGCAATACTCATTGACCAGCACTCGCACGTGTCATAGCATTTATTTGCCATTTCAATACTGCACAGGAAATTAGCTTCTCTAGGCCAGGCACCGTGGTTCACACCTGTAATCCAAGCACTTTGGGAGGCCAAGGTGGGAGGATTGCCAGGAGTTCGAGATCAGCCCGGGCAACATGGTGAAGCCCCACCTCTCCAAAAAAGAAATATAAAACTTAGCCAGGTGTGGTGGCATGTGCCTACAGTCCCAGCTACTCAGTAGGCTGAGGCAGAAGGATCACTTGAGCCTGGGATGCAGAGGTTGCCAAGATGGCACCACTGCACTCCAGCTTGGGTGATAGAGCCAGACCTTGTCTCAGGGGAAAAAAAAGTGACAAGCTAGGGGTCACACAGCCTGTAGCAGGTGGAAATTCAAGAATAAGTCTGTGTGATCAGAGAGTGTCGTTACTCTACATGCACTCCTTCGGTCCTCTCCCTTCCCATCTACAAAAGAGCCAACTCCATAATCTCATTTTTAAGGTAAGCATAACATATAACCTTTTTCAGTGAACAATTCAGAGCCTTTTAGAATACCCACAATGCTATGCAGCCACCACCACTAAGTAATTCATCACCCAAGAGACTCCCATACACATTAACCAGTCATATCTTATTCCTCCCAGGCCCCTGGCAACCACTAATTTATTGTCTATCTTTATGGATTTACCTACTCTTGAAGGTTTCTGTAAATGGATTCATAGAATATGGGGCCTTTTACCTCTGCATTTATTCATATAGCATATAAAATATTCTGAGAGTTACCCATGTTGTAGTGTGTGTCAGAACTTCATTCCTTTTTATGACTGAATAATACGGCATTGTAAGGGTAGACCACATTTTGTTTAGCCATTCATCTGTTGATGGGCATCTGGGTTGTTTCCACCGTTTGGCGACTGTAAATAATGCTGCTCTAAATTTGCACGTACGTGTATTTGTTTGAGTCTCTGTTTTCAATTCTTTGGGTTGATGCAAAAGTAATTTACTTTCACACCAACCTAATACTTGGGAGTGGAATTCTGGGTCATATAGCAGTAATTCTATGCTTAACTTTTTGAGGAACTCATAATTCTTAAAAGGCCATGCCAACTCTAGGACTGAGGAGCTAATCCCTGCCTTCTCACTCTTCATCAGCTCCCTCCCCAGTTGGGTGCCCTCTGACATACCTGCCTTGAGAACCCTCTCCCCAACTCAGTGACCCCAGCATCTCATTGACATGCTGACTGCATGTTCCCTGCCCCTCCCTGGGAGGGTGCCTCAGCACGGACCCTTCTATTCTTTCTATTTTTTTGGGTACCCATTAACTATCCATCCCCCGCTTCAACCCCTCACTACCCTTCCAGCCTCTGGTAACTTCTACTTTCTATGTCCGTGAGTTCAATTTATTTGACTTTTAGATTCCTCAAATAAGTGAGAACACACGCCACTTGTCTTTGTATGCCTGGCTTATTTCGCTTAACATGATGAACTCCAGTTCCATCCATGTTGTTGCAAATGACTAGATCTCATTCTTATTTTATTTGAGATGGAGTCTTGCTTTGTCACCCAGGCTGGAGTGCAGTGGCTCGATCTCAGCTCCCTGCAACCTCTACCTCCTGGGTTCAAAAGATTCTCCTGCCTCAGCCTTCCAAGTAGCTGGAACTACAGGGGTGTACCACCATGCCCAGCTGATTTTTGTATCTTTGTGAAGACAGGGTTTCTCCATGCTGGTCAGGCTGGTCTCAAACCCCTGGCCTCAGGTGATCCACCTGCCTCAGCCTCCCAAAGTGCTGTGATTACAGGTGTGAGTTACCGCATCCAGTCTGGATCTCATTCTTTTCCTGGCTGAATAGTACTCCGCTGTGTGTATGAACTACATTTTCTTCATTCATCTGTTGGTGGGCATTCCGACTGCTTCCAAATCTTAGCTCTTGTAAACAGTGCTGCAACAAACACAGAAATGCAGTTATCTCTTCCATATACTGATTTCCTTTCTTTTGTGTATTTACCCAGCAGTGGGATTGCTGGATCATATGGTAGCTCAATTTTTAGTTTTTTGAGGAACCTCCAACTGTTCTCCATAGTGATTGTGCTAATTTATATTCCCACTAACAATTTACAAGGGTTTCCTTTGCTCCACACCCTTGCCAGCATTTGTTATTTCCTATCTTTGGGATGTAAGCCATTTTCATTGGGGTGAGATGATAGCTCTTTGTAGTTTTCATTTGCCTCCTCTGTGATGTTGAGCACCTTTTCATATGCTTATTTGCCATTTGTGTGTCTTCTTTTGAGAAATGTCTATTCAAATCTTTTGTCCATTTTTTGATCGAATTATGAGATTTTTTTCTGTAGAGTTATTGGAGCTCCTTTGTATATTCAGGTTATTAATCCCTTGTCAGGGGGGTAGTTTGTAAATATTTTCTCTTGTTCTGTGGGTTGCCTCTTCACTTTGTTGATTGTATCCCTTGCTGGAGCACAGACCATTCTGGATGAGACTAGAGCAGCTGGGCTCCCTTCTCCCTTTGAGAGGGTCTCCAGAGGGCCCTATCAATCAAGATCAGCCTAGGAATTATTGCCGGGGATTGGCTCCAGCTGATCACACCCTCTCCTTCCCTCCCAGTGCTCTATGATTTCCTACCACAACCACCCTCACTGCTGTTATAAGTAAAATTCCGATGCTGCAAAAAAAATAGCACTGGAAGATAAATCCTCTCAGCAAGGCAGTTTACTTCTATAGAAGGGTGTGGCTCACAGATGGAGCAATGGTGACCACACATTTGGACAAGGGAGGAAAAGGGGTACTTATGCCTGATGGGGGTCACCCCTACTGCTGTGTTGTTCCCCTATTGGCTAGGGATAGATGGCACAAGCTAGACTAATCCCAATTGGCTATTTTAAAGAGAGCAGGGGTCCGAGCTGGAGTGGCAGGGTAGGTGGCAGGGTAGGTGGTTTGGTGGGAAGGACAGTTACAGAAGGGTCAGAGCAGGAAGCCGGGGTAACCTATGTCAAAGCAGGTGACCCTGATGAGTCAGGACAGAGCTGGGGGCCAGCAGAACACATGTGAACTACTGAGTAGAACCAGTGGAGAAGGTTGTCTACGGGAAGGAACTACAAGGAAGTTAAACTTTAAAATAGAGAATTAAAGAATAAGAGCTGAACATACTGACATACTGATTCCCGGAAGAGAAACTTGAGGTTCACTATATCTAACACTGTGCGCCAGAATTCTCCATGTCATCATACACCTCTGAGCACTTGCCTTACTCCTGCTTTCTTCTCTGCCTTCTGAAATCTCCTAACTTTTGAAGGTGCAGCTCAGGTAACACCTCCCTGGCATTGTCACCCCAGCCAGAATTAATCTCTCCATGTTCCCTTAGCACCTCACTCACACCAGCAAAATAGTGATTCTGTTCTATCTTATGCAGAATTTGTTGTTGATAGTGAACTGGAAAATTTTTATGTACATATCATGTTGGGTTATTTTAAGAAATTATTCACATGATGGATAAAGCAGCCTTGTACATTAAATTCTTCCATTTTTTTCCATTCATAGTTCTCTGCCACTAAATTATGAGCTTCAGAAAGAAAGCATTTTGCCCATCTTCATTTCTCCTAAGAGAAGTGATGCCTTAGCCAGGAGCGATGGCTCATGCCTATAATCCCAACTCTTTGGGAGTCCAAGATGGGAGGATCACTTGAGCTCAGGATTTCGAGACCAGCCTGGGCAACATAGCAAGACATCATCTCTACTAAAAAATTTTTTAAATTAGCCAGGCATGGTGGTATATCCCTGTAGTCCCAGCTACTTGGGAGGCCGAGGTGGGAGATGGCTAGAGCCTGGGAGGTGGAGGCTGCAGTGAGCTATGATCCCCGCACTGCACTCCAGCCTGAGCCACAGAGTAAGACCATGGAGAGAGAGAGAGAGAGAGAGAGAGAGAGAGAGAGTATTCAAGTGTTGAGTTCTCTGAGATCCTCGGATTTTCAAAAGCTTCACCGTGTGAAGCCTCAGTGCTTCCTGTTTGAGACAAGTGGTTTTAAGGGGAAGACATCAGCTGCACTTTCTACATAGCTGCTGTGTTGCTAACTTAATAGGGTTGCATTGAGTTGGATATGCTAGAATAGAAAAAAATCCGTTGAATTATTAAGAAAAGAGTTTGGCACCAGGCGCATGGCTCATGCCTGTAATCCCAGCACTTTGGGAGGGTTAGGCGAGCAGATCACGAGGTCAGGAGATTGAGATCGTACTGGCTGGCCAGGCGTGGTGGCTCACGCCTGTAATCCCAGCACTTTGGAAGGTCGAGGCAGGTAGAACACCAGGTCAGGAGATCGAGACCACCCTGGCCAACATGGTGAAACTCCATCTTTAAAAAAAAAAGAGGGCCGGGCGCGGTGGCTCACGCCTGTAATCCCAGCACTTTGGGAGGCCAAGGCAGGTGGATCACGAGGTCAAGAGATCGAGACCATCCTGGCCAACATGGTGAAACCCTGTCTCTACTAAAAATACAAAAATTAGCTGGGCATAGTGGCGCATGCCTGTAATCCCAGCTACTCAGGAGGCTGAGGCAGGAGAAATGCCTGAACCCAGGAGGCGGAGGTTGCAGTGAGCCGAGATCACGCCATTGCACTCCAGCCTGGGTAACAAGAGTGAAACTCCATCTCAAAAAAAAAAAAAGAGATCATCCTGGCTAACATGGTGAAACCCTGCCTCTACTAAAAATACAAAAACTTAGCCAGGCATGCTGGCATGCGCCTGTGATCCCTGCTACTTGCGAGGTGGAGGCAGCAGAGGTGTTTGAACCTGGGAGGCAGAGGTTGCAGTGAGCCAAGATTGTGCCACTGCATTCCAGCCTGGGTGACGGAGCCAGAACCTGTCTCAAAAACAAAAACAAAAACAGCTAGGTGTTTTATTAGCTGGATTAACTGATGTTAGAGTGAGCAGAGCAGGGGCTTTGGGGGTCAGACAGTCTCAGGTAAGCCTAAGACTGAGGCCAAATATCATAAGCTTTCTGAGCCTCCCTTCTATCGTCTCTGAACAGGGAGATACTTCTACTGGATACTTCTACTTCTAAGGATGATTGAGCAAAGTGAGGGGAGCAATGTACCCTTCCGAATGTCTCACACCGACTGAGCACCATGGCTCATGCCTATAATCCCAGCACTTTAGGAGGCCAAGGTGGGAGGATCATTTGAGCCCAGGAGTTTGAGACCAGCCTGGGCAACATACTGAAACCTCTATCTCTAAAATATATATGTATGTATGTATGTATGTATGTATGTATGTATGTGTATATATATATATTTAAAAATTAGCTCTGCAAGGTGATGCATGCCTGTAGTCCCAGCTACTTGGGGGGCGCTAAGGTGGGAAGATCACTTGAGCCCAGAAGTTCAAGGCTACAGTGAGTCATATTCATACCATTGCACTCTAGTCTTTCTTTTGTCTAGCCTTTTTTTGCCTTTAAAAAAAAAAAGAAAGAAAAGACCCTGTTTGAATGCTGGCTCATCTCAGTAGGTAGAGGGTGTCAGGATGCTGGCCTAGCCCCGCCTAGTCAACCACAGCCAGTAGAGCCAGGTCTGCACCCCTGTAGAGGAATGGGGAATGTTGGAAACAGATGCTTGGTGCCACAAAGAAAAATTAGCACTGAGACAAACAATCTCTCAGAAAGCAAGTTTTACTTTCTGTTAGAAGAGTGCCCTTGGTAGCCATCTTGCCATGAGAGTACAATGAACAAACGAAAAGCAGACATATTTATCCCTTGCGCATTTGGGGTTGTCCTTACTGCTATGTCTGATCTCTGTTGGCTGGAACCAGACCTCGAAATTTAAACTAAAACCCGATTGGCTGACAACTTAAAACTTCTTTAAACAGGTAAGGGGCATAGGCTGTGAGCTGGGACATGCCTGTGAGTGCATCCAACACAGATATCTTGGTTAAAGTACAAGGACGTAGAATATACTACATGCCTATAAGCATGTCTAACAGCTACATAGGATAGGGCTTAATAAAGAGTTATTAGCACACTTATGATTTACTCTTTAACAAGAAAGGAGACTTTGTAGAGGAAATTTTTACTTTCCACGGGGAGGTATCTGAGAATGGGGAGGATTGGTCTGCAGAGCAGACACCCCAAAAGTTACTTCCTGCACCCACCCCACCCCACCCGTGATAGCACCTCAGTTGCCTGAAGACAGGATAATGACCTGCCTCTGTCTTCTAGAAGCTACCTCCTAGGGCTCTGGGGCTGAAACGAGATGGTCCTGCAGCACCAGCTGAGACCCTGAACATAGCAAGTGCCCAGTACTCAATAATGCTGGGAGGGCAGGAATGGCCTCTGACTGATCTTTGTGTGCCCTTGTGTCCAGCACACAGTAGGTATACCATGAATGTTCGTACAACAAATGTATCGATGGCAACCACCTCCCTCCTTTATTTACTCTTTCCTTCTAATAACACAGACAACATTCTGTTAGCTCTGTGGGCAGCCACAACGTGCTGCCAACTCGCCATCCTGGGCTCAGTGCCTGATTCTCCACATTTCTGCCCCATGCTGCTGAGCCCATGCGTGTCACAGCACCTGTATTCTGAACCCAGCCTGTCATTCCTCCTTGCCCTGTTCTGGCTTTTTGGACTCAGGCCTCCCCTTCAGCTGTGGAATCTCTCTAGGTCTGTATTCCTCGCCTCTGGTTGGCACTTCCTACATACTGTCACCACAGGAGCAGAGGGGTGAGAGAAGCCTCCTGGTCTTCACCCAGGTCCAGGATGGAATTTCTATCCACTGTGGGCCTGGGTAGAGTTGGGCAGCCCAAGCCAGGGCCACATAAGGAGGAGGCTGTGTCCCCAGGGTCTGTCACAGAGTAAGTTTCAAGTGTCACAACTCACAATAAATCCATGCATTAGGCACAAGCCAGGACTCCTGAGCCAGGTACCTCTCAACCCCAGCGCTGGCTCCACCAGCAACTTGCTGTGTCCTGGGAAAGTTATATGGCTTCTTTGTTAAAAAATAAGTTGTTTTAATTTATTTACTGTCCAGAGTACTCATTAATTGTTTATTGATCGAGAGAAACTATTTCTAATTTGTTTTTTTTGAGACAGAGCCTCACTCTATGGCCCAGGTTGGAGTGCAGTGGTGTGATCTCAGCTCGCTGCCACCTCCGCCTCCCAGGTTCAGGCATTGCTTATGCCTCAGCCTCCTGAGTAGCTGGGATTACAGGCTTGTGCCACCACAGCCAGCTAACTTTTGTATTTTTAGTAGAGACAGGGTTTTACCATGTTGGCCAGGCTGACCTCAAATTCCTGACCTCAAGTGATCCACCTGCCTTGGCCTCCCAAAATTCTGGGATTACAGGAGTAACTCACTGTACCTGGTCCAGAAAAAACAACTATTTCTTAGCCCACAATTTTGTACTTCATAGTTCAGGAACACAGGTCAGTGATAAACTTCTAGGTAATTCAACCCAAAGAAATTCTTTATATTCCAAAATCACTTTGCACTCTGAACAATACCCACTGTCCTCATTGCCTCTGCATATGCCTTCTTTCTTGGCTCAGCCACAGCAAACTTACAGAGAGCTGCAACACTCAGGGATACAATGCCTGCTCCAGCAATGTGAAATCACAGACATTGGACCAGAAGGCCACACACCTGAGTTTTGTCAAAGCACTGGAAGCTGTGATAGTTGTCCTTGAGAGGTTTGTCAACCTCAACAACACTGTCTTTCCTGGATCACTTATTTTTTTTTAACTGTGATTTTAAAAATCACCCACTTAACATAAAATGTACCTTCTTCACCATTTTTAAGTATACAGTATGATAATATAAGCACTTTTTTTGTATAATGAAGCTTCAGAACTTCTTCATCCTGAAAACTGAAACACTAAACACAGTAAAGAACGTCCTTTTTTGTGGGGGCGGAGGGGTTGGAGTCTTATTCTGTCACCCTGGCTGGACTGCAGCAATATGATCTTGGCTCACTGCAACCTTCACCTCCAGGGTTCAAGTGATTCTCCTACCTCAGCCTCTCGAGTAGCTGGGATTACAGGCGTGCACCACCATGCCTGGGTAATTTTTATATTTTTGGTAGAGATGGGTTTCACCATGTTGGCCAGGCTCGTCTTGAACTCCTGACCTCAAGTGATCCATGCACCTTGGCCTCCCAAAGTGTTGGAATTATAGGCATGAGCCACTGTGCCCGGCCCCTCTTTCCATTTCTAAGAGGTTGACTACTTTAGATGCTTCATGTAACAGGAATCATGCAGTATCTGACCTTTTGAGGCTGGCTTATTTCACTTAGCATGATGTCCTCCAGGCTCATCCATGCTGCAGCGTATGACAGGATGTCCTCCTGGTTAAAGGCTGCATAATATTCTACTGTGTGGATATGCCATATTTTTTTCCACTCATCTATCAATGGACATCTAGGTTGCTTCCACCTCTTGGCTATTGTGAATAATGCTACAGTGAACGTGGGTTAAAATACATCACTTCTGAGCCTCAGTTTCCTCATCTGTAAAATGCGGATAATCATGCCTGCCCCATTGTTGCTGGCACATGAAGGAAGCCTGATAAATCATGCCCTTAGCATCTTTCACTTTTCCTTCAAGGCACTTCTCCCCACCATAATTATGCCCTTGTTTATGTTATGATTCATTTCATTTTCTTTGTTCCTCTTGAGGATGTAAGTTCCATGCTTGCCTCATTCATCTCTGTATGTCTAGCCTGAGAAACGGTACTTGGTACAAAGTCAGCACTCAATGGAGTATTTGTTGCAAAATAAATAGATGGATTTTGATGGAGTGCTTGAGCTAAGTGAGGTTTGCTGACTCTGGGGTCACACACATCTGAATTCTGCTTTCAGA
Organism: Saguinus oedipus; assembly: GCA_031835075.1. Lineage (NCBI taxonomy): Eukaryota > Metazoa > Chordata > Mammalia > Primates > Cebidae > Saguinus > Saguinus oedipus. Next base: position 7,984,046 of record CM063179.1, read on the forward strand.
TCTACCACTTAACTGCTCCGTGCTTCAGTTTCCTCCTCTGTAAAAGGACCATGGAGCATGGTTGTTCATGTTAATAATAGTAGCAAATATTAATCATACTGTATATAAAGCGTTTTGTGCAGCATGCATCACACAGAAAGGACTGGGAAACAGGGTCTGTGAAGAGGAATGACACGTGAATGATGCTCTCGTTGTTCTGAGATACAGTATTTGTTCTGAGATAAAATACTGTTTATGTAAAAAATATGCATGCCAAATAACAAAACAGGTTTTTAGCAGAAAGATCTACAACAGAAAGACGCACAGAAAACACATATAAATGGTGTTCTGGGAAGAGAGAACAGGGAGATGATAAAAGGAAACAAATAAACTGAAGGATAGGGGGTGCTCCAGGCTCCCAGTAAGAATAGCAACCAGGGCCGGGTGCAGTGGTTCACACCCGTAAGGGCCAGGCCCAGTGGTTCACACGTGCAATCCCAGCACTTTGGGAGGCCTAGGCAGGCAGATCATCTTAGGTCAAAAGTTCAAGACCAGCCTGGCCAACATAGTGAAACCTGGTCTCTACCAAAAAGATAAAAATACAAAAATACAAAAACTAGCCGGGCATGGTGGCACACACCTGTAGTCCCAGCTACTCAGGAGGCTGAGGTTGTAGTGAGCCAAGATCAAGCCATTGCCCTCTAGTATGGGCAATAAAATAAGACTCCAGCTCAAAAAAAAAAAAAGTGAATTAAAGTATGTATTAAGTATAATATAGTTTAGGGGGGTTGTTTTGTTTTGTTTTTCTGAGACAGGATCTCACTCTGTCACCCAGGCAGGGGTGCAGTGGCATGATTGTGGCTCACTGCAGTCTCAAATTCCTGGGCTCAAGCAATCCTCCTGCCTCAGCCTCCTGAGTAGCTGGGACTATAGGTGTGCACCACCACACCCTACTGATTTTTAAAGTTTCTGTGAAGATGGGATCTTGCTATGCTGCTCAGGCTGGTCTGGAACTCCTGGCCTCAAGAGATCCTCAGTCTCCTAATGTGCTGAGATGACAGGTGTGAGCCACCTTGCCTGGCCTAATATATAAAGCATATGTTCAGTATAAAAGCCAAGGATTTGACAATGTTAGAAGAACCTTCTCCAACAGGTGGGAAGTGGTGGGGATGGGATCTTTGACCTGGAGGGGAGTAGTCTTCATGAGCCTAAACCTACATTTCTGGTTTCTTTCAGGGTGGCAGCCCACAAAGGGTGTCCCTGTCCCTCACAGGGTCATGGCCTCCATGTTACTCGCCCGGCGCCTGGCCTGCAGCTTCCAGCACAGCTACCACCTGCTGGTGCCCGGTAAGCCCTGGGGGTCTTGACAAGAACTGATCCTAATGGAAGATACCATCCAGACTAGGGATTCCTGGGCTGGAAGAGCCCTTGGGGATAAAGAGACCAGCCAGTGGGTGTTTCTGCAGCTGTCCCACTGTATTAGTCTGTTCTCATGCTGCTAATAAAAACGTACCCAAGACTGGGTAATTTATAAAGAAAAAGAGGTTTAATGGTCTCACAGTTTCACATGACTGGGGAGGCCTCCCAATCATGGCGAAGGTGAGGAGGAGCAAAGGCACGTCTTACATGGCAGCAGGCAAGAGAGTATGTGCAGGGGAACTGCTCTTTATAAAATCATCAGATCTTCTGAGTCTTATTCAGTTGACTATCATGAGAGCAGCATGGAAAAGACCCACCCCCATGATTCAGTTACCTCCTACTGGATCCCTTTCACGATGTGGGAATTACGGGAGCTACAATTCAAGATGAGATTTGAGTGAGGACACAGCCAAACCATATCACCCACTATCCATAAAACTTCACCATCGCCACCTCCTTTCCCTCTCCCATCTCTGCCATGTATATGATCCTGTCCCAAGTGCCTCAGTGGGATGGGACTGGATCCAGCCTGGAGCCACTCTGCCTGCAGGTAGGTGATGGCCTCCACAGCCAGATGGTCCCAGGCCATCTCTGCAGGGACCACTGGGGAAAACACACATCTGGGGTTGCTGCTAAGGAACAAAGAAAGCCATAAACATCTCTGAAATTGACCTAACGGCCAATTGTGCTTCAAGGTCACTGGATCACTGGACAGGAGACACCGTCTTAGGAACGTCTCGCCCCCACTCCACCCCACACCCATGGCCACCTGCACTGGCTCCTTCTTCTGTTTGACCTCTTTGAGATCTCCCTCCCTCCCAATAGTCTCATGAGGAAGGCTCAAGTGAATCCCATCTTACAGGTAAAAGAACTAAGGCTCAGAGAAGCGAAGCCATTTGCCTAAGGTCACACAGCCACTTGCATGCACCTCTGTCTGGCTCCAATGCTGAGTACTCCTCCATGTGCCTCCGTGTGACTCTGGGAGACAGTAACCAGCAAGAGCCTCCCTTCGGATGCCCCGAGATGGGCCTCCTGCAGAGATATAAACTGCCTGGCTCGGGCCTGGCCATAACATAGGTTCAGAAAGACCAGTGAGCCTCCAGTCTGTCCCGAGCTCTCTCAGAGACCCTGTGCTTGTCATCACAGTGTCCCTTGTTGTCAGGTGCTAGGAAAAAGGCTGATGCATGACCTGCTTATCTGGCACAGGATGGGAGTTAATGGAAGACCATGCTCTGTGTCCAAGGCAAGGAAGACCTCTTGGAAACACTAGAATGTGGCCAGACTTGCTGGCTCTAGCTGCAGCCTTTTCCCTATCTGTTTACTGACTGTATCTAAAGTAGAGCATGCTCTGTACCTTCAAAGGAAATGCCAGACCGCCACAGCTATAGACCATCTGCTGATGCTTCGCTTCCTTTTCACCCCCCACATCCCTGAGCACATGCTTCTTTGTTTAAACACTCAATCAGTAGTGTGTGGGGGTCTCCAGTGCTCGGGGCCTTCGAACCCTCCCACTCGCTTGGGCCCCCTGGGAGCCCACCTTTATGCACTCTTACTCTTGTCTCTTAATTTCTTTGTCTCCGCCGACCCTCGCTACTTTCTAGGTTGTGTCTGGACTGGATCCAACAGTCAGGCCTTGACACCTTCTGAAGACAAACTGCTAGACATGTCCTTGGTCTGCATGTTGAATGCTGGTGTATATGTGCTGGGTGTGTTCGCCCCTCCTTGAGGAGTATTAGCAGGCTTTATTTTAAAATAAACATCTTGCCGGGTGCAGTGGCTCAGATCTGTAATCCCAGCACTTATGGAGGCCAAGGCAGGTAGATCACCTGAGGTCAGGGTCTACATGGTGAAACCCCGGCTTTACTAAAAATACAAAAATTAGCCAGGCGTGGTGGTGGACGCCTGTAATCCCAACTACTCGGGAGGCTCAGGCAGGAGAATCGCTTGAATCTGGGAAGTGGAGATGGCAGAGAGCTGAGATCACACCACTGTATTCCAGCCTGGGCAACAGAGTGAAACTCTGCCTCAAAAATATATAAATAAATAAACAAATAAACAAACATCTTTTTTTAAATAATTTTAGATTTACAGAGAAGTTGCAAAGATATTACCGGGAGACCCTATATGGCCTCACAGTTTCCTCCCTTGTTAATATCTTACATCACCAAGATGCAGTTATTAACACTTAGAAACTAGCTGGCTGGGTGCAGTGGCTCACGCCTGTAAAGCCAGCACTTTGGGAGGCCAAGGCAGGAGGATCACCTGAGGTCAGAAGTTCGAGACCAGCCTGTCCAAAATGGTGAAACCCCGTCTCTACTAAAAATACAAAAAAATTAGCCTGGTGTGGTGGTGGGTGCCTGTAATCCCAGATACTTGGGAGGCTGAGGCAGAAGAATCGCTTGAACCCAAAAGGGGGAAGGTTGCAGTAAACTGAGATTGCACCACTGTACTATAGCCTGGGCAACAAAGCAAGATTCTGTATCACGGAAGGAAGGAAGGAAGGAAGGAAGGAGGGAAAGAGGGAAGGAGGGAAGGAGGGAAGGAGGGAAGGAGGGAGGGAGGGAGGGAGGGAGGGAGGGAGGAAGGGAAAGGAGGGAAGGAGGGAAGGAGGGAGGGAGGGAAAAGGAAAGAAGGAAGAGACAGAGGGAGGGAAGGAGAGAGAGAAGGAAGGAAGGGAGAGAGGGAGGGAGAAAAAGGAGGAAGGAAGGGAAGAAAGGAAGGAGGAAAGAGAGAGAAGAAAAGGAAGAAAGGAAGGAAAGAAAAAGAAAAGAAAAGAAAGGAGAAAGAAAGGGAGAAAAAAACTGGCTGGGCACAGTGGCTCACTCCTGTAATCCTAGCACTTTGAGAGGCTAAAGCAGGAGGATCGCTTGAGCCAAGGGGTCTGAAACCAGCCTGGGCAACATAGGGAGACCCTGTCTCTATGAAAACTACAAAACTTAGCTGAGCATGGTGACATGTGCCTGTCTGTAATCTCAGCTACTAGGGAGGCTGAAGCGGAAGGATTGCTTGAGCCCAGGAGATTGAGGCTGCAGTGAGCCATGATCACACCACAGTACTCCAGCCTGGGCAACCTTGTCTTAAAATAGTAATAATAGATAAATAAATTTTTAAAGACACTAAGAAGCTTACCCTGGTACATTACCATTAACCAAACTCCAGACTTTTATTCAGCTATCACTCATTTTTTCTTTAATGTCTCTTTCGGCTCTAGGATCCAATCCAGGCACCCACATTGCATTGATTTGTCACATCTTCTTCCATGGTCTCCTCTGGTCTGCGACGGTTTCTCAGTCTTTTCCTTATTCTTCTTGACCTTGATAGTTTTGAGAAGTTATCAATGGCTTTGAGGTTTTTCTTTTTCCTTTTTTCTTTTTTTTTTTTTGAGATGCAGTCTCGCTCTGTCACCCAGGCTGGAGTGGTGCAGTGGTGCAATCTCGGCTCACTGCAACCTCCACCTCCCAGGTTCAAGCGATTCTCCTGCCTCAGCCTCCCAGGTAGTACAGGCACCCGCCACCATGCCTAGCTAATTTTTATATTTTTTGTGGCGACAGGGTTTCACCATGTTGGCAAGGCTGGTCACCAGCTACTGACCTTAAGTGATCTGCCTATCTTGGTGTCCCAAAGTCTTGGGATTACAGGCATGAGCCACTGCACCCGACCAAGGTTTTGCTTTATTTATTTATAAGAGAAGCATATTAATGTTTACCCATAATTATGTTAAAATAAACCAGAAATATGTAGGTATGGAGGGTTCCAGGTCAGAGAGAGAGTCTAGCACAGACGATCCATTCATTTCATAATGAAGACTGTTGAGCACCTATTATATGCCAAGTGCTGTGCTGAGTACTGAGGATGTGGCAGTGAATAAAGAGATGTGGCTCTTATGGAGCTCTAGCCTAGTGGCCTGTGTGGCACCGTCTTTAAAGGTCATTCTCAAGGACATCTGAGCCTTCCTAAGGAGACACCATGGGAAAAGCCCTAGATCAAGATTCATATGATTAGGTTACCAGCTTCACCACGAATTGGCCAAGTGAGCCTAACCGATAGAACTTCTCCAAGCCTCAGTTTTCTCATCAGGAAAATGGGTCTAAGGAAAATGGGTCTAATAATAGTATCCTTCCTATTTCACAAATTTCTTGCATTAGAAGAAATGGTTCGTATGAGCCAGGCACAATGGCTCACACCTATAATACCAGCACTTTGAGAGGCTGAGGCAGGCAGATCACCTGAGGTCAGGAGTTCAGGACCAGCCTTGCCAACATGGTGAAACCCCATCTCTACTAAAAATACAAAAATTAGCTGGGCGTGGTGGCAGGCGCCTGTAATCCCAACTACTTGAGAGGCTGAGGCAGGAGAATTGCTTGAACCCAGGAGGTGGAGGTTGCTGTGAGCCGAGATTTCTCCACTGTACTGCAGCCTGGGCAAGAGAGTAAGACTCTGTCTCAAAAAAAAAAGGTCCTATGAAAGCACTTCATTTGTATTTACAATAAGGTGGAAGTGTCCTAACTCCCATTTTACAAGCATGGAAATACAGGCACAGTGCAAAAGAAAAAAAACTAGAAATGGCTAAATCACAAGAGTTCCTTACTTTTACCTCTTCTGCATTTTCTTGGCTGGAGTTTTGGCAGATTTATGATTTAGAAAACAATACAGTGAGATTTTGTCTTTTCTTTTGACTTATTGATTTGGCATATCTACTAAACCAGAATATGTTTTTTTAAGAATGCTAAAACACGGTGTTGGCAAAGATACAGGAATATGTGCACTCTCATATACTGCTGTTAGGCAAGTAGCAACTAAGGGAAGGGTTAAAAAATGACAGGAATTACAGCTTACTTTTAACCCATTTAGCCCTCACCACCACTCCATAAGGTAAAAGAAACTCTAAGTCAGAGAAATTAAGTGACTTACCAGAGCCACAGAGCTGGTGATTGGCTGAGCCAGGCTTCAAGCTAAGCCAGGTTGGCTCCAGGACCTGCGCCACTGTGTTCGTTATCTGCTGCCACATGACAAATACCCCCAAATTTAGCATCTTGGGATCATGTTTATTATCTCACAGTTTCTGTGAGTTGGGAATCCCGGGGTGACTTAGCCAGATCCTCTGGCTCAAGGTCTGTCATGAGGGTGTAGTGAAGCTGTCAGCTGGGGCTGTGGTCTCCTCTGATGGCTCAACTTGGTGGATGGAGGATTCACTTGCAGGCCCACTCACGGGGTTGTGGCTGGATTCAGTTCTTGGGGGCTGTCAGCCAGAAGCAACTTGTAGTTCCTTGATGTGTGGACCTCTTCACAGAGCCATTCACAATGTGGCAACTGCTTCCTCAAAGCAACAGAGGGTGCCAAAAATGGAAGCCCCAGCCTGCTGCCATGCCCACAGTGTTTTCATGCTTCTCCATGGCGTCTCCACCCATCAGGTCCCTGTGAAGCGATTAAACGTGATGATAGTTAACGATGTGAGATGACATTCCCAATGGCATCATTTTATGCCCCCCCCCAAATTAATAATCTTATGTCAGTAAATAGGATACAGAGAGTGGGAGATGACATCAAAATCATTATCGCTGGGTGGAAAATTAAATTTTCTTTTTCCATGTTGCTTATTGGTATCTTCCTCAATTAGCATGTTATCATAAAATAAGTGGGGTAGAGAGTTGCAGGGGCAGATATGTTTTTTTTTAAACAGAAAAGCAGAGCAAACAACTCCAGCTAGTTTTGACCTTCATTCCGGGCCAGGCTCACGCACAGAACTTTCACCATTTGATAACATGACATTCATTTATTACTTTCAGTCCACACATTAAGAGCACATTAAAAATGTTTGCTGGCTGCTTTATAGTTTGGAGCTAAAAATGGACTCTGGCTTGGCATCACCATTGAGGGCTGTGAGCCCCAGAGGGCTGGACTGGATGGACCATTCGCTCACTGCATCCAGTGTTGTATGTCAATAGCACACTCTTGCTTTCTGGGTGTGTTATTTTATTCATGAATGAAAATTCTTGATCCTTCAGTATTAATTCAAACTGGGTTTTTTTGCATCTTTATGATCATGATCAAAATTTGCCGTTGAGAGAAGTGTGTTGTTTTGCTGCAAATGTTTCATTCAAAGGCTAGCACTATATGAAATAAAAGATGGCCTCAGTTCCATTCACAGCTTCTAGGAAAGAAGTCAGATGGGCAAATTTCCTGCTAACCATTTGACAACTGTGTGATCTTGGGCAAATTAATTAACCTCTCTGAGCCCTCAGTGTCTTATTCTGTAATGTAACAATAATAACATTTACCTCATAGGAGTTTGTGAGAATTAGATGAGGTAAGCCATGTAAATTGCTCAGGATAATTCCTGGTTTGTTCACCCTAAGTGTTCGCTACACACTTGAATCTGCTTGTGTGTCTTCATAGACAAGATCCAAGAAAAGGTTTACTTGTCCTTTTCATTTTTGTTATGTTCTCTTGTGGTACGTGGTGTTATGTGTCATCATTAAGAGAATATTCATTGTAATAGTATTTATTTTCCTCTTTTGAAAAAGCCAACGTTTAGATTAGAAGGAAAAGCAAAAGTATTGAGATTGTAACAAAGTGGGTTCCAATCCTGACTCTGCAATTCATTAGCTGTGTGACATTGGGACAGTCACTTAACCTCTCTGATCCTCATCTGTAAACTGTGAACAACAATACCTCTCTATATTGTTGTGTTTATTTGTGGATTACTTAAAGCAATAGGTGGGAGTTTGCCTAGGTAGGGCCAGCCTAGCATTTTAGTAAAGGCTGAATGTGTTAACTTCCCCATTTTCCCCCTTTCTGATAGCACAGTTGCAGGCAAACTTATGGAAAACATAATAGGAACTGATACAGTTCTGGGAACAGACCCATCTACCTTGCATCTGGTCCTTAGCGCTCCCAGCTGACCAGTTCTCGCCCTTTCTTTACCACCTCTCCCTGCCTCCCACTTCCTATTTCCCCATGGTCTTGACATTCTCATTATTGCAGCTCCACTTGATCCCACACTCTCTGGTTATTTCTCTCTGGATCCATTCAGCTGCGGCTCCCCCTGTGAACTGCTCCCATTCCCAGTATCTCCACACTCCAGTTCCCAAGAAATCTGGTTGCTACAATGCAATGTCGAGACACTTTCTGGAGAAAAGAAAGGAGGACGTGTGTGTCCTCATTTAAGAACAGCTTGCTAATTTCTGATTTTTCATTTTCCCCCTTTGCTGGAAACAAAGCAAGATCTGCACCGGTGAAGACCTATTTTTATCAAAATATGCATCCCTGAAGAGCTAACTGGAATCAATGCTGTCCAGTAATCCTGAGTTCCGGCCAAGGAAAAATAAACAGTTTAGTATAAAAATGTAGGGCCGGGCGTGGTGGTTCACACCTGTAATCCCAGCACTTTGGGTGGCCAAGGTGGGTGGCAAAACCCCTTCTTTGCCAAAAATGCAAACAATTAGCCAGGCATGGTGGTGCATGCCTGTGGTTCCAGCTACTCAGGGGGCTAAGGTAAGAGGATTGCTCAAAACCGGGTTGCAGAGGTTGCAGTGAGCAGAGATCGCACCACTGCACTCCAGCCTGGGCAACAGAGTGAGACCCTGTCTCAAAAAAAAAAAAAAGTAACTAGGCAAAGTGGTATGTGCCTATAGTCCTAGCTGTGTGGTAGGCTGAGGCAGGAGGATTGCTTGACCCCAGGAGTTCAAAACCAGGCTGGGCAACATAGCAAGACCTCATTTCTTTAAAAAAAAAAATCATATATTTTTATAATTATAAAATATATTTATAAAATTATAGTTATATCATATGACCTTTAATTCTCTTCTAATGGAGTACTCTTTAGGAATTCCCTTTTTCAGATCAAAGAGAAGAAAATAAAGGCTCGTTTTTTCATCTTCATATAAGTGTAGTGCTGTATTTTAACTGTACTTTTTGTTCAAAAGACAGCATGATGTTATGTAATTAATTCAGAAACCTTCTTTGATAACCAAAGCAATTATGGAAAATTAAGAGTGAATTTAAATATGTTTCCAAATCTCATAGCTTTGTATAGTTCAACAGGCTATATGAGCATGCGTGTATGTGTGTGTGTGTGTGTGTGTGTGTGTGTGTGTGTGTGTGTGTGTATGTTACAGGAGATTTTGGCACATTTCTTAACTTCTCTGAGCTTTACAGTCCCCTCTTGTTTAGTGGAAACAGTTACATATATATATTATATGTATATATATAAATTTATATATATTATATACTTTGTATGAAGTGTCCACTGATTCTCTAGTTTGGTACAATTATGGCAACCCCCATAAGAGGAACTGACATTTCCCAACCACCAAATAGTACCAGGAAGGTGAAAGATCAACAGTAACACTAGAGGGATTTCTAGGGGTTACTGATGGGAAACCCATACACACTTGTCTTGGAGTCACCACACCTGTCTTTCATTCTGGGCTCAGCAAGCCTTGGGCTTGAGCTACCCTTTGTGTTTCAGCAACAAGTGGCACTAAAAAGATTTGTGGGACAGGAACCCAAACACCCTCTGTAAATTATTTATACATTATGTGGAAAATGTGAAATTCGTTTCAAACAAATGATGCGTGACCATGTATTAGTCTGTTCTCGCATTGCTACAAAAAAAAAAAAACCTAGGATTGGGTAAGTTTTAAAGAAAAAAGGGTTCAGTTGGCTCATGGTTCTGCAGGCTGTACAGGAAGCATGATGCTGGCATCTGCTTAGCTTCTCGGTAGGCCTCAGGAAACTTCCAATCATGGTGGAAGGCAGAGAGAGAGGAAGGTGTCTCATGGTGGGAATAGGAGCAAGAGAGGAAGCAGGAGGAGCCACACTTTTTTTTTTTTTTGAGACGGAGTCTTGCTTTGTCACCCAGTGTGAAGTGCAATGGCACAATCTCAGCTCACTGCAACCTCTGCCTCCCAGGTTCAAGTGATTCTCATGCCTCAGCCTCCCAAGTAACTGGGACTACAGGTGTGCACTACCACAGCCAGCTAATTTTTGTATTTTTGGTAGAGATGGGATTTCACTAGTTGGCCAGACTGGTCTTGAACTCCTGACCTCAGGTGATCCACCTGCCTCGACCTCTCAAAGTGCTGGAATTACAAGTGTGAGCCACTGCACCCAGCCAGCCAGCCACAAACTTTTAAGCAACCAGATCTCAGCCAGGCCCAGTGGCTCACACCTGTAATCCCAGCACTTTGGGAGGCTGAGGTGGATAGATCACTTGAGGTCAGGAGTTCAAAACCAGCCTGGCCAACATGGTGAAACCCTGTGTCTACTAAAAATATAAAAATTGGCCGGGCATGGTGGCAGGTACCTGTAATCCCAGCTACTTGGGAAGCTGAGGTGCAAGAATCACTTGAACCTGGGAGGCGGAGGTTGCAGTGAGCTGAGATCATGTCACTGCACTCCAGCCTGGGCAACAGAGTGACATTCCGTCTCAAAAAAAAAAAGTTAAAATTAAAAATAAACAACTAGATCTCGTGAGAACTCAGTGCCTCCACAGTAACACAAAGGGGTATGGATGATGTTATGCCATGAGAACCTGTCCCCATAATCCAGTCACCTCCCGCAATGCACCACCTCCAGCATTAGGGATTACATTTCAACATGAGATTTGGGCGGGAATATAGATCCCAACTGTGTCAGACCAAAACTTTATTTTTGAAACAGAAACCATTTATTAAATGGGACCATCTGAATTTAGAAATGTGATGATTCCTTCCTAGGTAATTTTGACTGTCATGACTGGGTATGGGTGTTCCTGGCCTCTGGTGGGTAGAGGCCGGGGATGCTGCTAAGCATTCTATAATACACAGGACAGCCCCCCATGACAGAGGATTATCCAGCCCAAAATGGTAATTTTGTCAAGGTTGAGAAACTTTGGGCTATATACATTTTGATGTAGGTTACATTTTTACAAAGTTTGGATAATTTTTAGAATCTGACCTTTCCCATGCTAATACCATGGGCATCTTTACATGTTCATGAATATTCAAAATGTCAACGTCAAAACAATGGGTGCATAAGATTACATGAAATGGTTGACTATGCCACATTCTACTTAGCTGACTTCTGGTGCTGGACATTTAGGTTGTTCATTGTTTTTGTCTGTTTGTTGAGATAGGGTCTTACTGTATTGCCCAGGCTGAAGTGCAGTGCTACAATCATAGCTCACTGCAGCCTCAGCCTCCCAGGCTGAAGCAGTCCTCCCACCTCAGCCTCCCAAGTAGATGGAAGTAAAGCTACCACCATGCCCAGCTTTTTTTTTTTTTTTTTTTTTTTTTGTAGAGATGGGGTTTCACCATGTTACCCAAACTGGTTGTGAACTTCTGAGCTCAAGGGATCCACCCACCTTGGCCCCTCAGAGTGCTGGGATAACAGGCATGGGTGACTACATCTGGCCCTCTTTGCTGTTCTTATAGACAATACTATGACGAATACTCTTTACCTCTATCTTTGTACTGGTCCCGTTATTTTCTTAGGATGAATCGTAGAAAATGAGATTTCTCAGTTGAAAGCAACAGAAAGATGGCATCAGGTCAGGCATGATGGCTCACACCTGTAACCCCAGCAACTTGGGAGGTGACGGCAGGTGGATTGCTTTAGCCCAGGAGTTTGAAGCCAGGCTGGGCAACATGGCGAAACCCTGTCTCTACTAAAATTATAAAAATTAGCCAGGCATGGTGGTTGCATGCCTATAATCCCAGCTACTCAGAAGGCTAAAGCAGGAGGATCACCTGATCCTTGGGAGGTCAGTGATGGGGCCGCTGCACTCCAGCCTGGGCAATGGAGAACACCATGTCTCAATCAAAAAAATCAATAAAAAGAAAGCTGGCATCAGCTTGTACTCACGCCAGGAAAACAGGGGCATGCCTATTTGCCTATGACTTTGTTGACACTGGGTTTTCCCATTTCTAAAATCTGCAGGGTCCTTGTGGTGCCCCAGTTGGTCAGTCCACTGTGCCCCACAGTGTTCTGGGGTGGTCTGGCTGGGATGGGGCTAAGGTCCTGGCACTACCTCTGTTAAGTACATCGGGCATTTGTCAGGGCAGAATCCTCATGATCTCTGCTGTCACCTTCTCATTGTCTTTGTTTCCTCCAGGATCCAGACACATTAGCCAAGCCGCAGCCAAAGTCGACGTCGAATTTGATTATGATGGGCCTTTGATGAAGACGGAAGTCCCAGGGCCTCGATCTCGGGTGAGTTGAGCACACCTGAGTGGGGTATTTTGGAAAAGGGAGAAAGGGGCTAAGAAGTAAGAACACAGCTAAGCTTAGGGACTTGTATTGATTATCAGTTGCTTTCAGAGAGTTCACCACCAGAGAGACGAGATATTCAATTAGGCCATTTGGCCATAAGAAGCCAAAGAAGGACTGGGCACCTTGGCTCACGCCGGTAATCCCAGCACTCTGGGAGGTCGAGGCAGGTGGATCACTTGAGGTCAGGAGTTCAAGACCAGCCTGGCTAACATGGTGAAACCCTGTCCCTACTCAAAGTGCAAAAGATAGCCGTGAGTGGTGGTGGGCACCTACTACTAGTCGTAGTTCCAGCTACTCCAGAGGCTGAGGCAAGGGAATTGCTTGAATCCAGGAGGCAGAAGTTGCAGTGAACCAAGATGGTGCCACTGTACTCCAACCTGGGTGACAAAGGTCCTTGTGGTGCCTTAAGTCCAGAGTCAAGGGCTACAGTACAATATTCAGCCATGGATCAAGATTCCATGTCAGAAAAAAAAAAAAGAGAAGCCAACAAAGAAGCCAAAAAAGAAGTATCACAGAGGAGGATGTATCAGTTGTCTGTTACCGCACTAATGCTGCATAACAAACAGCCGAACGAACCTCAGTATCTTAGAGCATGCCAATTGCTCGTGCATTTAAGGTTAATTTGGAGTTGGGTAGGCAGCTTTGTTGGGCTCACCTCCATGCTTGGGGGATGGCTGGTTGTCGGTTGATCTAGGTTAGGCATGGCTTGAATCACTGCAGTGATTTGGTTCTGCTCCCTGTGTCTGTCATCCTCCAGAAGGCTAGACAGGGCTTTCTCCTCATGGCAATGGCAAAGGTGTACAAAAGCAAGAGGAGCATGCCATAGTTTTTGTTTGTTTGTTTGTTTGTTTTTGAGACAGAGTGTTCCTCTATTGCCAGACTGGAGTACAGTGGTGCAATCTCAGCTCGCTGCAACATCCACCTCCCAGGTTCAAGCAATTCTCCTTCCTCAGCCTCCCAAGTAGCTGAGATTACAGACATGCACCACCGCACCCAGCTAATTTTTGTAATTTTAGTAGAGACAGGGTTTCATCATGTTGGCTAGGATGGTCTCAATCTCTTGACCTTGTGATCCGCCCGCCTCGGCCTCCCAAAGTGCTGGGATTATAGGTGTGAGCCACCATGCCCAGCCCATGCTATATAGTTCTGTTGAGGCCTGGGTTCTGCATGGGTCCACCATCACTGCTGCCTCCTTCTGCTGGCCAAAGCAAGTTATACCTTCTCTTAAGTCCAGAGTCAAGGGCTGGGGTACAATATCCAGCCAACAGTGGAAGAACCTGGCAATGTTACGTGGCACAGTGCTCAGAGATTAAATGCCCTTGAACTTGATTTTGAAACCTTTCTAATGCAAATTTATTTTTTTTTGCATATTTTGCATATTTTATCCAGAGCATTTTTTTTTTTTCTGTTAAAACGTACTTCTTTTGTCATTGCAACTATTTTATAAATCCGGAAATCTTTGTATTAATGTAAGTGATTATAGTTATTTTGGATAGTGTTTTGGTAACAAAATGGGAGACATTTTAAATGCATATTTCTATTGGGGGTATAGATTTTAATCTAGTAGTAGTAAAATTCTTATAGTAACTTTTCGTATTCTTGTCATGAATATTATCCTGTGTTTTTATATGGACATATATAATTTTTTGACACTAACTGCAAGATCTATTTTATGTTGAATTACTTTTGGAGTTGACATCTTTGTAATATCAAAGCAACTAGTTTCTAATTCCCTGTTTCTGTATAGAATAAAGTACAAGTGCTTTATGGAGCATTTGGATTATAATTGTAAATGGTTCTTTGATGTGCAAGTTAATATTTTCAGTTGTTTTATTTATATTCTTAATGAGGTGTTAACACCTTTTTTCCCCTAAATAACAGAGAATCTATGTTTTTATGGGCACTGGATAAACACCTTCAGTTTAAGATTTTCTTAAACTGAATATTTATTCTTAAATATTTTAATTTATCTTTCAGGTGTCTGAATTTCTAGCCTGTCTATTGTACTGGTAATTTAACTGTGTAATGGAATAGTTTCCTGCCAACTATTTATATCAAGTAATTTTTAAAGTAATATTGTTAACTAACTAATAAACTATTAAGTTATTGGCAAAAGAGAAAAAATGCCAAGACTTGGGAAAACATGAAAGACTTTAAGCTATTTTGGCAAGAGTGTGTATTTGCTATAATGATTTTGTTCTTCTTGCCTGCAGGAGTTAATGAAACAGCTGAATATAATTCAGGTAAGTGAGGATGAGGTAACATTCCTTTTGTTGCTTCTTTATCACAATTGAGCTAAAAGACAGATGTTTAATCTGTTCTGACTCTGTTTTTAAAAAATGTAGTTGACTTTTGTTCTAAACGTTTTTTCTCATTTCCTTTGTGATTTCTTCTTTGACCCATTGGTTATTTACATGGTGTTGAATCTCTATGCTTTGGTAAATTTCCCAAATTTATTTCTGTTATTGATTTCTAGTTTCATTCCATTATGGTTGGGAAACATATTTTTGTGATTTCAATCCTGTTAAATTTATTGAGCCTTTTTTTATGGCCTAGCATATGGTCTAGCTTGGAGAATATTCCATATGTATTCTGTAGTCTCCTGTTGTTGAACAGTGTTCTATAAATGTTTGTCAGATCTGGTTGCTTTTAGAATATTGTTCAAGTCTTCTATTTCCTTGCTACCCTTCTGCCTAGTTGTCCTATCCATTATGGAGTGCCAGATGTTGACGTCTCCAACTATTATTATAAAACTATTTTTCCCTTTAATTCTGTTTTTGCTTTATCTATTTGGGCTCTGTTGTTAGGTGCAAATATGTTTGTAATTGTCATATCTTCTTAGAGGATTTACCCTTTAGAATATTAATATTATAATATTCTCTCTTTAGTAACATTTTTATAGTCTATTTTTTCTGATATGAATATAACCCTTCTAGCTTTCTTATGGTTGCTGTGTGCATCAGATAACTTTCTTCATCTGTTTACTTTCAATGTATTTGTGTTCTTGAATATAAAGTGTCTTCTGTAAACTGCATGGAGTTGGTTCTTTTTATCCAGTCTGACAATCTCTGCCTTTTGATTGGATTGTTTAATCCATTCACAGTTAATGTTATTATTTATATTGTTGTATTTACAGCTGCCATTTATTGTTGTTCTCTACAGGTGTTCTTTTTTGTTCTTTTATTCCCATTTTAATGTTTTGGTTTTTTTTTTTATTTGAGATGGAGTCTCACTTTGTCACCCCAGGCCAGAGTGCAGTGCCACACAACCTAAGCTCACTGAAACCTCTGCCTTCCGGGTACAAGTGATTCTCCTGCCTCAGCCTCCCAAGTAGCTGGGATCACAGGCATGCACGCCTGGCTAATTTTTGTAGAGATGGGGTTTTTACCATGTTGCCCAGCTGGTCTCAAACTCCTGACTTCAAATGATCCACCTGCCTCAGCCTCCCAAAGTACTGGGATTACAGGTGTGAGTCACCGCACCTGGCCCTCTTGTAATGTTTTATTATTTTGCACTAAGTGAGTACTTTCCAGTGTGACATTTTTATTTCTTTAATGATTACTATATATTTTTAGTTTCCTTTGAGATTGCGCTAAGCCTTACCAAACATATATTAACAGAATCGACTTCAGATTTGTATCTCTTTTTTTGTTCTGATGTATAAACCACATACAGAAAAATTCATAAAATATAAAATCACAGCTTATTGAACTATTATAAAGCAGACCACCCATGCACTTAGCCAAAGCAAGAAATATATTGCCAGCATCCACAGATGCCCCTATGTGTCCATAGAATGGTCATGATATGATGTACTTCAGTGATTCAAGGTTGATCCTGAAAGACCAAGAATCTAGGGAATGGCAGTGAACCTGAGTTGGTCTCTTCTTTCTCCAAGAATGCAGAGGCTGTGCATTTTTTCTGCAATTATGAAGAGAGTCGAGGCAATTACCTTGTCGATGTTGATGGCAACAGAATGCTGGATCTTTATTCCCAAATCTCCTCTGTCCCCATAGGTAAGAGCTGGAAATCACTCCTTGGATATCACCTCTGTTTTTCTCTCTCTGCTAGTTGTGGCTATCCAGGTTGTAGGATGTGGCTTCCAGCAGGCACATCCCAGGGTGTTGCCTGACACTTCACTCAAGGGTAGGAAAAAAATAAGTAATTCATAAAGGGTATATTATTAGATGTATTATATGTCCTCTCTCATCTACTCCTCCCCCAAACCCTACAAGGTAAGTATGTATTAATTAACAAAGCATAGAGGGGTTTGGTAGATTGCATAGGAATTACAGCTAGAATGCAAACCCATCTGTGTGACCACCGTGTAGGTGTCTCAGGTTGAGTTTCCCAGAAGAGCCTGAGGTGGGGATTTCTTTTTTCCCTGTTGTTTGTTTGTTTGTTGTTTGTTGTTGTTGTAGTTTTTGTTGTCGTCAGAGTCTTGCTCTGTGCACCAGGCTGGAGTGCAGTGGTGCAATCTCAGCTCACTGCAACCTCCACCTCCTGGATTCAAGTGCTTCTCATGCCTCAGCCTCCCAAGTAGCTGGGATTACAGGCATGCGCCACCATGCCCGTATAATTTTTATATTTTTAGTAAAGACGGGGTTTCACCGTGCTGGCCAGGGTAATCTAGAACTCCTGCCCTCAAGTGATCTGCCTCTCTCGGCCTCCCACAGTGCTGGGATTACAGGTGTGAGCCACTATCCCGGGCCTAATTTTTTTTTATTTTTTGTAGACCTGGGGTCTCACTGTGCTGCCCAGGCTGGTCTCAAACTCCTGGACTCAGTGATCCTCCCCCCTCAGCCTCCCAAAGTGCTGGGATTACAGATGTGAGCCACTGAACCCAGACAGAAGCGGGGATTCCTGGGCAGGTTATTGATTGAGGGAGAGCTCTCAGGAGAAAGGGGAGGAAGGGAAACAGCCTGGGGCAGGGGGAAGAAGCTAAGAAGGATGAGGTCTCAGCTGGAACTATCCACAGCCTGACCCCGCTTGGGGCTCTAGAGCATGCACCCCACCCCAGAGTCGGTCTTGGACTGAAGCAGAGGGCCAGGCTTTTTATGCTACTGCGCCAGCTAGTCATTGCCCATCAGCTGCCAGAGGGGAGAACTCGTGTAATCTCCTCTGCAAAGTGGCTTCCATTTGCCATGGGCAATTTTCCAGGCAAGGAGGCAGCTGGAGTTACTATCAACCAACACACACAGCAGCTGGGAAACAGTGACCTCTCCAGTGAAAGTGACCTCGGTGGGAGGCCCACAGCCTCTGCCTCCCCAGGCTCACCTCCCAGCCATGTAGAGCGTGACTCGTTGTGGAAAAGGGCACGCAGACAGGATGGACAGGCCTAATAAATGCAGGTAGCTGCTATTTGCAGCTTGGATGGTTAATGTTCCTTTGGCTGCTAGATTCCCGGTTGCCTTTAGTAAGTCCGTGGGCTGTGTCTGATGAAGCCTGTCCCTTCACAGATGATGCTGGTTCTTCTGCTGCAGAGGAGCCCAGGGCATCCTCTGCTCCCTATCAGCACCTCCCATAGCCCCCTGGTCAGCAGCCTGGAGCCTTTTTCCCTGAGACCCAGCTGTAGGTGTCCACTCCTCCTCTTCTTCCCTTGCCCATTTCCTCATTCCTATTTATTTCCCATTAAGATGCGATTAGACTGTAAGCGGATGACTCATTCTTTTGGGGAAGTCCGTTATTCAGGGATGCCTCGGCCACAGAAGGCATTTTGGAGACAAAGATTTATAACACCCCATCTGCCCTTTGTGTTGGAGTAGAAGGGATGGGCTCTTGAATTGTCCTGAGTTCAAATCCTAGCTCCACTGTATATTAGCTGTGGGATAGTGACCCAACCCCCAGGACTCCCTCAGTCTGAATGTCCAGCTACCCAGTGTGTACATGAAGGTCAGGGAATCAGATTAGCAGCATTTGTTTAAAAAACTAGAAGTTTGGTCCGGCACAGTGGCTCACACTGGTAATCCCAATATTTTGGGAGGCCAAGGGAAGAGGATTGCTTGGGGCCAGGAGTTGAAGACCAATCTGGGCAATATAGTGAGACCCAACCCCATCTCTACAAAAAAATTTTCTTTAATGCCTTGAGCCCAGCTACTCTGAAGGCTCAGTCAGGAGGATCAGTGGAGCCCAGGAGACTGAGGCTGCAGTGGGCTATGATCATACCGACACACTCCAGCCTAGGCAACAGTACAAAACCCTGTCTCAATAAAACTAAAAACAAGAACAAGCCCAGACACGGTGGCTCATGCCTGTAATTGTAGTGCTTTGGGAGGCCAAGGCAGGTGGATCAGGAGATTAGGAGTTCGAGATGAGCCTGGCCAACATGGTGAAAACCCATCTCTACTAAAAATACAAAAAGAAATTAGCCAGGCATGGTGGTGCATGCCTGTAATCCCAGCTACTGGAGAGGCTGAGGCAGGAGAACTGCTTGAACCCGGGAGGCAGAGGTTGCAGTGAGCCAAGATCATGCCACTGCACTCTGGCCTGGGTGACAGAGCAAGACTCTGTCTCAGCAAAAAAAAAAAAAAATCTAGAAATTCTAAAAGTCATTTCTCTGGCCACCTGTTCTCCCATATCTATAGTCTTTGAAAAGATTTTTTTTTTACGTTAATACTTACTGTGAATTTACTATATATCTGGCATATTGCTAAGTGCCTTATATGTTTTCTTATTACATGGCTACAACTGCCTTAAAGTAGGGTCTTTTTAACATCACCTCCGGTTGACTGACTGGCCCAAGTCTCGAGAGCTTGCAGGGTTTGCCTGGTATACACAGGGAGTCCCAGGCTAAGCCAGGATGTGAACAAACGACTCTCTGCCTCCCAAGCTTATTTCTATGGCAGCCGCCTTGCAGACTCCTGCCCCTGCCCTGCCCTGAAATGTGGGGGTCCCACAGTATCAAAAGCCCAAGGCAGAGTTTCCCTGATCAGAGGGACCAGCTGTGCTTTCATCTCTTCTTTAGAAGCCCATAAGACACGCTGCCTCTGAGGCTTAATGAGGTTTACCTGGAATAGGCTTATCTCCAGAGGCAGAAAAGTCCCGGACACACAGGCAATGTTGATAAGGACCCAGGGCTTAGAGACCTTTGGCCCAAAAATAGTTGGAGAAACCCAGAGTGTTCCTTTCTTGAGTAGGGCTCACTTTGCAGCCTTAGGCCCAGCGTGTGTGGGAGTAGGATTGGGGAGTGGCAGGGATGAATGTTAACAGTCCTCCCTACCCTGGGCCCCTCCTTGCCTCTCCCATCCATCTTCTTGACAAGGCAGAGTGGACCCCCAAGGCATTTCAGATCACTTTCACTGTTTTGTTCTATTGAGGAGAAAGTCTCCCCTGGGTGATGCTAGGTCTTTAACACCTGATCTCTTACTGTGGAGGAGTACGTGCCCCAGGCTGAGAGGCTTGGGCAGGCAACAGATTGTTCCTACTGAATTCAACCTCTGGCCACATTGATATAAACTCTCCTTTCAAAGTAAATGTATTTGGCGGGGCACAGTGGCTCATGCCTGTAATCCCAACACTTTGGGAGGCCAAGACGGGAAGATAGCTTGAGCTCAGGAATGTGGGACCAGCCTGGCCAATATGGAGAAACGCTGCCTCTATAAAAACTACCAAAATTAGCCAGGCATGGTGGTGCACACCTGGAAGCCCAGCTATTCGGGAAGCTGAAGTGGGAGGATTGCTAACCTGGGGAGGTTGAGGCTGCAGTGAGCCGTGATCACACCACTGCACTTCAGCCTGGGCAACAGTGTGAGACCTGGTCTCAGAAGAAAACAAAAGGTTCAAGGGGTGAATTCTGAGATTAGCAGGTGACTGGTGAAAGGAAAGAAGTCTGGAAAGTCCTCGGGCATGGACAGCTATCTCCATGCTACTGCAGGGATTGCATGTTCAAATTCTACAGGAGTCAGCATGAACCTTGGGGTAGAAATTCAGGCTGTGACGTCAGCACACTCGTTTTGCACAAACTCTAGTTGACCATCTTGGTCCTAACAGATTTCAGCCTGTTTCTCCTTGATCTCATAAGCAGAGAGAGTTTCTGCATTTTCAGCAAGTTGATTCCTTCCTTCCTTCCTTCCTTCCTTCCTTCCTTCCTTCCTTCCTTCCTTCCTTCCTTCCTTCCTTCCTTCCTTTCTTTCTTTTCTTTTTTTTGAGACGGAGTCTCACTCTGTCACTCAGGCTGAAGTGCAGTGGTGCCATCTCAGCTCACTGTAATCTCCGCCTCCCTGGTTCAAGCAATTCTCCTGCCTCAGCCTCCCAAGCCGCTGAGATTACAGGCACACACCACCACACTGGGCTAATTTTTCTCTTTTTAGTGGAGACGGGGTTTCACTGTGTTGGCCAGGCTGGTATCAAACTCCTGACCTCAAGTGATCCCCCCACCTTAGCCTCCCAACGTGAGATTCCTTTCTTATCTGCTCTCCTGCAAACTCAAGAATTTCTGTTCCTTACTGGCTTCTTGCTGGCTGGGGCACAGCTTCAGCTTTTCAGTAAGTTCTTTCTTTTTTCCTCTCTGCTGTCCTATAAGCCCAAGAATGTAGTCACTGGTTTCTTTAACTCTTTGAGACATGATGTCAAGTCCTGGTTGGTGGCCACCATGGGTATGCTAACCCTGAGGCAGGTCTCCTGAGACTCCCTCCCTCTGGTCCTCTGGCCAGGGAGGGCCAGGCGCCACCACAAAGCATCCTGGGCCTGTGGAGCAGCATCGCCATGGACAGGGGACTCTGTGTAGGAGGCAGAAGTGGGAATGGGCATCATCCACCATCACATGGCCACTTTCCAGGGCTTCCAGACACATGAAAGTGACGAGGTAGCCAGGCACAGTGGTTCATGCCTGTAATCCCAGCAGCTGGGAGGCTGAGGCAGGTGGATCACGAGATCAAGAGTTCAAGACCAGCCTGGCCAAGATGGTGAAACCTCGTCTCTACTAAAAATACAAAAAATGAGCCGGGCATGGGGATTGGTGCCTATAATCCGAGCTGCTCAGGAGGCTGAGGCAGAGAATTGCTTAAACTGGGGAGGCAGAGGTTATAGTGAGTGGAGATTGCACCACTGCACTCCAGCCTACGTGACAGAATGAGACCACGTCTCAAAAGTGAGGATGCATTCATCAGGGTGAGAGCTGTGATTTTTGGAAACTCAAGTCAAACAAATGAGGTCAGGTGCTGAGTTCTTTTCTCAGAGAGAGACCCTGCCACCCTCTTGTTCTCCAACCTTATGTGTAATTGTCTCCCAGTACTGAGTGACAGATGACCTCCAGGGCAGGTGCATTACCAGGAGATAGGAAGTAACTTGACTTCAGGCTGGGTTCGGCGGCTCACACCTGTAATCCTAGCAATTTGGAAGA
The DNA here is from genome assembly GCA_031835075.1 of Saguinus oedipus. Classification (NCBI taxonomy): domain Eukaryota; kingdom Metazoa; phylum Chordata; class Mammalia; order Primates; family Cebidae; genus Saguinus; species Saguinus oedipus. The sequence goes on from CM063179.1 coordinate 8,006,037, forward strand.
CTGAGGCAGGTGGATCACCTGAGGACAGGAGTTCAAGACCAGCCTGGCAACATGGCAAAAACCTATCTCTACTAAAAATACAAAAAATTAGCCAGGCATGGTGGCGCACACCTGTAATTTCAGCTACTCCAGAGGCTGAGGCATGAGAATGGCTTGAACACAAGAGATGAGGGTTGCAGTGAGCCAAGATTGTGCCACTGCACTTCAGCTTGGGCAACAAGGCAAGACTCTGTCAAAAAGAAAAAGAAAAAGAAAAAGAAAAAATGGGGAGGAGGATGGAAGGGAGGGAGGGGAGGGGGAGGGGAAAGGAAGGGAAGGGAAGGGGAAGAAAAGAAGAAAGAGGGGAGGGGAGGAAGAGGGAAGGAGGGAGGGAGGAAGGAAGGAAGGAAGAAGAGAGAGAGGAAGGAGAAGGGAAGGGCTTGACTTCCTAGGGGAAGCCAACCTGCAGTAGAATCATTGAGAATGTCTTTGAAGAAGCCCTGGAAGATTACAACAATCTTGCTTGAGTCTCACATTACTACAGAGTAATCATTATTAATTAACTTCAAACATTTTTATTTTAATTTTTTTCTTTTTTTATTCCTTCTTTAAAAAATAGGAGACATGTACAAAATGCGCAGGTTTGTTACATCGGTATACGTGTGCCACAGTGGTTTGCTGCACCTATTGTCTCATTATGTTAATTTTAATAGAGTGGACCAGTGTCTCTCCTAAGCCTCAGCCTCTTCCCGATTTCTCTCCCAAAAGCAAAGTTATTACCAGCTTCTTCTAGAGAGATATTCAGTGCCTGCATAAGCACACACATATCCTGCATCTCTCCTTCTTCACTTAGCAGATCTCTCAGAGATTATTCTAACTCAGCACAAATCAATCTCTCTCATCCTTTTCTACAGCTGATGTGTTACATTAGAAGGCTTATTTCCCTGACCCACTATTGATGGATGTTGGGTTGCTTTCAAGTCTTGCAATGAGACAGGTTCAAGCAATGAGAGTGTCACAGTTAAGATCCATGTTCATAGATCTTTATACAACTTGTAGGATAAATTCATAGAAGAGCAATAGCTGAATCTGAGTGTGCTAAGCCTTGTCGTGCAATGTCAGGCCCAGTCTGGATGGCAAATGCCATGGGACTCTGGGAATAAGCAGATGTATAAAGGCAGGACGAGGCATGAGGGTCACAGATTGCAGGTGGTATCACTACTCACTAAGTCCCTGAGCAAACATTTGTCGAATGTGACTCAGCCAACGGGCGCTGGGAAGGAAGGTGGGGATCATATCTGTAATTCAGCGCACTGGACTGTTAAACCACACTACGCAGCCCCAGGCTTGAAATTTTCTTTGACCTTGCATTTATCTACCCCCGTTTTTTCTCTTTTTTTTTGAAACGGAGTCTCGCTGTCTCCCAGGCAGGAGTGCGGTGGTGGGATCTCAGCTCACTGCAACCTCTGCCTCCCGGGTTCAAGCAATTCTCCTGCCTCGGTCTCTAAATAGCTGGGATTACTGGCACGTGCTACCATGCCTGGCTAATTTTTGTATTTTTAGTAGAGACAGGTTTTTGCCATGTTGGCCAAGCTGGTCTCAAACTCCTGACCTCAAGTGATCTGCCCTACTCAGCCTCCTGAAGTGCTGGGGTTACAGGCGTGAGCCACAGTGTTCAACACACTTTTCTCCCCTTATATTTATGTAGTCCAGTAGGTCTCAAACTGAACAAGGATCAGAATCTCCCAGAGAATTTGTTGGATTTCTGGGCTGCCCCCGACAGCTTCTGAGTCAGAAGTGCCAGGTGGGGCCCCAGGAATCTCTTTTTGTGAACAAAGGATAAAAGACCCTTTGGTGTTTAAAGAGAGTTGTGGGGGTTGGAAAGAAAGGGAGGGGGAAGGAGAGATGGGAGGGGCACAGGGAACCCTTGGATGCAATGACATCTCTAACAATACTCTCTTACCCTCAGGTTACAGCCACCCTGCCCTGCTGAAACTCATCCAACAGCCTCAAAATGCGGTAGGTCTTGGGGTTACATAGAAAAAGGCACAATGTGTTCATGGCCGTTCACAGACTCACTGCGCAGACTTTGGCAATAGTCCATTCATTCATTAATTGATTCTAAAAATATTTACTGAGCCCATACTATGTGCCAGATATATGGAATACCTTGGTAAACAAAAAGGCAGTCAGTCAATTAACCACACACGTGAATAGAGAATTGCAGCCGTAGTAAACTCTACAGAGTAAGGTCGGCAGTGCTTTGTGGGCATAAAAGAATGACGCTAATAGTTAATGTTTACGGAGAGTGTAATTTGTACCAAATGCTATAATCAGCACTTATAGCTATAATATTGAAAAGTCTGTGAAGCAGGTACTCTTGTTATCCCCATTTTACAGATGCAGAAACTGAGGCACAGAGTGGTTAAGTATTTGCCCAAGGTCACACACAGTGGAGGCGCTGAGAATAAACCCACAGAAGCTGAGCTATTTGGGGATGGAGCGGGTGGGTGTCAGGGAGGCTTCCCAGGGAAATGATATTTCAGCTGAGATGAGAGGAAGGTCTGGCAGGTCGTGAGTCATGAGTCAGGAAGAGGTCTAGCAGGGAGGAATGAAAACCCGATCCTGGTCCCAGCAGGGAGAAGAGGGCACCAGGGAAGGCAGCAGCGTGGCTGGAGCAGAGAGAGTGAGGAGGGACCCCAGGAGGACTGGAGTAGCAGCAGGGGGCACAGCGTTTTCAGACGCCACCTAGACCAGGGGTTCTGAACTCTTGCACTGTGGACATCTGTAGCCAGACAATTCTGTGTTGCGGGGGGGGGGGCTGTCCTGTGTATTGAGATGCTGAGCGGCATCCCTGGCCTCTGCCCACTAAATGCCAGGAGCACCTCCCTCCTGAGGTTGTCACAACCAGAAATATCTTCAGACATGGCCAGATGTCCCCTGGTGGACACAGTCACCCCAGGTGAGAACCCCTGCAATAGAAGACTTCCGTCTCTCTCCTGAGAGAGATAGAAAGCCATTGCACATTTATACTAAAGAATATGGCAGGGTGAGGTGGCTCACGCCTGTAATCCCAGCACTTTAGGAGGTCGAGGCAGGCAGAACACTTGAGCTCAGGAGTTCAAGACCAACCTGGCCAGCATGGTGAAACCCCGTCTCTATTAAAAATACCAAATTAGCCAGGTGTGGTGTGAGCCTGTAAATCCCAGCCACTTGGGAGGCTGAGGTAGGAGAATCGCTTGAACCCAAGAGGAGGAGGTTGCAGTGAGCTGAGATGGTGCCACTGCACTCCAGCCTGGGTGACAGAGGGAGACTCCATCTCAAAACGAACAAACAAAAACAGTGTAACCCCATGCAGACATGCATAGGGCCTAAATGCACCGCTCAATAAGTATTCCCATTGTCACTCAGCGTTTCACATTGGAAACATCCCCTTAAGGAGCATTTTTAGACAGTATTTTCCTAATTGTTCCCTATCCTGAAATTGTAATACATAAATGCAGTACATATGGAGTGTATCTGTGTGTTATATTTATGTCCGTGCTTTATATGGAACAGAGTAGGATTTTTTTCACTCCCTTTGAGAATGCACAAATTGTAACGGGAAATCAGAACATGTCCCCACTCAGTTATTATTCCTTCCAGCTAAATTAAGTAGACCACTCCCCTTACTTTTAACAGACTGCTGCATTTCTCCTGTTTTGTTTATTTGTCTTTCTTGAGACAGAATCTTGCTCTGCTGCCCAGGCTGGAGTGCAGTGGTACAATCATGGCTCACTGCAGCCTCAACCTCCTGGCCTCAAGCAATCCTCCCACCTCAGCCTCCCAAGTAGCTGGGACTACAGATACCCACCACCATGTCCAGCTATTTTTGGGGGGTTTTTTAGTTTTTTTTGTTTGGTTTGGTTTGGTTTGGTAGGAGATGGGGTTTCACCATGTTGCCCAGACTGGTCTCCAGCTCCTGGGTTCAAGTGATCCTCCTGCCTCCGTCTCTCAAAGTCCTAGGATTACAGGCGTGAGCCACCATGCCCAGTTGTATTTCTCCAGTTCTTTATCACCACATAAGTGGAGCTTTGCAGTGTGTATCTTTACTTTCTCTGGCTTATTTCATTCAAAATTATGTCTGGGTGATTGCTCCTGGTGCATGTAATCACAGACCATCTATCCTCACAGCTTTAGAGCGTTCCCCTCTGTGGATATCCTGCAATCTTACTGTCTGTCCATGGGTATTTGTATAGCTTCAGTTCAGGGCTCTTATGAAGACCGCTGCTGGGGGCGGTCGAGTGTGCGTCTTTTGCTGTACACGTGTGTGTGTGTGATTGTTAGCTGCGAAGCTCGGAGTGGAACTGCTGACCGTGTGCAGCCCCTGCAGATCCGGCCAGACAGCCTCCACGCCGATCGTACCAACTCCACTCCCACAGCCACGGAGAGCTCCAGTCATCACTGGAGGGTTTTTCTTTGACTCAGAGTGACATACTTATCCACACATGACAAGGAACTTGATCCCAAAAAGAAATCTAAGAAAGGCAAAAGGAGCCAAGACCCAGTCCTGGTCAGAAACGGGATCCCTAGCCCTAAAACGTTCTTCCCTTTAAATGAACAGATTTGAGCTAATAGGAAAGAACCACATTTCCTTCTTTCTGTGTGGGTGTGTCCTGCCTGGGAGGGGTCAGGGACACTCTTGCCTTTAGTTGACACGTTTAGGGGCTGCTGTAGAGGGGACGGGCGTCCTCCTGAAGGTATCTGATGAGGCCCACTTCGGCCGGCCGGAGGCTCCCGGGTGTGTTTACATCCAGAGCCTGGCTTTGTTTTGAAATGTTGTGCAGATCCCAGATGCCTTGGCAGTTGGTGCTTAAAAAAGAATGTGTCAACAAACATGTCAGACACATTTGCAGTGTCAACCGCCTCCGGAGGCAGAATCGTCCCCAACAACCTGTGACGTCATGACCCAGAGATTCTAGCTGGGTGTGGTGGCTCGTGCCTGAAATCTCAGCACTCTGGGAGGCTGAGGCAGATCCTTGAGGCCAAGAGTTGGAGACCAGCCTGGGCAACATATTGAGATCCTGTCTCTAGGAAAACTTTCTAAAAAAATTAGCCAGGTGTGATGGTGCATACCTGTAGTTCCAGCTACTCAGGAGGCTGAGGTGGGAGGATCACTTGAGCCCAGGAAGGTACAGCTGCAATGAACTGTGATCTCACCGCTGCACTCTAGCCTGGGCAACAGAGCAAGACCTTGCCTCTAAAACAAAACAAAACAAAAACATATTTCAAAAAACAAAGGCCCAGGGATTCTGATTTCAGGAAACTAGTACTATCCTGTCCCTGCCAGGAATTTCCCCGACTTTCCCTATCCCCCTCACCTTTCACCTCTCTCTCACCTCTCATCTAGTCGGGGACTGGTCCTAACTCTCACATCTCCCACATGGATTTCTATCAGCAACCTCTCCCCATCAATCCCTCCGGCTTCCCTTCTCACCTCCTCCAAACCATCCTCCAAACTGCACCATGCATGGAACCCTTCCCTGGTACTCACTGCCTTCGGGATGTGTCCCAATCTCCTCAACCTAAAATACCAAGCCCTTGGAGAGCTGCCTCCCCCTTTCTTCTTTAGCCTTATTGCTTGACATTTGCTCATTCATTGGTTATTGACTGAATGCTTCCATGTGCCACGCACTGTTTTCAGTGCTGGGATTTGACGGTGAATCCACGGTCTCCATCCTAGTCTGGGCTGAGTTGTTCTGCAGAGGAACTGAGTTTGAGGCTTAATGAAATGAGCACCCTGATGCAGTCTGAGAGAGGTGGTAGCTGACCTCCAGGGGCTGAAAGGTTTTCAGCAGGACACGCCCAGGGCAGCAGGCTGGGCGCCTTTGGCTGACATCTTGGGTCTTCCAAGTTTTTGGCTGGAGATAACTCAGGTGATAGCAATGGTATTCAACCTGTACAGGGCAGGTTCCTGCCAGGTCACCAAACTCTTGAGAAGGGGTTTATCAACCCTTTTGCACCCCAAACCAAAACCTGAAACTCTGCCATACAATTATTTCATGTGACTTCCTAAAAATGAAACCATGTCCCCTGGATCTAATATCTGGGTTCCAATTATATGTTTTTTAAGACAGGGTTTCACTCTTATTGCCCAGGCTGTAGCGCAATGGCGCAATCTTGGCTCACCACAACCTCTGCCTCCTGGATTCAAGTGATTCCCCTGCTTCATCCTCTTGAGTAGCTGGGATTACAGGTATGCGCCACCACACCCAGCTAATTTTTGTACTTTTAGTAGAGACAGGGTTTCACCATGTTGATCAGGCTGGTCTCGAACTCCTGACCTCATGATCTGCCCACCTCAGCATCCCAAAGTGCTAGGACTACAGGTGTGAGCCACTGCTTTTTTCTTCTTCTTTCTTCCTTTTTCTTTCTCCTTCCTTCTTTTTCCTTCTTCTTCCTTTTTTTCTTCTTCTTCTTCCTCCTCCTCCTCCTCCCCCTCCTTCTCCTCCTTCTTCTTCTTTCTTCTTTCTTCTAGCAGGGTCTCTCTGTCACCCAGGCTGGAGTGGAGTGGCTTGCTCATGGCTCACTGCAGCCTCAAACTCCTAGACTCGTAAGATCCTTTCACCTCAGTCTCCTAAGTGACTAGGATTGGAGGCGTGAGCCACAGTGCCCAACCTCTGGTTACTGTTTCTTATGTCACCAGGACCATCTCATTACATTGCCCGCAAGTTATAAAATAATCATGAAGATTGCATGTGCACAGTCACATTGCAGCGAATGCACATAGCACAGCAGGCCTGACCAAGTAAGACACCTGCCATCCTGTGACCTCTGGGCCTTTCTCTCTGCATGACTCTTCCTTCGAGCCTGAACTCCTGCATCCTCTGTATGCCATATCATCTTACTGGTTCCTTACAAGCACCTAGTGAGAGTCTCCAGTTTGGCAGATGAGAAACCCAAAGCTCAGAGAGGTTAAGTGAGTTGCCCAAGGTTGCACAGCCACTAAAGCCAAAGCTGATTCTCTTCTTGCTGCGCCCTAAGACTGCTGAGCTGACTGCAAGGATTTAGAAACCTATCCTCATCTGATCCTGATACCTGATGTCCCAGATAACTTCTGTTCTTACTGTCACGCTCTCTTGAACAAGAACATCACCCCCACATTGTTCCTAGACCCAGATAGGCTGTCAAGCTGCCAGCCAGCCCCGCTGTCCCCTTCTGGGAGCCACTTCCCTGCTGCCAGTGAGGGCCAGTCTGCTTCTACCCTAATCTCATGATGTGATTTTTTTAGGAACCCCACTGACAGGTCAGAGCCAGAAGGAAATGCTCCTCAAAGTCCCCTCCAAGGTTGGGCACAGTGGCTCACCCTTGTGATCCCAGCACTTTGGGAAGCTGAGGCAGGCAGATCACTTGAGTCCAAGAGTTTGAGACCAGCGTGGGAAACAATGGTGAAACCCCATCTCTATAAAAAATACAAAAAAAATTAGCTGGATGTCGTGGGGCATGCCTGTAGTCCCAGTTATTTGGGAGGCTGAGGTGGGAGGATCGCTTTAGCCTGGGAGTTCAAGGCTGCAGTGAGCTGATATCACGCTACTGCACGCCAACAACCTGGGAGACAGAGTAAGACTCTGTTTAAAAAAAAAAAGCCCCTTCAAGGCAAGCCAAGGTCTCTGGGCTGTGCCAAACATGAACATCTTCAGGTGGAGGCTGCCTAGAGTGTCTGACAGAGAATGGCATCTGAAGTCAGCAAACCTAGATTTAAGTTGTGGTTCTGCCTCTTCTTGGCTGTGTGACTTGGGGTAAGTTGCTTGAACTCTCTGGTCCTCAGTTTCCCCAACTCTATATGAGGAGGGTTAACTTCCCTCACTGTTTATCCTAGACTCCACTGTGTGATTGCAAAGCAGAAAAAGCAAGATGCAGGAATCTGCCAGTTTCTAGCAGCTCAAGCCAAGTCCGAAAGCCACTGGGAGAAACATCTCTGGGGATCCCTCTGTCCCTGTGTCTTGTCCTCTACAGTGATGCTGCTATTTGGATTTGCACTGCAATTTTGCCCAAGAGTCCCCAAATCCCAGTATAATCCTCCCATTTTTCTTTATTATTATTATTTTTTTTTTTGAGACAGCCTCACCTCACTGTGTCACTCAGGCTAGAGTACATTGGCACAATCATGGCTCATGCAGCCTTGACCTCCCGGGGCTCAAGCAATCCTCCCAGCTCAGCCTCCCTAGTAGCTGGGACTACAGGCCCATGCCACCACACCTGGCTAAAGTTTTTGTATTTCTTGTAGAGATAGGGCCTTACCTTGTTGTCCAGGCTGCCTTATCCTTTTCCCAGTGGAGAAAGGTTTGGTTTGTTTCCATTTTTTGGCAACCGAGTTTAAAAGCTCCAGATCCTTCCACCTCGATCTCCCAAAGTGCTGAGATTACAGGCATGAGCTGCTGCACGCAGCCATTTTTATAACTGGAATATTTTATTTGAGAATAATTTTAGATGTACTGACAAGCTGTAAAGACAGTTCACATCCACTTTCCCCAACTCCCTCTAACGTTAACATCTTACCTCACCAGGTACATTTGTCAAAACAATTTGTACAAATTAACATTGATACCTGACACATCGCAGACTTTATTTGTATTCCTTCAGTTTTTTCACTCATGTCCTTATTTCTGTTGTTCTAGGATCCAATCGAGGATGCCACAGTGCATTTAGTACAATCCCTTTTCTTTTCAGACGGAGTCTTGCTCTGTCGCCCACACCGGAGTGCAGTGGTACGATTTCAGCTCAGTGCAACCTCCATCTCCCAAGTTCAAGCAATTCTCCTACCTCAGTCTCCTGAGTAGCTGAGATTACAGGCACATGCCACCACTCCTGGCTGGTTTTTTTTTTTTTTGTATTTTTAGTAGAGACGAGGTTTCACCATATAGGTAAGGCTGGTTTCGGACTCCTGACCTCAAGTTCTCCACCCACCTCAGCCTCCCGAAGTATTGGGATTTCAGGCGTGAGCCACCACACCCGACCACAATCCCTTTTTATAACCCAAATCCACTTCCTTGTTAACCCACTGTTTATCCGTAGTGTAGACTCCTCCCTGTGTCTTCCCAGTCTCCACTGTGGCCTGACTCATCTCCCTCCTGGGGTCCCAAGGGCGACCCCCCCTGCAGCCTCCCACTCTGTTTCTTGAAGAGCTGAACTATTCTGCATTCACTGGCTTTAACATATTTGCCACTAAATCTAATACAGCTGTATCCTCCAGAATGATAGCTTGTTCTGATCAGTAAAGGGTGACAAGCTTATTATAAGGATAAGTAGACAGGGCAAGGTAGCTTGTGCCTGTAATCCCACCACCTTGGGAGGCCAAGATGGGAGGACCACTTGAACTCAGGAGTTTGAGACCAGCCTGGGCAACATGGTGAGACCTCATTTCTACAAAATAAATAAATAAATAAATAAAAAGTAAAAATCTGGGCATGGTGGTGCACGCCTGTAATCTCAGCTACTCAGGAGGCTGAGGCACCTAGAACCATGCCTTTGTTTCAGATCCAGGAGGTGAAGGGTTTTCTTCAAGAACGCATCTGCAGGAGTGTGTCCTGTCCCTTGGCCAGGGGTAGTTTTGAGATATTTTTGGCCAAGATTTTCAGGTTAGTGTGCACTACAATCTGCATTTGTCAGTCAGGCACAGTGGCTCACACCTGTAATGCCAGCACTTTGGGAGGAGGATTGCTTGAGTCCAGGAGTTCAAGACCAGCCTGGGCAAGATGACAAGACTCCATCTCTAACCAAATATTTGTGTGTGTGTATATATATATATACACACTGGAATTTGGAATTTGGTGGCATGAGCTCCCTCTGGCTGCATTTTTGCTCTGCCGCCACAGGGCAAGGCTGGCCTGCCCCTTACACAAACACTTCCACTCAGTCACCACACTCATTTCCTGGGCGACCCCCATACTGCTTAGAAATTTTAGTGCTGCTGCTGCCTCACAATACCTTTTTTCTTCTTTATTTTTTAAAAATTAGGGCACCATTTGTACACAGTAAAATCCCCCCTTCTTAGTACACAGTTCTGTAGGTTTGGACAAATGCAGAGGCATTAGTCACCATCAAAATCCAGACACATTTGCACACCCCTGTCCACAGCCACGTGATTCACAGTGGCCAACAGTTAGAAGCAACCTCAGTGTCCGTCGATGGATGGATGAACACAGTGTGGTCTGTTCATACAGTGGAATAGTATTCAGCCTTAAAAAGGAAGGAAATTCTGGCCGGGCACAGTGGCTCACGCCTGTAATCCCAGCACTGTAGGAGACCAAGGCAGGTGGATCGCTTGAAGTCAGGAGTTCAATACCAGCCTGGCCAATATGGTGAAACTCTGTCTCTAATACAAATACAAAAAGTGGCTGGGCATGGTGGCGTGTGCCTGTAGTCCCAGCTACTCGGGAGGCTGAGGCACAAGAGTCACTTGAATCCAGGAAGCAGAGGTTGCAGTGAACTGAGCATATGCCACTGCACTCCAGCCTGGGTGATAGAATGAGACCCTTTCTCAATAAAAAGGGGTGGGGGAAGGGAGCAGGGGAGGGAGAGAGAGGAAGGGAGGAAGGAAGGAACTGCCGAACTTCTTTCCAAAGCGACTGCACCGGTTTACCTTCTCACCAGCTGGGAACAAGGATTCTAGTTGCTCTACATCCATGATAGTACTTGTTATTGTCCATTTTTGTTATTTAGCCTTTTTTTTTTTTTTTTTTTGAGGCTGAGATTCTCTCTTTTTTCCCAGGCTGCAGTGTAATGGCACAATCTCAGCTCACTGCAACCTCTGCCTCCCAGGTTCAAGCGATTCTCCTGTCTCAGCCTCCTGAGTAGCTGGGATTACAGGCACCCACTACCAGGTCCAGCTAATTTTTGTATTCTTAGTAAAGATAAGGTTTCACTGTGTTGGCCAGGCTGGTCTCGAACTCCTGACCTCAAGCAATCCACCCACCTCAGCCTCCCAAAATACTAGGATTACAGGTGTGAGGCACTGCTCCCAGCCTGTTTTTCAGTCACTCTGATGGTTAAACATATCAAGAAAAAGTTTCACAGGAAGTTGCAGAAACCAGTACAAAGAGCCCCAAGTACCCTTTGCTCAGTTTTCCCCAGCGGCAGTAGCATCCTACATAACAACAGTGCAATATTGCAACCAGTAAATTGACCCTTTTATAAAACATCCACAGCAATCCTTGTGGATTTCTCTAAAAGGTTAAGGAAACCTGCCATGCCCCACACTGACAGAACATCACCGTCCTGCAACCCCATTGGAGGCTTTTTGAATACAGGGGCTAGGAAAAGTGCTGCTTGTGGGCAGGGAGCTGGGTCAGGCCCCCAGAAGTCACTGTTTGTCTCTTGGCCTTTTGCAGACCACGTTCGTCAACAGACCCGCCCTGGGAATCCTGCCTCCGGAGAACTTTGTGGATAAGCTCCAGGAGTCCTTGCTCTCAGTGAGTTCTGGAGTGGCAGTCCCACGGTCTTCAGACGTGGTAGTGGCAGAGAAAGGGAAGAATGGAGATGCAAACCATGAAGAATAAGGCGTTGTATGGAAATCCTTCTCTCTGCACCCATTCTTCCATGCAGAGTATTTTCAATTTCTCTTTTAAAGAACAGAAGGGATTCTTTGTGCAGGACAAAGGGAGCTGGGGAAACGAATATGTACCGCAGATAGGAGTTTTGCATATGTCCTTCAGTCCTGCCCCCGCTTCTTGGTTTTAGTTGTTACAAACAATTAAAGTTATTGGGAACCTCAGCGTCCCGTCTGGAACATGTAGGTGTCTTAGGCGTCGTCAGGTGCGTCAGGAGGGACACAGTGGGCTTTGCCACCCTTCTTTTCTCTCCACCAGCCTCAGGGCCTCCCTGGGCTTCTCCGCCACTCCTGGAAAGGCCTGAGTCCATCCTCCCAGTCCTGCGGCTTCCAGGACAGCCCTGCATGGCCCTGTGAAGATTCAGCCCCGGCCAGGGGAAGCAGGAATGCAGGAGTCACGATAAGCCTGGGCTCACAGCTGTTTCCCTCCCTGCAGGTGGCTCCCAAAGGGATGTCCCAGCTCATCACCATGGCCTGCGGCTCCTGCTCCAATGAAAATGCCTTCAAGACCATCTTCATGTGGTACCGGGTGAGCTTTGGCGCACGCGCACACACACACACACACACACGCACAGCCTCCCCAGCACCAAGCCACACTCTCACCCCTTGTCTGACTGTTCATTCCAATTGACTGGAGCGTTAGACGTCAGTACCAGGGTTAAAATCCAGGGAGGGCCACTGCTGGATGGCACTTTCCAGACAGCCCAGTGGAGCATGGTGCAAAGGGCTGAGGCTTCGGCATCAAAATTATGCAGTGTGGGCTGGGCACAGTGGCTCACACCTGTAATCCCAGCACTTTGAGAGGCAAAGGCAGGTGGATCACTTGAGCCCAAAAGCTTGAGACCAGCCTGAGTAACATGACGAAACCCCATCTCTACTAAAAAAAATTCAAAAATTAGGCCAGATATGGTGGCTCACGCCTGTAATCCCAACACTTTGGGAGGCTGAGGCAGGCGGATCACAAGGTCAGGAGATCAAGACCAGCCTGGCTAACATAGTGAAACAATTCATAGTCTCTATTAAGAATATAAAAAATTAGCCGGGCATGGTGGCCTGCGCCTGTAGTCCCAGCTACTTAGGAGGCTGAGGCAGGAGAGGGCTAATACCCTGAATCTACAAAGAATTAAAACAGATTTACAAGAAAAAAAAACAAACAAACCCATCCAAAAATGGGCAAAGGATATAAACAGACACTTTTCAAAAGAAGACATATATGAGGCCAACAAACATATGAAAAAATGCTCATCATCACTGGTCATTAGAGAAATGCAAATCAAAACCACACTGAGATACCACCTCATGCCAGTTAGAATGGCGATCATTAAAAAATCTGGAGAACAACAGATGCTGGAGAGGATGTGGAGAAATAGGAACACTTTTCCATGTCCCTACAAAGGACACGAACACATCATTTTTGATGGCTGCATAATATTCCATGGTGTGAACACTTTTACACTGTTGGGAGTGTAAATTAGTTCAACCATTGTGGAAGACAGTGTGGCGATTCCTCAAGGACCTAGAAACAGAAATTCCATTTGACCCAGCTATCACATTACTGGGCATATATCCAAAGGATTATATTCTATTATAAAGACACATGCACACATATGTTCACTGCGGCACTGTTTACAATAACAGAGACCTGGAACCAACCCAAATGCCCATCAACGACAGACTGGACAAGGAAAATGTGGCACATATACACCATGGAATACTATGCAGCCATAAAAAATGGTGAGTTTGAGTCCTTTGTAGGGACGTGGATGAATCTGGAAACCATCATTCTCAGCAAACTGACACAAGAACAGAAAATCAAACACATGTTCTCACTCATAGGCTGGTGTTGAACGATGAGAACACATGGACACAGGGAGGGGAGCATCACACACTGGGGTCTGTTGGGAGGTGCCAAGGGAAGGACAGCCGGGTGGGTAGGGAGGTCGGAAGGGATAACATGGGGAGAAATGCCAGATGTAGGTGACGGGGGGATGGAGGCAGCAAACCACATTGCCATGTGTGTACCTATGTAACAATACTATATGATCTGCATGTACCCCAGAACCTAAAGTACAATTTAACAAAAGAAACAACTATGTAGTGTGACTACTCTATTTTATTTTATTTAAATATTTTAAATTGCAGAGACAGAATCCCACTTTGTCGCCCAGCATGGTCCCAAACTCTGGGTCTCCAGCAATCCCCTGTCTTAGCCACCCAAAGTACTAGGATTACAGATTTGAGCCAGCACACGTGGCCTCCGTTCTTCCTGGCAGAATGTATACAATCTCGGCAGATCTTAATCCAACAGATCTTCATCGTTGCTGATGGTGCTTAATGCATTCTGTGCCTTTGTTTCTTTTGTTGCAAGCACAGTTAATAGCCTCGTGTTTCAGTACAGACCTATAACAATTAATACCTGAGATCAACTCCTGAAAAAGCACTTTCTACTTGTCTGGACTGAATATCGGTTTGGTTGGAAAGTTGAAGCCCCGACTACCCTAGAGCTTCTCTGAAATTATGTTCTGTTCTACTTTTTTTTAGAGCAAGGAAAGAGGGCAGACAGGCTTCTCCCAGGAGGAACTGGAGACATGCATGATTAACCAGGTGAGTGTAGCTGGGTTTGCACCGCATATACCCGGGGGAGCTGCACAGCCTCCCTCGGGCTGTTGCGGGCTGGCTGGCACTGTCCTTCTCAATTAGGAAGGGCCAGCCTGGGCACAGTGGTTCATGCCTGTGATCCCAGCACTTTGGGAGGCCAAGGAGGGTGAATCACCTGAGGTCAGGAGTTTGAGACCAGCCTGGCCAACATGGTGAAACCCCATCACTACTAAACAGACAAAAATTAGCCAGCCTTGATGGTGCATGCGTGTAATCCTAGCTACTCAGGAGGCTGAGGTAGGAGAATCTCTTGAACCTGGGAGGTGGAGGTTGCAGTGAGCCAAGATTGCACCACTACACTCAAATCTGGGCAACAAAGTGAGAGTCCTCTCAAAACGAACAAATGAAAACAAAAGGCCAGCTGCTGTGTCTCATGCCTGTAATCCCATCACTTTGGGAGGCCAAGGCAGAAGGATCACCTGAGGTCAGGAGTTCCAGACCAGCTTGGCCAACATGGTGAAACCTCATCTCTACTAAAAATACAAAAAATTAGCTGGGCATGGTGGCGCGTGCCTGTAATCCCAGCTACTCAGGAGGCTGAGGCAGGAGAATTGCCTGAACCCAGGAGCCGGAGGTTGCGGTGAGCCGAGATCACGCCATTGCACTCCAGCCTGGGTAACAAGAGTGAAACACTGTCTCAAAAAAGTAAAATAAAATAAAATAATAAAAATAAATAAAAATACAAAAATTATCCAGGCATGATGACAAGGGCTTATAATCCCAGCCACTCGGGAGGCTGAGGCAAGAGAATCACTTGAACCCGGGAGGCAGAATTTGCAGTGAGCCAAATCACACCATTACACTCCAGCCTGGGTGACAGAGCGAGACTCCATCTCAAAACAACATCAAGAAAAAAGGAGGGGCTCCCCAGGCATTCCCAGTTTCCAGTCTGTTCCCGGGGTGTCAAGGCTGATGGAGGCCAGGCACGGTGACTCACACCTGTAATCCCAGCACTTTGAGAGGCCACAGCAGGCGGACCACTTGAGGTCAGGAGTTTGAAATCAGCCAGGCCAATGTGGTGAAACCCTGTCTCTAGTAAAAATATAAAAATTAGCCAGTCGTGATGGCCCAGCCCTGTGGTCTCAGCTACTTGGAAGGCTGAGGCAGGAGAATCACTTGAACCCAGGAGCCGGAGGTTACAGTGAGCAGAGATTGAGCCACTGTACTCCAGCTTGGATGACAGAATGAGACCCTGTTTCAAAAAAAAAGGCCGAGTGGAGATCTCCCTGACCAGGCTTCACAGTTTCTTAGGACAACTGCCTGAATTTGACAGGCCTCCAAAGGCCATTAACGTATTCTCTAGAATAATCCAAATTGTCAGCAGGAATACATACGCATGAGTATTCACCCCACTGGTGTTTATAGTAATAATAACCAGAAAAGACTAGAAATCACCAGTACTGGGGAAAGATTAATTAAATGTAGGGATTCAAAGTGGAACCAAAGAGGCCACTGCTGGGTATCAGAGGTGGCTAGGGGCCACATGGAAAACCAGGCAGGTGGGATTCCAAGCTCCCTACCCAGCTTCAAGCAGAACAGGCCTGGCCTCCTCTGTGTTATGTATGAGGTCCCATTAAGATTTAGACAGAAGCATCTGCTGCTTTAAAAATATATGTATACTGTTTTATGATCATCTACAAACAAAACAAACCAAACAAAACAAGACCGGGCATAGTGGCTTATGCCTGGAGTCCCAGCACTTTGGAAGGCCGAGGCAGGAGGATTGCTTGAGCCCAGGAGTTTGAGACCAGCCTGGGCAACAAAGTGAGACCCTGACTCAAAAAGTTTCTTTTTAATTAAAAAAAAAAAAATAGGAGCCACTGAACTTGATTACCCTCTGCTAACATTCCAATATTCTGCAGCAAAAATAGTTATTTAGGGTTTCTCTTGGCCTGGATGTGTTCGCTCTGTTTTGGAAAAGTAGAATGTAAATCGTATGGTCACTGTGCTCTCAAACAGGTAAATAAATATATAGGAAAATACTAGCTGGAATCCTGCCAAAATATTTATAATGGCTTGCCTGTGGGTGGTGAGGCAGGATTGTTGATTTTTTTAAATGCTTTCTTTTTTTTTTGAGACAAAGTCTCGCTCCATCGCCAGGTACCAGACTGGAGTACAGTGGCGTGATCTCAGCTCACTGCAACCTCTGCCTCCTGGGTTCAAGCAATTCTCCTGCCTCAGCCTCCCAAGCAACTGGGACTACAGGCATGCGCCACCATGCCCAGCTAATTTTTGTATTTTTTTTAGTAGAGACGGGGTTTCACCATGTTGCCCAGGATGGTCTCAATCTCTTGACCTCGTGATCCACCCGCCTTGGCCTTCCAAAGTGCTGGGATTACAAGTGTGAGCCACCACACCCGGCCATAAATGCTTTCTTAATATATGTTTTTTCCTAACCACACCTCTTGCTAGCAAATGTACCTACACCTTTCTCCATATTTAAATAAACTTACATTAAAAAAAGTTCTTGTTTTTTTTTCCTGGCCCTTTTTTTATGGACCTTATTCTTTCTCTCTCTCTCTCTCTCTCTCTCTCTCTCTCTCTCTCTCTCTCTCTCTCTCTTTCTTGAGACAGGGTCTCACTCTGTTCCCCAGGCTGGAGTGCTGTGGTGCGATCATGGTTCAATGAAGCTTCAACCTCCAAGGTTCAAGCAATCCTCCTGCCTCAGCCTCCTGAGTACCTCAGGCTACAGGCACATGCCACCACACCCAGCTAATTTTTTTTTTTTTTTTTTTTTGTAGAGGCAGAGTCTAACTATGTTGCCCAGACTGGTCTCGAATTTCTGAGCTCAAGTGCTCCTCCCGCCTCAGCTTCCCAACGTGTTGAGATTAGAGGTGTGAGCCACCATGCCCAGCCTCCTACCACTTTCTCTAACTCTGCTTTGCTTACTTGCTATCCATGGGCATCGTAGACCATCAACATTTTTGGATCTCATTCCTCATCATTTGTGGCTGAATGCAAATATGTAAAATGATGTGTATATATTAATTATATTAATTACATGTACAATCAGGAGACAAAAAATGACAAGAGGCCGGGTGCGGTGGCTCATGCCTGTGATCCCAGCACTTTGGGAGGCCAAGGTGGGTGGATCATCTGAGGTCAGGAGTTCAAGACCAGCCTGACCAACATGGCAAAACCCTGTCTCTACTAGAAATACAAAAATTAATCCCCGCTACTCGGGAGGCTGAGGCAGGAGAATCACTTGAATCAAGGATAGCAGAGGTTGCACTGGGCCAAGATCGTACCACTGTACTCCAGCCTGGGTGACAGAGTGAGACTCCATCTCAAAAAAGAAACAAAATGATAAGATGGTTTCTGGAATTTGTAGGAGGAGGTCTTAGGGTTTTTCCCAGAGGTCTCAGGGAATTAGTGCTCAGCCAGCCTGAGAAAATGCCAACCTCTCAGAGACTGGGGGTTCCCCACAGTTGCCTCTGAGGCACCTCCAGCAGTTCTGCCTGAGTCAGCTGGAAACATGTTTGGATTTCCTTGCTGAGCAAAGAGTCAGAAAACAATGTGAGGAGTGGCAGCTGTGCCATTTGCTTGGGGCCGGGAAGGAACAGGACATCCATACATCCCTCCTGAATCCGAGGTGCAGCTGACATGGGCGAGCACCCCTTGGGGCCCTCCCCTTACCTGCTTTCTAGCACCGCAGACCTCTTCCAAAGGCCTGGGGCATTTCCTGCAGGGTGCCTGGCTCAGCCCCTTGCCTCAGGTCCCTGGGAAGCAGGTGTGCACCCATCAACACCTGACCGTGTTGAGCTGAGACCTGCAGAGGCCTGAGTAGTAGGAAGCCAGGAGGTGGGGAGGAAGTTGAAAGCCTGTAGAACAGGGGCTGAAAACCCAGGAGTCCCCAGCAGCTGGAGGAAGTGGGCAGTGGGTGCTGCCTGGCCACCTATGGCTGCCACAGAAGAAAAATGTGTCCAAACAGGACAGTCCCGGTGAGAAGCCAAAAGTTCAGGTATTTATGTGAAATGTCTTGATTTTAAATTTTGCTACTTGTTTTTGAGACAGAGTCTCACTCTTGTTGCCCAGGCTGGAGTGCAGTGGCGCAAACTCGGCTAACTGTAACCTCTGCCTCCCAGGTTCAAGCAATTCTCCTGCCTCAGCCTCCCAAGTAGCTGGAATTACAGGCATGTGCCACCACATCCAGCTAATTTTTCTATTTTTAGTAGAGACGGGGTTCCATCACATTGGGCAGGATGGTCTTGATCTCTTGTCCTCATGATCCAGCCTGAAATTTCTTGATTTTAACTTTTGTAACTTTTTTTTTTGAGACAGAGTCAGGCTGGAATGCAGTGGCACAAACTCGGCTCACTGCAATCTCCACCTCCCAGATTCAAGCAATTCTGCCTCAGCCTCCCGAGTAACTGGGATTACAGGCATGTGCCACCATGCCTGGCTAATTTTTATATTTTTAGTGGAGGTGGGGTTTCACCACGTTGGCCAGGCTGATCTCAAATGGCTGACCTCAGGTGATCTGCCCGCCATGGGCTCTCAAAGTGCTGGGATTACAGGCATAAGCCAACATGCCCAGTCTAAATTTTGCAAATTAAAAAAAAAAATTAAGTATGTATGCAAAACAAAACGTGTGTCTTTGATATAGACCCAGTGGTCCCATGTGTAACTTCTGCCTGAGAAGGATTCCTGGTTCTTGTGATAGATTTCTGTATCCCTCTGGGCTTGCAGGGGCAACAATACAGTTCCCCCATCCTCACTCTGACTAATGACTGATATGTCTTGGTTCTAGGCCCCCGGGTGTCCCGACTACAGCATCCTCTCCTTCATGGGCGCATTCCACGGGAGGACCATGGGTAAGGTGGGACCAGTGCGCTCTCAAGGTGGCGTTTAGCGTGATAATAACGGCAGCTATTGCGGCGGCTGACATTGGCAGTTTACACATATTATCGTACCTATTCCACACAGTCCCCTGCAGAGTGGGGATTATTATTCCTGCATTGCAGATGTGGAAATCAGGGTTCGAGAAGAGGAAGAATTTCCAAGACTATTCAGTGACGGAGCCAGGATTTGAACTCTTGACTCCATCTTCAAAGCCTGGGCTGCATCTGTGATTAATCACGATGCAAACACATACCCATGCATGTGTGCCAATTAAGGGTTCATAAGTTCCCCTTCAGCTTCAGGACGAGAACTGGGGTTCAGTATCAAAACATCTCATGCACTTCCCAAGTATTTACACCTACTGTGCACCCAGAAAATTAAAAATTAAATGATAAAAAGAACCAGGCAACAGGCCTCCCTGCCCGTTGACAGCCTCATGCTAAAATGCCCATCATCTCCTTTGCAAAGATAAAAAGCATTCCCCAAGCCAAGCGTCTGCTTTTCTGTTTTGCTGAACTCAGGTTGCTTAGCAACCACACACTCCAAAGCCATTCACAAGATCGACATCCCTTCCTTTGACTGGCCCATCGCACCGTTCCCACGGCTGAGTTACCCTCTGGAAGAGTTTGAGAAAGAGAATCAACAGGAGGAGGCCCGCTGTCTGGAAGAGGTAATGCTTGTACCCTCGGGTCCTCCCTAAACACGAGTCCAATTGCTCTTGCCGCCCCAAGACGTGGCCCAGGAGAAGAGAAAGAGATGAAGGGTTTATCTGGGGATCCATGTAGTGCTCCCCCAGAGGGATGTAGGGACACAGAGGCCTTGCATCCCAAATCTTCCATATTGGGAGAGGTCGTGCGACCGCTGTGTTTGTCACAGCACCCATCACTCAACTCTGATACCAATTTCTGTATCACTTAAGTTTCTCGGGGAACAAGCATCAGTGACTCTAAAATAAGAGAAAATAGATTCGTTGAAAAAATATGGGGTCAGGAGTTTGAGTCCAGCCTGGCTAACATGGTGAAACCCATCTCTACTAAAAATACAAAAATTAGTTTGGCATGGTAACGCACACCTGTAAGCCCAGCTACTCTGTTGGCTGAGGCACAAGAACCACGTGAACCCAGGAGGTGAAGGTTGCAATGAGCTGAGCTATTAAGCTACTGCACTCCAGCCTGGGCAACAGCGTGAGACTCTATTTAAAAAAAAAAATATATATATATATATATATATGTATATATATATATATATATATATATATATATATATATACACAAACAATAATAATATAGTCTTGCTAATCTTAATAGCAGCCACCACTTTCTGTGTGACAGACACTGCTGTACTTTCTCTTTGTGTGTGTGTGTGTGTGTGTGCATGTGTGTGTGTGTATCTCTGTGTGTGTGAATGTTCTCACCTTTATTTCTCTCAATATACCCGTGTTATAGCTATTTCCCACGCAACAAGGTTAAGTGACAGGTGCACGTTCCGTGTAAAACAGGCAGAACCACAGCTAAAACATCTAGCCCAGCAGTCAACTCATTGTGCTGTATTTTCTCATTCCGTCCTCTCCACGACCCTGGCAGGTGGAGTCTGTCAGTATGCCCAGAGGACACATCAGGAAAGTGAGGCTTCCGAAGGCAAAATAACTTGCCCCAGGTTATTAGTGTGTATCCACCCAGGTGCTAGCACCAATCTCGAGTAGGATACATTCCCATCCACACATGGGGCTTCCACCAGAGGCCTCACTGGTCTTGGGAGTTGCACACGAACACATTTCCAATAAAATTGCATGGGGCTCATGGAACCCTAGATTCTCACCCGCAGATACTGGTCACGAGCCTCTGCCAGCGGTGGTCACTTTTCCCCTTGGGATCCAGGTGGAGGATCTGATTGTGAAATATCGGAAAAAGAAGAAGACAGTGGCCGGGATCATTGTGGAGCCCATCCAGTCCGAGGGTGGAGACAACCACGCATCCGATGACTTCTTTCGGAAGCTGAGAGACATCGCCAGGAAGGTCAGTGGACAGGGTCGAGGTTGGATGGAGCCACAGGGCTTTCTGGGTTGAGTTCCCAGAGTAAAGTGTCTCTGCTTTGGAGTCCCTGTCAACTTCCAGACTTGCAGAGGCTGTCTATCAGCATCATGGATGGAGAAGTTGGGGTTGGGGGAAGGATGGAAGGTTCTTCCCTAAAACATATTTTTTATTTGAGACAGAGTCTCACTCTGTTGCCCAGACTGGCATGCAGTGGCACAGTCTCGGCTCACTGCAACCTCCACCTCCCAGGTTCAAGCGATTCTCCTGCCTCAGCCTCCCAAGTAGCTGGGACTACAGAGGGTGCCACCACACCCAGTAATTTGTGTATTTCTAGTAGTGACGGAGTTCCACCATGTTGGCCGGGCTGGTTTAGAACTCCTGACATCAGGTGATCTGCCCACCTCAGCCTCCCAAAATGCTGGGATTACAGGCATCAGATACCACACCCGGCCTTAAAATCTTTTTTAAAAATCTTTATTAATACATAATTGTTGTACATGTTTATGGGGTCATGTGATATTTTGATAATAGCATGCAATGCATCATGATCAAATGTGGGTAATTGGATATCCATCACCTCAAACATTTATTATCTCTTTGTATTGGGAACATCCTAAATCCACTCCTAGTTATTTTGAAATATACAATGGATGATTAACTATAATCACCCTATTGTGCTACTAGACAGTAGATCTTAGTTCTTCTATCTAACTGTACTTTTGTATCCATTAACCAAGCCCTATTTATCTCCACCTCCCCATTAGCCTTGCAGGCTCTGATACCATTCATTCTACTCTTTTTCTTTATAAGGGCAATGTTTTTAGTTCCCACATAGTGAGAACATGCAACATTTGTCTTTCAATGTTTGGCTTATGTCATTTAACATAATGACCTGTAGTTCCACCCACATCATTGCTAATGACATAATTTCAATCTTTTTAGGCTGAGCAGTATTCCCTTGTGTATATGTACCACATTCTCTTTTTTCTTTTTTTTTGAGACAGTTTCACTCTGTTGCCCAGGCTGGAGTGCAGTGGCACCACCTTGGCTCACGGCAACCTCCGCCTCCTGGGTCCAACCGATTCTCCTGCCTCAGCCTCTCAAGTAGCTGATTACAGGTGCATGCCACGACACCCGGCTAATTTTTGTATTTTTACTAGAGACAGGGTTTCACCTTGTTGGCCAGGCTGGTCTCAAACTCCCGCCCTCAGGTGATCTGCCCGCCTCAGCCTCCCAAAGTGCTGGAATAAAAGCATGAGCCACTGTGCCTGGCCGATAGTGTGTCTGTACCATATTTACTTTATCCATTCATCTGTTGATGGACAGTTAGATTGATTCTGTATCTTGGCTATTGTGAATAGTGTTGCAATAAACACAGAAGTCCAGGTATCTCTTTGACATACTGATTTCCTCTCTTTACATTGTGTGTTTGTTTTAATGTGTCGTGCATATGTAACTGGCAATCAAACCGTTAAGTTCATTTATAAAAGTTGTAAGACTTGAGTTGACTTAACACAGACGCTGAGTTGGGAATAGCCCTGGTGATAAGCAGAACACAGCAGCTGAAGTCCGGGAAGCACACTCAAGGCCTCACTGTTGGACACAGCTCCCTGTGACAGGGTTGAGACCCGAGACTGAAGCCAGATGACGCACTTTTCTGTGTCGGTGCAGGGAGTATTTGATGTTCTGGGTTTTTTTGTTCCAGCTCAGCAGTTTTAGGAAACATTCAGATATAGCTCTGGTAGGAGCCACTCAGCTTAAGTGTTTTGATTAGTTTCGTTGTACACAGCTCAAACACATGGGGCTGGTTTGCTGTTCAGAAAACAAGCATGATGTGTGTGGACCTGGGGTTTGGCAGTTGGTTGGCTGCGGGGGGTTATGAGTTTCTGGCCTCCCACCGGTGTTTATTTTTCTCTCCTCTCTCTTCTCTGGCCAGCACGGCTGTGCCTTCTTGGTGGATGAGGTCCAGACCGGAGGAGGCTGCACAGGCAAGTTCTGGGCCCATGAGCACTGGGGCTTGGATGACCCAGCAGATGTGATGACCTTCAGCAAGAAGATGATGACTGGGGGCTTCTTCCACAAGGAGGAGTTCAGGCCCAATGCTGTGAGTCGGAGCCAGCCTTCCTCTATATCCAGGGCAAAGAGGGGAGTGTCCCCTTCTCCTGTCTGTTCCTTTCTCACAATCAAGGGACTGGGTGGGCACCTACTGGGTCGCAAGTTTTCTAAGACCCAGTTATTATCAATGCAGTTAGCTGTGGTGTGCCCTCCCAGCTCTCTCCGCAAGGCCGACTCTGAAACGGTCCACTGTCAGCCTTCTCCTGATTTCTCTCTGAGTGCACACACAGGAATAGCGTTAAAAGCTGCCGCTGCAGACTGAGCATTTGGTGTGTGCCTAGTTCTAAGTATTTCTCATATACTTTTAATCCTCCAAACAATCTAACCAAGTAGGTGTTATTTTTATCCTCATTTTGCTAATGAGGATAAAATTTTACTAATGAGGCACAGAGAGGTTAAGTAACTTGTCCAAGGTCACACAGCCTGTTAAGTGACAAAGCCAGGATTCCAACCCAGAGTCCATGCTCTAACCCACTACCCTGTGTAATGCCATATGTACATACCAATTCACACACATACTCACACACAGCCATCAGGGACCAACGTCCTTTCACCATTCCTACATGTAGTTTATACCCTCAAGGTGCCTCATGGTCCAAAGTGGCTTCTGGTGCTCCAGCCATCACATCTCAATTCTAGGCAGTAGGAAAGAAAAAGAAGGGAAGGACAGAGTGGCCCCCTTCTTGTCTTTAGCATCCTTCCTGGAAGTCTCACATAACACGTCTATTTCCAATACTTGACCGAGACCCAGTCACATGGCCACTTC
Source organism: Saguinus oedipus (assembly GCA_031835075.1). Taxonomy (NCBI): domain Eukaryota; kingdom Metazoa; phylum Chordata; class Mammalia; order Primates; family Cebidae; genus Saguinus; species Saguinus oedipus. The sequence goes on from CM063179.1 coordinate 8,030,017, forward strand.
TAGCCATAAGGGAGGCTGGGAAGGGTGTTTGAGTTGGCTGCATGGCTACCCTGAATAGTTCATGGAGGGGTAAAGTGGGTGACCTTTGAGGGTCACTGCCGGCAATCCAGTCCCAACTCTACCTATAAGCCACGTTTGCCTTAGACAAATTGCTTAGCCTCCCAGAACCTCAGCTTCCTCCTCTACAAAATGAGGGTTATAGGAGTTAAGGAACCAGCTGTCTTGGTTTCCTAGGACTGAGGGATTTCCCAGGGCATAGGAAAATTTGGTCTCCCCATAGCATTCCTTCCTGCAGGGCTGCTGTTTGAAGAATTCAGTGAGATTGGATGTGTTCTCCTAGCCTCTGGTAGATGCTTACTAGGTCAGTTTCTCTCCTCTTCAAGAGAGGAGGAGGTGTGTCTGGGGGAAGTGACCCCTACAGGGTGTGCGCATGTGTGAACCCTTCCGACACCACTTCCTCATTCCAGCCTTACCGGATCTTCAACACCTGGCTGGGGGACCCATCCAAGAACTTGCTGCTGGCTGAGGTCATCAACGTCATCAAGCGGGAGGACCTGCTAAATAACGCAGCCCATGCCGGGAAGGCCCTGCTCACAGGACTGCTGGACCTCCAGGTACCGCTGCCTTGCCTTGCCCTGCCCCAGCCCCACCCCCCACGGCTCCCCACAGCTTCCAGGACAACACTGGAGCTCTTCAGCATGGTGTTGCACCTGCTGGTCCAGCAATTCCAAATGGGCTGTGCTGTTTCTAGCCTCCGGGGCCTTGCGCATGCTGTGTCCTCTGCAGGAAATGCCTCCCCATCCCTCCATCCCATTCCAACCCCTGTTCCTGAACTCTTGGTTTTGATTTTTTTAATATTGAGACATGGCCTAGCTATGTTAGCCAGGCTGGTCTTAAACTCCTGGCCTCAAGCGATCCTCCTACCTCAGCCTCCCAAAGTACTGGGCAGCACCTGCTGGCCGTGGTTATCTTATCTATCTATCCATCTATCTATCTAGCTAGCTAGCTAGCTAGCTGTCTATTTGAGACCTATTTATTTATTTATTTATTTGGGACTAAGTCTTGCTTTGTCACCCAGGCTGGAGTGCAGTGGTGAAATCTCAGCTCATTGCAACCGCTGCCTCCTGGGTTCAAGGGATTCTCCAGCCTCAGCCTCCTGAGTAGCTGGGACTACAGGCATGTGCCATCACACCCTGCTCATTTTGCATGTTGAGTAGAGACAGAGTTTCACCATGTTGGCCAGGCTGGTCTCGAACTCCTGACCTCAAGTGATCCGTTTGCCTCAGCCTCCCAAAGTGCTGGGATTACAAGCGTGGGCCACTGTGCCTGGCCCTGGTTATCTTTTGACACCAAATTCAGACATCCCTCCCTTAAGTGGCCCCCAGGCACTCCCTCTCTCACCCTCTCTGGTGTGTTCATTATTTCCTCCTCTGCGCCACCTGTTGCATACTTACCACTTGGCAGCACTGCTGTCCACTGCTGGGACTGGATTACTTTCTATCCTCAAGGTTTCATCATGAGCCAAAATGGCTCCTGGAGCTCCAGTCATTGCATCTCAATTCCAGGCAATAGGAAGGAAAAAGAAGGGAAGGACAGAGCGGCCCCCTTCTTGTCGTTAGCAGCCTTCCCGGAAATCTCACATAACACTTGACTAACAGCTGGTCACATGGTCACTCCTAACCATAAGAAGGAGGTGTGTGAGTGTGTGTGTGTGTGTGTGTGTGTGTGTGTGTGTGTGTGTGGCTCACAGACCTGAAGGGGTGTTTAAATGGAAGAGACTTTATTCTGAACCTCCCCAGGGCCACACTCTGGTGGAAGAGGGAGGGGTGTGTTCAAACTGTCAGCTCTCCAGTAATCAACAAGTGCAAGGCATGTGCTAGAATGAGTGCTAGAAGGACTTCTGAGCCTCGGTTTCCTCAACTGTATAGACCAAAGTGGGCCCTTCATCACTGACAGGGGATTCAAGAGTGTGCCCACTGCCTGGCACAGGGGCTTATGTCTGTAATCCCAGGACTTAGGGAGGCAGAAGCAAGAATATTGCTTCAGCCCAACTGAGTTTGAGACCAGCCTGGGCAACATAGTGAGACCCCATCCTCCACAAAAAGAAAGAAAAAAATTGTGCATGTAAGTGTCTAGCACAGTTCCTGGGTCTGTCACCACCAGAACAGGACCGTGTCTCTAGTTTCTACCAAGAAGCTGCCGTGAAATAAGACTTGCTCTCCCAACTCAGCCCCCAATACCCTAAAAATCTGGGGTTTTCCAAGTTCTTGTTTGCTGTCATTCACATGGACAGCAAAGAGTAAGGTGAAATCAAGGTCCGCCAGACCAGACGCCTGCATTTGTCTCCTTGGCTGCTATTAAAAAAATCTCCACAAACTGCGTGGCTTAAAACAAAACTTCCTTCTCTCACAGTTTGAAGGCCAAGGTCTGAAATCAAGGTTTCAGCAGGGTTGGCTCCTTCTGGAGGCTCTGCGGGAGAATCTGTCCCTCACCTCTCTCCACCTTCTGCTGGCTGCCAGGAATCCCTCACGTTCCTTGACCTATGGATGCTTCCCTCTGCTTCCAGCAACACTTTTCGTTGTCTCCGCTGAGTCTGTCTCTCTGTCCAAATTGTCTTCTTCTTATAAAGATACCAGTCATTGAGCCGGGCGCAGTGGCTCACACCTGTAATCCCAGCGCTGGGGGAGGCTGAGGCAGGTGGATCACTTCAGGTCAGGAGTTCAAGATCAGCCTAGCCAACATCATGAAACCCCGTCTCTACTAAAAATACAAAAAATTAGCCAGACATGGTGGCGGGTGCCTGTAATCCCAGTTACTCAGGAGGATGAGACACGAGGTTGCAGTGAACTGAGATTGTGCCACTGTACCCACTTCAGCCTGGGTGACAGAAGACTCCACCTCAAAAAAATAAAAATAAAAAAAATACCAGTCATTGGATTAGGGGCCACTCTAATGCAGGAAGATCTCATTTTAACCTAATTATTTCTGCAAAGACGCTATTTCCAGATTAGGTCCTATTCATAGGTTCCAGGTAAACATGAATTTAGGAGGCAGTATTGTGGATTTTTTGTGTACTTACATGCACAATTTTTTTGTTTCTTTTTTGGAGGAAAAAAATCCACAAATACAATCAATCCAGTATAGCTCCCAGTCTCAAAGCCCTGAGGGAGGACAGGCATTTCTTCTAGAAGAACCACCACCTTTCCAGAAGTGCTGACAATGGGGACGGCTAACATCTTTGGAGCACCCACCAAAGGCCCAGCCCTGGGCTTAGGCCTTAACGTGTGAAGCTTATCTTGCTAAAGTCTCACCACCACCCACTGGGGTCAACAACATTTATATCCTTCAGTTTATAGCAGGGTAAATAGAGGCACTTAAGTGAGTCACCCAAGGTTATATAGTGAGAAAGAGACAGAGCTGGGTGTTTTTTTCCCTCCACACAAGACAGATGTGCACAGCTGGGCTTCAAACCCCTGCCCAGATGTCACCAGAGCTCTTAACCCCGTGGAGGTCCTGCCAGTCCATGCAGAGGCCACGGCTGGACCATGGGAGGCCTTTGATGAAGCACAGGCATTAAGCCCAGCTGGTACACAGTGATGGGCTTTGACGCTGGCTTCGTCTTCCCTACTGCAGGCCCGGTACCCCCAATTCATCAGCAGGGTGAGAGGACGAGGCACCTTCTGCTCCTTCGATACTCCTGATGAATCCATACGGAATAAGCTCATTTTAATTGCCAGAAACAAAGGTAAGGGGCCAGGAGCTGATGCTGAGTTTCATCTGCAGCCAGTATTTCCTGCTGTAGCTGCAAAATGTTGCTAGGTACTCAGCAATATTTTGGCTGGGGGGTAGGTGGGACACAGGTCTAAAAATAGCCTGAATGCTCTTTCTCCAAAGAAGAGAATGTGACAACATGGGATTTCTTTGTCCATTCATTTACTCGACAAGTGTTCGCTGAGAAGGCAAGTTGTAAGTGGACACTGGAGACAGTTACGGTGATGATGAAGACCGTCAGAGCCCCTTCCTTCAGGAAGCTTGCAGTCTAGCAGGAAGGCATGGCATTACACATGGCATTTCACAAACAATCCATTGCAATGTTAAGTCCTGGGAGGGAGGAAATGGGGTTAAGAGAGCAAATAGCTGCAGCAACTGGTGAGGCTAGGAAATCAGGGAAGGCTTCCTTGAGGAAGTAGTATTTTACCCTACGTCTCCATGAACAGGAATTGGCTGAGTGAAGAAGGTAAAGAAGAGCATTCTGGGCAGAGGGAAGGATGCATGCGATGTTCTGAGGAAGGATGGAGCTTACAGAGGTGGTAAAAGAGAAAGAAGGGAGCGTAATGGCGAACGGATGGGAGGGGACAAAGCTGGGGGAGGAGAGGCCAGGCCCAGGTCACATGGGCCTGCAGATCAGGCTTAATACTCCAGACTTCAGACTGGGCACGGTGGCTCACACCTGTAATCCCAGCACTTTGGGAGGTCAGGGTGGACATATCACGAGGTCAGGAGTTCAAGGCCAGTCTGGCCAACATAGTGAAACCCCCACCTCTACTAAAAATACAAAAAATTAGCCAGGTGTGGTTGTGGGCACCTGTAATCCCAGTTACTGGGGAGGCTAAGGCAGAAGAATCGTGTGAACCCGGGAGGTGGAGGTTGCAGTAAGCTGAGATCACACCATTGCACTCCAGCCTGGCGACAGAGCAAGACTCCATCTCAAAGAAAAAGTACTCCAGGCTTCATCCTAGGAGCTGTGGGAAGCCACTGAGGATGTGTGTGGCTGGGGTAAGGAGAGATGCTGTGGTGAGATCAGAGCACCTGCTCTATGTCAAGCATAGTGCCAGGTCTTCTTCTTGTGCCATCTCATAGAATCCTTGCCACAGCCTCAGAAGGGCAGGGATAATCAGCCTCCATTTTTTTTTTTTTTTTTGAGACGGAGTTTCGCTCTTGTTACCCAGGCTGGAGTGCAATGGCGCGATCTCGGCTCACCGCAACTTCCGCCTCCTGGGTTCACGCAATTCTCCTGCCTCAGCCTCCTGAGTAGCTGGGATTACAGGCACGCGCCACCGTACCCAGCTAATTTTTTGTGTCTTTAGTAGAGTCGGGGTTTCACCATGTTGACCAGGATGGTCTCGATCTCTTGACCTTGTGATCCACCCGCCTCGGCCTCCCAAAGTGCTGGGACTACAGGCTTGAGCCACCGCGCCTGGCCCAGCCTCCATTTTTAAAATGAGAAAACGTGGTCTCAAAGGCATAAACAGGCCAAGTGCAGTGGTTTACACCTGTAATCCCAACAGGTGGGCAGATCACCTGCCGAGGTGGGCAGATCACCTGAAGTCAGGAGTTCAAGACCAGCCTGGCCAACATGGCAAAACCCTGTTTCTACTAAAAATACAAAAATTAGCTGGGCATGGGGTGGGTGCCTGTAATCTCAGCTACTCGGGAGGCTGAGACAGGAGAATTGCTTGAACCCGGGAGGCAGAGGTTGCAGTGAGCCGAGATTGCACCACTGCACTCCAGCCTGGGAGACAAAGCGAGACTCCATTTAAAAAAAAAAAGGCATTAACAACCTTGACAAGGAAAGGACACCAGCTGTAACTGGTGAAGTCACCCTTTAAAATAAGCAGGGCCTGTCCTTCCTCAGTGACAGCTCAGCAGCTCACACGTGCTTCCGACTCAGCCTGTGGTTTTGTAACTTATCTGCTTACCTATTTTCTTTCCCTACCCTGCCATGACTTTCTGAAAGGCAAGGACTTTATCTCGGGATTTCTCTATCACCAGACCTAGCTGTGGGGCAGCAAAGCAGGCACTCCAAGGAGAGAGGGAGAAAGGGAGAGAGGAATGGAAAAAGGGAGGGAGGGTGGAGGGCAGGAGAGGAAGAAGAAAATGCTGGATGAGATATGTGAAAGGAGAGAGAAAGGAAATGGAGGCTGGATGGGTGGGTGGTAGAAAGGACCAATGGAAGCCTGGGCTTCCATGATGGATGATGATAGATGGATGGATGGGCATCACCAATGGGTATCCCTTTCCTTCCAGCTCTCCCAGCACAAGACTTTGAGAAACCACACTTCTAACCTGCCTCCTGCCTCTTCTTGTAGGTGTGATGTTGGGGGGCTGCGGTGACAAATCCATTCGTTTCCGTCCCACGTTGGTCTTCAGGGATCACCACGCTCACCTATTCCTCAATATTTTCAGTGACATCTTAGCAGACTTCAAGTAAAGAAGCCATTTCCACTACAGTGAGAAAGCCCCGATCCCAACAGTTGTCAAATTGATTAGTTTGCCTAATTCATGTTTTCACTTAAAAGTATCAGAGGCGAATGGACTGTGAAGGGTGATTTGTGGGGAGGGAATGTTTTTGGTGGTCTAGGGGAGGGGGAGGGAAGGGAAGGACTGGTATTGATTTTCCTCCCTGCAGAGCCAATGGTGCACATTGGTTTAAGCCCAGAAATCCTGCTTGAGCCCTGGACTCATCTTGGGAAGGGCCATGGGAGTTCCTAGATATAGTTCTGCCTAACCTGGACCAATCCCAGCAATTTTTTTGAGAGCCAGTCAAGGGCGTTGCATTTGCTCCCGGGACTGGCGGCTGGGCCTCCTGGGTGCCAGTCCATTTCAAGTGCCATATTCAGTGATGACAGATGCTAGCAAACACGCTCTCACCTCCTCTCCCAGCCCCCGGAGCTCTGAGCACACCCCACACATGGTGCAGGGAGGGACTGGGCAGATCTGAGGAAGGCTGTAAAGCAGGGAGAGGAGGATTCAGCTCAGAGGCAGGGGAAGGGGTTCTCGTGCCCCCTAAGGATGAGAATCATTCCTCTCAGTGCACCTGGGGATTACCCTAAACTGTGAATTTTGCCCTGGACAGGGCTTTGCCCTTGGAGGATCCCCAGGTGGCATCACCCATGGTTCTTACGTGGCATCTTCCATTGCCCAAACACTCTCCTCCCTGTTAAATGTCAACCTAGACCTGGACCTGGGTGGGAGGAAACTGCAGCCTGAGTGTCCACAGGGACACTCGTGAGCCCCAGCATTAGAAGCATGAACCCGTCACCCCAGGAGGGGAAGCCCAGGGTCTGTGGTAGCAGAACCACTTCATCATGTTTCCCAGGGCACTTTGGGGTCCGACTTTTGGCCCCCCGCCCTGAGAGGCTCTTCCTCTCTCTTTTGCTCATCCACCTTCACTCCACCTCTGAGTAGACCCCCAGGAACAGCTAGGCTGTTCCACTAGAGTGAATCATTGCTGGACTGGATTTCTTCTTCAGGGAAGCACCATGAATCAGAGGTACCAGAACTCCACGCATGGAAAAGTGGCCTGTTGGCTCAACGTGGTCTCCTTGTACTTGATCCTCCTGAAATTAGAGCTTTTCCTGAGATGACTGAGTATGGAGATTACCAGGCAGACTATCCTAAAATGCTTAACAGGGCTATCACTGAGGCTATAGTATCTCTGCTGGAGGTGAGACACTCTCAGAACTGATTTGACCTCAAATGCTCCTAAAAGAGGAGTTGATAGCCTGACGGCAATGAAGTATTATTTGGTGAGGAGACTGAGAACGCCTGGGTTGTTTTATCTGTCCAAAATGAAGCCTCTTCATTTCCTGGTGCCTTGGTTGGCTATTTTAGAAGCTAGGCAAAGCAAGATTCCTGATTCAGCACTTTGCTCTTTTAATAACGAATCGTCCAAAGATCTCAAAGTAGGGATTTCTTTTTTTTAGCTTCCACTCTTCCACAGACTTGGTCATCGACCTATTTTTGTTGAGGAACAAAAGGCAATGACAAGTTTAATATATATAAATTCGTGAGTTCTAGTTCATTCTGCATTCCTGCAGTCAGTGCTAATCCGTCGTTCTTAATCAGGAGTTCTGCCATGTTTAAGGTCACCTGTGCTCCCACTCTCTACAAAGTTTTACTCATTTTTATATTCATTTATTTACCATTCATTCGTTCATTCATCTAAATACCTGCACCATCCCAGGCCATGCGCTGAGCATCAGGAATACAAGATGAGATAAGAAGACATTGTCCCTGCCCCCAGGGGCTCACATCCCACTGGAAACAATTCAAGCAGGCAGCACATGCTATGACAGAGGTGCGAGCAAGAGCCTCAGGAAATCGGAGAGGGTACACATTCACATAAGGGTCAGAGGAGGTTTCAAGGAAAAAGTGGCATTGGAGCAGTGTTTTGCAGAATGAGCAAGAGCTCAGCAAGCAGACAAGGCAAGGAAGGGTGCTGAAGAGAGGGAACAGCATATGCAAAGGCATATCAGTTCATGACATCCCATCTCTCACTGGGGAGCCAGATTCCACAGGCAGTATCCCAAGGTTCAATAAGGCCTATTTAACAAGCCAGCCTTGTTAAATAGAGGAAAATGCAAACCAAACCATTATTCCTCTATTGGCTTAAGTAGGCTTTCTCCTGAAAACTTTAGCATGGGGTGCAAATATTCATATGGTTCTCGGAGTCCAGAGGGTTTTAAGCCAGGGCACAACCAGAAAACTGGCTCTCTTCGGTAGAGAGGGGCTCCAGTATTTCGTTCTCTCCCCATGGGACACTGACAGAGAAATGAAATCGTTTTATCTGGAAAGTCATTTCCAGATTTAGTATTCACTCCTTACCAAGGGAAGTTACTTCTTGTAAAAAATTTTAAGCCATTTATCAACAAGTTCTTGTTGATTCAGGGCATAATGAGTTCCTGAGACATCCTCTTTCAGGGGGTGGGGGTTTATTTCCAGGAAAAGAATTTCAAGGAAAAGAATTCTCAGCAGAGCTCAAGACTGTAGAAACTCAGCAGAGGCTGATCAAAAACATGGGGAGCCTGGAGGACAGGTTGCTGTGTAGGGCAGAGGCCAGGAAGAAGTACTTCTGCGGCCAATGGTCTGGAAGTGAATCCATCGTACATTAGTGCCGTAGAGTTTAGTAACCGTCCAGCAAATGTCGTCACTTTTACAGAAAACAAGGTCCACTAATAGCAAGTCTTAGCACATCCTCACTTCTATTATAAATGGGTGTTTTTTAAATAATTTTTACTGACGCTCAGTAACCATGCAAAATTGTGCATAGCATTAATGTATCTATATACCTATACCTGTCTATATCTATATATCAGCTCATGGTAGAAAACCATAGCTAGGGACCATTGCAGACTTATGCATACAAAGTGATCCTGTTTACAAGTAATCTGGTGACAGTGCCAATAAATGATAAAAAAAATTAACATGTCACGATGTAACTGATGACCATATTCACAATTCCATGAATTAAATGTTTCCTGTGTTAATCAGCATTCTTAAATAAAATTTATAATTGAAACATCAGAGTGAATGTGGACTTTTTTAGTGGAAATCGTTTCATTAAATAATTATGTGACAAGTACTTATCAAACGCCTGTTATATACCTACCTCTTAGGGATGTGTTGGGGAACACTCTACGTGCATAACTCTGCCTTGGGATCCGGAAGTACTGTGAGGCCATTCATGTCATTAATTAAGGACATGCTATGTGACAAGGACATGGGATGGACAAGGTGTGGTCCCTACTCACAGCTCACATTCTCCTTTTTTTTTTTTGAGACCGTATTTCACTCTTGTTGCCCAGATTGGAGTATAATGGCCCAATCGCAGCTCACTGCAACCTCCACCTCCCAGGTTCAAGCAATTATTTTGCCTCAGCCTCCCAAGTACAGGCACCTGCCACCACGCCCAGCTAATTGTTTGTATTCCTAGTAGAGACGGGGTTTCACCGTGTTGATTGGGCTGGTCTGGATCTCCTGAGCTCAGGGGATTCACCTGCCTCAGCCTCCCAAAGCGCTGGGATTACAGGCACCTGCCACCAGGCCTGGCTAATTTTTTGTATTGTTAATAGAGACGGGGTTTCGCCATGTTGGCCAGGCTGGTCTGGAACTCCTGAGCTCAGATGATTCACCCACCTCGGCCTCCCAAAGTGCTGGGATTACAGGGGTGAGCCACAGGGCCCAGCCTGTTTTCTATATTCTGTCCTTCCCCTGGGGAGGCAGTGGAATGACCCATCTCTGCTGCTTTCTAGATGGGTGATTGGGGGTAAGTCACTCCAGTTCTCTGAGCCTTATTCTGCAAAATAAGGATGAATATATGAATGCTATCTAACATTTATTCAGTGCTTGCCTAGACCGAGCACTATTTTAAGTGCTTTTCATGTAGTAAGTCATTTAATCCTTCCAGCAATCCCTTCACGGATGAAGAAACTGAGGCAGAGAAAGAGGGTACACAGCTGGGAACTGGCAGGGCTGAATTCAAGCAAACAAGAAGTTTTGCTTCAGAAGCTGTGTGCTTCACCCAAACACTCCACCACCTCTCTGGGGTTCTCCTACTCAAAGTGTTGCTGGCAGATTAAATGAAATTATATTAGAATTTCCCAGCACACAGTAGGTGTTTAATACATGCTAGCATCTTTTACTGCTTCTTCTCCATGAATAACTGAGTGTGTCTCATAAATAGTTCTGAACGGCAATATTATATTTCTGTAGAGTTAACTTCTCACTGGTAAATATTAAATCTACTTCCCAGCACAGATACAAGCCCAACTCAATCTGGGTATGTATTTCAACTGTTAATCAGTAAAACGAATGTTTTTGTCCTTAGAGTTGGTATAAACATGGCTATGGCTAGATGGTAGCGGCCTTGCCTGATGGACTCTAACCAGGCAAGCTTTTACAGCTGAATGGCGCAGGATCAAAACAAGGCCATTAGAAGTTGGACTTTGCCTGGAGTTCAGAGGGACCCTGTTGCTTTCCATTTAGGAACTCATGAGTCTTGAAGTCATAAAGCAATAACATAAAGCAAATTCCCAACTCTAGTTATTTGGGCAATTCATCCAGGCTGCAAACTGCTCAGCCCACCAAATCTGTTTTGTGGAGTGTATTAAACATGGTTATGTAATGATGAGGGGGATGCCACAGACATCTGGCCCTACGACAAGCTAAGTCTCATGTTTAGTAACCGGCATAGGAAGGAGGACAATAGCTACCACTGGGTCGTGCTCTTCCACGTGCACAATGGGAGCATCATCACCAGGTCCCCAGTTTGTGCAGACTTCATGTGTAGATGGTGGCCATATGAAAACTGACATGTGGCCAGGTGCAGTGGCTCACACCTGTAATCCCAGCACTTTGGGAGGCCAGGGAGTGGGGGGATCACTTGAGGCCAGGAGTTCAAGACCAGCCTGGCCAACATGGCAAAACCCTGTCTCTACTAAAAAATACAAAAATTAGCTGAGTGTGGTGGCGGGCATCTGTAATCCCAGCTATTCAGGAGGCTAAGGCAAGGAATCACTTGAACCCAGGAGGCAGAGGTTGCAGTGAACCTAGATTGCACCACTGCACTCCAGCCTGGGCGACAGAACAAGGCCCCATCTTAAAAAAAAACAAAAACAAAAACAACAACAAAAAAAAATGCTGGGCACAGTGGCTCACACCTGTAATCCCAGCACTTTGGGAGGCTAAGGAGGGCAGATTAAGAGGTCAGGAGTTTGAGACCAGCCTGGCCAACATGCTGAAACCCCATCTCTACTAAAACTATAAAAATTAGCCAGGTGTGGTGGCAGGCACCTGTAATCCCAGCTACTAGGGAAGCTGAGGCAAGAGAATGGCTTGAACCCGGGAGGTGGAGGTTGCAGTGAGCTGAGATTGCACCACTGCATTGCAGCCTGGATGACAGAGCGAGACTCCATTATGGAAAAAGGAAAGAAAACTGACATGCTACAGACCACCCTAAGCATCTAAATTACTTACATAATTAGTCCCTTTGAACTCCAGGCATGGCAGGGAGATGGGGGCAAAATCCAGACAGGAAGAAAAGCCACTCAACAAGAGACAAACATGGTTAAATCACCAGGTGCTTTAACCGAGTTTTCCGGGTGCCAGTGTCCAGTCACTTTCCCTAATGCCAAATGGCCTCTCTTTAACCGAGTTTTCAACAACTGCATGTTTCCTTCTATCTACTCAGCTGCTGAGTCCAGAATTGGAAGTCATGGTTGAGAAACTTTTCTTTGCCTAAAAAGCTGGTGGGAGGAGGAGGAGGCAACAGAAGAAGAGACTGTTTATTGCATTTTTCTTCATTTGTTAGAATGAATGATGTGCTCATTACAAACTTTATAAACAATATTAGAAGGTTATCAAGTTGAAAGTGGAGTACTTACTGTCCCATCTGCCCCTCTCAGCCCAGTGCTCTCCCAGCACTGCTCACGACTTACAATGCATGTTTTATTTAATTATTTATGAGATGGAGTCTCACTCTGTTGCCCAGGCTGGATTGCAATGTTGCAATCTCTGCTCACTGCAACCTCTGCCTCCTGGTTCAAGCAATTCTCCTGCCTTAGCCTCCCGAGTACCTGGGATTACAGGTGCCTACCACCATGCCCAGCTACTTTTTGTATTTTTAGTAGAGATGGGGTTTCACCATGTTGACCAGGCTGGTCTTGAACTCCTGACCTCAAGTGATCCACCTACCTTGGCCTTCCAAAGTGCTGGGATTAGAGGGGTGAGCCACTGCGCCCGGCCAACATGTATTTTTTTTAAAACACAAATAAGATCACACAAAACTACACTATTCTGTGACTTGCTTTTTGTTTTCCTTACCTACCTCATGGTAGGTTCCATGTATACCACAATAGGGATCTACCAACATTTACTTATGTGGCCCAGTAATAGAAACTTAGATTATTCCCAGTTTTTCCTTTTCTTCTTTTATTTTTTTGAGATAGGATCTCACTCTGTCACCCAGGCTAGAGGGCAGTGGCACAGTAATGGCTCTGCAGCCTTGAACTTCTGGGCTGAAACAATCCTCCTGCCTCAGCCTCCCAAGTAGCCAGGACTACAGGCTAGCACCACTGTACCAGCTAATTTTTTAATTTTTCTTTTTAGAGATGTGGTCTTACTATATTGACCAGGCTGGTTTTGAACTGCTGGCCTCAAGCAGTCCTTCCACCTCGGCTTCCCAAAATGCTGGGATTTACAGGTATGAGCCATCATGCCCGGCCTAGTTTTTGTGATGTTGGAAATATTTCAGTGAACATCCTTATATGTACACTTCAGTATTTGTTAAGATTATTGCTATATTCTGAATGTGTCACCCCAAAAGTCGTATGTTGAAACCTAATTTCCAATGTGATGATATCTGGAGGTGGGAACTTTGGGAGGTGATTGGGTCGCAAGGGTGGATCCCTCATGAATGGGATTAGTGCCCTATAAAAGGGATTTCAGAGAGCTCCCTCACCTCCTTTGCCATGTGAGACCACAGCAAGAATAAGCCCGTCTTTGAACCAGAAAACAGGCCCTTCTAGACCATGAACTCACTGGCGCATTGATCTTGGACTTCCCAGCCTCCAGAACTATGAAAAATAAATGTGGCTTGAGCCATCCAGCCTGTGGTATTTTTGTTACAGCAGCCCAAGTGTTTAGAATGGTTGTTAAAGGCGGAACTGCCAATATATTCACCACCCAAATCTAAAGGCAACTCCCATTTTCTAAGCAGCAGCTTTGCCATCTATTGCATGGGTTTGGGTGATTCTCAAAACTTGGGGTGCCTTAGAATTACCTGGGAAGCATAAACAAACAGACTCCCAGGTTCTACCAGATTCAACAAGGATTGGGCACTTGTATTTTTGTTTTTTCAGACAGGATCCCACTCTGTCACCCAGGCTGCAGTGCTGCGGTGCAATTTCAGCTCACTGCAATCTCTGCCCGTGGGGCTCAAGTGATCCTCTCACCTCAGCTTCCCGAGTAGCTGGGACTACAGGCATGTGCCCTACACTTAGCTAATTTTTTGCATTTTTAGTAGAGATGGGGTTTCACCATGTTGCCCAGGCCAGTCTCAAACTTCTGGTCTCAAGCCATCTGCCCGCCTCAGCCTCCTAGAGTGTTGGGATTACAGGCGTGAGCCACTGTGCCTGGACTTTTACTGCTTATGTTGTTGACTTTAGTTGTTTGCGGGCAGCTCTCAGGTACTACCCTAACTGGTACATGACAGAAGCCCTAACACATTTCCTGTCCTCTGGTGGAGATGTGTGATTTTAGCTCAGGGATAAATGCATTTGCTCTGTGTGCCCTCTGCTGGTACTGCGTGAGCAGACCACACATGGAATACCTACAGGAGTGAGAATCTGGCATCTCACCTCCCAAGGCAAGCCCTTGTAGACTTAACAGCGTGGTGACCAGGCGCGGTGGCTCACGCCTATAATCCCAACACTTTGGGAGGCCTAGGTGGGTGGATCGCGAGGTCAAGAGATCGAGACCATCCTGGTCAACACGGTGAAACCCCGTCTCTACTAAAAATACAAAAAATTAGCTGGGCATGGTGGTGCGCGCCTGTAGTCCCAGCTACTCAGGAGGCTGAGGCAGGAGAACTGCCTGAACCCAGGAGACAGAGGTTACGGTGAGCCGAGATCTGCCATTGCACTCCAGCCTGGGTAACAAGAGCGAAACTCTGTCTCAAAAAAAACAAAACAAAAAAGTGTGGTGAGACTTCAGGGGCAGCGATGGTCAATCCTGGCTGCATATCAGAATCACCCAGGGAACCATGAAAATGGAAATGCCTGGTCATGAGCTTCGACAATGGGGTTTTAAAAACACTCTCCAGGAGATTGTACAAATCAGCCAGTGTTAAGAACCTATTCTTCAGGCAGAAAATTGGCCCAGGAACACAAAGTCCACAGAAGCACGTATCACTCTGGTGTCTTCTGTTCTAGTTGTTTATTTCAGAAATTCGCAGCCTGCCTAAATCTCAGAATTGGCTTCAAGTGGGTCAAAAAGACAAATCCTGGGGACCTACCCCAGACATAATCATAATATCCTGGCGTGGGACGGTCTCAGGTCATTTCTCACGACTAGCCCAACAAAGAGAGAATTTCTGGTTTCAGTGAGGTTAAGGTGAAATCATTAGGAATTCTTAAGACTTTTCTTTAGCCACAGGCTGTATGTCTTCATGGGGAAAGGATTCACAGTTACTGAAGGAACTGACAGGCAGGTGAAGGTGAAGTACAGAAGGAATGAACAGCCACGTGTAACCGCTGTGTACGCGTCTCTTCTATATAATTGAATCTTCACTATACTTCTTGAGCATAAATAGTATAACCCGTTATACAGGGAAGACACTGAAGGGAAGGCAGTTAGCTCTCTCTGCAGGTATCCAGGGAGAAAGCTTTCCAGGCAGACCAACTGTCAATGCAAAGACTTTGAGGCTGGATCATCCTTGATTACTGGAGAACAGCAAGGCCAGTGTGACCTGGGGAAATGATCTCCACAGAGTTGCGGATGAGGGAGGAAAGGGGAGGGTCGATTAGGCCATCAACCTTCACAGCAGAGTGAGGTGATGGTATTTTTAAGGATCACTTTGACTGCTGTAAAAACAGACTGGTGAGTGAGGCAAGATGCAAGCACAGGATAGAAGCATTGAAGTGAAAGGCCGGGTGCAGTGGCTGATGCCTGTAACCCCAGCATTTTGAGAGGTCAAGGCAGGCGGATCACCTGAGGTCAGAAGTTTGAGACCAACCTGACCAACACGGAGAAACCCTGTCTCTACTCAAAATACAGAATTAGCCAGGCGTGGTGGCTCATGCCTGTAATCCCAGCTACTTGGGAGGCTGAGGCAGGAGAATTGTTTGAACCCTGGAGGCAGAGGTTGCGGTAAGCCAAGATCTTGCCATTGCACTCCAGCCTGGGCAACAACAATGAAACTCCTTCTCAAAATAACAAAAAAGATATATTTGTTAGGTATATCTTGCTATGGTTAAAAAAATGAAATGCTACACAATAAAATATTGTTACTGACTTTTGAGTGGCAAAATCAAAAGGGTCGCGCCTTCCTTCCTCTTGACTGTTACAGATTGTATAATGAACATATTATTAATTATGCAGAGCAGTGTATATAACTGACTTTAATTTATAAAACAGTGTACCAGCATACGTCCATCTGGCTTTATTACACTGCAGGGCCATCCAAAGCAAGAGTCTCTAGACCTCTGGGTGGGGTTTCTTGCTCACCTGGATGACATCTCTGCTCGTTGATGTTAACAGTCCCTTCTGGCAGTCCCTTCTGCCGCTGGACATGTGAGGGGGCACAGCACAGAGTTCTGGAAGTCCCTACTGACTGCTCAAAGTCTTTCTCCATGCTGAAACCTCTATACAAATGCTTAATATCTGCTCTGGGCTGTTGAGTCTGCAACAATTTTGATATTTATTGTTTATTCCCACACCCATCCCATGCAACGAGGAGACCTTTCCATTTTATAGATGGAGGTTCAAAGAGGCTCAATAACCTGCCAGGACAAGTAACAGAACTGAGACTTCTGGCTCCAAATCCTACACTCCCCTGCCACACCTCTTTGCCTTCCCATTTCACAGCAATGGACTCTCTGGGTGACCTTGGCATAGGTTCCTTTAATAACTGGCTCCTAACAGAAACTTCCGGCCATTATCTGACTGAATATCACACACAAGTGCTATCAGAACTTGCACTTAGCCGGGTGCGGTGGCTTACACCTGTAATCCCAGCACTCTGGGAGGCCGAGGCAGGTGGATCACGAGGTCAGGAATTTGAGACCAGCCTGGCCAACATAATGAAACCCCGTCTCTACTAAAAATACCAAAAAAGTTAGCCAGGTGTGGTGGCGAGCACCTGTAGTCCCAGCTACTCGGGAGGCTGAGGTGGGAGAAGCACTTGAACCTGGAAGGCGGAGACTGCAGTAAGCTGAGTTCGCACCACTGCACTCCAGCCTGGGGGAAAGAGCGAACTCCATCTCAAAAAAGAAAAAGAAAAATAAAGAACTTGCATTTAGAGCCTTTTTCCTAATCCTGGACACCAAATCTCGCCTTGTAAAAATTTCTACATCACAAAACACATGTTCCCAGGGGCCCAAGAAAGTCTCCAAGTACTCAATCCCCTTTCTTCAATCTTGCGCACACCCTCAGCCTTCCTGTCAATCCGGGCAACCCAGAATTACCCAGAGGTCCAGCTCCCAGTTGTTCACTTGAATATCTGCAGCGCCCCAAACACCTGTGTGAAACACTCTTTGTCCAGGATGCGTCCGTGGCGCAGGGTGACGTAGAAGGTCTGTTTCCCACTGTACTGCTGGATACGCACGAACAGCTCCTTAGGGCAGTCCTTGGTTTCCGTCAGGGGTATCACATCTTCCACGGGACAGTATGTGTCCTGCCGCCAGCCCCAGAAGTTCAGGTGGGCCACCCGCAGCATGGTGCCAGATTCGTTCAGATACAGGATGCCAACCAGTCTCCGAAGGAAATAGCTCATCCAGCAGAGCATGGCCAGAGCAAAGCATGACACCCCATTCATGATGCAAAGGGACTTGAGAGTGAGGAGGCCCTGGGAGTACCAGTAATAGCCTGGTGGCAAAGCTATCACTGTTAGGGCAGTCTGTGCCAACTTCAGTCGAGACAGGTACCCGAAGGATTTGATGGCATCAAAACGGTAAAACATCCGGAATTTCTCAGTCTCTGCATCTGGTGGTTTCCCCTTTGAGGTGGGTGATGTGCTCCCCAGCCACCTCTTAGGATTCTCCTGCCCACTGCAGCACCACCACAGCCCATGGAGAGGCCGTCCCCGCGCAGTTTTTCCTGGAAACCTAGGCACAGCTCGGAGAAGGGCAGCCTGAAAGGGAGATAGTAGACCATTTCTCTCATGGAACTCAACCACATTAATCACACGGTGAACATCTGCAAAGCATCTCACTCCAAGGCTTTCGCCAATCCTGCAAAGTCACCATTATCGCCAGAGAAGGAAAGGGTAAAGCCAGATGCTATCTCATGTGAGCAACACAACAGCTACCTAAGATAGGTATCCCTATTTCCACTTTACCACTAGTGAAACTAAGCCCAGAGAGGGTAAGATGTTTACCCAAACATAGTGAGTGCAGCAGAGTCCGACTCTCAAACCGGGCCTCTTTTCACCAGCCAATTCCAAATAAATATAGGAAAAGAGGTACAGCCTTCATTAATTCAAAACATATCTAGACAGGACCAACTCTGGGCTGGACAATGGATCCAAAAGGGGTTGTGAACATTTCCCCAAGCAGGAAACTAAATAATCAGTGTCTTGGTGTGGAACTTGAGCAACAAAAAAATCTGTGAGATATTTATCCCAGTAACTTTCCAATTCTGTTTGATTTATATGTTATCTTGGGTGCTAGAGGAAACTGTTGCTTTCTTAGCCTAGTCTGGGGAAGCAGAAATAGCAGAGGAGGAGTATTGAAGCAGGGAGGCTCCAACACATAGCACAAGGATATTATTAGATGAGTAGCGAGGCAGTAAAAGTTCTGGTTCCGGTTCTGGCTCCAAGTCACTGCCCGTGGATTCTTGAGCAAATTACTTCCTTTACACCCCTGAGCTTCCGTTTCTTTACCTTTCAAAATGGGGACTCAGAACACAGTGAACGAGAAGATGGTTTTAGAGCCCTCAACTTAGTACCTGATGCACTGTGAGATCCTGGCCAGTTTTAGCGAGTACTACTGCTGCGCACGTGACCCAAGGAGGACAGAGAAAGCCGGGGAATGCCGAACTGTAACCCATGCTGGAGCCTCCTACTAGGGATTCTCCGAGTCCGACAGTCGGGCGTCTTGCCTGCCTGCCCCAGCTCTGATCCCGATCCCCAAAACAAGGTTCGTCACCCGCCTCCTTACCATTGTCCCACCGCCTGCTACCGGAAGTAAATGCCCCCGGCCCCCGGAACCTCTAAGAGCGCCTGCGCGAATGTACAAGGCGGGAGTGACCGCGTTGCGCTCTGGGAGTTGCGGTCCAGGAATCGTGGCTGGCGCTAGTCCCAGGCATTGTGGGAAGAGTCTCCTCTTCCCGACGTGCCCTGCAGCTCGGGAGCCGAACCCGGAACTTCCGGGCCGACCTCCTGGTGCCAACGAGTCTCGTGAGGTGCAGCTAGAAACTGGGGACATGGCAGCGTCCGGCCCAGCGCTCTGCCTCTTCGACGTGGATGGGACCCTCACCGCTCCGCGGCAGGTAAGTGGCGCCCGGCGGGCTGGTAGCAGCCGACCCGGAGCTCGTGCTGTTCCCAGTTGAAGTTATCGACCACCCAGGGTGGGCGCCAAGGGGTAGCTGAGGACCGCAGAAGTGTTCACGGGGGCTGAACCCTATTCGGGGTGTCCTGGAGAAATGAGAGTGAAGCCCTGACCAGCTCTTCAAGAGCTCTTGGTGCTTGGAGAGATGAGACGGGGCTGAAGAACTCTGAAGAAACTTGTGCTGGGTTGGAAAATGCAATCTGGACTCAGGGCTGGTCCTCGGGACTGATGGACCAGGATTTGTACCCGAGATCAAGCCCCCTTATCAGCTATGTTACAGACATTCTCAGTCCTGTAACCAATGAGCTGTGCCGGAAATAATATTTTAAAAAGGTTTCCAGGTCAAACCGACCTAGTGGAGTCTCGTCTTCACCTCTTGACAGCTGTGTGACCTTGAGCAAGTCATTAAGGTCTCTGAGCTTCAGCATCTACAGCTTTTTTTTTTTTTTTTGAGAATTTTTTTTTTCTTTTCTTTTTTTGGAGTTTCGCTCTTGTCTCCCAGACTAGAGTGCAATGGGGCGATCTCGGCTCACTGTAACCTCCGCCTCCCAGGTTCAAGCAATTCTCTTGCCTCAGCCTCCCAAGTAGCTGGGATTACAGACACCTGCCGCCACGCCCGGGTCCTGCCTCAGCTTCCGAAGTAGCTGGGATTACAGGCACCTGCCACCACGCCATGCTAATTTTTATATTTTTAGTAGAGACAGGGTTTCGCCATGTTGACCAGACTGGCCTCAAATTCCTGACCTCAGGTGATCACTCGCGTCCGCCTCCCAAAGTGCTGGGATTACAGGCATGAGCCACCATGCCTGACCTCATCTTCAGCTTTAAATGGGGATATTACCCCCTGTGCCATATGGTGTCTGTGAGGTTCCGATGAGATTACATAAATTCTTGAAATTATATTGCACATAACACACTAGACTTCAATAAACAGCCACCTCCACCACACCCATCTCCAGCCCCTGCAGTGGACCCGGGAGATGGAGGACCCCTAGGTTATTAAAGGCTGCCTGCTGAAACCCTCTTTAGGGCCTTGGAAACTGCTTTCCACTTCCAGATATTGCTGCTGCAGGCACAGATAAATTTCAGTTACAATCAGCCTTGAGATGAGGCTCTTCTGTCCCCTTTTCAGAAATTGGTCACTGCACACCAGCCATTTGAACTTGAGTCTGGACCCTAGTGGCCTCACTGTCCTCACTTTCTACCCTCATCCCTCGTAGTTTTTCGCTTGTAACGGTGGTGTGCTCCAGAAGTCCACGTCAAATGCCTGCGACCTTAGACATCAGTTGCACTTCTCAGCCACAGGTGTGATCCACCTAGTGCTGACACTCAACTCCCAAGTTCCTCAATGGCTTTTACTGACTGAGATTCAGCAGTCACACACTTATGTGTTGGTAAAAGCCCACATAGTTGGGGCCCAAAGTGGCTCCGGCCGGATGTCGTGGCGCTTGCAAAGGCGAGGCCAAGAGTTCAAGGCCAACCAACCTCAGCAACCTTACAAGATCTCATTGATTGGCAAAAAAAAAAAAAAAAAAAAAAAAAAAGCCCATAGTGCAGACCGGGCATGGTGGCTCACGCCTGTAGTCTCAGCACTTTTGGTGGCTGAGGTGGGTAGATTGCCCGAGCTCAGGAGTTCGTGACCAGCCTAGGCAAAATGGTGAAACCCCGTCTCTACTTAAAAAAAAAAAAAAAAAAAAAAAATTAGGTGTGGCCACGTGAGCCTGTAGTCCCAGCTACTAGGGAGGCTGAGGCAAGAGAATTGCCTGAACCTAGGAGGTGAAGATTGCAGTGAGCCAAGATCATGCCACTGTACTCCAGGTTGGGAAACTGAGGGAGACTCCCTCTCAAAACAAAAACCCGTAGTGGTTTAAAACTGCAGTCCCTAATTCATTTTTATATAGCGGATCCTTTTGTCTTTGCAGACCATATGGTCTATAGAAACCACTCAGCTTCAGTGCACAACCAGCCATAAACCCTATGAAAACCAGTCTGGCCAACATGGCAAAACTCTGTCTCTACTAAAAATACAGAAATTAGCCAGGCATGGTGGCAGGTGCCTGTAATCCCAGCTTCTTGGGAGGCTGGGGCAGGAGCTGGGCGTGGTGGCAGGTGCCTGTAATCCCAGCTATTTGGGAGGTTGGGGCAGGAGCTGGGTGTGGCGGCAGGTGCCTGTAATCCCAGCTACTTGTGAGGCTGAGGCAGGAGCAATAAAATTTTATTTGTTACAAAAACCAACAGCTGCCCAATTTGGTCTGTGGGCCATCGTGGTCTAGGATTTACATTGCCGACTCTTTTTCTTGGTATCACTGGACCCTCTCAGCCTTTCTCCATCTTTCTTCCCAGGTAGAATAGTTGTTATTACTATTGTAAACATAAGGAAACAGACCCAGTGAAGACCAAACCTCCTCAGTTTTACACAGCCGACCTTATACAAGTCCCTGGGCCTCAAGACATTGGTTCTTGTCAACTTTGCCAATTCCTGTTCGTGCTAAGGTGGAAGCTGTTCTAGTCAGTGGGTATGCCATTCAGGAAAGTGCTTCTGATTTTCACAGTTCTAACTTTTTTTTTTTTTCCAGAGGGAGTCTAGCTCTGTTGCCCATGGTAGAGTGCAGTGCACAATCTTGGCTCACTGCAACCTCTGCCTCCCAGGTTCAAGTGATTCTCCGGCCTCAGCCTCCCAAGTAGCTGGGACTACAGGTGAGGGCCACCACGCCCGTCTAATTTTTGTATTTTTAGTAGAGACAGGGTTTCACCATGTTGGCCAGGCTGGTCTCTGTTTCCTAACCCCAAGTGATCTGCCCACCTCCGCCTCCCAAAGTGCTGGGATTACAGACATGAGCTACTACATTCTGAGTCTTAAAGACGACTACTAGATTTTGTCCAATAGGTTGATTCCACTGTGAGAGGTAGAAAAGATTGCACTCTATTACAAACCTGTCTGTACAATTTTATTTTAATCAAATTCATGTATTACTCTTAAAAAAATGTTTTTTAATCATTGGACTCCAAATGTTCTTAAACTGAGGTTGAATTAAATGGTTTTTTGTATTTTCTAAATTTCTAGTAACTTTTTAAAAGAGATACTCAGCTGGGCGCCATAGCTCATGCCTGTAATCCCAGCATTTTGGGAGGCCAAGGTCAGGAGTTTGAGACTGGCCTGGTCAACATGGTGAACTCTTGTCTCTACTAAAAATACAAAAAAAATTAGCCAAGTGTGGTGATGGGCACCTGTAATCCCCACCACTTGGGAGGCTGAGGCAGAAGAATTGCTTGAACTGGGGAGGTGGAGGTTGTAGTGAGCTGAGACCACCCACTGCATTCTAGCCTGGGTGACAGAGCAAGACTCTGTCAAAAAAAAAAAAAAAGACATTCAGTGTAAATGTACCACTAAGATTGCTCAAGGTACTGAGTTATAAGACTTGTAAAAATACCTAGGGGAGGGTCAGCGAGGTGTGGGGAAGTTGGGGAGGGATAACATGAGGAGAAATGCCAGATAGAGGTGATGGGGGGAATGGAGGCAGCAAACCACATTGCCATGTATGTACCTAAGCAACAATCCTGCATGATCTGCACATGTACCCCAGAACCTAAAGTACAGTTTTAAAAAAAATTGTGATGTGTCTTAATGTAGGGCTATTTTTTCTTTTTTTAAAAAAATTATTTATTTTAAAGATGGGGTTTCACCCTGATGGCCAGGCTGGTCTTGAACTCCTGACCTCAGGTGATCCACCCACCTCGGCCTCCCAAAGTTGTAGGATTACAGGCGTGAGCCACCGTGCCCAACCTAGGGCTATTTTTTCATCTTAGTTTACAACTTTTTAAAAATCACCACATAGTCTGGAATTTACTGTAAGATTATACCATTAAGATCACTCTTTCTATATAGGTGCTTTTAGAAGAGACTAAAAATTCTAGTCATCTTACTCTTTTACATTTTTTTTTTTTGTTTTGGGCAATAAATCAGTTCTGAGCTTCCTCTTTAATCTCATTGTTATTTTGTTTTAAAATCAACAACTTGGGCCAGGCACTGTGTCTCACGTCTGTTATCCCAGCACTTTGGGAGGCCAAGGCAGGCAGATCAGGAGGTCAGGAAATAGAGACCATCCTGGCCAACATGGTAAAACCCTGTCTCTACTAAAATACAAAAGAAATTAGCTTGTAATTTCTATAGGCGTGGTGGCATGTGCCTATAGTCCCAGCAACTCGGGAGGCAGAGGCAGAGGAATTGCTTGAACCTGGAAGGCAGATGTTACAGTGAGCCAAGATCATGGCACTGTACTCCAGCCTGGCAACAGAGCAAGACTCCGTCTCAAAAAAAAAAGGAAAAAATGTAAATCCATAAATGGTGTATAGTGTAGCATTTGAAAGGAAGGATGAGTTAGATCTGTGTTGGCATGAAAAGATCGCCACAACATAGTGCTAAGGAAACAAGTCACTGCACAGTACATAGAATGATTCCATTTATGTTTCAAAAGTAAGGACTATTTCTATATGTGCCCATAGATGGGTATTATAAATGCATAGAAAAATAACTGGGACATTGCAGAACAGCTACTAATCTATTACCTGTGTGTTTAAAGTTTGGCAAAAATAACACAAGTTTATTCTGGTAAAAATGCCTCCAAATTACAACTGAAATATTTGAACTCTATACATTGCTGGTAACTGAATTGGCATGTATGAAAATAAGGCTTGTAGGCCTGGCTCATGCTTGTAATCCCAGCACTTCAGGAGGCCAAGGTTGGCAGATCTCCTGAACCCAGGAGTTCCAGACCAGCCTGGGCAACATGGCAAAACTTCGTCTCTACAAAAAATTTAAAAATTAACCAGGTGTGGTGGCACATACCTGTGGTCCCAGCTACTCAGGGGGCTGAGGTAGGAGGATCACTGGAGCCCGGGGAGGTCGAGGCTGCAGTGAGCCAGGACCATACCACTGCCCTCCGGCTTGGGCGGCAAGTGAGACCATATGCCAAAAAAATTTCTTTAATTTTTAAATAAAAAAATAAAACTTGTGTAATTGTGTTACCCGTAGAGTTTTTGTCACCTGATTATTTTGTGGCTAATGACTGTTGTATTTTCCTTCTTGAAATTTAGAAAATTACCAAAGAAATGGATGACTTCCTGCAAAAATTGAGGCAGAAGATTAAAATCGGAGTGGTAGGCGGGTCGGACTTTGAGAAAGTACAGGAGCAACTGGGAAATGATGGTAAGTGATAGGTTGCTGATTGTATCTGGTAGAACATTAACTTCTTATGAGGATATTGTGGCTGAATATCATAGGCTGCCCTGAATTCTTGTTCCCATGTGGCAGACTTTCTGCTTCCTTGTTTGGGAAACATTTTCACTTTTTATTTTTATTTTTTTTTTAATTTTTGGAAACATTTTCTTCATCTTTATTTTTCCTCTGCTTTTAATCCAGTAAATTTCAAGATTTACTGATGGAGAACTGGGTACTCAGATGTGTGAGTAGATTCACTTAGGAAGGTCAGCTGCTGTGTCTTTGCACATGGTAATCTCTCTGCCTTGAATAATTCTTACTTGTACCCATTCACTGCCCTTCTAGCACTAGTCCGGCCAGTCTTCATATTGTCCCTCTGACAGCCTCTCTCACCTCCCCACGACTGGAACAGAATTGTCAACACAGGACCCTGGAAAACTGGAGAAGCTTATTGACCCCTTTACTGGAGATTCTGACTTGATAGGTCTATGGGACCTGGGAATCCTATCTTAGCGAGTACCTCTGAGAGATTCTGGTGCACAGCCCTGCTAATGTAGCATTCTGTAATTATTGCAAACTATCTGATGATACGTTTTTGAAGAGCAAGAGTATGGATTATTCATCTCCATAGCCCCAGGACCTCTTGGCCTATAAGAAATTGTAAGTGGGTCGGGTGTGGTGGCTCACGCCTGTAATCCCAACACTTTGGGAGGCCAAGGCGGGTGGATCACGAGGTCAGGTCACTAATATGGTGAAACAAAAAATTAGCCGAGTGTTGTGGCATGAGCCTGTAATCCCAGCTACTCGAGAGGCTAAGGCAGGAGAATCGCTTGAACCCAGGAGGCGGAGGTTGCAGTGAGTCGAGATTGTGTCCCTGCACTCCAGCCTGGGCGACAGAGCAAGATTCCACCTAAAAAAGAAAAAAAAGTAAGTGCAGAGATGGATGAATTGATTGTCCTTTTATCCCCTATTGTCCCCAGAGTTCTCACATCTTGGAACCAGCTCCTCTAAAGCAAGATTTCTCAACCTTCACACTATTGATATTTTGGACCAGTTGGGGCTGTCCTGTGCTTTGTAGGGTATTTAGCAACATCCCGGGCCTCTACCCACTACATGCCCGCAGCATACACACATGCACACATACAGCTATGACAGCGAAAAATGTCTCCAGACATTGCCAAATGACCTCCTTGTAAAATCACCCCCATTTGAGAACTGCTATTATAAATATACCTTTTTTTTTTTTTGAGTCAGAGTTTTGTTCTTGTTGCCCAGGCTGGAGTTCAATGGCGCAATCTCAGCTCACTGCAACCTCTGCCTCCCAGGTTCAAGCAATTCTCCTGTTTCAGCCTCCCGAGTAATGGATTACAGGCATGTGCCACCATGCCTGGCTAATTTTGTATTTTTAACATAGACAGGGTTTTTCCATGTTGGTCAGGCTGGTCTCAAACTCCTGACCTCAGGTGATCCACCCACCTCAGCCTCCCAAAGTGTTGAGATTATAGGCGGGAGCCACTGCGCCTGGCCTGTAAATAAATCTGTGTAGACTGTATTTACTGGATTGCCATTACTAGAAGACTTAGCTCTGCAATCCCTTTGAAACTGTTACACTTCCACTTCGTTCCCCAAGTAGGTCTCCTATTTAGAAATGCTGTAAACCATATACTGGGGATCATGAAGCCCTGAGAATCCTGTCACCTGCTCATGATCGCTCCTTCTGCATCTAGTTTTCTATTTAACCAGTTGCACAGGGAAGTTTTGTGTCAGTGTAACAGTGTCTGTACCTTTCAGAGACACGCAACAACAGAATCAAAACATTCACAAACCAAAAGATGGTTGAAGGCCCACCTGTATCAGAATCACCTGGGAACAGAATTTTATTAAAATACCAGTGTGGGGACCCCATGCAACACATGGGGGATCTGCATTTTAACAGGTACCTAAAGTTTGAAAATGCCTTCATTCAGGTTGACAGCATGGATAGTTTCCAAACCAGACTGATTATAAGAATCACCAAAGATACTTTTTTTTTTAAAAAGACAGAGTCTTGCTCTCTGGCCCAGGCTGGAGTGGAGTGGTGTGATCTGGGCTCACTGTAACCTCTGCCTCCTGGGTTCAAGTAATTCTTGTGCCTCAGCCTCCCAAGTAGTTGGGACTACAGGTGCCTGCCACCACGCCTGGCTGATCTTTGTATTTTTAGTAGAGATGGGGTTTCACCATGTTGGGCAGGCTGATGTCAAACTCCTGACCTTGGCCTCCCAAAGTACTGGTATAATGGGCGTGAGTCACTGCAACTGGCCACCAAAGCGTTTTTGTTTGTGATGGAGTCACAGACTATCGCCTGGGCTGGAGTACAGTGGCGTGACCTCAACTCACTGCAATCTTTGACGCCCGGGTTCCAGTGATTCTCCCACCTCAGCCTCCAGAGTAGCTGGTATTAGAGGCACCCACCACCACACCCAGCTAATTTTTGTATTTTTAGCAGACAGGATTTCA
The DNA here is from genome assembly GCA_031835075.1 of Saguinus oedipus. NCBI lineage: Eukaryota > Metazoa > Chordata > Mammalia > Primates > Cebidae > Saguinus > Saguinus oedipus. Next base: position 8,056,777 of record CM063179.1, read on the forward strand.
CTATGTTGGCCAGGCTGGTCTCAAACTCCTGACCTCATGATCTGCCCGCCTCAGCCTCTGAAAGTGCTGAGATTACAAGCATGAGCCACCACACCCGGCCCAAAGAGCTTTTTTAAAATATATGTAGCCTGTCCCTTGGTGAACCTGATTCAGGAAGCCGGAGAGCAGAGCTTGGAAACTGCATTTTCACTCACTGCCCTGGTTACTGCTGGTGAACCATCAGCATCATGGACCAGCATCTTCCTCTACAGACGAGCAGGCTGAAGTCAGGGACACATAATCTGTCACCAAATCTCTTATCTCATGCCCAGTTATCATAGTTGAAATGTGTAACCAAAAAGAGCTTTTAAAAAAATAGTAAGGAACGTTTTTCCATACTCTGAGTTTGTTTTGATGAGATAGTCTTTCACAGTCCTTATTAAGAGTTTAGCAGTTTTGTTGGTAGTCATTGTTAATCAAGGAGCAGAAACACAGGTTTTGATTCATTGCATTCTCAGTGTTTTTGTTGTTGTTTTGATTGTAGTGCTTGAAAAATATGATTATGTGTTTCCAGAAAATGGCCTGGTAGCATACAAAGATGGGAAACTCTTGTGTAAACAGGTAGGTACTTGAGTTACTATGTTCTATTAAGTGTATTTTAAAAGGGCATTTCATTTCACATTGAATGCCTCGGGGAGATGAGGAATGGGGTAGAAATGAATCTTCACTCTGTATTCATTTTTGTTCTGAATGTTGAACTATGACTATTACATATTCTAAATTGATAACTAAATTTTTATACTTTTAAAATCTAATATGTCTTTCTTTTTTTGTTTTGTTTTTGAGACGAAGTCTTGCTTTGTTGCCCAGGCTGGAGCTGGAGTGCAGTGGCACAATTTTATCCCGCTGCATCCTCCGCCTCTCTGATTCAAGCAATTCTTGTGCCTCAGCCTCCCCAGAAGTTGGGATTACAGGCGCATGCCAATATGCCCAACTAATTTTTGTATTTTTTTTTTTTTTTTTTTTTTTTCTGAGACGGAGTTTCGCTTTTGTTACCCAGGCTGGAGTGCAATGGCGCGATCTCGGCTCACCGCAACCTCCGCCTCCTGGGTTCAGGCAATTCTCCTGCCTCAGCCTCCTGAGTAGCTGGGATTACAGGCACGCGCCACCATGCCCAGCTAATTTTTTGTATCTTTAATAGAGACGGGGTTTCACTGTGTTGACCAGGATGGTCTCGATCTGTTGACCTCGTGATCCACCCGCCTCGGCCTCCCAAAGTGCTGGGATTACAGGCTTGAGCCACCGCGCCCAGCCTAATTTTTGTATTTTTAGTAGTGTCTGGGTTTTACCATGTTGGCCAGGCTGGTCTTTAATTCCTGACCTCAAGTAATCCATCCACCTCGACCTCCCAAAGTGCTAGGATTATAGGCATGAGCCACTGTACCCAGCCTTTTCTTTCTTTTTAAAGGATGGGGTCTTGCTCTGTTACCCAAGCTGGAGTACAGTGGTGCAATCCTAGTAGCCTAGAACTCCTGGGCTTAGGTGATCTTCCTGCCTCAGTCTCCCAAGTAGCAGGGACTAAAGGCACGTGCCACCTTGCCTGGCTTTAAATCTGTTAATAACATTTCTGTGATGATAAAACTAGAGCAGGCTGCCTCTAATTAATTTTTTTTTTTTTTTTTTTTTTTTTTTTTTTCTTTTTTGTGACAAGAGTGTCACTCTGTTGCCTAGGCTGGAGTGCAGTGGCTCAGTCTTGGCGCTCTGTAACCTCTGCCTCCTGGGTTTAAGAGATTCTTCTGCCTCAGCCTCCTTAGTGGCTGGGATTACAGGCATCCACTAGCAGGCCCAGCTCATTTTTGTATCTTTAATAGAGATGGGGTTTCACCATGTTGGCCAGGTTGGTCTTGAAGTCCTGACTCCAGTGATCCACCCTCCTTAGCCTCCGAAAGCACTGGGATTACAATTGGGAGCTGCCACGCCTGGCCACTATAAGCATTTTTAAGAGATAGTGTGTAGCTCTTAGTAGTAGTAAGATCATTCTGTTCAGACATAAGAGAATGCCGAAGTGGAACAAATATTTCCTAACAATATCTGGAGATATTTTAATTGAATGAAAGTGGCAGCAGTAAGCTCTTTGGGCCTTACAGGAAGCATTCGAACAATAATGAGTAAAAAATCTTGGGTAATGAAGCAGAAAATGCTTTTGACTAAGCCTTTCTGGCTTGCCTAATGTTTTTGACCAGAGAAATAAGAGAAGGAATTAAACAGGCAGTGGGGCATGTCACCATCACTGCTACATCAGCCTAGTGATTTTCAACAATAGTGGCTGAAGAGCCTGTGTGTGCTATAAAGCTGTTTTGAAAATGCTCCTGCTGAATGAAATAACTCAAGTATTTTCTTTGTCTAGAATATTCAAAGTCATCTGGGTGAGGCCCTAATCCAAGATTTAATCAACTACTGTCTGAGCTACATTGCAAAAATTAAACTACCAAAGAAGAGGTGGGTTTGCTTTTAACAAAGAGGTATCACTGGAATACAGCATAGTGTCATATGGTAGGTTAATGTGGACATTTTCCAAATAGGATTCTAAAAATCACCTAGAGTTTTAAAAACAAAATCTGATATTTAGCCCACCCCTTGGCAATTCTGATTCAGAAGGCCTGAGAGCCGAGCTTGGAAATCCACGTTTTCTCTGGCAGCCCTGGTGCTACTGGTTCACAGCAGGGTTTAGTGGCCACTATGGGCCGGCTAATTTAAATCCAAACCCCTTATTAGTAAGGAATAATTGGAAACAGTCCACAAAGCCAACAGTATAAGAATGATTGCATAAATGATGGCTTGTCCACATGATGGAAATTTATACAGCCATTGAAGACCGTATGCTTTCAAAGGCTGTCAGTGAGAGGAAACAGCATGTGTACAAAAAGCAACAGAAACTAGATCTGGATGTCTCAGACAGGAAGCCTTTGGGCCAGATCCATGTAAAACACAAATCTGCTTGGCCTATAATGTTAAAGAAAATCTGGATGAATTGCCATCATGTAAAAGTTCAATTTTACATTTGTTTTATTATTTATTCTTGAGACAGAATCTCACTTTGTGACCCTGGCTGGAATGCAGTGGCAGGATTTTGGCTCCCTGCAGTCTCCACCAGGTTTAACCAATCCTTCTGTCTCAGCCTCCCAAGTAGCTGGGATTACAGACACATACCACTGTGCCCAGCTAAGTTTGTTTTGTATTTTTAGTAGAGACAGGGTTTCATCATGTTGGCCAGGCTGGTCTCAAACTCCTGACCTCAAGTGATCCACCCATCTCGGCTTCCCAAAGTGCTGGGATTATAGGTGTGAGCCACCGTGCCCGGCCCTATTTTGTTTTTTAAACATCTGGATTTCTGACTTCTGTTGGCGAATTTGAGACCTGGCTACTCTGGGTCCCCATTCCCCCCTGACAGCTGTCACCTGAACAGCTGCCACCTGACCCATGGACATGGGTCCAGTCTTTCACAGACCGCTTCTCTAATTTTGTGACTCCGTAGGCTGGCTTCCTTTTTTGAGAGGGGGGTGGGGGGAAGAGAGTGAGAGAGAGAGAGGAGGGGATCGATCTTACCCTGTTGCCCAGGCTGGAGTGCAGTGGCATGATCATAGCTCACTGCAGCCTCAACCTCCTTGGGTCAACTGATCCTCCCACCTCAGCCTACTGAGTAGATGAGACTACAGGCTCATGCTACCACACCTGGCTAATTTTTTATAGAGACAGGGTCTTGCCATGTTGCCCAGACTTGCCTCAAACTCCTGGCCTCAAGCCATCCTCCCACCTCAGTCTCCCAAATGTTGGGAATACAGTCATTAGCCACCGCCCCTGGCTTCCATCAATGTTCGATTTGGGGAACTATCTTCTGCTGCAAATGCTATTATTATCTCAATTCCATTTTAAAAATAATGATGAACATAATGCCCACAGTAAAAAGACTAGCAGGAAATAGACCCCAATGCTAACAGTGACTCTTTCTTGATGGTGAGGTTACAGATGATTTCTTTGAAATACTTCTCATTTTTACCCCCCAGTTTTCTTTTTTTTACAGTCTAGAGGTCTTTTATTTTTTTTTAACACCTATTATGCCATGAATTCATAGGGAATAGGTTCCAGCAGCTCAGGCTCCTTCCCATTGGTTCTCACAAAGTGTGCTTCTCTGGGTGGAGCAGGCTGTCGCTTCAGTTGGACCCAGGTACCTTTCTCTTTGGCTTCCTTCTTTTTCTGATCATTTTCCTTCACACGTTTTAGAGCTATCTCGGCTCTTAGAGTGCTTGATGTGCTCAGTACGCACATTAATTCTCTTGGCAAGAATCTTGCCCTTAACTTGTTTGTTTACAACAATGCCAACAGCATGCTGGGTAACATTGTTGACTCTTCCAGTTTTGCCATGGTAACATTTGTGGGGCATTCCTTTTTGAACAGTACCCATTCCCTTGATGTCTACAATATCACCTTTCTTATAGATTCGCATATACGTGGCCAAAGGAACAACTCCATGTTTTCTAAAAGGTCTAGAGAACATGTATCGAGTGCCTCTCCTCTTTCCCTTTGTGTTCGTCATTTTGGCGAATTACTGGAAGATGGCGGTTCCAGCCGAAAGCTACCCCCCAGTTTTCAATGCTTATTGTGTAACACCTTAATCATCAGGGTCGGAAACATGTTTTAAGTGGCAATTCAATTTCAGGGCAGTGTGTACTTCAGAGGCTGCTTCACACTATTAGGATTCATATTCATAACCCAAGTGCCTCCTGCTCAGCACCTCCAGCCAAAGTGCAGGAGCGTCCCTTAGCCCAAGAGGAGGCCTGCATGAGACGGTCTGGACCTGCACTTGGTGATTGTTGCAGCTGGGTAGTGGGCACATGAGGACTCGTCCTATACTGTTTACTTTTGTGTGTGTTAGAAATTTTCCATGGCAAAATGATAAAATATGCAAATACCCCGGTTCAGTTCCATTTTTACTTTGGGCCGAGCTCTAAGGGAGGATAAAAAAAAAGAAAAAAGGCATAGTCCTGTCCTCAAAGAGTGTATCATCTAGCGAGGGAGAGAAATGTGGAGAACCATAATTGCAGAATAGAAGAGACCTGGTGATTCCAGGAGGCAGAACTGAAACCCACCTTAGCCCACATCTTTCCACATTTGCCTGACAACACTAACCACGTGCTCCATGTTGGCCAGGCAGATGCATTAAGACTCAGAGAGCCCAGGTCTTCTGGGTGGAACTGAATGCTTGGTAGACCACCTTCATCCTTCTTTCTTTTCTTTCCTTTCTTTTTTTTTTTAGATGGAATGGCATGAGCTCGGTTCACTGCAACCTCCACCCCTCAAGCTCAAATGATTCTCCTGCCTCAGCCTCCCTATTAGCTGGGATTATAGGCACTAGCCACAATGCCTGGCTAATTTTTGTATTGTTAATAGAGATGGGGTCTCACCACATTGGCCAGGCTGGTCTCGAACTCCTGGCCTCAAGTAATACGCCCACCTTGACCTCCCAAAGTACTGGGATTACAGGTGTGAGCCACCACGCACAGCCAGAGAAGGCTTTCTAAACTGTATCAGCTTCTCTGTGTGCCTTGGAAATGAGAAGGATAATATGTCCTTAAGTGGGGGGAAATGAATTTAGATCTTTTTCTGATCATTAGGACCCATACCCTAGGGTCACCCAGGGCATGGTCACTAGTCCCCTAGTGCTTTAGTGTACATGTGGAAGTGGTAGAGGACAGGCTGGGCCTCTGCCATCTCTGGGACAAGCTGGACATGGGATTGAGAGAGATTTTTAGGCTTGCAATTTTTGTTACATCATTTGCCTCTTTCTCTGCAATTTGAGCACACCGGAGAGAGGATCCCGCTGATTGAGATTCTGCTGTTTTTGCTTTGATGTTTATTCATTGCTTCCTAGTTTACAAAGTACTTTTACATAACTGGCACATTTGATTTTCACGAGGCCCGTTGGAGGTGACCAGAGCGAGTGCCGTTAGCCTTTCTGTAAGTGAGAAAGAGGCAGCTTGGAGAGGTGCCCAGAGCCACACAGCCTCCTAAGAGGCCACACTAACATGGAATCAGGTCCTCAGCCCTGCACGTGGCATGTGGCCTTTCAGATGGCCAGTGCCTGGAGATCAAGTCTGTGAGATTAAAATAGTAGGGAAAAAATCAGGGAAAATATTTCCTAGGGTTCCCAGGCATCAGCGTTTAGAATTGGAAGACACTTTTCACTGCATAGTTTGTGAGAGAAGGCTTAAATTTCATCTGTCAGAATGATACCTAGCTTACAAGTTATCTGAACTTTTAAGAAACTGGGTGGTGGGGTTTTGTTTGTTTTGGTTATGGGATGTTTGTTTTTGAGACAGAGTCTCTGTCGCCCAGGCTGGAGTGCAGTGGTGCAATTTCAGCTCACCGCAACCTCCAACTCCCAGGTTCAAGCAATCCTCCTGCCTCTGCCTCTCAACCATGTCTGTCTATTTTTTGTATTTTTGGTCAAGACAGGGTTTCATCATGTTGGCCAAGCTGGTTCCTGGCCACAAGGAATCTGCCCACCTCAGCCACCCAAAGTGCTAGGATTACAGGCGTGAGCCAGACTCAAACTGGAAACAGTGGAGGAAAAAAAACTTTTTGTTTTTTGAGACGGGAGTCTCCCTCTGTTGACCAGGCTGTAGTGCAGTGATAGATACGATCTTGGCTCACTGCAACCTCCATCGTCCAGGCTGAAACCATACTCCTGCCTCAGTCTCCCTATTAGCTGGTAATACAGGCATATGCCACCATGCCTGGCTAATTTTTGTATTTTTTGTAGAAATGGAGTTTCACCATGTTGCCCAGGCTGGTCTCAAACTCTTGAGCTCAAGGCATCCACCTACCTTGGCCTCCCAAACTGCTGAGGTCACAGGTGTGAGCCACCACACCCAGCCAAAAGAACATCTTTAGACATCTTCATTTGAAGTGTCTAAACTAAGGTTCTCATTTTCTGTGATCAAGTCAAACATTTAGGAGCTGTCTGCCACTGGGCAAATTGAATTTCCTTAGTTATTACTGAGGCTCTTTGGACAATTCTCAGAACTTTTTTCTGTGTAGCTGTGCTTAGTACTGTCCGTCTATTCAGAAGGTCAGTAGCAAAATAGGTGTCTGATACATATATTTTCAAACTCCTCAGGGAGCTGACTGCTGTTGCCAGGCTGAAATTCATTTTCATAGCTCTTTATTAACCATAAAATTATCTGCCCAGTAGCAGCATTGTCCAACAGAAATAGAAAGTGAGCTGTGTATAATTTTCAATTTTCTGTAGCCACATTTTGAACAAAAAGGGGTGAAATGAATTTTAATAATATATTTTGGTTAGCCCAATATATCTAAAATATAACCTTTTTCTTTTCTTTTTTTTTTTTTTTTTTTTGAGACAGGTTCTCACTCTGTCATCCAGGCTGGAGTGCAGCGACTTGATCTCAGCTCACTGCAACTTTTGCCTCCAAAGCTAATGCAATCCTGTGTCAGCCTCCCAAGTCGCTGGGATTGTAGGCATGCGTCACCATGCCCAGCTAATTTTGTGTTTATTGTAGAGACAAAGTTTCACCATGTTGTCCAGGCTCAAAACATAACCCTTTTAACACAAAGTCAATATACAACATGACTGACATGATTGCATTCCTTTTTCATGCTAAATCTTTCAAATCTAATCTCAGTTTCAGATTAGCCACATTTCTGGTCTAAATAGTCACAGTGGTTCATGGCTACCATATCGCACAGCACAGAGCTGAGAAACATTGACCTCACCAGCCTCTGCTTTTTAGAATTTCCTGAGATTTTAGGCTCTTTATTTATGATGTTGCCCGAATAAATAATGTGTTTTGGGGAACCTCTGTCACCCTTTCATTCCCAGGGGTACTTTCATTGAATTCCGAAATGGGATGTTAAATGTGTCCCCTATTGGAAGAAGCTGCAGCCAAGAAGAACGCATTGAGTTCTACGAACTCGATAAAGTAAGTCTTTCTGAAATATCTTTGGTGAATGGCTGGGTTTATGAAAATAAGACAAGACATGGCCCGATGTCGTGGTTCGCGCCTGTAATCCCAAAACTTTGTAAGTCCATAATAGGAGGATCACTTGAGCCCAGGAGTTCAAGACCAGCCTGGGCAACGTAGTGAGACCTCATCTCTACAAATAATTAAAAAAAAAAATTAGTCGAGCCTGGTGGCTTGCATCTGTGGTCCCAGATATTTGTTTGGCTGAGGTGAGAGGATCACTTGAGCCTGGGAGGTTGAAGCTGCTGTGAGCTGTGATCATGCCACTGCACTCCAGCCTGGGTGACAGAGTGAGACCCCATCTCAAAAACTAAACTAAATGAATAAGTAATTAAGATATTCACCTTGTGGCCAGTAGTTAAAAGTATGCTTTCTAAACTGCAATATAAGAGATGGTATCTTTTTGTTTTTCCCAGAAAGAAAACATAAGACAAAAGTTTGTAGCAGATCTACAGAAAGAGTTCGCGGGAAAAGGCCTCACATTTTCCATAGGTATTGTATATATTGTCTGTGTTCTGGACTTGGATACCCATTTCCCAGAGTGTGTTGTGGGCCAGCAAGCTGTTGATAATGGAGTATGCACAGTTTTAGGTGTGCGGGAAGATTACATGAGCAGTCCAACCTGTAGACAAAAAGCAGCCACTCTCTTTTTTTGCATAATCAGCCATAATAGGACTTGCCTAGTCAGGAAACAGCTTCCAGACTGTTGGGCTTGGTCTAAATTCTTACCCAACAGGATTCCTCCTACCTGCACTTCTCTGGTCAAAAGAGGAGCACTTTGATTACTAGACTAGGAATTTCAGTCAGACGCAGTGGTTCACGCTTGTAATCCCAGCACTTTGGGAGGCCGAGGTGGGCGGATCACCTGAAGTCAGGAGTTCGAGACCATCCTGGCCAACCTAGTGAAACCTCCTCTCTACTAAAAATAAAAAAATTAGCATGGTGGTGTGCGCCTGTAGTCCCAGCTAGCTACTGAGGAGGCTGAGGCAGGAGAATCGCTTGAACCCGGGAGGCAGAGTTTGCAGTTAACTGAGATTGGGCCACTGCACTCCAGCCTGGTGACAGGGCGAAACTCGATCCCCCCCCAAAAAAAGGAACTTCCCACACCTTTGGGTGGAAGAAAAGCACAATAATTAACTCTGTAAGAGAGACATGGAATTGAACCCCTCAGGTAAACTAGACTGATGTTTTGGAATCATGTAACGTTTCAACAGCAATGATGTTTGAACAGCAAGGAACCGTAGGAGCCACTTGGGTTGCTTTTACAGATCAAAAAACTGAGGCCCAGAAAGGAGAAGAGACTTGTCCAAGTTCACAAAACTGTTGTTATACAGCCCATGTGTGAACATTCCTGGTGTCTAATGCAGAATTCTTCCTGTAACATGGACGTCTCAGGCTTGTCTTCTGTTAGAATATGCCTGTCAGATGCTTCACACACCAATGTCTCTTGTCAGTGCAAATGAGTCATTGCTCAAAGCCTCCTCCTCTTACTAGCTTTCATAAAGGTAGAGAGGTTGTAGGAAAACTGGAATGGCAAAGAGATTATATTTAACAGATGAGTGGGTGGGTTGTTCTCGTGAACTGGGAGATGGACATCTTTCTGACAAAGCTTTGAAAGGGTTTTTGTTGTCCATGACAGCTGCCTATAAATCATCTTCAGTGAAGATTTTCGTTTTTCCTCCAAAATATGCCAGATGCAGCCTGCTTCCAGGCATTTTCCACTGGGCGTGTGTTAGAGCTTGAGATAAGCACAGCAGAGTGAGGCTGCTATCAGATTTTTCATAAGCATGCTTCATTTAAACCACATGCTTGACAGGGCGCCTAAATGCAAATGCATTTCTCCCTCGGAGTTGGCACCTTGTGTCTCAATTTTAGACCGAGGTGAAATAATGCTGGAAAAAAACAATGTAGAATGAATTTCTAGAGTCTGTCCATGAAGTAGTCCAAGTAGCAAACTAGGGTACTGAAAATCAACCTTGGCAATCCACTAACTGACAAAGAGTAAATTGTTTTTTTTTTTTTTTCATTGACGTATCATTAGCCTCTTTTTCACCTTTTGCTTTTGTATCCTCCATCCCCACCCGGCAGGAGGCCAGATCAGCTTTGATGTCTTTCCTGATGGATGGGACAAGAGATACTGCCTGCGACATGTGGAAAATGACGGTTATAGGACCATTCATTTCTTTGGAGACAAAACCATGCCAGTAAGTAGGGAACTGTTTGTGCAGCTTTGTTGTTCTATTTGGGCTTGGTGGGGAAAATTGACAAACGGGCTGTTTTTCCCACACCCGCACTTGACCCACCAGCCCTGCTCAAAGTGAGCAGTGGCTTCCGTCCTGGAGATGGAGGGCATTCAGCCTCCTTTTCCTCTGAGCTCAGACCCCCGACACCTCCATGGAGGCGAGGGTCACACTGTGTGTTAGTCGATCCTTTTCAGTTTGGCTTTGGAGTTAAATGTTGGCCACCCCATTTACCTTCTAGATCACAAGTCCCCAGTGCTGCTGTCAAGCCCTCTCCGTTTCAAAGCCCTGGCTGTTTCTGTCTTACTTTTCTGCACTGTATTTTTCCCCCTGAAGCAATCATTTGAAGTTGAATATGGGGGGTCATGAACTATGGGAGGACAGGGAATGATCTTATGAGCCTGAAACTCAGGAGAGGGCATTAGCGACAGTGAAGAGGCTGAGTGAGTCCCAGACATCACACACAGTGGGTACTTGGAGCTGCCCCCAAGGGATGTCAGAAATCCCGAGTCCAGGACCAAATCTAAACTGGGAACGGAGAGCAGAGCCCAGTGTTAAAGGCCGGGGCCAGCAGGAGGAATACATAGAAGAAATGTCCCCAGGCATCCTCTCCCTGGGACAAGGTGGATTCCCAGCAGGCCAGAGAGGCATTGCTGCCATCAAGGGCCCAGCAGCAGTTGCTTACCACCCAGCTTAGGGCCAGCTCCTTTTTTTTTTTTGAAACCATTTCTCATTCTGTCACCCAGGCTCAAGTGTGTAGTGTTGTAATCTTGGCTCACTGCAACCTCTGCCTCCCAGGTTTAAGCAATTCTTGTGCCTCAGCCTCCTGAATAGCTGATATTATAGGCATGTACCACCACACCTGGCTAACTTTTGTGGTTTTGGTGGAGATGGGGTTTCACCATGTTGGCCAGACTGATCTCAAACTCCTGGGCTCAAGCCATCTACCCATTTCAGCCTCTCAAAGTTCTGGGGTGACAGGCATGAGCGACTGCGCCAGGCCCCATCACCTTTTCAGTTCCTCTCTTTGTCTGGGCCCCTCTGCTTCCCTCCCATATGCAGCTTAGGAGTGTTCATTACCTTGCCATCAGCAGGCCCCTTTCAGGTTCTCTCACCATCCTGCATCCAGCAGGTGCCTCATAAATGCTGCATATTCAGAGTTTTTCATCCCTCTGATCTCTGGTCCACTCCAAAATCCCTGCTGCTCTGCTAAGATCTGCCCATGAAAGGGGTGCCTTTCAGCAGGGTCCCCACGCCACAGTCTTCCAGCATGAGGGGTACTTGGGGATAGTAGAAGCTTGTTCCTTGCTTTCAGAATGATAAAACTGGAACCCATAAAGAGCAAGAGGTTTGCCCAAGGTCGATGGGCTAATGACAGAGCTGGTGGCACCAAAAGAAGTCTACCTGTTCTTTGTATGTTTGAAATGGCTTTATTGAAGTATAATTGATAAAAGCTGCCCATTTTTAACATTCAGTTTCATGAGTTTAATCATTGTGCCCCTTTGGTTTTGGGGGTGGTTTGAGATTTTTTGTTGTTGCTATTGTTAAAAGAACACTTAACATGAGATAGTCCCTCTTAGCAAGTTTCTAAGTGCACCATACGGTATTGTGAACTGTAGGCACTTCTGTTTGTCCAGCAGATCTGTCGAACTTACACATCTTACATAACTGAAACTTTACACCCATTGAACAACTGCCCTCCATCTTCCCTCCTCCACCACCCAGTCCCTAGCAACCACCGTCGTTTTCTCTGCTTATATGACTTTAGCACTTTTAGGTATCTGATACAGGTGGAATCATGCAGTATTCATCCTTCTGTGAGTGGCTTATTTCACTCAATATGTCTTCTCAGTTTACCCATGCTGTCGCAAATGGCAAGACTGCCTTTTTTTAAGGCTGAATAATGTTTCATTGTATGAATATACTACATTTTCTCTCTCTTTTTTTTTTTTTTCTTGAGGGAGTCTTGCTCTGTCACCCAGGCAGGAGTGCAGTGGCACCATCTTGGCTCACTGCAACCTCTGCCTCCTTGGTTCAAGTGATTTTCATGCCTCAGCCTCCCAAGTAGTAGCTGGGATTACAGGAGCCTGTGACCACACCCAGCTAATGTTTTTATTTTTAATAGAGACAGGGTTTTCCCATGTTGGCTACGCTGGTCTCAAAATCCTGGCCTCAAGAGGTCCATGTGCCTCGGCCTCCCAAAGTGCTGGGATTATAGGCATGAACCACTGCGTCCGGCCCAGGATGGCTGTTTTTTAAAAAATAAATATTGGCAAGGGTGTAGAGAAATTAGACCTCTTGTGCAGTGTTTTGGGAAATGTTAAATGTCATAGCCATGGTGGAAAACTATGTAGTCGTTCCTCAAATTAAAAACAGCACTGCCATATGATCAGTGGTCCCACTTACAGATATATATCCAAAATAATTGAAATTAGGTTCTCAAAGAGATACCTGCTCTTTAAAAAAAATAAAGACAGGGTCTTGCTGTGTTGCCCAGACTGTACTCAAACTCCTGAGTTCAAGCAATCAGCCTCCCAAGTAGCTGTGATTACAGGTGTGCACCACCACAACCAGTGATACCTGCTGTTTAAATGAGTGTGCTTTCCACTACAATAAGCTCTCTCCCAGTGGGGTAGAAAGATCTTGTTGTAAATCCCAATGAACTGGGTACTTTGAATACGTGTAGCTTTCAAGTGTTTTCTTGCTGACAGTTAGAAATGGTTTTATAACCACATCCTTTTGTTGAAAGGCTTTTGATGCAGAAATGCTTTCAGTGCAGGCTTTGGAAAAGATCACTGTCTGACTCCATATCTTTAAGAAAATTAAGCTAACGAAATGACACCCAGGATCTAAGGAATGCCCGAGCGTCCTCAGTCCTTCTCTAGTTTGGTACCATTTCTTACAGACGGAGAGGAGAGCTGTTGAGACTCACTACAGCAGATTGTTCTGTAATGATGACATTCTTGCTTCATGTAAATAGCCATCTAGAGGCCTCAGTTGAGACTTTGCAGAATGGAACAGAGTTCTTGGATAATCAGAAGATGACTTCTTTTGGCAATTCTGCATTTGGGAAATGGAGTTTTCTATCCTGTTTAACCACTGCATTACCATGCTTAGGTTCTATTTTTAAAATCTTACCTACTTTTAAAAAATGAATATTTAATGGAAGGCTCTTTCCCTATTATAAATTAAACTGTGCATTCATTATAGAAAATAAGAGAATCTGTGAAGAAGAAAAGGAAAGTCACCTGTAATCATCCAACAACTTCCAGCCTCTCTAGCTATATGATCCCAGAAGTGGGATCCTTACCTGTTATTTTTGTTTTAGTTTTCTTTCTCTTAACATATTTTATTTTTATCATGTTAGTGACTGTTCTTTGCAGAGAAGATTTTTAATGGCTGTATAAAATTCTCTCATTAGGCACAGTTTACCCATGTCCCTTATAGAGGCACATTGGGTGGTTTAAGAGTTTTTGCTCTTATAACTAATGCTGTGGTGAACATTCTCGCACAATTCTTTGCCCCCTTCTCTGATCCTTTTTGTCATTGGTTTTCTAGAAATGGAAATTAGCAGTCCATCCATCTAACCTTCAAACAACATATCAGCTCTTGAAATGCTAGGCACAGAGCAATCCAAATGCTAGCCTTACACTTTGCATTTTCAGTGATAGACATTTAGAAAGCTGGGGCTTTTTCCTTTCCTAATGAAGCTTACTGCTTTTGTTGGCTTCCAGGGAAATGGCCCTGAGGTGAGAGCTGTCAGTAAAAAAAGCCATTTCTTAGCCAGGCCCTCAGGCTTAGCAGCCTGCCAGCAGCCCCTTCCGGCAGCACAGCCTCAAGGAGGCAGGGTCTGGTGTTACAGAAAGGGTGCCCTCTGCTTGGAGCAACTCAGGAGAGCAGAGTGAAGAAAGGAGGTGTTGGCCATTGCTTTTCAAAATACTTACCATCTTCAGAAACCCTGTCATTCTTCCCGTCGGCCACAAAAGCCAGCATTTCTTAAAACCTGGCTCTGAGTTGAGGTTTCGGAGGTTTTGGCCTCTGAGTGGAGGCCATGAGCCTGGCTTTGGTTTGCTGTAGAGAGAGATGGCAGAAGCAGAGAGGACAGGACCACACATGGTTCCACATGCTGTAGAGAGAGAGGGCAGAGGCAGAGGACAGGACTACACATGGTTCCACGTGGCTTTCTGCAGGAATCACACTGGTTGGATCACCCTTCAGTCACCCTGAATTCGCAGGCAAGAGAGCCTCTACGTATCCATGCTTTCCGTAAAAGACATCTTGGCTTTAAGGCAGTTGCGACATGAATGCTTTGAAACACTTCATAAACATTAGCAGCTGGTTTAGTTTTTGAATAAGCGTTTCCATTTTGGGTAATTTGGCTATCAGTGCACTCAAGTATGTGTGAAAGATTCAGGCTGAGGGTTTGGGGTTGGGGACAGTCCCTCTGCTCCTCAGGAGGCTGGCCACAGAACAGTGGTCTGTCTCAGCAGTGGGATGCCATGTGGCTGTACAAACAGTCCGTGGGGGCCCATCTCTAGGGCTTTCTGTTAGGCAAACAAAGCAAAGTGCAGGACAGTATAAGTAATGTGCTACATTTTTGTCTGAAGAGAGGAAAAGAATTTATGTTAGCTTATAAATGCGTAAAAGGAATCTGAAAGGATGAAAATTATAGGGCTTACTATGGGGATGGGGACAAGGACCGGAAAGATAATTGCCACCTAGATCTTATTCTTTCTTAATATGTTTGAACCGTATGAATGTGCTACCTACTGAAAAATAAAATTTTTAAATCAAATTGAGAAAAGGAGCTGGGTAATCCCTGTAACCTTGGCTACTAGGGAGGCTGAGACGGGAGGATCACTTGAGCCCAGGAGTTCAAGATTACCGTGAGCCAAGATCGTCCCACTGCACTGTAGCCTGGGCGATAGAGCGAGATTCTGTCCCAAATAAACAAAAAATAAAATTAGCTTAAAAAAGCTCTGTATCAGTGTGGACCAAGTAGACCCAGATCTGGCTCCGCCACTTGCCAGCCCAGTAAGGACACAGTTGCTCTTTTTTTTTTTTTTTTTTTTTGGAGACAGGGTCTCACTCTGTCACCCAGACTGGAGTGCAGTGGCACAATCTTGGCTCACCACGACTTCCGCCTCCCAGGCTCAAGTGATTCTCCTGCCTCAGTCTCCCAAGTAGCTGGGATTACAGGTGCACACCACCACGCCTGGCTAATTTTTGCATTTTTAGTACAGACGGGGTTTTACCATGTTGGTCAGGCTGGTCTTCAACTCCCAACTTCAGGTGATCCACCTGCCTCGGCCTCCCAAAGTGCTAGGATTACAGGCATGAGCCACTACACCTGGCCTACAAAGGCCTTTTAAATGTAGTTATATGTAGATGTATATATATTTAACTTAGATGTCCATTTTAGTTAAGCTGATTTTAACTGTAGAGCTCTTTTTCACAAAATCTTTTTTAATTTCTTACTACCAGAGTCTAGCCATAATAGCCAATATTTCTGGCTTTTGAACTTGACCCAGCAAACTTAAAAATCTTATCTAAGATTATGACTTAACCACGGAAGCATAAGATGTCTCAAAGAGATAGTAAGCAGTTTTTTTGTGCGTCTTCCTTTGTTTAACAAGATTTAGAATCTCACCAAAGGTAGTTTCGGGAAAGGAAAATTTAATGCAAGAAATTAGAAGCTGTCCATGGTGGGGAAAGAATTGATAAATGGCAAGAAAAAAAAGTTACACAAATAACAAACCAGAGCAGACCCATTCCCTGATCTGAGAACGAAACCCAGGCTACCCCTATGAAGTAGCAGAACTTCAGCTGCGGAGCTAAAGCCGAGGGCCGTTACCACTGCTCCTCCCAGAAATCCAGGACCGTCATTTTCAAGCTGGCAAAGGCCTTTACTCAAGAGAATGCTTAAGGCTAGATATGACACTGTCACATGTCCTCTCAGACCAGCCACCTGACATGAATTCCAAAATTCGTGCCCTCTGGATGCTGGATACCAAAAGAGGGTACCCCAACATGGTCCCAAAGTCAAGTTTTTCAGGACATAAAACTAGAGAAGAGGGAAACCTTATCTGGTTTGGGTTGCAGCAAAGTTTGGAAGTGGCCAGTTTGCCAGGCTGGCTTGGACAGCGGGCTTAGAGGGCTCCTATGTCCACATTCTGTTCTGTGGCACTGCTCTCCATGACAGAGGAAGCAGCCGTGAGTGGGTTTGCTTTGCACTCTATTTCCAGCTGCTAAAGCAATGCCTGGCAGGTAGTAGGTGTTCTGGAAAGGTGTGTCATGTTAATGTGTGAATACTGACTCCCCCACCTAAGTCACTGAGTGAGGAGGGGAGATGTTTGGTTCATCTGAGGCGTGTGAGAGTTGGCTGTGCCTTCGTTTTTTGTTTTCTTTGGAGACAGAGTCTTACTCTATCACCCAGGCTGGAGTGCAGTGGCGTGATTTTGGCTCACTGCAGCCTCCACCTCCCAGGATCAAGTGATTTTCCTGCCTCAGCCTCTCCAGTAGCTAGGAATTTGTATTCACAGCACAAAGTGCAACAGATTCACTAGTGCCTAAGACTAGACTCACAAGGTTTTTTGTATTAATCAAACCCTGGCAGAGGAGACAAACGTGATGTTTTCCCTTCACACACAGCGAGAGGGGCCAGAAGCCTGGCTGGTAAGAAAGGTTTACCCTTTTTGCTGGGATACCAGGTTTCTGGGTTCCCTTTCTCTGTCTCTTCCAGAAAAAAAGAGCAGCTCTTGATGACCCTACTCTCTGCGCCCTCACTGTGGGGGCCAAGCCACATTGCAAAAGAAAATCATCCATTTCTGTGTCATGGAACCACAGGCAAAAGCCTCTCCATTTTATTTATTTATTTAGAGACGAAGTTTCACTCTTGTTGCGTAGACTGGGCAATAGTGGTGCAATCTCAGCTCACCACAACCTCCACCTGCTGGGTTCCAGCGATCCTCCTGCCTCAGCCTCCCAAGTAGCTGGGATTACAGGTGCGCACCACTATGCCTGGCTAATTTTTGTATTTTTAGTACAGCCGGGGTTTCACCATGTTTGCCATGCTGGTCTCGAACTCCTGAACTCAGGTAATCCACCCACCAAGGCCTCCCAAAGTGCTGGGATTACAGGCATGAGCCACCACGCCTGGCAGCCTCTCCGTTTTTCAAGATGCTGCCCAACAAGCTACATGGGAAACTAAATTAACATTTTTCATCCTGGCCAGAGCAGAATACACATGACAAAACTAGTCACTATGTTCAGTGCCCAACGTCAGCCTGGCAAGGCTCAAACTTGCTCCCATGGGTCCCTGTCATCTTTGATCCACTGCACTTGAGGTGGGAAGGGACGGACGCCTTCCAGCCAGAATTTAGAGATGATCTCTGAGCCAGATGGAAGAGCAATGGTCACCCTCGAGACAGGCCTCTAGAGCTTCCGCTGACAAGTCCTTCAGGGTTCAGCGAATGTGACTAACCAGACAAACCAAGAGAGCCTGATGGATTCCATCAGCGTTTCCTTTAGACCTCTCTGCAACGTAGACCAACACGTACAACAAAACAGACAAGTAAAACGCCTTCCAGACAGATTCCAGACCAAATCACAAACCAAGAGTATTCCTCCAAACGAGTCCCCTATTCTCCATATAATTAGGGCAGATACCCCGTGCTGGGGCTACAAACAGGTGTCACGTAATAGGGCTAGAGATGCCCTGTGATGGGGCTACAGGCAGACATCCCATGATGAGGCTGCAGACACCCTGTGATGGGGCTACGGTTACAGGAAGTTTCCCCAGGACTGTTGGTCTATTGCGGTTAAATCCATACAGCATGGGTTGGCAGCACCCCACCAGTAGAGACAATGCCAGTCAGCCCCCAGTCCAAGAGAACTAGGTGGCTGCCTGGGCTGGCCTCTGGATCTGTCACCAGTGATGGGTGAGGAGGCTACTGAATCGCTGGCAGGTAACCACAAGGGAGATCCCAGATGAGCCCACAAATTTGTAACCCCCGAAGGTTCTCCTTGCCCACAGCCTAGACGGAGCCAGTTTATCAAAACAGGAGAATTGCAATAGAGGAAGAGTAATTCATGCAGAGCTGGCTATACGGGAGACTGGAGTTTTATTACTCAAATCAGTCTCTCCAAGAATTTGGGGATTAGGGCCAGGCACGATGGCTCACACCTGGAATCCCAGCACTTTGGGAGGCCAAGCCAGGTGGATCACAAGGTCAGGAGTTCAAGACCAGCCTGGCCAACATGGTGAAACCCTTTCTCTACTATAGATACAAAAAATAAGCCGAGCCTGGTGGCAGACGCCTGCAATTCCAGCTATCCGGGGAATGAGGCAGGGGAATTGCTTGAACCCGGGAAGGGGAGGTTACAGTGAGCCAAGATCGTGCCGTTGCACTCCAGCCTGGGCAACAGGGTGAGACTCTGTTGAAAAAAAAAAAGAATTTGAGGATCGGAGTTTTTAAGGATAACTTGGTGGTTAGGGGTTCTGGAGGTGGGGGTTGCTGATTGGTCAGCACAGAGATGAAATCATGGGTGGAAGTGAGTTTCTTGCTATCTCTCTTCCTAGGTGGGATCAAAGAAGTGGTTGATAAAGAACTGATTGAATGTGTGTTGTCAACTACTGCATCAGAATGCAGTGTCTGCAAAATATCTCAGGCACTGTCTTAGGTTGGTTTCACGACAGTGATATTATTTCCAGGAGCAATTTGGGAAGGTTCAGCCTCTTGTAGCCTGAGGCTGCATGGCTCCTAAGCCATCATTTTTAGTCTTGTAGCGAATGTGTTAGTCCTACAAAGGAAGACTGGTCCCCAGGCAAGAAGGGGGTTTATTTCGGGAAAAGAGCTCTTGTCATCTTCGTTTCAAAGTTGAACTGTAGGCCAGTCATGGTGGCTCACCCCTGTAATGCCAATACTTTGGGAGGCTGAGGCGGGCAGATCACTTGAGACCAGGAGTTTGAGACCAACCTGGCCAACATGGTGAAACCCCGTGTCTACTAAAAATACAAAAACTATCCAGGTGTGGTGGTGCACACCTATAGACCCAGGTACTTTGGAGGCTGAGGCAGGCGAACTGCTTGAACCTGGGAGGCAGAGACTCCAGGTGAGCCGAGATCGCACCACTGCACTCCAGCCTGGGCAACAGAGTGAGACTGTCTCCAAAAACAAAAAAACAAAGTTGAACTATAAATTCCTCCCAAGGTTAGTTCAGCCTATGCCCAGGAATGAACAAGGACACCTTGGAGGTTAGAAGCAAGATGGAGTCAGGTCAGACCTCCTTCACCATTGTTGTTTTCTCAGTTACAATTTTTGCAAATGTGGTTTCAGCCCTGCATCCGTAATACCTACAAATTTGGTAAATACTTGTTAAACCGTCAAAATAAACATCCACAGGAAGAATCAACTATTACGGATGGTGGTGCACGCCTGTTGTCCCAGCTACTCAGGAGGCTGAGGTGGGAGGAACGCTTGATCCCAGGAGGAGGAGGCTGCAGCAAGACATGATCCTACCACTACACTCCAACCTGAGCAAGAGTGGGAACCTGTCTCAGAAATAAATTTAAATGAGAGTCCTGACCATGAGCTACAGACAGTCCATCTGTGCTCTAGGAGGCGTCCACACAGCACGCAGCCACCGCAATCTAGCCAGCTAAGCAGTTCACGCAGGCTCTGATCCATGACATTGTTCCTCTGGACGATTGGGGCTCACTACCACACTGCAAGGTCAGCCACAGCATGTACAGAAATGGGCTGGGGCAGGGAGACTCTTCAGCACCCCCAGCATCTGAACCTGGCCAACCCTACATCTTCTGTTTCACCTGCAGACTTTGGGCCTTTTAGGGATTTAAATATTAATGCGCTGATTTCACTGAGCCATGGCCTCCCTTTGGTGCTGGTCAGGTACACTGTAACGAGAAACTGGATTGTTCTTTCAGGCCTCCCCGCTTCCCTCCCTCTCCAGGGAGCAGTTTTTGTTCACGGAGCTGGCAGATGGCTGCATTTCCCAACTAGAATCAAGTGACCTTTACTGCATATGCAAATCCAGCATTTGAAATTTCCGGTTCTCTGAAGCCTTATTCTAGAGGGCAGCCAGCTTTTGTTCCATTTTGTTTAGGGTCTGCCCTGCCTGCCTTGTGCTTACTCTGGTATGCAAGCTCCACACAGCCCCTAGAAGGCTGCACCCGAGGAAGGAGTCACAAAGGAGGAAGCAGACCCTTGGCAGGAGAAAAAGGAAGGCCCCAGGCAGGTTGTGTCTGTGATGCAGAGTCTCCTGCCAGCCTTGCTGCTCTCTGAAAGTGGGTGGAGCTGAGAAGTGACCCAGCGAGGCTCCCGCTCCCACAGCTAGGGTCGGGAGGATTTCGCCTTCCTGGATGTGCTTTGATTCTCCAGACCTAGCTTTATTAAGTGTCAGCAGGTTACATGCACACAGCTCACTCAGAGTCCACAGACACCTCCCCACCAACCCCCAGCAGGACCACGGGAGACTCATGTCCCTTGCATGTGACATCTGCAGGGAAGGGCAGGCCTAGCAGCTATAGGGGCACTAGCATGAACCCTTTGTGCTTCAGGGGTCTCTTCGCAGGTAATGGCCTCTGTCTTCTTTGCACCCTGGCTGGCTGCAGGAGCTTCCTAACGGCTCCCCTCAGTTGCGTCCTCAGCCCCCACCCGTTCTCGAGAGAGATCCTGTTGTAAAGTAATCTTATCATGGCCCGGGCTTGCAGCCTTCAGGTGGCTTTCCGTGAAATCCCAGATACTTGTCACAATCTATGAGACCCTCTGTGGCCTGGCCCAGCCCCTGCCCATCCTCCCTCTTCAGCCTCTTCTCTGATGGCCACAAGGCCTGTCCCCTCACTTCCCTCAGGTGCCAGGGTTCCCTCACCCTCCAGTCCTGACAGCCCTTTCCTGCCTTTGCCCAAGAAGGCTCCAACAGCTGTCTTCTCATGGCTGGTCTCCCCGACCAGACCACAGGCTCCCAAGACAGCTGTGAGTGGGTTTGGCATGCGCTGTACTCTAGCTACTAAAGCAATGCCTAGCACGTAGTAGGTGTTCTAGAAAGGTGTGTCGTGTTGAAAGGTGTGTCGTGTTGATACGTGAATACTAATGTTGTACTGGCCGGAGCATAGAAAGTCAACACCAAGACAAAAGTATGCCAAATTGCAGGGTCTTTATTGCCGGTGGCCACAGAGGACTCATGTCTCTCCAACCCGTGGCCCCGAAAGGAGGGTGTCAAGACCTTTTATGCCCGTAAAACCACCTCAGGAGTGAGGGTGAGGGCAGGGGTGGGGGTGAGGGGCTTCAGATGTTCTGAGGGCCAGTGGATTCTGTAAATCACCTCCTGAGGGTGAGGGGCTCAAGGACATTCCGAGGGCCAGGAGACTTTTGACGTTCTGATCGTTACTTAAGTGGTTCACAAAAGTCAAGATTAGCATTTGTTTATACATTGCCTGGGTAGGGTGGAAATTACAGTCCTTAATTACTTATTACAAGTCTGGGGGGCCAAGATGGCATGGGTTTGAACTGCTTGCCTGTCACATTGGGGCAAGTTTACAGAGAGCAGTTTCAATAGAAAGCCAAGGTATGGTTGAGGTATGCAGTTTTATGAGGCTTTTAACGTAACTAGTTGTCACACTAACTCCCCCTCCTAAGTCCCTGAGTGAGGTGGGAGCATGTTTGGTTCTTCTGAGGCATGGGAGAGTTGGTTGTGCCTTTGGTTTTTTGGTTTTTTTCCTTTTGAGACAGAGTATGGTAGTGCATGTTCAGCTCACTGCAACCTCAGCCCCCCAGGGTTCAAGTGATTCTCCTGCCTGAGCCTCCCGAGTAGCTGGGACTACAGGCGTCCACCACCACACCCAGCTAGGTTGTGCCTTTGTTAGGTTCTCCATGACTTCTATCCACCATGCCATTCTTGAAAGAAATATTTTTTTAATTGTAAGAATTACAGTCAGGCATGGTGGTTCATGACTGTAATCCTGTAGCAGGAGCAGCCAGGGGAAATGGATCTCTGGAACACCGAATAAAGGAGGGAAGGGAAGAGTTTATTCAGCCGGGAGACCAGGCAGTAATCTGTGGAAAGCCCAGCTCATCTAACAAAGGAAGGTTCTGCCTTTATATAGGTTTATACTTTAGTGTTACACATGGCAGAATCTTAGGTTTATAGCTTTAGAAGTTACATATGAAAGGGTTCTGTTTTACAGTTTTAGGACTCACATGTGAAAAGGTCTCTGTTTACAGTTTTAGGAATCACATATGAAAGGGGTCTGGTTTACAGTTTTAGGACTCACATGTGAAAAGCTTTCTGGTTTGATCTCGTTTTAAGTAAAAATAGTGTCTTCCAGAGAGTTTCCCCAAGACCAAGCATGTTATTTTCAGGAAGGAGATTCAGGAGGTGCCAGCTAGCCTGCTCTCTGTTCTGTTGAGATGTACAGTGGATGACAGAGGGGGACGGGGAATCCCAGATGCCTGAGTCTCCTTCCTCAATCCCAGCACTTTGGGAGGCTGAGGCGGCGGATCACCTGAGGTCAGAAGTTCAAGACCAGTCTGACCAACATGGTGAAACTGTGCCTCTACTAAAAATACAAAAATTAGCCAGGCATGGTGGCACATGCCTGTAATCCCACCTACTTGGGAGGCTGAGACAGGAGAATTGCTTGAACCTGGAAGGCGGAGGTTGCAGTGAGCCAACATTGTGCCATTGCACTCCAGCCTGAGTGGCAGAGCAAGACTCTTGTCTTAAAAAAAAAAAAAAAAAAAAAAAAAAAAAACGACTAGAGGCAGGAGGTTTGCTTGAGCCCAGACTGGGCAACATAGCAAGACCCTACGTCCAAAGGAAAAAAAGGCAAAATCAGAATTACCAGAACTGAGTTCACATGTATTCACATAGGTAGCAGATGGTGGCCATGAAATGCAGGGCCGTCTGAAGGCCTCAGGTTCTTCGTGGTACAAAAGTGTGTAAGACCAGTGCAAGGCCCTGGCAGGCTTCTGAGTGGCTGGACTGGAAGAGATGGCAAGTTCACGGCCTCCTAATCTGACTCCACCCAGCGCTCCCTGGGCCCAGTGACATTCCCTCCTGAAGCCTGAAACTTCACCTCCACCTGGGGAAGCCATCTGCCTGGGGATAGGTTCTTACAAATGAAATTTGCAGAGTTGTTCTTGAAAAGGATATGAGATTTTCTGTGCAGAAATCATGGTTTCCATGTTGGCTTTGTGCTCAGTGCTTTATGAGAAAAATCCCTTTTCTCTGCGGTTGTGTTCATCATATTGTAAACCAGTCATAGATTATTTTAAGGCTTCAGTTAGAGTGTTTATCCAATTTTATGAGGAAAATATAGGAATTCCACAATGAGAAAAGCAGGGGCTTACCTGCAGGGCTCAGGGTTGTGGGAGCGGCAGGTAGCCTGATTCATTAACCTGAGCCCAGCAGGATTGGTGGGGGCGATGGGGACACAGATTGGAGCACTCAACTCAGGCACGGACCGTGGCAGAACATGCCCAGGTCCTCCTAGACATGGGCCCTTGCAGACTTTCTCAGGCCTCGGTTTCCTCATCTTACCAAGGTGTGACCCCCACCATCATCTCCTGAACTTCTGACCAAAAAGCTCTGGCCAAGGTTCCACCATGACCCCACATTGGAGACGGGGAGTTGCCACAGCCACACCGCTGGTCAGTGGGAGAACCAGCATCCGACCCAAGCCACCTGCTCCAGAGACCCTGCTCTTAGCCAGCAGCTCGGACCCCAGTCATGTGGGGCCATTTATTTTATTTTATTTTAAGATGGAGTCTCACTTTGTAGCCCAGGCTGAAGTGCAGTGGCACCATCTCAGCTCACTGCAACCTCCACCTCCCAAGTTCAAGCAATTCTCCTGCCTCAGCCTCCTGAGCAGCTGGGGATTACTGACATGGGCCACCATACCCAGCTAACTTTTGTATTTTAAGTAGAACTGGAGTTCTGCCACTTTGGCTAGGCTGGTCTCGAACTCCTGACCTCAAGTGATCCACCCTTCTTGGCCTCCCAAAATGCTGGGATTACAGGCATGAGCCCCCATGCCCAGCTGACATGGGGCATTTAAATTAAAATCAAATCAGCTGAGTTCCTCCATCAAATTGGCCACGTTTCAAGTGTGCAAAGTCACACATGACCAGAGGCTGCCATCACCACTGATGTCGCCATGTCCCTCATCACAGGAAGATCCCTGGTAGCCCTGCTCCCAGCTCTCTGCCCTCCTGATACCCCCTTGTGACCTGTTAGAAAAGTATGGGCTCAGCTTAAAAAAAAAACTGATGGCTGTGAGAATACTGTCACTCACTGATGCCGCCTTTATAGAAAAGTAGGCCTTAGAAAGATCTTCGCAAGAACGTCGTGATGTCTTTCATAGGCATAATTACATGTTCCAAGCCAAAAATTGCAGTTCAAGGGAAGGTTATAAATCTCTTCTCGATAACAGTTGTATTCATGTTCTTCTCCTAGCAGCTAAGAGGAAGGTAGCTGAAGAAATTCTCTCTGCCCACTTAAGTCTTGTTTTTCTGGTAGTTTTGGGCTCCTGGGTCACATCAGCAATGGCCCGGGACAGACAAGAGGGAGACTTCATCTGCATTTGGTATCTTTCCAGGGTGGCAACGACCATGAGATCTTCACAGACCCCAGGACCGTGGGCCACTCAGTGACGGCGCCTGAGGACACACTCAGGATCTGCGAAGAGCTCTTCTGACACCGGAGCAGGAGTAGGGGGTTCTGGCTGACAAGGCAGCATGGGGCATTCGGTGGCCAGAGCCGAGGGCCCGCCCACATGTGCTCACCCTCCCACAGCCAGCCCAGCCAGGCCATGCACCCTGTGCCAGGCACATGCAGTCTGGACCTCCACCCCTCACACGCCATGCCTCCACCTCCAGTGCCAGAGGCTTCCAGAAGGAAGGAGAAAACATTTGTCAAGAATGACTCAGAAGAACGCCTCCCACAAAAGGTCTTCCCCACCGACCCCCAGCCCCTAGTCTAATACCCACCTAATACATGCAATCACATAGTTTTGGGGAAACTTCCCCATCATCCTAGGATGATACAGAAAGAAAAAATATGCCTGGACCCTCCCTCTTGGTGGTTCTTTGGAAAACAAACGGTTTTTTGTTTTTTTTTTGAGACAGAGTCTCGCTCTATCGCCTAGGCTAGAGTGCAGTGGTACAATCTCGGCTCACTGCAGTCTCTGCCTCCCAGGTTCAAGCGATTCAGTCTCGGCCTCCCGAGTAGCTGGGATTACAGGTGTGTGCCACCACACGCAGCTAATTTTCTTGTATTTTTAGTAGAGACAGGGTTTCACCATGTTGGCCAGGATGGTCTTGATCGCTTGACCTCATGATCTGCCTCCCAAAGTGCTGGGATTACAGGTGTGAGCCACTGTGCCCGGCCCTTAAGTGGTTTTAATGCACCCCTGTGTCAGCATCAAAAATGGAGATTTGGTACTGAGAAACAAGGACAGGCTATCTGCAGTGACCCACCCCAGGATGATGTTTACAAACACTTGCTGCCTGTGCATTGCCTTGATGGGGGCAGTGAGCAGGGCACAGTGATGTCCAGGGACTAGGTGCACTTTGTTTTCCCATGTTTGAGGCTGAGGCCTGCTTGTCAGATAGCTGGCCAAGTGGCAGCAGACCCCAGGGAGTTTGCACCTCAGCTGGCCCGGATTTGGGCTGGCTTTGTACTCATTACACTTGGAATAGCCGGGCTGCTTCTCTGTCTCTGAGATGGAGGCAGTGGGAACCAGCTGCCCCACTGGAGAACTGGCATTGGCAAAACAGTCCTTCCGCAGGGGACCAGTTCTCACCCAGGTCCAGAGAAACTAACGTGGCATGTCAGACTTCACCAAAAGCACCTTCTGGTTGCTCTGGCTGGCTTCCCAGAGGACTTCATCTCTAGTTTCCCAGGGATTGAGCCAGAGCCTAGCCAGGGATCAGGAAGAGGAGCTGCTCTTCTGTCTGCACCCACCCAGGCCCTCACCCAGACTTGATGACTGAGAGGGCCGAGTGCAGCTGCAGCCATGCCTGCGTCCCTCACTCTTTCTACCTTCTGCACCTTCTTCGTGAAACTGGAAGGATCCCAGGCCTCATCCAGATGACAGTGGAAGAGAACTTTCCTAGGAAATAGCTCACGTGTCACTTTTTAGGATGTGGAACCACTGGGACTCCATTGCTTGGTGCTGGGGCTGTGTGGCCTCCACTGGGCACTTGCCAACCTGAGTCTGGGGTCAAGGGGTCCCTGGCTGCCCAGCACTGCCGCCCCCAGCCCACAGCCAGGTACTTTCATCACAGCTAAACCTGGTTCCCTCCATACCTTCCAGCCACTCGGGCCTATAGCTGTCTGCACCCCGGATTTGGTGGGGTGAAAGCAGCTAGTTTCTCATCTTGGCAACGCCCAGGACACAGCCATCCAGTGGCATTGTTCCTCGTTGAACTTTGCAAATGATACTGTAAAGACCTTCCAAAATGAATAGCACATTAAAGTGATTTTATTGTTTCCTATTTCTCATTCTGATGATGTTTTCCTCCAATGTTTGCAGATTCTGGAAGGGAACCCCAGCCCCTCCAGATCTTGAGAGCCACTTTTTGCTCCGGTTTTCTGTCATGCTGGTGGCCCCTCCCTCTGCGGAGTTGCAGGTTCCTGTTACTGATGCACAGACTCCTCCTCTGCTTTTCTGCCCATTGGGTGAGGGTCTGCCGTTCCTTACAGGTTTTCTTAAGATACTGCGTCAAATGAAGACAGTTGTTTTAACCGGAGATGGAAGGTTGCTGCTGTGTTCCTGCCTGCGCAGGGCTGCCCTCAGGTGAGTACCCCAAGTCTGCCAGGGCGCTGATGCCCAGCAGAGGCATGGGTCACCGTCTTGCCCCCGTTCCCATAGTAGCTGCTTCAGACCCTCCCCAGGCCCCTCAAGCCCCTCCTGCCCTGCCTGCCACTCCCTCTGCAGTCAGAATTGACACTCCCATCCCCCCTCAAAAGGACTTTGAACTAACCCCCTTCTACTTTCTTGTCATCACACTGCACCCCAGGCTGGCTTCCTGGGGGTTACTCCAGGGGCGTCTGCTTGCTAAATAACAGCTAACTGATGCACGTGCAGCACTACTTGGTGCCTTCCACATGTCCGCAGAGCAGCAGGTTCTACACATGGCAGGTAAAAGCACGCCCGCCAAGGCTCCAGGCGTAGTTCTGCTGCTACTCGCTGCTGCATGACTTAGGGTGAGTTCATCTTCACCTCAGTTTGTTCATCTGTCAAATGGGATAGATAGTCCATACCATGTATGGCATTTAAAGCACTTTGAATAGTAATGTGAGCCATTACTAATTCAGTACCTCCCTCCCAACCCAGAACCTTATAAGGCAGGGCCAGTCATTCCTTCTGCCTTAGGGGTTGGCAAGATAAAGACACTGTCACAAGCAATTTAAACACTGTAGGCAAGTTTTGAGCCAGAGCAAAGCACAGAGGTTGCACCCAGGCCAGCCTAGCGCTGTTCAAAGTTCCCATTCCCAGCACTGCAGAAGCTGACCCTGAGCTCAAGATCACCCAGGGCTGAAGAAACCTCAGGGGAAAGGCCTGGGTTGAACCTGAGCAGCCGGTGAGTGCAGAGCAGGCCTCTGGCTCCCTGGAGGGAGAGGCTAGCCAGGAAGCTAAGCTTGAACCTGATCCTGAGGAAGGGGCCCAGAGCACATATCCTGATCTGTCCACCTGTCACTCTCCACCTACTTGAAGGGGAGTGCCCATAGGGGCCAGGAGAGGAACTGGTTGGGCAGTTGGGCTGATGTTGCCGTAATCGGGACAAATCCAGGCATACGTGGTTTTGAATCACTTCCTCTCCACCCCTCCCAGGTGTTCTGGGTCTGGGCCCCAGCAGGCCACCTCAGCCCAGGCAGGCTCCTCCAAACCTAACCAGAGGCAATTGGGCCTTCAGACTCCCCTGCAACCTCCACGCTGCTCTCCACAGCACCCCAAATTCAAGATCAGAGTTCATTGTTCACCACCACCTTCACCCAAGGCTAGTTTCCTAAATGTCTTCCCAGTCCCACCTTGAGTTTTTGGAGTGTTTGTTTGCTTGTTTGCTTTTAGAGACAAAGAAGTCTCGCTGTTGTCGCCCGGGCTGGAGTGCAGTGATGCAATCTCAGCTCACTGCAACCTCCCCTTCCTGGGTTCCAGCAATTCTCCTGCCTCAGCCTCTGAGTGGCTGAGGTGCACCTGCCACCACCTATTTTTGTATATTTTGTAGAGATGGGGTTTCACTACATTGGCCAGGCTGCTATCAAACTCCTGACCTCCGGTGATCCACCTGCCTAGGCCTCCCAAAGTGCTGAGCCACCATACCCAGCCTTGTCTTTTTTTTTTTTTTTGAGACAGTCTTCCTCTGTTACCCAGGCTTGAGAGTGAAGTGTGGTGCAATCTCGGCTCACTGCAACCTCTGCTTCCCAGGTTCAAGCGATTCTCCTGCCTCAGCCTCCCAAGTAGCTGGGAATACAGTCATGCACTGCCAGCCACCACACCATGTTGGTCAGGCTGGTCTTGAACTCCTGACCTCAAGTGATTCACCCACCTTGGCCTCACAGTGCTGGAATTATAGGCTTGCGCCACTGTGCCCATCCCCCACTCTCAGCTTTTCAGCCAAACCCTACCTCGTGCTACCCATGTAGTACACCATATAGTAAGTCGGCACATTTCTTTGTTTTGAGCTAAGTGCCTACTTTAGCCTCTCCCTAAACAGGTTTGATGGGCTGGTTATAATTTTGTACTTTTTCCCAGTGTGCTATGGAAATCATTGTATAATACTGGCAAGAAAAATGTCCATCTCACTTATTGCAGTGGCTCATGTGGTTAATCCCAGCACTTTGGGAGGCCAAGGTGGGCAGATTAGATCGGAAGATGAAGACCATCTTGGTTACATGGTGAAACCCCATTTCTACTAAAACTACACAAAATTAGCCAGGCATGGTGGTGGGTGCCTATAGTCCCAACTACTTGGGAGGTTGAGGCAGGAGGATTGATGCTGCAGATGGGATGGGACAGGACTGGATGGGGGAAGGGGAGGGGGAAGGCGGAATGGAAAGGAAGGTCTAAAGGAAGGGAAGGTGGAAGTGAGGAGGGGAGGGAAGGCAGAAGGGAAAGGAAGGCAGGGAAGAGAAGGGAAGGCGGAAGGAAAAGGAAGGGAAGGTATAAGAAGTTAAGGCAAAAGGAATGGGAAGGGAAGGCAGAAGGGAAAGTGGAGGGGGAGCGGCAGGGGAAGGAGAAGAAAGGAAGATTCAGGCACAAAGTGGATTGAAAAGGTATCCAGCCTTGGACTCTCCCTGGGACCTGAAGCCTCATCTGTTTACAAGTCTATAGCAAGGAAGAATGGTTTGCGGTTGGGGCAGTGGGAATGAGAGAAGGTAGGGAGGTGTGAGAACCCCCGTTCTTGGTTTCCAGGGCAGTGATTGGCCAGGGCCACTCTATGGGGGGCATTGTGCTCTGCTGGGAAGGTTTCGTTCTGGCCAGTGTCCCAAGGGTGATTTTGGGTGGTGCAGAGATGGACATTTTTCCTTTTTTGGGATGTAGTCTTGCTAAAACCCAGGCTGGAGTAGGGTGGTGCCATCTCAGCTCACTGCACCTGCTGCCTCTCGGGTTCAAGTAATTTTCTCAAGTAGCTGGGACCACAGGCTAATGCCAGCATTCCCAGCTAATTGTATATTTTTGGTAGAGACCAGGTTTCACCTGATGGCCGCCTGGCCTCAAACTCCTGAGCTCAAGCCATCCACCTGCCTCAGCCTCTCAAAATGCTGGGATTACAGGCATAAGCCACTGTGCCCAACCTAGCAAGCATCCATCAAATGTCTGTAACAGCAGCCAGGCACAGTGGCTCACACCTGTACTTCCAGCACTGTGGAAGGCAGAGGCAAGAGGATGGACGGCCGCTGACCAGGTCAGTGGCATTTTCTGTTGCCAGGAAGCTGCATTCTCCTTCCTGCTAAGCTTTCTTATGATAGAAAATGATTAAAGAAAAGCAGATGATCCCATCTGCTTATTCACCACCCCCTAAAAAAAGACTGCCAAGTGTGTCAGCCTTGCCTGAGGGAGACATCCTTACCTGACGACTTAAAAGGAAAAGCCTCTTTGGTGAGCCAGGCTCCACAGACACATGCACAGTTTTGCACAAAACACTTTATTGGGTGAAAGATGGCCAGTGGGAGGAAAGATGAGGATTGAGGAATCCTCAACTCTAGTTCTTGGTCAGCCAGCAACACCCTCCATCCCTCCCAGAGCCTCCAGAATCTTCACCTTCTGTAATCTGGTGTTGTGTCCCTTCCAGTTCTGACATCCTGCAGTTCTAGAATACCTATTGATTTAAAGAGCTGTGGCCATACAGGAAGAACAGAGCAAGAGCCGCTGGCAAAGGATTCTGCCAAGAGAGAATCCAAAGGTAACCCCTGAATAGCAGAATCCAATCCCCCAGCTCACTGCTGGCCAGAGCGCCAGCACACAGGTAACAGCCCTGCCACCATGCCAAGGTGAGGATGGAGTGGGAGAGGCCGGGGGGAGTGAAGGCGCCCTTGCAGGTCTTGGCTTTGGAAGTGCGGGTCTTAGCTTTGGAAGTGTGGCTGTACCAGCAGATGGGCCCTCGGGAAACCACCAAGGAACAATTCACGGCTGGAGAGAAAAAGGCCACCTTTGACCCAGCAGAAGGCAGAGGCAGGAGAGGAGAGTGAGAACCTACAGGGGGTACCGCGGGCGAAGAAAACACTGCCCAGCACCTCACTGCAGTGGGAACTGGCTGTTCATCACACTCTCGCAACCAACAAGCGGATTTGCCTGTTTTAAAACAACTTTGCACCCCTTTCAAAGGCAGCAGTTCCTAGGCTGAAAGGACAAACCACGGCAGAGCTGGTAAGTACCTGAAGCCATTCCTGCTTCCAGCATCAAACCATCCTCCCTCTTTTCTGACAGTCTGCCCAAAAGCCATTCTTTACAAAAGGTTTGCTTCCATGTGTTGACAAGTGGATTCTTGATGACATACAGGCCATATATTTCAAAAATGTAATGCCTAACTATTTGTACTTTCAAATCATGACTAAAGCCAAAGCAAAACCACAGCAAAGAAAATCTAAGGATTTGTGTTTACCAGAAATATCTACAAAGAAGTTTGCAGGCCGGGTGTGGTGGCTCACGTCTGTAATCCCAGCACTTTGGGAGGCCGAGACGGGCAGAACACCTGAGCAGGAGCTGGAGACCAGCCTGGCCAACATGGTGAAACCCCATCTCTAGTAAGAACAGAAACATTAACCAGGCTTGGTGGCACACGCCTGTAATCCCAGCTACTTGGGAGGCTGAGACAGAACAATCACTGGAACCTAGGAGGCAGAGGTTATAGTGAGCCGAGATCACACCACTGCACTCCAGCTGGGTGACAGAGTGAGACTGTCCCCACAAAAAAAAAAGTTGGCAATGTCAGCAGCAAGGTGCAAACAGAGCCAGCTCTGTGTAAAAGCTTTAGCTATGAAAAAATAAGAAAAAAATCCCTAAGCATTTCTTAATACTAGTTTTAAAGAACCACCACCCCCCGCCCCACCAAAGGTACACTTCTTCAACTTTCTCAGCTTTGCCAGACTGTCAGAAGGTAAGCTACCTACTTTTTTTCTGGATCTATCGGGAGAAAGTTTTTAAAGAGCCTGCCCTTCCCGCCACCGTAATGATGGGCTGTGAAATGGTTGTTGAGTGATGGTCACACGACCAGAAGGCAGGTGAAAAGGTCAGCACTGTTAAGGGTTCAGCTTCCCCTACCAGCCTGCTGTGCCCGGGGGAGGGGGGGTGGGAGTGCTTGGGGAAACTGTTCCCCAGACAGCCAGCTATGTAAGCCAACTCCCACTGCAAAGGCACCTAAAAGCAAAATCCGTCCAATCCAAAGCCCCCTGCCAATTTTCCCACCCACTTAAAGGCAGCTCCCCTAGTACTAACCAAGCCAAGAATTAGACTGCTTTGCCCAGTCCAAGGAGAGGCGCACGGGGCACTTGCATGGAAATTCGCCTTGGGGAAGTCATATGGGGTCCATGTTAGCTGCCAGTGGGCCAAATACGGGGATTTGGAGCCTGTGGCTCTGGGAGAAAAAGGGATGCTGTGTGTTGAGCCCATGTGTATGAGCAGCTGGAGAAACACCCTCAATCCACTCCCTGGAATGGGGTTGTAACCTCCACACAGCCACTAGTGGGGGCACTTCTACTTTTTAAATGCTTTTAATTCTCTTCAAGGTGGTGAGAGGTTGTTGCGATGGTCAGAAGCTGCGCTGGTGGCCAGGAGCACCTCATGCCTGCCCCACACACCCCTTCCTCCATGCCCCCGCAAAGCCCCATCTCGTGTGAAAGAATGTCATCTCCGGGGTCTGCCGCTGCCTCCTCACAAAGTCTCCCACAGGCACAGAAGGGGTGCTTCCAGCGTCTCCTAGGAGCTGATGACGTGTCCGGACCAAGTCTCATGCTTGGTGCCCGGTGCCAGGTGGGTGATGACGACCTCCACAGCCTGCAGCTTCTCATTCTTGGGCGGGATGGAGCACATCTTATAGGTGACCTCGTCGCCTTCCACTGGGACATACTCCCCTTCCACACTACCAGGGCACAACGAAAGCAGTCAGGGCTCACACTGGGAAAAGGCTCATGGACTACACACCCAAGACACTAGCACCCCTCTGGTCATAGGGCCACCAAAGCGGGTACCATCTGGCCACTGGAAAAACCTTTCCAAAAAACTGCCCCTCCACCACAGGGAGCTGCCAGACTGCCCCCAGCCTCTGTCCTAGCCAAGAAGGCCATGGGACGTTGGTTACTGGCACTGAAAGAGCTCAGCCACCTGTGGGTGCTTGCATGGTGACATGAAATGTGGGAGGGAGCCTGGCCTTGTGGATGGAGAGTAGAGACAGCTGGTCCAAGCCAGAGAGAAATGAGGCCATGGCACTGAGGCTTTTTTTTTTTTTTTTTTTTGAGAGTCTTGCTCTATGGCGCAGGCTGGAGTGCAGTGGCGTGATGTCAGCTCACTGCAACCTCAGCCTCCTAAGTAGCTGGGATTACAGGAGCTCACCACCACGCCTGGCTAATTTTTGTATTAGAGACGGGCTCAGCCTGTAATCCCAGCTACGCGGGAGGCTGAGGCCTCCTAAAGAGGTCGGGGTCTCAAACTCCTGACCTCAAGTGATCTGCCCACTGTGTCCTCCTAAAGTGCTGGGATGCAAGCGTGAGCCACGATACCTGGCCTCCCAGTAAGCCTTCAAGAAGGTCCCCTGGGTGCTTGAAGCTAGTTCCTGAAGGGGCCTCTCTCTCCCTGCAACCACCCCCAGGAACGCAGTCTTACTTTCTAGGGGACATGAGTCACCATCTCACGAGATTGACATCTTGATGTCCCCTTGATAAGAATTGAGTGTGGAAGGAAAACCCCATTCAAAGTGCCAGGCAGGGCCAGCCAGCTCCCCCTGTAACTGGTTTGTTCTGATTCGAGAATCAGATGGTAAACAGTTTCCCTCTGACTTGGTCACGGGAGCTCAGAAATAAATCCGCAGTGCACTTTCAGCAGCAGAACCCAGACACCACAGTATTTCCATCCCTCTTATTTGCCTCGACCTCTGTTTTCCTTACAGATTCAAAATCCTTTCTGGGAAGAAGCGGTATGGAAATATTTACACATCGATGCATGCATTCATGTGTGAAATGCATCGCTGTGGCACTTTTCTCCTGCCTGCCTGCCCGCCCATCTGATGTGTACTGGGCAATTTGCGGCTCAGCTGTGTGGAATAGGACTCTGTCTGCCCCTGCCTGAAGTAAAAGACTTGGGGGTGCTTGGGCCAGAAAAGCAGGGAGGGGGCGCTGGGTGCCTTCCAGCCCAGCCCTAGAATGTGTGCATCCTGCCCCAAGGCTCTCCAAGGGCTTCCAGATAGGAAGGAAGGACAAAAAACATCATTGAGCATGCAGCAGGAGAAAGGGGCCCGCCCCACACTTCCTTCCCTGTCCACTTCCCCAAACGAGGGCAGGAAGCAGCCCTGCTCCCCAGGCCAAAAAGGGTTCCCCATTGGCCAGATACAGTGAGCACCTGGACTCACCCCAGCAGTCCTTGCTGCTCGCATACACATCCAGGCATAATTGCAAGTACTGTGTCACCCACAGCCTCACACACACCTGTCACCACCCTGTTTCCCACAAGAGGAGTCACACACCACTGCCACCAACTCACTCAGAGATGTGCAGGAAGATGTCGGGGCCGCCGTCAGCTGGGGTAATGAAGCCATGGCCCTTGGATCGGCAGAAACATTTGCAGACTCCTTTGTAGACAGGGCCCTGTGAAGCCCGCACGGTCCTGACACAGAAGAGGGGAGTGTGAGGGGTCCCAAAAGCACTCCAGGACAGCCACCAGCTTTCCTGGACACACAAAACTCATTCCAGCCCCTGCCAACAGCTGTGCCCCAGGAAGCCCTGGCGAGGGCCGCCATGTACAGTCTCAGACCTGTTACCCACCTGGAAAGAGGGAGTTGAACTTAAAGATCACTGAGCATCCCTCCAGAAGCTAATGATTAATTACTTATAACAGGAGTGTCGTCCACTCACCGGGCCGAAGACCTGCATCTGCCTAGCATCATGTGGGTCCTTTGCAGCCCTGACACTGTGCCCATTTTGCAGCTGCAGAATTCAGTCTCACAGGGAACGACTCGTGTGGTTAAAGCCCAGTGATTCTGACCCCACCTATTGCCACTCCCAGCTCATAACAGGTTCTTGCGGGCTGGGCAGTACCCTGAATTTAGAAGGCACCGTCCCATTTTCTCACCATCAGTTCAGCCCCAGGTCTGCCTATTTGACAGACCAGGACACCGAGTTCCAAAAATGGCTAGAAACCCATCAGAGAAAGTGTCCCCAGCCAGCTCTAGACTCACGCTGAGAAGGTCCTTGTCCGACGAGTGGGCAGTGGGCTTGGGACCACGTTGCCCCGCAGAGGGGATGGTGAGCGCTCTCGGGTCCGAGGGGTGTCCAGCAGCCCAACTGAAGCCTGATGGGTGGGGGGCTGTGGTGGCGGGGGAGGCTCAGATGACATGGCTGACCTGGAAAGAGATGAAGTTCTCAGGGATTCCTGCCTTGAAGGTAGGGGCCCAGTGCTTATCCCCATGTCCAGGTCTGAGAGTCCAGTATCTGAGACCTATTCCTCTCAGCTACCTCAGTACCACTGTCACCCTGTCTGGAAGGAAGCCTGGTAGGGTCAGGTGCCTCCTCTGGGCTCCTGAAGCAGCCATGAGCCCCCCTCAATCATAGCTCTTCATGAAAATGCCACATCCTCCCCCATGACCAAGATGGCATCTGTCCCCTGTGTCCCCAGGACAAGCCATGGACCCTGGCACACTTGGGACACACAGTGAATATTCGTGGGAGGAAAAGAAGCAGGCCAGGACGGTGAGCAGAAAATCCAAAGCCACAGGCCAGGCACAGTGGCTGCAATCCCAGCACTTTGGGAGGCCGAGGTGGGAAGATCACTTGAAGTCAGGAGTTGGAGACCAGCCTGGCCAACATGGTGAAACCTCGTCTCTAATACAAATAGAAAAAGTAGCTGGGCATGGTGCTGGGCACCTATAATCCCATCTACTTGGAGACTGAGGCATGGGAATCGCTTGAACTCAGGAGGCGGAGGCTGCAGTGAGCTGAGATCGCACCACTGCACTCCAGCCTGGGTAACATAGCAAGACTCTGTCTCAAAAAGAAAAAAACAAAAGCCAGGGAGATCTATTTATTTTAAACGGAGTCTCACACTGTTGCCAGGCTGGAGTACAGTGGCACGATCTCAGCTCACTGCAACCTCCACCCCCCAGGTTCCAGCGATTCTCTTGCCTCATCCTCCCAAGTAGCTGGGATTACAGGCACATGCCACTTTAATGCCAACCACCTAGATCCAAACTCAGCCACTCCACAGACCCTCCCTGACGCTGCTATGACCCAGACGCCACAGGGAAGCAGGGGCAAAAACATGACCCTCAGGCAGCATCCACCTCTAGGAAATTGCAAAACACATCACAGAGCGCTCAGATGCCATGTTAGAATCCCTGAAGAGCTGTTACAAGCCTGCACCTAGGACAGGGGAAACTGGCGGGGAGCCCAAAAGACCCAAAGGGAAAGGGAAAATTTCCAAGGCTGCATCCTTCTCCATCAGGCCCAGTGAATTTCCATGCAGCCCAGATCGCCGCCACTGTTAATGAAATCAAATTCCTTCTGTGACCCCTAGTATGCACCCGAACATGGGGTGAGACCTGACTGGAGGGAGGGCATTCCTTAGCTGCGGCTGTGCTTTTGACAATTTTTCAAAAGCAGAGCACTCACTGTACACATCGACACTGAATACGAAGGTGTCAGCTCTAACGGGCTCAGCTCGAGGTTCATAGAAAAGCAATTGCCCAGCAGTTGGAGGCCCTTGGTTTAGTCCTTTCCCCTCTCCGGACTCAGTTTCCACATCTAGAAAGTGGGGCTGCTGGTTGGGCATCACTTGGCACCTACACAGGGCTGGTGATGGGGGCAAAAGATAAATTGGGGAAGAGCCTAACTCAGGACACCACTCAATGCACACAGCCAGGAGGGACAGCAGCAGCCCTGGAGGTTTGACTCAGGTCCCACAGAGATTTCAAATTTGGATTTGAGTACGGGACAGACACTGGCTCAGTAATCCCAGCACTTTGGGAGGCTGAGGTCAGAACTTCAAAACCAGCCTGACCAACATGGCAAAAACCTGACTCTACTAAAAATACAAAAAGTTACCCAGGCCTGGTGGCACGCTCCTGTAATCCCAGCTACTCCGGAGGCTAAGGCTGGAGAATCACTTAGAAGCTGGGAAGCGAGGGTTGCAGTAAGCTGAGATCATGCCACTGCACTCCAGCCAAGGTGACGGAAACTCCATCTCAAAAAAAAAAAAAAAAAAACCCTGGGCTGGAGTGTAGTGGCATCATCACAGTTCACTGTAGCCTCGACATCCACACCTAATTTTTTTTTAATTTACAGAGACAGTATAGCTATGTTGCCCAGGCTGATCTCAAACTCCTCAGCTCAAGGGATCCTGCCACCTCTTCCAAGGTGCTAGGATTACAGGCATGAGCTGCCACGCCCAGCCTGAACTATCTTTTAAACCTCCCAGCACTTTTCCTCAAAAGCCAGGTTTCCAGCTACTCGTGGAAAGAATGGAAGCTCTGGTAACCCTCAATCTCAGTTTGGCACCCAGACGCCCTCATAGGAGTCTTCGAGCTACATCACCCAGAAATGCCCCCACCGCCCCCTTCAACCATAGCCACGGGAGATCCAGGCCTGATTACTCAGAGGGAAAGGGCTGTCCCCTCCCTGAAAGGACAAAGTCTCTCCCCCCACATTCCTCCACCCTCCCCTGTGGAGACTCAGTTCTATAGGGCTGGGAAGGGGATGGCTGGCTGGCCTCCTAGAGGAAGTGGCATCCTACCTCCTGTCCCTTCTCTCAGCTGCAGCTGTGGCCAGGGAGGACCCTGAGTCCAGGGAGCCCCCACCTAAAAAAGGCCCCAGCTGCTGGCCTGGGAGTCAGGAACCCCCATGACCCACCAACCCAGGTCACAGTGTCCTAGAATGTTCAATGCCCAGAGTTCTGGGAAGAGGGGAGGGCCCTATCCAGGCTTCCCGGGACAGCAGATGGGACAGTAGCCTGGTGACTCTATGGTGAGAGGTACTGCCCTGCCTTGTTCTATCCAAAGTCACCCTTTCTCCTGCAGTCAAGCAAAGCTGAGTAGTTTTTGTTGTTGTTGTTTTGAGATGGAGTCTCACTCTGTCACCCAGGCTGGAGTGCAATGGTATAATCTTGGCTCACTGCAATCTCCGCCTTCTGGGTTATGGCAGTTCTCCT
The DNA here is from genome assembly GCA_031835075.1 of Saguinus oedipus. Classification (NCBI taxonomy): domain Eukaryota; kingdom Metazoa; phylum Chordata; class Mammalia; order Primates; family Cebidae; genus Saguinus; species Saguinus oedipus. The sequence continues at coordinate 8,094,912 of CM063179.1, forward strand.
GCCTCAGCCTCCCAAGTACCTGGGGTTACAGGCACCTGCCACCATGCCCTGCTAAGAAGGCATAGCTGACTTCTAATCCTACCCCTTGCGTGCTGTGTGGTCTTGGGCAAAGTTACTTAATCTCTCTGGACCTCAGTTTCCACATCTGTAAAATGGGAATTCTAATAGTCCCGACACTTCATGCCATCAAGCTGAAGTGAAAACAAAATAATACAAAGCACTGGGCACACCATCCGCCCAGGTCTAGTGAGCAGTAATTGTCAGCCATGACTGTTATCACTGTCATCAAGTCACTCAACAGACACATGCCCAATACCATGCCCTGTTCAAGGCCCTAGAGACGAAGAGCTGAACTTGAAGCCAGAGAACAAACAGATAAATAAACATAAACCAGATCATTAGAGATCCCAAAAGGGCTGTAAAGAAACAGAAGGGGACGGGGAAGAAGGGTGGGAGTACACACGCTAATCAGGGTGCCGGCGGGACTTTAAACAGCAAGAAAGGCGCAGCCATTTGAAAAACGGAGGGATGCTGTTCCAGGTATGGGTAACAGCCTGTGCAAAGGCCCTGAGGTTGCCAAGGGCCCGGGTGGGATTAAGGCCAGTGGGGAAACCATGTTGTGTGTGGGGGACTAAGAACAGGAGGCAGGAGAGGCGGTGGAAAAGGCAGGGCCCACTCAGGAATCACGGTGCATCATCATCATCCTTCTCTCTTCCATTTGTCACCCCCATTTGCCTGTCTACACACCCTAATTATGCTCATCTTCCCCTGGGTGAATGGCACCAACCCAAAATGGGGGCACCCTTCTTTCTCCACCCCAGCCCCCTCAACACCCCAGGTGCACCCCATGCTTCAGAGATGCCAGTGGAAGCCCATGGCCTGAAGGGATGAGGAGTCTAAGGGCAGGGCAGGGTCTAAGTCCCAAGGGCCCAGCACAGACGCTGGCACAGAGCATGGTCTCGAGACAGTCCAGGAATGGCCCCAAGGCCGGGCACAGTGGTTCACGCCTGTAATCCCAGCGCTTTGGGAGGCAGAGGTGGGCGATCACAAGGTCAGGTGATGGAGACCATCCTGGCTAAAACAGTGAAACCCCATCTCTACTAAAAATACAAAAAATTAATTAGCCGGGCATGGTGGCATGCAACTGTAGTCCCAGCTACTTGGGAGGCAGGAGAATCCTTTGAACCCAGGAGGCAGAGGTTGCAGTGAACCAAGATCACGGCACTGCACTCCAGCCTGGGCAACAGAGCGAGACTCCATCTCAACAACAAAAAAAGGCAGCATCTTACTCTGTTGCCCAGGCTGGAGTGCAGTGATGAAATCATGGCTCACTGAAGCCTCTCAACCTTCTGGGCTCAGGTGATCTGCCCACCCCAGCCTCCCAGGTAGTGGGACTACTGCTACAGGCACATGCCACCACACCCAGCTCTGTTTTTGTATTTTTTGCAGATAGGGTTTCGTTACGTTGCCCAGGCCAGTTGAGAGCTCCTGGGCTCAAGCGATCTGCCTACCTCGACCTCCCAAAGAGCTGGGATTAGAGACGTGAACCACAGCACCCAGCCTCCAACACTCACTCTTAGCCGGCATTAGGATCCAAAGCCCCAACTGGCCACAACTGCCCTGGTGTGTGCTCAGCACCGTGCCCAACCCAGCAGTTGGCGGCTATATTCCTGCTCACCTGACAGTGGAAGAACCTGAGGTACAGGGAGCAGATGTTGACTGGGGCAGGGCCTCCTGGGATACCCAGGAGCTTTATCCAGCCTCTCACGGCCCATCTGGGCTGGAGAGCAGCTGGGGTGGCCAGCGCAGGCCTGGCCAAGGGCTACCTAACTCCCCAGAAGGCCCAGCAAAGAGGAGTGAATGGCCTCAGTGTGGGGGAGGGCTGGGCAAAGTCCAGCTGGAAAGAAAATAGCTGGGGGCGGGTAGCCAAGCACCCAGGAGCCAGCTCTGAGGACCTGGCCAGCCGCTGCTGTGTCCCCTCCACAATACACGCATACACCAAGATGGGGACACACAGCAGCCCCAGCCCCAGCCCCGCCCACCAGCACGTCCCAGCTTCCAGCCAGCGACTGCTCTCCCAGCAACACTAGGCATGGCCTTGTAGTGTCCCCAGGAGAAGGCAGGGCCCACCCTCTGTGACTAGCCTTCAGCTCCGGAAGGACAGAAGCTACAAACAGACCTGCCTCTCAAGCCAGCTGGAGGCTCAGGGCCAGACCAGGGATGAGCCTCGGGCCTGCAACAAACTCGGACCAAATGTCACGCCCAAGGCAAGTCATGACTGCCAGGCTGCATGTACACGTGTGCTTGTGTGTGTATGTGAGCTACGTGTGTATATGCCCACACCGGGCTGTCCCTGCGTCTGAGCGCACACACATGTACGCATGCACAAACTTGTTGCTGTCTGTACGCACAGGCCCACAGACCAGGGGAACCTCCCTCACCTTGCACGCTGGGCCCTGTGCTGCCATAGAGGACCCTGAACACTGCCACTTCCTAGTCAACCAACAGATGGGGGAGTGGAACAGACCATTACTACCACCATCACAGCTGTATCCTGGGGCCAGCCTGCTTACTACTTACAACACTTCACACAGCTCAGCTCATTCCATCCCCATTTCACTAATGGGAGGACAGGACAGAGACACAGAGTCATGTAACTTGCCCAGGGTCGCCCAGTGAATGAAAACCGTGGTGAAATACACAGTATGTCAGGCAGCGGAAATGCTACGGAGAAAAAGCCAGCAGGGGAAGGGTGAGGTGCCCAGCTGGCCATGCACCCCCTTCCCCAGTCAGCCCCCAGGCTCCAATAAGTGCCCAGCCAAGGGAGGAAGCCACCCCACCCTGACTGCCCCAGAGACGGGTGTGTGAGCAGGGAGAAGGGGGCCTTGGCCCAAAATAGCCTGGGAATTTTCCATAGGCTCTGCAGCTCCTCCTGGAAGGTTCCGGCACTCAGCTGGGCACCAAGACTCTGGCTTTTCCAGCTCCTGCTCAGCCTACCCCCATATCTGCAGACTTAGGACCCAATCATGCAGCACCCCTGTTCCCACTCCCCAGTGTCCTGCCCTCCTGGCCTGAAAGCCCACCTCCAACATCAACAGGGGCTAAGCAGCCAGCTTACTGCAAGGAGGCCTTTAGCAGTGCCATCAGCCATTTGTACTCTAGTGAGAGGGAGCCCTGACAAAGAGCACTATCAGCCATTTACACTCTAGTGAGAGGGAGCTCACTGAAGGAGACTCCATTCATTTTTCTGTGAGACAGTCTCACTCTGTTGCCCAGGATGGAGTGCAGTGGCACCATCTTGGCTCAATCCACCAGCCCCCCACCTCCCAGGTTCAAGCGATTCTCCTGCCTTTGCCTCCCGAGTAGCTGGGACTACAGGCACGCCCACCTAACTTGTATTTTTAGTAGAGGTGGGGTTTCACAGTGTTGGCCAAGCTGGTCTGGAACTCCTGAACTCAGATGATCCACCAGTTTCAGCCTCCCAAAGTGCTGGGATTACAGGCGTGAACCACCATACCCAGCCAAAGACTCCATTCTTGACAACTTCAGCCCCTTTATTGAAGACAAGACGATAGAAGGCAGGGGGAAAGAATTCAGTTCAAGTCAGACACCTCATTCTTAGCAAAGCGAGAACCTCTCCAAGCCTGCACTGCAAAAGGAGGGTATCTTGAGCCTTCCATGGGATGCTGACTGGGGAATGCCGGGGCTGGGCATCATATTGAGACAGCTTCCAGCCCAGGGCCAGACCACTGCTGGCAGGCATGGGGGGTGGATACTGGCCCGTGCTATGGGGATGGGGCAAGATGTGCTTTCATACATCCTATAGCCACTGTCCGCAGATTCAGCATCACACCCTGTTGGGAGTTTACATCAACTACATGGATCTAAACATCAACCCAACAGGGGAGGCACTTTTAGCATCACCGTTTTCCAGATGAGGAAACTAAGGCACAGAAGTCTAATACAGTGCTTCTACTTCTACTTTAGTGCGGTCGGGAATCTCCTGGGATCTTGTTCAAAGGCAGATTGCAATTCAGTAGGTGGGGGGTGGGGCCTAAGATTCATTTTTTTTTTTTTTTTTCCCCCTTGACATGGAGTCTCACTCTGTCAACCAGGCTGGAGTACATTGGTGTTGTCTCGGCTCACTGCAACCTCTGCCTCAAGGGTTCACATGATTCTCCTGCCTCAGCCTCCCCAGTAGCTGAGACTACAGGAATATGCCACCACACCCTGCTAATTTTTTGTAATTTTAGTAGAGATGGGGTTTCCCGGTGTAAGCCAGGATGGTCTCAATCTCCTGACCTCGTGATCCACCCACCTTGGCCTCCCAAAGTGCTGGGATTACAGGCGTGAGCCACCACTCCTGGCCCTTTTTTCTTTTTTTGCGGGGTGGGGGGGGGGGGGGGCAAGATCTTGCTTTGTCGCCAAGGCTGGAGTTCAGTGGTGGTGCAGTCATGGCTCACCATGCCTCAATCTCCTGGGCTCAAGGGATCCTCTCACCAGCTTCCCAAGTTGCTGGGACTGCAGGCATGTACTACCATACCCAGTTAATTTTTTTATTTTTTGTAGAGACAAGGTCTCACTATGTTGTCCAGGCTGGTCTCGACCACTCAGGCAGTCCTCTGAAAGTGCTGGGATTACAGGCTCAAGATTCTTGGCCAAGATTCTACACTTCTAAGGAGCTCCCAGCAAGGTAGCTGTTCCCGGCCCAGGGAACACAGCAGTAGGCCGGCTGTACTAGCCCATCTCACAGCCCAAGGCTTATAAGTGCAAGAGGTGGAAGGGAAATTGCACAGGGGCCAGGATGAGGCGCTACAAGAGTAACAAAGTTACCTTAGTGCACCTGGGTTCCTCCTCTGTAAACAGACACAGACACTGAACTGACCCATCCCTGTTCCCAGCGCGGCTGAGCCCCAGCCTGGCAGAACTGCGGGCACGTGGGTCGAGAGGCGGAGCGGGTCAGCTGAGCCCAAATAGAAGGGTCCCTAATAGCGACAGAGACTGAGAACGAGCCAGAGATTGACGCAGCAGCGTTGGGCTGGCCTAGCCACATTCCCCTCTATTGTTCCTGGGAGAGCCGGGGGGGTCTGGCAAGCGAGGAGCGGAGAGAGAGAGATGGGGGAGGGACAGGAAGGGGTGGAGGTTGGAGAGTTCAGGGGGAAGAACGGCAGGCAAAGGGGAGGGGGCCGAGAGGCAGGTGCAGCCTGGCGCCCAAGTCCATCCGGAGCACCTTCCCAGGCCCAGGCCAGCTGGGAATAGCTCTTCCGTCCTCAGGAGCTTCCGAGTGCTGGGAAGAGGCCGGAAACCCGCGGAGTACACCGGGAACCCAAAGGAACCTCCAAGATTGCCGCTGCCTCTGCCCTCATTAGCAGCACCCCTGGAAGGCCTCCACCGGTCGGACGACCCCACTCAGCAGGAAGACAGTCACCCCACCACCACCACCCACCTGGGACCCTGCTCCCGCCCCAGCCTTCAACCTGGACTGCCCCTCCCGGGGGAAGCCCAAACCCTCCTTCTCACCAAGAACCCCACTCTACACTCTTCCCCCATTCAATCTTTCCATTCCTTCCCTGAGATTCAGCCCTAACTGCTCCCCACTCCCTCTGTGACCCCTTCTCAGCAACTGCACCGTCCCACATGTGAGTTTCCTCATCTGTCAAAGGGGACAGGAACGGTGCTGCGTCGCGGAAGTTGTGCAGATGGTGCCACGACAATGCCAGGCGCACGGCGGGCTCAGTCAACAATAGTTGTGCGGCTGACGGTGGGACTGTCAGGCCTGGGCCATCTGAAATCCCCTTCCCTCCCACTCCTGCCCCTGCTGATGGAACGGAAACCAAATGCGCTGGCTTTGCCACTCCGAGGAACAAAGACTGTTCCCCCACTTGGGGGACCCGCCGTCAACCACCCTCAACCCCACCCAAGGGCCCCAAGCTGGGCCTAGCTCAGCTCATTCTAATTCCAAAGCATCTACTCTGATCCGGGATCTGCGACTCTTTCTTGCCCTGAAGGGACCAGCGACGAAACCGACGGTCATCACCGAGGCCACCCAGGGAGTGCAGAGGGCGGTGGGGTATCCAAGGAGGACCCCAAGCCCAGAGGAGCGCCAAAGGCCCGGAGAAAGGGAGGACAGAGGCAGAGAGCGACTGGACAAGGTAATGGCTGAAGACAACAGGAAGCCCTGATGAGACGTCGGGACTTAGACGACAATGGCACTTCAGTGGACGATTTTCAGCAGCGGCGGGGGAGGTGGGGGGTCATCTGAGCGGATTGGTTTTACAAGTTCCCTCTGGCTTCAGCATGGGGAGCAGACAAGAGGGGCAAGACTGGGCACAGAGAAACTGAGAATTATCAAAACAGCAAGTTAAAAAAACATAGTGGCGCCGGGCGCGAGGGCTCACGCCTGTAATCCCAGCACAACACTTTGGCAGGCCGAGGCGGGCGCATCACGAGGTCAAGAAATCAAGACCATCCTGGCCAATAGGGTGAAACCCCGTCGCTACAAAAAATACAAAAATTAGCCGGGCGTGGTGACGCGCGCCTGTAGTCCCAGCTACTCCGGAGGCTGAGGCAAGAGAATCGCTTGAACCCGGGAGGCGGAGGCTGCAATGAGCTGAGATCACTCCACTGCACTCCAGCCTGCGGAGAGCAAGACTCCATCTCAAAAAAAAAAAAAAAAAAAATAGCTTACTTGTCTAGCCATCTCCTTTTATTCTCACACACCCCCTTGCGTCAGGAAAAGTCAGAGCCCCAGTATGCAGATTGGGAAACTGAGGCTCCAAGACGCCTCCTATTTTGCAGTGCGATTTCCCTACCTATGAGATCTGAGAAGCTCGGCCTGGAGCGGGACGTCCCCGCCTCCCCAGCACACACATCCACTCCAACCCCAGAAAACCGCAGGGCCGGAAACTTCCTTTTTAAAAATCAAAAAAGAACGTTACATTTCTGGCCTGCAAACCTGTGGCCGCCAGCGCAACCTGCGAAAAGGGGGCCTGTGGGCGCGGGTGAAGTCTCTCTCCAGCGCCGAGGCTCTCCCATCTGGGAACAAACACCCGGAGCAAGCGCGCCCGGCGGCTCCTCCTCCCGCGGAAGCGGCTAATCGCGCGGCGCCAGGACGACTCCCCACCTCCCGCGCCGAGACTGGCCGCCTTCCCAACCTCGAGCCACAGCTGGCGCGGCCAGGCCCGGCGGGATTGGCTCCGCTTCCCGCGTGCCGCGCCCCCCCGCGCCTCGCCCACCGCCCCGTGAGTCCCCAGTCCACGGCTCCTGCCCGCGGGCAAAAGCGGCGGGGAGGGCGGGGAGAGCTCCCCCAGCTCGCAGAGAACAGGTGGCCGGGCGGGAAGTGCTACCAGAGGTCCGCCGCGAATCCCTCCAGGGGCTGCCACACCCACCCCTTGCCCTGAGGAGAAGCAACCCGCGTTCCCCAAACAAGCCCGGAGAAACCCAGCCCGGAGCTCTCCCCGCCGCCGAGCTAGAAGACCCTGCAGACTGGGGGATATTGGGGGAGACGGCGGCAGAGGAGGCCGAGGCTCCAGCCCTGCGGCTCCTCCGGCCGGGGGCGCCCAACACGCCCCTCCTGGAATCCCCGAGAAGAGTTCCCTACCTTGAGATCCGCTCTGCTCCGCCCGCCGCTTTGCTCTGACTGCGAGCGCGGAGCTGGGAAGGGGGCGTGGCCCGCGGGCCCGGGTGGGGCGCCGAGGCCCCGCCCCCAGGAACTCCCGGCCAATGGAGCTGCAGGAGGGAAACCAGGAAAGTAGGGGCGGGCGGGCGGGCGGAGTGGAGCAGACAGGACCTTTGTGTCCGCGCCGGCGACTGGCGGGAGCACAGGGCGCAGGTCTCGGGCGGGGCGGGGTTGGGCTGCACCCACAGGCAGAAAACGCTCCTGAAAGCTGGTGGAATTGGGTCCCTATACCCGTGCAGTTCCTTCTCGTCACCACACGAGCCAGGTGCAACCCCCACCTGCCTTTGGCTTCGGAAGCCTGTTAAGCCCGGGGTGCGTCACTTTTAGCATAAAGGAGATGAAGGAATAAAAAGAAAGAAGAAAACAAGCAAAAAAACAGGAGGAAAAAGGAAATAAAACATGCGCGCACGCGCGCACACACACACATACACACACCAGGAAAACGAATTTCTTCCCGTTTGGGACGTTGGTTTTCTTCTCTTGTTTCAGTTCCAGCCTTCCTTGAGTCCTCTGTTTTTGGCGGTAAATGATGTTACTTCTGTTTTATAGGAGAGGAAACTGAGGCACAGAGAGGCAACAGCCAGTTTCCGTATCAAAAAAATAATAATAGGGCCGGGCGCGGTGGCTCAAGCCTGTAATCCCAGCACTTTGGGAGGCCGAGGTGGGTGGATCACGAGGTCAAGAGATTGAGACCATCCTGGTCAACATGGTGAAACCTCGTCTCTACTAAAAATACAAAAAATTGGCCGGGCGCGGTGGCTCACGCCTATAATCCGAGCACTTTGGGAGGCCGAGGCGGGTGGATCACGAGGTCAAGAGATCGAGACCATCCTGGTCAACAAGGTGAAACTCCGTCTCTACTTAAAAATACAAAAATTAGCTGGGCATGGTGGCGCGTGCCTGTAATCCCAGCTACTCAGGAGGCCGAGGAAGGAGAATTGCTTGAACCCAGGAGACGGAGGTTGCGGTGAGCCGAGATCGCGCCATGGCACTCCAGCCTGGGTAACAACAGCGAAACTCCATCTCAAAAAAAAAAAAAAAAAAAAAATACAAAAATACAAAAAATTAGCTGGGCATGGTGGCGCATGCCTGTAATCCCAGCTACTCAGGAAGCTGAGGCAGGAGAATTGCTTGAACCCAGGAGGCAGAAGTTGCGGTGAGCCGAGATCGCGCTATTGAGATCGCGCCATTGCACTCCAGCTTGGGTAACAAGAGCGAGACTCCTTCTCAAATAATAATAATAATGATTTATTATCATTCACTTGGGCTGGGCTTGGTGGCTCACGCCTGGAATCCCAGCACTTTTGAAAGCCGAGGCAGGAGGATTTTTTTTTTTTTTTAGACGGATTTTCGCTGTTGTTACCCAGACTGGAGTGCAATGGCACACGATCTCAGCTCACCGCAACCTCCACCTTCTGGGTTCAAGCAATTCTCCTGCCTCAGCCTGCCGAGTAGCTGAGACTACAGGCCCGCACCACCATGCCCAGCTAATTTTTGTATTTTTTAGTAGAGACGAGGTTTCACCCTGTTGACCAGGATGGTCTCGATCTCTTGACCTCGTGATCCACCCGCCTCGGCCTCCCAAAGTGCTGGGATGGATCTCTTAAGCCCAGGAATTCAATACCAGCCTGGACAACAGAGTAGGACCCCTTCTCTACAAAAATATATTTTTTTAATTAGCCAGGAGTAGTAGCACCCACCTGTAGTCCCAGCTCCTGGGGAGACTGAGGTGGGAGGATCCCTTGAGCCCAGGAGATCGAGGCTGCAGTGATCTGTGATTGTGCCACTGCACTCCAGCTTGGGTGACAAAGTAAGGTTTATTGCAGTATTACTCCTAAAAACCAAAAGGTAGAAACAGCCCAGATGTCCATCAAGTGATGAAAGGATAAACAAAATGTTGTGTATCTATACAGCTAACTGTTCAGTCATCAACAGCGATGAAATCTTGATGCCTGCCACAGCACAGAGGAACCTTGAAAACATGCTAAGAGAAGGAAGCCAGACACAAAAGCCACATGTTGTGTGATTCCATCTATATAAAATGTCCTGAATAAGCAAGTCCCTAGACACAGGAAGTAGGTTAGGGGTTGCCAGGGGTGGGGGTGAGGGATAGACAGTTGATATTGACAGGGGTTTCTTTTTGAGATGATGAAAATATGCTGAAACTGATGGTGGTCATAGTTGCACAAGTCTGTAAATATACTAAAAATCATTGAATTGTGTGCTTTCAATGCGGGAGCCCTACGGTGTTTGAATTATGACTCACTCAGTTAAGCTGTTTATTAAAAAGTCAAGGCCGGGTACACTGGCTCATGCCTGTAATCCCAGCACTTTGGGAGGCTTGGGCGGGCAGGTCACTTGAGGTCAGGAGTTCACAACCAGCCTGGCCATGGTGAAACCCTGTCTCTACTAAAAATACAAAACTTAGCCCGGTGTGGCGGTAAACACCTGTAATTCCAGCTACTCAGGAGGCTGAAGCACAAAAATCGCTTGAACCTAAGAGGTGGAGGCTGCAGTTAGCCGAGACCGCGCCACTGCAGTGCAGCCTGGGCAACAGAGCCAGACTCCATCCCAATAAATAAATAGTCAAACAAGTGGGGACCCTGCGATGGGCAGGAGGAAGGCCATGACCAGGAGGGGCACAAGGTGGGATTCTAGGATCTGGTAAACTTCTGTTCCTCAGTCTGGGTGCATGGGTGGGTTCACTTTATGAAAATTCATCCATGACCAAGAACGTTGGCTCACACCCATAATCCCAGCTACTTGGGAGGCCAAGACAGGAGGATGACTAGAAGCCAGGAGTTCTAGACAAGCCTAGGCAACATAGCAAGATCCTGTCTCTAAAAAGAGAGAGAGAGAGAGAGAGAAAGGGAGGGAGGGTTGCTTATACCCATTACTGGAGATAGTAAAAAAAAAAAAAAAAAAAAAGAAAGAGAGGCAGAGAGGGAGGGAGGGAAGGAAGAGCGAGAGAGAGAAAGAAAAAGAAAAGAAAAAAGAGAGCTGGGCAAGATGGCTCGTGCCTGTAATCCCAACACTCTGGGAGGCTGAGGCAGGCACATCACTTGAGCACAGGTGTCAGAGGTTACAGTGCACTGCATTCCTGGGCAACAGAGCAAGACCCTGTCTGTAAAAAAGACAAACACAGACTTCGTTTTTTACGGCAGTTTAGGTTCACTGCCAAATTGAGTAGAAAGGGCTGGGCCTAGTGGCTAACACCTATAATCTCAGCACTTCCGGAGGCTGAGGCCGGAGGATCACCCGAGGTCAGGAGATTGAGACCAGCCTGGCCAATTTGGTGAAACCCTGTCTCTACTAAAAATACACAAATTAGCTGGGCATGGTGGTGACACCTGTAATCCCAGCTACGCAGGAAGCTGAGCCTGGAAAATTGCCTGAAACCCGTAGACAGAAGTTGCAGTGAGCCAAGATCACGCCACTGCACTCCAACCTGGGCGGCAGAGTGAGACTCCATCTTAAAAAAAAAAAAAAAAAAAAAAAATTAGCCGGATGTGGTGGCACACACCTCTGGTCCTAACTACTTGGGAGGCCGAGGCAGGAGGACAGATTAAACCCAGTAGGTCGAGGCTGCAATGAGCCATGATTGCACAACTGCATTCCAATCTGGCAATAGAGAGATCCTATCTCAAAACAAAAACTGAGCAGAAAATACAGAGATTTCCCAAACACTCCTGATCAGCACACACGCACAGCCTCCCCCGCCATCAACATCACACGCCCGTGTGTTGCATGTGTTACAGTGGGTCAACCTACATTGACAGGTCATTGCCCAGAATCCATGGTTTAAATTCGGGTCACTCCTGGTGCTGTACGTTCTCTTTCTTTGAATAAATGTGTAATGACATGGATCTCCCATTACAGTTTCCTACAGATGGTTTCACTGCCTGAAAAGTCCTGTTTTTCTTTTGTTTGTTTTTTAAGATGGAGTGTCACTCTGTGCTCCGGCCAGAGGGCAATGGCAAGATCTCAGCTCACTGCAACCTCCGCCTCCCAGGTTCAAGCGATTCTCCTGCCTCAGCCTCCCAAGTAGCTGGTATCACAGGTGTGCACCACCGTGTCTGGCTAATTATTTTTTTTGTATCTTTAATAGAGACAGGGTTTCACCATGTTGGCCAGGCTGGCCTCGAACTCCCGACCTCGTGATCTGCCTGCCTTGGCCTCCCAAAGCGCTGGGATTACAGGCGTGAGCCACCATGCCCGGCCGAAAAATCCCATTTTTTTTTTTTGAGACGGAATTTCGCTGCTGTTACCCAGGCTGGAGTGCAATGGCACAATCTCGGCTCACCGCAACCTCCGCCTCCTGGGTTCAGGCAATTCTCCTGCCTCAGCCTCCCGAGTAGCCGGGATTACAGGCACGCGCCACTGTGCCCAGCTAATTTTTGTATTTTTAGTAGAGACGGGGTTTCACCATGTTGTCCAGGATGGTCTCGATCTCTTGACCTTGTGATCCACCCGCCTCAGCCTCCCAAAGTGCTGGGATTACAGGCTTGAGCCACCGCGCCTGACCTGAAAAATCCTATTTTTAAACCACTTTAATGAGACATAACTGACATCCCGTAAAAGGCACACATTGAAAGTATATAGTCTTTGCTGCTGTGGTGGTGGTTGTGACGGAGTCTCTGTCATCCAGGCTGGAGTCCAGTGGTGCGAACTCGGCTCACTGCAACCTCCGCCTCCTAGGCTCCAGACGTCCTCCCACCTCAGCCTGCCCAGTAGCTGGGACCGCAGGTGTGGGATACCACACCTGGCTAATTTTTTTTTTTTAATTTTTAGTAGAAACCAGGTTTCGCTACATTGCCCAAGCTGGTGTCAAACTCCTGAGCTCAAGCAATCCACCTGCCTCCACCTCCCACAAGTGCTGGGATTACAGGCCTGAGCCCCCGCGCCTGGCCTCGTGTACAAGTCTTTGTAGGGACATGTTTTCATTTATCTTGGGTCAACACTAAGATTGGAGTGGCATTTATCACACCTAGAGGCAATAGAGTCCATACGAAGTTGTGAAATAGGTATTCATGTGTGGTATGTAAAGATTTCACTGTAAATTGCTTTTTAACTTCTTTTATGTTACCATTAGGGCATTACATTGAACTTTTTTTTTTTTTTTTTTTTGAAACAGAGTCTCACTCTGTTGCCCAGGCTGGAGTACAGCCATGCCGTCTCAGCTCACTGCAAACTCTGTCTCCTGGGTTCAAGTGATTCTCCTCCCTCAGCCTCCCAAGTAACTGGGATTACAGGCACATGTCACAATTCTCGACTAATTTTTTTTATTTTTAGTAGAGATGGGGTTTCACCACGATGGCCACGCTGCTCTCAAATTCCTCCCTCGGCCTCCCAAAGTGCTGGGATTACAGTGGTGAACTACCGCATCCAGCCTCAACTTTTTAACATACATGTTAACAAACATATTTCTATGGATTTCATCCCGGGATGGCAAAGGGCCCATTGCAAATGTTTCTTTGAGAGCGGGGATCTGGTGGCTGCTAGGATGAGAAGTACAGCTCAGGGCTTACGCCAGAAAACACCCAAGAGGCCCAGGCTCGGCTGAAGCTCTTCCTGTTGCAGAGGGTGGGGAGCAGGCGTAGGCAGTGGTGGGATGGGGCTGGGGCCAAGGGCACTGCCTGTCTGCTTCCATGTGGTCAAATCTGACCCTCTTTCCCTATGTGGTTTCTGGGGTTTTCACCTCACCCTGCTGATAAGGTCAGACAACATATATTCTGCAGCATTTCCTGTTTCTTTTCTTTTGTTTTTTTGAGAAGAGATCTCGCTTCATTGCCCAGGCTGGAGTGCAGTGGAGTGATCACCACTCACTGCAGCCTTGACCTCCACGTTTCCACCTCAGTCTCCCAAGTAGCTAGGTCTACAGGCGCATGCGCCACACCCGGCTCATTTTTGTATTGTTAGTAAAGACAGGGTTTCACCATGTTGGCCAGGCTGTTCTCAAGCTCCTGACCTCAGGTGATCCGCTTGCCTTGATGTACCAAAGTGCTGGGATTATAGGCACTGAGACACTGCACCTGGCCCCAATTTCACTCTTGCAGTTATTTTTAAATATACAGCTGGGCTTTGGTGGCTCACACCTGTAATGCCAGCACTTGGGGAGGGTGAGGTGTGGGTGGATCACTTCAGTCCAAGAATTCGAGACCAGCCTGGGCAACAAGGTGAAACCCCCATCTCTCCAAAAACTACAAAAATTGAGCTGGGCATGGTGGCATGCACCTGTAATCCCAGCTACTTGGGAGGCTGACTTGAGCCTGGGAGGTGTAGTTTGCAGAGCTGAGATCGAGATCGCATCACTGCACTCCAGCCTGAGCAACAGAGGGAGACCCTGTCTCAAGAGTCAATAAATAAACTACAATGTGCAATAAATTATTGTTGACTATGGTCACCTGGTTGTGCTATCAAACACTACATCTTATTAATTCTAACTACACTTTCATCCAGTTAACCGTCTCTACTTTATCCCCCCGCTCAGCTACCCTTCTTAGCCTCTGGTAACCATCTACTCTCTTTCTCCATGGGTTAAATTGTTTTGATTTTTCGCTCTGCCTGGCACGGTGGCTCACACATGTAATCCCAGCATTTTGGGAGGATGAGGTGGACGGATTACGAGGTCAGGAGTTCGAGACCCGTCTGACCAACATAGAGAAACCTGGTCTCTAGTAAAAATACAAAATTAGCCAGGTGTGGTGGCGTGTGCCTGTAATCCAAGCTACTCGGGAGGCTGAGGCAGGAGAATCGCCTCACCACTGCATTCCAGCCTGGCGACAGAGTGAGACTCCGTCTCAAAAAGAAAAAAAAAAAAAGAATTTGGTGTCTGGCACCTATTTCCTCCACCAAAATGTGGGCTCCTTGGGGTAAGCACCTCATCTGCCTTGCTCAATTTTGTGTCATCTGCCTTGCTCAATTTTGTGTGCCTGGCATATATTAGGTGCTCAATAAATGCACGTTTAAGAAACAAGGGCAAGTCAGGCATGGTGGCTAACACCTGTAATCACAGCACATTGGATGGCCAAGGCAGGAGGTTCACTTGAGGTCAGGAGTTCGAGACCAGCCTGGCCAAATAGTGAAACCCCCATCTCCACCAAAAAAATACAAATTTATACCAGGCTTAGTGGCTCATGCCTGTAATCCCAACACTCTGGGAGGCCAAGGCGGGCAGATCATGAGGTCAAGAGATCGAGACCATCCTGGCCAACATGGTGAAACCCTGTCTCTACTAAAAATACAAAAATTAGCTGGACGTGGTGGCACGCGCCTTTAGTCCCAGCTCCTTGGGAGGCTGCGGCAGGAGAATTGCTTGAACCCAGGAGGCGGAGGTTGCAGTGCGCCGAGGTTGCACCACTGCACTCCAGCCTGGGCAACAGAGCGAGACTCCGTCTCAAAAAAAAAAAGATAAATTTACTTAGGTGTAGTGGCAGATGCCTGTAGTTCTAGCTACTTGAGAGGCTGAGGCAGGAGAATCGCTTGAACCTGCGAGGTAGAGGCTGCCGTGAGCTGAGACTGTCCCACCACTGCACTCCAACTTGGGCAGCAAGAGCAAGACTCTCTCTCTCGCTAAAAAAAAAAAAAAAAAAAAAAAAAAAAAAAAAAAGCTGCTTGACACACAGACACTCCACATACCCAGACCTCCCACACAAACACACAGGTGGAAGCACACACAACCACACTCTCCCTTCACATCCACACCTGTAGGCTTTCTCAGTCTGGAGCTGGCCCTTCCTCCTCCGCTAGGCAGGCCTCCAGGATCTGAGGGAAGGGGACGAAAGGATAGATGAATGGACAGATGGCAGCTGCTGGGGAAGAAGTGGCCCTGACACTCCCAGCCTTTCAGATCGGGGGGCCTCCATCAGTACCTGGAAAGGAGAATTCCACTTCCTCCTTTTGTCTCCCTGAGTCAGCAATGTGGCCGGAGTGGCGAGGGTGGCACCTGCAGCAGCCGCTACACCTCATTCACCCCCACCCTGACCCATCCACTCCTCACCACTAGCTGGAAGATAAGGCAGTCAGGGTAGTAAGCAGAGCTGGAAATTCAACCCAGAGTGGTCAAGGGAGGCCCCGGACCCAGCAAGTCCCCGCCCTGGGGCTCCAGGGTCCACACTCACAAGAGGTATATGGAACCCCACTGCTGAGCCAGAGTGAGGAAGGCAGGGCTCCAGGCTGTTGTTAGAGACAGGGTTTCACCATGTTGTCCAGGATGGTCTAGAACTCCTGGGCTCAAGCGACCCGCCCACCTCGGCCTCCCAATTTGCTGGGATTACAGGTGTGAGCCACTATGCCCAGCTTATAACACTCTCAGCAGAAGGTATGATTTTGCAGCGGTGGAAACTGAGGGTCAGAGAGAAGAAGACACCTGTCCAGAGTCACCCAGCTTGGAGTGGGAGTCCACAATTTGACCAACTTCATCCTCCTCGGTACCAGGATTTATTTAGGGGATGATGAGGGTTTTTTTTTTTTTTTTTGAGACGGAGTTTCACTCTTGTTACCCAGGCTGGAGTGCATTGGCGCGATCTCGGCTCACCGCAACCTCCGCCTCCTGGGTTCAGACAATTCTCCTGCCTCAGCCTCCTGAGTAGCTGGGATTACAGGCACACACCACCATGCCCAGCTAATTTTTTGTATTTTTAATAGAGACGGGGTTTCACCATGTTGACCAGGATGGTCTCGATCTCTTGACCTCGTGATCCACCCAACTCGGTCTCCCAAAGTGCTGGGATTACAGGTGTGAGCCACCGCACCCGGCCGAAGAGATTTTAAAAAACAAAAAATTGTCGGGCATGTGACTCACGCCTGTAATCCCAGCATTTTGGGAGGCCGAGGCAGGCAGATCATCTGAGGTTGGGAGTTTGAGACTAGTCTAACCAACATGGAGAAACCCCGTCTCTACTAAAAATACAAAAATTAGCCGAGTGTGGTGGCACATGCCTGTAATCCCAGCTACTCGGAAGGCAGAGTCAGGAGAATCACTTGAACCAGGGAGGCGGAGGATGCGGTGAGCTGAGATCACGCCACTGCACTCCAGCCTGGGCAATAAGAGAGAAACTCCGTCTCAAAACAAAACAAAACAAGTCTTCCAGAAGCCATGACCCATGCGACTTCCTGGGTGCTGAAGGCCTGGGGTCTAATTCAGCTCTCCGGCAGCCATGCTCTGTGACCTGGGCTGGCTTTGCAATGTCTTCAGCGAGGCCTGTGCGTGATGAGGACACCTCACCCCATGGCAGGGTTTGGGGCATAGAACCTGCAGGGGAAGAAATTGAGGCGGACTCACAGAATCCCGGTGCTGCCCCCTTGTGGCGATGGCCGGGATGGGCAGAGCCGGAGCGCAACCTTCATCAGCTTCCTCACCCATTTACCCTCAAGGCCTCCCCAGTTCTGACACCACGCCTGGGGTCCCAACCAGTGTTAGGGAGACCATCACTTCAAATTCCACAGTGGGGCCGGGCGCGGTGGAGAGAGGACTCCTCACCCCATGGGAGGGTTTGGGGCATAGAACCTTCGGAGGGACACATTGAGGCGGACTCACAGCAGCGCAGTGCTGCCCCCTTGTGGCGATCACCGGGATGGGCAGAGCCAGAGAGCATCCTCCCATCAGCTTCCTCACCCATTCACCATCAAGGCTTCCCCTGTTCAGACACCACACCTGGGGTCCCAACCTCATTACGGAGAACCATCACTTCAAAATCCACAGTGGGCCGGGCGCTTTGGAGAGGAGTCTTCACCCCATGGCAGGGTTTGGAGCTTAGAACCTGCAGAGGGGACTGGGTATGGTGGCTCACGCCTGTAATACCAGCACTTTGGGAGGCTAAGGCGAATGGACCACCTGTGGTCAGGAGTTCGAGACCAGCCTGGCCATCATGGCGAAACCCCGACTCTGTTTAGAAAAAGAAAAAAAAACCTGCAGAGGGAGAAATTGAGGTGGACTCACAGCAGCCCTATGCTGCCCCCTAGTGGCGATGGCCAGGATGGGCAGAGCCGGAGCGCATCCCCCCCATCAGCTTCCTCACCCATTCACCCTCAAGGCTTCCTCAGTTCAGATACCACTCCTGGGGTCCCAACCTGTGTTAGGAGGAACAATCCCTTCAAAATCCACGGGAGCTGGGGGTGGCGGGCACGGTGGAAAGGACCCCTCACCCCAAGGCAGGGTTTGGGGCATATAACCTGCAGAGGGGGCCGAGCACCGTGGGTCACGCCTGTAATCCCAGCACTTTGGAAGGCCGAGGCGGGCGGATCACCTGAGGTCAGGAGTTTGAGACCAGCCTGGCCAACATGGCGAAACCCCGTCTCTATTAAAAACAACAACAAGGCCGGGCACTGTGGCTCACGCCTGTAATCCCAGCACTTTGGGAGGCTGAGGAGGGTGGATCACGAGGTTAAGAGATCGAGACCATCCTGGTCAACAAGGTGAAACCCCGTTTCTACTAAAAATACAAAAATGAGCTGGGCATGGTGGTGCGTGCCTGTAGTCCCAGCTACTCGGGAGGCTGAGGCAGGAGAATTGCTTGAACTCAGAAGGCGGAGGTTGCGATGAGCCAAGATCGTGCCATTGCACTCCAGTCTTGGCAACAACAGCGAAACTCCCGTCTCAAAAAAAAAAAAAAAGAAAGAAACTGAGGAGGGAGAAACGGAGGGGAACGCACAACAGCCCAGTGCTGCCTCCTTGTGGTAATGGCCGAGATAGGCAGATCCCCAGCACATCCTCCCATCCGCTTCCTCACCCATTCACTCTCAAGGCTTGCCCAGTTCAGACACCACGCCTGGGATCTCAACCTGTGTTAGGGGAACCATCACTTCAAAATCCACAGAGGGGCCGGGCGCGGTGGAGAGAGGACTCCTTACCCCATGGCAGGGTTTGGGGCATAGAACCTGCAGAGGGAGAAATTGAGGCCGACTCACAGCAGCCCAGTGCTGCCCCCTTGTGGCAATGGCCGGGATGGGCAGAGCGTGAGCGCATCCCCCCCATCAGCTGCCTCGCCCGTTTACCCTCAAGGCTTCCCCAGTTCAGACACCACGCCTGGGGTACACCTGGGATACCAACCTGTGTTAGGGGGCACCATCACTTCAAAATCTACAGTGGGCTGGGCATGGGGGAGAGAGGACTCCTCACCCCATGGCAGGCTTTTATAGAACCTGCAGAGGGAGAAACTGAGGCAGACTCACAGCAGCTCGGTGCTGCCCCCTTGTGGCGATGGCCGGGATGGGCAGAGCTGGAGAGCATCCCCCACCCCACCCCCGCATCAGCTTCCTCACCCATTCACCCTCGAGGCTTCCCCAGTTCAGACACCACATCTGGGGTCCCAACCTGTATTAGGGGCCCATCACTTCAAAATTCACAGTGGGGCCAGGCACAGTGGCTCACGACTGTAATCCCAGCACTTTAGGAGGCGAGGTGGGCAGATCACGAGATCAAGAAATTGAGACCATCCTGGCCAACATGGTGAAACTCCGTCTCCACTAAAAATACAAAAATTAGCCGGGCATGGTGATGCGTGCCTGTAGTCCCAGCTACTTGGAAGGCTAAGATAGGAGAGTCGCTTCAACCTGGGAGGCAGACGTTGCAGTGAGCTGAGATCACACCATTGCACTCCAACCTGGCAACACAGGGAGACGCTGTCTTAAAAAAAAAAAAAAAAAAAAAAAAAAAAAAAAAAAAAAATTCCCAGGGAAAGAGGCGGTCTCCAACCATTCCAAAAATGTGTAACCTCAAGTCTATCCAAGAAGCCAAGGCCTGGAGCAATGCCTCACGCATGTAATTCCAGCACTTTGGGAGGCCAAGGCAGGTAGATCACATGAGGCCAGGAGTTCAAGACCAGCCTGGTCAACAAGGTGAAACCACTTCTCTACAAACTACAAAAATTAGCTGGGCGTGGTGGTGTACACATATAGTCCCAGCTACTCTGGTGGCTGAGGCACAAGAATTGCTTGAACTCACGGAGGTTGAGGCTGCAGTGAGCTATGATTGTGCCACCATACTCCAGCCTGGGCAATAGTGCAAAACTCTGTCTCGAAAAAAGAAAAGAGAAAAAAGAAGCCCAGGTCCTGGGCTGTGACATCCAAGGATTTCAGGCCCAGTGGGTGGGCCATGATGAGTGGCACATGCATCTCATTCATTCGTTCATTCATTTGTTCAGTCAAACATTCGACCTGGAGGATGTAACATGAAGCCATGTAGGTAAGGTCCTGGTCCCTAGGGCTCCACAGGGACACAATCATCCGACCTCAGATACTGGCACACACAGGGTGGGAGATGAGATGGATGTACACTGAGTGGCCAAGGTCAGTGCCAAGGGAGCACCAAGGACAGAGCCAGAAGATGTGTAAGGGGCAAAGGAGGCGGGTCTCCCAGGCAGGAATGCCAAGATGAGATTTCAAGACAGGTGGCCGGATGTGGCCAAGGGTGGCAGGGCAGGGTGAAAGGGCCTGGGGATGGAGCAACTGATTCACTCAAGATGCTGGTAAAGGCTGCCTCCACACCAGAGGGCAGGGGGTCTGTGAAGTGTATGGTACGAGGAAGGGGTTGGAGGAGGCAGCAGGTGGAGACGAGGTTTCAGACAGGAGCCAGTTGACCAGGGGAAGCCTTGTTTCTTAGCCTTTCTCCACCCGAGACCCATGTGCAGAATTTTGCCAGACATGGGAACTGCTTGAATTATTGATTCACTGGATACCTTTTTGAAAAGCTGTTCCCCTTGAAAGGTTTTCTTTTTTTTTTTTTAAGACAGAGTCTCGCTCTGCTGCCCAGGCTGGAGTGCCCTGCTGTGCTCTTGGCCCAATGCAGCCTCCACCTCCTAGGGCTCAAGTGACTCTCCTGCCTCAGCCTCCCGAGTAGCTGGGATTACAGGTGCATCCCACCATGCCCAGCTAATTTTTGTATGTTCAGCAGACATGGGATTTCACCATGTTGGTTGGCCAGGATGGTCTTGAACTCCTGACCTCCAGTGACCTGCCCACCTCAGCCTCCCAAAGTGCTGGGATTACATGTGTGAGCCACCGTGCCCGGCCTCCCTTTTAAAAATTAAGCACATTCTTTAAAGACAAAACATTTCTATCTCTACCATAAATGGAAAACCAGCATCTCTTGTCAGAAAAAAAGGGTAAAGCTGGCGGGGTGCAGTGACACCTCAGAGTTCAAGGAGCCTATGCTAAGACTCACCAGGGTGCAGCCGGCCTCTTTCAACCTGGCTGCCTCCAGCTGGTGAGCTGAGCACCATTTCCCCCACAGCAAGTAGGGGCAATGGTAAGTTGGTGGTGCTCTGGGCCCACACTCCGCCCTCTGGCAGCAAAGCCTCCGAAAACTGCCTGGAGCAGGAGGAGCACAAACTTTGAGGTTTGAGTAGGCTGGGACCCCAGCCAGAAATATGCATCACAGGACCAGGGTGGAGGGCATCTAGCAGAAGGCCTGGAGAAGGGTTGGCTCTCTGGATTGGGGAAGATGAAATCCACCAGCCATCCTTGAACTTTGACTTTGTGAAATTGTCTAGACCTCTCTATAAAACTTGGAGAGTCCTCCATTGGGAAACTGACCACCACTAACAACTCCTCCAGTGAAACCGTCCAGCCCTTCTCTGCCTAATTGCAAACTGAACTACCCTCTCTCTTGACTGTTAAGAGGGCTGGGGTTACCGCCTCAGCTGCCCCACTCCCCCTACCCCCAATAAAGCCTCTTCTTTCAGGGAATTTAAAAAAATGGTATTCCTGGGTTGCAATATCCCCAGATATTGCAGCTCCCCGATTGTAGTAGGATGAGAACTGCCTGTTTCCCCGACTGGCCATAACTTTCAGCTTCTGCCAATCTGATAGACAAGCAGTGTTGTCGTCAGATGTTACTGATACACTCTGGCATGATGAGACGCCATCCAGAATCCTGGCTAAGAGCTAGGATAGCATCAGACTGGTGCCCCATGGCTGCATCTAATTTGTTGCGTCTAACTCGACTTTGCCCTTCCTGGCTGTGTCCTTGTGTAAAGCCCTTGGCCTGCCCTTGGCATAGAGGATGAGGTCCATAACTGGGAGTTCCTCTTCTGAGCTGTTCAGGCCATTTGCATTTTACAGTAATAATGCTGGCTTCATTATGAAGGAAAAAAGCAAAAGAATGCTGGATTCATTGACCATGTCAAGAGCAGACCCCTCACCTGGATTATCACAACATCTGGACTAGCAATGATTTCACCTAGATTTTGTCACTTGATTTCACAACAACCATATGAGTTGTTATTATCCCCATTTTACAGATGAGGAAGGGAGGGGTTGGAGGTTTAAAGAAAGGTGGAGGGCGGGCCTGGTGGTTTACACCTATGATTCCAGCACTTTGGGAGGCCGAGGCAGGAGGGTCACGTGAAGCCAGAAGTTCAAGACCAACCTGGGCGATATAGTGAGACCCCATCTCTGCTGAAAAGAAAAAATTAGCCAGTCACGGTGGTAAGCACCTATAGTCCCAGCTACTCCAGAGGCTGAGGTGGGGAGGATTGCTTGAGTCCAGGAGTTTGATGGTGCAGTGACTATGATTATGCCACTGCACTCCATCCTGGGCCACAGAGCAAGACCCTGTCTCAAGGGAAAAAGAAAAAAGAAAAAAAGAAAAGTGGGACCGTGCCTAAGCTCATAAAGCTGAATAAGCAGGAGGCAGGTAGGACTTTTGAGCAGGTAAACACACACGTGAATATGTGTGCACATACAAACCTATATATACGTACATTTCTTTCTTTTTTGAGACAGAGTTTCACTTTTCTTGCCCAGGCTGGAGTGCAGTGGCATGATCTCGGTTCACTACAACCTCTGCCTCCAGGTTCAAGTGATTCTCTTGTCTCAGCCTCCCAAGGAGCTGGGATTACAGGCATGTGCTACCATACCCGGCTAAGTTTTGTATTTTTAGTAGAGACAGGATTCCACCATGTTGGCCAGATTGGTCTCGAACTCCTGACCTCAAATGATCCACCCACCTTGGCCTCCAAAGTGCTGGGATTAAAGGGGTGAGCCACCATGCCCGGCCGGCCCAACCACATTTCTAAGAGGACATGAACATGCATCAGATTTTCACATACATAGGGTTAGCTCCCTCGGATAAATTCCTCCAAACAGAATACCTGGGCTCTAACAGGACTCTATTTTTCAAACCCTTGATCAGTTTCCCCACCCAGCCATCAGAAATCTCCTGGAAATCGTGGCAGCCATGGAAATGTGGAGCGGGACCATCTCCAAAGCTGTTCAAGCCACGCCCACAGGAAGCCCATTCCCCCACCTCCTCCTGCAGGAAGTCAGGATGAGGCCACAGTGAAGGCACACATCACAATGGCTGTTCCACTGGAGCCAGGCCCAGCAAGAGGTGGCCGGGTGTGGCCCCAGCTCCTCGCACCTCCCGGCAACCAGGCCTCATCATGAGAACCCCTCAAAATAAGCGCATAAGCACTCAGAGCTTGGAACGTGGTGCTGCCCGGACACCATTGCTGGGACAGAGGCCCACCAGAGCACCAGGATGGAACGGTCCCCAGGGTGAGGGCTCCCCTCATTCAGGGGTCAGGGCTGGCAGGGACCGGGGAGAAGTTGACTCTGGAGCCTACAGGAAGCAGAGAGCAGACGAGGGTCCCTGTGCTGAGCTGGGGGCTGCCCTCCGTCCTCACCACCCTCCCCACAAGTCCTACTGTCCCCACCAAATCCGGGGACCACAGAACCCAATAGAGACCATTGGGCAGTAGGGCCTTCAACGTCCTGTACTCTCTCTTAAAGTGTTGCAAGGAAGTCACCAAATAAAGCTAATGACTCACCCACATCAGGTATGACACTCCTGCCCGTGGCCAGAGACAGCCCAGGCTGAGTGTGGAGGCAGTGGGAGGCAGAGGTGGTCCTGGCCCTGGGGCTCCCTGGCCATGTTGTCATGGCCTTGGGAAAGTTACCAAATCTTTTGGAACCTGTTTTCTTACTCACCTGGAAAACAGTGAAGACTGTGCAGTGGTCGAGAGGATTAAGAAGGCTGCCGGGCATGGTGGCTGACACCTATAATCCCAACACTTTGGGAGTCTGAGGAGGAGGATGGCTTGAGCCTAGGAGTTCCAGACCAGCATGGGCTGCGAAGGGAAAACCCATCTCTACAAAACATTTTAAACTATTAGCCAGGGGTGGTGGCACACTCCTGTAGTCCCAGTTACTCAGGAGGCTGAGGTAGAGGATGGCTTGAGCCGAGGTTGAGGCTGCAGTGAGCCATGATGATGCTACTGCATTTCAGCCTAGGTGACAGAGCGAGACCCTGTCTCAAAAAAAAGAGGGTTGGTGTAGGGCTGGGCAGCAGGGCAGTTGCTAACTAGGCCTGAGATCAGAATGACTTTCCAGCTGGCAGCCCTGGGCCAAGTCCTTAATTTCTGACCTTCAGTTTCTTTTTTTTTTTTTTGGAGACACTCTCGCTGTGTAGCCCAGGCTGGAGTGCAGTGGCATGATCTCAGCTCACTGCAACCTCTGCCTCCTGGGTTCAAGCAATTCTCCTGCTTCAACCTCCAGAGTAGAAGGGATTACAGGTATGCGCCACCACAGCTGGCTAATTTTGGTATTTTTTAATACAGACAACAACTCACAATGTTGGCCAGTCTGGTCTCGAACTCCTGACCTCAAGTGATATGCCCACCGCAGCCTCCCAAAGTGGTGGGATTATAGGCGTCAGCCACCACACCCAGCTGACCTTCAGTTTCTTCATCTGTAAATTGGGCATGCAGAACTGCCCTGGGTAGGGCTGCTGGGGCACGGGATAGGCATGAAACCACTTCTGTCCCCCAGGGCCCAGATTGTGTGTTATGAAGTAGCAGTGGGCAGAGTAGGGGTGGGGGAGGCTTGGTTCCTGCTCTTTGAGTGCACCCAGGTCCTGGGAGGGAGCAGCAGGAATGAGGTCTCCAGACAAAGCCCAGGTCCTCATGTAAGCACCCACGTGGTTCTCAGTGGAAACTCATCACCCACACAGCATTAATTGATCAGCCTCCCATCTTCCTCACTGCTGGACCACACACTGGATATCCAAGATCTCAGAATTCCTTGTCCAAACAGCCACAAGCCTGCTTCCAGGTCTGCAGGGACTCTTCTGGAGGCCCCAGGACCGGCCAAGCAGTGGCTACTGCGAAGCGAGGGGATGCAGCTGGGGTGTCCACACACTGAGAGGTTCTTTGTGGTTCACTGGGACCCAAAAAGTCCTCCTTTGAAGTAGAGGCAACGCAGCCCGATTTGGGGGCTACTCAGCCCTGACCAGAGGCAAGGGCATAGAGTTTGCAGTGCAGGCTCTGGAGTCAGGAACATTGAAGTTCCATCCTTGGCTCTGATGCATATTGCCTGGGTGACCTCAGGCAAGTTATTTACCCTATCTGAGCCTAGTCTCCACACCTGCAAAATTCTACTACTACCACATACTCACCTCACTGATGTTTTGGCAGGAGTAAATGCAGTGACCTGTGTAATGCTTAGTACAGGGCGCAGCGTGTAATAAATGCTCAATATACTTTTTAAAAAGATCAAAAGCACCCATGCCATCTCCACATCCTGAACTTTCTGGTGCTACCTCTGGGAAAATCTTACATCTTAAGACATGAGGGCACAACTGGAGTCAGAAATGCCTGGGTTTGGCTGGGCGCGGTGGCTCACGCCTGTAATCCCAACACTTTAGGAGGCTGTGGTGGGTGGATCACGACATCAGGAGTTCGAGACCAGCCTGGCTGACATGGTGAAACCCTGTCTCTGCTAAAAGTACAAAAATTAGCCAGGTGTGGTGGCACAGGCCTGTAGTCCCAGCTACTCAGGAGGCTGAGGCAGGTGAATCTCGTGAACCCAGGAGTTGGAGGCTGCAGTGAGCCCAGATTGCACCACTGTGCTCCATCCTGGGTGACAGAGGGAGACTCTGTCTCAAATACATACATACATACATACATACATACATACACACACACACACACACACACACATACCTGGGTTCAAATCCCAAGTTCTTCCACCTCTAACCATACAACCATGGGCAATTTCATCCATTCCCGTAGGCCTGTTTGCTTGCTTTCTTTTTTGTTAGAGATACGGTCTCACTCCGTCACCCAGGAGTGTGGTGGTGCCATCACGGCTCACTGCATCCTCCAACTCCTAGGCTCAAGCCATCCTCTTGTCTCAGCCTCCCAAGTAGCTGGGACTAAAGGCATGTACCACCATGCCCAGCTAATGGCCTCAGTTTTCTATTCTGTAGTGTGGGTGCCTACCTCATACTACAGAATCAGTTTTTTTTTTGAGATGGAGTCTGCCTGTGTCACCCAGGCTGGAGTGCAGTGGTATCATTCTGGCTCACTGCAACCTCTGCCTCCCGGATTCAAGTGTTTCCTCTGCATCAGCCTCATGAGTAGCTGGGAGGAGATGCACGTGCCCCCATGCCCGGCTATTTTTTTGTATTTTTAGTAGAGACAGGGTTTCACCATGTTGGCCAGGCTGGTCTGGAACTCCTGATCTCAGGTGATCTGCCTGCCTTGGCCTTCCAAAGTGCTGGGATTACAGGTGTGAGCCACTGCGTCCAGTCTGAGTTTTAAGCTAAGTCCCTGGCCCATCAATCTGAGGATGTTTTTCTTCCTCTGTCCTAAAGGTCCTCATCCTGCTGGCCCTCCCGTTATCTATGGTCCTCCTCCCCGGACGTACTTTGAAGGCCCCCGATTTGTTCACACAGGTGAGTACCCCTGCCAAGCTTCTCTCCTTGCTTTCTGTCTCATGCTCGGAGCTGCCCAGAACATTCCTTTTCTGGACCACTGATCAAGACTCTGCCCAAACAGCTGGCCAGCTGCCTCTGCCACTGCTCCCATCCTGGCTGTGTTGCCAATGACCACCAAAGCATCTCTGTCCAGTGGAAACTCCCTGGTGGACAGGGGTGGTATACAATAGGTGCTCAGGAAATGTTTATGGAGTCGACTCCCATTCTATACTCTGCAAACACACCACCCCCAGGCCACAGAGGAGGGGAAGGCAGAGTCCCCGGGGTGGGGCCTGGGCTTCAGGATTTTAAACTAATTTCCCAAGGAATTCTCAGGCAGTCTCCAGATTCAGAACCACTGGGTTGGATAAACTCCTGGAGGGCACAGCGAAGATGACTTCACCGTTGAAAAGCGCCCTTCAGGCCGGGCACAGTGGCTCACACCTGTAATCCCAGCACTTTGGGAGGCCGAGGCTGGTGAGGTCAGGAGTTCAAGACCAGCCTGGCCAACATGGTGAAACCCCATCTTTGCTAAAAATACAAAAATTAGCTGGGCATGGTGGTGCATGCCTGTAATCCCAACTACTCAGAAGCTGAGGCAGGAGAATCTCTTGAACCTGGAGATGGAGGTTCCAGTAAGCTGAGATCACACCACTGCACTCCAGCCTCTCCATCTCAAACAAAAAAGAAAAAAGAAAAGAAAAATGCCCTTAGGGCCACGGGGAACCCCACTTCCAGCTATGCACTTCTTTCCCTAGCTTCCCCTAAACGAGGCAGAGGGATCCACACCACGCCCTGCACATCAGGGCCCCACTCTCCAGATCCCAGCCTCTCCTCATCTCAGTTGAGCACCGACAGCCTCTGGGAGGTGAGAAGCCACAGGGGGCCTGGCCCAGGGGGTCCCACCTGCTTCCCACTCCCCACTCCCAGAGCTGTCTGCCGACATGCCTGTGTTGCGGACGTCCATGCCGGTGCAGACCGTGTGTCCCTACTGTGGAAACCTCATCATCACAGTGACCTCCTTTGTCCCAGGCACCCTCTCCTGGCTGCTGTGTACCACCCTCTTCGTGTTCGGGTGAGTGGCCGCCCTCGGCCGCTGCAGAGGCCTGAGCATTGGTATGGGTTGGTCTGGGTGGGTCCCTGCAGGATACGGGGAGCTTTCAGGGAAAACAGAGCAGGACCAAGTATAGGGGAGGCCAGTTGGGTGGCCATTACCTCCTTGAGAGGAGGCTGCAGCCCAGCCTCCTGGGTTCCTGTGTTCCTGGGTTCCTGTGACCCAGGAATCCCCCATGAGAACAGCGGGGAGCGCAGGGGTGAGTGATACCTGAAGAGCAGCTGGCTCAGGGCACCCATGGCAGCTGCTGTCACTGATGAGCAAGAACACGTGGGTTTAAGATGGTTCTCATCTCTCAGCTGAGGAGTTTTAAAACATACAGAGGGGTGGGCATGGTGGCCCACACCTATAATCCCAGCACTTTGGTAGGCCGAGGCAGGTGGGTCTAGAGGTCAGGAGTTCAAGACTAGCCTGGCCAACGTGGTGAAACCCCATCTCTATTAAAAATACAAAAATTAGCTGGGTGGTGGCACGTGCCTGTTATCCCAGCTACTTGGGAGGCTGAGGCAGAAGAATCGCTTGAACCTAGGAGGCGGAGGTTGCAGGGAGCCAAGACTGTGCCATTGCAATCTAGCCTGGGCAACAGAGTGAGACTGTCTCAAAAACAAACAAAAAAACCCAAACACACACACACACACACACACACACACACACACACACACACACGCCCGGGCCCCTCCCAGACTCTGCCTGGGCCCCAGGGTCATCCAGCGTGCAGCAGGAGAGGTGGCCCCAGCTCACACCGAGCCTCCACTCCGGGCTGCAGGTGCGTCCTAGGCTGCTGCCTCCTCCCGTTCTGTATAAGGACTGTAATGGACGTGAAGCACTCGTGTCCCATGTGCCAGCGTGAGCTCTACCACTACAGCCGTCTGTGAGCCCCTGAGAAATAAATGCCAGTGGCACCAACTGGGCACGCCTGCGTCTGTGTCCTCACCTCCTGCCCTCCTCGAAGCCCGGGAGGTTGGGTAGCTGCCGGTGCTCCAGGAACCTGCATCGAGCACATGGGAGCCGCACTGTTCCGTCCACCTCCATCCTCTTCTGACCCCTTAGAGCCAAAATCCATAGCTCAGCCCCATCTTTCTGGGCTTCCTCCCATCAGCCCAAGCCTCTGCCTCTTTGGGAAAACCATCTCCCTGCAACCCCAGCTGGGAGGAAAGGAAGACCTGTTCTGTTATCCACATCCTCACCCACCGCACGCCCCTTAACCCACATCCGGGCTCACTCTGGGCCCTGCCCCTGCCTGGCTGACCAGTGGCTCCCTTGCTAAGTGCAACATCCAACAGGTAGTTGCTCCTTCACTCCTTACCTGCCTGGGTTCTCTGCAGCCCTTGGCACTCACCCTCCCTTCCCCCAGAGACCTCATCTCCTGGGCAGCAGTGGTTCTCCAGCCCCTCCTGGCCGGTGCTCCTCAGGGTCTGGCCTTGGCTCCTCCTGTCACGAACCTGACGTTTCCCTCCTCAGCTCTGGCATCCCACCCAAAACCTTCTCCCTAGGATGCCTGGACCCCTGCAGAGCCAATAGGTCTCACAGTGACTCCCTCTTTCCTCCTCTCCTGGGCCTGCCTGATGGCTGGGACAAGAGCGGGTGGCGGTGCCCCCTCCAGGGCAGCCCTTCAGTCCTGTCCTCCTTGCCCTGCAGTGATTCCTTCCCTCCTCTTTATCTGACATTGAAGGAGGCAGTAGCTCCGAGTCTCCCTGGAGTCTCACGCACTCCCGCTGTTTTGCAGCAGCCGGTGGCTGGCACCCATCGGGTGGGCAAGGATCCCGAAGTCCGGCTCGGACTATCCCAGACACCTGCCGATGAGGTGCCTCTCTCAGCCCGAGTCTACATGCTTCCCCTGGGGCCCCTTGAGGCCATCTGTGAGCAGGCTCCTGATCCCCCGTCCACCCTAGCCAGACAAGACCAAGTGCTACTCTGTCCCCAACCGCCCGGCCTCCCCAGGCCGCTCCCAGCAGCGCCCCGCCTTACAGTCGGCCCCTGCCCTGTCACAGTCTGGTCACTGGTTCTCTGTTCTGTCACTTTCCCCAGGCGATTCGTGAGGTCTTGGCCAGGGCCTCGGGGGACAGGCGGGTTATAGAAGCTAGGATGGGGCAAGTCTACCCAGATCTGTCTGGCTTCCCACTGAGATTTAACCCTCAAGACTCCTTCCCAGCTGCAGCCTTACGGCATGGCAGAGCTGCTGCGGAGGAAGGTGGATGTTAACAGACCCCAAATAAGCTGACAAACCCCTTTCAGGGTCTGCCTGCAAATAAGGTCAGGAGGGGGCTGATGGGGTACAGGAAAATCCAGTATCACCACTGAAGGACTTAAATTTTGCAAAGTAGTCTGGTGTGGTGGCTCATGCCTATAATTCCAGCAGTTTGGGAGGCTGAGGTGGAAGGAATGCTTGAGACCAGGAGTTCTAAACCAGCCTGGGCAACATAGCAAAACCTTGTTTCTACTAAAATGTGGGGGAAGAAAAAAATTAGCAGGGCATGGTGACGTGTGCCTTTAGTCCCAGGTACCCAGGTGGGTGAGGTGGGAGGATTGCTTCAGCCTGGGAGGTCGAGGTTGCACTGAGCCCTAATCATGCACTGCACCCCAGCCTGGGTGACACGGTCTCAAAAAGTGAATAAATTTTGTAAAGTAGAAATACTGTTCTACTTGTCATGTTTTCAAATAAGATGAATTTCACAGAGGGGAGAAAACAAGTGATGGAAGAATTAGGGGGAAGAAGAGGAATAATCGGGAGCTGGGGGCATGGGAAGCAGTCTTCACTGAAATGCAGCTGAGAGGCGCTGTCACACCGAGGGGATATTGACCCATTATTGCCCCACCCTACAGATGTGGAAGCCGCGGCCGAGGTGAGTAACTAGATCAGCGCTGGAGACATAGTCTGTCCACCTCAGGCTCCAGCATCAGGGAGGAAGGTGCAGAGGTGAGGGTGCACGTGTGTGTGGCTGAAGGCCTGGAAGGGTGTGTGTGTGTGTGCGTGTGTGTGCACGCGTGTGTGCATGGATGCATGTATATGGGCTGAAGGTCTAGAGGGAGGGTGTGTGTCTGTGTGGCAGAAGGTCTGGAAGGGTGTGTGTGTATATGAATGTGTCTTTGAAGGCCTGGAAGGGTGCATGTGTGTATGTGTGTGCATGTGGCTGAAGACCTGGAGGAGCAGTGCATGTGTGTGTCTGTGTGGCTGAATGGAAGGGGGTGTGTGTGGCTAAACGTCTGGAAGGGTGTGTGTGTGTGTGTGTGTGTGTGGCTGAAGGCCTGGAGGAGGGGTGCATGTGTATGTATGTATGGCTGTATGCCTGTAAGAGTGTGTATGTGTGTGTACGTGTGTGCATGTGGCTGAAGGTCTGAAGTAGGGGTGTGTGTGTGTGGCTGAGGTCTGGAAGGGTGCATCTGTGTGTTCGTGTGTGTGTGTATGTGTGTCTGTGGCCAAAGCCCTGGAGGGATAGAAGGGAGCATTACCTGTCTTCCATCATGTGGTCTTCAGCAGGTAGAGGTTCTGGAAGCTGGAGGTCAGTCAATACCCACGTTGGTCAAAGCCCAGCGTGATGGGGCTGGCAGGTCCTCAGGTCATATCGGCTCTGGGGAAGGCCAAGTTCTGGGACAGGTTTCCCTGGAGTAAAGTGCCCGATGCCTGTGCCTCTGCCACCACCCAGAGGCCTGGCTAAACCAGAACAACTTCCTTGTCCATATTAGCAGCAGGCCCCAGAGCCTCATTTCCACATCTAGACACTCAGCAAGATTTTTAGGATTGGATGGTGAAGTTTCTGACACAAATTAGGCACCGAGTACTTGGGAACCCCAGTAAGTCCCTAAAGACAAAGGAAGTAACCTCTCGTTTGTAATAAATGATGACACAGGGGCACAGGTCAACACAGGGAGACAGAAAAGGCCCTTGTGGGCGAGTTGGGTGGTCACTGATCCCGGCTATATCTCAAGACGAGAGGCTAGGGTCTCACCCAGGACAAGGGCCCAACCACCTGGCCTCCACTATCCAGAGGGAGAGACTTGCTGGCTCTACAGAGCAGCCAGGCTGTGGCAGGCGACAATCAGGGGGCTGCTTGGTCCTGCTGGCAAGGGCCCCTTGCAGCCTGAACCCTCCATCTGCAGAGTTCAGCCGGAGACCCTTGTTCTGATTCCACACAGCCTGCCTGCTTTGACTCGGATTGCCAGATGGCTCCACAGACTGGCACCTGCAGTCCAGGAACAGTGGCCGACCATAGCCGGGCTCTGCTCACTCGGTGTGGACTAACTGGGGTCAGGTCCTCCTCAGTCACAGGAGATCTTTCACCGGCCTCCACCGGTCACCATTGTGCCTTCAGAGGTGACCAGGTCCTTGGCATGGCTGCAAGCTTCTGCCGTGACTCTATGGATGAGTTCCCAGGCCTTCTGAATGCAGACTGGCCCATGTTAGAAAAACATCACTTGCCAACTCTTAGAAGTAGAATCCACATAGAAAATCTAGGATTTTTGGCTTGGTGAGGTGGCTCACACCTGTCATCTCAGCATTCTGGGAAGTCAAGGCAGGACGATCACTTGAACCCAGGAGTTTGAGACCAGCCTGGGCAACATAAGGAGACCCTATCTCTACAAAAAATTAAAAAATTAGCCGGGCATAGCAGTGACACCTGTGGTCCCAGACTTGGGAGGCTGAGGCAGGAAGACTGCATGAGCCCAGGAGGTTAAAGTTGCAATGAGTCATGATTGCACAACTGTACTCCACCCTGGGCGATGGAGGGAGACCCTATCTCTAAAAAACTAAAACAAAACTAAAATTGTTTTTGTAAGACCAGGCTTCTCAGATTCTGTTGTCTGAAGGTGTAGGTGCAGAGGACCTGGGGTCTTGAGAGGCTGGATGTCATCTGTCCCTTGGCCCACCTCCCTGGAATACCCCCAGACCCAAGCCTCAAGGTCTCTGTAGTCACTGCCTTAGAAAACAGGACCTAAGTTGCCATTTGAGGTCTCTCAGTGTTCCAGCGTCTGAGGCCCTGTCCCAGGGAAGCCTCGGTTCTCCTATGCCAAGACTTGGCCGCAGGGCCAGGTAGGTTCAGGGTCAGGGCTTCGTTCTCCTGCACTCCTTTCCCTGACCATTGCCCTGGTCCTTCATGCTCAGCTTCGGGGCCTGTCAGAAGGGAAGCCCATCACTGGCAGATGAGCTTGACAAGTTGCTGAGCCCTCATTTGAAACTGGGACAGCCCCCATCCTGCCCCACAGGGATGGCTGAGCTAGGGAGGTGAGGTGGGCAGCCAGTGGGGGTCTGAACGCCCACTCCACACTGGGCAAGGCCCAAGCCCCCATGAACTCAGGGCTCTGGCCTACTTTGGGCTGCCGGACACCTCACTGCTGACCCATCAGGGCTGGCTCACCGTGCACAATGGTTATCACCAAGGAGTTTCTTGCTACTGTCTTTCCTAATTAGCCAGTCAAGAGTCTGAACAGCCCCTTCCTACCTTCTCACAAGAGTCCAATGGGCAGGCATGACACTGGAGCCGGCTCGTGGGCAGAACTCGCTGGTGCCCTTCCTCACAGGCCATCCATACCACTTCCCAACTGGAGCTCTCAGCTCAGCCAGGGAACAAAGATGCGCCTAGTGGACCTCACCTCGAGCCATGCCCTGTGGAACAAAGGGTACCAAGAGGCCATCAAGACCATGCTGAGAAGCTTGAGCAGCTCCTGGACTAACCCTCCCCACCAGAGAGGGGCTGGCCTTAACCACCTTTCCCTGATTCCTTGAAAAACCAGCTTTGCAGCAGTTAAATATGAAAGGGTTGAGTGGCACTGACTACTTGTTGGGAAAGGACAGGCAGTGTCATCTTTATTTTTATTTAGAGATGGAGTTTTGCTCTTGTTGCCAAGGCTGGAGTGCAGTGGCATGATCTCAGCTTACTGCAACCTCTGCCCCCCGAGTTCAAGTAATTCTTCTGCCTCAGCCTCTCAAGTAGCTGGGATTATAGGTGTGTGGCACCATGCCCAGCTAATTTTTGTCTTTTTAGTAGAGACGAGATTTTTCCATGTTGGTCAGGCTGGTCTTGAACTCCTGACCTCATGATTCACCTCAGCCTCCCAAAGTGCTGGGATCACAAGTATGAGCCACCATGTCCTGCCTGCAGTGCCAGTCTTACTACAGGAACTGGACTTCATGAGTGGTCTGAATCCCTAACTTAATCCCTCTCCCAAGTGGTGTACAGGCTGTGCAGGCATCTTGCTGTGAATGCCCGGGGCCCACCTCCAGATCCAGCCATTAATAGCTGGCAGCTGGTAAGGGGTCAGTGACCCCCTTGGAGCTGGTAAGAGGGAACCTGCACTTTGGAACCTCCACGATTTTGCTCAGACCATTCAAGGCCTCCAGGACCTCCAGCTCCCAGGCCTCACCAGTTAAAGGCTATGAAAGGCAAGTCAGCAGAAGACACACAGGCACCCAACTCCCCAACAGCCAAACGCAGGAATGGGGGACTCTGTCCAACTGTTCTCACCCAGAAAACCAATCTCCCGAAAGCTTCCTTTAGGGAGGAGGCCATAATGAATGACCACTCCAATGCATGTCCCCCTTTATGTCACACTCAACAGCCCTCACATTAGTCACTGTAACTCACGAGGTGGAGAATGTTTTGTTACAACGGCATACCCACTATGGCAAGCATCAGCCTCATGTGCAAACCAGAATAAAATTAAAAAGCAACCACTCTGCCACTTAAATCACACTTTAACTGCTTTATAGCCACAGGTGGCCAGTAGCTTCACCATGACAGAGTTCTGCTGAACATGACTGGGTGAGAACAGGGTGGTAACAAGGCTGGCCAGAAACACTACCCATTATTTACACAAAAGCCTTAGGATGTAGTCCAATGGTGTTGAGAACACCTGTGTGTAAACATTCTTTAGCAAGGGGCAAGGCCTGGTTCTATGTCATCTTGACTCTCCTCCTCCCCCAGGGCACCTACCTATACCACTAGGAGGTAGTGACTCAGCTGCCCAAGAGGCCCTTCTATCAAGCCATGAAGACAGGTTCATTTCCCTGCAACTCAGGGTTAGCAAACCTACAAGACTTGTTTTTAAAAATGAAGCTCTGGCGGGGCGTGGGGCTCATGCCCGTAATTACAACACTTTGGGAGATGGGTGGATCACCTGAGGTCGCGAGTGTGGGACCAGCCTGACCAACATGGAGAAACCCCAACTCTACTAAAAATACAATATTAGTCGGGTGTGGCGGCAGCCACCTGTAATCCCAGCTACTTGGGAGGCTGAAGCAGGATGATTCTTTGGACCCGGGAGGCAGAGGTTGCCATGAGCCGAGATCGCGCTACTGAACTCCAGCCTGGGTAACGAGCAAAACTCAGTCTCAAAAATAAACAAAAAAACCCTAAGCTTTGTGGGAACAGCCTCACCACTCAAGTGTTCTCTGTGGCTGCATTTGTGCTATTGGCAGAGTTGAGGGTCCCAGCAGACACCATCATGCAGTATCTACTCTCTGGCCTTTTATAGGTTTACAACCCCAAGCCAGATGAGCATGGTGGCTCACACCCGTAATCCCAGCACTTTAGGAGGCTGAGGTGGGTGGATCACTTGAGGTCAGGAGTTCAAGACCAGCTTGGCCTACAAGCAAAACCCCATCTCTATCAAAACACAAAAATTAGCTGGGCGTGGTAGTGTGTGCCTGTAATCCCAGCTACTCAGAAGGCTAAAGGAGAATTGTTTAAACCTGGGAGGCGGAGGTTGAACCTGGGTGACAGAGACCCTGTCTCAAAAAGTTTACCAACCCTTACACTAACATCTTAAGCTCAAACCACAGGAGAGATGTTGGTCTTACACACCTCACCTTAGTAATTCAAGGAAACTTCAGCTGCTATGGCTTTTGAGATGGAGTTTCGCTCGCTGTCGCCTGGACTGGAATGCAGTAGCACGATCTCAGCTCAACGCAACCTCTGACTCCGGGGTTTAAGCGATCTCTAGCCTTGGCCTCCTGAACAGCTGGGACTACAGGCATGTGCCACCACAACTGGCTAATTTTGTTTTTAGTAGAGATAATGTTTCACCATGTTAGCCAGGCTGGTCTTGAACTCCTGACCTCAAGTATCCACCCATATCAGCCTCCCAAAGTGCTGGGATTACGCCCAGCTCAGGTGCTACAGCTTTGACTGCATTTAACTGTGAAGGTGATTTCAGACTTGAGGCTTTAGTATAAGCTACTCACAATTTCCATCCCTGGCACCATAAACATATGCCTCACAGCAAATCAGCAATGTTATGTATGACTCCAAATGTCCTTGCCACCTCGTGAGAGAGAAGCTGGGTTACGGCTTGCATTAGGAAGTAATGGTGTCTATACCCTTCTTGCCACTGTCACCGACACCCACATTGCAGAGGCCTCTGTAGAATCCCATCGTGTCACCTTTGGGCTTTGCTTCTCCAGTACAAAGCACACAGAAACGTTGAACATAATCACACTTTTATTTTCGCACAGTGCCAGCTCTTCCTGGCTGGTCCCCGAGATGGTCAGCTCAAAGCTCTCAGAAGCTGGTTTTAAGACAAGAGAGCAGGGACGCTGGGAGGTCAGGATGCCTTAACGCTGCAAAGGTAACAGCCTGCATATAGAAAAATGCTGTTAAAGATGAAAATGCTGAACCCCATACCTTCACATGCTCTTCTCATTTGAGAGTCTTGCTCTGTTGCCAGGCTGGAGTGCAGAGGCACAACCTCAGCTCACTGCAATCTCCACATCCTGGGTTCTCCTGCCTCAACCTGAGTAACTGGGACTAGAGGCGTGCACCACCACACCCAGCTAATTTTTGTATTTTTAGCAGAGACAGGTTTCCTGCATGATGGTGGGGCTGGTCTTGAACTCCTGACCTCCCACCTCGGCCTCCCAAAGTGCTGGGATTAAGTACTGGCTTACGCCAGTGCGCCTGGGTGCTCTTTTCATTTTCAAATGAGACTGCTTCAAAGCTTGCTGTCCTGTGTTAAGAGGGCTTGCGGAAGGGTCACTGTGGTTAAGTCTCCCCCTACCCACCACTGGGAGGACTCCGAAAGCTGTCAACAGATGGCATCCACACCCCGAAGAGGGAGAGGACACAACAGTCCCAGGGGTTTATAGTGAGACCAGAGAAGTAGAGTTCATTTTTCTTTAAAATTTCAATTTGTCTCCCCTAATCCAGTTTAACGAACTCATAAACTCCTGGCACTGTAACTGTGAGTGGAAAAGGGAACGCGGCACACAGCGGAAACATTACAACACGTTCTTTGGAAAAAGTGTCATTTAATATCTTAAGGGAGAGAGTAGGAACTTTCAGTTACCTAAGACTACAGTCAACCCCCAGCCCAGAACAAAAACAAAACAAGACACCTTAATGTTCATTCAAAGACAAACCCACAGCGAAGGGCTCCCACCCCCGCTGCTCTAACTCCTCTTTCTTGGGGAGGAAGGAGGGAAGGGCCAGGTCCCAGGGGGCCCTTCCTCCCTGCTTTCTATCACACCGGTAACAAGGCAGCTCTCAGAGCACAAGGCACACACACTGCAGTGGAAGTTGAGAAAGGAAGTCACTCCAAAGTACACACTGGCCCAGAGACCAGGAAACCATGCCACAGAGCTGAGCAGCAAGGCCAAGGGGACCGTTCGAGGACCATGCCCACGACAGCACCTGCTGCCTCCGGAGGGGCCTCGTGACATGTCAGGTCACATCTCCAGTCACCTTACTTGTATGCAGTTCCCTCATGGAAAACCTTTAAGAGCAAATGTGACTAGAGACAAAAAAATAAAAAAATAAAAGAAGACCCTGTCCCCCCAAAACGGAATTAGACAGAAAAGCACATCTCAGTGAAACCTCGTTACAGATGCCAAGGTTTCCTAGGCCCATTTCCAGGGAAAATAGAAATCTTCCTCCACTTCCACGTCACTCACTGAATTATAATTTTTATAGAAAATTTTATTCAACATACAACATTTTCCAGCAAAAAGGCAATATACAGGAAGAGTTGGTGTACACTGCTCCCACAGAAACAACCCAAAAAATACCGGAAAAGGATGAAAAATAAGAGTGATTTGCTGATTCTATTTTACTGCACTCAAAACTAGACACGCAGCTGGCATTAGCTCCAAAATAAAAGGAAACGGGGCTGGGACTGAAATAAAACTACACACAATGAGTATCAACATCAGTGAAATCCACTTGCAGACTCACCCAACGAAAAGGAACCTCCTCCCAGTGGCAAATTGTACATGTTCATTCATTAAATATACAATTTCATTTTTCCTTTTTTTCAACTTTTGTACAAAGTCAACAGCTTACTAACCACTAGTGAGCATGCCCTCTTGCTAAAAGGCTTTTTTGTCTGTTCCACTTTAACGAAAATCTATTTATAATTCTTTCACCTGTTCATATGAACTGCTGAGATCATTAAGTCTGCCGAGGCAGCATAGTAAACCTTAATTATATTTAACAATGTTCTCAATTTAATAAAAAGACCCCCACAATGTCTGTCCGGACTGTATTCAGTGCATCCACTTTGCAAAAGGGCTGCAGACAGTAGTGGCTGACGAAGTGAGACAAGTTTATTAAAAAGCCCCCAGGCAGCTGGAGGAGGAGAACCCGAGGAAGGGCCGACAATGCACACAATGAAGGGAAGAGCGCTATTTATTAGGTTGTGAGTTTCTCTGTTTTGCCTTTACAGATGCACAAAAGATCATTGGAAGTATAACTGAAGGAAGTAGGTCAGACGAGCCTAAACACAAGACTTTCTAGCTGCGGGGCTGGTGCACGGGACCCCAGGAAGGCAGCCGGGCCACTCAAGCCGACTATGGACAGCCCAGAGACCTTGAGCCAGGGACCCGCGATCCACTAACCTCTTCTCCCCCATTGCGCTGACAGTTGCCTTGCACTGTGGTTACCATAAAATAACTCTCATTGGCATCCAAGCTTTATAAAAACACCTTCATTTTGCTCAAAAAGGGCAGTCAATAGATACAGAGAAGCCAAACTGAACAGCCTCAATAAAATAAAATTAACACCAGGAACGATCCTCTTGCTGAAGACTTCCGCTAGAGGGCACGTGCACCAAAGTTCTAGGCTGTTAAGGGGCCACACAACGCACCATCCTCGCCTTGAACACACCAGCTTGGAAATCAGTTATGGATTTTAATGGCCTTTTCAAGGTAAGTGTAGCGACTCCTCTTTGGGGCTTTGTTGAAGTGGTCGAGCCCTAGCCAAGGCCGAGGATGAGACATGTTACCTGGTGGGGACGAAGAAAAGCAAGTGAGGCCACAGAGCAGCCCTGGAACCTCTCGGGGGTGCAAGCCAGGACCTGAGCTGCACGCCCACCTGGAGCTAAGGAGGCCCATACCCTGACTACACCTCAGAGCCACTGCCCTCATAACCCTGAGTCTCAATCATCCTGAACACACGTCCAATTATCTTCCCTTGAAGAACTCACAGATTACAAAGGTGTAAGGATCTGTTAAGAACTTGGAGGTTAGGAAATGCTCCTGGCTCCACACGTCACCCAGTGGAGAGAGAAGAGCTGGCACTTGAGCCTGGGGTGGTCCCCTCCCACTCCCAGACCACTTGCTTCTTAGCCTTCAGAACCCACACCAGCCCCCAAGAGGAGGACCCTTACCGGGCTGTGGCTCAAAGTCTTTCAAATTTACTTCATACTCGTCTTCATTTATGTACTGGTGTCGGCCCATCATTACAATTGCAAATTTAAACTAAAAGAAAAAAAATTAAAACTCCTCCGTTATTTCTGTATATCAGCAAAACTCTCATCTCTGGCAAAAAAGCCTAGGCTGCAGTGCCAGGTAAGACTTGAGCCCGCAGCCCACAAAGCTCCCAGGAGGCCCCAGCTGCACACCTTCTCGAACTCCTTCTCCTGGATGTCCAGCAGGCTCTGGATTCGCTTCATCACTTCTCGAAAATGCTCGCCCTGGAATGGCAAAGGATACATGTGCTCACATGGTCACTCCTGGCATCCTTGGGGCCATGTCACGTGGAAGCTGCCAAAACCAATGCCCAGCCCCGGCAGGAGCACGGATTCGGTAACAGCAGCTGTTCAAAAGCTCCAGGTTTTGATGCGAGCCGCTCCACCAACCACAACATCGTACCTGGTGTATCCTCAGCAAAAACGGGATTCCGAAGGTTCCGAAGACCTCTTTGTGGAAATGTGCCACTGTGACAAGCATCTCGTTCTCTTTGTCTATGTCCACCTGGTCCAAAGGGATTTCCTGGGGACACAACAGACACAGTTCTGTAAACACAAGTGACATGGCCAAAGTGTCCACCTCTAAATTCTCACACTACTCCAACCCAGAGGGTAGAGCCTATTTAGGACTAATTTCTGTGCACAAACACTCTAAGTCCACTCCTGGAATCATACACCTCAATTACTGGAACATAAACACAGACTCAGCTACTTGTACAATTTACTGTGACATTTAGGTATGCAGCAGATGTGGCTCATGAATTCTCTTTGGTGCCAACAGTGTTGGGGACAGTTACCTCTATTCGAAACGTCCGGCTCGTTGCAGGAGATAAACATTCTAATAGTTCATCTTCTTGATGGACACCAATGATTTTGTAGCTTACAATTTCTAGCAGCCTGAACAGAGAGGGAAAAAAATGGGGCAAAGTGAAGTGTATTCGCTTAAAAATAAAATGATTAACACAGATGGTTTTCTTTCTTCTAGAAAGAAAGTTACAAGATGCTTATTCTTTTTTTTTTTCCCCGAGACAGTCTTACTCTGTCACAGAGGCTGAAGTGCAATGGCGTGGTCTTGACTCACTGCAACCTCCGCCTCCCAGGTTTGAGCGATTCTCCTGTCGCAGCCTCCCTAGAAGCTGGGACTACAGGCGCCTGTCATCACACCCGGCTAATTTTTGTATTTTTAGTAGAGATGGGGTTTCACCCTGTTGGCCAGGCTGGTCTTAAACTCCTGACCTTGTGATCTGCCCGCCACAGCCTCCCAAAGTGCTAGGATTACAGGCGTGAGCCACCACACCCAGCCTTTTTTTCTCTCCCAAAGAGGATCTGAAATATCAGAAATAGGGATTGGAGGCCAAGCAAGCAGAGGGGTCTCCTTGAAGCACAAAATTAAAGGGCCCAGCTGGACACAGTGGAAGTGGCCACATTTGAGCACAAAGATGTACAGACTGGGCCTCCGAAAATTGTGTAAACCTTTTCCACAAGGAATCCGGAGTCGGCTGATTGAGACGTCTTCCTCATTTACTCTTATTAGATTACAGATGAAGGTCTCACTGTTTAATAATTGTTTTATTAGAAGTAAAGAAAACAATTTGGGAACCAAATGGCCCCAAAGGCCATTTGTCCTCCAAGCGACTGCAGGGCAAAGTAGAGAATCATGCCCATCTCTCTGATATAAACAATCATCTCTCTGATAAAAAAACAACCAATTCAGGAACTTCTTTCTACAGCCCAAATGCTGGCTAGAGGGATCAGAAGTGACCCGATATGTCAAAAACAAAATCAAGAGTCACCCTTGCCAGGCGTGGTGGCTCACGCCTGTAATCCCAGCAGTTTGGGAGGCTGAGGTGGGCAGATCACCTGAGGTCAGGAGTTCAAGACCAGCCTGACCAATATGGTGAAACACCATCTTTAAAAAAAAAAAAAAAAAGTCACCCTTCCAGTTTCAATTCATCATTCAAATGGAATCATATCCTTCCTCTGTTTGGCTTTTCTACGGGAATATCACCTTTTTACTACAGCTACTGTTATCAGAAGATACGAGGGGGAGGAGGAGAAACCTGGCTTAAGTGTAAAACGTGCAAAAACCCTGCACCACACCGGCTTGATGGTTACCCATGAGACTTGAACAACTGGAGCAACACTGATCTGTGTTGAGATTCTGTGTGACAGTCTTTGCAACTTGGGGCGCACCCCACTGAGTCTGGCAATGATGCACATGGATCCTGGCTGGGCAATTTCCACCAACACAACTGCAGAGGTCGGCATGACTGCTATCCCTCCTAACCGTCCACATCTGGACTCAAAAATACTTGCCTAAGTTTCCCTGATGCCTTCTCCCCAAGCTCCACGGCCTTTTTACATTCTTCTAACAGGTCCCGGACACACCCATGCTTGTCTGGATATAGTGTTATTTCCTAAATAATGAAAAGATAAAATAAGTGCTTTCAAGAAAGCCGAAAAGGCCTTCTACCACAAAGGAAGAGAGGAGAAAGTTGCATCACTGTTCTCAACTGTCCCCAGCTGGCCCCCATTTTTATGCTCTCATTCTCACCCCAACTCCCTCACTCATCTGTGAATTCACTCACAGGGAAAACACTGGCCCTAACCTAGAACCAACCAAATACTGACAAGAGGTTAACAAAGGTGGCCTTCATGCAAAAAGCTTGTCATTTACAGAGAACACTTTCTCAGGAAATGATCCCCGGAAGGGTCATCCAAGAGCCTCTCCAATTCTCAGCACAATGAGAAAAGAATACCGGTCCAGATACAAGACCAGAGGCTGACTTTGGGCTTTCAGGGAGCTCAATTCTACAAAGGTGAGACTATTTATGTCTCGTCGAATTTTCCCTCAATGCTGGTAGGGCTA
The DNA here is from genome assembly GCA_031835075.1 of Saguinus oedipus. Taxonomy (NCBI): domain Eukaryota; kingdom Metazoa; phylum Chordata; class Mammalia; order Primates; family Cebidae; genus Saguinus; species Saguinus oedipus. The sequence goes on from CM063179.1 coordinate 8,136,946, forward strand.
GAAAGAGAGAGAGATCTGGCATCCAAATATGTACACAGACTTTTCTGAAGAACCACCTAATGCCTGCAATGCCAACACGTTGGGAGGCCAAGGCAAAAGGATGCTTGAGCCCAGGAGCTCAAGACCAGTCTGGGCAATATATCAAGACCCTGTCTCTTAAAAAAAAAAAAAAAAAAAAGAAAAAAAATTTTTATATATACCTACACACATATATAAAAATAAGCCAAGCATGGTGGCATACAACTGTAATCCCAGCTACTTGGGAGGCTGAGGCAGGAGGATCACGTGAGCCCAGGAGGTCTAAGCTGTCGTGGACTGTGATAGTGCCAGTGCGCTCCAGCCTGAATGACAAGAGCAAGACCCTTCCTAAAAAAAAAAACAAAAAACAAAAAACAAAAAACCACCTAAAATGTGGCTGGGTGTGTCTTCTGTTTGGAACAAGCATGGGACACTGGAGCTGCCTGTACTAGCAGTCTGGAGAGTAAGCGCACAGCAGACAATGCCTGTTCCATTCACAGGCCAGCTAGACTCACTGAGACCAGGTTGAGGCAAGAGTTGGAGAAGGATCCTCCCCCTAGGCCAAGTGGCAATGCATAAATATCACAGTGGGACCTTAGAGGGAAGGGCTGGCTGCTGAACAGTTCCTTAGCTCAACATGTGATGCACCCTAAAGGCTTCAGGAGGTCTTGCCAGGAAGCAACAGAGACTCTGGCCCAGGGCACCCCCAGCCCCCAGCATGTGTTACTGTTCATAGAGTTTTCTTCTGTTGTCTTAGTTTTCAACGTCTGGGGATAGATAGAAACAATAAGCAAGTTCCAATAAAAATGAAAATTCGTACTATTCAAAAAAACTTACCTCTTCCCTAAACTGGCTGTTTAACCATATACATTTAAAACTTCGCCTGTTCTCAAAGTCTGTGATTTTCATCTTAAGCTATTAAAAAAAGAAAGATTCCTGTCAGATACTGTCACCAAAACCCCAAATCTTCTCTTTATTACCATAGTTACATTAAGTTGGACTCATACCTGCTGATAGTAAAGTTTCTTAGGTTGTCTAGGCTTGAAGAATTGTAGAAGATCTCTTAAAGTACCTTCATAATTATGTCTAAGAGGATTACCTGGGCCATCCCTATAACTACACAAGAAAACAGCATATAAATAAATGACTTGTTTATTTGCCTAAAAACACATATCTGTGAGTGAACGTAAAAGCAAACCCCTGGCCTTACACCTGGACTTGAAATTTGGACCTAGCATGGGGTTTAACTTAATACTCCTATTTCCCGAGAACTAAGTCCCACTCGCTGTCACACCTGAATGCTCCCTACAACAGTGACAAAACACACAGCAGCCTGGCAAGACTGACCAGCTGGACACATGGGAGATGCACTGAGTCAGTCTGGCTTTGGATGAAGCTGTCAATTATTTTAACATATCAGAGTAATGTGGTCAAGCTGTGAGTGGTGACAATTCTGAAACTAAGCAAGAAATGGCATGTCAGGTGAAATGGCGAGCTAATTATTAAAATTAGTTCCAAGATGTTTCAATGAACTGCGGAAAGCATGCAGTAAAGACCAAACAAGTGTCCATGCGTGTGACTTACCCTTGAGACTTGAAAAACTGGAGCAACATTGGATCTGTGTTGAGCCTTTGTGCAACTGTCTTTGCAACCTGGGACATAGAAAGGAAGGTTCACATTTTGGGGAAAAAATGGAAATCTGCTCATAAACTTCATGATTAATTACTTAAAATGTGCTATGAGCAGCCTGAATTTAAATTCCCTAGAAATTTATTCAACAGGAATAAACTATAATCTTAATATATCACCATGGGAGTAGCATATCGGATTAAGATAACTTTGAAAAGGGTTTTCACTGTTAATGGTGAGGTCTACAGGTTGTTTATTTTCTGATGACGATTATTCTAGCTCCCATGGCAATATCAGCCTGAATCCACTTCAGTGGGAGATTTCCTTGGGCAATGGGATCGCAACCCCTTCTGAACCAAAACCATGAGACAGCTTCTTCAATAAGCATTTTTAAAAAGAAATTGGTCTTTCTGGAGTGGAATCTTAAGAGGAAAGGAGCATTTATTAAATACCTGAAAATAATTCATTCTATTTGATAACGTAACCACAAATCCAGGATCATTAGGGATTGTTTTATCACAGAAAATGACATCAACGCGGTGGTAGAGATCTCGGAAATACTCCTTTGCGGTGGGTAATTCACTGTTATCATTTTCAGGGTCATCCCTGGTGGGGGGAGAAAGTTTGCAGTCTGAATCAAAGTCCATGGCAGGGGGTAGCTGGTAAAAATGGCATCATCTTTTACACAACAGTGACACCAACAGGCTCTCTTGCAATATAAACTCAGGTTGCCCTCTGAGGGGGCCAGGCGTCTGCCTGAGCTCCCTCTGTGAGCGAGGCAAGTATGCACTGGGATCCACTGAGCCAGACACAATCTGGTGGATTGACATTCTCATCCCAGTACAAAACAAAACTCCCTGAGGTAACACCACCTTCGCCTCCTCTATTAGGAGCAAATTTGGATGCAGTGTCTTGTCCACAGGTGGTGGAGCCCAGTCTCGGTCAGTCAGTCAATTAGGGTTTTCATGTGCCATCAAGCCTCTTTCAGACACTGAGTGTCTAAGACCAAAGACTGGCTGGTTTACATGAAGGCAGATTGAAATGAATTACCCATGTAGGTACACTCTAAGGAGTTTCAATTTCATAAATTTTAAGGGAAGGAAAGCAATTGGTCCCACCCTGCTAACAGCTGCAACATGCACTTTAGACATTTTAAGGAATTGTGAAGAGCTTTATGAGATGATCATGTTCACTACACCTAACTCCAAAACCCAGAGAAAGCCTATCAACAGAGTTACATTCAAAACATAACGTAACAAAACAAAACATGGTTCAGGACCTAGGTACAAGTGTTTCTAGTTCTACAACTTCAAAAAAAAATCCTGAAATTAGTACAAAGCAATACAATCCTTCATAAAGTACCTACTTCTGAAATACTATGATGTCACCATCCATTAGTTCATCAAGGGCTTTATCAAGAGAAACGTCATAATCCTGAATTCTCTCTGTTAAATTCGGTTTAACTTCCTACAGTGGAAGATATAAAATGGTTACAATGCAAAGTTTGTCTAACATTTAGTATGGCCAGATGGTCTTCCACGTACTTAAGTATATTCTTTACACCCAAGTCTATTCACGTTGTAAATTAAAATGTTATCAGAAAAAGCTAAATAAATCCACAAATATGTAATAATCACTGATTATAAAACAGGTAAAAAAATTACAAATCTAAAAATGTCTTTCTCAAGATCATCTGAGGCCCTGAGTTACCTGGCAGACCTAACATAGTTAACAAATTCGGGGTAAAAAACAACAAACCAAACTGTCCAGAAACAACTAAGAATATACTGATTTTGGAAAAATAAACCATCCAAACCTCATAGAGGATAAGGCTAGTCTCTTGAATAAATCCTGCTCTGTCACACATAACTGGGAGCAAGTCACCTAGGAGAAAGAAGATATTTCAAATATGTAGCTGTAATGTACAAAGCAAAATCAACTCAGGAGCTAAGAGCATGAAGGACTTACGTATTTTACAGGATATTGGTGTGTAGATATGCCCACAGTAATTCAAACTCCGCGTTTTGGGATCATACATCTTCAAAAATAACATTACATCATCTACAAGATTAACAAACAAGATCCAAACACTCAGTACAATGCTTTAAAAAAAAACAAAACAGAAAACCAGTAAGCTGAGTAGCCCAGTGACAAATGACAACTTAAGGTACCTAAAAGTTGTGTCAGGTGAGGCTTATTCACAAAGCTGAGGCTATAACCACAGAGTGAGTTTCCAAACATCACAACCATGGAAACCCAACTATATTTAGGCAGTCAAGATGGTATCGAGTGCAGCAGCAAACTCAGAATTCCTAGTTCTGAGACCTGGCACTGACTGGCTGGAATAGTGTTGCCACGGGAAGACTGCTCACGGTCTTCTGTCTGCCAGAAGTAACCACTCACAGCAATAAACATCTGTCATTTTATAGCAAGGGTCAGCAAATTCCAACCCACCTGTTTGTTGATAAAGCTGTAATGGAAGACAGATAGCCCATTCATTTACATATTCTTTGTGGCCACCTTACTACAGACTGAATGGCCTGAAATGCCTGAGATACTGCCTATTTCGCTCCCAACAGACAACGGTTTTGCAACCCTGCTCTTTACGATCTGACCAATGCGATTAGCACAGCACAGCAGCTGAGACCGAAGACAGAACAAGATGGCCCCATGCAGCTGCTACTGTCTCCAGGCCTCACAGGAAACTCACAGCCAAGTCACTATTATTTGACTTCATCGGGAAGTCTAGTGAGCATCTGTGGAACAGATCAACAGATCTTTCTGCAAGGGAAGAAGGCTTAACCCTGTGTGTTTAGAACAACAATCCAGGATCCAACGCTACTGCTCTAAGTGCAGGCAGACGTCTCGTGGGCACTTACGATCTTTATCAAACTTGGGTAAGGTCGCTCCACTAGCAGCCAGCTCGGGATCGACTGTTTCCAGGAATATTGTCCAAGGGTTTTCATTATCACTGAGCTCAATCATCTATTTCCAAAAGAGATGCTGATTTTAGAAGAGTCTAATGACTTAGGTGACAGAGCGAAAAACTACAGTCAAGTACTGAAGAAAACGTCCAATTCTAGTTAAGTGGACCAAAAGGGAAACAAGCTGCACTAACTGCAGAGGACTAACGCCTCCTGCACGGTTCCAAACCAGATACGCTATTAACAATATTTACTGTTTTATTGCCGTCGGCTTCATTATCTAACATTGCTGGCCGTTTTGTTCCATTACTCCTTGCTTGCATGGGCCACAATCGAATTTGATCTTGTGGAAATCCCTGAAAAAAAAAAAAAAATATTAAGAATAGATTCAAATAAAAACAAGCTCATATTTTAGTCCTCTACACTGCACACCCCCCACAATCCCCCACACACATTGGTCAATGTAAAGACTGACCGTATCAAAAAGAATTGTAATTCTTTCCCAGTTGATTTGGACAAACTGTGACCTATGTTTCAGGAGCAAGTGCCCATTTTGCAAAAATAAAGAAGAGGCAGGGGTGCGGAAAGTAGGGTGGGAGATGAGGAAGAGGTGGAAACGAGTCTGTGCAATCCTGTGCTGGAGTCAGTTCAGTGGTTTTCTTGCACTCCTTTCTCAGGCAGGAAATGTTGCTGGGTCACACTTCTCACTGTTAGCCAGTGGCCGGACACACCACCTACCCCTAAAGGCAGCTTGTCTTTTCTAGTGACACAGAAAGAAGGTGGACCTCGGGAGCCAGGGTGAGGAATGTCAACAGGACTGACACGCACCATGGTCTGAGAGAGGTTCTGAACGAACTCGGCAAGTGAAGAGTTCTTCAATACTTTGAATACAGTGTATTTCACTTTTTCTTCATCGTACATGTCATTTCCTTGGTGGCCACAAAACTGGTCCTCTGCGACTATCTGAAAATATGTATGAAACACACAGAAGACTTTACATGTGACAAAAAATGAGTCCACACACAACAAACTTAAACACTAAAATCTAAAATGCTAAAAACCCATTAATTGTTCCAAATGACCAAAACCTAAATCAGGTATTTGCAAAAACAAACAAACAAAAAAAGCTGTGGACCAGGCATGGTGGCTCATGCCGGTAATCCCAGCACTTTGGGAGACAAAGGTGGGCAGATCACCTGAGGTTGGGAGTTGGAGACCAGCCTGACCAACATGAAGAAACCTCATCTCTACTAAAAATACAAAACTGGGGCCCAAAGTGGCTCTGGCCGGATGTCGTGGCACTTGCGAAGGCGAGGCCAAGAGTTCAAGGCCAACCAACCTCAGCAACCTTACAAGCTCTCAATGATTGGCAAAAAAAAAAAAAAAAAATACAAAACTGCCCAGGTGTGGTGGTGCATGCCTGTAATCCCAGCTATTCGGGAGGCTGAGGCAAGAGAATCGCTCGAACCCAGGAGGTGGAGGTTGCACTGAGCTCAGATTGTGCCATTGCACTCCAACCTGGGCAACAAGAGTGAAACTATGAAACTCTATCTCAGGAGGGAGGAGGAAGAAGGAAGACGAAAGAAGAAAAAAAGGAGGCTGTGTTTCACTGCAATAACTCACGTATAAACTAGACCTAGCTGGACAGCCAACTGTGAGATGACCTCCTCCCATTCTCCAACCGCATCAGTACTTTTTGAAGCAACACACACCCTGACATGCACACTTGATCACTACGCTGATGGCCTGACTTCTGCCCACCAAGTCTTTACTCCTGAACAGGCCCTGCTCGCCACCAACAGGGCCAGGTGTTACAAATACTCAGGTAGCTGCCCAGAGCAGCTCAGGGAAAAACAGTCCCAGTTTGTCATCAGGAACTACTCTGGCACTGAGATCAAGCTGAGGCGACAAGTGGAGCGGCTTCTCTCTGGGCAGTTGCCCTGCTGTGTGGTGACCCAAGGGTCCCAGAGGGGCGGGGCTGACCTGCACTTGCATATAAAGATGGGCTTCCTGCCGCTCCTTCCGCTTCTGAGCCTCGATCCTTTTCTCTTCTTGCAACCGCTCCACCAACTGCTGAGGAATATCATGGTCGGTGACCGCCTGTAAAACTTCACCTGCAGGACAAAGGCATCCTCTTTGACCTCTACAGATAGACTTCTCCTTAGCAGCTCTTGATTCTAGGTCATCATTAATAAAATAATCTATTAAAGTGAAATTACCCAATCCCGCTTGTTTCTGGACTGTTGTGAATACAGTGGAATAAGCCTAAAATGTGTTTGGACAGAAAAGGACGTTGGGGATTCCTGGTACAATTGTCCAAGTTCACCACAGTAAAAAGAGAACAAAGGTGAACACTACTCACTCAGTTTTGATTCCCTGATATAGACTAACATGTAAGCATTAGTGCAGTGTCGGACAGACAGGTCGTCATCATGACCCCCATAATTGTGCTCAATTGCTTCCTCTTTTGTACACCTTGACACCACGTCGTCATCAAATTTACACCACTGCAAGGAAAGCAACACACATTAGCAGAAGCACCCAGCACCAAAAGGCAGCGATGCTCTAAAATGTGTGAACTTCTAGGTATGCCCCTAGTTGAAAAAATATACTTGTGTATACATATACATGCACACAACCTGATGGGTGTGCTAGGCAGGCAGAGCCTCAGGCATCGGCTCATAAAATTCATCAGGACCTTCCACCTTCCCATTCATATTCTGTGGGCACTACTACTATTCACCCAGTGGCAAATTCTGTAATTTACTCAAGTAGTCCATTTTCCACTTAAATTCAATCTACTGACACAACCAACTCTTTATAGAATTTAAAAGGCCATACTGAGCACACCAATTTGGGGGTTCAAATTTTATCTTTTAGTTATAAAATTAAATGGGTTGTTTTGTCCTATCCCATAGCATTTGTAGAATCAAGTAAGGGCCAAACTGAAGTTTACATGGTATGTCCCTAACAGTTATCTTCCCATCTGTGTTGTGATGGAGTCATATTAGTGACGAATGCTGCTGTTACAGGCACTCTTCACTGTTCTCTCATGCTGCAGGGTCCCTCCATCAAACCCCTTTGGCAGGAGCTGACTGCTGACCCTATGGTCTTGGAGGTACATTCAGAGACCTTCGTCTGCCAAATGAGTATGGTGCCCTCTATACTCCCAAGGGTGGTGGTGAAGCCTGCATGAGGGATCGCCCCAAGAGGAAACAAGGGAAGACCAGGAGGCATGCAGAGGGACATGCAATCAGCTGGCCTCCTAGACTCCGCCGCTGTCATGGATAATCACCCCACAAGCATTCGGAAGCAAAATACACATGTCTCATATGAGATGTAGGGGATTCTGTAGGGCCCAACATTGGTTACTAACAAAAAGAAGCACAAATGCTGATTTAGCATTTACCTTCAAACCTGAGCAATTAAACGGACAGGAAAACAGCACTTAGCAGCCAGAGAATACACAGATCAACCAGGGGTCCCTGACAAGGTCCCGAGCAGGAACCAGAAAAGGCTGAAGCAGAGCTTCAGTGGTAACTTTCTAATGACCTCACATTCAGCCCTGGGTCCCAGCACTTACTTTGCCGTCCCCTTTGGGGTTCAGATAAACCACATAATGTCCACCATGATTATCTCCACTATGAACCAGGACTGCATGAAGAATATAATTTGCAGGGTCCTTGGGATCTGTTTTTTGCAAAAATTCATCAAGTGGTAACTGCTCTGGGAATTCAAACCTATTAGAAAACATTTTCTTTTTAATTCAGCAATAATTTACACATAAAATATCACACTTTACAATAAGTAAGGCCATTTAATGAATCGGCTCATCTTTAATGGGATAAGCATGCATTGCCTTGGGAAGGCCTATAACTACATGACATAATCCCTACTTGACAGAAATAATTATTCCTAGGCAACATAATAAATACAAACTACAAATACTTAAGGGTGAGGGGAATTCCAGACATATCAAAAAATGATTCCGAAGGTTGAGAAGACTACTAAAGGTATCTGTAAACTGAGATACATGAAAAATCAAATTCAGAAAGACATGTAAAAATATTTCCCACTCTGAATACTGACTTTTAATATTCTACAGATATCCTGAAATTAATTTAGTTTTAACTGGCTGTATAAAATTTGATTTACTTGACCATATTTCACCATCAGAGTTGCAAACTTAACAGAGGCAGAAAGGCAAGTTAGACAGCTGGGGGCTGGTCCCAAGCATAACATGCTCAACAGTCCCTGCAGCCTTCAGGTATGGTGGCCTCAAGTTGCCAAATCTTCTGATTCCTAAACGATGCCAAAATCTGAACACTTATATGAAATCTCACAATTTAAAAAAGGTTTGCCACTGGCTCCAATAAAAACAAAAAGAAAGTAAGGACCCAAAGAAACACCAACAGGTTGGAATTGGTCTGAAGGCTGCCAATTCCTGAATTCTGGCTGAGACAGTTTCTGGCATATACCACTAAAAAGACTGAGATTGGGTGGCCAAAAGCTTGGCTGGTAGCAAGTAAAATGATTTGATTACAATCTCCCTCAAACCTGAAGGCTCAATGACCAACCTCTATTCCATACAAAGCTGGTGCTCAAACTAATCAGGACAAAAGTACCATATTTTAAATCAGATAAGGCGGTGTGAATTGTTGTCACTCCTGCATCTGGTATTCTGACAATCTTAAAAACTATTTGTGGCCGGGTGAGGTGGTTCATGCCTGTAATCACAGCACTTTGGGAGGCTGAGGCTAGCAGATCACTTGAGACTGGCCTGTCACTACTAAAAATACAAAAACTAGCCAGGTGTACTGGTGCACGCTTGCAATCCCAGCTACTGGAAGGCTGAGGCAGGAGAATCCCTTGAGCCCAGGAGTTCAAGGCTGCAGTGAGCCATGATCATCCCACTGCACTCCAGCTTGGGTGACAGAGCAAGACTCCGTCTCAAAACATAGTAAAACAAACAAAAACAACAAAAACTACTTACAACTGGCATAAAACACCTGCTTTAGCATGCTTGAAAACTCTAGTATATTTGACACTAACAAAGAGATAATGAAATACTGAAAAATCCTATTTAAACAAATATACTAAAAGTCTCCTCTGGGCCGGGCACGGTGGCTCACGCCTGTAATCCCAGCACTTTGGGAGGCCAAGGCGGGTGGATCACAAGGTCAGGAGATTGAGACCATCCTGGCCAACATGGTGAAACCCCATCTCTACTAAAAATACAAAAAAATTAGCTGGGCATGGTGGCATACACCTGTAGTCCCAGCTATTCCAGAGACTGAGGCAGGAGAATTGCTTGAACCTGGGAGGCCCCAAGCTGCAATGAGCCGAGATTGGGCCACTGCCCTCCAGCCTGGACAACAGAGCAAGACTCAGTTTTAAAAAAAAAAAAAAAAAAAAAAAGGCTCCTCTGAAATAACATTTACGATTTGGTCAAAATTAAATTAGAAATCCTGTGAATACAAGATCTGTGAAGCAGAACAGCCCCATCCTTGTGGACTTAAATCAGCCACAGCAGAGAGCGGGGCTGGGACTGGGCAAAGCATCCCTGAGGGAAAACTGACTCGGCAGAGGTGGCCTCTGAAACTTTACATAAAAACATTCCTTTAACACAGCTGCTCTTGGGACACAGAGGTAGAAGGGAAATCTAAATAAATCAGATGTGGGACTGAAAATATAAAGACTGAGGAAAGCACTGAGACTAACCCCCTAGATCAACATGATGATGAAATCTTAACTTTACATCCCACTATAGCTTACCTATCATTGATCTTGATATTTTGGTCCGTCTGAGGGTCATACATAAATCTCATCAGTTGTAGATGTAACACTGGTGGCAATGTTAGGAATTTCACACCTTTCTCTGCTTCCTGAACACATTGAAAAATAAATGCAAATTCAGTTAGCTTCTTTCTACTTACTCCAATCAAATGAAAGCAACGGCGGTTCATCAAGATTGGAACATGTTTGGGGATTCTGGGGGACAGAGGCAGGGAAGTTTAGGTATCCATTTAGGGCATCTTTGAAATGTTTTCTTTAGGTCTATGATAGGTCTCTGTTATTTGAAATGATGCATCAGCATGTCTGTGAGAGATTCTCTTATCTTGAATTATATTCTAACTTGATGCCCAGCAATAGGGGAAGAAGTGGTTAAGGAAATTTAGACACTCATTTGCTGCTGTATTATATAGTCATTAGACAATGCAAATTATGGAGATCCACAGAAAAATTGTTAAATGGAAAAGTAGAAAACTGCTTACAATTAGGCAAGATTAGGTATGCGCATCAAACACCTGAACAGAACAAGCAGCAAGGAACAAAGTGATGGGCTGGCAGGATTGTAAGTGAACAGCTTCCTTTCCTTGGGCTCTCTGATGTCTGCCTAAGAACCCATATGTCACAGAGCACGCCCTTACTGCTTATGGTTCAATCCTACTTCTAAGACAACGTTCTGATCCAGTGTCAGCAAGCCCCTTCCCCAGCCGACTGCCACCTCTGTGGGACAGGACACCCTAACTTCTCAACAAGCTTTCTCTGGGGACCCAGGACTCTAGAGCTCTCGCGCAATTCTATCTCTGCTCCATTTTGGCCAGCTCTTTGTTCCTCACTAAAATCAGGCTTTGTCTATCTCCACCACGGCAAGGCAGTGAGGGTGCCTCACTACACCAACTCATATCTCTATTTCCAATGCAGACCTTCCTTCTGGCTGGAAACCCTCCTGCCCAGCGGCCATCAAGAGACCTGGAGGAAGGGGGGCCATGACAAGGCATACCCGTAGGCTAAGGGTCTGTGGTGTACATGACCATGTTTGTAAGACAGAGTTATATAAGACAAAAACAGACCTCAGGAGCCCACTCCACAGTGGAAAACGGTCTGTTTTTAATACAACTTGAAATATAAAAGAATTCTGTCCCCACCAGTGTCCACTGAGGCTTTGACTCAAATACATACTGCTCAACCAGACCCTAAAACATCCGGAACAGAGAAGAATAATTCTTGTGAGTAGACCAGTATATTTCTTAAGCACACCAAGCTGCCAAAGTTCTCATTAGAAAGCAATTTTCTGACCTACACCTCAGTTCCTCAGTCCAGCCGGACTGACCTAGCAGAAGAGCACATTTGGAGCTGCCTGCAAAACGGGTACATGGGCACCATGAACTACAAATTCCAGGCTTTGTAAGCACAGGTCAGCCTAAAATTTTTAATTATAAATTAGTTGAGTCAATGAGTCAACATTATGAGATTACGAAACAGACGCTAGATCACTGGATCCATGAGAACACTGCAGAGCCAACAGACCAGCAGCCAGGGACAGTCTCTTGCCCTCTATCCAAGCAGGGGCTAGCCACTGGGTCACCCACCATGCTCACTGCTCTGTCAGATGCCTAGAGTCCTGGGGGGCCACAACCCTAGAGAACACATTCCTCATTTTAAAGTCGTGATCCTCAGAAAACTAAATTCATTAAAAATATATTTTAGGCCAGGCGCGGTGGCTCAAGCCTGTAATCCCAGCACTTTGGGAGGCCGAGGCGGGTGGATCACGAGGTCAAGAGATCGAGACCATTCTGGTCAACACGGTGAAACCCCGTCTCTACTAAAAATACAAAAAAATTAGCTGGGCATGGTGGCGCGTGCCTGTGATCCCAGCTACTCGGGAGACTGAGGCAGGAGAATTGCCTGAACCCAGGAGGCGGAGGTTGCGGTGAGCCGAGATCGCGCCATTGCACTCCAGCCTGGGTAACAAAAGCGGAAACTCCGTCTCAAAAAAAAAAAAAAAAAAAAAAATACATTTTAAAATAAGGCAAAACAACCTAAACACAGTCCGACTCACTAAAAAATGCCACTTGTAACCAGGAGAAACTGAAGGAAAACTGGAGCAGTGACACCAGTAAGGTGAGAAACCAAACAGGAGAAGGAGAAGACTTCCTAAAACCCCATGAGACCCTCCAGCCTGCGGATGAGCTTCTATGGGATAAACCAGCTGTACTCCCATCTCCTAACATCCTCCTCTCCCTCCTCATTCAACTATCCAAGAAACAAAATCCTTTTATATTCTAAATACAAGAAACATATGGAAAAGCACAAGTAAATTTTTATTTAGCAATTAAAATAATTCAAAATAAAGAAGAAAGCTACAATAGGACACTAGCACAAAACACCAAACTTACCTGTAAGCCATGTTCCCCAGCGTCGTACTTATTGTCCCCATCGAGCTGTTCTACTGCCACATAATCCACAAATGATTCAAATACTTTAAAGAGAGAGAGAAAAGTCCATTGCTAAAGCTTCAATTATAATATAGCCCACCCAGGTATAAGTTATTTAAATTGGCGTATTTAGGAATAGGAGAGAACATAAACAACGCTAATTAAGAACAGTAACTCTCCCCTGTAGCCACAACTGTTAAGTAAATGTACCATTAGCATCTTTGCTCGTTGGTCAAAGGCTGTTAGTGTCTTTCTTAAGGACATTAAAATAACAATATGGAGTTAAGAGTTAAGGTTTTAACAACTGTTACTTCACCAAAGTACATACTGTAAAGCTATGATTATGAAGACAGCTTGGAATGGGCAGTGTGGACAACCCCTTGGTCTCAAAAAAGCAACAGCACAAATGTGAATAGCTGGCTGATGTGGAGAATGACACGAAAAACCTCGACTTCCTCAGAGATCAACACAAGGTGGGGTGGAAGTTGGTCCTGACCACTCCCCACCGCACCCCCCCGCTTCTTCCAGGTATATTGTAGATAAATGGAAAAGGCAAAACAGTAACAGGTAACAGATTTTTATAGGATACAAAAAGCAAACACTGACACACTGCAATTCCCTAAAATAAAGAATGATAATATTAAGAGTGAAAAAATGAGCCACAGGCTTAGGGACAAGCTCTCAATCCAACATGGAACATGCATCCAGAGTGTATGGAGAGCTCCTCCTGGTCCAGTCATGAAGGAAAAACGCAACTGCTCAACACTGAAAACCGCTGCGATCATGCTCCAGACAGCATGCAGTGCAGGACAGGGATTCCCAAGAGACAAAGGAGAGCTCTGTGATGGGCCCAGCTCTGCTGAGAGTTTACATGCTGCAGCCCAAGAAAGGCAAACCCAGACAGAGCACAGGAGGGAGAATCAGAGGAGCTCAAGGGAGCCAGAACCTGTGGGCAGAGTAGCCTAAAGCAGAACACTGCCCAAACAACTGAACATCTTGAGATGTGCAGTTTCTCCTTACACTGTCAGTAAGAACTGATCAGTGAACTTGAGGAAATTACCTGGGGTGATGCAAAGAACCAGCAAGAGGATCAGGATTTCGGGGAACAACCTTCAGAGCTCATGACAACCTGGGAAGTCTATGTTCCCACCACTCATGGTGGGAAAACCTCTGAAAGCTAGGGAGACTCAACAACTCTGAAGGATGTGGGGACAGGTTATCACTCAAGTAAAACCTGTTCTCCCAGCTAGCAAGGCTTAAAAACAAGCCTCAAAAGAAGCAAATGATTTCGAAGTCACTTATCTGTGCATGAGAGCAAAGGTTAGAAATATCCTACTGATAACACCCAGCACAATACAAACCACCAGGCCTTCTTTTCAACAAAGCAATTACCAAGCATGTGGCTAGGTGCAGGGGCTCACACCTGTAATCAAGAACTTTGGGAGGCCAAGGTGGCCAGATTGCCTGAAGTCAGGAGTTTGAGACCAACATGATGAAACCCCGTCTCTACTAAAAATGCAAAATTAGCTGGGTGTAGTGGTGGGCACCTGTAATCCCAGCTACTCAGGAGGCTGAGGTAGGAGACCTGCTTGAACCCAGGAGACAAAGAAACCGCAGTGAGGCAAGATCATGCCACTGCACTCCATCCTGGGTGACAGAGCAAGACTCCATCTCCCAAAAAAAAAAAAAAAAGAGAAGAAGAAAGGAAAAGAAGCTGGAACCCCCACCCATGATGAAGAGAACAATCCTTCAATAGAAACAGACCCAGAAATCTCACAGATAACAGAATTGGTGGACAACAGCATCATCTATATTCCCTAAGTTGAAGAAAGCAAGAGCATACTAAGAAGACGCATAGGGCAGGACATGGTTCCAGCACTTTGGGAGGCCGAGGTGGGCAGATAACTTGAGTGTGGGAGCTCCGAAACTAGCCTGGCTTAACGCAGCAAGACCTTGTCTCCAAATAATTATAATTAATTGATAAATACACATAAAAAAAGAAGAGATAAAGATTTTTATTTAGAAAAATCCAAGTCAAACCTTTAAAAATGAAAAAAAAAAAAAAGTTTCAAAATGAAACAACACCATGGATGGAATTCACAGCAAACCAGACACCGCAGGCAATTAGTGAAGGTCAAGACAGAGCAACAGAAGCCACAGCACAAAACCCAGAGAAAGGAGACTGGGACATCTGGAGGCTGGGGTGACCTCAGGCAGCTGGGATCAAACAGCTGAAAACCAGAGAGGAGAAAACCTTAAAAGTATGTAGGGGGGCTAAACTCAGTGGCTCATACCTGTAATCCCAGAATTTTGGGAGGCTGAGGTGGGTGGATCACTTGAGACCAGGAGCCCAAGATCAGCCTGGTCAACATGGTGAAACCCTATCACTACTGAAAATACAAAAATTAGCCGGACATGCTGGCGAGTGCCTGTAATCTCAGCTACTTGGGAGATTCTCCTGCTAAGGCAGGAGAATCACTTGAACCCAGGAGGTAGAGATTGCAGTGAGCCGAGATGGTGCCACTGCACCCCAGCCTGTACAGCAAAACAAGACTCCGTCTAAAAAACGGCAGCAAAATATACAAATACATCCTACTACAAGGTTCTATTTAAATAGATACTTAAAACATGCAGAGTTAACCTAGGAAGTTAGAAGCCCACGTGCTGGTTTCCTGTGAGGAGAGGGAGGTAGTGGCGCTGGCCAACACTAGGGCTGGGTGGAGGTGACAAGCCTATGTTCACCCAGTGAGCTGTTTGCTTAAGATCTAAGCCATTCTCTGTGTCTAGACTATTAAAAAAAAAAATCACTTAATTGTGTCAATGAAACATTAAGCCACAATAGAAATCATCAAAAGCTCATGCCATTAGATACATACAACACTTACTATTTTTCTTTCCTTTGATACTTAGCTGGATATCATAATAATCTTCTCTTCTATCAGACCGATAGTCTACTTCTTTACACTGGATATAGGACTGCAAATAGGAAAGTAAAAGTGGTTTAAGTAGTAACAGTCAAAAAAATTCACATTCTCAAACTTTTAAAAATAATCTTTTAGAACTGGTTGCCACATACCACCATTTTGCCACGGAATAATTTGGGTATGGTGCCCTCTACACAGGTGCCTTTCATCTTATTTTCCACATTATCAAGCAACTGGAAAAGAAATGTTTGGCCCTTTAAAAAACCTTTTTTATTATGCTTAAGTAATATACAGCAATTTTATAATTGACTAGAAATATAAATGTTCAAAGAAGTTGTAGACTATAAAAATATTATGACCTCTGGCATGCAATTATCAAAAACATATACAAAATCTTCTTTCTTGGTTGGATTTTTACAAACATCTCTACATGCAACAGTTGAGGTTAACCTTTTATACAGCCTTCGGAATAAATTAGTAATCTGTAGTGCCTTTAGAAGCATTTTTATATTCATTTTACCTCTGTGGAAAAGTAAAATTGTTCACTAAACTTAACTCGTAATGGTCCACACCAAGAGATTAATGAGGTTGAGCCTGTCAACAGGATTGACTGGTTTGTCCATGGATATTTAATGAACTGGATTCAATCCAGCTAGTGCTGCAAAAAAGAAAACACACCTTGCCCAGCCAATCACCTTGAATAGCCATTTCATGTTGTATGTGTGTTTTTATGTCTTTTATCATAACTGGAAGGAGGAGAATTTGCTAGTGACTAGTGACGCCGCAGGGAGAGTAATCACATACTGAGGTCCACTCGATGAGAACCTTGCTGCACAGGAGGGATCTGGACACTGGAGTAAGAATAGAAGTCACCACTCTACAGTGACTCAGGACCAATGGGACAGCCGATAAAGCCAGCCTTTTGGTTCTTGGATTAATAACTCATGTAGATACACCAATTTAATAAATTAAAAGCCTACTCCCTGATGGTATTAAAATTCAAGCTTTCTCAATTCACCTTCAAATCCCTATCCAAGTAATTCTTACCAGTCTTTAATAAAACTACAGAGGGCTGCCTTTTTCTAGCCTAAGTCTGATGCTAAACAAAGATGGGCATTTTCTGAATTAGGTCTGAGGTTTTATTCAGTAATAACTTCTGACAATGCTTAAATATATTCATTGTAAGAAATATACAAGTATTGCTTGAAACTTACCACTCGACAAAGCTCCTGAACATCGTGTTGCATGAAGCTATCTAAAGTCTCCCACCTTTCAAAAATAAAAGACATCGCCACTTAAATGTTCAACTTTCAAATGAGCAAATTAAAAGTAACTTAGATTGAAAAACTAAACTATATATCAGCCATTATTTTCAAATTTCTTTTCTGTGAAGATTATTTTTGGGAGTTATGCTTCAAAGACAGATTTCCTGCTAGGGGAAGTGGTATTTCCAAGAAAATGTAACAAATCTGAAAGCAATATAGGTCCTTGTGTTGAAAAGTAAAAATCTTAAGCCTTGAATTCTTGCTCAAGCAAAATTCTAAAACAAAGTGTCTATTTCCAAAGAGATAAAACAAAATACAATGATAAAAGCACTGAAATCATTAAATATTCAAGCCTCCCTAAATTAAGTGCCCGTAGTACGATCTACTAACTTTTCTATTCTCTACTCACTTCTCCTTAAAAAAAGGATGGCGGGCGGGGGGGCGGGGGGGGCGTCAGAATGGCAAAAGCAGGTGTCTAATACATACCCAAATGACTTTGTTAGCTTTTTTGTTCCTACAGGCTTATCACTGTGCTGTAATTCATAGAACACTCTTTGTAATGCTAAAGGGACACTTTTAGACGAATCATCCCCCTCGGTTGGCATCATGTACACAGCCTGAAAGAATTAATTCAGAAATAAGAATTTACTCTGAGAAGATGCAGGGGAACTTAAAAAACAGAATTTAATCTTGATGTTGATGTTTAGAAAAATCATTTCTAATAACACAATGGCTAAGGTTGTTGCTAGAGCTTAATCGGTGAGAACATTTACAAAATCATGAATGTCTTTAGGGATACGGAAAAACACAAGAACACAAAAATAAATTTAAAAAATCACCATCCATGTGTTCTTTCTTTTTTGAGACCAAGTTTCACTCTGTTGCCCAGGCTGGAGTGCAGTGGCGTAATCTTGGCTCACTGCAACCTCCACCTCCTGGGTTCAAACTATTTTCGTGCCTCGGCCTACCAAGCAGCTGGGATTACAGGTGTGTGCCACCACACCAGCCTAATTTTGAATTTTCAGTAGAGACAGGATTTGGCCATGTTGGCCAGGCTGGTGTTAAAGTCCTGACCTCAGGTGATCTGCCCACCTTAGCCTCCCAAAGTGCTGGGATTATAGGCATAAGCCACAGTACCCAGCCTCACACATGTGTTCTTAATAAAAAGATAAAGATAATAGAGAAGGAAACAAAAAACAGAATGACCGCTCAGAGAACTACTTTTATTTCCTACTTACTGGAGCACCATTTCTTAACTTACCATTACTTATGAAGATTTGATGAAAACTTAAATGTTACTAAAATTACCCACACTGAGCTGTCCCCGGGATATATCATGACAACCTGTCTTGGTGGCTGTGCAAACACGCTTTGAAGGCTGACAAGCCAGCCAGCACCCCTGCCCACCCCAAAATCAGGAGTGCCTGTCTCCTGTACCCCTTCATAATAATCACATGTAATTCTCAGAATTAACTGACTAATCTATGTTGGATTTACTGTATGTCTATTCTTTATATTAAAATTTTCAATAAAGTTGCCTTGACTTTTCAACTAAATTTTGACATAAAACTTCACAAATGTTGCTGTTAATGGATTTTATGGTTTTGTTTTTCTAAATACATTTATAAGGTGATTTCTGGCACAATTATAAGTCTGTAAAATTAGCTCATGGCTGGGCATGGGGGCTCACATCTATAATCCCAGCACCTTGAGAAGCTGAGGCAGGTGGATGGATTAGGGTCAGGAGTTTGAGACCAGCCTGGACAACATGGTGAAAGCCCGTCTCTACTAACATATAAAAATCAGCCAGGCGTGGTGGCAGGTACCTGCAATTCCAGCTACTCAGGAGGTAGAGGCCAGAGAATGCCTTGAACCAGGGAGTCAGAGGTTGCTGTAAGCGAAGATCCCACCAGTGGTGAGATCTTGCAATGGAGCACTCCAGGCTGAGTGGCAGAGCAAGACTCTGTCTCCAAAAAGATAAAGGTCAGCTGTGGTAACTTTGAATCACAGAGGCAGGTTACGAAGGAGGTGGCCCAGCACTAGGGAATGAAAACGAAAGATGAACTAACAGCCATCTAAGGAGACAGGGCCAGGGGAGGGAGACTGGCATGTTTGCCAAGAGGACTTTGCTGTCTGTGATATACCTGAGAGTAAAGGGTAGGCGGAAAGCTGCAGCAGAGGAACACTATCCATTTACCTTTCGGAGCTGATTTGTGAAAAATAACGTCTGTAGCAAGCTGTTCATGTAACAAGTCGCTCCCTGATTCTTTAAGCCGACATAGCCTGTGTGCTTCTTTGAATCCCACCTGAAAGATCAGTTCAAGGTTGAGGGGACCTTGCAGAGATACCCCACTGCTCCTGCAGTGTGTGTGGGGAGCAATCTGACTTGAGGTCAGCGTTAAGGAAACTGAGGCCAGGAGCATTCATCACACAGCTTCCTTCAATGGCCACTGACTCCCTTCTGTTTGCTCCACTGTATGAACTGGTGCAAATGCAACCCCCACATTCACACAGTCCTTGAAGCACCTGCCTGCTGACAGTGGCAGTGCTGTCACTGATCAAGCCCAGCAAGAACAGACATTTATGGAGTCCCACATGTTCATACCCAACATGCCTCACAACAGTCTGGTTACATAATTATACTTTTCACTTGTGAGGTCAGCGCAACATGGAAAAAGCTGAAACTCATCTTTTCTGTACACACACACCCCACACGAAGAAACAGAAGTGTGTATTCGGCAAGTTTTGCCTCAGACTTCTAAACTCCGAGTGCTTTTTTTTTTTTAACTGTGGTTTTGGTGGTTGTTTGGGGGAAAGGTAGATTCTCATGTCTCGTACCTTCCTACCCCCATCCCAAATAGTAAAAGGAAGCATACAAAATGGTGCCTGAAAGCACAGCAATCCACCCACCTCCATGCCCATCTCCCTCTGTACAGAACACCATGACACAAACATATGACAGCCACCAAACATGACCAGTGCTGGAGGAGACACCTACTGTGCAGTACCATTCACCAGTGCCCTGTCACTCCAGGGGTTAGTTCCTGGCCTTGGAAACGCTCAAGTACACCTAACAGCCTGGTCATGCCTCTTTACTCCTTACTCATGTTAGTTGTCATGAGGCTCACCTCTTCCCCTCCCACTAGTCCTCACATTCGGACAGGACTTCCTGTCCACAGCTATCTAGTTGACCGTAATTACCATAATTATGCTTGAAGGGTCTAACATACAGGAACTGCTCAATCTGTTAAACGAGTGTCAAGCAGGTGTGACTCGTGTGCCACAGGGCAAGTGCAGAGAGAATGGTTACTGATTAAACATGTGCATCTCTGTTACATGCATGATAAAGCTTCTTTCACCAGCACAAAAGACATTTTTAACAGCACCCAATTAAAGAAAAACTTACGCAACTCCATGGGGAGCATCCGCCTGTACAAAGACTTCAAAGGTTACTTTGTCATCGTCTATAAATCCTTTCTCAGGATCAGTCACTTCCTATAAAACAAAAATAAGAATATCCAGCTTGAATAAGAACAGACTCTTTATTCCCAAGAGACAAATTACACTGGTGCCCTGTACTTAATATAGATTATTTTAAAATTACACCCCAACTTTACTGCTAATTTTAAACTGTTTCAATTTGCTTTTAACAGTGGTCTCACAACAAATACAGTAAATGCTTGACACATCAGAGGCACCCAGGGGCTCAGTGCCACAGCACAGACAGGAGAAATCTGTGCTCTTCTAAGCAGGGTGACGGGAACATTAAGCAAACCGAGAATGCAATGCTAAGTGACTTAGCGTAACAAGAAGTAGCATTCCTAAGGTTGTTCCACTGGCTACCACCTATGCAAAAAGGAGCCAAAGTAAACTGAATAAAGTTACTGGAGTTACATGAAACCACTCAGAACTATGCCTGAATCATGAAAGGACCTCAAACAGCATTATGTCCTTTAAAGGAAATTTAGCCCCTTGGGAACTGCCTTTGAATGTCTGACTAAAAGGTAAAATGTGAAACCAGAAAGCTGTTAAAAACCTAAGTTAGGAAAATGGAGAAAACACATTTTCAAAGACACCTGTCCAATTCACAAATCAAAAATCTGACTCTAAAATCAATAAACGACTTAGAGAATCCAAAAGTTTTAAGGGAACAAGAAGCAGTAATGCACCGATTGTTCGGACTAAATCCACTATTACTTACACTCCAGGCCATAAAATTGGAAAATCCCCAATCATTTTCTTTATGGAAGAACAAATGACTAATACGACGACTGAAAGATTTTTCATCATCTCTGTAATTTATTATCTTCAACACTGCTTGTGCATGACAAGACCACGACCTGTTTAAAAAAACAATAATCTAAGCCTTAGCTGACATATTTACCAGATGTTACACATTTTTAAAGACAGTAAACATACTACACCAAAATTCCCATTTATGTTTTCATTGCTCTCTCCTTTCAGGTTGGGGGTTAAAGGTAGGACAGAGGCATTTTTACCTTTAATAGAGAAAAAGGTATTTGGGGCTCCCCCAGTGTAGTCTGTAGTGATTTCGCTCATGGTTTTATTTAATTCCTCAGAAGTTGAAACAAATTTTAATTGTATCTATACAATTTCCTGAGCTTTCAATAACAGTTGTGGATTCTGTAAAAGACTACAGCTTTTTGGTCAGACAATAGTTATTAGAAAAGAAACAGCAGGAAGTAGTGGCTCATACCTGTAATCCCAGTACTTTGGGAGGCCTAGGTGGGTGGATCACCTGAGGTCAGGAGTTCAAGACCAGCCTGACCAACATGGAGATACCCTGTCTCTACTAAAAATACAAAAATAGCCAAGCGTGGTGGCACATGCCTATAATCCTAGCTACTCAGGAGACTGAGGCAGGAGAATCGCTTGAACCCGGGAGGTGGAGGTTGCCATGAGCTAAGATGGCGCCACTGCACTCCAGGCTGGGCAACAAGAGCAACACTCCATCTCAAAAGAAAAAAAAAGAACCAAAAATAGACAGGTGGATGTAAACTGTAAACCTCTGGTTCTACTGCTGATAAACGAATCACCTCTCAGCATTGCTCCTGTCCCTGTAGCCTGTCGGTGCCGTGCCTCTCAAGCTCTCCTAGGATGCCCTCCCACACACTCTGGGGAAGGACCAGCCCCAAAACCGGCCAGGGAGCTCTGTAGCCTTACAGCTTGCTGTCCTGCCCTGGCATTGAAGAATTCACTGATGAGGCACAAAACTGCAACCACAAGAGAACTACTGTACATGCGTGGAGTGGACCACAAAAGGGTCTCTAAATCCAGGTTCAAAAACCATATGCACTTAAAGAAAGTTAAGGTTTGTGATTAAAGTAAGGCCTTATAAATGAATACCGCAACTAAACCCTGAAGTGGTTTGACTCTTCAGGACAAGGGTAGGACAGTGCTGTTCCCGCAGCATTTCCTGCTTGATCAGAACACTGACACTGAGCATGGACCACTCACTTTTTCCAAAATGCTGTTCAGGCTAAAACTGTCCACTGGACTAAAACAAACATAGCCCAAATACTTATGCTGTTCAGGCTAAAACTGTCCATTGTACTAAAACAAACCTAGCCCAAATGCTTATCAGATCACATCATAACGTCAAGAAAAGAGGAAAACTGACCATCCACAGGCCCTGGCTCCATTATAAAATTACCCTGGCACTTCTTACTTAAACATTTAAAAAATGAAAGTATGGCAGGGCGCAGTGGCTCACGCCTGTAATCCCAGCACTTCTGGGGGCTGAGGCAGGCAGATCACCTGAGGTCAGAAGTTGGAGACAAGCCTGACCAACATGATGAAACCCCACCTCTACTAGGCAAACAATATTAGCTGGGTGTGGTGGCGCACACCTGTAGTCCCAGCTACTCAGGAGGCTGAGGCACAAGAATCACTTGAAGCTGGGAGGTGGAGGTTGCAGTGAGCCAAGACAGCACCACTCTAGCCTGGGTGACAGAGCGAGACTCCGTCTCAAAAAGGAAGAAAAAAAATATGTAAATTTTATTCCCTGGGAGAACTGACAGAACAGCGAGAGCCAGTTCACTCTAGGAAACATGTTACTGAAGGTTCCGAACGGCCACTCTCTGTGGTGGCAGGGAGACCAGGACGGGTACAGTCCAAGTCAGCAGCTTTCCCTGGCTCTGATGCAGACAGGTTGACAAAGTGGTCTGCACTCCCAGAATCAACTGGGTTTTTGATAAAAGGTGAATTAATCTTCTAATTTATCTAAATAGAAGGACCATCAAGATTTCTCTTTTCAGACATTTCATTATATGAATTTTTAAATGTTCCTCAAGTCAGAATCCCATACTGTATAAATCCTTCAAAGAATGTTTTACTTGTACTTTCTGAACAACCTGTACCAATTAGCTATCACACAATGAAAAGGATGTCTGGCTCTGACAGCTGCCATTTTCCGCTCAGGCAGTTACTGGCAGAGTAAGAACTAAGCCTGGTGGCTCAATGGTCAGCTAATCCAGGCAGGCCCTGATTCCATGGGCTGCCAGATTCTAACAAACTGTTTTTTACTTAACAGACAAAAATATACTTTTCTAGCTTGGGTATTATACATACACCAATGGGTTTTAAACAGATAGACGTACTTAATTTAAAATAAAAAGACTACGTAGAGGCAGCAAATAATTTAAGATAAAATTGCTCTAGGCTGATCAAATTTGGCTTCCACTAATGTAATACAACTATGTGGGGATGTGTAGTTGCATCATTTAAACTGT
Source organism: Saguinus oedipus (assembly GCA_031835075.1). Lineage (NCBI taxonomy): Eukaryota > Metazoa > Chordata > Mammalia > Primates > Cebidae > Saguinus > Saguinus oedipus. Next base: position 8,160,680 of record CM063179.1, read on the forward strand.
CTTACGTGGAATCAGATTCAGCATTGCACTGGAGAAAGAATCCTACGCTTTTTTGGTGTGGTCTGTCTGGATAAAAGCGTGGCATCACCATAATCTTCCATGGCAGATTTCGCACAAAACACGGAGGGCTAAGGACCGACTCACTCAGTCTGCTGAAGCGCTCCACAGTGAACTGAAAGGTTGCCTCGGAGCGCCAACTGGTGTCTGCAAAAAAAACACATCATCAGTCACAGAGCCCATGCACTGATCAATAGCACCAGCATCAATTGACATGGGATAAACCGTTCTAAACATCTTGATTTAACTGCTAAAATCTAACAGTTTGGAAAAATTGCTTCCAATTTATTAAAAGCCTAAGACTGAGATGACATAGTTTCTGAATGAATGAATTCTTCCTTATGATCCAAAACTCATAGTGCTAACCATACACTTGACTTCCCTGTCAGACTGAGTTCCATGTGAGAACAATGTCTACTCTACTAAAGCTGAATTCCCAAGGACCCTGGGCACCAACTGAGTGGAGAAACTTTGGCGAGGAGTGACATGGCTTGTATCTGTTCAAGGACAGGACTTCTGGGAGGAAAGACCACGATATGGGACTTGGCCTGACTTTAGAGAGGAGAAATAAAGGGCACAGATCACACAGGCAGGGCTTCAGGACCAGGGAAACAGCCAGCCCCCCCCCACCCCCCCCACCCCCCCCACCCCCGGAAGCTCAGCACTGCTTAGAGACAAAACGATGGCTATGACATTAGCCTAAAAATAAATGTTAACTTCAGTAGATCACAATGTTTGCAAAAATACTAGCCTGGACACCCTAGGGGGAATGATTTTTTTTTTTAAAAAAGAAACTGGTATTTTTTTTTCCTACATGAGTAGCATCAATTGTTCAATGATAACAAGACCCAACGGCTGATTTAAGAAATTTAAGTTTCTGTCAACACAGTGCCTTTTAGCAGAGGCCCAACTGAAGGTCTCTGTTTAAAATTCAATCTTTCACTGATGACAGTGACTATTCATTTGCACGCGGCCATCAGTCAATCACCTTTGACAAACCCTGCAGCAGCTCACTGCTTCTCAAACAACTCCTGTGAAGGCACAGTCCTCCCACACCCACACCAATCTGTTACTGACCAATACTTTTATAAAACATAATGAAATTGCCACAGCAAGGTCAACATGCTATATAAGCTTCTAAACACTTCCTTTCACTTTCTGAACCTATCTCTTTATAGACTACACACAGCTCACTGACTGGAGGAAGACCCTTGGCCACGTTCTACAGGCAGTATCTGGAAGGGTGTTCCTGGCTTAAAATTAGGTGCTACTCTGACATCCCTGACCACCGGGCTCCTAAGGCACAAAACGAGACTCCGAAGGCTTAGGTAAAGAGCGCACAAGAACATCCTCCCATCCTTCATCTTCAGGCCCCTGAAGGCAGTCACCACAAAATCTAACAACCCTTCAGACTCCAAAGTTCACTAACAACTGAGTTCTCAGTGTCAGCCACTTCTCAGGGCATCGAATTTGCTTGAAGTTTGTGACTGAGTTTGGTCTTAAGAAAACATGTCCATCAGTCCTGCTGGGAGGGTAGTATATCAAAAGCATGTGTGATGGTAAGCATCTTATCCAAGAGAATTATTTATTCAAGCCTCTTCAAGTGGTATTACCCTAATCTCTTTGAGGGATAAAAGTCTACTAAAAGGCAAGAAACATTTTCAAGATAAAATGTCTAGAATGGCATGGAGGAATGAGTTTTTCCATGTTTTTAGAATCACACAATTCATAATCAGCAGTTTAGTTCTGCAAGGCAGACAAGGGACAGATGTCAATTCCTATGTTTTAGGTGAGGAAATGGAGGTTCGCCGAGGCTGTTTTACAAAGTGACAACAGAAGATTTTAATACCCAAGATTTGTCAAGACACTAAGCACAGTGACCCTGCCTCTGGTTTTAAAAATACCACTGCTGGAGGTTACCGTAACACAAAACACAGACCTCAACAAAATGAGACTATTAGCTTGTCCACTTTATGGAGCCCAGGTATACGGAACTGCACAGAAGCAACCAAACAGAAAATCACTGCAGGACCTAAAAAGCTGAAAGATATGAGGTTATGCCTCTCTTCCAACTCATCTATTTTATATAATTCAGCTCTTTATAGGGTTTGATTTCATGTACACAAAACCAATAGATTATAAGCGCTTTTTTGTACTTTTGCCCTATACATTAAATTCTCAAATATTCCTTAAATATTAAAAACAACCAAACAATGGCGAGACTCAGCATGGCACTTGGTTCACCTGCTGGCCAGCGCCGCAGAGACCACCATGTATCCATCTCTGTGCCCCCATGTCTGTTACTGTTCGAACACACAGTAGTTAGTTCACAGCTGGTGCATTACACACTCGATTTCAGTCTCAGATTCAAGGCACGTTTCTTAGAACAGACAGAAAATCTACTAATCAGGAAGTTTAGATGACACTTCAGGTGTATTAAAATTTAACCTCGCTTTCCGAAAACTCTTCATACTAAAAGAACAACTGAAGACTTTTTATAAGCTCTTTACTCTTGAAGGGATGGAAAAAGAAACAAAAGAAAACTTTTATTAAAAAACAAAAGGTCAAGACGGGAGAGCCAACGACAAAGAGAAGTGGACTTAGAATCCAGCTTTCACAGATAGAGCTGGCTAGATTTTCCTCCTATGAGGAAAATGAGACTGAGTGATGGAGATCTTTGCCCAAGGAAACAGTTAACAGTACAATGGATGCTATGTACTATTTTTTGCAACTTCCAAGTACACTAGTGATTAGGAAGAACACCCTCATTCCCTGCCAAATTAGTGCTTCATGCACAGAGACTCCAATCTGCCTGGATGCCATTAACGTTAACAGTGCACCATTTCATTACTGCATGCTTCTTTTAATTGTAAACGACAGAGCAACAAGCTTCTGCAAACTGCTGTCACCACAAATCCTCAACCAGACTCCTTGATAACTTACTACCTTCCAATCTTGCCTCTAGAGACCCTTGTAGCAGCGGCAGCGGGAATTACAGCACAAAGTTCCCACTGTGCACTTTCTTACACCAATTTTATCCTCCCAGGGCAAGGACCAATGGACCAGCCTGGGCTTCAGTTGCAAACAGAAAGGTAAAGACAAACACAATTCTTCAGATTTTTGACTCAGAAATGTTGGTCTAAAATTTCCCTTAACGGTCCTGTTGCAGTGATTTTAGCAAACTTCAACTATTCACTCTAATACAATTTCTCACAAGTCCTAGTCCATCTCCACAAATTAGTTTCATGGAGAACAACATTCGAAAGGAGGTTTTAGACTCCTCAGTCTAAAACCTCCTTAGTGACTCATGCTTATGGTCCGAGCACTTTGAGAGGCCAAGGCAAGTGGACCACTTGAGGTCAGGAGTTTGCAACCAGCCTGGCCAACATGGTGAAACTCCATCTTTACTAAAAATACAAAAAATTAGCTGAGCATGGAAGCATGTAATCCCAGCTACTCGGAAGGCTGAGGCAGGAAAAATCGCATGAATCCAGGAGGTAGAGGCTGCAGTGAGCCAAGATGGCTCCACTGCACTCCAGCCTGGGCAACACAGCAATTACCTGTCTCAAAATAAAATAAAACTTCCTTGGGCCTAGTGCAATGAGTTATGCCTATAAAATCAACACACTGGGAGATCAAGGCAGGAAAACTGCCCGAGTCCAGAAGTTTGAGACCAGTCTGGGCAACAAAGTGACATCCTGTCACTACAAAAAACTAGCCACACATAGTGGTATACACTTGTAGTCCCGGCTACTCAGGAGGCTGAGGTGGAAGAACTGCTTGAGCAGAAAAGGCTGCGGCTGCAGTAAGCGGTGATCACACTACTATACTCCAACCTGGGTGAAAGAGCAAGACCGTACCTCAAAAAAATGTATAAACTAAAACTTCCTTGATCATCTCATGAATAACAGTGAATGAGGAACTAAAAGTAGAATGAATAGATATAATAAAGGTAATTCTGATACTTGCCCATAATTCTTTGCAAACAGGATTTTTAAATGTTCTCTTCCGCAACTATACATTTCTCCCATCTCTTTCTGTGTTATTAGCTATTTAGCTTCTTACAGTAAGAAATGTCCCTTACTAAGAAGGCCTCTGTGCAAATCAGTCAAGTTGTTGATACTGTGGCTACAGACAAAACTTATAATGCAGTGCTTCCTAGATTGCCTGTCCTAATCTGAAATGGACACTCAACACTCAAGGAAACAGGACATTCGGAAAAAAAAAAAAAAAAAAAAAAAAAAAAGGGTAGGGGAGTCTCAGTCCAGAGTCTTGGGGAATCATTAACAAAAACTTGGAGAAGCAATTTATGTTGCTTCTGACATGACAACTCTGAGACATAAAATGGTAAAGAAAGCCTATTTAGCCCAGCACATCCCCAGCTTCCTAGAATTCTGTCCATTCTCCACAACACATTTATCTCCTGCAGAAGAGGGTTGCACAATTTGTATGGAAATTGTGCTGGAAAACGCTGCCCTCGGCTCCAAGTTCTACTACTACAGTCAGGACCACCTCCCTCCCATGCACTTTGTCATCAGAAAGACATTACACTCTGGGTGTTTCCACAGCGGCCACAGTTCCAAACCAAGAAAAGGTGCTACTGAAGATTACTCGACCTCGGATTATACACTTTTTCCATCAAGGCGGTCACAGAAAGGCATTTCCACTTTCAGGACCTATAGCTTGGTACCACTGTCTACTAATTTAGTGAAATGTACCTCAAAAGCAAGGGGATTTTTACCCACACTGTCCCCTCATAAGTCATTCTCCCCAGTAGACACTTGTCAACGTCTAGAGACATGCCATGACTGCAAGTGGTGGACAGGGGCCACTGGCATCCTGGAATGCACAGGACAGCCTCCCACAATCAATAATTATCCAAGATGCCAGGAGAAGCTGAAAAACTTCACCCTAGACCTCCTCCCAAGACCTCCCCGCTAAAAAAAGAAAAAACAGTGGGGAAATGTTGGAAAAGATTGCTCTATGGGAACTAGACTGGGAATGCTCCGATTGGGCGGGGCCTGTCACTGCTCCACGAGTGACTAGAATTGATCCCAAACGTACACCTGTCACCTCAGACCTGGCCATGCCTTCCCAAATGCACTCTCTCAACCACTTTCGGCATCTCTGGGGTCTGAAGTAAAACCTCCAAAAGCCCAACAACCAGCGAGACCACACCCACACCATCGCCCTTGTCTACGGTGGAAAGCGCACTCCACAGGTAACAAAGCAGCGGGTTTAGACCACGCCTCTTTACCTTCCTCAGATATTGCCTCAGCCAGCTGCCAGGGGTAAACCGCACTGTGAGAGAACTCTCAACTACGGCTGCAGTTTCTCATGGAGGCTGAACTTTTGGCAGGAGGTCTGAACAGCAGTCCTTCTGGTGGTGCAGCCCGTGGCTGATGGTTTCTTTCAACTGCCCCGTTACTCCCCTGGGAAGGACACAACCCTCATGAGGATTGATGGACATGCTTTTTGACAGAACATGGTTTCATATTACACTCAAGACTCCAGGGGCTGCATATTGCAATTACTGGCTGCTCCCTACCCACAATATTGTGACCTTGCAAATATTGAGATCACTAATCTGATACATTTAAAGAAGGAATGGTCTCGAAAGAAAAAACTAATTTCCTACACAAAAAAAAGTCCATGCACATACGTATGTGTATGTTTTCTCACAGAGAAGCTATAGACCAAAACTCAGTAAGGGAGACTGAAGGCCAAAGTTTGAATCCGATTTCATCCCTAACAGGAGTGGGGAGGGATTCTCAGCTATCATCAACTGATATACACCCTGCAATGAGAATGCAATGGAAAGCCAAGTTCCCAATGGCTGCACATATCTTGCTGCAAACAAACAGGAAGGAGAGTCAGAGGTGCTTGTTGTTCCCAATACTAGCAGTAGCTGGAGACCTGTAGGCGTGAGTAAATACCCACCTATTACATTTAAATCTACATTCAACCTCCTTGCCTAGGGTAGGGAGAATCTACTTACCTTGAAGTAGTGTAGGCAATCTTGATACTCAAAACCAAAACAGGATTTTCCTCAGTTACAGCATCCTGAAAACTAGCTACGCTCAAGCTCAGAAGTACCCAAGTAAAAAACAATGGATCTGAATCTGTTTTGGCAGGTTTCCACCCGCTGTGAGGAGGCAAACTAGAGGCACTTACCATCCTCCATGTCCTCCTCCGTGTTGTTGTGTCCATCACTCAGGGCCACGTTCCCGTTGATCACAGGGTTCTGAGTAATTCTTGGTGGGTCATCGGTATCTCCAGCTTTAAAGAAGAAAAAGAAATTCCATGTGTTTTACATTCCTGGCTTTGATGGAATTTGATGGACTAAACAAAATATAAACTTATACTTTTGATGTTGCCTAGTCATTAATAAATTCCAATTGTACCATAACAAAAGCTGATTCTAATCCAAAAAGTATTTATACTAATGTTTACTAAATACAAACTTTCATTAATTTCAAAACACTAAATGGAATTTGAATACATGCTATGCCACACTGTAATTTGCTTTATTTGCAATGATATTCTGCACGAAACATTTTATGCAAAATCTCTTACGTAGGCCAGACATGGTGGTTCACGCCTGTAATCCCAGCACTTTGAGAGGCCCAGCTGAATAAATCACCTGAGGCCAGGAGTTCAAGAATAGCTTGACCAACAGGGTGAAACCCCACCTCTACTGGAAATGCAAAAACTAGTTGGGTGTGGTGGTGCATGCCTGCAATCCCAGCTACTTGGCAGGCTGAGGCATGAAAGTCACTTGAACCTAGGAAGCAGAGGCTGTAGCAAGCCGAGAGTGCCACTGCACTCTAGCCTGGGCAACAGGCTCATTTCAAACAAAAACAGACAAACCAAAAAACTCCTTAGGTAGTTCTTACAATAGCTAATCAGCATAACAAAACTTTATCTAATTGTTGTGAAATGTCATTATTTTACAATAGGTTTCCTGGTAATTAAAACAATTCTACAGGCAATTTTGTTCTGAAGATTACTGAACATATGCAAATGTAGACATTAAATATTTTAAACTTTTTAATCATGAACAAACACAAGCCAGTTTTTTTTTTTTTTTTGAGATAGAGTCTCACTCTGTCCCCCAGGCTGGAGTGCAGAGGCACAACCTAGGCTCGCTGCAACCTCTGCCTCTCAGGTTGAAGTGATTCTCCTGCCTCAGTCTCCTGAGTAGCTGGGATTACAAGCACATGCCACCACTCCCAGCTAATTTTTTATTTTTAGTAGAAATAGGGTTTCAACATGTTGGTCAGGCTGGTCTTGTTGTATCGAACCGAGCACAGAAAATTAACACCAAGACAAAAGTATGCCAAATTGCAGGGTTTATTGCCGGCGACCACGGAGGACTCACGTCTCTCCAACCCGTGGCCCCGAAAGAAGGGTGACAAGACCTTTTTATACTTGCAAAGCCACCTTGGGAGTGGGGGGTGAAGATTGGAGATGGGAATGAAAGCTGTCAATCATTTCTTAGGCTGAGATGAGATTGAGGGGGGCTCTGGGCCAGGGGACTTTTGCCATTCCAATTGCCCCTTAAGTGGTTTACAGAGGTTAAGATAAACATTAGCTTAGACATTTTTTGGACAGGTGTGGGGTCCACAGATTCTTCAGTTGCTTGGCACTAGGATGAAACTATCTGGGGGTGCTTACTCTGGTCAGTACTGGTAAACAAAGGCCAGCAATTCTGATAGTTACAGATAAGAGAAGGCATGCAGCTTTACTTCAATTTGCATCCTGCAAACAACCTAGCAGTTTACAGAAACCAAAGTTAGCAATCACTGTGAGGAGAATGGAAACAGTTTTGTTCTTTATAAAATGACATTGTACAGGTTCTAACTCTAGGCCAGCTATATCACAGTCTCAAACTCCTGACCTCATGTAATCCACCTGCCTCAGCCTCCCCAAAGTCCTAGAATTACTGGCATGAGTCACCAAGCCCAGACATGCCAGGGTCTTAAAACATCAAATTATCATCCTCAAGGTGTCACTGGACAATTAATGTATAATTTTGTAAAAAGCATGGGAAAGTGTTTAGGAAAGGATAAAATTGTTTGATCACTGTAAATGTGTGCTAAATGCTGGGGTTGAAAAACACATATAACTCAAGTTCAGATTCAAAACATTTTAAGCTACAAGTGGCAAATAAGGTGTGAATTACCACAACATTCTAGTCACTTTTCATTAATTTTAAAGCATAATTTCCTCACACTGACACAGGTGGTTATTCTACAAGGAGATAACCACAGCAGGACTTGTAGGTTTCACATAAGTTCATATATCCCATTTAAATCGACTTGTTTTTCCACATGTTTGAATAGCTCACTACAACTAATGCTGGCCCCCACGGGTGCCTACACAGTTGGCTTTCCCTGGTGCATCAAACAGAAATTAAGAATCTCATCTCAAGTGCAAGCAAACGTGCTTTTCAATAGCAAGGTAGTTGTATGTGTGACTTTCACAATTTCAGAGCATTCCTGCCATTGGAACCAGCATGCAATCTGATTCAGCACCACGGACAGTGACACTCCCACTTCCCCTCTAGGAACGGTCCAAAATCCCAATGCTGGGATTTTATCATAAACCTCATCGATAATTCCAAAATAAAATCGTACTCCCCACCACCCAAGCATCTCAAAACATTCAAAATACCAAGAAGAAGAAATTATTACCCAGACATTTAAGATTAAGACATTAAAGACCAATTTCAATCTTGATAGTCTCTTAACATATACTTCATTAATGATGTTTAAAGTTATTTCTGGTCTGACTCATCATGGCTCATTGCCTATCAACCCAGCACTTTGGGAGGCCAAAGTGGGAGAATTGCTTGAGCCCAGAAGTTTGAGACCAGTCAGGGTAACACAGTGAGATCTTGAGACTCAACTTCCTTTTTTTAAAAGCTTATTTCTAAAACATAGACACATACTTGAAACTAGACCCTAGACCATCATGTCGACAGAAATGCTGTGGAAGGGTGTTAAGGAAAGGAACTCAGATGTCTTCTCAGAAGATGGGATGGAGAGAAGGAAAAATGTCTCTTTGCTCATTCTTAACGAGCTCTAACACTCTAAATCAAACATACATGCTAAATCAAAAAAGATAAGAAAAATCAGGTACTCTGAAATCCACATTTCATCCACAACCATTTTTCTAGAACTACATCAAATCATTAAAAACTTTCATGGGATTTATAAACTGTAAACCAAAGACAGTGACTGCCCCTACAAAGTGGAAGAGGCAAGTAGGGAAAGGGACTGGGGACAGACAAAGAAGGCTAGGCCTTATCTATCTGTGATACTTAGAGAAGCATGTATATTTAAACTTAAGGGCCAGGCACTGTGGCTCACGCCTGTAATCCCAGCACTTTTGGAGGCTGAGGTGGGTGAATCACGAGGTCAGGAGTTCAAGACCAGCCTGGCCAACATAGTGAAACCCCGTCTCTACTAAAAATACAAAAAATTAGTCAGGTGTGGTGGCAGGGACCTGTAATCCCAGCTACTCGGGAAGCTCAGGCAGGAGAATCGCTTGAATCCGGAAGGCGGGGTTGCAGTGAGCTGAGATCATGCCATTGTACTCTAGCCCCAGCAACAGTGCAAAACTCCGCTTCAAAAAACAAACAAACCTTAAGAATATATTTATGTATTAATAGGGAAAAAGACCTTAATATGAAGGCCTATTAAATAAATTATGGCACGTTCCAGTGGAGTGTACTGGACTCAAGCAATCCACCCGCCGCAGCCTCCCAAATAGCTGGGATTACAGGCATACGCCACTACACCTGGCTAGTTTTTTTTTTTTTTTAACGTTTTTAGTAGAGACAGGGTTTCCCCATGTTGGCCAGGCTGGTCTCGAATTCATGACCTCAAGTGAGCCACCCACCTTGGCCTCCCAAAGTGTTGGGATTACAGGTACGAGCCACCACGCCTGGCCTATAATCTTAACAGTATCTTCCTCAATTCAAACTTGTCCTGTAACGATTGATTTAAGACATGGTTTAACGTATGGATGCAAAAAGGAGAGCTCATTTTCTGTACACAAACTTCACATCTAAAATTAGGATCATATGTAAGCGTAAGCAGTCTAAAGCGTGGCAAATAATTGAACTCTGTAACTGATCTGTAATCCTAAAGTACAGGTTATGGCTTCATGAGGTCCAGTGAAATCACACTGAGACACAAGTGAATTAAGATTATAGCTCAATGATTAGCTTGTTTGAATGACTTCAGATAGACTCCACTATCTCCAAAATTTACATCAATAGTAAAAGCCAAGATCAATTCAAGAACGCATACTATCTTACAGGATGGGGTAGGGGAAATGGGTAAGGCCTACCCTTGTTTTTCAACAATGGGATTAACTACAGTGTGATGACTAAATAAATATTTTCTGAAATTGTTCTAGGGTAAAGTTAGGTCTTCTCTGCAGTTGGCCTTGAAAAAGCAAAGCAAGTAACATTCTGCAGTTACAGCAGAATCTGAGCAAGACCCCATCTTTTACATCCAAATTAACACATCTGAGTTGGTTTGAACAATCCGCCCTTTTCCACCTGACACGTGCAGAGAAACTGGTCGAGGCCAGTGGCTGTGAAATGGCAAAGGGCCACTGGTGGTGGCCACTGAGCATATGAGGGGAGGGTCCTAGCCACCAACAGCCCTGTGAGTGTCCAAGCAGCCGCCAACACGATTCCAAAGCCCAGCTCCCATGGGCAGGAGATCCCATTTTTAAAAGCTCCTCCTAAATGAGTTGGTTCCGCAAGAGGATTAAAATTTTAATTAAGACATGGTAAATCCCTGGTCCAGAAGTAAATGATGAAAGCACAGGATAGCCACACACGCAAAAAAAAATTGTACTAGGCTTCTAGAAATAGCTTAAACAATGAGGCAGCCTTCTTTTGTTGTTCAAGACAGATGTACATGATTGGCATGCACATGCATTTACTGCTATTTAAGAGTGACGTCACACCAGGTTTTATATCCTACCTTTTTGGAAGTTTTTAAGCCACGGTGACTGATTTGGCCAAACACTTGAGCTATGGCATTTTTTTTTTTTTTTTTTGAGACTTGAGTCTCACTCTGTCGTCCAGGCTTATGTGCTATGGCACGAACTTGGCTCACTGCAACCTCCACTTCCCAGATTCAAGCAATTCTCCTACCTCAGCCTCCCGAGTAGCTAGGATTTCAGACACCCGCAATCATGCCCAGCTAATTTATTTTGTATTTTTGTAGAGGCAGGGTTTCACCACATTGGCCAGGCTGGTCCCAAACTTCTAACGTCAGGTGATCCACCTGCCTCAGCCTCCCAAAGGGCTAGTATTACAGGCGTGACCAACACGCCTGACCTATGACACTATTTTTGACACAAAATTACCTAGAATAAGACTGGGGACGTGTTTGGCAAACACAAGTGACAATGTGCAATGTCAAATAGACAAGCTCTGGATGAGAAATGTCTGCAGGAAATAAAGCAATTGCCATCTCATAATATGCATATCCCACCCAGAAGGAGAAGACAGTCTCCATTAGGCCTTTTGATGGAGTACATATATGAAAAAGCAGAAAACATGTTTTAGAAACATCCAGTAGGCTCCCTGGCTAGTTCCAGGGCTTATATTTCCACCTGCACTAACTACTGGGCACTTACACCTATACTCAGCTTTCCTCCTCCTGAATTCCATTTGTGATGTCATAACACAGAACTGCTAACCCACCAGAGAACACCTGCCAATCACCATGGAAGCTATGTGGGCTACTTTAGCACCTGAATCTCACTGCTGAGATAACACATCAGAATAAGCAGGATTCCAACTCGCTGGCTTTGATATTTTCTGTCAGTTCACAAAGATTTATCAATCCTCCCCCAAAAAGCTGGCAGGGGGCAGGGTTTGGGAACACCACAATAAAACCCTGGCACGCTGAAACTAAGACTCCATGTACTGCCACCAGGTGGTGCCTTGTCCATGAAGATCTGGCTCAGCCTCTGAGTCACAGGTGGCTCCACCCGCCCCCCCGCCCAGATCCTTCCACAAGTGTCAACTTAGGGATCAAAACTACAGCTCTGTTACGGCAGATATATGACAACATGGGCCAAATTCTAGTCCCTGGGTGGCTCACACAGCACTGTAAAGAGCCCATCTCTCCCATTCCCATCAGTTCACTCTCCCTCTGGCTTCTGTGTGGTCCTCTCCTGATCTCTCATCTCTCCCCATACTGAACTCAGTTAAATATATGACTTAATATGGAGGTTATCAAGGTAAATTAGAAAACAATGATCTTTGGGCTGGGCACGGTGGCTCAAGCCTGTAATCCCAGCACTTTGGGAGGCCGAGGCGGGTGGATCATGAGGTCAAGAGATCGAGACCATCCTGGTCGACATGGTGAAACCCCATCTCTACTAAAAAAAAAAATACAAAAAATTAACTGGGCGTGGTGGCACGTGCCTGTAATCCCAGCTACTCAGGAGGCTGTGGCAGGAGAATTGCCTGAACCCAGGAGGCAGAGGTTGCAGTGAGCCGAGATCGCGCCATTGCACTCCAGCCTGAATGACAAGAGCGAAACTTCATCTCAAAAGAAAAGAAAAGAAAAGAAAACAGTGATCTTTATATAAACTTTACTCATACTATTTCTAGATTTATATTCCCAAATACACTTCAGAAGTCTGGCTGAGACATGTCGGTATTGGTTATCTCCATCCACCACCAACAAAAGGAGCCCAACCTGAAACCCTGACTCACCTTCTGGCCCAAGCCTGTGGTTCCCAGCCATCTCTGCATGGCTCTGCAGTGGCATATGCTGGAGGATGGGGGAGGTTCTCTCACCCACATCAGAGTGACTGCATAGAATCTCTAGAAGCTCTATCTCGGCATTCTTTTTTATTTTTTAAAGCATCCCACAAAAGCCTTGTCTTTAGGACCAGAAACATATTCAAGCAACATCAATTTAGATAGGAACAGAAAGAGGATATTAATTATAAAACTGGTGAAATCCTGAAAGACTGAGTTTGGTTCACAATAACATACCAATGCCAGTTTCCTAGCTTTGACAAACTCGCACTGGTGATGTAAATTGTTAACAAGTCGAGAAGGTTGGTAGGGTGGCACACAGGAGCTCTGTTTTAACTTTGCAACATTTCTGTAAATCTAGAATTACTCCAAAATTAAAAGCTAATTTTAAAAAGGCAAAGTAAAATGCCCTCTCAGCCTAAGAAGCAGGAGGAATAATTGATACAAGTGAAAAATTTCAGGGCACTTTACCACACATCAGTAATCCCAGGCACTCAGGACCCTGAGGCAAGAAACTCCCCTGAGCCTGGGCAACACACTGAGACCCTGTCTTTTAAAAAAGGATTAAGGAAGCTGGGTGTGGTGGCTCACACCTGCAATCCCAGCACTTCAGGAGGCTGAGGCTGGCAGATCCCGAGGTAGGGAGTTGAGACCAGCCTGACCAACTTGCTGAAACCTGTCTCTACCAAAAATACAAAAATTAGCCAGGCGTCGTGGTTTGTGCCTATAATCCCAGCTACTCAGGGGGCTGAGGCAGGAGAACTGCTTGAACCCAGGAGGCAGAGGTTGCAGTGAGCCAGGTCACACCATTGCTCTCCAGCCTGGGCAACAGAGTAAGACTCTGTCTCAAAAAAAAAACAAAAAGGAGTAACAGAAAACTAGGTGTACCAACTACTCAACTACTTTAAGACAAACAAATTGGACCGGGCAGGGTGGCTCATGCCTGCAATCCCAACATTTTAGGAGGCCAAGGTGGGAGGATCACTTGAGGCCTCAAGTTGAAGACCAGCCCTGGCAACACAGTGAGATCCCATCTCCACAACAAATTAGTTGGGTGTGGTGGTGCACATCTGTAGTGTCAGCCACTTGGGAGGTCTGAAGTGGGAGGTAAAGGCTGCAGTGAGTAGTGGTTGAACAACTGCATTCCAGCCTGAGCAACAAAGCAAGACCCTGTCTATAAAAAGGCTTAGAAAAAAAAAAAAAAAAAAACAAAGGGAAAAACCTCAGCATTATGCACATACTCTCAGAGCATGGTTTAAGTTCTCAACCAATTCAAGGCAGACAAAAAAGCAGTTTGGCAGCTGAAATACAAAACATTTCCCACGTAGATGCCAGGAGACAACTGGACAAGAGAATTGCTGAGGAGACCCAAGGGACTAGGGAGCTTGCATCTGTGTGGGGGCAAGAAGGGGAGAGAAAATACCATATGAGAAGGATCTACTGTCTGCCTAAGAACTCCATGAATCAGTAACTCCAATGAACCCCTATTATGTGCCAGGCCTTGTACCATTCTTGGGTAATTGTCACTGACCCCGGAGTAAGGCAGGGCAGGCTATCCTCCCTATGTCCAGGGTCACGGCTGGCCTGGCATAGGCGCTGCCACAAGGACCTAGGCAGGAAGAATGGAAGGAAAGTACTTAGCAAACAGGCACAACACTCAGAGAAGGCTGAAGTTCTTTAACTACATAAGCTTTTTAAATACGGATATTCCCAAAATAATCCAGACTCCTGTAGGACTGCTACTACACCATACAATACTGACTTGATTAAACTTTTCTTGATTAAATTTTGAGATAACTGTAGATGCATACACCATCTTAAGAAATAGTCTTCCACATCTGTGGATTCAACAAACTGCACATCAAAAATACACTGGGGATATATCCAAAGGACTATAAATCGTTCTACTATAAGGACACATGCACATGAATGTTCATTGCAGCACTGTTTACAATAGCAAAGACCTGGAACCAACCCAAATGCCCATCGATGATAGACTGGACTGGGAAAATGTGGCACATATACACCATGGAATATTATACTGCAATCAAAAATGATGAGTTTTTGTCCTTTGTAAGGACATGGATGAATCTGGAGGACATCCTTCTCAGCAAACTGACACAAGAACAGAAAAGGAAATACTGCATATTCTCACTCATAGGCGGGTGAGAAAAATGAGAACACATGGACACAGGGAGGGGGCCTACTACACACTGGGGTCTATTGGGGGGAATGGGGGAGGGACAGCGGGGGGGAAGCTGGGGAGGAATAGCCTGGGGAGAAATGCCAAGTGTGGATGAAGGGGAGAAAGGCAGCAAAACACACTGCCATGTGTGTACCTATGCAACTATCTTGCATGTTCTGCACATGTACCCCAAAACCTAAATGGCAATAAAAATTAAAAAAAAAAAAATACACTGGGGAGATGGTGGGGGGAATCCTGTACTAAACATGTACAGATTTCCTTGTCATTATTTCCAAAACAGTATGGTCTACCAACTATTTACATATAGCATTGAAATTGTATTAGATATTATAAGTAAGCCAGAGATAATTTACACTATACAGGAAGATGTGTGAAGACTATATGCAAATATTACACTGTTATATATAAGGAAGACCTGAGCATCTGTGGATTGTGATACCTGAGAGGGGTCCTGGAACCAATACCCAGTTAACACCAAGGGTCAGAGAGAGACCTCGTAACCTTTTCCTTGTTTTCCCTTACAGCACCACTTTGCAAAACCACCCTGCAATATCAACAGCCAGGGTCCTGATATAAACCGCCAACCCAATGAAGATTTCTCCACATTTAGACGTACTTATTTGTGTATTTAGTTCTGTGCAATTTTATATTGTGTAGATGTATGTGTCCAACACCCCCATAGTTAAGATCCTGAACAGTTCCAACACCCCAAGGATCCCTACGGTGGCCCTGTTATGACCACACCCACCCCAGCAAACGTGTTCCCCCATCATCGCAGGCAACCCCTCATCTGTTCTGCGTCTCTGATTTTGTCACTTCACCAATGCTACATAAATGGACACAGTGCAGAATGAGTTGTTCCTTTTTACTGTTACGTAGGATGTCATGGCAGGGATGGACTGCCATCTGACCATTCACTGCTGACATCTGGGTCCTTCCCAGAAAGGGGAAATTTACAGATAAAGCTGCTATGAAAATATGTGACAGGTCCAGGTTTCTTTTTTTTTTTTGAGACGGAGTTTCACTGTTGTTACCCAGGCTGGAGTGCAATGGCGCGATCTCCGCTCACCGCCATCTCCACCTCCTGGGTTCAGGCAATTCTCCTGCCTCAGCCTCTTGAGTAGCTGCTATTAGAAGCACATGCCACCGTGCCCAGCTAATTTTTTGTATTTTTAGTAGAGACAGGGTTTCACCATGTTGACCAGGATGGTCTCGATCTCTTGACCTTGTGATCCACCCGCCTTGGCCTCCCAAAGTGCTGGGATTACAGGCTTGAGCCACCGCGCCCGGCCCCAGGTTTCATATTTATTTCTACTTTTGAGTTCTGAAAGAAGGAAACACAAACAAGCAAATGTCAGCTAGCAATGATGCAGAGATGATTAAGAAGAAACCAATTAGCCTTCCCTGAGTGCCAACATGAAGGAAACCATGAATGTTTCAGCCCCAGGCATTCTCAGTGCAATGTTCATATACACCTATTATGTATACTGTGCATACGTTTTTTCTCATGAAGGAAAACACACACGATATTAACATTACGTGGATAAGTCTAATAGCTCCAAAACATTGTCATGATTTATCCACCACTCCCCTACAGAAGACTGTTTCCAGCCAGGCCCAGTGACTCACTCCTGTTCAATCCTAGCACTTTGGGAGGCCACAGCGGGCGGATCATATGAGGTCAGAAGTTCAAGACCAGGCTGGCCAGTATGGTGAAACCCCGTCTCTACTAAAAGTACAAAAATTAGCTAGGCATAGCAGCGCATGCCTGTAATCCCAGCTACTTGGGAGACTGAGGTACGAGAAACACTTGAACCCAGGAGACAGAGGTTGCAGTGAGCCGAGATCGTGCCACTCCGTTTTCTTGCTGTTTCCAGGTTTTTTCTTTATTTTTGCCACTCCAAATGATGATGTAACAACTCTGTCCTGTGGCTCCCATCCTACTGCCTATCTACACATCCTACAGCCAGGTCACCTGTCCATGCATCCTATATCCTATAGCCAGATCATATACACATCTGACCTCTGCAAGTAGCTAGCCATGCTTTGATCCAATGGCAAATGTCAACACTGTTATCCAAGAACCAGAACATTATCAAGAGCTCTGGCCAGCTCCAGCACAGGACCAGCCTCCTGCACACAGTGTTCAGGAGAACTCTTCGACTTCTTGAACACAACGAGAGGCAGAAGGTGTACTAGGAACGTCCAAGCAGCTGAGAGCCACCACCAGGGTTGTTGATCAGAGTGGGAGGGCAAGGGTTACCCATGGGACCAGGCAACCCAGGGCGGGAATTGGAGCAGTTACAGCGAGGCCCCCTGCATCAGGAAGGGAGAGGTGGGAGCCTGTGGGCTCCTGAGGTATTCACAGAAACGGGGTTAGTGGCAACTAAGAGAGACAGAGCTACCAGACTCCCTAAGAAATTCCTGACAGCCATCTTTAGGACATTTCCAGGGAATGGGAAAGATCAGAGGCTTGGAGTGAGCTCAACCCTCTCTGGGGGAGTGGGGGGCGGGGGGCCCTCCTAGACGAAGCTCAACTGGCCTCAAGTAGGGCCCTGGAATATATACAATGTCCATAACCTGGGGGTAATGAAGTAGGGGTGTAGGTCATAAAAGGATACAATAAAGTCAGGAATAGCCTGAAAGAATTCTCTCTCCTCCTGCCCCTAGGCCCCTTCTTCTCATCCGGCACTCAGGGACTCAAGGTTCACCACCCCTTCCAGCCACTAGTTAGAAAGAGGCAGGTGCTGGACAGGCCACACTGCCCTTGTTTGCCAACAAGCTGCCACCTCACTCGTAAAGACCACCCTGCCAATGGGCAGCATGAGGACACCCCAAATACTTCCCAGTCCTCATACCCTCTGGGCCTGACTAGGCACCTGAAACCTCTTGGAAGGGGATAGTTACAGAACATGATCCTAAGTGGAAAACTTCAGCTATGCTCAAAAATAATCCTGAAAGCGCCTTTCTAAGCTGTTACTATCAGCTAGGATTTCACGCATCCCCTTAAGGGTGGGCATACCCTATATATCCTGCAGTCTGCAGTTAACAACTCTTTTAACAAAGACATTTTATTCTGTAACCTAATATATTACTTTTCAAGGCAGCAAGGACCTGGGGGGTAAAGGCATGTATCTCCAACCACAGTTCGCCAGAGCCCACCTACTTCTCCCAAGTTAACCGACATGTCCAGCGACTTGAACGTGCCACGAGCACGGCTGGGCCCAGGGTTAGACAGGGAACTGGGTGGACACACCCCCTTGTCTGCTGGTGCTCACTAGAAAGTGGGAGGGAAGTCCCTTGATGATCATTACAATAGAGGGCAAAGGGCACACAGTGACCGCCATAGGGCTGGTTCACGTCCCTTAGCCATGAAAGAGGGGAAAACTGGGTGGCAGGCACAAAGTGCAAGAAGCTGGCTGGCCAGAAACGGTGAAGTGCCTTCTAGGTGAGCAAACCACAACAGGAAAAGGGCAGTGGAAGGGGATGGGTGGGAAGTGGAAGGTGGGCAGGGCAAAGGCTGTGGAAGGCCTTGACGCCATAAAGATTCTTCACTTTAGTGAAGAATACAGTGAAGGTGCCCCACCCATTGAAGAGGAAGCCGTGTTTTAGGGAGGCACTGTGACACTTGGGGTGAATGTCATGCCCAGTGGAGAGCTCTGTCAGACGTGAGACAGCCCCAGCGTGGGAATCTTGGTGCCAGCCCTTGCCAAATATCACAGCAGCAGGTACTGCCCCATCCTTATCACATGCTAGGGGTCTCCCTACAAGCTCCTTTACTGCTTGTTCTGCAGAACTGTGAGGGCCTGACTGCCCGTGCCTCACTCCTGCCTGTGCAAGTAGATCCCTGTGTAGTCTAAAACAGGGGCCCTCCCCTAAGTAAGTCTGAATCTGTCTGGTCCTATTAACAAAAGTTCGCTTATTTATTTTTGAGATAGGGATTCGCTGTCGGGCAGGCTGGAGTGCAATCGTAACATCATGGCTCACTGCTGCAGCCTCGACCTCCCAGGCTCAAGCAATCCTCCTACCTCAACCTCCCGAGTAGCTGGGACTACAGGCACACACCACCACACTCAGCTAGTTTCTGTAATTTTTATAGTGACTGGGTCTCACTATGTTGTCCAGGTTGGCCTTGAACTGCTGGCCTCAAGCAATCTCCGAGCTTGGCCTCCAAAAGTGTTGGGGTTACAAGCATAAGCCACCATGCCCAGCCACTTTGTGATTTTATATACTCCAGTTATTTGGCCATATGCACCTGCATTAGGCTGGCTGGAAAGCCACTTCCAGGGGACAGTTGCCTTCAGTCCTGTGCCTTTGGTCAGCCACTGCAGGCCCTGAGGTCAGTTGCTCACCTGGCTTTAAGGCAGTAGAACCTGAACGCTCAAAGTGGACCCACTACCCACTGTAGTAAAATCACACTCTAGGCTGGGCACGGTGGCTCATGCCTGTAACCCTAGCACTTTGGGAGGTCGAGGTGGGTGGATCACCTGAGGTCAGGAGTTCAAGACTAGCCTGGCCATCATGGTGAAACCCCATCCTAAAAAAAAAAAAAAAAAAAAAAAAAAAAAAATCACGCTCTATATGCTTAAATCTTTATGTAAATTAGTTATATGAAAACCAAGCCCCAAAGAAGGCCACATACAATATGTGATCCTTAAATAAAACTATTTGTTTGGAACTTTCAGTTTAGCTTCATTATGTAAAAATCATCTGTTCCCTAGAGACCATCCTAACTACCAACGGTCCCCGTCCTAACAGTGATAATTGGTTTTAATGCTGTTTTGGGTACTAAGAGGGGTTTAAAATATAGCCCAACTAAGGACCATATAATTATGCCTGTACTGGTTCTGCATGTATGGTTTGTACCGTAAAAGAATGGGATTATCTGCTAAACTGTGCAGCACAATCCAAATGCTGTGGGAAGGAAGTCGCAGCACGCGTGGCTGGGACTGACTGGCATGGACACAGCAGGGCAAGGGATGCCCCCACCTAGCTGAGGATCCATGACACTCGAGAGCCAAAGGATTAACACCGAGAATGCAAGGCCCCAATGCCGTGAGAAACACAAAACAATTAATCAACAGGCCCCACTTTCCTCTCTAGACAGCTAGTCTTCCTAGGAACTTGTTTGTGATAGCATCTTGCTCTGTTACTGTGGCACGGTATTGGCTCACTACAACCTCCACCTCCCAAGTTCAAACAATTTTTGTGCCTCAGCCTCCTGAGTAGTTGGGATTACAGGTGTGCACCACCAAGCCTGTCTGATTTTTGTGCTTTTAGTAGAGACGAGTTTTTGCCATATTAGCTGTTCTCATTAGGCTGTTCTCAAACTCCTGACCTCATGAGATCTATCGTGAGATCTATCCCGCCCAGTCTCCCAAGTGCTGGGATTACAGATGTAAGCCTCCATGCCTGGCCCCCAGGAACTTTTCAAAATACCTTTGATGCAGGTGTTCCATGCGAGTCTGTGTAGGTCCCCTCTAGAGGAGATTAAAACCTGATTGGTGGTGTTTGTGTCTCTGCTGGCCAAGAGTAGACTGGCAGCCTGTGACATGGTGCAAAAAGGAAAAAAAAAAAGAGTTTTCTTTCTGTAGTAGGTTGTTCCTGTTTGTAGTTTCATTCAGATAAAGGAAGTTGTTTGAAGTTGGTTATGTTTGACTAGTTTTAAAGGACTTAAATTAGCACAACCAAGAGTTTGTATAAAAATCTCCTTTCTACCTCTGACCTCACCCCCAGTCCCCTAACTGGTTTGCCTTTTCAAGTAGTTTTTAAGGAAGGACAGACATTTAAGAGAGGAAGCTGCTAGTTAGCTGCCAAGGTGTGAATGAACTGACTAGGCCACAGATAGCCCAGACAGTTCCTTTGTTCCAGGACTCTGGCCTCCTCCTCACTCCAGGTGGACAGCTGTTATACCCTTTCTCCCTCTCAGCTGCCAAGGGGGTATCAAGCCTCAGCCAGTATTTTGGGTGTGATTTTTTTTTTGAGATGCGAGTTTCACTCATGTTGCCCAGGCTGGAGTGCAATGGTGCAATCTCGGCTCACCACAACCTCTGCCTCCCAGGTTCAAGCTATTATCTTGCCTCAGCCTCCCAAGTAGCTGGGATTACTGGCTTGCACCACCATGCTGCCTTGGTTTATTTTGTATTTTTTTTTAGTAGAGACGGGGTTTCTCCGTGTTGGTTAGGCAGGTCTCAAACTCAAAACCTCAGGTGATCTGCTCGCCTCGGCATTCCAAAGTACTGGGATTACAGGCCTGAGCCACTGCACCCAGCATTGTCCCAGTTCATTTTTATTATTATTATTTTATTTTATTTTTAAAAATAAAGATGGGCTTTCACCATGATAACCAGGCTGGTTCTGAACTCCTGACCTCAGGTGATCCACCCACCTCAGTCTCCCAAAGTGCTAGGATTACAGGCGTGAGCCACCACGCCCGGCCACAAATAAGACATTTTATTTGCCACTATAAGTCTGAACTTTAAACAGATTCTTGGACTGGTGGTTCATATCCATCAGCTCATTCAACTTTAGCACCTGTCTCATCCCCAGTGGCTTTTCCAGAACTACTGCCTTCACCATGAAGCTCCATGAGTTTTCCCAATTCAAACTTGGGCTTCTTCAGCATTTTTACTTTTCTAACGAAGACATCATGGAGAGGATAAATAGATCGGCAAGCCTTTTCTATGTCTTTTCCAATGCTGTCTGGAATCAGTTTATTGACCACTTCTTTCAAGTCATTTGTCAGCACCTCTCGGGTCATGATTTCCATCATCTTCTTCCGGATTTGGCGGACCTGTTGGTGCTGAGCATAAGAGGTCTTCCGTATCTGATTATTGCGTTTTTTAGTAAAACCAACACAGAACAGACGAAGCAAGTAACCATCGGTAGTCTTGACATCAACATGAGCTTCAATCACTGTCTGCCATTTTTTGACCATGGAACACATTTGTCACGGGTAAGATCCATGCCATGGAAATTAGGCAGTTTTTGCCCTGAACATCTTCAGTAATCAGCTTGAATTTCCTAAATGCAACTTCATCATTCTGCAAATCAGCAAGACTAACTTCAAACACTCGACCCTTGAGGCCATCAGATGCAATTTTGGTTCCTTGGGTCCCGGTGACTAGCGTCTTTCCAATATTTCTTATATTGAACATAGCGGGTGCTTTCACATCATACCAATCTTTCTTAGCAAATGGATCAACCACTTTCTTCTTGGCTCCCTTTGTGCTGCCTTTCGTAAGGTGCTTGTTCTTGCCAACCGCCATGGTGATGTTCAGAGAGCCAAAAGGTCATTCTTGTTTTTAATTTTAGAGACAGGGCTCTCCATATGTTTTCCCAGGCTAGTCTTGAATTCCTGGACACCACACTCCCCCTCCCCCAACTTACAGTTTTGCCTTAAACCTGAATTATTGTAGAATAAGCAATAAAATAAATTTAATAGAGAAATGAAATTTTAAAATCCAAAATGTTTTCCTGCAAAAAATTAAGCTTATGATTAATTTCAAATTGTGCCTCAGTGCAGGAAGCACTGTTTGTGTTTATTCCTGGGCATGAATGCTCATTTTCTTGGGGAATGGGTTTTTGCAATGACATTTCAAATTAAGTGAAAGGATATTCAGCATTTTGGTTTTGAGACATATTGCCTTTGGGAAAGACAATTTGACTAGAAAAATGTGTTCCTGCCAGCCATTTGACACTACCCATACACTTGAACTTCAGTACCAGTGGGCATTGCCATTGCTTTTCAACATTAATCCAGCAGAGGAAGAGTGGTGTCCCATGTTAGAGAGGAAAGTGGGGCCTGTTGATTAATTGTTTTGTGTTTCTCACGGCATTGGGGCCTTGCATTCTCGGTGTTAATCCTTTGGCTCTCGAGTGTCATGAATCCTCAGCTAGGTGGGGGCATCCCTTGCCCTGCTGTGTCCATGCCAGTCGGTCCCAGCCACGCGTGCTGCAACTTCCTTCCCACAGCATTTGGATTGTGCTGCACAGTTTAGCAGATAATCCCGTTCTTTTACGGTACAAACCATACATGTAGAACCAGTACAGGCATAATTATATGGTCCTTAGTTGGGCTATATTTTAAACCCCTCTTAGTACCCAAAACTAGCTGTCAAAGGAAATCTTGTTTTATTGTTAATGGGGTAGTAGGAGCTTGGGTAACAATTCAACCTACAAACCAACAGACACCTTGAACATTTCTGTGCCCTAGTGATGTGCCATGAATGCTAGCCATTCATAATAGGTAAAATCACTGAGACTGGGGACATACGGTGTCCATGGAATGGGAGACAGCACAGTAAAGATGTTCTTCCCAAATTAATCTATACGTTTAAACAAAAGTCCAATTAAAAAACAGGATTTTTTTTCTTGAGACAGAGTCTCACTCTGTCGCCAGGCTGGAGTGTAGTGGCGCTATCTTGGCTCACTGCAACCTCTGCCTCCAGAGTTCAAAAGACTCCCTTGTAGCTGGGATTACAGGTGCAGGCCACCATGCCCAGCTAATTTTTTGTATTTTAGCAGAGACGGGCATGGCCAGGACGTTCACGATCTCCTGACCTTGTGATCTACCCATCTCCACTCACACCTCCCAAAGTGCTGGGATTACAGGTATATCACTGCGCTGGGCCAAAAAGCAAGATTTTTAATAACTATGGACAAACTGACTCTAATGTTTATATGGAACAACAAAAGAATGAATAGGTAAAATAATTTTGAATAACACAGATCCGATGGGTGGGGGTGCTTGGGTGAGGGGCCTCACACCCTATAATCCCAGCACTCTGGGAAGCCAAGGCAAGAAAAATGCTTGAGGCCAGGAGTCAGAAACCAGCCTGGGCAACACAGCAAGACACCATTTCCAAAATGAAAATAAAAATTAAAAACAAAAAACAGTGCAGACTGAGGAATCACATTACCCAATTATGAAACTTGACAATCAAGACAGCACTACTGGCAAAGGGACGGACAGGAGAGAGGAGTCCAGGAACAGATCCCATTTGCTTTCTGAATGAGGTACAAAAGCAATTCAATAGGAAAAAGACAGTCTAACAAGTCGTGGAACCACGGAAAAACTGGACTCCACAGCCCCTCCCCGACAAGACTCTCAACCTAAACCTCAGACCTTATACAAAAAGCTCACAAAGAATCGTCAAATTGTAAGAAAACACAGGAAAACATCTGTCATGAAGGGTTAGACAAATATTTGGACATAATACCAACAGCAAGGTTTAAAAAAAAAAAAATGGCAGGGCCCGGCAGCTCACGTCTGTAATCCCAGCACTATGGGAGGCTGAGGAGAGCAGATCACCCACAGCCAGGAGTTCAAGACCAGCCTGGCCATCTTTTAGAGATGCGGTTCTCTTCCCTAAAAGAGAAATGTTGATCAGATGTGCTCCATGAAGACTTCTGCTCCAGAAAGCAGCTGTTAAGAAAATACACACAAACTACAAGCTATTTACTGTGAGAAAATATTTGCAAATCATGTATCTGACAAAAGAATGGAATCTCAAATATATATTTGCAAAACTCAACAGATGGACAAACAACCCAATTAAAAAGTCAGAACACCTGAACTGACACTCAACACACAGGCATGGCAAATGCACACCTCTGACAGTCTGGTCACTGGCCTGCACCCCAGCCCCACGCGCCGGCAGATGCAGAGGCAGCCCCCACACAGCCACTCATGCTCCACCACTCAACCATCTGCCAGCATGCAGAGGGCTCCACCCACGGAGCAAACAGCACACCAAGGTTTCTAACAACGCTAATGTCTGGGCATGTAAACTCAAATTTTTAAAGTGACTATAATAAAATGTGTCAACATTTAGCAGACCTGCATAACTCAATGATTCCGTATTTTCCAAATGGCCATTGAATGGAACTGGAAAATAATCCACTAAAAATGCATAACAGACCAATGAATTTAAGGTAATAGAGTGTAATTAGCCTTCATTAAGCTACCACTTGTTTTGCTGTAGTATCAGAATAGTCACAATCATCCGAAAAGGACTAAAGCATTCCTCCTTTTTTTCTCACTGTATCTAAGATTGGGTTTTCTTCATATTTTAATTAAAATTACACTGCAGCTGACTGACTGCAGAAGCAGATAAGAAGTATTCTATTAAGACAGACAATTAAGAAATTTACAAAAATCTAAAGCAGTATCATTCCTCTCACTAGACTTTTGGAAGATAATTATTTTTTATACAATGTTACCATGTACTGGTTTACTGTTTTTCCACAGCCACTCACCCCCAAACCCACAGGGTCTCACTCTATCAGCCAAGCTGAAATGCAGTGGTGCCATATCGGCTCACTGCAACCTCCACCTCCCAGGTTGAAGGGATTCTCCATCTCAGTCTCCTGAGTAGCTGGAACTATAGGCATGCACCACAATGCCCGGCTAATTCTGGTGTTTTTAGTACATACTGAGTTACACCATGTTGGCCTCAAGTGCTGGCCTCAAGTGATCCATCTGCCTCGGCCTCCCAAAATGCTGGGATTACAGGTATGCACCACTGCAGCAGGCCTTACTGTTTTTCAGTCAATAAATACTTAAGGTTAATTTCTATATGGTAAATAACAGTAGCTATAACCCACCCACCAAAACTCTTCAGGAAGTGAAGTCTTTTAGGACTTCGACAGGATCCTGCCATCAAAAAGCTTGGCTATTCCAGATGTGGGACTGGCTGGTGGGTTTGTGCCATGCTGCCTCAGCTAGGTGGGCATGCCATGCCCCTCCCTACACAGCTCTCGCTTTTGAGACCCTCAGTGTGCAATGTGGAGGACAGGAATAAAGCAGCTGCCACATGCCCTTATGCCTGGTGGTTTCTCTGCCTCCCAGGTCTTTAGGCTTCATGATTGCCCTTGAGGCTTCGCCATGGTGAGCACTTTTGAGTGCAGCACAGCCTGGCTCCCCACTCCCACCCACTACCCCTCAAAGACTGCATGCCCTGCAGACATCCATCAGCTCTATCTAGCACCAGACCCAGATGCTAATCTGGCCCCCAGTTAACAAAACTTAGTAAGTGAAGCATATTCCTAACTACAAGAGCTCAAATCCCTTTAAAAATAAGTCCATTACAGATGACACAATCCTAAGAATCTGCACACCTTTTTACTAAATCATGGTGAAGTTCTACACAATGAAATAGTATATGCTTCAAGAAAAGGGGATAAGGGCCGTGCACAGTGGCTCACGCCTGTAATCTCAGCACTTTGGGAGGCTGAGGCCAGTGGGTAGCTTGAGCCCAGGGGTTTCAGATCAGCCTGAGCAACAGGGTGAAATCCTGTCTCTACTAATAATAAAAAATTAGCCAGGTGTGGTGGTGCATGCCTGTAATTCCAGCTATTTGGGAGGCTAAGGCAGGAGAATCGCTTGAACCTGAGGCAGAGGTTGCAGTGAGCTGAGATCATGCCCCTGCACTCCAGCGTGAATGACAGAGTGAGACTGTTGCCAAAAAAGAAAAAAGAAAAAGAAAAAGGGGGGAGGTCGATGAATACCTACTACAATGTGGAAGAACCTTGAGGACATTAAGCTAAGTAAAAGCAACCAAAAACAAGTATGGGCAACTCAGCAAAACCCATCTCTACAGAAAAAAATATATATACTTACAAAAATTAGCCTGGCATGGCGGCGCACACCTATAGTCCCAGCTACTCAGGAGGCTGAGATGGGAGAGGATCGCTTAGGCCCAGGAGTTTAAGGCTGCCGTTAGCTATGATCAATCCGCGGCACTCCAAACTGGGTGACAGACATCATGTCTCCCAAGGGGGAAAAAGAAAAAAAGTTTTCAGTCTATGAAATATCTAGAATAGGCAAATCCATAGATTAGTGGTGACTACTAATGGGTACAGGGTTTCCTTTTGTGGTAATGGAAATTGATTGCTGACAGTCACACAACTGAATACTAAAAACCACTGAACCCACTTTAAATGAGTGATTTGTGGTGTGTGAATTATCTCTCAATGAATTTATTTTAAAAACAGAGATTGTTGGCCAGGTGAGGTGGCTCACCCCTGTAATTTCAGTACTTTGGGAGGCTGAGGTGGGGGGATCACACAGGAGATCAAGACCATCCTGGCCAACATGGTGAAACCCCATCTCTACTAAAAATATAAAAATCAGCTGGGTGTGGCAGGGTGTGCCTGTAATCCCAGCTACTCAGGAGGCTGAAGCAGGAGAATCACATGAACCCGGGAAGTCAAGGTTACAATGAGCTGAGATGGCGCCACTGCACTCTAGCCTGGTGACAGAGCAAGACTCCAACTCAAAAAAAAAAAAAAAAAAAACAAACCATGATTGTTAGCGAATTTTATCAAAAAACACAGATGCAAATCCAATCCTTTATAACTGTTACCAAACAAGGTAAAATTAAGGCTAATTGACATTTAACATTGTGGCACATTCCACTCTAATTGAAACTAAGACATAAAAATGCGATGCAATTGATTACTTACTATGGGTACTTACTATGTAAGGAGAAACTACAGTTCTAGGCATTGAAAATGCCCTGGGCAGAGTCCATGAACTTTACAACCTCAAAGTCTAATGGAGAAGAAAAGCAAAGTAGTAACACAACACAATGTGGCAATTACAACACAATGGACACACCCAGGATAGCCAGTGCTTCCATTTTCATCAATCCAGAAGCCTTGATGTTGCCATATTTACCTCCAATTCCCCTAAATTCAAGTCCCAGTCCTGCTTTCAGGACCACCACCTCTTCACCAAGTCTTCCTGCTCTCAAGGTACAATCTTGCTCTTCAATTTCCAGGCCCCTATGTGCTCACCTCTGGACATTCATCACCCACCTGCCCACATTATTTGCTCCTATGACCTATCTGAACTGTGCAGGTGTTCCTGAGGCAGAGACACCTTATCACCTCATCTTTGCTTCCCCTGCAAGCCCTCAGGGCCTGAAGCAATGATTACCAGCAAGTATGCCCTAAGCTGAGGTTGGAGAAGCTCCTTCTAAGAAGCTATGACATGAAAATGCTTGGCTTTCCATATTCTAAACCATCCTGGTCAAGGGGGTCTAAGGGTTGCTATCCCCTAGAATAGCAAAGGAAAAACCCCACTCACAGGCTCTGTCTAAACAGCAGCGCTGTCCCACCAAACTTTCCTGAGGTCAGAGGATGATCTACAGACGTGCCACCAAATACGGAAGCCAAGAGCTACGTGTGGCAACTGGACGCTTGAAACATGGTTGTTGTGACAGAGGAACTGGTATTATTAATCTTATGCAATTTAATTTTATTTAAAGAGCCACATGTACTTATTGAGCACATTGAAATATGGCCATAAAGACCAAAAAAAAAACCAAATATTTATTTAATCAGTCACATGTGGCTAGTGGCTGCCACAGTGGACAGCTAAGGTCTAGAAACAATTTTATCACTCAGAGCCTTGGTTTCTAGGCTTGTAGAATAGGGGCCACAACAGACATTTTCTGCTCTGAAGAAAGACTGGACCCAGTGCTGTCTGATAAACACTCAAGATAAAAACAGTATCTTAAGAAAAACAAAAGCCCTTTTAAAAAGGTATAGAACTTAATGTCATCAAAACAGAATTAGATTTTAAATAACAGCTTCTGATTTCCAAAGCAAATACTGGTCATTAACAGTAAAGGTAGATGTGCAGTGCTAATTCTTCCTCTCTCCATACCCCTTACTCCAAGGCAATTAACCCCAACTTCAGAATACTGAAGACTTTTATCACTTGTGTGGGGAGAGAGCTTTCAGCAGCACCTTTCTGAAGGTACTGGGTGCTGACAGAGACAACAGTCTCAGTTACCATCCCAGCCCTCCCTGCCACTAACATGGCACTGCTAGGTGTCCAAGATTCAGAAGCTGTGTGCCTGGCTGCCCTGTGTCCTGAAGCTCAACCAGTCACCTGGAGGGCCACATCCTCCTGGCTAGGGACCCAAGGGTCACTTGGTTTACACGCATCTCTCTTCCCCAGGCACTGACCAGCCCGCAGCAGAGATCTGAGCAGACACTGCATGCCATTTGTTCTGTGCACACAGTCACTCCTGACTTAGTTCACTGGGGCCAGAACTCAGGTCTCCCAACTTGTATTTCCCTAGAGAACCTCATGCACAGTTGGTGACCAGTAGTAACCATTCAAGCTAGCATCTGTGCATGGACTGAAAAAACTAATCCGATTCAATGCCCAAAGAAGAATTCACAGCTCTTGTGCATTGTATGAGTAGCAGAGACACACAGAAAACTACTAAGATCAAAAAAGCCATGTATATTTCCACTTTCTTCAGTGACTTAACAGGCAAACAAACCAAGGATTTCTGTATTTAAAACCGTAGTCTTGCCACTGTTTTTTGACTGCAACAGTCACTTTACAAACTACCTATCTTCCAAAGTTGCCTATGAAGATGTACATCATATATATATATATATATATATATATATATATATATATATGAATACATAATTTATCTTTAAAAATCTATTGTGAGGGAAAGAGGGCCACATGGAAAATATTCAAAATATGCCACAAAAACAATAAATACCACACAGCTAGCTATAAGCTAAGGAAGCAAAGAGACTGACTTTTTTTTTTCTTTTTTTTTTTTTTTTTAAAGAGTGACTAACCTGCAAGAGACTGGCTTCTTAAGTCTCCTAATGTCTTTCAACTTCTGCTCAGTTAAGGAATCCTGAGCCTCTGGTAGCCCTGACCCAGTTTTCCTGCCACCTTGTAAAAGCTGCCATCTTAAAGAAACCAGACGATTTAGGCAACAGGAAGGACACCACCTCAGCTGGCCAGGGCTCCACAGAAAATACTGCCCCCGGAGCAGGGGGCTCACCCACCGGGGCCTGAACCAGCCGGGTTGATGCAATGAGCTCTGTGGACTAGGAGAGAGCGCCTAGATATCCTATTTGCTCATCTGTAAATGCAGAGGGCTTGTGGGCATAAGGATGACTGAGGACTTGAATCCATGAAACTATACTTACATCTAAAATGCTGTAATATCTATCTCTGCACATCTAGAGATCTGGGTATGCTGAGATGCTGTACATCTGCGCCCTGAGCCCTAGTAGACAAGACTTAGGCCTTTTGACATTTAAATCACTCCATATACTCAGAGATATACAGCCCAGGATGGTTTGCTTTAGTAATGATTCATTCAGCTCAGGATCTCATTAAAACTTGTTACTGGGCCAGGCGTGGTGGCTCACCTGAGGTCGGGAGTTCAAGACCAGTCTGACCAACATGGTGAAACCCCGTCTTTAAAAAATATATATGCACATACACACTGTGGAATATTATGCAGCCACCAAAAATGATGAGTCCGTGTCCTTTGTAGGGACATGGATGAACCTGGGAACCATCATTCTCAGCAAACTGACACAAGAACAGAAAACCAAACACTGCATGTTCTTACTCATAGGCAGGTGTTGAACAATGAGAACACATGGACACAGGGAGGGGAGCATCACACACTGGGGTCTGTTGCGGGGAAACAGGGGAGGGGCAGTGAGGGGTGGGGAGTTGGGGAGAGATAGCATGGGGAGAAATGCCAGATATAGATGAAGGGGAGGAAGGCAGCAAATCACACTGCCACGTGTGTACCCATGAAACAATCTTGCATGTTCTTCACATGTACCCCAAAACCTAAAATGCAATTAAAAAAAAACAAACAACTTTGCATTAGTCTTCAACCTGGCTCTAAGAACTACAGGCAGCAGCAATCTTGCTAACAATCACGTGGTGACGAAAACACACTGGCCCAGCATCTCAGAGTTGGCAGCAACAACACGGCTCACAGAACACAGAGCTCACATGACACAGTCAACATCCTTTCAGAACACACAGAAAGGACTGCTAGACAATGTGCTCCAGTGTATAAACCAGCTTATTCCCATCTGAAGAGACAGATTAAAGATGACAAAGTTGAACTGAGGGCTTTCCTGCCTCAATGTCTCACCCAGGCCACCTGGATGAATGAGTTGTAAGTCTGTTCCACAGAAGAGGTGGTCAGGGTGTGGTGAACGTGGTGCAGAGACCGTTGCCCTCCCCCAAACACTCCATGGCTCCCTCACGTTCCCTTAGAGTTAGGCAGGATCCCACAGCCAGTTCTGGCAACGGGCTCTGAGCAGAAGGAACCAAGATGGTGGAGCCGCAGAGCAAAGCAGGTGGGATCAGGCAGCCACTGCCTGGAGGACCACTGCCCTGGAAGAAGACAGATGCAGGGCCAGCTTCACCGGAGCGGGGCCACGGTTCACTGTGTGAAGTTGCTGATATCTGGGGCTTGCTCTTGAAGGCTTGCTCAGCCTGGCTGATGCTAACACACTGACATTTTCCTGCCTGTCCCTGTTTATCCTTATTTTTTCTTCTGTTTAAAAAAAAAATGCTTTAGGGCTGGGTGTGGTGGCTCACGCCTGTAATCCCAGCAGTTTGGGAGGCCGAGGCGGGTGGATCACGAGGTCAAGAGATGGAGACCATCCTGGTCAACATGGTGAAACCCTGTCTCTACTAAAAATACAAAAAATTAGCTGGGCACGGTGGCGTGTGCCTCTAATAGCAGCTACTCAAGAGGCTGAGGCAGGAGAATTGCCTGAACCCAGGAGGCGGAGGTTGAGGTGAGCCGAGATAGCACCATTGCACTCCAGCCTGGGTAACAACAGCGAAACTCCATCTAAAAAATAAATAAATAAATAAATAAATAAAATTTTAAAAATGCTTTAATTATTTTATTTGACAAAGCAGACCTTTTCCCCTTAGGATTATTTCTTAAACTTATTATTTTAAAACAACAAGTGGCATTTATTTGATGCTTTACTATTTATAAAATACTGTAAAATATATATATAAACTTGTTACTGAACACCTGATTCACAAAGGAAGAAATCTACCAACATGCATCAAATGCCACCTGAAGTGTATCTGCGGCCCTGGCCTATTCAAGCAGTGGGCTACTTTCTGTATTCAAAGCATGTGGTGAACCACACCACAATCTTCAGATAGGGAAGACCAACTGCAGTTCATTACTTTTGGGTAGTGAGGGAGGAAAAAGGGATGAAAGCAGGAGGGTGTTTAAATCAAAAAGTAGACCCCAGTCTATACAAAAAAGAAAAAAAACCAGCCAGGCAGGGTGACGTGTCTGTAGTCCCCATTACAGAGAGGCTGGGTCAGGAGGACTGCCTGAGCCCTAGGAGTTTATTAATTAATTAAAAAGCAGTAACCGCTATTTTATAACCAATGCTGCATACTGGTTATGGTGAAGCCAGACCGCATGGGTTCCAATCCCAGCACTGCCACTTGCTCTGGGTGACCCAGGTAAGTCAACACACCTTATTCTTTCACAGCTCTGGAGGTCAGAAGTCTGAAATGTGACTCACTGGGCTAAAACCAAGATGCTGGCAGGGCAGCATTCCTTCTGGAGGCTCTGGGGGAAATGCTTCCCTGCCTCTTCCAGGTCCTAGAGCCACTCCATTCTTGGACTCCCCCTTGCATCTGTCTTCTCAGGTCCCCTCACGCTGGCACTGATGACTGTGAGTACACTGGGCCCATCTGGGGCACACAGGACCATCTCCTCACTAGGGATCCTGAATTCAATCAGGTCTGCAAAATCCCTCTGCCATGTAACGTAACATTTGCAGGTTTCAGCGATTAGGATGTGGACACCTCTGGGGGACAGCACATCATTCTGCCAACCACAGACCCTAAACCTCTAGTCACAGAGACTGGCAGTTCCCAAACTCATCCTGCTATACCACCCCTCCTGCTTGTGACCACACTCACCTCTTTTCACAATCAGCTGTGTCACCTTCTCTTGTGAGGCCAAACCTGAGGCTCCCCCTTCCCGCAGTAAGCCAGTTCGGTCTCTCCTAAGCCACAAGAGCACATCACCCCCAGCCACCTCTCCACAGAGACCTTCAAGAAGCCCTCCCTTACACACATGTTCAGGGCTCCTTCACTTTCTGGGGCGGTCCTGTTGGGGGCGGAGCCGGGAACCAGCTCAGTTCCCAGCAGCCAGCACAGTTCCTGACAGTCAGAAATGTTTCGTGAAGGAAAAAGCCTGCACCACCCTCTGTGGGCACCGCAGGACACCAAGGACCCCCCTGCTGCCACTAAGTGAAGTCTGAGCAACAATCCAGACAGTAATGGGTGTTGGGGAGAAGACAAGCTGCCCCTGGGAACCTAAAGGAAATGCAGACTAAGACTTTAGATACTCTTTTAAGAGATCTGACTACGCTGCAACGTGTTCAGTGGGCTTGCTCATCTCTCTACAGAGCATGATGCAGCTTGGGTGTTCTCAAACTCATCACTCACATGAGGCGTGACTGCATTCCGGTCATGTGTGGTGGGACCACATTACAGTCTGTGAGATTATAGGATTAGCTTGTTAACTCAAAAGTAAAATTCAGAATCTATTTTTTTCAATGGAAGACAATTTAGCTTCCATTGAAAGCTAAAGTTTTATAGGATACATCCTTGAAGCTTTCTACAGAGATGACGCCTCGCCAAAAAATTTACTTAATATGCAGGTCTGTATCCATTTGAGGTCTGCGTAGTTTAACAACAGCAAATTGCTGGCCAGGCACAGTGGCTCACAATTGTAGTCCCAGCACTTTGGGAGGCTGAGACAGGTGGATCATGAGGTCAAGAGATGGAGACCATCTTGGCCAACATGGTGAAACTTCGTTTCTATTAAAAATACAAAAATTAGCTGGGCATAGTGGCACGAGCCTATATAGTCTCAGCTACTCGGGAGGCTGAGGTAGGAGAATTGCCTCAACCCAGGAAGTAAAGGTTGCAGTGAGCCCAGATTGTGCCACTGAACTCCAGCCTGGTGACAGAGCAAGACTGACTCAAAACAAAAAAACAAAACAGCAATTGCTGTTTCACAAAACATTCTGCTCAGTTACACGAGGTGAATGACACTGATGTTTAGACCAACCACTCTATTAATCACCTATACCCACTTTCTATGAACATGCTCTGCATTCCTTTCTTTTTTTAAACAGAGTCTTGCTCTGCTGCCCAGGCAGGAGTTTTGGGCACAATTTTGGTTTCGGTTTCACTGCAACCTCCACTACCCAGGTTCAAGTGATTCTCCTGTCAGCCTCCTGAGTAGCTGGGATTACAAGTGTGTGTCACTATGTTTGGCTAATTTTTGTATTTTTAGTAGAGACGGGGTTTCACCATGTTGGCCAGGATGGTCTGGATTTCTTGACCTCATGATCCATGCACCTTGGCCTCCCAAAGTGCTGGGATTACAGGCATGAGCCACCATGCCCAGGCTCACATACTTGTTTCAAAATAGGAATTGCACTGGGTGCAGTGGCTGATGCCTGTAATCCCAACACTTTGAAAGTCCAAGGCAGGCAGATCAACTGAGGTCAGGAGTTCAAGAACAGCCTAATCAACATCGAGAAGCCGCATCTCTACTAAAAATATAAAAAACTTTGTCAGGCATGCGCCAGAAACCTGGCTCAGTAACCTCAGCTACTCGAGAGGCTGAGGCAGGAGAAGCCCTTGAATCCTTGAGGCAGAGGTTGCAGTGAGCAGAGATCATGCCATGGCACTTCAGCCTGGCAACACAGTGAAACTCCTGGGCGGGGGGGGGGGGGGGGAACAACTGCACTGCCAGGTGTGGTGGCTCACACCTGTAATCCACAGCACTTTGCAAAGCCAAGGTGGGCAGATCAGGAGATCCAGACCATCCAGGCCAACATGGTGAAATCTCGTCTCTACTAAAAATACAAAAATTAGTTGGGCGTGGTGGCATGCCCCTGTAGTCTCAGCTACTCGGGAGGCTGAGGCACAGGAATCACTTGAAACCAGGAGGCAGAGGTTACAGTGGCCTCAGATTCAGCCACTGCACTCCAGCCTGGCAACAGAGCAAGACTCTTGTCTCAAAAAACAATAAAAAATAGCAATTGCATTGGGTCAAT
This sequence comes from Saguinus oedipus, assembly GCA_031835075.1. Taxonomy (NCBI): domain Eukaryota; kingdom Metazoa; phylum Chordata; class Mammalia; order Primates; family Cebidae; genus Saguinus; species Saguinus oedipus. Next base: position 8,195,674 of record CM063179.1, read on the forward strand.
TAAGAGCCATGAAATATAATTTATTCCCCAATGTCTGATTGATGAAATGTACTTGCAACTTGAGGTCAATGGCTTAGAGCTTTTTTAAGAGGCTGTGGAGTAGAAAGGTTTGCTCAGCCTACACACTCAAAGCAATGCCACATGGTGTCCCTTGTAAACACTCCCCTCAACTTTTTCTGAAGTGCTGTGAATGGGGTAGCATGACAGCCAAAAGTAAGATTATCATCTAGACACCTGCGGCCACACCCTGGAATGGGACCACGTTCCACAATACAGGTCACCCTACCAAACACACAGCATGCTTTCCAAACCAGATGCCAGTTTAACAACTTATTGCAAGAGCTGGAGGTTGGTACATAACACAGGACACCGTCCTCCCATTATCAGGATGTCAGGAAACCTTAGTCACTGGCATGTAATCAAAACAGAGGGACCTGGATTTTTTGATCTTCTATGGCAGGCAGAAAAATCACATGATCTGTCCTGGTTTTACAAGGGAGCCTCTTTCTAAATAGCTTTTAGATTCTCAATGACCCAAAGACAATCAAGGATCACCACCTTGAGACTGGGGCACAACACTTGCTCCCAGAGCTCCTGGCAGATAACATGGGCTCCTTCCAAGGACACATGATCATCTCTGAGACTATGAACAGCTGTGACCTCACAACAGTGTCTCCACCCCTCAAGGGGTGTACTAAGAAATGAATTTAGCCAGTCGCGATGGCTCACGCCTGTAATCTCAGCACTTTGGGATGCCAAGGTGGGGGGATAGCCTGAGCTCAGGAGTTTGAGACCATCCTGGGCAACATGGTGACAATACTCCATCTCTACTAAAATACAAAAATCAGCCAGGTTTGTGATTTCCTGCCTCACCCTCCCAAGTAGTACCATGCTAGTAGTCCCAATTACTTGGGAAGCTGGGCAAGAGAATCACTTAAACCAGGGAAGCAGAGGTTGCAATGAGCACAGATCATGCCAGTGCACTCCAGCATGGGCAACAGAGTGAGATTTTGTATTTAAAAAAAAAAAAAAAAAAGCTGAGCACGGTGGCTCAGGCCTGTAATCCCAGCAATTTGGAAGGCTGACGCAGGCGTGTCACCTGAGGTGGGGAGTTTGAGAACACCCTGACCAACATGGTTAAACCCCATCTCTACTAAAAATAAAAAAATAGCCAGGCACGGTGGCACATGCCTGTAATCTGCTATTCAGGAGGCTGAGGCAGGATAATTGCTTGAACCTGTGAGGTAGAGGTTCCAGTAAGCCAACATCATCCCATTACACTCCAGCCTGGGTGATAAAACAAGACTCTATCTCAAAAAAACCGAATTTGCTTTACACAGCCACAGGCAGAGTGGAGTGAGGACCCAGCCCCTTGCAGCTAGTGCCCTACTGGCAGTCAAGCCTGGCCCTTCTGGGCAACACAACACAGACAAGTTGATGCTACTTCTCAGGGTACCTTCTCCCAGACGCCCCTCTTCCCGTCCCATGTTGGGCTCTTGCAAGCCTCTGTCTCAGGGGTGTCATCACTGAATTCTGGAAGCATCCCTGCTCTGGCTCAGGTTGGTGTAGTTCTCCATATAAGAAACATACTAATTACTTTTTCCAACTTACAAATAAAAAGTTAAAATTACCAATCCTCAAAAGTAGACCTTTTCTTAAAGAATTTCAACATGTCTGACTTCTCATTAGCCTAGGCATGTGTTAACTTACTAGAAAAATGGCATAACCGACTTGCTTGCTTCTATGTGTGACACTTAAAACCCAGCTTCTCCAACTTTCTTAAGTACAAATTAGTTCAGAACAATTAATTAAAGCAGGTGGTATTTAACATGTAACTCTGTCATGGGGGTACATGGCAAGAAATACATTGTTACAACTTTTGTTCTCCAGGGTAAAATTTCTTTGCCTTGGAAATCAAACAGGATACCCACTTGTTATTCATGCAAAAAAAAAAAAACAGGCTAGGTGAGGTGGCTCACATCTATAATCCAGTACTTTGAGAGGTTCAGGCAGGAGAATTGCTTGAGGTCAGGAATTCCAGACCAGCCTTAACATCGCAAGACCCCATCTCTACAAAACTTAAAATAAAAAAATAAAATAGCCACAGGGAGGCAGTCATGCCGACCCTGTGGTCCCAGCTACTTGGAAGGTTGAGGTGGGAGGATCACTCGAGCCCAGAAGTTTGAGGCTGCAGTGAGCTATGATCACCCCACTGCACTACAGCCAGAGCAACAGAGCAAGATGCTGTCTCTTAAATAAAAATAATTTTTTAAAAACACAAAGCACTAACAAAAATATACTTTACAAAATAACCAAAAGAAATTTTGAGTTAGTTATGAAAGCCTATCAATGTCTTTGTCTGGAAAACAGGCTTTTACTTCTGAAAGGATCAAAAAAACACCATTAGGTTAACGTTAAAAGCAGTAAAACTAAATGAGCAGCTATCAAAGCAATACTGTTTTATGGCTTAAGCGTCTTTCTCAGGGCCACTTGCCAGCCAGCCATCTCCTGCACCACTGTTTATTCTCAGAGTACACTGAAAAAGTGTTTCCTGAATGAGCAACTCCCACAAATAAATTTAACAAAATGGAAACCTTAAGATGGTCACCTTGACCTGGCATGGTGGCTCACGCCTGTAATCCCAGCACTTTGGGAGGCCAAGTTGGGCAGATCACCTGAAGTCAGGAGTTCGAGACCAGCCTGACCAACATGGAAAAACCCTATCTCTACTAAAAATACACAAAACTAGCTGGGCGTAATCACAGCTACTCAGAAACCTGAGGCAGAAGAATCACTTGAACTCGGGAGGCGGAGGTTGTGGTGAGCCAAGATCTCGACATTACACTCCAGCCGGGGCATCAAAACAAGAGCAAAACTCCCATCTCAAAAAAAAATAATAATAAAATAAAGCAAAAAAAAAAACTTACTTCATGAATGTGTATGGAAGCGGTAAAAAAAAAGGAAAAAAAAAAAAACACAAGACAGTCACCTTCAGAGCAAATAAGCTGAGAGTGTGGAGGAGGCACCCCAACATCCATCCCACTGGCACAGCAGCAAGTAGGGCACAAAAAGTGCACAGTTCTTATGCAAGCCAAGGGGCAGAGGTGACTGGAAAGGCTTGGGGGAAAGGTCACCCCTGGGTAGGATTTTGAGCCACTTTCCTGGGATATTTGTCCTGTTTGTGTCCACACAAGTGCACATGTGCTGGGAGCCAGCAGCACCAAGGAGGCTGGGGCCATCCTGAGAGCCTGGCTATGCGACTTCCTGTAGGGAAGGCAGGACAAGAAGTCCTTTTCAGCAGAGCAGTGACAGGAGAGAAGTCCAGTTGGGCAACAGCTTTCATAGCGTGTGGGATGGGGCAGGCTGGAAACAGGACCAGGAGAGAGGCTACCACCACAGTTGCAGCACAAGGCAGCAAGGACCTGCTTTTGGGGACATCTGGAAAAATCAAATGGGCCTGGCAACAGGATATGGGATAGAGACAGGTGTTTTCAAGACTGACTCCCAACATTTACACACTCGGGGACATGGTTTCCCTGCCACTATCTATTGCTCCACCTCCCCAGACTCATCATAGGGGGCGCTAGCATTCATTCAAGAATCATGAGAAGGCCACCAGGCTGACCACGGCTAAGCACCAGTGGCAGATGGCACCAAATCCTAACCCTAAAAATAAATTAAAAAAAAAAAAAAAAATATATATATATATATACACACACACACACACACACACACACACACACACACACACACACACACATATAAATAATCTTTAACCTAAAATTCCAATTGAGGCACATCAAGCCCAAGATTTCATGAACAGCATTGCTTAGGTGGAGGCTGAATGGCTTCTCCCTAACCCACACTGGATATAGTTACTGTAGGCCCTTTCCACACAGCACCCATCTTCAGTGGCCCCACCTGTGGTGTGTGCCCCACTTTAGTTCTAACATAAGCGTCATGTTTTCTTAGCTGCAAAAGCCCTACCATCAAAGCAACACCACGCACCGAATAGCTCCTATGCTCCAAATTCCGTGCCGGGCACTTTACATGTTATTGGCAATTCCAGTCTGACAACCACCTTGACAGGCACCAATGACCTCTTTTAAGGGATGGAGAAACTGAGGCACCAAGAGCTTAAACAATGTGCATTAGGTCCCACAGCAATTAAATGGCAAAATCCGGATTCAAACCCACACCAGACTCTAAATCCAGACTGTCTTAGCCACCACACTGTCCTACAATGAATTTTAACTTAATGACCTCTTTCACCTTTTCCAAAACACTAATTCAAAAAAAAAGTATACGTTCTTCCTCTATTTGCTAATATCGATCATTTGATTATATAGAAAAAAATTAATAATCAGCATCAGCAGCCAGAAATAAGGAGAGCTGAAGCCTGGGGAATAGCTTTGAATCATATCAAAACCTGACATGCTCATACCAGAGTGAGATGCTAGGTTTGGCCTAATTTCTTCTGTACTTGGTTCTCTGAGCTGATGTTCATCTTGTAGCTTTGCAAAGAATTATCTTAGCAACATAAGCCAATGTAAGGAAAATCAACACCCTTGTATTTGACTTTTGTCTTGTTACAGTGCTATTTGAAAGAATCTTCTAATTAGTTATAATTAATTACAACAGCATAAGCTTATGTGTGTGTGTGTGTGTGTGTGTGTGTGCAAGAGAAGTCACTTTCTATTACCAAACATGCTCCAGCAGAAAAGTAGCTGCACAAAGTTTGGAAGAAACCCCCCCAGCACCACCCCTGTAACAAAATACTGAAGCCTGTGATCAATTCTTCTCAGAAGCTGCATCTGACCCATTAATTTGCTCCTAACAGCAGCAGTCTAAGTATCGTACAAAAGTCAAACATCTATCCCATTCGTCTCAGAGCTGACACTCTGAAACTAAGACTGCTCACACCGGCAGAAGAATCACACCAGGGGGGAAAAACAGTTTGTGAAGGAGCAAGTCCTCCGGATAACTTCCTGTCGATTCAACACCCTCTACACGGACCAGATGACCATAGAGTATTCAGAGGACAGAGACTGTACAAGTCATTCCTTCAGCCCCTAGACCTCCATGGCCAAAGTTAGAGGCAATGAATACGCTGCCAAGCAACCTTATTCCCAGCCAGACCTAATCATGCCACCACCTCCACAACCTCCACAGCTCTATCTGCCTTGCAACTAGAAACATGCAACTGGCTGCTTCAGGCCTTACAGGGAGTGTGTGGTCGAAACCCCAGCAAACTGCTGTCAGCCTCTCCGCACTTCACCCTCCTTCACTTTCCTAACTGCTCCCAGCATTTTTTAAATAACTATTACAGAGCACTGCTGTTTTAATGAATATGCAAAGATACGCAGAGTTCACACAAAAGCAAACATGACCCCAAGAATGTGAGGCCGGAGAGCAAACTCATACTGACCTATTGAAAGAAAACAACCAACCTAACCAGTCTCCCAGGTTCCTTCAAAACCACCCTGCCCAGGAGGCGCAGGCAGGATGCTCCTGGTTTACTAAGCCTTCCCTTCTTCAAGGTGTTCAGACCCTGACAGTTTACAGCTGCTGGTTCTGTAGGACCCGAGGCAAATACACTAAACAGATGCAAGCCTCTAGCTCTGACCCGGACTCCACCCACGGCCTGGCCAATGAAGCCAATGAGTTGATGATATCTGATAAATTTCACCCTTCTGGCTTTTTCACAAAAGTACTCTTTCACTTTTTCAGATTCGAAGTCACATTCCCATCGTAAGCCTAGCACCACATTTCAGTAGTGAAAATGCTTAAACAACCTAAGACCCAGGTAGCTTTTTAAACCGCACACCTGTGAGTACTCACAGGGCACTACTACTCGTCTATATCCTTATGCACTCCTTACAAGACAAGGACTCTTCTGGATAATGAAAGACAGGTGCCCATTCAGAAGAAATGAGTTTAAGGAATCAGCATTATTAACTAAAACCTCTGCCATCCAATTTGAAATTCTGGTAAATTGTCCTAGGGGTTACCTTTCCAATACAAACTGTAAGATGAAAACAAAACTTCATTTTATGAGAAAAGTAGCCTCGAAAACATGCAGAGACTGCTGAATTCCTAAAAATTCAACACTCTCTAGTCTTGTAAAGGCAAAGACTGGACAGGCACAGTGGCTCGCACCTGTGATCACAGCACTTTGGGAGGCCGAGGCGGGCGATCACCTGAGGTAGGCAGTTCGAGGCAAGCCTGGCCAACATGGAAAAGTCCCATCTCTACTAACAACACAAAATTAGCCAGGCGTGGTGGCGCATGACTGTAATCCCAGCTACTTGGGAGGCGGATACAGGAGAATCGCTTGAACCCGGTAGACAGAGGTCGAGGTGAGCCGAGATAACGCCACTGCACTCCAGCCTGGGCAACAAGAGCAAAACTTCGTCTCAAAAAAGAAAAAAAAAGGCAAAGACACTGAAATTTGTGGAGCTGGGGGTCATTTTCCAAAAGATACATGCTCGGCATTAATGTCTCTGTTTCTTACTTCTCAGTAGTATCCAAAAACACTCGGAAAGTGGTACGACAATGTCACGGGAAATCCACATGCTCGTGTTACTGCATATTTGTCTTGACCAGGGGAACTGAAAAGCAACCTTTTTTTTTAATTAATGTTTTAGATGGGCTGCAAAATATAGCATAAAAGGAATACAGAAAATTCTCAGTAAAGTACTTCTGTTCAGCTATTTGGTTTAATCACATATGCCAGGCGCTCTATTGCTGCTTTGCAGGGGCCAAGTGAAATAGATAACCCAGTCCGCGGCGTGGACTCCGCTCTTCCGTCCCTCATTACCACCACTGATTAAGTACCACTGGGGAGTGCCTTGTGCAGAATCCCAGTCACTTTGCCATTTGCAACCTGGCCTGCCATTTTTTCAGTGACCATCCAATTACTGGCAGTAAGTTACTCAGAGGGGAACACCAATCACGCTTAAGTGTTCCCACCAACCGGTGTGCAGCGCCCCACACTTGCAGCCACCTCACAGGATAAACACTGCTTCTCCTGAGCTCCCTTAGAGCCTCATTCATTGACGCACCCCAAGATTCCTTGCTAAAAGCAAAACTAGAATAAAGCATTCCACGCCCTTTCCACTCAGGTGGCCTCCATTTGACTCCCGACAGCCTGAACCCGTCACGCAGGTTAAAAAAAAAAAAAAAAAAATTAAAAACCATTTGGGCTTTGCTTTGTTCAGTGGAATGGGCCATGAGAAATAAAAAGTGCCTTCCAATAACCAACCCCGTAAGTCCAACACCCTTCTCTTTACAGTGTTTTTACATGCAACCTTTATAACCAAGACTCCGTATCTCAAACTCAGTGTCTTGGAAAATTACCGCCACATCCGCAGAAAACGGAGTTACCTTTCTAGTCAGGTTTGATTCTGAAGCAGGCAGCCATGTGCGGCAGGGCTTTCGCACGGTTGCAAGCGCACACCTGACCGGATGCTGGCTGCACCACACACTGCCAGGTGCCAAACTCCGGAAAACAGGTGGACTCGGAAACCAACAGAGCCCAGGTCAGAACTCCGGGCCAGTCCAAAGCCTGACAACATGTGCGTTCCTTGCAGGTGTTTTCGAATGTAAGCCCGACGCTAGGCAGTGCTGTTAGAAAGTGATTTGAAGGAGCGCTTCCGAGCCATGGCGCGCCCTCCGGGGGAGCGCACAGGAGCAGGTGCGGGCGAGCCCCGCGCCCGGGGAGGCCAGGAGTTCGCCAGCCAGACCGGATCCAACAGGACGCCCCAGAAAGGGGACGGTCCCCGGAGCCCGCCTCCCAACCTGGGCGAGAAAACAACTCCGTCCCTCTGCAGCCGGAGCGTTCTAATTTACAACTCCAGGCGCTTTGTGCCGGGGAGGCCCAGCGGACGCGGGGTCCGGACAATGCACCCGGCCGGGGTCCCAGCGGCCGCCCCCCGCTTGCGGGGCCGGCATGACGTTGCAGCCTAGCCCTGCCGGGGCCGGGAGGCCAGGCCGAGGCCCGGCGGCGGCCCGGGGCCTGGTTAAAGATGGCGAGCCCCTCGCATGGCTCCCGCGGCTCCCCCGGCCACAATGAAAAGCTCACCCTGGCCCGGCCGCGGCCGGCCCACGGGCCTCACCTTCCATCTCCATGTCCTCGGGCTCGCTCAGCTGCTGCTCTCCCGCTTTCTGCTGTTGCTGCTGCTGCTGGTGGTTCATGTCGGCCGCGGCCTGGGCCTCGCCTGCGGCCGGGGGCCGGGGCTGCGGGCCCGGCGGGCGGGCAGCTGCTAGCCGGGGCGGCGGCGGCGGCGGCGGCGGCGGGGCGGCCTCCTCCTCCTCCTCCCGCGCGTCGTCGGCGGCGGCGGCCCCGGGGCGGCCCGCGGCGGGCGGCGGCAGGGAGACGCGCACGTACTTGCTCGCGATTCGCCCAATCTCGGCGCCGAGGCGGGCGGGCGGCCGGCGGGCCGGGCCCGGCGGCCTCGTTGCTTGCTGCGGCCGCCGCCGCCGCCGCGGGGCCCGCCTCCCGCCGCCGGGGCCGGAGCCGGGGCTGCGGGGCCGCGGGCCGGCCGGGGGCGGAGGGCGGCCGGGCGGGGGCCGCGGAGTCAGCCCCGCCTCGGGCCGGGCGCGGCGGGCGGGAGGCCTGGCCGGCCGCGGCGGGCCTACTGGCCTTGGGGCCGGCGGGAGCGGCGGCGCGGGCGGGCGAGGGGCCGGCCGCGCTCCGAGAGCCGCGGCCTCCGCCTCCTCGGCGTCGTCGTCGGGGCTCCGGCAGCGGACACGGCGCCCGGCGGCTCGGCTCGGCTCGCTCTCAAAATGGCGGCGGCGTGAAATGTCACATCCGCATGGGGGGCCGCGGAGCCAGCGAGCGAGCGAGCGAGGAGAGCGGGCGGGCGGGCGCCGAGTTGGAGGGCGGAGCGGGAGCTCAGGGCGGAGCGCGGGAGGCGGAGCAGGGAGCGGCCCGCCCGCCGCCGCCGCCACCGCCGCCGCCAACGCCAAGGCCCGCCCGCCTCTCAGCGCCGCGCCCCCCGCGTCCCGGCGCCGCCTGCCTAGCAGCCCAGCGGCGGACCCTCGACGCTCGCTGCCCCCGGGCCTGGGGGGCTCAGGCTAGCTGCCCGGTGACTCAGCCCTGCGGGAGTGACCCGGTATCCGCCCCATCCCGGGGAGCCGGACTCTCCGAAAGACCCAGTAGCGGCAATGAGGAAGGGCCCAAAACCCGCCCGGCGGCCGGGTTTCAGGTCCCAGCCGAGCGCTCCCGGGCGAGCGCAGGAGGTTGCCCGGGGACTGCTCAGGACAGGGCCCGGAAGGGAGCCTGGGGTCAACGCATAGAAGTTCCTGTTATTGTCGTTATTTGCCCTCGCCCGCTGACCTGCACTTTTTCACCCAGTCTCTACTGTGGAAGAACTTATTTTCTCACTGTGAGTCCAATCTGGCAACGTTTGGCTCCTCAAGAGCAACCCCAGGCTGGGCTCAGCGGCGCACACCTGTGATCCCAGCACTTTGGGAGGCGTAGGCGGGAGCATCACTTGAGGCCAGGAGTAAGAGACCACCCTGTCTCTACAAGGTTTTAGTTTTGGGGTTTTTTTAAATATATATATTTATTTATTTTCAATTAGCTGGCTTTGGTGCCTTGCGCCAGTAGTCCAGCTACTTGGGAGGCTAAGGCTGGAGGTTCACTTGAGCCCGGGAGGTTGACGGAGGCTGCAATGATCCAAGATCGCGCCACTGCACTGCAGACTGGGTGACAGAGTGAGACCCAGTCTCAAACAATAAAATAATAATAATATAAAAATAAACCCACTATCCCTCACATTTGGCATTAATTTATTTCCTTCCTATCAACCCAGTATGGGATTGTACACCCAGGGCTTCCCTATTCCAGGAGACATTCAGTGAATATATCTGCTGAATTGACAGACTGATGATTAGGGTTTCAGCTTTTCCAGTTAACCAAGGCAGTGTGGGTCAATAAAAATAGAGCAAACCGATATACGTGTTGTTTTTTTTTTTTTTTTTGAGATGGAGTTTCGCTCTTGTTACCCAGGCTTGAGTGCAATGGCATGATCTCGGCTCACCGCAACCTCCGCCTCCTGGGATCAGGCAATTCTCCTGCCTCAGCCTCCTGAGTAGCTGGGATTACAGGCACGTGCTACCATGCCCAGCTAATTTTTTGATTTTTAGTAAACACGGGGTTTCACCATGTTGACCAGGATGGTCTCGATCTCTTGACCTCGTGATCCACCCGCCTCGGCCTCCCAAAGTGCTGGGATTACAGGCTTGAGCCACCGTGCCCGGCCCGATATACGTTTTTACACATCTCTAGGGAGAAGAGAATTTTGCCCTAACAAGGCCGGAAGATTATGGTACCTGTCTTCCTCTCCATCTCCCTATACCCACTTTCCCTGCGTTTTTCTTCAGTTTATGTACTGTTCATCTCCCCACCCCCTAAAAGAATGTTTTGCTCACTGTTGTATCACAAATGCCTGGGGTACACAGCAAGTGCTCAATAAATATTGATTGGTCCAGAGGCGGCTCGTACCTGTAATCTCAGCAGTTGGGAGGCTGAGGTGGGCGGATCACCTGAGATCATGAATTCGAAACCAGCATGACCTACATGGTAAAACCCCGTCTCTACTAAATACACACACAAAAAAATTAGTCCAGCATGGTGTCACACACTTGTAATCCCAGCTACTCCGAAGGCTGCCCCAGGAGAATCGCTTGAACCCAGGTGGTGGAGGCTGCAGTGAGCTAATTGCACCCTTGCACTCTAGCCTGGGCAACAGAGTGAGATTCCATCTTAAATAAATAAATCGATAAATAAATATTCGTTGAATGGACCAGGCACGGTGGCTTGTGCCTCTTATACCAGCACTTTGGAAGGTTGAGGTGGGAGGATCACTTGAGTCCAGGAGTTGGAGACTAGCCTGGGCAACACAAGGAAACTCCATCTCAGTCAGCCAGTTAATCAATCATTCAATCAATTGGTTGAATGAACATAAGACTAAAGTGTGGCTGGATCCCCCTCACCAGCATTTCATACACTTGAAGGTTTTCCACCGGTGAATTTCCTGCCAGACCACAGAGGTGAGCAGGGGAGAGCCCAGTCACTTCAACAGGAATCCCTTGGGTCACCCCCAGAATCTGAAGAAGAGGCATTGTTATTCACTCAGATTCTCACAAATGCTAATCAACAGTGCTCAGATGCAAAAGAATCCTTCTGTCTAGTATTCTGGAAGCTTAAAGGAGGGAAGAAAGAGCCCTTCTGGCAGAGGAAGAGGTGGCAGAAAGTTCTGTATGTGGCTGTCAGTTCACATTGGCCAACCTTAGTCTCATCACTGAGTTCAAAATCAATCTATGGCTGGGCACCGAGGCTCATGCCTGTAATCCCAGCACTTTAGGAGGCCGAGGCAGGTGGAGCACCTGAGGTCGAGAGTTTGAGACCAGTCTGACTAACATGGAAAAACCCTGCCTCTACTAAAAATACAAAATTAGCTGGGTGTGATAGCACATACCTGTAAATCCCAGCTACTTGGTAGGCTGAGGCAGGAGAATCACTTGAACCTGGGGGCCAGAGGTTGCAGTGAGCCTGAGATTGTGCCATTGCACTCCAGCCTGGGCAACAAGAGCAAAACTTCCTCTCAAAAAAAAAATCACACACACACACACACACACAATACAATCTGTGTGGCCGGGCACAGTGGCTCATGCCTATAATCCTAGCACTTGGGAGGCCAAGGTGGGCGGATCAACTGAGATCTGAAGTTCAAAATCAGCCTAGCCAACATAGTAAAAACTGGTCTCTACTAAAAAGAAAAAAAAAACACAAAAAAAAATTAGCCAGGTATGGTAGCATGTGCCTGTAATCCCAGCTACTTGGGAGGCTGAGGCAGTAAGCCAAGATCATGACACTGCACTCCAGCCTGAGCAACATAGTGACAATGTGTTACCTAATAAAAAAAAAAAAAAAAACCTGGCCAGGCATGGAGGCTCATGCCTGTAATCCCAGCACTTTGGAAGGCCAAGGAAGGTGGATTGCTTGAGCTCAGGAGTTCAATACCAGCTTGGGCAACCCGTCTCTATAAAAAATACAAAAAATTAGCTGGGCGGGATGGTGGGTACCTGTAATCTCAGCTACTTAGGAGGCTGAGGTAGAGAAAAGCTTGGGCCCAGGAGGTTGAGGTTGCAGTGAGCTGAGATCGTGCCACTGCCCGCCAGCCTGAATGTCAGAGTGAGACCCTGTCTCAAAAAGAAAAAAAAGTGAATTCTGCCAACAACATCAGTAAGGTTGTTCTTCCCCAGAGCTTCCAAATGAGAGCCCAGCCCTTGGCTTTGGCCTTGTGGAAAACCCAAAGGAACCCAATCCAGCCTACTCTAACTTCTGATCTATGGAAATGCAAGATCAAAAAGGGATATTGTTTTACACTGCTGAATCTGAGGAAATTTATTACACAGCAATAGAAAATGAATACACATAAACAGTATCTGTCTCTCCTTCTAGAAGCACCTTGAGAAAGAAACTGTCTTGTCTACAGATCTATCTTCAGCACAGCACTGGGCTTGTAATAGATGCTCAGTGAAGATTTGTTGAATGAGGTTTGGCACAGTGGGGCTCATGCCTGTAATCCCAGCACTTTGGGAAGTCTAGCGGGGTAGATCTCTTGAGGTCAGGAGTCCTAGACCAGCAGTGGCGTGGGCCTATAGCCCCAGTTACTCAGGAGACTGAGGTGGGAGACTTGCTTGAACCTGGGGGGTAGAGGTTGCAGTGAGCGGAGATCATGCTGCTGTACTGCAGCCTTGGCAACAGCAGGAGACTCCATCTCAAAAAAAAAAAAAAAAAGCGGTGGGGGTATTGTTTTACACTGCTAAATTTAAGGAAATTTATTACACAGCTATAGAATATGAATACACATAAACAATATCTGTCTCTTCTTCTAGAAGGGCTTTGAGGAAGAAATAAATTGTCTTATCTAAAGCTCTATCCTCAGTACAGCAGTGAGCTTATAGTAGATGCTCAGTGAAGATGTGCCGAATGAATGCTTTCACCCCTGCAACTGTTTACTGCTTGCTAGTAGCCCAGAGCCTCTGGGATACAGGCTGGGAATGACAGTGCCTGCTTGCTTGGAAGGCCTCTCATCTGGAGTCAATAAAACAGCACTTCTTTGCTTCTTCCTGGCTGGCCCACATCTTTCACGGAGGAGTGGATGGTGAAGGGAGAGTTCATTTCTAGGGCGCCACAGCTACGAGAAAAGCAATACCAGTGCCCTCAGAGGCCTACTAAAAAGGCCCAACTCGATTATTCCAGCAGGCTTGGCTGGCCTGTTTTCTCCTTCCCCTGGTAGAATTGTGCCTGCACTGGCTATAAAGTCCGTTTGCACACAGAAGGGTGTGTGTGGAAGGACTCAGTACAAGTGAATCGCTGAGTAATACCTGCTTCCTCGGAGGGTGAATACCAAGATGCCTCCAAAGGACATGGAGGGCTCCGAAGGGGAGGATGACTGAGGGCACCATTTTTGATCACTGCCAATTAAAAAAAAAAACTTATGACCCCTCCCGTGGTTCAGAAACTGGGGACCTAAGGAGAAGATGAAAAACTGGGGAGACAGGAACCTCCAGAGAAACTGACTTGTCATTAGCTAGAGACAGTAAAGTTCAGGGAGGGGCCACCCTATCATTACTGGGAGCAAAACATATTTTGCTGCTCCTGGGGCTGTGCCATGACTTGGCATAAACAGTGGGTTGGTTTTTCCTCTTGAGAACCAAAATATTTCTCTACCTGGAAGCTATGTTGGTCAGGGTCTAAAATTATTTAATGGAAGCGTCAGAGAAGAAATGGGATTAGGCCTGGTATGGTGGCTCATGCCTATAATCCGAGCATTTTGGGAGGCTGAGGCGACTGGATCACGAGGTCAGGAGTTCCAAGACCAACTTGGCCAAGATGGTGAAACCTTGTCTCTACTAAAAAATACAAAAATTGGCCGGGTACGGTGGCTCACGCCTATAATCCCAGCACTTTGGGAGGCTGAGGCGGGTGGATCACAAGGTCAAGAGATCGAGACTATCCTGGTCAACATGGTGAAACCCTGTCTCTACTAAAAATACAAAAATTAGCTGGGCATGGTGGTGTGCACCTGTAATCCCAGCTACTGAAAAGGCTGAGGCAGGAGAATTGCTTAAACCCAGGAGGCGGAGGTTGCGGTGAGCCAAGATCACACCATTGCACTCCAGCCTGGGTAACAAGAGCAAAATCCATCTCAAAAAAAAAAAAAAAATTAGGTCGGAGGCAGGTGGCTCTCACCTGTAATCCCAACACTTTGAGAGGCTAAGGTGGGCAGATCACCTGAGGTCAGGTGTTCAAGACCAGCCCGACCAATATGGAGAAACCCCATCTTTACTAAAAATACAAAATTAGCCTGGCGTGGTGGCACATGCCTATAATCCCAGCTACTCAGGAGGCTGAGGCAGGAGAATCCCTTGAACCCAGTAGGTGGAGATTGCTGAGAGCACGAATCACGCCATTGCCTGCAGCCTGGGCAACAAAAGCAAAAGTCTGTTTCAAGGGAAAAAAATACAAACATTAGTCAGGCACGGTGGCAGGCATCTGTGATTCCAGCTACTCAGAAGGCTGACGTGGAAGAATTGCTTGAACTGGGCAGCAAAGGTTGCAGTGAGCTGAGATCACGCCAATGCATTCCAGCCTGGGCAACAGAGTGAGACTCCATCAAAAAAAAAAAAGAGATTAATAGCTTTTCCCCTCCCCATGCCTTCATCTACCCACCCGCGCCCCACTGGTCAAGATAACTAAATTCCTAAATAGGCCGGGCGCGGTGGCTCACGCCTATAATCCCAGCACTTTGGGAGGGAGGCGGGTGGATCTCTAGGTCAAGAGTTCAAGACCATCCTGATCAACTTGGTGAAACCCCTTCTCTACTAAAAATACAAAAAATTAGCTGGGCATGGTGGCACATGCCTGTAATCCCAGCTACTCAGGAGGCTGAGGCAGGAGAATTGCCTGAATCCAAGAGGCGGAGGTTGCAGTGAGCCGAGATTGCGCCATTGCACTCCAGCCTGGGTTACAAAAGCGAAACTCAGTCTCAAAAAAAAAAAAAAAAAATTCCTAAATAATCCATACTTAGAAAGATGACCTAATCCCACACCACAAGGTTACCGATGGTGAGGATTTGGGTTTAGAGAAGGTAAGGGACTTAGCCAAAGTCAAGAAGTTTGGGAAGGTAAGGGGCTTTTGGATTCGGAAACCAGATGGAACCCAGCTCCATACAGGGTTCTGTAACTTGAGCATGTGAAGCTTACTTAACATAGATAAATTGTGCGGTAGGTGAATTACATTTCAATAAAACTGTTATCGGGCATCTATGGTGGTGGCTCATGCCTGTAATCCCAGCACTTTGGGAGGCCGAGGCTGCTGGATCACCTGTAGTCAGGAGTTTGAGACAAGCTTGGCCAATGTGGTGAAACCCCGTCTGCACCAAAAATATAAAAATTAGCCGGGTGTGGTGGCAAGAGCCTGTAATCCCAGCTACTTGAGAGGCTGAGGAAGGAAAATCACTTGAACCCGGGAGGTGGAGGTTGCAGTGAACCAAGATTGCGCCACTGCACTTCAGCCTGGGCAACAGAGTGAGTCTCTGCCTCAAAGAGGGAGTAAAGCTGTTATTTTTCTGTTTCAATTCCCTGCTGGAGTTCCTAATGAGTCTTCATGTTGTCTTCACCCAGGCCTACCAATTTTTCAAAACCCACATCCAAAGAAAACCCTAAATTAATATTCTGTCACTGAATTTATACAAATAGTCATTGTTTTCCCTGGTCTACTCTGTGCCAGCCACTTTTCTTACATTAACTCCACTTTTCATACCAGTGCTGTTCCTGAAGACTTGGCAACATTTAAAGCTAATCATTCACAGCAAATCTTAGCAATGGGGGGAGGCTATTTCTGTTTACACAATCAGGTGGGACCACCAGAGTAATGCATATAGATAAGGGGTGCTGCAAGCCACGTGGTCATGCTCACCTCTATTTTTTCTTTTTGAGACAGGGTCTCATTCTGTCACCCAGGTGGAGTTGAGTGAAGCTATCTTGGCTTACTGCAGCCTCAACCTCTGGGGCTCAAGCAACTCTCCCACTTCAGCCTCCCAAGTAGCTGGGACTACAGGTGCATGCCGCCATACAAAGCTAATTTTTTATTTTTATTTACTTATTTATCTGATTTATTTTGAGACACAGTGTAGGGCTGAGGGCCCCACAGGGTCATGGGGTGTGCCTTATGCTGTGCTGAGGCCCAGGATCTGAGAAATAAAGAGACAGGACACAGAAGTACAAGGAAAATGCAGCTGGGCTCAGGGGCCACGCCACCTATAAGTGGAGTCAGGTGAGGCCCGGAATGTCCAGAAGCATGAGTATTTATTGTGTATAGGTTAGGGGGCAGGGCAGTGAGTAAAGTCATCTTTAAGGATAGTGATAGGGTCGTGAGCAATAAAACATGGGATCCACCCCCATTAGGTCACCCAGGCCAGGAGGTGGACAGTGCACAGCAAGGGGGGCCTGTTTTCATGAAGGCAAGGGCTGTGTGCAGTAAGGGGTCCACCCCAATTAGGTCACCGAGGCTTGAAGGTGGGCTGTGCCAGTGAAAAGGGTGCAGTGTGCAATACTTCTATCTATGGGCAAACTACTTCTAAGAAGATTTATAGGAGGATGCTTTAAGTCACATAACAGTGACAGAGCTGTCAAGGTTACCACCACCTTCTGGCAGCTTCCAATGGGTTCTATGGGAAGATGCTTTTCAAGCAGCACAGTAGCAAGAGCTGATAAAGTTCACAGTCACCAAGGTGGACTGCTGGTCTGAGGGCAGCCTTCCACAAGAACTGGAACAAGGTCCTACAACTCCTTCGTCAGGAGGAGTGGCTCTTGCCCCAAGCCCGCCATGCAGCGGGTATCTTTACAATACTGAACGCTGCCACCTGGGCCATGGATTCTTGTCCTGGTATAACTGTTTTCCCTTAAATCATGCTCTGCACTGTGTCTGCTTTAGGCATTCCTCCGATTATAAGCTGCTTATTCCTTAATTCATGCTCTGTACTGTGTCTGCTCTAGGCCTTCCTCTGATTATAAACTAAGATATAATTATAGGTATATATGTAGGAAAGTATTTTTTTTTTTTTTAAAGTCAGGGTTTCACCATGTTGGTCAGGCTGGTTTTGAACTCCCGACCTCAGGTGATCCGCCCGCCTTGGCCTCCAAAGTGCTTGGATTACAGGCGTGAGCCACCGAGCCCGGCTGGGAAATATTCTTTAGGCACTCATACTATCAACTATTATATGATTATATAGAGAGAATTATATAAAGGGATTCTTCAAGCCCTAATTCTATAAACTAATATGTGATTATATGAAGGATTATATAAAAGGAAATAGCTGAGTAGTGACACTATAAAGTGAGATATTCCTCAAGCCGTAACTGTGCCAGGGTTCTGCTTAGCTCTCATTCCTCCATGCCTATATGGGGGGTTACCCACAACAGAGTTTTGCTCTTGTTGCCTGGGCTGCAGTGCAATGGTATGATCTTGGCTCACTGCAAGTGAAAAGCAGTTCCTTCAAAAGCTAAAGAGTTACCACAGGACCCAGGAATTCCACTCCTAGGTATATGTCCAAGAGAACTGAAAACAGGTACTCAAACAAATGTATGTATACACACATACATAGCAGTGTTATTCAGTCACCAAAAGGTGGAAACAACCCAAATGTTCATCAAGGAATGGATAAATAAAATGTGATCTAATAGCTGAGCACCATGCTCAGCTGCCTGTAATCCCAGCTACTCCTGAGGCTGAGGTGGATTACTCAAGGCCAAGAGTTCAAGACCCACCAGGGCAACATAGCACAGACACTATCTCTAAGAATAATAATGAAGGCCGGGCGCAGTGGCCCAAGCCTGTAATCCCATCACTTTGGGAGGCCGAGGCAGGTGGATCACTAGGTCAAGAGATCGAGACCATCCTGGTCAACATGGTGAGACCCCGTCCCTACTAAAAATACAAAAAATTAGCTGGGCATGGTGGCGCGTGCCTGTAATCCCAGCTACTCAGGAGGCTGAGGCAGGAGAATTGCCTGAACCCAGGAGGCGGAGGTTGCGGTGAGCCGAGATCGCGCCATTGCACTCCAGACTGGGTAACAAGAGCGAAACTCCATCTCAAAAAAAAAAAAATCCAGAATATGCAAATTATAGATAGAAAATAGGTTAGTTTTTGCCAGGAGCTGAGAAGAAGGGGAAAAAAAGGGGAGTGACTGCTAATGGGTATGGTGTCTGTTTGTTTTTTTGAGACGGAGGCTCACTTTGTTGCCCAGGTTTGTGTGCAGTAGCAGAATCTTGGCTCACCGCAACCTCCCTCTCCTGGGTTCAAGAGATCCTCCCACCTCAGCCCTAGTAGCTAGCTGCAAGTACAGGTACAGGCCACCATGCCTGGCTAATTTTTGTATTTTTAGTAGAGACAGGGTTTTACCATGTTGGCCAGGCTGGTCTCAAACTCATCACCTCAAGTGATCTGCCTGCCTCAGCCTCCCAAATTGCTGGGATTACAGGCAGGAGCCACCACACCCAGCCCTGGTATAGTGTTTCTTTTTGGCATGATGAAAATGTTCTGAAGGTGAGTGTGGCAGCTCACGCCAGTAATCACAGCACATTGAGAGGCCGAGACAGGCAGATCACTTGAGTCCAGGAGTTCGAGACCAGCCTGGGCAATGTGGCGAAATTCCCATCTCTACTAAAAATACAAATAATTTAGCTGGGCATGGTGACATACGCCTGTAATCCCAGCTACTCAGGAGGCTCAAATGGGAGGATCACTTGAACCAAAGAGGTCAAGGCTGCAGTGAGCTGAAGCCTGGGCAACTGGAGTGAGATCCTGTCTCAGAAAAAAAAAAAAAAGGAAAATGAAAATGTTCTGGGATTAGATGGGGTGATGGTTGCACACTTTTGTGAATACATTGAAAACCATTGAATTCTACATTGAGTTTTGAAATCAAGCAGACCCAGCTTGAGCCCAGGAGGCTCGGTCTGCATGAGTCAAGATAGCACCACTGCACTCTAGCCTGGATGATAGAGCAAGATCCTACCCCAAAAATCAATCAAACAGGCTGGGCGTGGTGGCTCAAACCTGTAATCCCAGCACTTGGGGAGGCCGAGGCGGGTGGATCTCTTGAGGTCAGGAGTTCCGAGACTAGACTGACCAACATGGAGAAACCCTGTCTCTACTAATACAAAAAATTACCCAGGCGTGGTGCATGCCTGTAATCCCAGCTAAGTCAGGAGGTTGAGGCAGAAGAATCGATTGAACAAGGGAGGCGGAGGTTGCAGCGAGCTGAGATCACGACATTGCACTCCAGCCTGGGCAACAGCAGTGAAACTCAATCTCAAAAAATAAAAAATAAAAAAATACCAGACCAATTCCATTTATTTATTTATTTATTTATTTTTAAAGATGGGGTTTCACCATGTTGGTCAGGCTGGTCTTGAACACCGACCCTGACCTCAGGTGATCCGCCCACCTTGGCCTCCAAAGTGCTTGGATTACAGGCGTGAGCCACCGCGCCGGCCCCACCTCCATTTTTATCAATCCAATCCATTTCCAAGGAACACCAGAAAAGGCAAGAAGAGAAAACACAAGGTCAACTGCAACAGAAGAGGCCAAACACTGATTTGCAAATGATGTGCTTGCATGCCTCAAACTCTATAGAGGAGGAAACAGGAGCGATCCAAAGCACTGTCTGTTTTCTCTAAGGAGACCAATGGCATTATCTATGTCCATGAAGCGTTCTTACAAACCAGCAATAAAATTGGAAAATATAACTTTAAAAAACACACCTTGTTTTATGCTGTGGTCACTGTGGCTGAACTGAGCCGTTAGCCACAAGGATTGGTGGCTGCTATTGGGGCCTTCCTGGGGAAGGTACTTCAGGGCCTTGCAGAGCTGAGATTTGCGCCTCTGGCTAGACTTGAATCTTGGTTCAGTCCTCAATTTCCGAATTGGTCTGGATAGCGGCATGGGGAATCTCCGGAAAGCAAGCTCTCTGGGGCCTTTTTGGCTCCTGAGCCCACTCAGAGGAAGATAGGAAATAAGAGAAAATAATGTAATCCATGCCGTCTCTACCTCCAGCCTTTTATAATTCAAGTCTCCCTCGTAACTCTTCCCCACCCTCTCCACCCACTGACTAAGGCTGGATCTGAACTCCTTACCCAATTTGCATAGCTTAAAGGTTTACTTAAGGCAGTCCCAAAACAAAAGAACAGGCTAAAGTAATTTTGAAGCCTCCACCTTTGTTTTTCTTTTCTTTCCATTAATTTGGTTTTTTTTTTTTTTGAGACAGAGTCTCACTCTGTCACCCAGGCTGGAGTGCAGTGGTGTGATCTTGGCTCACTGAAACCTCAACCTTCAGGGTTAAAACAATTCTCCTGCCTCAGCCTCCCAAGTAGCAGGGATTGCAGGCGAGCGCCACCATGCCCAGCTAATGTTTTGGTATTTAGTAGAGACAGAGTTTCGCCATTTTGGACAGGCTGCTCTCGAACTCCTGACCTCAAGTGAGCGCCTGGCCCCAGAAATTTCTATCAGAAACTACTATATTTGCCAGGCATGGTGGCTCACACCTGTAATCCCAGCACTTTGGGAGGCTGAGGCAGGCGGATCACCTGAGGTTGGGAGTTTGAGACCAGCCTGACCAACATGGAGAAACCCTGTGTCTACTAAAAGTAGAAAATTAGCCAGGTGTGGTGGTGGGTGCCTATAATCCCAGCTATTCGGGAGGCTGAGGCAGGAGAATCACTTGAACCTGGGAAGCAGAGGTTGCAGTGAGCCAATATCACACCACTGTACTCCAGCCTGGGCATCTAGAGTGAAACTTGGTTTCAAAAAAAAAGAAACGACTACTGTATTTCTTTCCTTCCTTCTTTCCTTCCTTCCTCTCTTTCTTTCTTTTTCTTCTTTCCTCCCTCCATTGCTGCTTTGTTTTCTTTTCATTTATTTCTTTTTCTTTTTTTTTTTTTTTGAGACAGAGTTTCGCTGTTGTTACCCAGACTGGAGTGCAATGGCACGATCTCAGCTCACCGCAACCTCCGCCTCCTGGGTTCAAGCAATTCTCCTGCCTCAGCCTCCTTAGTAGCTAGGACTACAGGTGCGTGCCACCATGTCCAGCTAATTTTTTTATTTTTAGTAGAGACGGGGTTTCACCTTGTTGACCAGGATGGTCTCGATCTGTTGACCTCATGATCCACCGGCCTCAGCCTCCCAAAGTGCTGGGATTATAAGCGTGAGCCACTGCGCCCGGCTTCATTTATTTCTTCATTGTCTTGCTCTGTCCCCTAGGTTAGAGTGCAGTGATGTAATCATAGCTCACTGCAGCCTCAACCTCCTGGGCTCAAGTGATCCTCCCACCTCAGCCTCCTGAGTAGCTAGGACCATAGTTGTGTACCACAACACTTGGGTGATTTTTTTGTTTTTTAAGTTTTTTGTAGAGATGGGGTGGCCATGGTACCCAGGCTGGCCTCAAACTTCTGGCCTTGAGATCTTCCTGCCTTGGCCTTCCAAAGTGCTGGGAGTACAAGTGTGAGCCACTAGGACCAGTGCCTGCACCTTTTTCTAAGTACAGTACAAAAATGTCTCATGTAAAGACTTTCACTCTCCCCTTCACTTGGGAGGCTGGGGTGGGAGGATCACATGAGCTCAGGAGGTCTAGACTGCAATGAGCTGTAATTGCACCACCACACACCAGGATGGGTGACAGAGTAAGACTTGTTTCAATAAAAAATACAAAAACAGGCTGGGTGTGATGACTCACGCCTGTAATCCCAGCACTTTGGGAGGCTGAGGCGGGCAGATCACGAGGTCACCAGTTCCAGACCAGCCTGACCAACATGGCGAAACTCTGTCTCTACTAAAATACAAAAAAAAAAAAAAAAAAATTAGCTGGGCATGGTGGTATACAGCTGTAATCCCAGCTACTCAGGATGCTGAAGCAGGAGAATCACTTGAACCCGGGAGGCGGAGGTTGCAGTGAGCCAAGATCGTGCCACTGCACTCCAGCCTGGGCCACAGAGCAAGACTCCATCTCAAAAAGAAAAGAGGCTGGGCACGGTGGCTCATGCCTGTAATCCCAGCACTTTGGGAGGCCAAGGTGGGTGGATCACGAGATAAAGAGATTGAGACCATCCTGGCCAACATGGTGAAAACCTGTCTTTACTAAAAATACAAAAATAAGCTGGGCGTGGTGGCGTGTGCCTGTAGTCCCAGCTACTCAGGGAGAATCTCTTAAACCCCAGAGGCAGAGGTTGCTGTAAGCCAATATGGCACCACTACACTCCAGCCTGGGCCACAAGAATGACAGACATTTCATCTCAAAACAATAAATAAATAAATAAAATGAAAACAGGACCTGCTGTGGTGGCTCAAGCCTATAATCCCAGCAGGTTGGGAAGTTAAGGTGGAAGAATCACTTGAGCTCAGGAGTTGGAGACTAGCTCGGGCAACATAGCAAGACCTCCTCTGTACAAAAATTAAATAAAAAATAAAAATAAATCCAGGCATGGTGTCTCATGCCTGCAATCTTAGCACTTTCGGCTGAGAGGCAGGAGTATTGCTTGAGCCCAGAATTTCACCTCCAGCCTGGGCAACATAGCGAAACTCTGTCTCTACAAAAAAAAAAAGAAAGAAAGAAAAAGAAAAAGAAAAATATTAGTTGGGCATGGTAGCACATGCCTGTAGTCCCGGCTACTCAGGAGGTTGGGGTTGCAGGATTGCTTGAGCCTAGGACATTGAGGCTGCAGTGGACCATGATCACATCACTGCACTCCAATCTGGGTGACAAAGCAGCACCCTGTCTCAAAAATAAAATAAGGATGGGAGTGATGACTTGCGCCTGTAATCCCAGCACCTTGGGAGGCCAAGGCAGGTGGATCATCTGAGGTCAGGAGTTCCAGACCAGCCTGGCCAACATTATGAAACCCCATCTCTACTAAAAGTACAAAAATTCGCTGGGCGCATTGGCACGTGCCTGTAATCCCAGCTACTCAGGAGGCAGAGGCAGGAGCATCACTTGAACCCAGGAGGCTAAGGTTGCAGTGAGCTGAGATCATGCCATCGTACTCCAGCCTGGGCAACAGACGGAGACTCTGTCTCAAAACAATAAAAATAAAATAAATAAAAAGTAAAAATAAAAAGCGCTGTCACTCCCCAAATATCTGTTATGACAATTTGATGAATGAATAAATAAATACATATATACATACATACATGGATAAAGTTAGCAATGGTCCAAATAAGTGTCTGCCATATAAATGGTCTGCATTTCATCATTCACATTGTTTTCCAGAAAATTTAGCCCTTCCCCATGTTTGCTTCTGCCAGGTTCCTTGGGTGGCTATACAGACATGTTCACTTTGGATAGTATTGTTATCATTGTCACCATATTATCTAATTGTTTACATTACAGAACAGGGGCTAACAGAAACATAACTTAACATAGCACAGTTGCAGGCCATACAGTATATTGTTGTTGCTTATTTATTTATTTATATTACATCTTTAGAAGTTGTTCCCAAGTAGCTTAGTTTATACATTACTCGCATTGATGAGTTTATGAATGTGAAATAATCTGGTAACTTTATTATTATTATTATTATTTTGAGACAGAGTCTCAGTCTGTCACCCAGGCTGGGGTGCAGTGGTGAAAGCTCACTGCAATCTCTGCCTGCTGGGTTCAAGTGATTCTCCTGCTTCAGCCTCCTGTGTAGCTGGGACTACAGGTGTTTGCCACCACCTTGCCTGGCTAATTTTTGTATTTTTAGTACAGACAAAGTTTTGCCACATTGGCCAAACTGGTCTCAAATTCCTGACCTCAGGTGATCTGCCCGCTTCTGCATCCCAAAGTGTTGGGATTACAGGCATAAGCCAGCCCGCCCAGCCTCTAGTTTTGTTTTCAGAATACAAAAGAATAAGTTCTACAGATCTTCTGGATGCCATTGTGTCTACAGTTAATACACAATATGGTGCTGTACACTGAAAATCCTGTTAAGAGGGCAGATCTCATATTAACTAAGTATTCTTACCACAAAAACCATAAAAAAGAAAAGAAAGTAAGGGAACCCAAGAAATATTTTGGGAATGATGGATGTGTCTATTACCTTCATTATAGTGATGGTATTATGGATATATGAATATGTCCAGGCTTGTCAAAATTCACAAAGTCGGCCCTTGCATCTGTAGGAGACTGGTTCCACTCATTCCACAATTCAAGAATGCTCAAATCCACTATCAAATGTCAGAGTAGGTCAAGTGTGGGATAATGCCTATAATCCCAGCACTTTGGGAAGCTGAAGCAGGAGGATCCCTTGAGCCCGGGAAGTCAAAGCTGCATGGAGCCGTGATGGTGTCACTGCACTCCAGCCTGCAAGAAAGAGCAAGATCCAGTCTCCAAAACACAAAAACCCACAAAAAAATAAACAAATAAATATACCATGATAAAGCCACAGAAAAGAACAAGTAATGAAAAAACAAATAAAACTGGCCGGGCATGGTGGCTCACGCCTGTAATCCTAACACTTTGAGAGGCCGAGGTGGGTGGATCACCTGAAGTCAGGAGTTCAAAACCAGCCTGGCCATCATAGTAAAACCCCATTTTTTTTTTTTTTGAGACGAGTTTCACTCTTGTTACCCAGGCTGGAGTGCAATGGCGTGATCTCGGCTCACTGCAACCTCCGCCTCCTGGGTTCAGGCAATTCTCCTGCCTCAGCCTCCTGAGTAGCTGGGATTACAGTCACATGCCATCATGCCCAGCTAATTTTTTGTGCCATCATGCCCATGTGCCATCATGCCCAGCTAATTTTTTGTATTTTTAGTAGAGACGGGGTTTCACCATGTTGACCAGGATGGTTTCGATCTCTTGACCTCGTGATCCACCCGCCTCGGCCTCCCAAAGTGCTGGGATTACAGGCGTGAGCCACCGCGCCCAGCCAACCCCATTTTTATATATATATAAAAAAAGAAAAAACAAATAAAATAGTGCTTTTCCATATATATATATATATATATATATATATATATATATATATATATATATTTGAGATGGAGTTTTGCTCTTGTTGCCCAGGCTGGAGTGCAATGGCATGATTTCAGCTCACTGAAACTTCCACCTCCAGGGTTCAAGCAATTCTCCTGCCTCAGCCTCCTGAGTAGCTGGGATTACAGGCATGTGCAACCATGCCTGGCTAATTCTGTATTTTTAGAATAGATGGGATTTCTCCATGTTGGTCAAGCTGGTCTCAACCTCCCAACCTCAGGTGATCTGCACCCCAGGCCTCCCAAAGTGCTGGGATTACAGGCGTGAGCCATTGCACCCAGTCTTCACATCATATTAAAGAGAATTTTTAGGCCAGGTGCTGTGGCTTACTCCCATAATCCCAGCACTTCTAGAGGCTGAGAAGGGTGGATTACCTGAGGTCAGAAGTTCCAGACAAGCATGGCCAACATGGTGAAACTCCGTCTCCACTAAAAATACAAAAATTAGCTGGGCATGGTGGTGTTCGCCTGTAGTCACAGCTACTTGGGAGGCTGAGGCATGATAATTGCTTGAACCCATAAGCTGGAGGTTGCAGGGAGCTGAGATCGTGCCATCCAGCCTGGGCAACAGAGTGAGACTTCATCTCAAAATAAATAAATACATACATACATAAAAGTTTTTTAAAAGAGGGGGGTAATTTTAAAATATCTACCCATTGAAACTATCATGTGCTTCATGTCACTTTTAGCTTTTTATAGCAGCCTCTCTAAAGGTGCATGACATCTGGTAGGGGCTCGAAAGCTGTGAACAGCAGGAAGAAAGGAAGGAAAGAGGGAAGGGGATGAGGACAACATGGATATAATTTAGCAGTGAAAGACAAGACTGAAATAATTCCATTCATTCATTAAATCCCTCAACAGGCATTTACTGAGCACCTACTATGTGTCTGGCATTGTACTAGGCATTGGGAACACAGGTGTGAACAAAACAAGTGTAGCCACCATCTCAGCAACTATGAGAGCTGCCAGAAATGGTATGGTTTGGCAGGTGCAGTGGCTCACACCTGTAATCCCAGCACTTTGAAAGGCCAAAGCTGTTGGATCACTTGAGTTTGAGACCAACCTGGTCAACCTGGTGAAACCCTGTCTCTACTAAAAATACAAAAATTGGCGCTGGGCGCGGTGGCGTTTCTGTAGTCCCAGCTACTCAGGAGGCTGAGGTGGAGGATCACTTGAGCCCAGGAGTTCTGGGCTGTAGTGCGCTATGCTGATCAGATGTCCGCACTAAGTTCGGCATCAATATGATGACCTCCTGGGAGCAGGGGACCACCAGGTTGCCTAAGGAGGGGTGAACTGGCCCAGGTTGGAAACAGAGCAGGTAAAAACTCCCATGCTGAGGCTGGGCATGGTGGCTCACGCTTGTAATCCAAGCACTTTGGAGGCCAAGGCGGGCAGATCACCTGAGGTCGGGCGTTCAAGACCAGCCTGACCAACATGGTGAAACCTCATCTTAAAAAAAACAAAAAAATTAAAAAAAAAAACAAAAACAGGACTCCCGTGCTGATCAGTAGTGGGATTGTGCCTGTGAATAGCCACCGCACTCCAGCCTGAGCAACATAGTCTCTTTAAAAAAAAAAAAAAAAATTAGCTGGGCATGGTGGTACATACCTGTAATCCCAGCTACTCAGGAGGCTGAGGCAGGCAAATCACTTGAACCTGGGAGGCAGAGGTTGCAGTGAGTCAAGATTGGCATTGCACTCCAGCCTGGGCGAGAGCGAGACTCTGTCTTAAAAAAAAGAAAAAAGTGGCATGATTTTAAAGGGTTCATTCAAGTCTGTTATACTCATTTCTCCCTAAATCAAATTATTTTCATTTGTGCCAGCAGGGGATAATTCATCTCTGAGCATCCCTTTCGCCTTACATTCTGGTGGGGAAGAAATGAATATATCTGTGAGCGGCAGGAAGCAGAGAAAGGACAGCATGGTGGAGGGCACTCTTCCCAGGACAGGGCCCAAGGCAATCTTGTAGGAGGTGACTGGGACCAAGAGTCAGACAGCCCTGGATTTCACTGACAGCCAGCGCAGAGGCTTCTCAGGCTGAGGCTCCCCTCTGCGTCTGTCTCAGTGTCTGAATTGGGAACAATGGAGGTACTGATGGTACCCCCTGGAGTTATTCTGAAGATGGAATAAGGCAATGAAATGAAACAGAGGCCCCCAAGTGTGCACTGTTATTATCCTGAGTGTGCTGGCAGCAAGCCCTGTTTCTAGGACGTCTGCCTTGATTCTGATGCTGTGCCTGGGACCCAGGAGTAGGTCAATTCACCTCCATACAGAATGCTCAAAATAATATTAGGCCGGGCGAGGTGGCTCACGCCTATAATCCCAGCACCTCGGGAGGCTGAGGCAGGCAGATCACTTAACGTCAGGAGTTCGAGACCAACCTGGGCAAAAGGGTGAAACCCCATCTCTACTAAAAATAGAAAATTAGCCAGGTATGATGGTGGGGGCCTATAATACCAGCTACTCTGGAGACTGAGGTGGGAGAATCACTTGAACTCAGGGGAGCAGAGGTTGAAGTGACCTGAGATCACCCAGGCTAGAGTGCAGTGGTGCAATCTCGGCTCACTGCAACCTCCACCCTCTAGGTTCAAGAGATTCTCCTGCCTCAGTCTCTGGAGTAGCTGGGATTACAGGTGCCCACCACCACACCTGGCTAATTTTTTGCATTTTAAGTACAGACAGGGTTTCACCATGTTGGCCAGGCTGGTCTTGAACTTCCAGCTTCAGCTGGAATTACAGGCATGAGCCACCTCACCCAGCCTGGCTTTTAACCCTCAAGGGTCCCCATTACTCTTGGAACAAAGGTGAAGCTGAAGCTTTCCAGGTGGTGATCTGACCTCTGCACTTGTCTGCATCCCTAACTACTTCCACCTCTCCCAAACCCTCTTCACCAGCCACATAGGCCACAGGGCCTTTGGCAAAGTGGCTCCCTGTGGCTGGAAAATTCTTTGCTTCCTAACTCCCTTCATGCACTCCCTGACTCTTTTTTGCTTAATTCTTGTTGCCCAGGCTGGAGTGCAATGCCATGCCATCAGCTCACTGCAACCTCTGCCTCCTGGGTTCAAGTGATTCTCCTGGTATTACAGGTATGCGCCACCATTCCTGGCTCATTTTGTATTAATGACCCACTCTCTTGTGGTCTGCAGAACCCTCTGTATCTCATACAGGGCCTGTCACTTGGTAGGGCTGCAACTCGTTTTTTGTTTTGTTTTGTTTAATGTTTTGAGACAGGGTCTTGCTCTGTTGCTCAGGCTGGAGCTGGAGAACACTGTTGCAACTATGGCTCACTGCAGCCTTGACCTCCCAAGACTCAAGCAGTCCTTCCACCTGAGCCTCCCTAGTAGCTAGTACCATAGGCATGTACCACCATGCCTGACTAACTTTTGTATTTTTTGTGGAGATGGGATTTTGCTGTGTTGCTCAGGCTGGTCTCAAACTCCTAGGCTCAAGCAATCTGACTGCCTTGGCTTCCCAAAATCCTGGGATTACAGGTGTGAGCCACCGTTCCCAGTCAAGGTTTGTTCAATGAGAGAATAAAGGATAAATACACAAAAGTCTCTGCATTCACAACAGTGTCAGGCACACTAGGATAAAGTCCAGGCTTAGCCACTCCGAGCTCCCAGCCTGGATGAGGCATGTGATCTCTTTGAACTTCACCGCTTGTCATTTGTAACATGGGGTGATCACAGTAGCTCCTGCTCTATTGGATTTTTTTTTTTTTTTTTTTGAGACAAAGTTTCACTTTTGTCCAGGCTGGAGTGCAATGGAGCAATCTCAGTTCACTGCAACCTCTGCCTCCCAGGTTCAAGTGATTCTCCTGCCTCAGCTTCCGGAATAGTTAAGATTACAGGCACGCACCACCACACCCAGCTAATTTTTGTGTTTTTAGTAGAGACAGAGTTTCACCATGTTGGCCAGGCTGGTCTCAAACTCCTGACCTCAAGTGATCTGTCCCTGCTTGGCCTCCCAGGGATTACAGGTGTAAGCCACCATGCCTGGCTGCCTATTGGATTTTAAAAATTGTATACCGAGCGTAGTGGCTCACACCTGTGATCTCAGAACTTTGGGAGGCCAGAGGGGGTGGATCACTTGAGGTCAGGAGTTTGAGACCAGCTTGGCCAACATGGTAAAACCCTGTCTCTACTAAAAACACAAAAATTACCTCAAGTGATCCATCCGCCTCGGCCTCCCAAAGTGCTGGGATTAGAGGCGTGAGCCACCACACACAGCCAATATGATATTTTATTAATTTATTTTTTCTAGAGACAGGTCTCCCTCTACTTCCCAGACTGTATTTCAACTCCTGGGTTCCAGCCATGTCCAACTTTTAGAATGGTTAATTTTACATGGGAATGGCTAAACTGGGCATGAATGTCTTTTTTTTTTCTTTATATACCTTTGTAACAGCTGATAGAATCACCTGGGTCTGGAAAATGTCTGAGCTCTTAATTTCTCTTTTTTTTTTTTTTTTTTGAGACAGAGTCTCACTCTGTTGCCAGCCTGGAGTGCAATGGCTCAATCTCAGCTCACTGCAGCCTCTGCCTCCCAGGTTCAAGAAATTCTCCTGCCTTAGCCTCCTGAGTAGCTGGGACTACAGGCCCGCACCACTAGGCCGGGCTTATTTCTCTGTATTTTTAGTAGAGATGGGGTTTCATCATGTTGGCCAGAATGGTCTTGATCTCCTGACCTCACGATCTGTCCACCTCTGCCTCCCAAAATGCTGGAATTATAGGCATGAGCCACCACGCGCAGCTCTGGCCTGAGCTCGTAATTTCTAATCACTCCTATTGAGATAATAGTAAAAGCAAGAGCAAACATTTATTTAGGACCCACTAGGCAAATCTCCATGATGTTTACATCCGCAGTTGCATTTTTACCCTTGCAATACTCCCAGGAGACAGGATTATAATGATCATCTCCATTTCTCAAAGGAAACAGCCAGTCCCAGCTGGTAAGTGGAAGAGCTGAGATTTGAACTTAAGGCTGGGTGTTTAACCTCCAGGCCACGCTGCCTTCATCGACTAGTCACCCTAAGCAGGTGGCAGGTTCCCGTAAGCACAAAGAAAAGAAAGTCTAACCGAGCATGGTGGCCTGTGCCTGTAGTTCCAGCTACAGGAGGCTGAGGTGTGAGGCTCGCTGAGCCCAGAGGCTGAAGTTGCAGTGTGTCATGATTGTACCACTGCACTGCAGCCTGGGTGACAGAGCAAGAGCCTGCCAAAAAAACAAAAAAAGACCAGGAAGCTCAGGCACGCTCAGGGAGGTGTTCTCCCAGCAGAGAGTTGGTGGTGGGACCTCTGTCTTGACCACCAGGCTCAACAGAGATTTTTATTGGAAGCCCTTTCAATTCCAAAGACATTATTGATGGTGGCTGCAAAGGGGAATTGGGCGGGATTTCTTGTGTGGGACTGGGATGATCAGAGAGCGTAGCACTGGGCTTGGACAGGCTCAGTGACTCACACCTGTAATCCCAGCACTATGGGAAGCTGAGACAGGCGTTCACTCGAGGCCAGGAGTTCCATACCAGTCTGGGCAAAACAGTGAGACCCCCGTCTCTACACAAAATAAGTAAATAAATAAATTAGTAACTGCTTGGGAAGCTGAAGTAGGAGGATGCTTGGGCCCAGGAGTTCCAGGTTGCAGTCAACTGTGATTGTGCCACTGCACTCCAGCCTGAGCAACAGAACAAGACCCCGTCTCAAAACACAAAACAAGGGGTGGGACAAGGGAAACAACAAAACAAAATTCCCCAAAACAATAGGCTGGTTTCACTTCTTTTAAGGAGGACACCACCCATGCTATAAACATGGCTTCTTATATTATTGCTATGAGCATTGATGATTACCTCCCCCAACCCCTAGGCAAATCAACACAGTGGGAAGATAAAGCAGATAGTAGGTTTGGTACCTGATGGACCCTGTCTCCTCTGCAGAGGTCAGGGATGCCTCTAAGACACCATAATTATTTTTGTCTCTTCCAGTTTGTGACAACCACATGCACTCTGCGTCCCAGGGTAGCCCCCGGCTGACAGCAGCCAACAGAGCTAGATTCTATGTAAGATGTAAAATGAGACCTGGTGTGCAGCTGCTCCAGCTACTGATTTCCTCAGAGGGGTGCTGTGATGGGCAGAATCATGGCTTCCCAAACACGTCCACACCCTAATCCCCAGAATCTGTGCATAGGTTACCTCATATGGCAAGCAGAAAGTAAGGTTGTTAATCAGCTAACTATTTTTAACTTTTATTTTCTTTTTAAAGACAGTGTCTTCTTCTGTCGCCCAGGTTGGAGTGCAGTGGCGCGATCTCAGCTCACTGCAACCTCCACCTCCAGGGTTTAAGCAATTCTCCTGCCCCAGCCTCCAGAGTAGTTGTGATTTCAGGCACCTGCCACCATGGCCGGGTAATTTTTGTCTTTTTAGTAGAGACGGGATTTCACCATGTTGGCCAGACTGGTCTCGAATTC
Organism: Saguinus oedipus; assembly: GCA_031835075.1. Taxonomy (NCBI): domain Eukaryota; kingdom Metazoa; phylum Chordata; class Mammalia; order Primates; family Cebidae; genus Saguinus; species Saguinus oedipus. The sequence continues at coordinate 8,227,216 of CM063179.1, forward strand.
CTGGCCCCAAGTACTCTTCCTGCCTTGGCCTCCTAAAGTGCTGGGTTTATGTGTGAGCCACCGTGCCTGACCCAACCTGACTATTTTTTTTGTTATATATTTTTTTGAGATGGAGTCTGGCTCTGGCTCTGTTGCCCAGGCTGGAGTGCAGTGGCTGGATCTGGCTCACTGAAGCCTCTGTCTCCAGGGTTCAAACGATTCTCCTGCCTCAGCCTCCTGAGTAGCCGGGTTTACAGGTGTGTGCCACCATGCCCAGCTAATTTTTATATTTTTAGTAGAAAAGGGGTTTCACGGCCAGGCGTGGTGGCTCACACCTATAATCCCAGCACTTTGGGAGGCCAAGGAGGGTGGATCACAAGGTCAAGAGATCAGACCATCCTGGACAACATGTTGAAACCCTGTCTCTAATAAAAAATACAAAAATTAGCTGGGCATGGTGGCATGCGCCTGTAGTCCCAGCTACTCGGGAGGCTGAGGCAGGAGAATGGCTTGAACCCAGGAGGCAGAAGTTGCAGTGAGCCAAGATCGCGCCATTGCACTCCAGCCTGGGTAACAAGAGTCAAACTCCATCTCAAAAAAAAAAAAAGAAATGGGGTTTCACTATGTTGGCCAGGCTGGTCTTGAACTCTTGACCTCAAGTTACCTGCCTGCCTCAGCCTCCCAAAGTGCTAGGATTACAGGTGTGAGCCACTGTGCCCAGACTTTCTTTCTTTCTTTCTGTTTTTCTTTTTTGAGACAGAGTTTTGCTCTTGTTACCCAGGCTGGAGTGCAATGGCACGATCTCCGCTCACTGCAACCTCCACCTCCTGGGTTCAGGCAATTCTCCTGCCTCAGCCTCCTGAGTAGTTGGGATTACAGGCACGCGCCACCATGCCCAGCTAATTTTTTGTATTTTTAGTAGAGATGGGGTTTCACCAAGTTGACCAGGATGGTCTTGATCTCTTGACCTCGTGATTCACCCGCCTCGGCCTCCCAAAGTGCGGGGATTACAGGTGTGAGCCACCGTGCCCAGCCTCTTTCTTTCTTTTTTTTGAGACAAGATCTCACCCTGTTGCTGATTGGAGTGAAGTGGCATGATCTCTGCTCACTACAATTTTCACCTTCCCCAGCTCAAGTGATCCTTCTGCCTCAGCCTCCCAACTAGTTGGGATCACAGGCATGTGCCACCATGCCTGACTAATTTTTGTATTTTTAGTAGAGATGGGGTTTCAACATGTTGCCCAGGCTGGTCTTGAACCTGTGAGCTCAGGTGATCCACCCACCTTCACCTCCCAAAGTGCTGGGATTACAGATGTGAGCCATTGTACCCAGCCCCTGGGTACAACGTGGCCAGCGTTTCTGATGGCTTCAATTTCTGGGCCCTCCTGAGGCCTTTAGGTTTTGCAAGATGCCCAGTATCCTTATAGCAAATCCTCTCTTTTGCTTAAGATAGCTGCATTCCTACCTCAGCAGATGCCTAACAATGGAGGAAGCATTTGGTTACAGCTATCATTCTCCTCTGTTGACAGGGAGAGACTTGCCAAACACCCCGGGGAGGTGAGATTGGGATTACACCCAGTTTACCAAGAAAGAGTTGGTGGTGGTACTGCTGGGTGTCCCTGAAGGTAGTGATGAAACATGATGTTTGACTCTTTGTGGTTGATGGATGAGACTATCCCACCTCCACCCCCCTGAACTGTAGCTATTCTAGGAAGCAGCTCTGGCATCAGTGCAAGCAGTTTCCACAAGGAGAAGACTCCGTGGGTATATTAAAAGAAGTCCTTTAGATGAACCCTAAAAGCGTCCTGCTGGACACTTTGACTACAGGTCTTTTCCATTTTTCTGGTCACAATGCCCAGGACAGTGAATCCCTATCAGTTTCACGGTGAATATGGTGATTTCTTCCTGCTCTGTAAAACACCAGGGAATGTGGGAGTAGGATTATTTTATATCAGATCCATGATTTTTTTGTTTGTTTGTTTGAGACAGGGTCTCACTGTCGTCCAGGCTGGAGTGCAGTGGTGCTGTCTCTGTTCACTACAACTTCCCTCTCCCAGGTTCAAGCGATTTTCCTGCCTCAGCCTCCTGAGTAGCTGGGATTACAGGCAGCTGCCATCCTGCCCAGCTAATTTTTGTATTTTTAGTAGAGATGGGGTTTCACTATGTTGGCCAGGCTGGTCTTGAACTCCGGACCTCAGGTGATCCGCCTGCCTCGGCCTCCCAAAGTGCTGCAATTACAGGTGTGTGCCACCCTGTAATCCCGGCCAGGTCCATGATTTCATAGTACGGATTGATCTACTGGGCAAATACAGCAATCTAAATGTTGCCTCTCTAGGTCACAGTACCCTCAGTGATAACACGACAAGCATGGAGTAGGTGGTTGCAGTCCTTTGGTGTAGGGACTGTGTAGCTGAACAATGTGCATTCTTTTCTTTCTTCTTCCCTCCTCTCCCCTCCCCTCCCCTCCCCCTTCCCCTCCCCTCCCCTCCCTTCCTTTCCCCTCCCTTTCCTTCCCTTCTCTTCTCTCTTTCTTTTTCTTTTGTTTTTCGTTTGTTTTGTTTTGAGATAAAGTCTTGCTCTTGTCACCCAGGCTGGAGTGCAATGGCCTGATCTTGGCTCACTACAATCTCCACCTCCTGAGTTCAAGGATTCTCGTGTCTCAGCCTCCAGAGTAGCTGGGACTACAGGCACTTGCCACCAGCCCTGGCTGATTTTTTTTTGAACTTTTAGTAGAGACAGGGTTTTGCCATGTTGGCCAGGTTGGTCTCTAACTCCTGGCTTTATGATCTGCTGGCTTTGGCGTCCCAAAGTGCTGGTATTACAGGCATGAGCCACCGCACCTGGCCACAATGTGCATTTTCATCTCCTTTTCTCTACGTTCTTCTGGGAGAACTTCAGGTAGTCCTGTCTCTTCCCATCTCTCCATATAGCTAAGGCTGGTCAGAGTGGCTTCTGCCCCTGGCTACTGGATTGGCTCAGTAGACAGGCATGTGACCCAGGCTGGACCAATCAGAATCTTCTCTAGGATTGGCCTGCGTGGTGGCTCATCCCTGTAACGGGAAGCCAAGGTGGGAGGATCACTTGAGATCAGGAGTTCTAGACCAGCCACAGCCAACATGGTGAAACCCCGTCTCTACTAAAAATACAAAAACTAACTTGGCATGGTGGTGCACGCCTTGTAGTCCCAGCTACTCTGGAGGCTGAGGAAACGTAATCGTTTGAACTCGGGAGGCGGAGGTTGCAGTGAGTGGAGATCAGGCCGCCATTGCACTCCAGCCTGGGTGACAGAGCAAGACTCCGTCTCAAAACAAAACAACAAGAAAAAAAAAAAAAAAAACAACAAAAACTGCTAGGATCCCTTCGGGGACTTAGGAAGGGACAATTTAGGATCCCAAAGCTCGAGCTTCATGACCTTCCCCTGAAGATACCTCTGTTTGCACCCCAGAATCAGTCACTTCATTTGTTTTCAGCTATTACTTTCTTATGGACATTGTATCAGATTAAGCTAAAGCACTGTGTCCTGACTGCATTCACCTCTGTCTATAAGGCTCCCGAAGGCTGGCAAATGGTTAAGAATATTTATACTCTTCCTCTGGCAACTGTATCAAAAAAAGAATTAATCTCACCGGTACTCTCTGTTCTCTCCTTTGGTAACCAATTTAGCAGTTCCGTGCACTTAATTCAGCTCCTACTAACAACACAGAAAAGCTTAATAATAGGTGTGAAACACTGTGCTAAGTGCTTTAAAGACATTTTCTTATTTAATCTTGTTGAGAACCCCGGGAGACAGCGTAAGGGGCACTGTGGATTGCGACTCTGCATCCGCTCTGCATTTTTTAAAACCAAACAGCCCATGTGACTAAGGGGGGCCAGCCCCACCCTCAGCTCCAGGGATGGGCTCTGATTGGTCTGAACGTGATTATCTCATTTCCCTGCCTGTGATTGGTTCAAATATATAGTGCTAAGCCAATCAGCTTCAGGCATCCCACCTTGTAAATGGGTTCTGTTTATGGTGGATATGAGACTTATATTGGACCAATTACATTGAAAGGAAGGAATTTTATATCATGATGGGGGAAGACTCTCTATTGCTCACTGGATATGAACAACAATGTGGCCATTACCACCAGAAGCCATGTAGCAACCACGAAAAAAACAAACAACCACAGGTTAGAAACTCATTTCTTACAGGAGCTACATTTGGACAGAAAAAAAAAAAAAAAAAAAAAAATCAAGTAAACAAAAAATCCAAAACTTTGAGGCCGGGCTGAGGGCTTATGCCTGGAGTCCAGCCACTGGGGAGGCTGAGGTGGGAGGATCAAATGAGCCCAGGAGTTTGAGGCTGCAGTGAGTTAATAGTGCCACGGTGCTTCAGCCTGGGTAACATATGCAGACCGCGTTTCTAAACAAAAGCAAAAACGAAAACAAAATGAACCTTAAACTTAAGGTGAACCTTAGATATAGAGATGGAAAGTTTCTGGGTCCTTGGTGACCAGGTTCAGCTTCTTGATCAGCCCTTTCTTTCTTTCTTTCTTTCTTTCTTTCTTTCTTTCTCTCTTTCTCTCTTTCTTGACTGAGTTTGGCTCTCATCCCCTAGACTGGAGCGCAGTGGCGTGATCTCTGCTATCTGTAACCTCTGCTTCCCAGGTTCAAGCGATTCTCCTGCCTCAGCCTCCCGAGTAGCTGGGATTATAGGCGTGAGCCACCGTGCCCTGCCTTGGATCAGCCATTTCTGAAGGCCACCCTACTTTTGGGATTTTTGCTGTGTGGGATAATGTATTCTCTTATGGTTCAAAGCAATTTCTGTTCCTTATAGCCAAAAACATCTGGTGGGTACATGTAGATAGTACTCTCATTTCACATTTGAGAAAACTAAACTCAAAGAAGTTATGTAATAAAAATGAGTCACTCAGCTAGTAAATGGCACAGCTGGGTCTGTCTGGCTTCCAGGCTAATGCCCTTAATCACACCAGTATGAGGATTAGCTTGGAGCATCCATGCCCCATCAGCCCCATTTCTGCAAGACAACTCATAACAACAACAAGAATAATGGGAGCGAATAATTGTTGAATATCTATCATGTATCAGGCACTGGTTTAAGTGATTAACCTGCATTCATTCTTTAAAATAGTTACTTTTTTTTCTGACACAGAGTCTTGCCACCTTGACTTCCCTGGCTCAAGTAATCCCTCAGTCTCAGCCTCCCAATTAGCTGAGATGCAGGAATGTGTCACCATGGCTATTTTTTTTTTTTTTTTTTAGTTGGAGTTTCACTGTTGTTACCCAGACTGGAGTGCAATGGCACGTTCTCGGCTCACTGCAACCTCCGCCTCCTGGGTTCAAGCAATTCTCCTGCCTCAGCCTCCCGAGTAACTGGGACCACAGGCACGCACCACCATGCCCAGCTAATTTTTGTATTTTTTTAGTAGAGACAGGGTTTCATCTTGTTGACCAGGATGGTCTCGATCTCTTGACCTCGTGATCCACCTGCCTCAGCCTCCCAAAGTGCTGGGATTATAGGCGTGAGCCACCGCGCCTGGCCAGCTATTTTATTTTATTTTATTTTTTGAGACGGAGTCTTGCTCTGTTGCCCAAGCTGTAGTGCAGTGGTGTAATTTCGGCTCACTGCAAACTCTGCTTCCTGGGTTCAAGCCATTCTCCTGCCTCAGCCTCCCAAGTAGCTGGGATTACAGGCATGTGCCATCACACCTAATTTTTGTATTTTCAGTAGAGACAGGGTTTCACCCTGTTGGCCAGGATGGTCTTGAACTCCTGACCTCAAGTGAACCGCCTGCCTCAGCCTCCCAAAATGCTGGGATTACAGGCATGAGACACCATGCTTGGTGTTTTTTTTTTGTTGTTGTTGTTTTTGTTTTTGAGACAGCGTCTAGGATTACTTTCCTGACCTAGAGTGCATTGGCATGATCATGGCTCCCTGCAGCCCTGACCTCCTGGGCTCAAGCAATGCTTCCAACTCAGCCTCCCTACTAGCTGGGAGCTGGGACTACAAGTGTGCACCACCACACCACCCCGTAATTATTATTATTATTATTTTGAGATGGAGTTTCACTCTGTTGCCCAGGCTAGAGTGCAATGGTATAATCTTGGTTCACTGCAACCTCGGCCTCCCGGGTTCAAGCGATTCTCCTGACTCAGCCTCCCAAGTAGCTAGGATTATAGGCATGTACCATGCCGGCTAATTTTGTATTTTTAGAGTAGACAGGGTTTCTCCATGTTGGTCAGGCTGGTCTCAAACTCCCAACCTTAGATGGTACACCCACTTCAGTCATGGCATAAGCCATGACACCTGACCATGCTTTGCTAATTTTTGTACTGTTTTGTAGAGATGGGCTGGGAGGCTCGAAGTGGGGAGTTGCCATGGCTGGTTTTGAACTTTTGGATTCAAGCAATCCACCTGCCTTAGCCTCCCAAAATGCCAGGATTACAGGCTTGAGCCACCAAGTGCAGCCATTTCTTTTTCTTCCCCCGTCTTTTTTTTTTTTTTTTTTTTTTTTTTTTACTGTAGCATTTGATCTGAGACTGCAGCCATTTCTTTAAAATTTCTTTTTAGAGATGGAGTCTTACTATGTTGCCCACGCTGGTCACTGGTCTTGAACTCTTGGGCTCGAACTATCTCACCTCTTTGGCCTCTCAAAGTGTTGGGATTACAGGAACTGCAGGAATGAGGACTGTGCATGGCCTTTTTTTTTTTTTTTTTTTTGAGATGGAGTCTTGCTCTGTGGCCCAGGCTGGAGTACAGTGGTATGATCTTGGCCCATGGCAACCTCTGCCTCCTGGGTTCAAGAGATTCTCCTGTTCACCGCTTGTCTAAGTGGTTAACATATACTTCTTGCAACAACCCCCAAGGTAAGTTCTATTATTATCATTCCCCCTTATAGATGAAAAACCTGAGGCACAGAGAGATTAAGGAATTTGTCTTAGGTCATACAGCATTATGAAACAGAGCAGAGATTTCAACCTAGGAAGTCTGACTAATCACTCACAGTGGTGAACCCCAGCAATTACTAGGGGAAGAAAGGAACGATTATTTTTCTTTGGAGATAGAATCTGACTCTGACACCCAGGCTGGAGTGCATTGGTAAGATCTCAGGTCACTGCAACCTCCGCCTTCTGTTTCAAGTGATTCTCCTGCCTCAGCCTCTCAAGTAGCTGGGACTACAGGAGGGAGCCCCCACACCCAGCTAATTTTTTTAATTTTTTACTTTAAGTAGAGATGGAGTTTCATCATTTTGGCCAGACTGGTGTCCTGGCCTCATGGAGGCCAGGCTCGGCCTCCCAAAGTGCTGGGATTACAAATGTAAGCCATCGTGCCCTGCCAGAAGGAGCTTTCAAAATGTTGGTTAAAGTACCTCAGTTCCCTGCTGGGCCTAGTAAATACTTTTTAAGTTGAGATGATAATATTTTGTACCTACTGGGTTAAACAAAATTTGTCACAAAAATTATTTCCACCTGTTTCTTTTTTTTTTTTTTTTGAGATGGTTTCTCTCTTGTCATCCAGGCTGGGAGTGCAATGGCATGATCTCGGCTCACTGCAACCTCTGCCTCCTGGATTCAAGCTATTCTCCTGCCTCAGCCTCCTAAGCAGCTGGGATTACAGGCACATGCCACCACATCTGGCTAATTTTTTTATTTTTAGTAGAGATGGGGTTTCACCATGTTGGCCAGGCTAGTCTCAAACTCCTGACCTCAGGTGATCTGCCTGCCTTGACCTCCCAAAGTGCTGGGATTACAGACATGAGCCACTGCACCCAGTTTTTTTTTTTTAAACAGAGTCTTGCTCTGTCACCAAGGCTGGAGTGCAATCATGGCTCACTGTATCCTTGGCCTCCCAGGCTCAGATGATCCTTCCACCTCAGCTTCCTAAGTACCTGAGACCACAGGCAAGTGTCACCATACCTGGCTAATTTTATTTAAGGTAAATTTTTAGTAGAGACGAGGTCTTTCTACATTGTCTCAAACTCCTGGGCTCAAGTGATCCCCCAGCTTCAGCGTCCCAATTGCTGGGATTATAGTTGTGAGCCTCTGCACCCCGCCCCTTTGCCAATCTGAGACACCTCTTGGAATATTCCCTGGAATTATGACAAGCCACTGAGACTCCAAGCACCACTGCCAAATTCATCTCCCTAAGCACCACTTAGCTGCTTTCCAAAAACCTGCCAGCACTGTCTTCTGCATGAGTGGATCCACATTCCCTAGACTGTCATGCAAGACCTTCTGATGGGCATTACCTCTCTTAGCACATAGAGGATGTAGCTGTGGCACCCCAGGGACCTGGTTTCAAGTCCTGCCTCCCCCTCTTACTAGGTGTGTGATCCTAGGCAAGTCACTTCACTATTCTGTCCTCCATTTCTTCATCTGTTTTTTTTTTTTTTTTTTTTTTTTTGGAGACAGTGTTTTGCTCTTGGTGCCCAGGCTGGAGTGCAGTGGTGTGATCTCAGCTCACTGCAACCTCTGCCTCCTGAGTTCAAGCGATTCTCCTACCTCAGCCTTCTGAGTAGCTGGGATAGGTGCCCACCACCACACCTGGCTAATTTTTATATTTTTAGTAGAGATAGGGTTTCACCATGTTGCCCAGGCTGGTCTCAAACTCCTGATCTCAGGTAACCCACCTGCCTCGGCCTCCCACAGTGCTGGGATGACAGGCGTGAGCCACCTTGCCCAGCTTTTATTGTTTTTTAAGAGATAGGGTCTTAAAGAAAGAAAATACAAAAAAAAAAAAAGAAAGAAAGAAAGAAAAAAAAGAGATAGGCTCTTGCTCTATGTCCCAGGCTTGAGTGTAGTGTTGCAATTATAGCAATCATAGCTTACTGCAGCCTGTAACTCCTGGGCTCAAGCAACCTTCTTGCCTCAGCCTCTGGAGTAGCTGGAACTACAGGTGTGAGCTACTGCGCCCAGCCTTATAATTACCTTGGTTCTATTTACCCTCCCAGCTGGCTAGGCTAGTCCGATGACCATAGTCTAAGAAGGAGTGGCTCATTCTTGCCAATAATAGCAACAAGGTGAGAGTAGTCAAACAAGTCACATCTACTGAGGTCTGTTCTGTGCCAGACTCTGTCAAAGCCACACTATAACCTGCATGAGCCCTTCATGAAAAAATATCGTTGTTCATGACTGTATTGGTACAAAGAGAAATATAAGGCAGACTGGATTATATTCATTTTTCACTTCTTATTTGTTTTTGAGACAGAGTCTTACTCTATTACTCAGGGTGGGCTGCAGTGGCATGATCTCAGCTCACTGCAACCTATGCCTCCTGGGCTCAAGCAATCCTCTCACCTTTGCCTCCCAAGCAGCTGGGACCACAGGCAAGAGCCACCATATCTGGCTAATTTTTTTATTTTTTATTTTTAGAGACAGGTTTTCATCATGTTGCCTAGGCTGGTCTCGAGCTCCTGAGCTAAAGCAATCCACCCAATTTAGCCTCCCAAAATGCTAGGAATATAGGCGTGAGCCACTGCACCTAGCCTATTTTTTTACTTCCTTTTTTTTTTTTTTTAAATTTGAGATGGAGTTTTGCTCTTGTTGTCCAATCTGGAGTGCAATGGTGCAATCTTGGCTCACTGCAACCTCTGCCTCCCAGCTTCAAGTGATTCCCCTGCCTCAGCCTCCCGAGTAGCTGGGATGACAGGCCTGTGCTACTACGCCCAGCTAGTTTTGTAGTTTTAGTACAGATGGGGTTTCTCCATGTTGGCCAGGCTGGTCTCGAACTCCCGACCTCAGATGATCCACTTGATTCAGCCTCCCAAAGTGCTGGGATTATAGGAGTGAGCCATCGTGACTGCCTACTTTTTTACTTCTAGTATTAAAATAAATTAAAACAATTTCCTGGGCCCCTACAAATATCAAGGGATGTTGGTGCTGTGTCTAACATATGTCTTGGTCCTGGCATAGTTCTAAGTACATTGTCATTTGTCATGAAAGCACCAGGGAGCAGGGACAGGGTGTGCTACCCTTTATTTCTAGGATTTGTTCCGAAGACCTGGCATTATGTTGTTGTTATGTTATGTTGTTATGTTATGTTATGTTATTTGTTTTTGAGACGGGGCCTGACTCTGTTTCCCAGGCTGGAGTACAGTGGCGCAATCATAGCTCATTGTAGCCTCGAGCTCTTGGGCTTGTGATCCTCCCCCTCCAACTTCCGGATTCACTGGAAATACAGGAGTGAGCATGCCCAGCTTGGCATTATTTTGTTTTAATTAATTAATTTCTTTTCTTTTTTTTTTTGAGATGGAGTTTTGCTCTTGTTGCCCATGGTGGAATGCAATGATGTGACCTCAGCTCACTGCAACCTCCACCTCCCAGGTTGAAGTGATTCTCCTGCCTCAGCCTCCCAAGTAGCTGGGATTACAGGTACCCACCACCACATCTGGCTAATTTTTTTTTATATCTTTAGTAGAGGTGGGGGTTTCACCATTTTGGCCAGGCTGGTCTCCAGCACCTGATGTCAGGTGATCTGCCCACCTTGGCTTCCCAAAATGCTGGGATTATAGGTGTGAGCCACCACGCCTGGCCTTATTTTCATTTTCATTTTTATTTTTTTGAGACAGGATCTTACTTATTGCCCAGACGGGAGTGCAGTGGCATGATCTCAGCTCACTGCAACCTCTGCCCCTTGGGCTCAAGTGATCTTCCCACTTCAGCCTACCAAGTAGCTGGGACTACAGGCATATGCCACCATGCCTGACTAATTTTTCTATTTTTAGTAGAGACAGGATTTCGTTATGTTGGCCAAGTTGGTCTGAAACTCCTGAACTCAGGTCATCCGCCTGCCTCAGTCTCCCGAAGTGCTGAGGTTACAGGCATGAAACACTGCACCCGGTCTATTTATTTATTTTGAGACAGAGTTTCCCTCTGTCACCCAGGCTGGAGTGCAGTAGTGCCATCTCTGCTCACTGTAACCTCCTTCTCCTGGGCTCATGAAATTCTTGTGCCTCAGCCTCCTGAGTAGCTGGGATTATAGGCATGTGCCTCCACACCCAACTAATTTTTGTATTTTTAGTAGAGATGGGGTTTTGCCATGTTGGGCAGGCTCGTCTTGAACTCCTGGGCTCGTGATCCACCCACCTCAGCCTCCCAAAGTGCTGGGATTACAGGCATGGGCCACTGCACCCGGCCATGATTCTAAATTTGTGTAATTCATTACCAAGCCTGACCCAAATTGGCAAATATGTTAATTTCCCAAAGAAATTCACATAGCAGGAGCCATCAAATAAGATTTAGTATTCTAAGCCTGATAATATTCAGGCCTAGGAAGTTTTTTTTTTTTTTTTGAGTCAGCGTCTTACTCTGTCACCCAGGCTGGAAGTGCAGTGGCATGATCTTGGGTGGCAGAGGTTGTGGTGAGCTGAGATCATGCCATTGCACTCCAGCCTGGTCAACAAGAGCGAAACTCCGTCTCTAAATAAATAAAAAGAAGAAGAGAAAAATGAAGGCCGGGCATGGTGGCTCACACCTGTATTCCCAGCACTTTGGGAGACTGAGGCATGTGGATCACTTGAGGTCAGGAGTTCAAGACCAGCCTGGGCAACATGGTGAAACCCCATCTCTACTAAAAATACAAAAATTAGCTGGGCGTGGTGGTGGGCACCTGTATTCCCAGCTACTCAGGAGGTAGAGGCATAAGAATCCCTTTAACCCGGGAGGCAGAGGTTGCAGTGAGCCAAGGTCATGCCACTGCACTCCAGCCTGGGTGATAGAGTCTCAAAAAAAATAAAAAGAAAAGTTAGCACTGAAGTGTCCTTTGATGTGATTAAAAAAAAGAAAAGAAAAAAGATGTGAGGATACAATCAGAGAATGGAGGGATATACTTTGAAAGTGGGGAATGGGGCAGAAGCCAAGGAATGCAGAGAACCTCTAGAAATTAAAAAATGCCAGGCGTGGTAACTCACACCTGTAATTTCAGCACTTTGGGAGGTCCAGGTGGGCAGGTTACTAGAGGCCAGGAATTCGAGGTCAGCCTGGCCAAAATGGTGAAACCCCATCTCTACTAAAAATACAAAAAATTGCCTGTAATCCCAGCACTTTGGGAGGCCGAGGCGGGTGGATCATGAGGTCAAGAGATCAAGACCATCCTGGTCAACGTGGTGAAACCCCGTCTCTACTAAAAATACACAAAAATTAGCTGGGCATGGTGGCATGTGCCTGTAATCCCAGCTACTCAGGAGGCCGAGGCAGGAGAATTGCCTGAACCCAGGAGGTGGAGGTTGCAATGAACTGAGATTGCGCCATTGCACTCCAGCCTGGGTAACAAGAGTGAAACTCCGTCTCAAAAAAAAAAAAAGACAAAAAAAAAATAGCTGATGTGGTGACACATGTCTGTCATCCCAGCTATTTGAGAGGCTGAGGCACAAGGATCCTTTGAACAGGGGAGGCAGAGGTTTCAGTGAGCCAAGATCACACCACTGCACTCCAGTCTGGATGACACAGGCAGACTCTGTCTCAACAACAACAACAACAAAAAACAAAAACACACTACTGAAAATCTGTGGAATGTCAGGCTTAGAATATTGAATACTGGCCAGGTGTGGTGGCTCACGCCTGTAATCCCAACACTTTGGGAGGCTGAGGTGGGCAGATCACTTGAGGTCAGATCATTTGAGGCCAGGTGATCAAGGCAACATGGTAAAACTCCATCTCTACTAAAGATACAAAAATTAGCCATGCATGGTGGCACATGCCTGTAGCCCCAGCTATTCAAGAGGCTAAGGCAGGAGAATTGCTTGAATTCAGGAGGTGGAGGTTGCAGTGAGCTGAGGTCGCACCAATGGACTCCAGCCTGGGTGGCATAGCTAGACCCTGTCTGAAAAACAAACAAACAAAACAGAAACTGGAAAAGGCAAGAAAAAGGATTTTCTGACCAGGTGTGGTGACTCGCCCCTGTAATCCCATCACTGTGGGAGGCCAAGGTGGGAGGATTGCTTGAGCCCAGGATGCTGAGGCTGCAGTGAGCTTTGACTGTGCCACTACACTCCAGTCTGGGTGACAAAGCTAGACTCAGTCTTTAAAAAAAAAAAAAAAGTCATGCTTGTAATCCCAGCACTGGGAGGCCGAGGTGGGTAGATCACAAGGTCAGGAGTTCAAGACCAGCCTGGCCAACATGGTGAAATTGTCTCTACTAAAAATACAAAGATTTTAGCTGGTGCGGTGGCGGGCACTTGTAATCCCAGCTACTTGAGAGGCTGAGGCAGGAGAATTGCTTGAACCTGGGAGGCAGAGGTTGCAGTGACCCGAGATTGTGCCACTGCACTCCAGCCTAGGCGACAAGACCAAAACTCCATCTCAAAAAAAAAATTCCTTCTAGAGCCTCCAGAAAGGAAACACATCCTTTCTATGCCCTGATTTCATCCCAGTGAGACCCGTTTTGAATTTCTGACCTCCCGAACTGTAAGATAATAAATGTTTTATTTTAAGCCAGCAAGTTGGCGGTAGTTGGTTATAGCAGCCCTAGGTGAGTGATACGTCATCTCTGGTGTCTAGTCGCTAGCTATAGGCCCCTGGGAACCACATCTGTGGTGCTGGCTCTCTGAAGTCAGCTCCCATCCTGAATCGGAGCTGCCTACAACTCACCAACGCATGATGCCAGATGTGGTGCTGTGTCAGCTCCAGACCCAAGATTTAAGAGGACTGGGCAGATCCATTTTTGTACTTTTAGGAGTTCCAAAATGCAGTGTATGAAGCTCAGCAACCCTGCTGGAGAGGCCACATGGGAAGGCAGTGCCCTGCAGCAGCATGGGAGTGAGAGGAGGCAGCCTTCCCAGCATCCCGGGAAGCCTCCAGAGGACTCCAGCCTGTAACAGTGCGAGAGACCCCTGGTGAGATCAGCAATGGAGTGGTCCAGCTGAGCCCAGTACACTGGCAGAACCAGAGACATAGTGTCATAGCTGTTTCAAACCACTCCATGTTGGAGCTGAATTTATTTTGCAACCTTCGTAAACAAGCCACTGTCCAATTTTATCAGCCATGAGTTGAGGGCTACTATAGTGGGTGCTGGGGAACTACTGTCTCATTCAACTCACTCATTGTCATCAATATCACCCCCACTTTTTCTTTTTTCTTTTTTTTTGAGATGGAATCTCACTCTGTTGTCAGGCTGGAGTACAGTAGCGTGATCTTGGCTCGCCGGGTTCAAGCAAATCTCCTGCCTCAGCCTCCCAAGTGGCTGGGATTACAGGCGTGTGCCACCACACCCAGCTAATTTTTATATTTTTAGTAGAGACAGGCTTTCACCATGTTGTCCTGCATGGTCTTCTTGATCTGTTGACCTTGTGATCCACCTGCCTCGCCTCCCAAAGTGCTTGGATTACAGGCATAAGCCACCATGCCCAGCCTCTTTCTTTTTTTTTTTTTAGAGAGAGGATCTGACTCTGTCACTCAGGCTAGTGTGCAGTGGTGCAATCATAGCTCACTTCAGCCTCGGATCTCCTGGGCTCAAGCCATTCTCCCTGTGAGCCTCCTGAGTAGCTGGAACGACAGACATGCACCACCATACTTGGCTAATTTTTAAATATTTTGTAGAGAAAAGGTGGGGAGTGGTCTCACTATGTTGCCTAGATTGTCTCAAACTCTTGGCCTCAAGCAATCCTCCTGCCTTGGCCTCTCAAAGCCCTAGGATTACAGGTGTGAGACTGTACCATCAATATAAGAAACGGAGGCTCTGACAGGGGAGATTCTAAGCCTGCTGGTGGATGGAGGAGCTGGGTTTGAGCCTACATCTGAGTCTGGAGCCTCAAGCCCTGTGCATGTCCCATCGCCATCTCTCCCCCAGGTTCATTATATCACTTTTCAGAGGCCTTGGCTGGTCCAGTCGCAGCTTTGGCCCCCTTGCCCACTGCTGTGCTGGCTTAAGCAAACTCATAGCTATGCTCCTTCCCTCTTGCCCCATCGGGGAAGCAGGATTGCTTACAGTAAATGAAAACTAAGACTTGCACAGGAAGCACGGCCCGATCCATTACAGGGTTATTCTAGCCTGTAATGTACCTGTGCGCTTTCAGGCACAGCCAGACTGTCTGGAGAGGGGCCGAGAGGGTTTCAACGGGGCAGTGGGGTCAAGGCTCAGGAATGCAGAGCTGAGGCGGAGCAAAGCCCCACAGCGGAGTGTGCTCATTCCCACGGGACTCCTGGGACTGCCATCCCATGCACGCGCCTTCATGCCTGCGGCTGGCTTAGAGGTGGGTGTGTCCACCGCAGTTCTGGGTTCTCGAGCCTGTTCTTCCTTCTGCAGGGGCGCAGGAAGGGCTTTCCAGCGCCAAATCACCAGCCATAGCTCAGGGCCCTGATCCCCGGCTCCCCGGGCTGGGCTCACATTCAGCCCCTTCTTGCGGTCCTTGCGCCCTCTCGTGGCCACGGGGTATTAAAAAAAGTAGCTCAGCAGAGAGATTTGAGAGCTGGGTCCGGGTAGGCACTGGGCTGCACCCGGCAAACGGGACAGAGAACCCAAAAGAATGGATCACTCCCTCACACGTCTCTTTCTAGAGCATGTTGGCGCTGAATAAGCACAGGGGTCCACCATCTTATCAATTACATGTGTCCAGCCTTATTAGGTCTAAAATAAATCTTTTTTTTTTTCTTTTTTCCATTGAGACAGGGCCTCACTTTGTTGCCCAGGCTGGAGTGCAGTGGTGCTGCCGTGGCTCACTGCAACCTCTAATTTCCGAGCTAGATCCCCCGACTCCAGCCTCCCAAGTAGCTGGGACTACTGAAGCACCACCACACCAGGCTAATTTTAAAATTTTTCTTGTAGATATGGCATCTTGCTATGTTGCCCAGGGTAGTCTCCAACTCCTGGGCTCGTTATCTTTCCACTTCAGCTTCCTATAAGTGCTAGGATTACAGGTGTGAGTCACTGCACCTGGCTGATATTCAGCTATTGTTTTTTTTTTTTTTTTTTTTGAGATGGAGTTTCGTTCTTGTTACCCAGGCTGGAGTGCAATGGCACGATCTCGGCTCACCGCAACCTCCGCCTCCTGGGTTCAGGCAATTCTCCTGCCTCAGCCTCCTGAGTAGCTGGGATTACAGGCATGTGCCACCATGCCCAGCTAATTTTTTGTATTTTTAGTAGAGACGGGGTTTCACCATGTTGACCAGGATGGTCTCGATCTCTTGACCTCATGATCCACCCGCCTCGGCCTCCCAAAGTGCTGGGATTACAGGCTTGAGCCACCGCACCCGGCCTTTTTTTTTTTGAAACAGAGTCTGGCTTTGTCACCTAGGCTGGAGTGCAGTGGCATGATCACAGTTCACTGCAGTCTTCAACTCCTGGACTTAAGCCATTCTTCCACCTTAGCCTCTGGAGTAGCTGGGACTACAGGTACATGCCACCATGCCAGGTCGATGGAAGAGCTGGGTTCAAGTTAATAAAAAAAAAAATTTTTTTTTAGAGACAGGGTTTCACTGAAGTGTTGCCCAAGCTGTATTCAGCTATTTTTGATCCATAAAAAGTTAATTTCATATGGTTCAGCCTAAATTTCAACAACTCACATGCCTACTCACATTCCCCAAAGGGAGCCACAGATTTCTTCTTGAAATACAATGACCCAGAGCAAGCAAGTTAAAATAAATAAAAAAGAATCACTTCAAACCACTAGAAAGGAAGACAGGACAATTGCACCAGGAGCCAAAACAGACAATCAATGCGGTTTTTTTTTTCGAGATGGACTATTTTTCTGTCACCCAGGCTGGAGGGCAGTGGGCATGATCTCGGCTCACTGCAACCTCTGCCTCCTGGGTTCAAATGATTCTCCTGCCTCAGCCTCCCAAGTAGCTGGGATTACAGGCATGTGCTACCACACCTGGCTAATTTGTATCTTTTTAGTGGAGTTGGGGTTCCACCATGTTGGCCAGGCTGGTCTCCAACTCCTGACCTCAGGTGATCCACCTGCCTTGGCTTCCCAAAGTGCTAGGATTACAGGTGTGAGCCACGGTGCCCAGCCAATCAATGCATTTGATAGTAATTGAGCTTGTGTTTAGTTGTTTCCAGGAATTCAAGGTGAAATGGAAATATGAGAGTGTAGGCTCTTTGGTGTCATATAAAAGGAACTAAGTTGAGAAGGGGATCCAGATGTTATCCTCCGCCCACATCTGGGAAAACAATGACCAAGTTAGCACTTAAAGTCTCAAGGAGTCATCATCTCCTGAACTTTGGTTCTGACAAAATGACATTTTTCTTTAGGCTGGAGAAGTCAACAGTGAGTGGCTTTCAGTTCCAGCAGAGGCATCACCATAGCAAAAGGCAATTATTGCATCAAAGGGACAATTTAATGCACCTTTCTAAGCCACTAATTTGATGCAGAGGTGACAACCAAATCCTGATCCCATGATCGTGCCATGCAATTGTCAGCTCAGAAGGGAAATTAAATGCTACTTGCTTTGTTTCACCTCAAAAAATCTCCAATTTTGTGTCACCCTTATATTTATTTTTTTGAGATGGAGTCTTGCTCTGTTGCCCAGGCTGGAGTGCAGTGGCACAATCTTGGCTCACTGCAACCTCTACATCCCGGGTTCAAGTGATTCTCCTGCCTCAGCCTCCTGAGTAGCTGGGATTACAGGCGCCCACCAGTATGTCTGGCTAATTTTTGTATTTTTAATAGGGATGGGGTTTCCCCATGTTGGCCAGGCTAGTCTTGAACTCCTGACCTCAGGTGGTCTGCCCATCTTGGCCTCCCAAAGTACTGGGATTACAGGTGTAAGCCACCATTCCTGGCCACTTTATTATTATTATTGTTATTATTTGAGACAGGGTCTCACTATGTTGCCCACTCTGGTCTCAAACTTCTGAGCTCAAGCAATCTGCCCACTTCAGCATCCCAAAATGTTGGGATTGCAGGTGTAAGCCACCATGACTGGCCGACAATTTCTTATTTGCTATTTTTATTTCATTTTTTTGAGACACAGTCTTGCTGTGTCACCCATGCTGGTATGAAGTGGCACAAACATGGCTCACTGAAGCTCAACCTCCTAGGCTCAAGCGATCCTCCCACCTTAGGCTCCCAAGTAGCTGGGACTACAAATGCATGCCACCATGCCTGGCTAATTTTTAAATTTTCTGTAGAGGCTGGGTCTCATTATGTTGTCCAGGTTGGTCTTGAACTCCTGAGCTCAGTTGATCCTCCTGCCTTAGCCCCCCAAAATGTTGGGATTACAGGCATAAGCCACCATGCCAGGCCTATTTTTATTTTTTTTGACAATTGGCATAGACTAGGGAATGTATTAACATTTTTAAAAATTATTATTTATTTTTGTTTTTTGGGACAGAGTCTCACTGTGTCACCCAGGCTGGAGTACAGTAGTGTGATCCTGGCTCACTGCAATTCTGCCTCCCAGGTTCAAGCGATTCTGCTTCCTTAGCCTCCCCAGTAGCTGGGACTACAGGCACCCACCACCATGACCAGCTAATTTTTGTATTTTTAGTAGAGACAGGATTTCACCATGATGGCCAGGCTGGTCTCAAACTCCTGACTTTACATGTTCCATCTGCTTCAACCTCCCAAAGTGCTGGGATTACAGATGGGAGCCACCAAGCCCAGCCACTGACTTTTTCTTTTCTTTTGTTTTCTTTTTTTTTTTTTGAGATGGAGTTTCGCTCTTGTTACCCAGGCTGGAGTGCAATGGCGCGATCACAGCTCGCCGCAACCTCCGCCTCCTGGGTTCAAGCAATTCTCCTGCCTCAGCCTCCTGAGTAGCTGGGATTACAGGCACGTGCCACTATGCCCAGCTAATTTTTTGTATTTTTAGTAGAGGCGGGGTTTCACCATGTTGACCAGGATGGTCTCGATCTGTTGACCTCGTGACCCACCCGCCTTGGCCTCCCAAAGTGCTGGGATTACAGGCTTGAGCCACTGCAGCTGGCCGCCACTGACTTTTTCAAACAGAAAGAGAAACTTGGCTTGGTCATAAAAGGTAAGGTGCCCTGGCCATAGCCAGGTTTGGACAGGGCTCTGCATAAGGAGTAACTTGAGATTGCAAGCCTGTTGCAGGAAGAGAGAAATGAACTATTAAGAGTTAATGCACAAGCATTGTTTGTTTGATCAGCATCACTGCCTTTAGGGGACTCCTTCCCCACTGACAGTGGTCCCCACCTGTCTGTAAGTCAGTTGGCTCCACCCCACTTCATCATTGAGCCAATCAGAATTCAGGCTGTACAATGAGCTTTGCTTCCAGAGCCAAGGGAGAAAAAGGTCTCTTCCATCAGTGTGAATCTGGGGCTGTAGGGGTGGTATTCCCTGCCTCGTGGAAAGGGCCTGTTTAAGAATTAAACCGGCACACAGGAAAACTGTAGAGGAGGAACATGTAGATAGAAGTGGGAAAGACGAGATGCAAAACAAAACAAGGGAAGAGAGAGGCCACAGAAGAGGAAAGGCAACCAGCCTCATGTGGTTGCTGGATCCAGCCAGGCCTGAAATCTCTCATGGACTTTTTTTTTTTTTTTTTTTTAAAGACAGGGTTTCACCATGTTGGTCAGGCTGGTCTTGAACTCCCAACCTCAGGTGATCCGCCCGCCTTGGCCTCCAAAGTGCTTGGATTACAGGCGTGAGCCACCACGCCCGGCCTGGACTTTTCAATTATATGAATCAATTGCTTCCCCTTATAGGTTAAGCCCATTTCAGATAGGTTTCCCTTACTTTCTTACCTACTTACTTATTTATTTTGAGATGAAGTCTCACTTTGTTGCCCATGCTGGAGTGCAGTGGCATCATCTCGGCTCAGTGCAACCTCCTGTTCCCGGGTTCAAGCAATTCTCCTGCCTCAGCCTCCCTAGTAGCTGGGATTACTGGCGCCTACCACTACACCCAGCCAACTTTTTTGTATTGTTAGTAGAGACGGGGTTTCACCATGTTGGCCAGGCTGGTCTTGATCGCCTGACCTCAAGTGTTCTGCCCACCTTGGCCTCCCAAAGTGCTGGGATTACAGTTATGAACCACCGCACTTGGCAAATTTCTCTTACTTGTAAGCAAAAGTATCTCAGCAAATACAGAGGCAAGTGAGTGCTGAGTATTTCAGGGTGCTTTCTAAGGTTGATTAGGAAGTTTCCAGGCCGGGCACGGTGGCTCCTGCCTGTAATCCCAGCACTTTGGGAGACTGAGACAGGTGGATCACAAGGTCAGTTCGAGGCCATCCTGGGCAACATGTTGAAACTCCATCTCTACTAAAAATACAAAAATTAACTGGACTGGTGGTGCATGCCTGTAGTCCTAGCTAGTTGGGAGGCTGAGGCAGGAGAATAGCTTGAACCCGGGAGGTAGAGTTTGCAGCAAGCCGAGATTGGGCCACTGCACTCCAGCTTAGTGACAGAGCAAGACTCCGTCTCGCTGGTGGGGGTATGGGAATGTAGCAAAAGTGGCAAGGTCCCTGGGTTAGTGGGAGAGGTACAGGAGCCACCAGCAATGGAAGCAGACCACAGTGATAAAGTGGGCTGCATTCTGTTAAACTTTCAATTGCATTAAAAAAATTGTATTTACTTATTTTTGGAGAGACAGGAGTCTCGCTGTGTTGCCCAGGCTGGTCTTGAACTCCTGGCCTTAAGTGATCTTCCCACATCAGCTTCCCAAAGTGCTGGGATTACAGGCATGAACCACACCGCCTACTGGGCCTTCAATTTCAGGTGGTAGGCTTGAGATGGGGACTGGAGCTCTGGGATTTGGATGTTAAAGGAGAAAGGTGTCTCCAAGTGAGGAGAGCCCTTGGGACCCTTTGTGTTCCTGGGATTCAGAAGTAATCCGGGCGCAGCCAGCAGTGGGGAAGCTGGTCTTCCCACTGGCATCCCCTCTCCCCTCTCCGCCAGCACAGGGCTGGCTGGGGCGATTGTGCACGTGGAGGACGTGAGCTCCATCTGCCGCCTGCAGGGGTGGGTGGGAGGGAGGCTGGACCACTTTGGGTCTCAGCTCCCGGGAGGAGGTAGCAGCAGCTGCCTTCCTGCCCCCATGCCAAGCACGGCTCCTGTTTCTCACCTGGTGGGAGTCATAGTGAGCAAAACAGCGGAGGGAGATACTCTGAGTTCCTTTTCTTGCAAATGGGACGCCAGGACGTGGGAGTAAATCATCCAGGCCTCGTGCTAGAGCAGAGCAAATGCTGGCTGTTCTGCTTTGGATTCTGCAACCCTCCTCTCCTTGCTTCTAGAATCTTCTGGTACTCACATTAAGATGTACGATGAAATCACATCCATCTGGACAGTACCAATGTCACCAGAACATGATCTGGGATATAGGAGGATCTCAAACTTGACTTCAAGTTGGCATCAGGTGGGGAACTTTAAAAAAAATACTGATGGCTGGGCCCCATGCCCAGAAAGCCAGGTTCAATGGGTCTGGGGGTGTGGCCCACCCCACTGACTTTTTTTTTGAGGCAAGTTCTCACTCTGTTGCCCAGGCTGGAGTGCAGTGGCACAGTCATGGCTCACTGCAACCTTGAACTCCTAGGCTCAAGTGATCCTCTTGCTTCAGTCTCCTGAGGGACTAGAACTACCAGGACATGCCACCATACCTAGCTAGTTTTTTTTTTTTTGTAGAGTTGTACAGACTGGGGTCTCACTATGTTGCCCAGGCTGGTCTCAAACTCCTGGCCTCAAGCAATCCTCAAAACTCCGCCTTCCAAAGCACTGGGATCACAGGCATGAGCACTATGACCAACTTGGACACTAAAAAAAAACAACAACAAAAAAAACTTCTCAGGTGTTTCTAATGTGCATTCAGGGTTGAGAACTAGTGATTTAACACAGGTAACAAAATCCAAAATCCTACTGAGCAGAGAAAAACCATAAGCCTGTAGGTGACCTATGAGCCTAGGTCTGACTCTTGACCTTACCAGTTGAGTCCTGACTTCAGCTGAGCTTCACAGAGTCTAGCCTGTGATCCTGGCCAAGTTTCTGAACCTCCCTGAGCTTTATTTACCTATAACACAGGGAGAGTGGCAGCTGCATCATTTCAAGACTTGTTTTGCTATCAGTGCTCCAGGTACACTGGCATCCTTCAGGTCCCCTTGCTTCCACCCAGGCTGCCCTTTCCACCCAGCTTGCTCCAAATGTCTTTAATATCCAGCTCAATTATCTTTTGCTCTGAAAGCCTGTGTGTGCATGCAATTGCAATTCCTTCTGCCTGAGATTTTCCTTCTCCAGCTTATGGCAATGAATACTAACTGTCCCCTAATAGCCATTCTCCTCTTCTTTCTTCAGTACTAAGTCCCGGTGTGTTACCTGAGCACATGCCACCCAGAGGAGACTGTGTTTGCCACTTGTTTAAGCTCTGGCTCATGGAATGTGAGGAAAGTGATATGTCAAACTTCTAGGTCATGCCCTTAAAGGAAACAAGTATGCTCTCCATTTTTACTTCCTGCTGGCTGGATTGTTAGTGTAATGGCAGGTGCTAAAGTAGCCCCCTGCCCTTTTTTCTGAGATGGAATCTCAATCTGTTGCCCAGGTGGAGTGCAGTGGCATGATCTTGGCTCACTGCAACTTCTGTCTCCCTGGTTCAAGTAATTCCCCTGTCTTAGCCTTCTGAGTAGCTGGGAGTACAGGTGTGCACTACCATGCCTGCCTAATTTTTGTATTTTTAGTAGAGATGGGGTTTCACCGTGTTGGTCAGGCTGGTCTTGAACTCCTGACCTCAAGTGATCCCTCTGCCTCAGCCTCCCAAAGTGTTGGGATTAGAGGCATGAGCCATCATGCCCAGTTGAAGTAGCCCTTTAAAAAATTTTTTGGAGACAGAGCCTTACTCTGTCACCCAAGCTATAGTGCAGTGGTATGATCTCACCTCACTGCACCCTCTACCTCTCAGATTCAAGTGATTCTCAGGCCTTAGCCTCCCTAGTGTCTGGGATTACAGGCACCTGCCACCATTGCCTGGTTGATGTTTTTACATTTTTAGTAGAGATGGGGTTTCGCCATGTTAGCCAGGCTGGTCTCGAACTCCTGATCTCAAGTAATCTGCCCACCTTGGCCTCCCAAAGTGCTAGGATTACAGGTGTGAGCCACCATAAAGTAGCCACTGTGGACTAGGACATAACAGCCTAGATCCCTGACACTGAGGAACTGGCCTGTCTGCCGTGGACTGAGGCGACTTAAGAGAATAACAAACCTTTATCTCATTTAAGCCCCTATTAGTTTGGCCTTTGTCACAGCAGCCAAACAACCCTCATTCTCTAACACCTGCATAGTCATTTAACCTCAGTATACTTAGTATCGCTTCCTCAGAGAGGTCTTTGCTAACATCTCCCCATCTAAAATAGGGTTTTCTTCATTCTGACACCTTCATAGTACTTACCACAATTGGTAATTATAGTTGTATGTGTTCGTTTACTATTTGGCCAGGGACCATATGTGTCTTTTTCCCTATGGAATCCCCAGCTTGGCCAGGTGTGGTGGCTCATACTTGTACACCCAGCACTTTGGGATGCTAAGGCAGGCGGTCAATCCCAGCCCTTTGGGAGGCTAAGGCAGGCCAGGAGTTCAAGACCAGCCTGGCCAACATGGTGAAACCCCATCTCTAGTAAAAAAAAAAAAAAAAGCAAAAAAATTAGCTGGGTGTGGTGGCGGGCACCTGTAGTCCCAGCTACTTGAGAGGCTGAGGCAGGAGAAACACTTGAACCCAGGAGGCAGAGGCTGCAGTGAGTTGAGATTGTACCACTGCACTCCAGCCTGGGTGACAGAGCAACACTTTCTCAAAAGAAAAAAAAAAGAAAAAGAAATCCCCAGCTCCTAGTGTAATGCCTGGCACATGATGGGCACCCAGTCAATATATATTGAATCAATGAGTGAAGAGAGGCTCCCTCATGGAAGAAGTCTTAAAATGCTAGATTCCTGTTACTGAGAGAACTGCCAGAAATCACCAAGTCTGCCAGCATAGTGGCTCACACCGGTAATCCCAGCTACCTGGGATGCTGAGTGGGGAGGATTGCTTTAGCCCAGGAGTTTGAGGCTGCAGTGAGCTGTGATTGCACTTCTACACTCCAGCCTGGGTGATGGAGGGAGACCCCAATCTCTTTTAAATAAATAAATAAAATAAATAAATGGCTGGGTGCAGTTGCTCATGCCTGTAATCCCAGCACTTTGGAAGGCCAAGGAGGGCAGATCACAAGGTCAAGAGATCAAGACTAGCATGGCCAACATGGTTAAACCCTGTCTCTACTAAAAATATAAAAATTAGCCAGGTGTGGTGGCATACACCTGTAATCCCAGCTACTTGGGAGGGTGAAGCAGAAGAATTGCTTGAATCCGGGAGGCGGAGGTTGCAATTAGCCAAGATCACACCACTGTACTCCAGCTTGGGCGACAGAGAGAGACGTCTAAAAAGAAGAAAAAAAAAAAAAGGAAAACAAAAAGCCAAAAAAAGAATTAAAAAAACAAAAAGGAAAGTCACCTAGGGTCTGTCATAGGAGATCTTGGCTCCAAATCCAGGGCTCTTTCCAGAAACCCTCCAAGCTTTCAGAGACATTATTGTGTTGCTCTCTCGGCCTTGGATGTCTCAAATAACAATGGCCATTGTTTGGCTTTATCAACTATGTTTATCCATGGGGCCGGCAAGTCTGCAGAGTGAATGAGCTCCTGAATGGCCTGTGGTCTCACCACTTCCTTCCCCATAGCTGGCAACCCAGAGGCATCCTGGACAGGAGGCTTCAGCGAGCACAACAACCACCTCTGGGGCATTCATTTACTCAGCGCCCAATTTTGGCCACACTGTGGGGTCAGGGTGGCACCCGAATACACCATAACATGGAATGGGACCTATCAAGGGAGACACTGTTGTTCCCATCATTCTGTCCTGGATCAGTGGAGGGACAGGATAGGACCACGTTAGGAGTTAGTATTTATCAAGTTCTTTCTCTAATTCAGACAAGTGCCCAGTACTTTCTGCATGGTATTCCAGCTAATGCACGGAGCAACCCTATAGGGTAGGCACTATAATCAGCTTCATTTCTTTTTTTTTTTTGAGACAGTCTCGCTCTGTTGACTAGGCTGGAGTGAAGCGGCGTGATCTCCACTCACTGTAACCTCCACCTCCTGGGTTTAAGCCATTCTCCTGCTGCAGCCTCCTGAGTAGCTGGGATTACAGTCCTGTACCACCATGCTGGGCTAATTTTTGTATTTTTAGCGGAGATGGGGTTTCACTATGTTGGCCAGAATGGTCTGGAACTCCTGACCTCGTGATCCACCTGCCTTGGCCTACCAAAGTGCTGGGATTACAGGTAAGAGCCACCGCACCCAGCCAATTAGCCTCATTTTATAGAGGAGAAAGTGGAGGCTCAGAAAGGTGGAGTGACTTGCTCGTAGCTCTGTAGCCAGAATGTGGCAGACCTGGGTTTCTCTGGCTCCCTCGCCAGTGCCCACCCTGCTGTGTGTGCCCTTCTGTGTCTTCAGTGGATGCCTTTCAAGATCCCTCTGTTCACCCATTCACACTGAGGCCCTGGAAGAGAAATTCAACAGCTTGCTGTTCAGTGCTGAACACCAAGAGAATTGTTCTTGGCGGCCAGGTGCAGTGGCTCACGCCTATAATCCCAGCAATTTGGGAAACCAAAGCAGGTGGATCACCTGAGGTCAGGAGTTGGAGATCAGCCTGGCCAACGTGGCAAAACCCTGTCTCTATTAAAAATACAAAAATTAGCTGGGCATGGTGGTGGGCGCCAGTAGTTCCAGCTAATGGGGAAGCTGAGGCAGGAGAACTGCCAGAACCTGGAAAGTGGAGGCTTCAGTGAACTGAGATCACGCCCTCCAGCCTGGGCAACACAGCAAGACAACGTCCCAGAAAAAAAAAGAGAGAGAACTGTTCTTGGCATTTTCTTCCTAACATGAATCTGCCTGTTTTTTCTTGATTCAGAAACAGCTGCTGTGTGCTGTGTTGTGCTGGAGCCAGCCTCCCAGCTTGTGAGAGCTGATTGTTAAGTTTTCAGAAATTTTGTATTGTTCACAACAGCCAAAAAGTGGAAATAAAAGAAATGCCCATGAGATGGTAAATGGATAAAAATACAGCATATCCAAGCTGGGTGCAGTGGCTCATGCTTGTAATCTTAGCACTTTGGAAGGGCAAGGCGGGTGGATCACCTGAGGTCAGGAGTTCGAGACCAGCCTACCCAACATGGCAAAACCCCATCTCTACTAAAAATACTAAAAATATGCCAGGCGTGGTGGTGCGCACCTGTAGTCCCAGCTACTAGGGAAGCTAAGGTATGAGAATTGCTTGAACCTGGGAGGGGGAGGTTGCAGTGAGCTGAGATAGCGCCACTGCACTATCCAGCCTGGGATGACAGAGTGAGACTCTGTATCCAAAAAAAAAAAAAGTGAAGATCATAAGTACTTAAAACTCATTACTTTCCAATTATTCTACTATATTTTAGCATCATCTGTGTGTTTGAAGTACTCATATCTGTTTCGTCTGTATGATGGGGACACTGTACATGGTGAGCCACTGCACAGCTCTTCCCATCCTCAGCCTTCCATCATCTCATGTTGGTAACTTAAAACCAGTCATGGTGCCGGGCACAGTGGTGCACACCTATAATCCCAGCACTTTGGGAGGCCGAAGTGGGAGGATGGCTTGAGGCAGGTGTTTGAGACCAGTCTGGGCAACACAGTAGGACCCCATCACTATAAAACGTTTTTTAAAAAATTAGCTGGGCATGATGATGCCAGACAACTGGGCCACACCTGTGGCCCCAGCCACTGAGAAGGCTGAGGCAGGAAGATTGCATGACCTCTTGAGGGTGAGGCTGCAGTGAGCTATAACTGCATGACTGCATTCCTGTGGGGGTGACACAGTAAGAACCTGTCTCTAAAACTAAAAAAGAGATTAGCAACATCAACCAGTTGTGATGTTTGAACCTTATCTGGATTTTTTTTTTTTTGAGATGGACTTTCACTCTTGTTGCCCAGGCTGGAGGACAATGGCACGATCTTGGCTCACTGCAACCTCTGCCTCCTGGGTTCAAGCGATTCTCCTTCTTCAGCCTCCTGAGTAGCTGGGACTACAGGCATTCACCACCACGCCCGGCTAATTTTTGTATTTTTAGTAAAGATGGGGTTTCTCCATGTTGGTAAGGCTCGTCTTGAACTCCCAACCTCAGGTGATCCGCCCACCTCGGCCTCCCAAAGTTCTGGGATTACAGGCATGAGCCACTGTGCCTGGTGTAACCACGCTTTTTAACAGAGTCTTTATGTGTTTGGGGTCTCTTCTGAATTATTTACGTTTGAAATAATAAGAATGTTTGAGATTTGCTTCAAATTAATCTAGTGGGAGTAGGAATTCGGTGGAGGTAGAGGTGACATGAGGCTGGTAATGAGTGGCCAGGGGCTCAAGCTGGCTGATGGGGCCCCAAATGGGATCGTTATGCCATTCCCTCTATTTTGGCGTCTGTTTGGAATTTTTCTTAAGAAAATTAAAAAACAGTGTGCATGTAGGAAGGGAGAGAATATATAGAACTAGTTGCTAGGATATGTGTAATGCTTTCGGGAAGGACAAAAGGAACCAGTGACAATGTTGGCACCTGGGATGAGAAACTGGGGAAGAGAGACAGGCAAAGGAGGGAGACTTCTCATTCTCCACAGTACTCTAGTATTTCTTTTTTCTTTTCTTTTCTTTTTTTTTTTTTTTTTGACAGAGTCTTGCTCTGTCATCCAGGCTGGAGTGCAGTGGCACAATCTTGGCTCATTGCAACCTCTACCTTCCAGGTTCAAGTGTTTCTCCTGCCTCAGCCTCTTGAGTACCTGGGATTACAGGTGAGCATCACCATGCCAGGCTGATTTGACCACAGCTTCTTTCATCCCTCTTTTACACATGAGGAAGCAAAGACTCAAGAGAGGTGAAATTGTAAATGGCAGAGCTAAGACTGAACCCAGGCTTCCTGGAGCCCTGAATAGGACATAGAATCAGCAGAATATTCTAAAACCTAAAACACCATATGCACTAAGATTGTGGATGTCTCCATGGCAACCTGTGTTGGTAAATGACAGAAGGGCACTTTAGTAGCATGTCACCCTCCGGGACGATAGCACAGCTGTGGAGAGGGGTGGGAGTCCCAGAAAGGACTTGGGTTTGGCCTATCTCAATGATGAGTCAGATAGAAATGAACCTGAGGCCAGCACGGTGACTAACGCCTGTAATCCCAGCACTTTTGGAGGCTGAGGTGGGTGGATCACCTGAGATTGGGAGTTCAAGACCAGCCTGGCAAACATGGCAGAACCCGTCTTTACTAAAAGTACAAAAACTAGCTGGGCATGGTGGCACATGCCTGTAGTCCCAGCTACTCAGGAGGCAGAGTCAGGAGAATCGCTTGAACCCAGGAGGTGGAAACTGCAGTGAGCCTAGACTGTGCCACTGTACCCCAGCCTGGACAACAGAGCGAGACTGTCTCACAAAAAAAAAAAAAAAAGGGCCAGGCCTGGTGGCTCATGCCTGTAATCTCAGCACTTTAGGAGGCCAAGGCGGGAGGATCACCTGAGGTCAGGAGTTCAAGACCAGCCTGGCCAACATGGTGAAACCCTGTCTTAAAAAAAAAAAAAAAAAAAAAAAAGCCAGGCGTGGTGGCTCACGCCTGTAATCCCAGCACTTTGGGAGGCCGAGGCAGGTGGATCACGAGGTCAAGAGATCGAGACCATCCTGGTCAACATGGTGAAACCCCGTCTCTACTAAAAATACAAAAAATTAGCTGGGCATGGTAGCATGTGCCTGTAATCCCAGCTACTCAGGAGGCTGAGGCAGGAGAATTGCCTGAACCCAGGAGGTGGAGGTTGCGGTGAGCTGAGATCGTGCCATTGCACTACAGCCTGGGTAACAAGAGCGAAACTCTGTCTCAAAAAAAAAAAAAAAAGAAGGCCAGGCATGGTGGCTCATGCCTATAATCCCAGCACTTTGGGAGGCTGAGGCAGGCAGATCACAAGGTCAGGAGTTTGAGACCAGCCTGACCAACATGGAGAAACCCCGTTTCTACTAAAAATACAAAAAAATTAGCTGGGCACGGTGGTGCACACCTGTAATCCCAGCCACCCAGGAGGCTGAGGCAGCAGAATCGCTTGAACCTGGGAGGCAGGGGTTGCAGTGAGCTGAGATCACGCCATTGCACCCAGCCTGGGTGACAGAGTGAGACTCCATCTCAAAAATAAATAAATAAAATAAAATAAAATAAATGAACTTGAACTCTAGAAATCTAAGAAAGTAATGTGCTTGCACAACTGAGTTTGTGGTCTATACATAGTAGTAACTGGGCCCAGGAATCAGATTGCCAAGGTTGATATAACTAACGTAGGGCTGCCCACAAGGCACAGTGGCTCATATCTGTAATCCCAGTGCTTTGGGGGCCCAGGCTGGGGCATTGCTTGAGGCCAGGAGTTCAAGGCCAGTCTGGGCAATATAGTGGCCACTGCACTCCAGCCTGAGTGACAGAGCAAGACCCTGTCTTTAAAATAAAAATTAAAAAATCAACCATGGTGGGAGTATTTACACAAGAGCCATCAGCAGACACTACAAATCCTGGCTTTAATTGTTGAGTTGATTGTCCAGGTTTAAGAAAGTCATAGGACTTTTTTTTTTTTTTTTGAGATGGAGTCTCACTCTATTGCCCAGGCTGGAGTGCAATGGCACGATCTTGGCTCACTGCATCCTCCACCTCCTGGGTTCAAGTGATTCTCCTGCCTCAGCCTCCCACGTAGCTCAGATTACAGGCATGTACTGCCACACCAGCTACAGATGGGGTTTCACCATGTTGACCAGGCTGGTCTCCAACTCATGACCTCAGGTGATCCACCTGCCTTGGCCTCCCAAAGTGATGGAATTACAGGAGTGAACCACTGGGCCTGGCCTGAGAGAATGTTAATAAGGCAGGTCAAACTCAAAAGGGTATCATATCTGTAACCATTACATTATGAACATTACAACAAATTGAGAAAAATCTTGCAATATTCAAGATCCAATTCAATAAAAATGTTGCTTGCATTGAGAAATGACCAAAGTTCGTTGAGTGCAGTGTCTCACCCCTGTAATCCCAGCACTTTGGGAGGCTAAGGCGGTGGATCCCTTGAGCCCAGGAGTTCAAGACCAGCCTAGACAACATGGCAAAACCCTGTCTCTAAAAAAGAATACAAAAATTTTCTGCGTGGTGGTACGTGCCTGTAGTCCTAGCTACTCTTGAGGCTGAGGTGGGAGAATCACCTGAACCCAGGAAGTTGAGGCTGCAGTGAGCCGAGAGTACAGCACTGCACTCCAGCCTGGGTGACAGATCAAAACCTTGTCTCAAAAAAAAAAGAAAAAAGCAACGTTCCAATATACACTATCATTGTTTCACTTTCATCTGACCTGTTAATATAAATTTAAATATCAGCCAAATTTATCCAAACTATACCTGGAGGGCCAGTTGTAAACATTTAGTAGCACATCACAAGTTGTGTGGCCTTTGCAGGCCAATAATCCTGAATTAAAACCTTTGCTCTGGTACTTATTTTCAGGGCAATCTTAAAAAGTTCACTGTGTTCTCTGAACTTCTATTTTCCCTTACTGTAAAATAGGGTCTATAATACTGACCTCATATAATTAATCATAGCTTTAATGTGCACTACTATATATCTACTATATGCTAAGTGTACTAAGCATTATACACACACACACACACACACACACACACACAGTCTCTAGTTGCTGGGATTACAGGTGTGAGCCATTGCATCCCGGCCTCGTAATTATACCTTTTAAAAAACCTCAGCTGGCTGGGCGTGGTGGCTTACGTCTGTAATCCCAACACTTTTGGAGGCCAAGGCGGGCAGATTACCTGAGGTCCGGAGTTTGAGACCAGCCTGACCAACATGGAGAAACCCTGCCTCTACTAAAAATACAAAATTAGCTGGGCGTGATGGTGAATACCTGTAATTCCAGCTACTCGGGAGGCTGAGGCAGAAGAATTGCTTGAACCTGGGAGGCAGAGGTTGCAGTGAGCTGAGATTGCACCATTTCACTCCAGCCTGGGTAACAAGAGCAAAACTCCATTTGAAAAAAAAAACCTCAGCCGGGCATTGTGGCATACATCTGTAAATCCCAACACTTTGGGAGGCTGAGGCGGGTGGATCACTTGAAGCCGGGAGTCAGAAACCAGCATGACTGAGGTGGTGAAACCCTATCTCTACTAAAAATATAAAAATTACCTGGGTGTGGTGGCACATGCGTATAATTTCAACTATGTGGGTGGCCGAGGCACAAGAATCACTTGAATCTGGGAGGTGAAGGTTGCAGTGAGCCGAGATCACGCACTCCATCCTGGACGACAGAATGAGACTCCATCCAAAAAAATAAAAGTGTAATTATGAATTTATGGATAAAATATGTTTGATATGTTTCAACTCATTTCAGTTATCATCCTCACAGATACTCTAATGATCCTTTTAGGCAGCAGGAGCGCCTTCAGCTTGCCACCTTGCATCTAGTCTACTAGATGCAATGCTGGCAGTCCGATAACTTTTTCTCACCCCTTGTACTTTTCCCGGCACAGACCTAAATCCAACATTTCTCCAGCCAGGTGCACTGGCTCACATCAGTAACCTCAGCACTGTGGGAGGCCGGGGTGGGCAGATATTCTGAGGTCAGGAGTTCAAGACCATCCTGGCCAACAGGGCGAAACCCCGTCTCTATTAAAAATAGGAAAATTACCTGGGTGCGGTGGCAGGCACCCGTAGTTCCAGCTACTCGGGAGGCTGAAGCAGAAGAATTGCTTGAACTCAGGAGGAGGAGGTTGCAGCGAGCAGAGGTGGTGCCACTGCACTTTAGCCTGGGCGACAGAATGAGACCGTCTCAAAAAAACAAAAACAAAGCAACAGCAGAAACATTTCTCCAAAAAGCCCTTTGGGTCCAGGGGCTCCACAGTTTTCTTTTTATCCTCCACATGAACTTTAGCAAGTGAAACAAGCTCTTCTGCCTCGTTCTTTACTTAATGATATGGCCTGGATATGACTGCATATAATGTGCTTTGGACATTTGAAAACAAGAGCTCAAAAGATAATATCTCTGTGATATAGGAGCCCTTGCTATACCTCTCCCCAGAGGTGATGAATGGTTGAATTCAGAGACAGGAAGAGGAGATACAGAGAGAATACTCAGATGGAAAATCCCAGAATGCTAGATTGTTACCTAGAGAATCAACAATAATCCCATCTTCCTTAATCATGCTTCAGTCATATCTTTAAAAATATACCTTTTGAGGCCGGGCGCGGTGGTTCAAGCCTGTAATCCCAGCACTTTGGGAGGCCGAGGCGGGTGGATCACGGGGTCGAGAGATCGAGACCAACCTGGTAAACATGGTGAAACCCTGTCTCTACTAAAAATACAAAAAATTAGCTGGGCACAGTGGTGAGTGCCTGTAATCCCAGCTACTCAGGAGGCTGAGGCAGGAGAATTGCCTGAACCCAGGAGGCGGAGGTTGCAGTGAGCCGAGATCGCGCCATTGCACTCCAGCCTGGGTTACAAGAGTGAAACTCCGTCTCAAAAAAAAAAAAAATAAAATAAAAAAAAAAAAAAAAATATATACCTTTCGGCCGGGCGCGGTGGCTCACGCCTATAATCCCAGCACTTTGGGAGGCCGAGGCAGGTGGATCACAGGGTCAGGAGTTCAAGACCAGCCTGGCCAATATGGTGAAACCCTGTCTCTCCTAAAAATACAAAAATTAGCTGGACATGGTGGTATGTGTCTATAGTCCCAGCTCCTGGGAGGCTGAGGTGGAAGAATCGCATGAACCTGGAAGGCAGAGGTTGCAGTGAGCCAAAATCGCCCCACTGTACTCCAGCCTGGGCAACAGAATGAGACTGTCTCAAAAAAAAAAAGAAAGGCAGAGAAAAAAATACGCTTCAATTTAATAATTTTTGTTGTCGCTGTTGAGACAGGGACTCTGTTGCAGAGGTTAGAATGCAGTGGTGGGTGTGATCAAAGCTCACTGCAGCCTCAACCTCCCAGACTCAAGCTATCCTCCGACCTCGGCCTTCTGAGTAGCTGGGAATATAGGCATGTCCCACCATGCCCAGCTCACTTTTTGTATTTTTTTTTTTGTAGAGACAGGGTTTTGCCATGTCTCCCAGGCTGGTTGCAAACTCCTAGACTCAAGTGATCTGCCTACCTCAGCCTCCCAAAGTGTTGTGATTACAGGCATGAGCCATAGGCCAGTCATTCCTTTTTCTTACTCTGTCACCCAGGCTGTAGTGGCAGTGGCACCATCTCTGCTCACTGCAGTCTCCGTCTCCCAGAGTCAAGCGATTCTCCTACCTCAGCCCAGTAGCTGGGATTACAGGCACACCACCACCACACTCAGCTAACTTTTGTATTTTTTTAGTAGAGATGGGATCTCCCATGTTGGCCAGGCTGGTCTTGAACTCCTGACCTCAAATGATTCTCCTGCCTCCACCTCCCAAATTGATGGGATTACAAGTGTGAGCCACTGTGCCTGTCCTAGTAATTCTTAAGAGTGGTAGTACGCTACTTATGGAAGAGCAAAAAATACATATAATCAAATGCAGTTGTACGTCGCTTAACAACGGGGACATGTGCTGCGAAGGGAGTCCTCAGGGAATTTTGTCATTGGGGGAGCATCATGGAGTGGACTTGCACAAACCTAGATGGTACCGCCTACTGCACAGCGAGGCTGTAGGCCTAGCCTATCGCTCCCAGGCTACAAAGCTGTACATGTTACTGTGCTGAGTACTATAGGCAATTGAAATGCAATAGGAAGTAGTTGAGTATCTAAACACCGTTAAACATAGAAAAGGTACAGTAAAACCTAGTATTATTAATTGTTTTTTTGAGATGGCATCTAGCTCTTTTTCCCAGGCTGGAGTGCAGTGGCACCATCTCTGCTCGCTGCAACCTCCGCCTCCCAGGTTCAAGCGATTCTTCTGCCTTAGCCTCCCAAGTAGCTGAGACTACAGGCGTGCACCACCATGCCCAATTTTTTTGTATTTTTGGTAGAGATGGGGTTTCACCATGTTAGCCAGGATGGTCTCGATTTGACCTCATGATCCACCCAGCTCAGCCTCCCAAAGTGCTGGGATTATAGGCGTGAGCCACTGCACCCAGCATTATTTATTATTTATTTGTTTGTTTAATTTGAGATGGAGTATCACTGTTGCCTGGGCTGGAGTGCAGTGGCACAGTCTCAGCTCACTGCAACCTCCGCCTTCCAAGTTCAAGTGATTCTTCTGCCTCAGCCTCCTGAGTAGCTGGGATTATAGGCACCCACCACTAAGCCCAGGTAATTTTTCGCATTTCTTTTTAGTAGATACAGGGTTTCACTATGTTGGTCAGGCTGGTCTCAAACTCCTGACCTCGTGATTCACCTGCCTCGGCCTACCAAAGTGCTGGGATTACAGGCATGAGCCACAGTGCCTGGCCTTTATTATTTTTTTGAGATGGAGTCTCATTCTGTCACCCAGACTGCAGGGCAATCGTGCAGTCTTGGCTCATTGCAGCCTCCACCTCTGGGGTTCAACCAATTCTCCTGCCTCAGCCTCCCAAGTAGCTGGTTACAGGCATCTACCACCATGCCTGGCTAATTTTTTGTATTGTGGGTAGAGACAGGTTTTCGCCATGTTGGCCAGGCTGGTCTCGAACTTTTGACTTCAAGTCATCTGTCCACCTCGGTCTCCAAAACTGCTGGGATTACAGGCATGAGCCACTGAGCCCAGCCAAAACCTGCTATCATAATCTTATGGGACCACCATTGTGTTTGCAGTCTGTTGTTGACTGAAATGTCTATATGTGGCTCATGACTGTAGTCACCTTTTAACACATATTGCTGCAAAATTCCTTCCTTTGTCTTATTTAAGCCATGCCAAAAACCACGGTCCTATTCAGGAATCATAAGGAAACAGCAGTTTGTTCATCTCCCATTTCCCAGAGCCTCAAGGAATTCAGTTTCTTTCCTTAACAGCTAAGATTGTTGTCAGGACGCTGCAAACGGAGTTCTGGAAACTCCTGTTCTCTCCACTCCCCCCACACTCGGCCCCCTCCCTCCTTGTCTTGTCAGCTTCTGACAGGTTTCAGCAAGAATCTAAAGTTCAAAAGTTCCCGGAACTAACTGCCAGGGAGCCTTGAGTAATCTTTCTTTGCATAACACAGTACGTAGGGTTACTCTTCAAATGCCAAAATGCCTTTCCACCTGACTTTCTTTCTCAATTCTGACAGAGAAATGGATACTTAGAAATATTGCTTTGTTGAAAGAAAAATAGCATTCAAATGCTATGGTAATTCATTTGAAATTCAAATTTCAGCCTCATCCTTGGGCAACAGTAAAGAGGGGTGGAGACTGTGGCGAACTGGAGTTGCACGCCCTTTCTAAAGAGGCAGCTACTATTGAATTCTGGCTGCTTGTTGCCAGGAGAGGTGTAGGCACAAGGTTACCACATCTTAAAAAAAATCTTTTTTTTTTGAGATGGAGTCTAGCTTTGTCACCCCAGGCTAGAGTGCAGTGGCGTGAACTTGGCTCACTGCACCCTCTGCCTCCTGGGTTCAAGCAATTCTCCTTCCTCAGCCTCCTAAGTAGCTAAGGTTATAGGCACCTGCCTACCACGCCCGGCTAAGGTTTTTTTTTTGTTTGTTTTTTTTGTAGTTTTAGTAGAGACAGGGTTTCACCATGTTGGCCAGTATGGTCTTGAACTCTTGACCTCAAGTGATCCACCTGCCTTAGCCTCCCAAAGTGCTGGGATTACAGGTGTGAGCCACTACACCTGACCAGAAATTTTCATGTGTCTTTTTATTTTTAATAGACGGGGCCCAGACTGGTTTCAAACTCCTGAGCTCAAGCAATGCTCCTGCCTCTGCCTCCCAAAGTGCTGGGCTTACATGCATGAACCACCAGCCCCACCCATTCTAGGAAATTTCAAGAAATACTGGAAATCTGCAGTTGATGTTTGTTGAGTTTTAAATGGTGGCTCAATTTTTTTTTTTTTTGAGATGGAGTTTCCCTCTTGTTGCCCAGGCTGGAGTGCAATGGCAAGATCTTGTCTCACTGCAACCTCTACCTCCCAGGTTTAAGTGACTCTACTGCCTCAGCCTCCTGAGTAGCTGGGATTACAGGTATGTGCCACCATGCCCAACTAATTTTTGCATTTTAGTAGAGACAGGGTTTCTCTATGTTGGTCAGGCTGGTATTGAACTCCCAACCTCAGGTAATCTGCCCACCTTGGCCACCCAAACTGCTGGGATTATAGGGTGAGCCATTGCACCTGGCCAGTGGCTCAATTTTTTAAATAAAGTGTTTTGCCAACCAAACAAAAGCACAGTTCTGAGTTAAATTCTGATTTTCAGACCTGCAGTTGGCAATCCTCTTTCCTTTATTATGTATTTATTTTAGAGATGGAGGTCTCACTCTTTTGCCCAGGTTAGAGTGCAGTGGCATGATCATAGCTCATTACAACCTTGAACTCCTGGGCTCAAGTGATCCTCCTGCCTCAGCCTCTTGAGTAGCTAGAACTCCAGATGCCTGCCACCATGCCTGGCTAATTTTTAAATTATTATTATTTTTAAATAGAGATGGAGCCATGCATGGTGGCTCATGCCTGTAATCCCAGCACTTTGGGAGGCTGAGCTGGGTGGATCATGAGGTCAGGATTCAAGACCAACGTGGCCAATATAGTGAAACCCCATCTCTATTAAAAACACAAAAAATTTGCTGGGCATGGTGATGTGCGCCTATAATCCCAGCTACTCGGGAGTCTGAGGCAAGAGAACTGCCTGAACCTGGAAGGTAGAAGTTGCAGTGAGCTGATATTGCACCACTGCACTCTGGCTGGACTGTAAAAGTGAGACTCCATCTCAAAAACAAAACAAAACAAACTCCTTGTCTTCAAAGCTGCAGTCAATACCCGGGATGATTATAGATGAATGTACTCATTTAACTAACATTACAGACTTTTTTTTTTTTTTTTGCAGGAGTGGCCAAGGCTGGAGTACAATGGCATGATCTCGGCTCACTGCAACCTCCACCTCCCAGGTTCAAGTGATTCTCCTGCCTCAACCTCCCAAGTAGATGGGATTACAGGTGCCTGCCATGACATCCAGCTAATATTTGTATTTTTAGTAGATATCTTGTATTTTTAGTATTTTTTGTACTTTATTGTTGGCCAGGCTGGTCTTGAAATCCAGACCTCAAGTGATCTGCCCGCCTCAGCCTCCGAAAGTGCTGGGATTAGAGGCGTGAGCCACCAGTTCTGGCCGTAGCTCATTTCTATGTCAGAATAATGTTCCATTGTTTGGGTATATCACAGTTTGTTTATTCATTCATCCATTGATGGACATAATGATCGTTTCCACTTTTATCCACTATCATGAATACTGCTACTAGGAACACTCATATACAAGTTTTTGTTTGAATATGTATTTTCAATCTTTTGGGTATGTACTTAGGAGTGGAATTGTTGGGTTATATGGTAACTCTATGTTTAACTTTTGGAGGACCTGCCAAACTTTTCCACAGCAGCTGCACCATTTACATTCTCACTAGCAATGCACAAGGGTTCTAAATTTGTCCATACCCTCGCCTACTCTTGCTATTCTTCATTTTTAAAATTATTACCATTCTAGTGGGTGTGAAGTGGTGTCTCACTGTGGTTTAGTTTTGCATTTCCCTAATGGCTACTGGTGTTGAGCATACTTTCATGGTCTTTGATGAAGATTTGTGTACTTTCCTTGGAGAGATGTCTCTTCAAGTCTGTTGACCATTTTAAAATCAGATAGTTTGTCTTTTTGTTGTTGACTTGTTCTAAGAATTCTTTTTTTTTTTTTCTCTGTCGCCAAGGCTGGAGTGCAGTGGCTCCATCTTAGCTCACTGCAACCTCCACCTCTTGCTTGAAGTAATTCTCCTGCCTCAGCCTTCTGAGCAGCTGGGATTACAGGTGCATGTCACCATGCCCAACCAGTTTTTGTATTTTTAGTAGAGATGGGGTTTCGCCACATTGGCCAGGCTGGTCTGAACTTCTGACTTCAAATGATCCACCCACCTCAGCCTCCCAAAATGTTGGGATGAGCCACTGGGCCCAGCCTATGATTATACTTTCTTTTAAGAACTTTATATTTTGGCTGGGCGCGGTGGCTCACACCTGTAATCCCAGTACTTTGGGAGGCTGAGGCAGGTGGATTACCAGCAGTCAGGAGTTTAAAACCAGCCTGGGCAACATGGTAAAATACCGTCTCTACTAAAAAAAAAACCAAAAATTAGCTAGACGTGGTGGCGCATGCCAGTAATTCCAGCTACTCGGAAAGCTGAGGCATGAGAATCGCTTGAACCTGGGAGGTGGAGGTTGCAGTGAACCGAGATTGCACCATCGCACTCCAACCTGGGCGTCAGAGCGAAACAGTATCTAAGAAAAGAAAAATTCCAACAAGAAAAAAAGAGCTTTATGTTTTTAGTTCTTACGTCTGGGTAATCAATCCTTTTTTAAATTAATTCTTTTTTTTTCTTTTGAGACAAAGTTTTACTCTTGTTGCCCAGGATGGAGTGCAATGGTGTGATCTTGGCTCACTGCAACCTCCACCTGCAAGGTTCAAGCGATTCTCCTGCCTCAGTCTCCCAACTATCTGGGATGATTACAGGAATGCACTGCCATACCCGGCTAATTCTGTACTTTTAGTAGAGATGGGGTTTCTCCATGTTGGTCAGGCTCATCTTGAACTCCTGATCTCCGGCGATCCGCCTACCTTGGCCTCCCAAAGTGCTGGAATTACAGGCGTGAGCCACTGCACCTGGCCCCTTTTAAAATTAATTCTTGCATATGGTGTAGGGATCCAACATCATTTCTTTGCATGTGGATATTCAGTTTCCCTAACACTGGCCTGTCTAACTGGTGGCTCCCCTCCTTACGTTACAGTGTCAGTGTGAATATGTTAGGTGAAAGTGCCTTTCTTAGAATTGGGATGGGTTCCGGTAACTTCTGTTTTTATTTATTTTCTTTTTTGGGTTCCGGTAACTTCTTTGTGTGCTTTTGTCCTAATCTGGAATGCTGTACCTCTTACTACCTATATTCTACCCACGGCTGGGAAGCCAATGCAGGCCGGACATGGTGGCCCATGCATGTCATCCCAGCACTTTGGGAAGCCAAGGCAGGAAGACCACCTGAGGCCAGGAGTTTGAGACCAGCCTGAACTACATGGTGAAACCCCATCTCTACTAAAAATACAAAAATAGGCCAGGCATGGTAGTTCACGCCTATAATCCCAGCACTTTGGGAGGCCGAGATGGGTGGATAACCTGAGGTTGGGAGTTCAAGACCAGCCTGACCAACATGGAGAAACCCAGTCTCTACTAAAAGTACAAGATTAGACGGTCATGTATATCCCAGCTACTCGGGAGGCTGAGGCAGGAGAATCTCTTGAACCTGGGGGCATAGGTTGCAGTGAGCCAAGACTGCACCACTGCACTCCAGCCTGGGCAACAGAGCAAGGCTCTGTCAAAAAAAAAAAAAAAAAAAAAAGCCAAGGCACGGGCTCCTCTGGTGGCCACAGGGGCCTCAGGAGAAATCTCAGGTCTCAGGGATGACTTCCCCAGGGCAGTACAAAAGGGAAATGTGGGGTTGAAGCCCCCACACAGAGTTGCCACTGGGTCACTGTCTAGTGGAGCTGTGAGATGAGGGCCACCGTCCTCCAGACCCCAGCATGGTAGATCCACCATGCACCATGTACCCGGAAAAACTGCAGGCACTCAATGCCAGCTGTGAAAGCAGCAGGGAGGGAGGTGGTACCCTGCAAAGGCACTGGGGAGGAGCTGCCCAAGACCATGGGATCCCACCTCTTGCATCAGCACAACCTGGACGTGAGACACAGAATCAAAGGAGATCATTTTGGAGCTTTAAGATTTGACATGTCACGCCTGCAATCCCAGAACTTCGGGAGGTCGAGATGGGCAGATCGTAGGTTAAGAGATCGAGACCATCCTGGCCAACATGGTGAAACTCCATCTCTAGTAAAAATACAAAAATTAGCTGAATATGGTGGCATGAACCTGTAGTCCTAGCTACTTGGGAGGCTGAGGTAGGAGAATTGCTTGAACTCGGGAGGCAGAGGTTGCAGTGAGCTGGGATCACGCCACTGCAGTCCAACCTGGCAACAGAGCAAGACTCCATCTCAACAACAATAACAACAAGTTTTGACTGCCCTGTTGGATTTCAGACTTGCATGGCACCTGCAGCCCCTTCATTTCAGCCAATTTCTCCCATTTAAAAAGAGCATATTTATCCAGTGCCTGTACCCTCATTGTATCTATGAGATAATTAACTTGCTTTTGATTTTACGGACTCCTGAACCCTAGGACCTTAAATGCCTTTGCTTTCCCTTCTTGTGGAAGCATTGTCTTTGGTCTCCCAAGCTTCCTGGGCTTAAGAGACCAGACAAGTGCCCTCTGGTGGTGAAAGGGAGTCTCTGGAATCTCTCAAGTGGTTTTCTTCCTAAATCTGGGTGGAG
This sequence comes from Saguinus oedipus, assembly GCA_031835075.1. NCBI lineage: Eukaryota > Metazoa > Chordata > Mammalia > Primates > Cebidae > Saguinus > Saguinus oedipus. The sequence continues at coordinate 8,267,608 of CM063179.1, forward strand.
CAGGGACACTGGTTTCCCTCCCTCCCTCCATTCCTCCTTTCCCTCTCTCTCTTCTCTCCCTTCCCTCCCTCCCCAAAATACAAAAATTAGGTGGGCGTGATGGGGCATGCCTGTAGTCCCAGCTACTTGGAAGGCTGAGGCAGGAGAACTGCTTGAACCTGGGAGGCAGAGGTTGCAGTGAACTGAGATCACGCCACTGCATTGCACTGCACCTAAATACATACACACACACACACACACACACACACACACACACACACACACACACACACACACACACACACAAAATGAAGGATGGAAGGAAGGAAGGGAGGAAAGGAGGGAGAGAGGGAAATATACATATTGTAACAGGAAATCATATTCCTATTATTTGATTGGTATACTAGTGCGTTGCCACACCGCTATAAAGGAATACCTGAAACTGGGTAATTGATAAGAAAAGAGGTTTCATTGGCTCACAGTTTTAGAGGCTGTACAGGAAGCATGGCTGGGGAGGCCTCAGGAACCTTACAATCATGGCAGAAGATGAAGGGGAAGGAGGCATGGCTTACATAGCCAGAGCAGGAGGAATACAGAGAAGTGGGAGGTGCCACACACTTTTTTTTTAGATGGAGTCTCGTTCTGTCACCCTGACTGGAGGGTAGTGGCCCAATCTCAGCTCAGAGCTCACTGCAATCTCCATGACTCAGGTTCAAGTGATTTTCCTGCCTCAGACTCCAAAATAGCTGGGGCTACAGGCGCCCACCACCATGCCCAGCTAATTTTTGTATTTGTGGTAGAGACGCAGTTTTGCCATGTTGGCCAGGCTGGTCTCCAACTCCCGACCTCAGGTCATCCGCCCATCTCAGCCTCCTAAAGTGCTGGGATTATGGGTGTGAGCCACTGTGTCCAGCCGAGGTGCCACACACTTTTAAACCTCTAGATCTTGTGAGAACTCATTCACATCACACAAACAGCAAGGGGGAAATTCACCCCCATAATCCATTCACTTCCCGCCAAGTCCCTTCTCCAACACTGGGGGTTACAATTCAACATGAGACTTGGGCAGGGACATAAATCTAAACCATATCAGTGGAGAAAGACGAAAACCTTTGATAATGCAAAATGCAGGGACAGGAGGAGAGCTATAGGGAAAGGGCCATCTCATTTTGTGTTGGAAGAAGGGACTGGTACTCGGCACCCTTTTTTGCAGGGCAATAGTTGTCCAAACCCAAAGCGGGACTCTAGTGATTCAGTTCATTTCTCACAAGCAATCCTTGGCCAACAATAGCTTGAATTTGCCCAACGGCATCATTTCAAAAAACTGAAAAGAATGTTCAAATCCATCAGTTGGACATTTGATAAATAAATCATGAGACTTCCGCACTATGGCTGGATTGTCATGCTGCCTTTATAAAGAATGAGGCAGAGAACACCCTTAAATAGAACCATCTGCCAGATGCATCCGGTTGGAATAGCAAGTTGCAGAACCACATGCCTAAAATGATCTAACTTCTATGATATATACATATGTCATACAAGTATATGTTTATTTATATATATATATACACACATATACATATATGCATATACGTATATACATACACACATGTATATATGTATAGGTTTGAGAGACAGGAGCACCTGGGTGTGGTGGCTCATGCCTGTGACACCAGCACTTTGGGAGGCTGGGGCGGGCAGGTTACTTGAGGTTAGGAGTTCAAGACCAGCCTGGCCAACATGGTGAAACCCCGTTTCTACTAAAAATACAAAAATTAGCTGGATGTGATGGCATGTGCCTGTAATCCTAGCTACTTGGGAGGCTGAAACTTGAGAATTGCTTGAACCTGGGAGGCAGAGGTTGCAGTAAGCAGAGATTGTGCCACTGCAGGCTAGCCTGGGCAACAGAAAGAGACTCCATCTCAAAAAACAAAACAAAGTCTGGGTGTGGTGGCTCATGCTTGTAATGCGAGCACTTTGGAAGGCTGAGGTGAGTGGATCACCTGAGGTCATGAGTTTGAGACCACCGTGGCCAACATGGTGAAACCCCATCTCTACTAAAAATAGAAAAGTTAGCCTGGCATGGTGGCATGTGCCTGTAATCCCAGCTACTCTGGAGGCTGAGGCAGTAGAATTCCTTGAACCTGGGAGGCGCAGGTTGCAGTGAGCCAAGATCTCGCCATTGCACTCCAGCCTGGGCAACAAGAGCAAAACCCCGTCTCAAAACAATAACAACAACAAACAACAACGGCCCCACCCCACCAAGTATAGGTCATTCAAGGTGGCTCATTCATGCCTATAATCCCAGTACTTCTGGAGGCCAAGGGAGGAAGACTGCTTGAGGCCAAGAGTTCAAGACGAGCCTGGGCAACATCCTGTCTCAATAAAATTAGGCGGGGCACTGTGGCTCACACCTATAATCTCAGCATGCTGGGAGGCCAAGATGGGCAGGTCACTTGAGGTCAGTAGTTTGAGACCAGCCTGGTCAACATGGTGAGACCCTATCTTTACTAAAAAAAAAAAAAAAAAAAAAAAAAAAAGGACCGAGCAGGAGGCGCCATCATGGGAGTTGACATCCGTCACAACAAGGACCGCAAGGTTCGGCGCAAGGAGCCCAAGAGCCAGGGTATCTACCTGAGGCTGTTGGTCAAGCTGTACAGGTTTCTGGCCAGGCGAACCAACTCCACATTTAACCAGGTTGTGCTGAAGAGGTTGTTTATGAGTCGCACCAACCGGCCACCTCTGTCCCTTTCCCGGATGATCCGGAAGATGAAGCTTCCTGGCCGGGAAAACAAAGCGGCCGTGGTTGTGGGGACCATAACGGACGACGTGCGGGTCCAGGAGGTGCGTAAACTGAAGGTGTGTGCGCTGCGTGTGACTAGCCGGGCCCGCGGCCGTATCCTCAAGGCGGGGGGCAAGATCCTCACTTTTGACCAGCTGGCCCTGGACTCCCCCAAGGGCTGTGGCACCGTCCTCCTTTCCGGTCCTCGAAAGGGCCGAGAGGTGTACCGGCATTTTGGCAAGGCCCCAGGAACTCCGCACAGCCACACCAAACCCTACGTCCGCTCCAAGGGCCGGAAGTTCGAGCGCGCCAGAGGCCGACGGGCCAGCCGAGGCTACAGAAACTAACCCTGGATCCTACCCTATTAATAAAAAGATTTTGGATGCGAAAAAAAAAAAAAAAAAAGAAAGAAAGAAAGAAAGGATAATTAGCCGGTCATGGCTGTGTGCACCTGTAGGCCTAGCGACTCACGAGGCTGAGGTGGGAAAATACCTTGAGCCCAGGAGGCAGAGGCTTCCAGTAAGCTGAGACACTGCTTCTGCACTCAGAGTGAGACCCTGGCTCAAAATAAATTAAGTAAAATAAAAAATAAAGTTTTAAAAATTTACATTTTGTAGCTCTGTCAAGAATGCTCTTCCTTCCTTTGTGTGTCGGCCTGGTGCCTTCTTGGTCATCCGTTGAGGCTTTGCTTAAGAGCCTCATTTCCAGAAAGCTTCTCCCAATCTACCTGCTTGTATCTCCAGCACCAGTCCCATTCATTCATTTATTCATTCATTCAAATCATCTTTCATTCATCCATTATTTATTTGAGAACCTATCATGTTCTAGGCGTTTGCTGGGTATAAATAAGAACCTGTCCCTCAACAACTTCAGTCTTGTTAGGGAGACAGACTCTTAAGTAAGTCATTACAATGTAGTGTAATGAGAGTGAAGAGGGAGACCTAAGATCTAAGACCACCTCCGCCCTGACTTCCACACTGCATTTCAATAGGAGAAGTAAAGGCTGGTGGACCAGGCGCCTCCTTAATCGCCCCCCTATGGATGGCAGGCTTAGTGTGGAGGAATCTTTCCGGAAGGCTTTGTTTTTACTTAAGATCAAATCTCCACCTAAGTCACTATACCCTACCCTACCCCATGGCCCAAGACCCTTTCACACGTAATTTCTGGAGTTTGAACCTTTAAAAGGGCAGGGACTTGCTCTGTGAGCTGGAACTTGGCTGTTAGGCAACTATGCCGCCTTGCTCTTGGCCGAATAAATCACTCCTTCCTTCCCAGTTCCGTGTTGGAGAGGCCTGTTTTGCTGCCTTTCCTGCTTCAAGAGCAACAAGCAAGATAACTTAGGGCACTATGAGAGTGGGGAGGAGATCCCTTAACCTGGCCTGGGGAAATCAAGGAAGGCTTCCTGGAGGAGGCGAGGAGGTCTGGACTGAATTTTGAAGGAAGAAATAAGATAATGAGTAAAAAGTGGAAAAGGGTGGGGAGCCAGATGAAGCTGGAAGGAAAAAAAAGGCAAAGAAGGCCGGGCACAGTGGCTCATGCCTGTAATCCAAGCACGTTGGAGGCCAAGGTGGGCAGATCACCTGAGGTCAGGAGTTCAAGACCAGCCTAACCAGCATGGTGAAACCCCGTCTTTAAAAGAAAAATAAATCAATAAATATAAAAAATAAAAAAGAAGGGCAAAGAAGGGGCAAAGAAGGACAAAGTGAACACAGTTCAGCCAAGGAACTGCAGAGTTCAGAGGAGAGGGGCAGGACTCTTTTTTTCTTATTAAAAACCTGTACTTGTACAGTACATAAATTGTATAAAAATTCAACCATGCAAAAATCAGAGATAAAAATTGTCTAAGGCAGGCAGATCACCTGAGGTCAGGAGTCGAAGACCAGCCTGGCCAACGTGGTGAAAACCTGTCTCTACTAAAAATGCAAAAATTAGCTGGGCATGGTGGCGGGCGCCTGTAATCCCAGCTACCTGGGAGGCTGAAGTGGAATTGCTTGACCCTGGAGATGGAGGTCGCGGTGAGCCAAAATCACACCACTGCACTCCAGCCTGGGTGACAAAGTGAGACTCTGGTCTCAAAAAAAAATTGTCAGTGATTCCACTCACAGAGATATGTATTCATGTTCGTATGTATTCATTCCAGCATTCCTTCTGTACAATATGGCATTGGATATTTGCTTTGCCTATTTCCAGAGCAATAGTGCACTGTCCATAGATACTGTTTTATCTGCATGCCCTCAGATATTCTATGATAGGGGTCAGCAAACTTTTTCAGTAAAGATCCAGAAAGCAAATATATTTGGCTTTGCAGGTCACATGTTCTTTTTTTTTTTTTCTTTGAGACAGAGTCTCACTCTGTTGCCAGGCATCAGGCTGGAGTGCAGTGGTACAATCTAGGCTCACTGCAACCTCCGCCTCCTGGGTTCAAGCAATTCTCCTGCCTCAGCCTCCCGAGTGGCTGGGACTACAGGCCCATGCCACCACGCCCAGCTAATTTTTGTATTTTTTCGTAGAGACTGGGTTTTACCATGTTGGCCAGGATGGTCTCGATCTCTTGATCCACCCGCCTCAGCCTCCCAAAGTGCTGAGATTACAGGCCTGAGTCCCCGAGCCCAGCCCACATGTCCTTTTTAGCAGCTATTCAACCCTGCTCTTTTAGTGCGAAAAAAGCCACAGACAATATATAAATGAGTAAGTGTGACTGTGTTCCAATAAAACTTTATTTACAGTCCCTGAAATTGGAATTTCATATAGTTTTCACGTCTTTTGATTTTTTTTAACCATTAAAAAAAGTAGGAACTATTCTTAGCTTACAGACTGAATAAAAACAGGTGCGGGAAGGGGCTACACTCAGCCTGCAGACTAGTTAACCATCTCTGCCGCCACAGTTTTTTCTGGCTGCATCACACTGCATTTCATAAATGCACCATTGTTTACTTAAATCATCTCTTTTTGCTAATATTTGAATGGCTTCAATGTTTAGCATTTCTGGAAAGTTAGGGCAGAAAGCACCTTTGAGGGCCAGAAACGGTGGCTCATGCCTGTAATCCCAGCACTTTGGGAGGCCAAGGTGGGTGGGTCACCTGAGGTTGGGAGTTTGAGAGCAGCCTGATTAATATGGAGAAACCCCATCTTTACTAAAAATACAAAAATTAGCCAGGGGTGGTAGAATATGCCTGTAATCCCAGCTACTCGGAGGGCAGAGGCAGGAGAATCGCTTGAACCAGGGAGGTAGCAGTTGGGTGAGCGGAGATCACGCCACTGCACTCCAGCCTGAGGAACAAGAGCGAAACTCCATCTCAAAAGAAAAACAAAAAAAAAACAGTCTTCTAGAAGCCCTGACCCATGCTACTTCCTGGGTGCTGATGGCCTGGGGTCTAATTCACCTCTCCCACAGCCATACTGTGTGACCTGGGTTGGCATTGCAACCTCTTCCAGCCAGGCCTGTGGGTGATTAGGAGTCCCTACCCCATGGCAGAATTTGGGGAATAGAACCTGCAGAGGAAGAAACTGAGGCGGACTCACAGCAGTCCGGTGCTGCCCACTTGTGGCGATAGCCGGGATGGGCAGAGCCGGAGTGCATTCTCCAATCAGCTTCCTCACCCAATCACCCTGAAGGCTTCCCCAGTTCAGACACCACGCCTTGGGTCCCAACAAGTGTTAGGGGGAACCATCACTTCAAAATCCACGGGCGGAGGGTATGGGGGAGGCGCGGGTACAGTGGAGAGAGGACTCCTCACCCCATGGCAGGGTTTGGGACATAGAACCAGCAGAGGGAGAAATTAAGGCAGACTCGCAACACGCCGGTGCTGCCTCCTTGTGGAGATGGCCAGGATGGGCAGAGCCCGTGCTCATCTTCCCATCCGCTTCCTCACCCATTCACCCTCAAGGCTTCCCCAATTCAGACACCACGCCCGGGATCTCAACCTGTGTTAGGGGGACCATCACTTCAAAATTCACAGTGGGGCTGGGCGTGGTAGAGAGAGGACCCCACACCCCAATAAATGGTTTAGGGCATAGAACCTGCAGAGGGGGCCGGGCACGGTGGCTCACGCCTGTAATTCCAGCACATTGGGAGGCTGAGACCAGCGGATCACCTGAGGTCAGGAGTTCAAGACCAGCTTGGCCAATATGGTGAAACCCCGTCTCTATTTTTTAAAAAAGAAGAAAATAAGACCTGCAGCCGGGCGCGGTGGCTCACGCCTGTAATCCCAGCACTTTGGGAGGCCGAGGCGGGTGGATCACGAGGTCAAGAGATCAAGACCATCCTGGTCAACATGGTGAAACCCCGTCTCTATTAAAAATACAAAAAATTAGCTGGGCATAGTGGCACGTGCCTGTAATCCCAGCTACTCAGGAGGCTGAGGGAGAAGAATTGCCTGAACCCAGGAGGCGGAGGTTGCCATGAGCTGAGATCGCGCCATTGCACTCCAACCTGGGTAACGAGAGCGAAACTGTTAAAAAAAAAAAAAAAAAAAACCTGCAGAGGGAGAAATGGAGGCAGACTCACAGAAGCCCAGTGCTGCCCCCTTGTGGCGATGGCTGGGATGACAGAGTCTCAGCGCATCCCCCACCCGCTTCCTCACCCATTCACCCTAAAGGCTCCCCCAGTTCTGACACCACGCCTGGGGTCCCAAACTGTGTTAGGGGGAACCCTCACTTCAAAATCCACAGTGGGACCGGGCGCGGTGGAGAGAGGACTCCTCACCCCATGGCAGGGTTGGGGCATAGTACCTTCACAGGAAGAAATTGAGGCGGAAATCACAGCAGTCCAGTGCTGCCCCCTTGTGGCGATGGCTGGGATGGGCCGAGACGGAATGCATCCCCCAATCAGCTTCCTCACCCATTCACCCTCAAGGCTTCCCGAGTTCAGACACCACTCCTGGGGTCCAAACCTGTGTTAGGGGGACCATCACTTCAAAATCCACAAGGGGGCCAGGAGTGGAGGAGAGAGGAGTCCTCACCCCATGGCTGGGTCTGGGGTATAGAACTTGCAGAGGAGACTGGGCACAGAGGCTCACGCCTGTAATTCCAACACTTTGGGAGGCGGAGGCTGGCGGATCACCTGAGGTCAGGAGTTCCAGACCAGCCTGGCCAACATGATGAAACCCATCTCCATTTAAAAAACAAAAAAAGAACCTGCAAAGGAAGAAATTGAGGACTCACAGCAGCCCAGTGCTGCCCCCTTGTGGTGGTGGCCGGGGTGCTTCCTCACATATTCACGCTCAAGGTTTTCCAGTTCAGATGCTACGCCTGGTATCCCCACCTGTGTTAGGGGGATCATCACTTCAAAATCTACAGGAGTGCCAAGAGTGGTGGAGAGAGGACTCCTTACCCCATGGCAGGGTTTGGGGCATAGCACCCTCAGAGGGAGAAATTGAGGCGGACTCACAGCAGCCCAGTGCTGCCCTCTTGTGGAAATGGGAGGGATGGGCAGAGCCGGAGCACGTTCGTCCATCCTTCCTCACCCATTCACCCTAAAGGCTCCCCCAGTTCTGACACCACGCCTGGGGTCCCAACCTGTGTTAGGGGGAACCATCACTTCAAAATCCACAGGGCGGCCAGATGTGGTGGAGAGAAGACTCCTCACCCCATGGTAGGGTTTGGGGCATAGTACCTTCAGAGGGACAAACTGAGGCAGACTCAAAGCGCCTCAATGCTGCCCCCTTGTGGCGATGGCCGGGATGGGCAGAGCCAGAATGCATCCCCCATCAGCTTCCTTACCCATTCACCCTCAAGGCTTCCCCAGTTCAGACATCACGGTTGGGGTTCAAACCTATGTTAGGGGACCCATCACTTCAAAATCCACAGGGAGGGCGGGCACGGTTGAGAGAGGACCCTTCACCCCAAGGCAGGGTTTGGGGCATAGAACCTGCAGAGGGGGCCGGGCATGGTGGCTCACGTCTATAATCCCAGCACTTTGAGAGGCAGAGGCAGGAAGATCACCTGAGGTCAGGAGTTCGAGACCAGCCTGGCCAACATGGTGAAACCCTGCCTCTATTAAAAAAACAAAACAAAACAAAACTGCAGAAGGAGATATAGAGGTGGACTCAATGCTGCCCCCTTGTGGTAATGGCCGGGATGGGCAGAGCTGAAATACATCCTCCTATCTGCTTCCTCACCCATTCACCCTCATGGCTTCCCCAGTTCAGACACCACGCTTGAGATCCCAACCTGTGTTAGGGGGGCCATCACTGCAAACTCCACAGGTAGGCAGCATGCAGTGGAGAGAGGACTCCTTACCCCATGATGGGATTTGGCCGTAGTACCTTCAGAGGGAGAAACTGAGGTGGACTCAAAGCACCACAGTGCCGCCCCCTAGTGGCGATGGCCGGGATGGGCAGAGCCAGAGTGCACCCCCCATCAGCTTCCTAACCCATTCATCCTCAAGACTTCCCCAGTTCTGACACCACACCTGGGGTCCCAAACTGTGGCAGGGGAATCATCACTTTAAATTTCATAGGGGGCGCTGGGCACGGTGAAGAGAGGACTCCTCACCCTACGGCAGAGTTCGGAGCATAGTCACCTTCAGAGGGAGAAATTGAGGTGGACTCACAGCAGCCCAGTGCTGCCCTCTTGTGGCTATGGCTGGGATGGGCAGAGCCTTTGCACATCCTCCCGTTGGCTTCCTCACCCATTCACACCCTCCAGGCTTCCCCACCCATTCACACCCTCCAGGCTTCCCCAGTTCAGACACCACGCCTGGGGTCCCAAACCGTGTTAGGGGGAACCATCACTTCAAAATCCACAGCGAGGCTGGTGTGGTGGAGAGAGGACTCCTCACCCCATGGCAGGGTTTGGGGCATAGAACCTGCAGAGGGGGCTGGGCACGGTGGTTCACGCCTGTAATCCCAGCACTTTGGGAGGCCGAGGCAGGCAGATCACCTGAGCTCAGGAGTTTAAGACCAGCCTGGCCAACATGGCAAAACCCCGTCTCTATTAAAAAAAAAAAAAAAAAAAAAAGAGGAGGCATCACAATACCAGACTTCAAACTATACTACAAGGCTACAGTAATCAAAACAGCATGGTACTGGTACCAAAACAGAGATATAGACCAATGGAACAGAACAGAGGCCTTGGAGGCAACACTACACATCTACAACCATCTGATCTTTGACAAACCTGACCAAAAAAAAAAAAAAAAAAAGGGGAAAGGATTCCCTGTTTAATAAATGGTGTTGGGAAAACTGGCTAGCCATGTACAGAAAGCAGAAACTGGACCCCTTCCTGACACCTTACACTAAAATTAACTCCAGAAGGATTAAAGACTTAAACATAAGAACTGGCACCATAAAAACCCTAGAAGAAAATCTAGGCAAAACCATTCAGGACATAGGCATAGGCAAGGACTTCATGACCAAAACACCAAAAGCATTGGCAAAAAAAAGCAAAAATAGACAAATGGGACCTAATCAAACTTCACAGCTTCTGCACAGCAAAAGAAGCATCATTAGAGTGAATTGGCAACCAACAGAATGGGAAAAATTTTTTTGCAATCTACCTATGTGACAAAGGGCTCATATCCAGAATCTACAAAGAACTAAAACAGATTTTCAAGAAAAAAAACGAACAAGCCCATTCAAAAGTGGGTGAAGGATGTGAACAGACACTTTAAAAAAGAAGACATATATAAGGCCAACAAACATATGAAAAAATGCTCATCATCACTGGTCATTGGAGAAATGCAAATCAAAACTACATTGAGATACCATCTCATGCCAGTTAGAATGGCGATCATTAAAAAATCTGGAGACAACAGATGCTGGAGAGAATATGGAGAAATAGGAACACTTTTACACTGTTGGTGGGAATGTAAATTAGTTCACCCATTGTGGAAGACAGTGTGGCGATTCCTCAAGGACCTAGAAATAGAAACTCCATTTGACCCAGCAATCCCATTACTGGTATATATCCAAAGGATTATAAATTGTTCTACTATAAGGACACATGCACACGAATGTTCATTACAACACTGTTTACAATAGCAAAGTCTTGGAACCAACCCAAATGCCCATCATTGATAGACTGGACAGGGAAAGTGGCACATATATACCATAGAATACTATGCAGCCATAAAAAACAATGAATTTGTGTCCTTTGTAGGGACATAGATGAACCTGGAAACCATCATTCTCAGCAGACTGACACAAGAACAGAAAATCAAACACCGCATGTTCTCACTCATAGGCAGGTGTTGAACAATGAGAACACATGGACACAGGGAGGGGAGCATCAAACACTGGGGTCTGTTGGGGGGAATAGGGGAGGGACAGTGGGGGGTGGGAAGTTGGGGAGAGATAGCATGGGGAGAAATGCCAGATACAGGTGATGGGGAGGAAGGCAGCAAATCACACTGCCATGTATGTACCTATGCAACAATCTTGCATGTTCTTCACATGTACCCCAAAACCTAAAATGCAATAAAAAAAAGAAAAGAAAGAGAAAAGAAAAAAAAGAAGAAAAGAGCTGCACAGGGAGAAATTGAGGCCGACTCACTGCAGCCCTGTGCTGCCCTCTTGTGGTGATGGCCGGGTTGGGCGGAGCCGGAGCACATCCCCCATCTGCTTCCTCACCCATTCACTTTCAAGGCTTCCCTAGTTCAGACACCACGCCTGGGATCCCAACCCGTGTCGGGGGGGACCATCACTTCAAAATCCACAGGGGAGCAGTGCGTGATGGAGAGAGGACTCCTCACTCCATGGCAGGGTTTGGGGCATAGTACCTGCAGAGGGAGAAATTGAGGTAGACTCACAGCAGCCCAGTGCTGCCCCTTGTGGCAATGGCCGGGATGGGCAGAGCCGGAGCGTAACCTCCCATCCGCTGCCTCGCCCACGCACCCTCAAGGCTTCCCCATTCAGACACCACGCCTGGGGTCCAAAGCTGTGTTAGGGGGACCATCACTTCAAAATCCACAGGGGGACCGGGCACGGTGGAGAGAGGAGTCCTCACTCCATGGCAGGGTTTGGGGCATAGAACCTGCAGAGGGATGAAGGGAGGAAGGAAGGGAGGAAGGAAGGAAAGAACAACCTTTGCGGCCTAATCTCTGGGTACAGTACACCCTCGACTAAATTCCTGGATGCAAAGTTGTTGGTTCAAAGAGTAAACACAATTTAATATGTTTTCCTTTTCTTTTTTGAGACAGAGTCTCCCTCTGTCTCCCAGGCTGGAGTGCAATGGTGCCATCTCAGCTCACTGCAGCTTCTGCCTCCCAGGTTCAAGCAATTCTCCTGCCTCATCCTCCGGAGTAGCCAGGATTACAGGTGCCCTGCACCATGCCTGGCTAATTTTCATAGTTTTAGTAGAGATGAGGTTTCACCATGTTGGTCAGGCTGGTCCGAAACTCCTGATCTCAGACAATCCACCCCTCTTGGCCTCCCAAAGTGCTGGGATTACAGGCTTGAGCCACGCCTGGCCTGTGTTTTTGTTTTTAACAAAAAAATTAAATTATTAAAAATATTAAAAAGCTTAAAGGCTGGGCATGGTGACTTGTGCCTGTAATCCCAGCACTTTGAGAGACCAAAGCAGGAGGCACACTTTAGCCCAGGAGTTTGAGACCAGCCTGGGCAACATAGCAAGACTGCATTTCAATTAAAAAAAAAAGAACTTACCTGGTAGGGGAGACACCATGATCACGAATGTGGTTTCCCAGGGCGAGGCTTATCCACTGCACTCCGGAAATGCTGACCCCTGTGATTTCCCCAAATGTGGGAAACTCAACTGCATAATTCGTGGTAGTGGGGAAATGCGTTTGCGCTTTCCCTTGAGGAAAAAATAAATAAATAAATAAAAACGGGGGAAAAAGCTTATAGAATAAGGATATAAAGAAAGAAAAGGCTGGGCACGTTGGCTCACACCTGTAATTCAGTCAGTTTGGGAGGCCAAGGTAGGAGGATCACTTCAGCTCAGGAGCTTGAGACCAGCTTGAGCAAAATGGCAAAACCTAGTCTCTACAACCAATACAAAAAAAAAAAAAAGCCAAAAAACTGGGCGCGGTGGCTCACGCCTGTAATCCCAGCGCTTTGGGAGGCCGAGGTAGGTGGATCACGAGGTCAAGAGATTGAGACCATCCAGGCCAACATGGTAAAAACCCGTCTCTATTATAAATACAAAAATCAGCTGGGCGTGGTGTTGCACACCTGTAATCCCAGCTACTCAGGAGGCTGAGGCAGGAGAATTGCTTGAATTCGGGAGGCAGAGATTGCAGTCAGCTGAGATCGCATCACTGTACTCCAGCCTGCCTAACGGAGCAAGACTCTTTTTTTTTTTTTTTTTGAGACGGAGTTTCGCTCTTGTTACCCAGGCTGGAGTGCAATGGCGCGATCCCGGCTCACCACAACGTCCGCCTCCTGGGTTCAGGCAATTCTCCTGCCTCAGCCTCCTGAGTAGCTGGGATTACAGGCACGTGCCACCATGCCCAGCTAATTTTTTGTATTTTTAGTAGAGACGGGGTTTCACCATGTTGACCAGGATGGTCTCCATCTCTTGACCTCGTGATCCACCCGGCTTAGCCTCCCAAAGTGCTGGGATTACAGACGTAAGCCACCGCGCCAGGCCCTACCTTTTTTTCTTTTGAGATGCTTGGCCTTGAAACCCAGCCGCCAAGCTACGAGGTAGCTCAAGCCAGCTGCACAGAGATCCACGTGGGGAGGCACTGAGACCCCGCCTACAAGGAGCGTCCTCTTTCTCACGTGGCTTAGAGGGAGGGAGGGAGCCTTGAGATGATGCCCTGGCTTTCCAGCTGAGGTTCCAGACAAAAAGGAGCGGAGACAAGCTGTCATCATGGATGTTCTGTGTGTGAATTCCTGACCCACTCCAACTGTATGCATAATAAATAGCTGCTTTATAGGACTGAGTTTTGGGGTAGTCATAAAAACTAGAGCAGCTAATAAGTGTGAAGTCGTAGAAACAGGTGCAGCTGTTGAGTGTGGAAGTCAGGTTTGAATGTAGGCATCCAAGACGCTTTCCACTACATTCCCCCACTATCCTGCTCTTGCTGTGTGGTGAAATACCAGCATCATCAGCATTTTATCCGCCTCCTCTCCCCCTGCCTGGGACCTCTGACTAATCTCAAGAGCACTCATTTTTATTTGGAAAAGAAAAATCAGAATTCAAATGAAATTGTTCACAGAAGGTGTAAAAGCCTTTCCCAGTGACAGCTGCAGTTCATTTCACAAAAAAAGAGCCACCAGCCCACTTACGGCAACCCCCCTGCCCACCCCCAACAAGTGAGAAAACCTGAGTCAAACAAAAGTAATGAGAACGTCTATTCATTTCTGCTGCCCATGCTGTTTGCTTATATTACAAAGTCTCCAAGGATCTGCTAAGACAGGCCGTGTGTGTGTGTGTGTGTGTGTGTGTGTGTGTGTGTGTGTGTGTGTGTGTTTGAGATAAGGACTCACTCTGTCGCCCAGGCTGGAGTGTAGTGGTGCCATCAGAGCTCACTGCAGCCTCAAACTCCTCGAGTCAAGCAATCCTCCTGCCTCAGCCTCTCAAGTAACTAGGACTACAGGCAGGCACCAGCACACTTGGGCTAATTTTTTTGGGGGGGGACAGAGTCTTGCTCTGTTGCCAAGCTAGAGTGCAGCTGTGCAATCTCAGCTCACTGTAACTTCCGCCTCCCAGGTTCAAGCATTTCTCTGGCCTCAGCCTCTCGAGTAGCTGGGACTACAGGTGTGTGCCACCATGCCCAGCTAATTTTTCTATTTTTAGTAGACACAGGGTTTTACCATGTTTGCCAGTATGATCTGACTCTATTGACCTTGTGATTCGCCTGCCTTGGCCTCCCAAAGTGCTGGGATTAATGGTGTGCACCACTGCACCCAGCTGTTATTAGTATTATTTTTGAGACAGTCTCACTCTTTTACCTAGGCTAGAGTGCAGTGGTGCAATCTCAGCTCACTGCAACCTCCATCTCCCAGGTTCAAGCGATTCTCCTGCCTCAGCCTCCTGCGTAGCTGGGATTACAGGCATCCGCCACCATACCCGGCTAATACATTTTTTTTTTTTTTTGAGACGGAGTTTCGCTTTTGTTACCCAAGCTGGAGTGCAATGGCGCGATCTTGGCTCACTGCGACCTCCGCCTCCTGGGTTCAGGCAATTCTCCTGCCTCAGCCTCCTGAGTAGCTGGGATTACAGGCATGCGCCAGCATGCCCAGCTAATTTTTTGTATTTTTAGTACAGACGGGGTTTCATCATGTTGACCAGGATAGTCTCAATCTCTTGACCTCGTGATCCACCCGCTCGGCCTCGCAAAGTGCTGGGATTACAGGCTTGAGCCACCGCGCCTGGCCAATTTTTGTATTTTTAGTAGAGATGGGGTTTTACCATGTTGGCCAGGCTGGTCTGGAACTCCTGATCTCAAATGATCCACCCACCTCAGCCTCCCAAAGTGCTGGGATTACAGGCATGAGTCGTCATGCCCGGCCATGCTTGGCTAATTTAAAAAAAATTGTAGAGATGGGGACTTGTTATGTTGCCCAGGCTGGTCTTGAACTCCTAGGCCCAAGGGAGCCTTTGACCTCAGCCTCCTAAGTAGCTGGGACTATTGGCACAGCCGCCATGCCTGAGCGCTATCTTTTCTACACCTACCTGGCCTCCCTCCAAATAACTTCTCAGCAGGCATAGATGTAAACCCATGTCTTCAGACTCGAAAGCCAAGTTTAGCTGAATGTGAATCTGTTTTCTTTCCTCTGGGCATTTGGATCAAAGAGGACTCATTGCATGACGGAAAAAATAACAAAAAACAAACTAACAACCTCAACCTAAGCTGTTTAAAACACATTTGGCCAGGTACAGGGGCTCACACCTCTAATCCCAGCACTTAGGGAGGCCAAGGAGGGAGGATCGCTTGAGCCCAGGAGGCGGAGGTTGCAGTGAGCTGAGATGGCACCACTGTACTCCAGCCTGGGTGACAGTGAGACTCTGTCTTAAAAAAGATAAAGTTTAAACGTATTTAAAACAAACAAAAAAATGTATTCACATACACAATGGGGAAGTTCAGATGTTGTTAGACTGTGGACTGGGCTGGATCCAGGGGCTCAGATAATGATACCATCAAGACTCAGAATCCCTGAATTTTGGCCAGGCACAGTGACTCGTGCCTGTAATCCTAGCACTTTGGGAGACCAAGGCAGGGGGATCACTTGAGGTCAGTAGTTCAAGACCAGCCTGGCCAACATGGTGAAACCCTGTCTCTACTAAAAATACAAAAATTAGCTGGGCGTGGTGGCGGGTGCCTGTAATCCCAGCTACTTGGTAGGCTGAGGTAGGAGAATGACTTGGACCTGGGAGGTGGAGGCTGCCATGAGTCGAGATCACACCACTGCACTCCAGCCTGGGTGACAGAGCAAGATTCCGTCTCAAAAAAAAAAAAAAAAAAAGAAGAATCCCTGCATTTCTCAGCTTCATCTTCTCTGTGCTGTTTTCATTTCCTGGCTCCTCTTTGGAGTCCCCTGGAAGTTTCAGGTTCTCCATGTCACCAAACCCAATACAAAGTAGGGCAGAATCTCTGCCTGAGAGCTCCAAAAGAAGTCAAGCAATAGAATCTTGCTGTCCTGGTTGGCCTGAATGGAGTCAGGAGCCCTAACCCCATCACCATGGCCTGGGAGATGGACTTGGCTTCATTTAGTCAAAGGCTGTGAATTTGGCTACACAAGAGAGTGGTGAAAAAGTGGAAAATCAGGTGTTATCACAAGAAGCAGGAGAGGATTTGGGCAGTTGGAATATAAGCAGCCACTACAAGGTGAAATTGGGATGCACTGAGAAAGTAACATTAACTTATGCATGACCCTAACAGGCTCTGACAGGCCATTCCCAGAGGACAACATGGAAATAGACGTTAGAGGGCCAGGGCTGGGCGTGGTGGCTCACACCTGTAATCCCAGCACTTTGGGAGGCCGAGGCAGGTGGATCACCTTAGGTCAGGAGTTCGAGATCAGACTAGCCAACATGGTGAAACACCATCTCTACTAAAAATTACAAAAATTAGCTGGGCATGGTGGCAGGTGCCTGTAATCCCAGCTACTTGGGAGGCTGAGTCAGGAGAATCACTTGAAACTGGGGAGGCAGAAATTGCAGTGAGCCAAGACTAGGTCATTGCACTCCAACCTCAAGGCAACAAGAGCAAAACTCCATCTCAAAAAACAAACAAACAAACAAAACAAAAACATTAGGGAAGGTCAGGAGTGGTGGCTGAGGCCCAGAATCCCAGCACTTTGGGAGGCCAATGCAGGAGGATCACTTGAGGTCAGGAGTTTGAGATCAATCTGGGCAAAATAGCAATACACCATCTCTACAAAAAAATTAAAAAATTTTAAACTAGCTGAGTGAGCATGGTGGCATGCATCTGAGGTCCCAACTGCCTGGGAGGCTGAGGCAGGAGGATCCCTGGAGCTTAGTGAGTGGAGGGTGCAGTAAGCTGTGATTGTGTCACTGCACTCCAGCCTGGGCAACATAGTGAGACCCTGTCTGGAAAAAACAGAAAAGATGCTTGAGGTCTTCTTTGGGAAATGCCAAGTGCCAAGTGAAATATCAAATGACCTATCTCTTTCTCACCTCCCCCATCAGAGTAGCGGTAAGTGACTGCGCTATCCAGTGTTGGCTAGAGCATGGGGATTGCACACACACAGATGATCAACGGTAAACTGAAGCATCCTTTTGGAAAGTCAATCGGACGACATTTCTTAAAGATTTAAATCCTTACTTCTAGAAATCCTTAGAAATCAATGCATATGTGCCCACGGATGTATGTACAAATGACAATTGACAAAGGATTATTTTTGAAAATAAAACAGTGGAAGTCCCCTAACAGTTCATTAGCATTGGAGTGGATGTCAATGACAGCATCTTGGTGCTGTAGAATGCCACATGGGACTGTGCCACCATTAAAGGCAGAGAAGTATGGACAGACATAAGGTGTTCTCCAAGATTTATTAAATGCAAAAAGCAAAATGCAAACGATGCACAAGGTATGACCCCATTTTTGGAAAAAATGGTATTTGAGTGACAGTAGAATGTAATGGTTATGAATAGACTCTGGAACCAGGCTCCCTGGGTTTGAATCTCCACTCTTTTTCTTTGAAGCTGTGTGACTTTGGGGAAGTTACTTTACCTCTCTGGGCCTGAGTTTTCTCCTCTGTAAAATAGAGTTAATAATAGAGTTTGCCTCATGGGATTTTGTGAAGATTAAATAAATGAATTCATGGCTGGGCGCGGTGGCTCACGCCTATAATCCCAGCACTTTGGGAGGCCGAGGTGGGTGGATCACGAGGTCGGGAGATCGAGACCATCCTGGTCAACAAGGTGAAACCCCGTCTCTACTAAAAATACAAAAATTAGCTGGGCATGGTGGTGTGCACCTGTAGTCCTAGCTACTTGGGAGGCTGAGGCAGGAGAATTGCTTGAACCCAGAAGGCGGAGGTTGCGGTGAGCCGATATCATGCCATTGCACTCCAGTCTGTGTAACAACAGCGAAACTCCGTCTCAAAAAAAAAAAAAAAAAGAAATCATGTAAAGTGCTTAGAGCAGTGCCTGATATGTAGCAAAATGCCCAATTAGTGTTAGCTATTAGTCCTGTGCACATATATACATAAATGGAGAGAGAGAGAGAGAGAGATTGTAAGGATGTGCTCCAAACTGTAGATAGTGGAAGCTAGTGAAAGGGGACTTCACGTTTTGCTAAAATCCAGATTGCTAAAATCTTTCATAATAATCATAGATTCATATATTACTCAGGTGATATTTTTAATACCCTCCATTCCCAAATCCCCAACCATGAGGTCAGTAACATTTTTCCTTCCGTAGGATATTCTCATTCTGTGTGAGACAGGGCAGTCTAGCATGACCATTATGCAGTTGGAGAAAAGGAAGCTGCTGGAGGTTAAGCCATTTGTCCACTTTCAGCCTTTGACTCCCTGGCCAGCCTGGCCCTGCATACAGAACATTGTTTTCCTCCAACTCCACTCCATTCTGTCTCTACCATGGGGTTCAGTCCTCAGTTGCCTTTAGGACTTTAGAGTGTGTTTCCTCCTCCTTTAGGCTGTGCAAAGGGCTCTCACTCAAAATATCCAGTGCCTTTCTCTTGCCAACCCTAGCAAGTAGACAATATTGTGACCTCATTTTCCAGATATGGACACTGAGGCACAGAGTGGTGTAATCGTGTGCCTAGGATCACACAGCTAATAAGGGGCAGAGCTGGGCTTCAAACCCACTTCTTTCTGATGTCAAGGCTTGTGCTCTTTCAAAATTTAATCAGGCGTGCACACAGTTCTTTCAAAATTTAAATAAGTCAGGTATGCATGCAGTTTACTGCAGGTGCCCATCCATCCAAGAAAACCTCCTGGCTGGGCCTGGTGGCTCACACTTGTAATGCCAGCACTTTGGGAGGCCAATGCAGGTGGATTACGAAGTCAGGAGTTTGAGACCAGCCTGGCCAATATTGTGAAAACCCGTCTCTATTAAAAACACAAAATATTAGCTGTGCACGGTGGCAGGTGCCTATAAGCTCAGCTACTTGGGAGGCTGAGGCAGGAGAGTTTCTTGAACCTGGGAGGTGGAGGTTGTAGTGAGCCGAGACTGCACCACTGCATTCCAGCCTGCACAACAGAGACTCCATCTTACAAAAAAAGAAAATAAAAGAAGAGAAAATCTAGCAGGAGCCCCCTGCGAAGCAGGAGCCTCTCTGTTGCCAGTGCTCTGATCTTGCAACAGCCTTGGAGTCTTGCCTCCAGATCTGCAGGGCTCTCTGGAGAGTCCTGGCCTGGACCCACATCCATGCTTGTGTGTGGGTCAGACTGTCCAGCCAATAGGGCAATCTGGAAGGTCAGATAAGAAGGGAGCCAGGGACTACGTTGAGCGCCTGGCGGCTCTCCCAGCAACAGGCTCTGGGAGAGCAAGAGCCAGAGGTCTGTATGAGTCAGCATAGTGGGAAGTGGAAATGATGACTCAGCTCTGGGCTCTAATTTGCCTCTTCTTTATCTAAGAGATGAGTCATCGCCGATATGCCTTTAATTTTCAGACTTTCGAACTCATCCCAGCAATGTAGAGGAAGCTGATAAGGGAAAGCTCCCTGCAGTGTGGGCTGTGCCCCCAGGAGCCCTCAAGTTTAAATTCAGTCTCTGCTACTTACTAATCACAGGATGTTGGCAAATCGCTGAGCCTGCATCCCCCCATCTGTCAAATAGGGGTGCTAAGGCCTACCTGGCAAGATTCCTTCACCTAATCAGTGCCAGGAGCTGAGGAGATGATAGTAAATGACATAGACAAAATTCCTGCCCCCAAGAAGCTTACATTCTAACGAGGAAAAACAATGAACAAATCTGTATGTATAACCTAAGGCCAGCTGGTGGTGAGCATGTGAAGAAAAAGTAAACGGCTGAGGTGTAGAGGTAAGAGAAGTTAAGCGGATTGGACAAGAAAGTCCCTATAGAATGTCTGGCACTAGGTCTGACATAGGCTAGGGCTTCAATAAATAAATACAGATTGTCCTCTTTGTGGTTTAGGAATTAAGGGGCACATAGCTTACAGGACTGAACAGAATACACACACACACACACACACACACACACACACACACACACATACAGAAAGGCACAGTGGCTCATGCCTGCAATCCCAGCCTCTTTTGGGAGGTTGAAGTGGGAGGATCCCTTGAGACCAGAAGTTTGAGGCCAGACTAGGTAACATATGGAGACCCCTTCATCTCTATAAAAATTAAAGAAGGGCCGGGCACGAAAATTAGCTGGGCATGGTGATGCGCACGTGTAGTCCCAGCTATGCAGGAGGCTGAGACAGGAGGATCACCTGAGCCCAGGAGTTTGAGGTTGCAGTTAGCTATGGTGACACCACTGCACTCCAGCCTGGGCAACAGAGGGGAACTCCGTCTCTAAAGATAAGTAAGTAAATAAATAAATGAATTGTTTTTATTGATGTGAAACTCACATAACATAAAATTAACCATTAAGCATTTTAAAGTCAATAATGTAGTGGCATTTAGTATATTCACAATGGGTGCAACTACCCATGCCACCTCTATCTAGTTCCAAGACATTTTCAGCACCCAAAAGAAAACTCTGTGTCGATAAAGCAGTCACTCCTCATTCCTCCGTCTCCCTAGTCCCTGACAACCACTAATCTGCTTTCCGTGTATTGGTTTACCCTCTATTCTGGATGTTTCACATAAATGGGATCATGTAATATTGTGACTTTGTATTTCTGGCTTCTTTCACTACGCACAACGTTTTTTGTTTTGGTGTTTTGAGACAGGGCTTTTCTCCTGTGGCCCAGGCTGGAGTGCGGCGGTGCACTCTTGGTTCACCACAAGCCCCACCTCTCTAGCTCAAGAGATCCTCCTGCCTCAGCCTCCAGAGTAGCTGGGACTACAGGTATGCACCTCCACACCCGGCTAATTTTTTAATTTTATTTTTTGTAGCAACGGGGTTTCACCATGTTGGTCAGGCTGGTCTTGAACTCTCCACCTCAAGTGATCCTCCTGCCTCGGCCTCCCAAAGTGCTGGGAGTACAGGCATGAGCCCCCACACCTGGCTGATCATAATGTTTTTAAGGCTCTTTCAAGTTGTAGTATGCATCAATGCTTTGTTCCTTCTTATAGTTGAATAATAATCCATTGTGTGGGTATACAATCTATGTTTATTCATTCATCAGTTGAAGTAATTTTTAAAATTTTAAGCATTTTTTGGTTTTGTTTTGAGACAGGGTCTCACTCCCTGTCGCCCAGGCTGTAGTGTGCCATCACACCTGGCTAATTTTTTGTATTTTTGGTAGAGACAGGGTTTCTCCATATTGGCTAGGCTGGTCTTGAACTCCTGACCTCAGGTGATCTGCCCACCTTGGCCTCCCAAAGTGCTGGGATTACAGGCCTGAGCCACCGCACCTGGCCTATATTTTTTGTAGAGATGGGGTCTTGCTATGTTGCTCAGGCTGGTCTCGAACTCCTGGCCTCAAGCAGTCCTGTCATCTTGGCCTCCCAAAGCGCTGAGATCACAGGCCTGAGCCACTGCACCCAGCCCATTTTACCCTCCTGATGATTCGCTTGCCTGGTCCTAGTTCCAGCCCTGGAGGTGATGTCAGGAATCACTCAGACGCAGAGGGAATGAAGGAGATGAGAAGGCCAGAACCAACAAAAGGTGCAGATTATTGTGGGCAATTGTACATGTTGTGCTGCCCCAGGGGAGAGCGGGGAGCCTGGGGCATTTATCCAAACCACTCCTAACCTGACTGGTTGAGGTGGCCCTCGGGACTGGAACTCCCCCGACATTTCCAGGGTGAGCCTGTTTGGTTGAGCTGGAGAGCACCCTTAGGTGGAGAAGCAGAGAGACTCAGGCTCCTAAAACCGGAAGTGCTGAGTGAACTGGAAACCATCTCTTCTGCAGCTTTAGGTGAGCTCAGGTGAGCAAGGGGATACAGGTAGCATCATCAGCCCCTGCAGGCACTTACACGATGCTTGGGAGCTTGACAAATATCAGTTCACTGATATTTTTTTGTTGTTGAGATGGAGTTTCGCTCTGTCGGCTGTAGTGCAGTGGCACAATCTCAGCTCTCTGCAACCTCCACCTCCTGGGTTTAAGGGATTCCCCTGGCTCAGCCTCCCAAGTACGCTCCCAAGTACCTGAGACTACAGGTGTGCGCCACCAGACCTGGCTAATTTTTGTATTTTTAGTAGAGGGGGGATTTCACCATATTGGCCAGGCTGGTCTCAAACTCCTGACCTCAGGTGATCCACCCGCCTCAGCCTCCCCAAGTGCTGGTATTACAGGTGTGAGCCACTGTACCTGGCACAATTAACTGACTTCTGGAGACAGTCCTATGAAACAGGTATTGTCACTGTCCCCATTTTAAAGATGAAGACACTGAGGCCAATAACTTATCCAAGATTACGCAGTGAGTCGATTTTAGAGCAGGATTCAAACCCAGGAAGTCTGTGTTTCTCACGTCCATGCACTACTCTTGCCCACTGTTTTGTTTCCTTTCATGCTTTCCGTGGGCACCAACTCCATCTGCAGACACCATGCCCACTACCCAGTTAGGGTGGCCAAATCTAGCAAATAAAAATACAGGATTCCCACTGAAATGTGAATTTCAGAAAAACAATTAATGTTTTCAGTATTTTTTTTAAGATAAAATATTGTGTGGGAGATACTTACACTAAAAAGTAAGTGGCTGTTTATCTGAAATTCAAATATAATTGCGTGTCCTGCATTTTATCTGGAAATCACATTCCCTCTCCTTACTGTTTTCCTGGGGTGGAACTAGAAGCTGGTAGGAGGGGTTAGAAGAAGCCCCCTATTGTTCTTTCTTTCTTTTTTTTGAGCTAGAGTTTCACTCTCTTACTAGGCTCGAGTGCAGTGGCATGATCTCAGCTCACTGCAACTCTGACTCCCTGGTTCAAGTGATTCTCCTGCCTTAGCGTCCTGAGTAGCTGGGATTACAGGCACGTGCCACTATGCCCAGCTAATTTTTTTGGATTTTTAGTTGAAACGGGGTTTCACCATATTGGCCAGGATGGTCTTGATCTCGTAATATGCAAACCTCAGCCTTCCAAAGTGCTGGAATTACAGGAATGTAATTCCAGCCCCGCCCTGAGCTCAGCTCTTTAAGATGGACTTTGTATAATGACTCTGTATTACTTAAGAGAACACTAGCCACTGTAACAAAGAAACCCTCAAAAGGACAAAAACAACCCAAAAACAAAAACAAAGAAACCCCCAAATCTCAGCAGCCTAACACAATAGAAATTTATTTCTTGCTCATGTAAAGTCTAAAATTGGTATTCTTGATGGGCAGGTGGCTCTCTTCCATACCTGATCCAGGGATCCAGGCCCCTGCTAGCTCGTGGCTCTGCTTTCTCCATCAAGATGAGTAAAATGCAGAAGCAAAGAGGTAGTGACTACCCAGGAGGTAGTCACTAGCAAGGTCTGAAAGCAGCTGTCCTTGCTTCTCGTTGCATTCCTTTGGCCAAAATCCAGTCACATGCCCATCCTCAACAGCAAGGGATGCTGGGAGATGTAGCCCAGCTACATGACAAGGAGGAGGACAGGAACTCTTAAACTCCTTTGAGTCCCTGAGTAATCTGGGTCTGACCTCATTCCACCTTCCTTATTCACTATGCTATAGCTACATTGACTCCTATAGTTCCCCCAAATGAAAACCTCTTCCTCACCTCAGCTTTTGTCCTCGCTGCTCCTTCTGCCTAACATGCCCTTCCCCTCTGTCAAATTGGCTTGTTCCTTCCTATCCTCCAGGTCTTAGGGTAGGGATCCTCTCCTAAGAAGCCTATTATGACCATGTCATCAAAAAAAGATCCCTCCAGTCCAGGCTCGGTGGCTCATGCCTGTAATCCCAGTACAGGGATTTGGGAGGTCAGGGGTTCCAGACCAGCCTGACCAACATGGTGAAACCCTGTCTCTACTAAAAATACAAAAATTAGCCCAGCATAGTGGTGCACACCTGTAATCCTAGCTGGAGGCTAAGGCAGGAGAATGGCTTGAACCTTGGAGGCTGAGGTTGCAGTGAGCGGAAATCATGCCACTGCACTCCAGCCTGGGTGATGAGACTCTAAAAAAAAAAAAGAAATAAAAATAAAGAAAAATGCGCCACTTCCCCTAGCCTCTATCACAGATTTCTATTTGCTTTCCTCTTGCCACTCATGATTTGTAATGATTGTATCTGGTTTACCTACTTAACATCTGTCTCCTTTGCTAGACTGGAAGCTCCACTAGGGCAGGAGCTGATCTCCCTTATTCACAGCTGCACTTCTAGTTCCCAGCTCAAGGCCTGGCTCAGAGTAGAGCTTAATAAATGTTAACAGCACCTGAAGTGTAGTTCAATAATTAAATAAATGAACCCAACTTACAAAACATCCTGATGCCATGTTTCTATAGCTCTGGCATATACAAATTACACTGTTGTCCAAATATTAATTAATGAAGTCTGCAATTTCCCCAAGGGGTTGGCTGAGGGTGCTTTCATGTGGATGATATGAGACACAAATAGAGCAAAATGATTTATTCTGGGTCACTGGTGACTCAGTGTCTGGGAATAGAAACATACTCCAAAACCTTTGCTCTAATTAGTCAAGGTAATTATTAGGCACAATAATTAAGCATGAATGACCTCAGCCAGGCTGTTTTGTAACCTCTGGAATTTAAGACCTGTACTAATTTTGCTTTAATGACAGTATTTGTTATGGCTAGCCACAAACCCTTTTTGCTTTTCCTGAGAAATCAAACATATGTCTAAAAAAATAGTATTTTCAATAATGAGCCGGGTGTGGTGGCTCACGCCTGTAATCCAAGCACTTTGGAGGCCAAAGCGGGCGGATCACCTGAGGTTGGGAGTTCAAGACCAGCCTGACCAACATGGTGAAACCCCGTCTTTTAAAAATAATAGTAATAGGGCCAGGTGCAGTGGCTCAAGCCTATAATCCCAGCACTTTGGGAGGTCGAGGCAGGTGGATCACGAGGTCAAGAGATCGAGACCATCCTGGTCAACATGGTGAAACCCCGTCTCTACTAAAAATACAAAAAATTAGCTGGGCACGGTGGCGTGTGCCTGTAATCCCAACTACTCAGGAGGCTGAGGCAGGAGAATTGCCTGAACCCAGGCGGCAGAGGTTGTGGTGAGCCACGATCACGCCATTGCACTCCAGCCTGGGTAACAAGAGTGAAACTCCATCTCAAAAAAAAAAAAAAAAAAAAAAAAAAAAAAAAAAAATTATAATAATGAATGCTTTGATTTACTCACTGTCACATTCTGGAGTCATTCCTTACATTATTTCCCTCTAATATGATTTTTGGTTTTGTGGGATTCTTTTGTGTTTTAGTTTTTGATGATTTTTACAGGTCAATTTTAGTTCCATTAGAAACTCCTCCCTGGGCCCATTTATTTATTAAATCAATTATTTATTGTGGGCTGGGCATGGTGGCTCATGACTGCAATCCCAAAATTTTGGGACTCCCAGGTGGGAGGACCACTTGAGGCCAGGAGTTAGAGACCAGCATGGGCAACATAGCAATACCCCATTCTCTAAAAATAGAAAACAGACTGGGCATGTTAGTGTGTGCCTGTGTCGGAGGCAGGAGAATTGCTTGAGCCCAAGGGTTTGAGGCTGCGGTAAGCTATAATTGTGCCACTGCACTGCAGCCTGGGCAACACATCGAGGGCCTGTCTTTAAAAAAAAAAAAAAAAAAAGGCCAGGCTCGGTGGCTCACGCCTGTAATCCCAGCACTTTGGGAGGCTGAGGTGGGCAAATCACAAGGTCAATAGATCGAGATCACCCTGGCCAACATGGTGAAACCCCATCTCTACTAAAAATACAAAAAAATAGCCGGGCATGGTGGCACGTGCCTGTGGTTCCAGCTACTCGGGAGGCCGAGGCGGAAGAATTGCTTGAACGCAGGAGGCAGAGGTTTCAGTGAGCCGAGATTGCGCCACTACACTCCAGCGACAGAGCAAGACTCCGTCTCAAAAAAAAAAAAAAAGAAAAAAAAAAAAAGAAAAAAAAATTCTGGCCAGGCGTGGTGGCTCACGCCTGTAATCCCAGCACTTTGGGATGCCAAAGTGGGTGGATCACCTGAGGTCAGGAGTTTGAAACCACCCTGACCAAGGTGAAACCCCGTCCCCTATTCTAAGCAGGGATCTATGAACTAAGGTAGGGACAGTAAGGAACAAAACATAGTTCCCGCTTTGAAAAACTTCCCTAGGCTGGGCGCAGTGGCTCATGCCTATAATCCCAGCACTTTTGGAAGCTTGGTGGGAAGATCACTTGAGGTCAGGAGTTCAAGACCAGCCTGGCCAACATGGTGAAGCCTTGTCTCTACTAAAAATACAAAAATTAGCTAGAAGTGGTGGCAGGTGTGTGTAGTCCCGGCTACTTGGGAGGCGGAAGCAAGAGAATCGCTTGAACTTGAGAGGCGCAAGGTGGGGGTTACAGTGAGTGGAGATCCTGCCACGGCAATCCAGCCTGGGCAACGAAAAAATACTCTTATCTCACCACCACCACCAGCACCACCACCACCACCACCACCACCACTTAGCTGTATGTGTTATTGTTAGTATGAGGAGGGTTTGTAACACTGTAGTTATTCTTTAAGCAAGCTGTTTGCTATAACCTCACTCAGACAACATCTCCAGAGGTCTTACTCCATACAAGGCTTGGCAATGTATAAGTTGGCTCCTTTAATCCTCAAAGCCGACCTAGAGGAATACGCCATTTTAGTACTGTTATTCTCATTCCCAGTTTGCAGATGAGAAAACTGTAGCATGGGGGGCTTTAAGTAGCCTGCCCTCAAATCACACAGCTGGTAGTTAGATGATGGTGGCAGAATCTGAACCCAGGGGGTTGATATCTGAGCTTGTGCTCTTACCTCCATCTTACTTGGCTCATGATACCAGAATTTTTGATTGTCTAAAAAGGATCTCAACTTCTCTAATATTGCACATTGCCCCTATACATTCATGCAACAAGCGTTTGCTAATGATTTGAGACTCTGGGCTCAAATCCTGGCTTGATCAGCAATTAGGGTTGCAGATTTCACTAATAAAATTACAGGTCAGGGCCGGGTGCGATGGCTCATGCTAGTAATCCCAGCACTTTGGGAGGCTGAAGTGGGTGGATCACCTAAGGTCAGGAGTTTGAGACCAGATTGGCCAACATGGCGAAGCCCCGTCTCTACTAAAATGCAAAAATTAGTCAGGCATTGTGGTGGGTACCTGTAATCCCAGCTACTGGGGAGGCTGAGGCAGGAGAACTGCTTGAACATGGGAGGCAGAGATTGCAGTAAGCCAAGATCGTGCCATTGCACTCCAGCTTGGGTGACAGAGCGAGACTCCATCTCAAAAAAACCCAAAAATCAAAACTACAGGTCATCCAGTTAAATATGAATTTCAGATAAACAACAATTTTTTTAGTATGTTCCATGCCATATTTTATTTTATCTGGCAACCCTGCAGGGAATTGCTGTGTGATCTTGGGTACCTCTCTCACACTCCCTGGTCTCAGATTATTTGTTTTCAAAGTAAACAGAACAATCCCCATTCACAGACTTGCTTTGAGAAGTAAGAATGCTGCCAGGCACAGTGGCTCACGCCTTTAATTCCAACACTTGAGGAGGCCAAGTTGGGTGATCACTTGAGGTCAGGAGTTCGAGACCAGCATGGCCAACATGGTGAAACCCCCATCTCTACAAAAATACAAAAATTAGCTGGGTGTGGTGACACACTCCTGTTGTCCCAACAACTTGAGAGGCTGAGGTAGAAGAATCTCTTGAACCCAGGCGACAGAGGTTGCAGTGAGCAGAGATTGTGCCATTGCACTTCAGCCTGGGGTGAGAGTGAGTCTCCTCTCAAAAAAAAAAAAAAGCTTATAGAGTACTTGGAATGCTGCAGTGCCTCCTCGCTGGTCTTCTTTTTACAGGCAGCCCACTCCAAACTGTGCTCTGTGCATTAGCTAGGCTAGAGGAGACTTCTGTTACTATTTTTGAGATGGAGTTTGGCTCCTGTCGCCCAGGCTGAAGTGCAATGGTGAGATCTCTGCTCACTGCAATCTCTGCCTCCCAAGTTCAAGCAATTCTCCTGCCTCAGCCTCTTGAGTAGCTGGGATTATAGATTCCCGCCACCACCCCCAGCTATTTTTCGTATTTTTAGTAGATATGGGGTTTCACTATGTTGGCATGCTGGTCTCGAAATCCTGACCTCAAGTGATCCACCCCTCCGTGGCCTCCCAAAGTGCTGGGACTACAGGTGTGAACCACTGTGCTTGGGCTGAGACTTTTTTTTCTTCTGAGACGAAGTGTCGCTCTGTTGCCCAGGCTGGAGTAGAGTGTCGCGATCTTGGCTCAATGCAACCGCCACCTCCTGGGTTCAAGAGATTCTCCTGCCTCAGCCTCCTGAGTAGCTGAGATTACAGGCACGAGCCATCATATCCAGCTAATTGTTTTTAACTTTTAGTAGAGAAGGGGTTTCACCATGTTGGTCAGGCTTGTCTCAAACTCCTGACCTCATCATCTGCCAGCCTCGGCCTCCCAAAGTGCTGGGATTACAGGTGTGAGCCATCACGCCTGGCTGAGACTTTTATTTTAATTAATTAACTAGTTATTTTTAAAGAGAGGGTCTCACTCTGTTGCCCAGGCTGGAGTGTAGTGGCATGATTCATAGCTCACTGCAGCCTCAAACTCCTGGACTCAAGGGATCCATCTTCCTTAGACTCCTAACTGGGACTACAGACACGCACCACACTTGGCTAATTTTTTTTAAAGAGAGGGTCTCCCTATGTTACCCAGGCTGGTCTTGAACTCCTGGCCTCAAGGGATGCTCCTATCCTGGCCTCCTAGAGGGGACTTTTAAAATCAGGCTACGGCCTATTGAAAACTCTTAAAAGTTCCCATGCCTGACTGGGCATGGTGGCTCATGCCTGTAATGCCGGCACTTTGGGAGGTCAAGGTGGCTGGAACGTTTGGGGTCAGGAGTTTGAGACTAGCCTGGCCAACATAATGAAACTGTCTCTACTAAAAATACAAAAAATAGCTGGGTGTTGTGGCACATGCCTGTAATTCCAGCTATTTGGGAGGCTGAGGCAGGAGAATCGCTTGAACCGAGGAAGTGGAGGCTGCAGTGAGCCCAGATCATGCCACTGCACTCCAGCCTGGGTGATACAGCCAGACTCTGTCTCAAAAAAAAAGGTTCCCATAGCATCTAGACTAAAGCCCAAAGGGGTACAGGAAAAGCACTTGAAGTGAAGGAGGAGAGAACATGGATGGGGATTTGAAATGAGATGCTGAAATAATGTAGAATACAGCCAAGCATACTTGAATCCATCCTTCTCTTCTGGCCTCTCCACAGGGTCACCCTAGGTTAGACCTCACTTGCCCCTGGAGCTGGTCTCCCATCTCCTGTGAACCACTATGCTGGGTGGAGACTTTTTTTCATCGAATAAATTTTCAGAAGATATACAAAATCAGAGTGACTAGAATCATGAACCTAGCTTCAACAATGCTCAGATCGTCAGCTCATGGCCAGTCCAGTTTCAGTCACTCCTCAATTCATTGGATTTTTTTTTTTATGGGGTTTCACTCTTGTTGCCCAGGCTGGAGTGCAGTGGCGCGATCTCGGCTCAGCACAACCTTCGCCTCCTAGGTTCGATTCTCCTGCCTCAGCCTCCGGAGTCGCTGGGACTACAGGCATGTGCCACCAAGTCCAGCTAATTCTGTATTTTTAGTAGAGTCTGGGTTTCTCCATGTTGGTCAGGCTAGTGTCTAACTCCCGATCTCAGGTGATCCACCCGCCTCGGCCTCCCAAAGTGCTGGGGATTACAGGCATGAACCACCATGCCCAGCCCTCACTGGAATTTTTAATTCCTCCTCCAGAGACTTTTTTCTTTTATGTTGAAAAATTTCAGTCTCAGGGACAGGATAATATGGCTTTCCTTTTTCTAACTACTTAGTTTGTTATTGATTGCTACCTATCAAGGCTGCAGTGAGCTACGATCATGCCACTGCACCTCAGCCTAGGCAACAGAGTAAAACCGTCTCATACAAAAAAGCGGGGGCTAATTTTTCAATGGCATGTTGAAATAAACCATCAGCCATATTCTGGAGTTCTCCAGGGCTCTGCTGATGGGAGAATTATAAGTGCAGATGTGAATGTATCCAACTTCCAAGGAACACAAGTCACTAACGCACACGTTTTTATATTTATTTTTCTATTTATTTCACAGATGATGAAACTGAGCCAGAGAGGCAAACTTACCTAGGTTCCCACACCTGGTAAGTAGAGTCGGCATTCAAACCAACATGATATCAAGCAAAAAGTTGTCCTTCATATGAGTGGGCAAAAAGCACATTAAAACCAAAAGGTCACTTCTGCCACAGGAAGTATAGATAACCCAACACTGGCTAAAATGCAAGGGGACAGGGACTCTTACTTTCTGATGGCAGAACCCATCGGTATTTTGTAGAGGAATTCCTTTGACTCAGCTAGTTCATCTGCAAAATTTTGTCACAGAGATACTTAAATATTAGGCTAGGTGCAGTGGCTCACACCTGCAATCCTAGCACTTTGGAAGGCCATGGTGGGTGGATCACAAGGTAAGGTGTTCAAGACTAGCCTGGGCAACGTGGTGAAACCACATCTCTACTAAAAAGTACAAAAGTTAGCCAGGCATAGTGGTGCATGCCTGTAGTCCCAGCTACTGGGGAAGCTGGGGCAGAATTGCTTGAACCCGGGAGGTGGAGGTTCAGTGAGCTGAGATCATGTCACTGCACTACAGTCTGGGTGACAGAGCAAGACTCCATCTAGAGAAGGAAAAAAAAAAAAAGACTGGACAGTCTCATGCCTATAATACCAGCACTTGGGGAAGCCAAGACCGGTGGATCAATTAAGGTCAGGGATTTGAGACTAGCCTGGCCAACAAGGTGAAACTCCGTCTCTACTAAAAATTAAAAAAATAAATAAATTAGCCGAATGTAGTGGCGCCCATGTATAGTTCCGGGAAGGAGAATCGCTTGAACCTGGGTAGTGGAGGTTGCAGTTAGCCGGGATCGCACCACAGCACTCCAGCCTGGGCAACAGAGACCCCATCTCAAAAAATAAATAAATAATCACTGCTGCATTACTAATAAAAATAAAAAAAACCTGGAAACTCTATCAAGGCTCATCTGTATAAGGAAATACTATTCTGTCATAAATTTTCACCATATTTGAAACCCTGTATCTAACAAAAATACAAAAATTAGCCAGGCTTATTTTTTTTTATTTTTTATTTTTTTTTGCCAATCATTGAGAGCTTGTAAGGTTGCTGAGGTTGGTTGGCCTTGAACTCTTGGCCTCGCCTTCACAAGCGCCACGACATCCGGCCGGAGCCACTTTGGGCCCCTAGCCGGGCTTATTAATGGTGGGTGCCTGTAACACCAGCCACTCAGGATACTAAGGCATAAGAATTGCTTGAACCTGGGAGGCATGAGCCAAGATCGTGCCACTGCACTCCAGCCTGAGCAACAGAGTGAGACTTGTCTTAACAACAACAAAAAGATGTCACCATATTAATTCTAATGTGTGAAAGACCTCTATAGGCTGGGCATGGTAGCTCACGCCTATAATCCTAGCACTTTGGGAGGCCGAGGTGGGCAGATAAGCTGAGGTCATAAGTTTGAGACCAGCCACGCCAACATGGTGGAACCCCGTTTCTCTACTAAAAAAAAAAAAAAAATTAGCCAGTGTGGTGGAACGCACCTGTAATCTCAGCTACTCAGGAGGTTGAGGCAGGAGAATCACTTGAACCCAGGAGGCGGAGGTTGCAGTGAGCCGAGATCGTGCCATTGCACTCCAGCTTGGGCAACAAGAGCGAAACTCCATCAAAACAAACAAACAAAAAGACCTATATATACCATAAGCTGTTGTATGGCTTGATTTCTGCTGTTTTAATTCTTTTTTAAAGTACTAAATCAGTACAAAGAAAATGAAGGGCCATTGAAAACTTGACTTGCCATGTCACAGGCTACTGTCTACTGAACTTCACAAAGAGCCTGCAGGAAGTGAGACCCTAGATCTCCCCCCATCAAATCCAACAGGTACAACACATGGTCTGACAGCCAGCCTGGGTGCTCAGGCCTGCTCTCTTAAATACTGTCCCCACTAAAACATCACACATCTCAAATATTCCACAGGGAAGCTAGAAGCTGGCCATATGGGGTGAGGTAATCTGAACTATCAAAGCTGACAGCTTTCAAGAAGGGGTAGCAGGTACTATAACACTTAAATAACTTTAAACAAGGGGTTCCTATGGAAGAACCTTTCTAGTCACTTCATTCCAAAACTCCAGAATGTATCTCTGAAGATTCCCATCCTCGACATAACTAGATACCTCAGTCATCAATCTAATGAATGAAGTGCCAGGTTATAACATACTATGCGAAGTAAAATGCAATGAGATTAATCTGCTAACACCGTAGTGCCCCACTAGAGGTAGTAGCCAGGCCAAAAATTTAATCATTCTGTTCATTATTCTCTGAAATGGCCCATTTCAAAATCATCTCTTGGCATCTTGCACTGGCCTCTGAGGTTGACCAGCCCTCTGGGTTGATGTTGGCTGTCACTCTCACTATAAAGGAAGTTAGCCCAGTTTCCACTGCTGAATGGCAATCTTCAGGCCCAAAGCCACAATTATTCAAGTTTAATGAGTTCCAGTAGTCCTTAGAAAAAAACACTTAAGAAGCCAATTCTTTTTTAAAAGCCTAAACTTCATTTGATTGCATCAAAAAGTTATTCAGATATGATGACCAAAACAAAACTGCAGACAAGCCCCATGGTTTTTTTGTTTTTATTCATTTTATGATTAAGGTGTGTATCACTACTCCAGTTGGGTAAACCACATTGTAGAATTTGACTGCAGGTCTTTAGATTAGCCAAATGCTTTCCAGTAGGTTTGCTCTATAAAATATTAAACATTATAATACTTCAGCCATGCTCAGAACGCTGCAGTCTAAGGATGAACCTCAACCCACCCATGCCAAGTAAGGGCAACAGGAGCAGAACTAATGAACTATGAACGTCTGTAAGAATCAGAGAATCTGGCTTAAGACGAAGAGAGGTTCTGTTCCCCCAACTACAGTATTTAGTCTTTAAATCCAGCCTAAACTGTTCAAGAAACTGAAAAAGTCGACTTGTTCTTAAAGTACCACACAGGTATGCAATCTTTCATTCTTTCTTTAGCATCTAAACTAGCCCAGGCAAACACTTCAAAAACCTAGCTGTCAGAAGTTAAGTTTTCCTAGGAGAAATCATCATCCTTCTACAAGAGAGCTCCTTTATTCTGTGCATGGGAGAACAGAAGAGAGCAATGGGACAGAGAAGGGAAAAGTTGCAACTGGGTAGCAAATGCATCAGGTGCATTTGAGAGTAAATGCAATGGAAAAAAGTAACAAATGCTAAGATTTTGTAAAAGTTTAATGAAGCCATTAAGGCATATAAATTGTGTTCTGGCAGACATTAAGACCTGCTTTCTCTTACCAAAGAAAATGGCACATGTTTTATCAAAATTTGACAATTCAGAGTAAAGGGTACTGAGAGTAAGCTTCAGAGCACCAACTTAAACAAAATAACAAAAAAACTGTTATCCAACTTGGAAAGAGGAACGAGAACCAAGGCATAAAGGGGAATTAAATACGTGTTCCTCAATCTCAAAATCCTTTAGGAATAGGAGTTCTGGACACTTGTGAGCAACACACTGTACCACCAAACCCCAATTCCAGAATCTAAATTTACAATGATAGAAAAACAAAGGTAACTCCAAATGCATGTCTTGTATATTCCAAAGGGAAGCTTCAAAGTATTCATAACACATAGGCTTGCCTGTTTCAGGTAAAATGACAGGTTGCTATAATTCTTCCTGCTATTATAGTCAAACAAAAAATGATCCACTTTTGCAAAAATTTAGATTTAGAAATATCTCACTTTCATTCCTAGTTTTAGTATGGAATTCACTTTTTTAAATAAGGGCTACATCTACAATGAATACAGAACTTCAATTCACACAACAGTTCTAACATTCCATTCACATCCCACCCAGTCAATGAATGAGTATTTATGGTTAACTTAGCAGAGTTTCTTCACAGAAAGATATTATTAAATGGCCGAAGAAATTGCAAACTTTTAACAAAAGTGCTGTGAGTAATTACTGGAAAAACCCTTACACTGATTTGCAAAGGTCTTTGAAGGATAAAAATAGGAAGTAACTGATACTGGACTACAAGTTTGCAAGGAAACATTTTTCACTGTCCTACTTGATATATAATATAATAGTATGATAGAATAAATTACAGTACCTGGCAGGCTGACATCAGTTCTTCATCTAAAAAAAAAACACTATCATTCAGTTCAGGATATTAAAAATGAAGATGAAACATGCTCTAAAACATTGTAGCTACAAGAGGTCTTATATTTACTCCAAAGAGGAATCTATTGAGAACTTTTATTTAGGTCTACCTAACAGCTTGAGAATCTCCATGCGATTCCATCTTTTCCAGAATGAGATTCCAAACTGAACTTTTTAGGAGAGGGATTGGAGGGACAGGGAGAGTTGGGTTTTGCTATTTTAAGTTGCAATCACATTAGTAGATAAAAGAGAGCTTTATCATCTTCTGCCCACTCCAGTGGAAACTGCACTAAGCAGGGCCTCCATGAAAAATGTAAAATGATAGACTAGAAAACCTACCCCACTATTCATCTCCCTCTCTCTCTCACTAATACTGAACCAAAAAGGAAGCCCATTCTCAAAGTTCATAACCTCTCTACTTTAGGTCACCTCAAATGCAGTCTACATGTTTACATTTACCGTAAGTCAAGTACCCCACATAGGAAGTAGTGTTTTGTCTTAAAACTGAGTACTTTAGGCCTACAGGGTTAAACTGGGGCAGTTTAATAATATTGCTACTTTAGAGCACTAACACACACAAAGTGAATCCAATAAAGCTCTGTGCATTGATTCAATATTAAGTATTAATTGCATGACCATCATAGCACCTCTTTACATCACACAATCACCAGAATTAGAAACTGCTTTGAAAACTAAAAACAGGGCACAGTCCAATAATTAGAGTTGCACACTGTTGCTATTTAGAAACCAGGTGCATGGTACAGTGCAGCTGCAAAAATGGAAGCCAAATCATGTTTTTAGACAATTTTAGGAACCTGGTAACACTGTTGAAGCAAAATACTCAACACAGCAGGAAATGGACCAAAAAAAAAAAAAAAGCCTTCTATAACCAAATAAACATCTGATATTTCCTTTCCCTTTGAGAATAAATACAGTTAAGGTCACTTTTAGCCTTGGAACGGATATATGTTTGCCTATGATGATCTTGCTAACAACTACACAATATCTGATGTCCTCTGCTAGGATTATAGTTTTAAGAAAGCCATAGTTACAAGAGGCATCTACTGTAAATACCTACAACTTCCTTTTATGGCAACCACTATAGAATTCACTTGTCTTAAACAGTGAACAAGGGAAGATGGCCTCATGTTTCCTTTGCAATTATAGTATATGTTGAGGATCAAGTGGCTTTCAAGCAGCATGGTGGGTGTGAAAATGTTTGCACTTTAGATCATTCTGTTGCGTTTATGGGTTGGTGAGTCTGTAATGACATCGCCACACTGGGCTGAGGTACGCTTTCTAGTTCCACCATTGTCCAAGTGGAGTGCCATTTCTTCTGATATGAAAGTGTTCAAATCGACATCATGGAGTCCATTTCTCCTTCGACTAGCATTCGATCCACTGCTTACATGTGTAGGAGAGCCTGGGGTACTCGAACGCACGCTTATACTAGCCATTGCACCACTAAGACCTAGGAAGAAGAAAAGAGGTTTTAGAGTTGCTCAATTATTTAACCCTTTTAAACGCAACCCACTTACTTTCCACGTTGTCACAATGTCAAAGCACGTCTGCCTATTTTCTTTTAAAGAGGGTTACTAGCAAGCAATTAAGTTTTATTCTGGAAAAACACACCATCTGGCCTTGAGATATGTTTTATTGGTAATACTATCAATATCTGCAATATTGGCAACTACCAATTACTACAAGTTACTATGTGTCAGCCATGGTGCTAGGTGTACAAATAGCCCATGAAATCTCCCATCTATTAAGTAGGTACTACACACAATTTACAGAAAAGACAGGAGGCGTTTGCTTTAAAACAAGACATTTTTGGTTACTCACAGTTACCATGCCAACAGACCCCTCTGATGAGTGTGTATGTCTGTGATGTATTCAAGAGAGGAAGAAATCACTTCCAGGCCTAGGTGGGCTTATTCCAACATCCCCTTTAGATAAGGCGACCATGTAATTTATCATCCAAAACAGTATGACCACTGAGCCCAAAAAGAGTCACTGTTAAAATGTCTACTGGGACATCAGGTACAAAGACAATCTGCCCTGGACAAACTGGGCTATGTGATCCCCTCAAGTATAGAATGTAGATATCCTTCAGGACAGCCTCAATCATGATCCTCTCTAATCCTTTAGAGAAGTGGGGAGAAGAGGGGGTTGTAAAGAATCATGCTGCTTTGTTTTTAACGTTAAGAGTTACGGAATCCAGGACTGGGCACAGTGGCTCATGCCTGTAATCCCGGTACTTTGGGAGGCCAAGGCAGGCAGATCACTTGAGGTTAGGAGTTTGTGAACAGCCTGGCCAACATGGTAAAACCCCGTATTTACTAAAAAAAAAAAAAAAAAATACAAAAATTAGCTGGGTGTGGTGGCAGGTGCCTGTAAATCCCAATTACCCAGGAGGCTGAGGCAGGAGAATTGCTTGAAGCCAGGAAGAGGAGATTGCAATGAGCTGAGACCATACCACTGCACTCCAGCCTGGGTGACAAGAGCAAAACTCTGTCTCCAATAAATTTTTTTAAAAAAGTTATTGAATCCAGAATATACCTAGCACTCATGGACACTCAGTCATTCCTTTCCTTAAACTCTTAAACGGTTAAAGAGCCAAACTTACATTCCACCCCTAAATGTTCAGGATAAACCTGTGAAAGGTATGAGTCAGGCCAGGAAACATAAACCACAGTGTTGCATTTTTAAAAACCTACCATCATTGGCAGTGATCTTAAGCCTTAGGAATTTTCCCTTGCACTATTCTTGCCTCACGTAGAGATTTATAACACAGTTTAGTATAATCAATTAATTTTCAAAGACTAGAACTTGTAACTTCAAGTAAGCTTACTGGTTTCATTTGACAGGGGCCCATTCTTTCTAATCATGAACTCTGTCAATATGTAGTTTAAATTTAAACTTTAAGTTGAAAAAAGATTCTCTGCCTCCTAACACATGAAATCTATTAAATTCCCCTTGACATTTTTCTCCCTCCACCAAATATATGCTGTGAACATTCTCAAATGCATGGCCTCTACTATCGTCCCATGTGCTGGCCATGTCCTCCAGGCTACATCTCCCTTCTGAGGTGCTCTCAACTCCACTCTAGGTGCCTCCCATTCCTTTCTGCACTAATCCAACTAATTTCCTGGCTGCTCACCCTGAAGAAGATGCATCCTCCCTTCCCACTGGTGGTCAGAGGAAATCCAACGGTGTCCCTCTTTAGCCTCTAAACCTTTCAAAGACTAGCATCTACTAAAAAATAAAAGCATTAACGTAGGAGTACTTCCTACATCAGGTACTGTATGTCAATTACTCCTATGACATCTATAACATCCCCACTCTGCAGGTAAAAATCCAAGTTTAAAGGTTAAGTAATTCATCCAAGGTCAACAGGCAGTAAACAAGAGCTGAGACTCCCACTCAAGTGTAATCCATATTCCTATTCAGTTACTCTGATTCCCAAGTCTAGAGTATTTTAGCAAGAAAGGTGGCTTCAACTTGGTCCTAGGACCAGCCTGCCTCTTAGGTCTCATCTCTCTGAAGTTTCTCTCCCTTCTCTTCCTGCCCTCTTTACCCTTAGACCGAATCCGCACTACCAACACCATGCAATTTGCAGCTCTCTGAAATAGTGAGGCCTGCAACTGTCGCTTCCAACATTCATGCCGAGTGAGCCTACCTGCTCCCCAGCACACCTGCCCTCTGAGGCTCCTTTCCTGGTTCTCCTACCTCTCCATTTTCCTGCTGGCTCCTCTTTCCTCCTCCTTGAAATTGAAACTCTCTGCTCCTTCCTATTCACCAGCCTGCCAGTTCCCTCCATCGCCTTTGTGGGGTTCCTTTCTGCCCCTGAAAGGCTGCTGTCACCCTGGGTGATACCCTCAACTCCCGCCTTACCCACACACATCAGTGTTTCCCAAAACTGGACTAATGAGCTCAAGGGCCTTCCCAGATTTCTAACTGCCTACTGGATATCTCAAACTCAACACCATCAAAAAGGAACTTCATTTCCTCTTCCCCAACCAGAACAAGCTTATTTTTTAAAACAAAACACCATCTTAAGCTATTTTTCTATAGCATGGTATAATCAACCATTTCTTCCTACAGCAAGTATCTTTTCATTTCTATACAATGACCTTAACACAGTGCCTGACATATCATTGAATTCTGAAAAATAATAATACTTCAAAGTCCTACACCCCCTCGTTGAAATCCACGGCTCGGCTGTTGATGTTTATTCACCTCTCCAATACCAGGAAATAAACCCAGGTGGTTCTCTCCGCTTACATCACTGCCATCGAGTTTAAAACTCAATTATCCCCATTGTTGGCTTTTGAGGTTCTACAGCAAGACTAAATAAGGGGAGAGCTATGCCTTCTTTTATCCTCGTGTCTCAGCCTGTAACATATTACTACAAGGTGCCCATGTTCTTGAAAGATAACCTTTCATACTTGTTTCATAATGCAAAAAGTCCCAAGGTCATATGGCAAAATACAGGCACATTCTGCAATAAACCGGCCTACTTCAATAATTAAAATCAAGATACCCCTTATCATTTCAAAAGACAAGAATTCAACGAACCCCACCCCAATGCCCTTGTTAAAATAGGACTCCAATGGCAGCATGTTTAATATCTAACAACAAATATGAAAGGCTCAAAACACTGTATCAGAAGCAGACTAGGCATTTCAAACAAATGTTCCTTATTGTTTCAATTGCCATTCTCCATGAAAAAGATGTATTAAACATCAATTTGGTAAATCTGAACTC
Source organism: Saguinus oedipus (assembly GCA_031835075.1). Lineage (NCBI taxonomy): Eukaryota > Metazoa > Chordata > Mammalia > Primates > Cebidae > Saguinus > Saguinus oedipus. The sequence continues at coordinate 8,307,015 of CM063179.1, forward strand.
CAGCAGCTTCTGGGAAAACTGCTTTTTCTACTGGGTGTATGACCTGGGTGTTTAGCTTGATAATTGTAATGTGCAATATGATCTATGACTGACTTTCATTACAGTGAAAATATTTTCAAAGTTGGCCTACCTAATCGTCCCCAAAAAGACTTCACAAGGGTCAAAAATAATTAAGATTAACAACCAAAAAATGTGCATTTTGACAGCCCAAATTTTATTTTACAAACCAATGACAGCTACTAGAAGATGCTTTAGGAAACCTTAGCTAAGCCACATAAACAATCAGGCCTATACAAGTACAGAAAATCTAAACATGCTTCAGAACTAAAAAACAAACAAACAAAAAAAACCAAAAAAGAACAAAAAACCAAGTTGTAGGTCCTGAGGGCATACAACTTAATTTCCTCCAAAAACACTTTTTCAAAAGGGCTACGGGAGTATCAATTCACAAAAAAAGAACAAGTAGCATGATTAGACAGAGAGGTCTCAATTGCTTAACACAAGATAAACTCAACAGTTGTATTCTGTATCCATTTTAAATTAGTCCAGGGGTGGAAAAGATTAGGATGGTTTCATCATACTTTGAATAGGAAACTCCCACTGGAGCTAAAAGAAATTTACAGACCAGGTAATAGGAATCCAAGTTACATGTTAAGTTGTTAAAAGTAGCACATAACTATTATTGTCATACCAAGTTCATGCTTAAGCAACAAGAAAATCCTGTTTGCAGCATTAATTACATGTAATTCAGTTTCCAGGCACATAGTTAGAAGTCACACACAGGCAGAGAAAGAACAAATGCCAGCCCAGTCATCTCACTGCTGCAGTCCAGCAGCCAGTGGCCCAGGACATTATCTACACTGCCTACCTGCTTCCCAACCGATTAAAAGCCCCATGAGGGAAGGCAACGCAGCCAGCCCTGGAGGTGAGAAGGCATCGTTGGTCCACCTTTGCAGATCTGTTCCACCAGTGTTATCTCCCAAAGAAAATGGTATTTGAAATTGCGACTTAAACAAAGTGGGTAATTTCCTGACTGGAGGCCCTAAGAAACTGGCATTCTTGCGTTGAAAATGAATTGCACTATTCAGATGCACAGCACTCCTTTTGCACAAAGTTGTGTTCTGAGGTGCCAGGACATACAAGTACTTGCAGTGTCAATGTCGTGTTTAAGATGTACCAGGGGAGTTCAAACATTTAAAAAGAAATTCTATTAGGAAGATTTGGTAATTTGAAGTAGATACCACTCCCCACCCCAATCTGTAAATTATAATACTGAATTTTTATTGAAATAAAGCACACTAAATCAAACCAATTACAAAGATACATGGGTCACACCAAGAAAACATTTTCAGTTATGCTGACAGCCCCAAATGTTTTCCACATTTTTCAAAGACAGTTTTTAATGTCATGGGAAAATTGCTCACGACGTTAAAATGAAAAAAGCAAAATACAGTATCATATATGCAGTATCTCAACTATGAAATAATTTTAATATTTATACATTGAAAAAAAAGACTAGAAGAAAATGCACCAAACATTGAACTGCAGTTTATCTCTATATAGTGGAATAACAAGTTATTCATTTTTTAATTTTTGAAAACTTTCAAATTTTCCAAGAAATTATTTATAAATCATAAAATCAGCGAGAAAATTAAATTGAATTTCCAAACTGCTTAAACAAGCACTAGGCTGAGTCACCTGGCTTTGAGGTATGCTACATGGCCTCCTTTTTCACTGCAATGAAAAAAATGTCTGACAAACTTTTATCGCAGGTTCAAAACAATGTTGCATTACTGATGTTGGAAGCTTTATGTCCTACCTCCTTGAACATCAGCAGCTAACATCTAACCTTAATCTACAGAAAATGCCAACTTTTCACTGAAAACTTTAATGTTACCTGAATTGCCTTAATTGTTCTTTTCAGGGGCTGGCTTGAACAAAAGGGCATAACTTACAAATTCCAGCCTTCACAGGAAATTTAATTAAAGATTCTTTAAAATAATTCATTTTAAACAATTAAAAGATTGCTTTGGTGCATTAATCTCTTACATCTTAATTTCCGAATGTTTTTCAGACACATTTTACTGTTAAACAGTTACCGAAAGTTATTTCAAGAAGATGCAGACTGCAACATTCAACAAGCATTCCTTAAGAATCTACTGTGTTCCACACACTGCCAGGAGTGTGGATTTCCAGAGAGAATAAAGGATTCTGAAAGGTGGATGGGTATATCCAACAGGTTGGTTCTAATTAATACTCTGTAACAGAAAACTGCAAGAAGTTTCTTTCATACTATACCATCAGTTTTGTTCTGCTTTGAGACCGAGTTTCACTCTTATTGCCCAGGATGGAATGCAGTGGCATGATCTTAGCTCACTGCAACCTCCACCTCCTGAGTTTGAGCAATTCCCCCGCCTCAGCCTCCCGAGTAGCTGGGATTACAGGCGCACGCCACAACCTGGCTAATTCTTGTATTTTCAGTAGAGACGGGGTTTCACCATGTTGGCCAGGCTAATCTCAAACTCCTGATCTCAGGTGATCTACCCACTTTGGCCTCCCAAAGTACTGGGATTATAGACGTGAGCCACCGCGCCCAGCCATATCATCAGTTTTAAAATACTTAACTGAAACATTTGTGCTAGCTGTCAAGACATATAAATATTTAGCTATAGCAATGGAAGAGGTAGAAAAGCGACACGAAAAGGGCAAGACATAGAACCAAACACAATTAAATTTCTTCTTAAAATGGCTATCAATTGTCTAAGAAATTTTATCAGGAGTGATTTGTTCTCAAAAAAAAAAAAAGTGGTAACTCCCTTTCTGTATCACTCCGGGCATTCATAGGGCCAAAGAATGTTTTGACAAAGGATACAAAAATCTGCACTTGCAGGAGAAAGAGTATCTTACTGGTTCAGGGTGCCTAAAAATAAGCTTTCCTTTTTCCAGGGAAAAGGTAGCAGTTTACTTTGGATGTGACAAATTAGTTATGTGCCTTACATTTTTCTTTGTAAAACATTCCTATCCAACCTTATACCCCTAAATCTGATTTTGAATAATTTTTTTTATAGGGCCCTAAACCCAGTTTCTCCAGATCTAAGAATCTTGTCAAGCAACTTAATGATTTAAGAGAATAAGAATTTCCACGGAGTCCACAGAAAGATTCTGTTGGGGGAAAAAAAAAAAGCACACACAAATGCAGCCTATTAATTCTCAAGGCGATAACACTGTGTCTCAATTTGATTCCCTGGATTTAAATACCTCACACTACTGTAATTCTTTCAGGCCAGAAACTCAGAAACTCCTTGAGGAGATTATTAGCTTATTCCTTTTTTTAACCGCTTGCCCCTACTCCTAGCTTCTAATAAATAGAATGCTTGGTATTCACTGTATTCAGTAAACACAGGACAATAGGAAAGGCTGAAGAATGACAATAAGAACTCTTAACACCAAACCCACAAAGAAAGCAGAGTTTTCAAACCAAAAAGTTCTCATAAGGAGCGGCTGTCTCGTAATTCACAAAGCACTACTACATATATATATGTAATAAATTATACATGCTATATATATATCACATATGAGATACATATATATATATATATATATATATATCTCCGTAAGTTTTTTCCTCTGTGTTTTGAAATTCTTGTATTAAAGGATAGACTGCCTAAGCCTGCCTAAGTCCCCTTGTCTTTTAAACTTGTTTTAAACACAATAAAGCCAAAAGGCAATGACAGCAATGGTTCTCCCTATTATGACACCAGATTCTGCATGTTAGAAGCCTTTGAGTCTGAAATGATGTGTAGCTTTAGAGAGGGACAAGTCGGGCCCAGTGGATTTAATTCCAAGCCCTGCAGTCAAGAATGTCATCTAAATCAAATTTAGTTGGGGAACTTAAACCAAGTGTCTGATTTTTATTAAACAGTCTGAATTAGGGTCAGCAACTTACAGAGACCACCTATAAGATGCTATGAGTGAGAGTGATGCTTTGAATAAAGCTTCACAGTGAAGTCTGGCTTGGCGTCTCACTCCCCACCCTAGGACACATGCCATCTTCTTACTTGGGACCCTATTCACCTAATCCCCATGATGACAGCTAGGATGAAGGGAGACCAGATTTTAACCTAATGCTTTCAAGAAACAGCACTGGGTTGCCAGGGCAACTCCAAATCTCTCCCTCCAGTGAGAGAGAGACAATGTAAACCAACTTCACTAGTATGTCAACATGAGACAAGCTCAAGATCTTAGCAAGTAATATTTAAGCAGTCAAAAGTTTTAAATGACTTGACCCTCCAGCGTAATATCTGCAATTTAAAATGTGACCCTTACTAAATAGGGAGGCAAAAAAGCATTCCAGAAAGCAATGGCCTTTGGGCCTTGAGATCCTTGGTCTATTTTTGCAGTAAAATAGCCCAGGGAAAACGAGGGTACTCACAGCACCTGGAAATAACCAGCAATTCTCCTTTTCTCAAGACAAATAATACTTCCAGTGTTATGGTAGGGTAGGTAACCTGCCTGGGTACTCATTTAATATATCGTCTTATAAGTAAGTGTATCACCTTTCACAAAGGGGACTGGCTTGGACAGGCTGAGCATGTCGCCCAAGGTTACGCAAGGAAAAGAGCCAATACAGCAAGCCTATGTATTCTTCCTAACAGTGAACCAGGAATACAGCTGGTCATTCACCTTTAAGCCTATTATCCAGATTTGCTTATAGGGAAAACCCCAGAATGATATAAAATTTGCATAGTTTCTGATGACTTTCAAGAAGAAAAACCTTGAGATCTTTCCTACCTGAACACCTAAGCTCTGGGTCTCAGGGAGGATGATGCGGCAGACAGGAATTCTAAAACTATAAAGGCGTAGTGGTTAGGAGTATGCACTTTGAGGCCAGGCACTGTGGGCTCATGCCGGTAATCCCAACATTTTGGGAGGACAAGGATGGGAGATAGCTTGCACCCATGAGTTTGACACCACTCTGGGCAACATGGCGAAACTCCAATTCTACAAAAAATAAAAAATTAAGAAATATATTGAAAATTAAAAATTTATAAATTCAAAAACTATGTATTTTTAGAGACAAGACTGGAGTATCTATTCTACCACTTACTAACCTGCTCCCTATCTTAGCCAAGTGAGTCATCAATCGAGTGTTAATAACCCAGGGTAGGTGTGAGGATTAAATGAGAACCTCCCTAGCGTAATGCTTATTTTATTTATTTATTTATTTATTGTGGTGGGGAGGGGAGCCAGTGTAATGCTTTTATAAAGTAAACTCTTTTTAACGGTTATCACCCTATGGTTCCATGTAAGTGTCAGTTGTTCTAATTCAAGATTATCATGTAGCACCCTAAGCAAACAGGTTACATTATACCCTGATTGTAGTTATCTGGGGCACTTAGCAAGTCTCTGCGATAACCCCAGTGGTAAAACTCACAATACATTTATGTCATGTTCTTCACTATGTTCTATCAAAGACGAAAGGACCAAGGCAAGGTCCTTGCCATAATGTGGCCCCAGGGGACTGGGACAGTCACAGAAACAAATCATGCAGCAAAGCAAATGCACAGTTCAGGGAGGCTACCGAGATTGGGAGACCTGAAGGAAGGCTGTGTCACAGAAGTGAGGTATGAACACATAGGGTTAGGAGCTGGACTCAAAGAGCATAGAGGTATTCAAGAGATTAAACAGTATGGATAGGATACCTGACCCATGGTTAAGACCAGATCATAAGGGTCTTGCAATAGCATGCTGAATTTGAACTTCACTGTGTAGGCCCCAGGGTAACTTTAAACCAAGAAGTGACAAGATCATAAGGATCACTCCAATGGTCTCATGAAAGATGGACTGGCATCAATCAACATCTCAGGACTGGGAAGTGAGAGCTGAAATATCAGCCCAAGGGCCCAGGCTCACCTCCTCTAGAGGGCCTGCCCTGAGCCACACACAGCGGGGCTGTACTGTGAAATAGCCCTTTCTGCCCTCAGAATATCTTCCACATACCACATTCACGGCATTAACAGAAATTATCCAAATCCTTGTTTGACTCAACAGAAGAAGGAAGCACTCTATATTTGTTTATATACTTCCAGAGACAGCACTCAATCTGCCATATAGAAAATGTGCTGAATGGCTCAATGAGTCTGCTGTTGGGGCAGAAGAATGAGTCCAACCTGAAATGTCATCTGAGACAAATGCCCGTGGGACACTTTGGAGATGGACACCAGAGGACGGGGGGACATGCCATCTGGCAGTCAAAGAGGAGGTCTAAACGAGAGGCCCAGATTTGGATATGATGAGTGACACGAGGAACGTAATCTAGGGCAGTGACAGGGCCTGAGGACAGGTCAGGCAGGCCAGTGTGGCAGAAGAGAAGCCAAGGTAAGGAAAAGCTCTAGAAGAGAAGAGAAGGAATGAACAGAGGACCAGTGAGAATCATAGACAGAGATCCACGAAGCAGTTCAGAAGATTTCTGGTCTCAAGTATGCTGTTTACATAAAAATGAGTGACCAGTTATTAATTCAACTCTTGGGAAATTTATAATGTTATTTTAAGACATAGGATAACAAAGCAAGACAGAAATCAACTTAGCACATGCACATGTATCTCTTTAAATCCTCTGTGAGCCTAACATACAGATGACTGGGTTCCATAGGACACAAGAAAAAAAAAAAGTAACATGTTGCAGACAAGTGTCAACTAAAGCACTGAATTAAGTCTTTAAGCCCTGATAACCACGAATTGAAGTAATTTTAATTAAAACTATTTGAGGCTGGGCATGGTGGCTCACAACTGTAACCCTAGCACTTAGGGAGGCCGAGACAGGCAGATCACTTGAGGTCAGGAGTTTTGAGACCAGCCTGGCTAACATAGTGAAATCCTGTCTCTACTAAAAATACAAGTATTAGCTGGGCATGCTGGTGGGCACCTGTAATCCCAGCTACTCAAGAGGCTGAGGCATGAGAATGACTTGAACCCAGGAGGCAGAGGCTGCAGTGAGCCAAGACCACGCCACTGCACTCCAGCCTGGCTGACAGAGCAAGACTCAGTCTTAAAACAAAACAAAACAAAAAACCTCTTTGACAACCATTAATTGATATACTTCTTTTTTAAATGGAGACAGGGTTTCACCATGCTGGCCAGGCTGGTCTCAAACTCGACCTCAAGTGATCTGCCCACCTTGGCCTCTCAAAATGCAGGCATTATAGGTGTTACCCACAGTGCCCCGCGAATAGGCATGGTGGCTTATGCCTGTAATCCCAGCACTTTGGGAGGTGAAAGAGGGCAGATCAGGAGGTCAGGAGTTCGAGATCAGCCTGAACAACACAGTAAAACCCGATCTCTACTAAAACTACAAAAATTAGCTGGGTGTGGTGGCGTATGCCTATAATCCCAGCTACTCAGGAGGCTGAGGCAAGAGTTGCTTGAACCCAGTCGGAGGTTGCAGTGAGTCGAGATGGCACCACTGTACTCCAGTCTGGGTGACAAGAACAAAACTCCATCTCAAAAAATAAAAAATAAATAAATAAATAAAAATAAAAAATAAAAAAGCTGTTTATATTACTCTCTCCCACTAAACTGAGCTCTGAGGCTTAGAAGGGTAATGAATGGGGATTTTATTCATTGTCACACTCTGTCTACATGAAATACTTGGCAGGTATCTCAAGTCTGCCATTTTCCTTCAAGGTAAGAGCATATTTATTTGGTCGGGCTATGTTTAATGGGCGTAGGAGTAAGGAATAGGAAAAAAACTGAGGGAAAACTGTCTTCTCTTATAAATACATAGGACATGATAGAGGAGTATGAGTTTGCTTTGATTATAACCTCAAGCCTGCCTCAATAGATTAATTCTTTTCCCATGTCCTTTTGCTCTCCAAACACATGAATTTAGATTCACCCCAAATGTAAACCTCCAAAAATTTCAATTTGACCTAACTTAACTTCATAAATTTGGCTAAGCACATAATATGCAAGACTGAATTCAGACATTGTATTTACTTTAACTACGGTGTTTCCAAATACATTTTTAAAAGAGCACCTTAACAGTTTTCACTTCAGACCATTCAACAAATCAGATAGTAAGGACACCCAGTTAAAGTGACTAATTTACATTAGTAGTTAACAATGGCCCTATTACTAGAACCATTCAAATTACTTTCTTTAAATATTCAAATTAAACTACCATTCTCCCCAATACACTGATGTTCTCAAAAACCAGTAGAGCACAACTCAGTATAATTTATGTTTTTGCAGATGCTTTCAAAGGGCCCTATTACTTCACCACAGCACTGTGTTAACCGTATGAATTTGAGGTATGAACCCTAAGAGTAAGAATACATTCAGTCTCCGATCTATACTGGATTAGTTCTACATTATCAATTTATTGAAGGGAAAGATCATTTTTTTCCTTCACAAAGTCTTATATTCAAACTTTTGAAAATCCTCACAACTTAAACATATGAAAATTATACATAGTCCTCTCAACTCTATCATTACTTAAAACTCCCAAATTTCAGGAAAACAATAAATAACAGGTTGAACAGATCAAATATGAGAAAATGTAATGGGAGTTAGTTTTTCAGGGTAGAGGGGGTTGGCCTGCCGTTGTTACTACTATGTACACTAATGCGTTAACAAGCATGGTTTTTATGTTTCTTAAAAATATCTTCTAAAGTATAATAGCACAATACAATAAAAAGATACCCTAAGAGAAGCATGGAATGAGCTATAACCCTCTTAATAAAGGAAGAAAATCACAATACTTAAGGAGAGACAACTGCATCAAATATTACCATGCACTACAATTAATCTAACGAACTATGTACATCTCTAGTTAACTGTTTTCCCAAACTTTAGGGGGAAAGATGTGAAACTCTCTAATTCAGCAGAAACAGATCAGTCACATTTTTGTCTGAGCTTCCAAAGTTCTGACAGCCTAACTACTCCACTGTATCAGGAATAATGTGCAGTCTTAAGTACTGCATCCATGCAACCTGAACTTTCCTGCAATTAATGTTTTTGTTTTTAATTGTCCTAAACACTATCTAGGGGGGAAAAAAACAACACTGGGGTTTAGGAAAGAATCATGGTTTGCCAGAGAGAACAAGATCTCTACAGGTATAGTTTCTATGATTCAACTCAGTAAAGTTTCTTTATACCTCACTATTTCTTAGCACCTTACCAGGTTACCTCATTTTAGATGACCTGTACTATGGCCCAATAATGTTAACTTTCAACAAGACTCATGACACCTAACTAATTACTTCTACTTGCTTAGCGATCTGCATGATACATGTTTTCATCTTGGTTTCAAGCAAGTCTTATTCTGTTGCTTTTTTTCTGTAGCAGTATTAAATGCTGTCACACAGGTTAACTCTCCCAGTTCTATTTGGAAGTCTGTATTAGAGAGCAACAGGCAACAACAGACTTATCACTGTCTACACTCCCCATGCTTCTCCAGCAATGCTAAAACCCCTTAGCCAAGAGTGACTTCCTACGACAGGTCTGGACTGGGGAGATACTGATCTACCTGTCCACTGGCTACATCTCTGCTGGTCCCGCCTATTACAGTGCAAGGCACCTGAGGGACAACAGGCGGAAGGAAAACTGAGTCTTTCATCTGTCCTCTCCAACAATGTACAGCATACTAGGTAAGAAAAGTGTCAAGGGAGGTGCCAGGTCCTATGAGAACTAACCCAACAATTTCCCACCTTACTTGCTTGTCATGGAGCAAGCAATTAGAAATGTAATATAATTTTTTTTTTTTTGAGATGGAGTCTTGCTCTGTCACCAGGCTGGAATGCAGTGGCACAATCTCAGGTCACTGCAACCTCTGACTACCGGGTTCAAGCAATTCTCCTGCCTCAGCCTCCCGAGTAGCTGGGATTACAGGCATGCGCCACCATGCCCAGGTAATTTTTGTATTTTTAGTAGAGATGGGGTTTTACCACGTTGGCCAGGATGGTCTCGATCTCTTGACCTCGTGATCCACCCGCTTTGGCCTCCCAAAGGGCTGGGATTACAGGCGTGAGCCACCACGCCCAGCCTAGAAATGTAGTAGAATTCTTAAGACACAAGAACTTCCTCTTTTGACTTCAGAAGAGGAAAAAAACATGTACAACATGTAAGTGTAAAGTGATATACTCTAACGCTGCAGAAAAATCTGTCATTTTAACACCAATAAGCTCAAACTAACTTTCTGAAAACATTTTCTAGGATGGGTTAGCTGACAGAGTAAGTTCACCCATGTAAGTTCTTAGCTTACATTGTAGTAAACATTTCTAGAGCAAGCGGTTACTGTAAAAGACAAAAAACAGTCAATATATCTGGACTTAAACCTAAACGTGAAAAATGGGTCCACAGGCACCCTCTTAACCATTTTCCAAAGAAATATGTTTAAACGGCTTTACCATGCAGAGCTATGGCTTCCCGGAAGGGTTGCAAATCAGTCTCTACAGATGAGCTAGTTTCCGTTGAAGTAGCTCGGTTAGGGGACACTACAGTCAGTCTTGGGGGAGCTCTAGAGTTTCGTGGTGGAGGAACTTTTCCACACAGGAAGCTGATCAAATCTTCTCTACGAATAGTTCTTCTGCGTTTTTTAACCCAAGCCAACACATCCTTATTGCGTCGCTGATAGCCAATCTGAATTCCAATATCAAAACTTCGTTGATGGGTATCCACGCTTTCTGTTAGAAAAAAAGAAAAAGAGAAAATATGTATCATGATCACTAGAGCCATAATGTATTCCCCTCTAAAGAAAACCATTTTACAAGATAACCAAAGTGAATACCATGATGTGGCCTCTGACCCCATCAGTATCTACTAAACTGAAATATTTCAGTCATAATGAAAATGTTACATATGACATTTAATCTTAATGGTCTAAATTCAGTGTTTCTTATACTCCTAGAGCTTGTCTTGTTCTTAAAAAAATTTCTTCTAACATTTGCATTTACCATATCATTGGGAAGATGCCCTCCTACTGACAGATTCACCACCAACAATCAGGAACATGCTGAAGGCAGCAGCAAACGTTTTAGAATGAAAAATTAATCCGGATTAATTTCAACACTAAGACCAAAGAGCATGGTGGAAACAAAGAGCTTCATCCATTTCCCTAGGTATATTCTCATTCTGCTTCCAGTTCCCAACAGCTTCCTGTAACTCAACCATTCCCAACAGATCTCCCAGACTAGATTGCCTACATACACTCCACCCGAGTTTTGGTAAAAATGACCCATACCTTTTAGTGGTTTGATCTAGTTAGAAAAAAAATTGAAAATTTAAGTCACTGCAATTTATTTTTAATTGTGCTGCTATGCTCACACAAAAATCACCAGTATGTCTTTTGTTTTTTTTTTTTAATTATATATATATATATATATATATAAACTAAGATGGGGTTTCACCATGATGGCCAGGGCTGGTCTTGAACTCCTGACCTCAGGTGATCCACCCACCTCGGCCTCCCAAAGTGCTAGGATTACAGGCATGAGCCACCGCTCCTGGCATCTTTTTTTTTTTTTTAAATTCAGTCTCCATAGAGACTGTCAAAAATTGCCAACGCTGACTGTATTTAAAGTCATCATGGAAGGGTATTGGGAAAGTTTTCAATTAGCAATAATCGCACCTTGGATAAACCTCATTGGCTACGATACTGCCACTGCGCAAAGCTACCATGATGTCTTTAATGGAATTCATCCACTGTTACTTTATCCCTGAACCTTTTGTAAAAACAACAATACTGTGTACATTTCTCTATTACTTTTCGTTGCTTTACTTTAATCTCTTGTCTGCTATGTCTACAACAGACTCTGAAAGGATGAGCAATAGTCAAACAATGTAAAGCTGTGTTCCAGCAAGAAGACAATCATCCAGACATCACAGAGGATCCCAAGCTGAATTTGCATTATTAAAGAAAATGGCAAGAGGGCAGCAGAATAACCAGAACTTTATAACAAGGCCTACTCCTTAGCAGACAACAGTATTTATTGATAAAGATAAACAGATACTGTCCACAGAGGATCTTTTCTCTTAAAAATTAATAAAAGCAGGACCTGGGATGTTATAAAGAAAAAAAATACTTAAAAAAGACCAGGAGGCCGGCCATGGTGGCTCACGCCTGTAATCCAAGCACTTTGGAGGCCAAGGCAGGCGGATCACCTGAGGTCGGGAGTTCAAGACCAGCCTGACCAACATGGTGAAACCCCATCTCATTTTCGAAAATTGCAAAGGACCAGGACTAGATTTCAACATCAATTTGGAAACCTGATATACTATAAAGTGCATTCATAACTTCACATTTATATCTCCATCACAACTTTGAGAAGGTGGATTATTATAATTTTACAAATATAAAAAGCAACTCAAGAATGAAGTAACTTCTCCAGTGTCTCACTACTGGTATAATGTAAATCAATAATCTTTATTTTTCACTTCTTCATAAACAAAGAAAGCATGAACTCCATTCTGAATGTAAATAGCATTCGGAAGAATCAGCACTTTCCCATCTCTTTGGAAAAAGATTTAGATGAGCCAACCCTAAAAGGGTGGACCACCCAAAGATGACCTTGTGATGCTGTACCTAGATTCTGAAAAAGCTGGAGGCATTAAGTGAAATCAACACATTGAGCAACTAAACATATCTTATCAGACCACAGAAAGGATAAATGTAAAATGTGTGAACCTAGAAGCAATCAGGTTTTTAAACCTATCCTACCTAGAAGAATTGCTTTTAATCAAGTTTTAAACAAAGTTTCTGTTTCTAAAGAGAATGAGGATACTTTATTCTTCAAAAGTCAAATGAAGGTAAGCGCAGACCTGAAGAAACACAGGAAAAAAGTCTGAAGCATAGTAAAAGGGATATAAGAAACAAGTCTAAAGAATGATTGCAGAGCACAAAGAAAGATGTCCAGGCGTGGTTAGCTCAGGCCTGTAATCCTAGCACTTTGGGAGGCCAAAGTGGGTGGATCACTTTAAGTCAGGAATTAACCATGTTGACTAGCCTGGCCAACACGGTTAATCTCCATCTTTCTATTTTTTTTCTTTTTTGAGACAGAGTCTCACTCCATCACCAGGCTGGAGTATAGTAGCGTGACCTCGGCTCACTGCAACCTCCGCCACCCGGGTTCAAGCAATTCTGCTTTAGCCTCCCGAGTAGCTGGGACTACAGACACGCACCACCACACCCAGCCAACTTTTATTATTATTTTTATTTTTAGTAGAGACGGGGTTTCACTATGCTGGCCAGGATGGTCACGATCTCTTGACCTAGTGATCCGCCCACCTCAGCCTCCCAAAGGGCGGGCGTGAGCCACCTCGCCCGGCCAATCTCCATCTCTACTAAAAATACAAACATTAGGCTGGGTACAGTGTCTCATGCCTGTAATCCCAGTACTTTGGGAGGCCGAGGTGGGCAGATTACCTGAGATCGGGAGTTTGAGACCAGCCTGGTTAACATGGTGAAACACCGTTTCTACTAAAAATACCCCGGGTGTGGTGGCACATGCCTGTAATCCCAGTTACTCAGGAGGTGGAAACTGCAATGAGCTGAGATCGTGTCGTTGCACTCCAGCCTGGGCAACAAGAGCAAAACTCCATCTCAAAAAAAAAGGTTAGCCGAGCATGGTGGTGGGTGCCTGTAATCTCAGCTACTTGGAAGGCTGAGGCAGGAAAATCAGTTGAACCAGGGGTGGAGGTGGAAGGGTGGGGAAGGTTGCAGTGACCCAAAACTGTGCCACTTCCCTCCAGCCAAGGCGAAAGAGTGAGACTCGGTCTCAAAAAAAAAAAAGAAAGATGAAGCAGACATGTAAACATACACCTGGCAAACCAAACAGCAAAAGAGAAGCTAAACTTGATACTAAACTCAAGAGCCAAAGGGAAGGGGCCACGTGAGGTGGCTTAAAAAAAAACTATCCTGTGAAGAAAGAGCCTGGCCAAGTTTTGGTTTGTTTTGATTTGAAGACACAGGAAGTCCAACAGTCAGATCTGCAAGGGACTAGTTCTTTCATCACAAAATTGAACAACATTGGAAAACTCAATAATCACTAGTGGCCTGGCTTAGATGTAAGACAGTTATATAACCAGTTGCGAACCTCTTTAAAAAATTATGCAACCGACCAATTATTTTACCTCAAAAATTATGAGATGACCAAGTCTCAACATCAGAACTATGAGTACAATAAAAGTTGTGCCTTTTACAAACACCACCTTACAGACTAGAAGGTACTAGAGAAGAAAAGCAGCTACAACATTGAAGATTTCAGGTGTGTTTTTACACCACCAGGGCATAATGTAGTTTTAAACCGTTACCAGTGTATTTTGAAAACCAAGTCCAATTGCCTTACCACTCAAATTAGCCCAACCTCAGTTATCTCCCAGAATACGAAGTCTCATGTAGATGCTGAAGGTATTTAAAATAAGAGTCCTTTCTAAATAGTTACCTGACTGAAAATAAACCTTCCTCATACCTTGAGTTAATCAGAAGAGGTGTGTACTTACCAGAGAATCTTAGGCATGACTACATTTTAACATAATCCCAGGATAATCTAGGGTCCAGTAGATAATCACACAATCACACACACACTCACACTCACACAAACACAGCCCCTTGAAGGCTCCCAGCCAAACACTGCTCTGAGCACACCCCAATTCTAGAATCATGGGGTTTCAGGCAACTATCCAAGAAAAGCAGAGCGCAGAGGCCATGGCCAGTCTTCTGTCCAACACTATTTCATCAAAACCAAAGTCACTGTGGAAAAGAGCCACATACTTGAAGGTTAGGCAAACCCCAAGGGCATTGAAATGTCAATCTAACCTTTAACCACAACACATTCATTTCCTTATTCAAAAAAGGAACTAAGGCGGGCGGGGTGGCTTACACATAATCCCAGCACTTTGGGAGGTCAAGGTGGGTGGATCACTTGAGGTCAGGAGTTTGCCATCAGCCTGACCAATATGGTGAAACTCCAACCCCGTCTCTACTCGAAATACAAAAATTAGCCAGGCATGGTGGCAGGCACCTGTAATCCCAACTACTCAGGAGACTGAGGCAAGAGAATTGCTTGAGTCTGGGAGGCAGAGGTTGCAGTGAGCCAAGATGGTGCCATAGCATTCCAGCCTGGGTAACAGAGCAAGACTCCATCTCAAAAAAACAAAACAAAAAAACTGATTAATACATGAGCCATAGATTTCCCATATTTCATATTTTTTAAAAAAAATGCTTTTGGCTGGGCGCGGTGGCTCAAGCCAGCACTTTGGGAGGCTGAAGCGGGTGGATCACGAGGTCAAGAGATCGAGACCATCATGGTCAACATGGTGAAACCCCGTCTCTACTAAAAATACAAAAAATTAGCTGGGCATGGTGACGTGTGCCTCTATACTCAGGAGGCTGAGGCAGGAGAATTGCCTGAACCCAGGAGGCGGAGGTTGCAGTGAGCTGAGATCGCGCCATTGCATTCCAGCCTGGGTAACAAGAGCGAAACTCCATCTCAAAAAAAAAAAAAAAAAAAAAAAAGTGCTTTTATATAAACATGTAAAGTTGAATCAGAGATTTTAGAAGACAAATTCTCCTACCACAATGGGCTGGGGTGGGGGCAGAGGGCAAAGAATTATATTGATTCTGAAGACCAAATGCAGAACTTTCTAACACGACTGCACAAAATTAATCAGATTACACTACTTATAGCTTTTGATACACACAAAACTTCATGTGAATTAGATAGAGCAGGCATCCTAAGTTTATAACAAAGAACTGAAGTTCAAAGGGCCTTATGTTCAAAGTTCAGTAACTCAGTTCCTTCTATGACCTATCTCTTCCTCAAATGAGAAGCCATCTCTCAATCGTAGACAATCTACAAACCATAAGAACACAATGCTACATCAAAGTAACACTTCTAAAGAAATACTATTGCCTACGTAAGATTTAAACTTAAGAATTAAATTTGTACTAGTCAGGTCAGGCGTGGTGGCTCACACCTGTAATCCCAACACTCTGGGAGGCAAAGGCAGGAGAATCATGAGGTCAGGAGGAGTTCGAGCCCAGTCTGGCCAACATGGTGAAACCCCATCTCTACTAAAAGTACAAAAAATTAGCTGGGCATAGTGGTGGCCGCCTGTAATCCCAGCTACTCGGGAGGCTGAGGCAGGAGAATCACTTGAACCCAGGAGGCATAGGTTACAGTGAGCAGAGTTCACGCCACTGTACTCCAGCTGGGATGACAGAGACTCCATCTCAAAAATAAATAAATAAAAAATAAATCTGCACTAGTCAGTCCACCAGAGAAATATTTTATTATTTTTTGGAGGAAGGGTAGAGGCAGGTCTTACTGTTTCCCAGGCTGATCTCACACTCCTAGCCTCAAGAGATCCTCTTGCCTCAGCCTCCCAAGCGCTGGGACTATAGGTATGAGCCACGGCACTCCAACCAGTAAAGAAAATGTAATGTTTCTTTAGGAATGTAACAATCTAAGTCACAGCCAAAATAAAACTGTTTCCAATGGTATTCCTCAAGGAAGTAGTATCCAAAAATAAGTACATTCTAGCTGCTTATAGGTTTGCTTAATCTTCACCTAGCACACAAAACTAAGGACAGGAACCAGGGGGATATTCTTAACCTCCACAGTTTGTTGCCTGCCTGGCATCCAATCCTTGTCCTTCCCTTCCTAAAAGCACTCCAAGTTTCTGTTTGGATAGCCTATCATGTTCAGAGAGAAGCTCCCTCCACATTTGCTCAAGGGGTGGAAATATGGCTTAGCCCTCAATTCATCTGCATAACCCCATATACCCATATGACTGGTTGTTAGTAAGCAAGTGATCCCATTATGGCCGAGAGAAGACAGAAGTCATTTTTGGAGTGGCCCTGCGATGTGAGCCACAAGCCATATGCCAACCTAATGAAGTCTGAAGACAAATGTGTGAGTACACATGGGAGAACAGAGCAGGGGAGAGCCTAGGCCGCACAATGAAATCAACCCTACTGTGGCCTTTTAAGTCAGAGGGGGCCAATGCATGTCTATACAGCTAAAGCCGGCCTGACTTGTGTTTTCTGATACTTGCAACCAACATATTATTTCACAGAAAAATTATGCACAGGCCGAGTGCAGCGGCTCTCACTTGTAATCCCAGCACTTTGAGAGGCGGAGGCAGGTAAACTGCCTGAGCTCAGGAGTTTGAGACCAGCCTGAGCAACCTAACAAAACCTCATTCTCTACCAAAAATACAAAAGATTAGCTGGGCGTGGTGGTGCATGCCAGCTACTTGGGTGGCTGAGGTGAAAGGATCACGTGAGCCTGAAAAGTAGAGGTTGCAGTGAGCCGAGAATGCACCACTGCACTCCCACCTGGGTGACAGAATGAGACCCTATCTCACAAAAAAAGGATAAAAATAAGAGCTACACACAAAAAAAGCAGTTTTCTATAAAAAAAACTATAATCTGCAAACAATATCATGAATAACTGAAGCCACTCCTGACAAAACTAAAAATTTTTTTCTTTTAAATTAAAAAAAAATTTAAGACATAGGATCTCACTATACTGCCCCCCAAGCAATCCTCCTGCCTCAGCCTCCCAAAGTGCTGGGATTACAGGCTGGAAAAGTTAAACAGAATTTAATGCTTAGGGTCTCTCACTGTAATCCATACTAAGGTATTTTGAACAAAGTCTCAAACTCAGTAATAATTTTTTACAGCAAAGTGAGTCACAAGCCAGCTCCATCAGTCTCCAGGTAGAATATGATTTCCGGCCATTTGTTTATAAGTCACCTGCCATTTGGTCCTCACATTTACACTTATGCTCAGTTCTCCTTTAGCTTACGAGTCCAAAATGGCCACACTGAAGTGAAACATATAAAGAGGGCTTGGCATCGAGATATATCAAAAATGAGAACTTAAAGGGCATCAGACTATTTTTCCCATACTCCATTTAGGGAAAGAAGATGGAAGGAAAGTACACACAAGAGTTTATTCCAACACAAGAAAAAAAAATGAAGACAGAAAAAAATAAACTATTACTACTTTACTTCATTTTAAGCACTGCCCATAGTGACAAAAATCCAAAAAATAGTTAAAACTTGACCACCAACACAATGAATGCCACGTCACTCACTATGCCAGGCACAAAGCTAAGAGCCTGTGCTATAGTCTGTGGTAGTTCTCGCTATTTACAGTTAATTCAAACAAGAAACACAATGGTTAGATAAACACCTGGCTTACTGTAGGTCTCCAGGACCATAAAAGAAAGAAGTAACAGAGCCAAGATCTGAAGTCAGGCAATGTGGCAGTAGACTCCAACTCACAATGACACTAGCCCTCTGCAAGCACTGCTAGAGCACAGACCACGCTCAGGGAAATGCTCTTCAAGAAGATAACCAGAAACAACGTTTAGCAATATATCCAGGACTGCATGGAACTAATGCTCAAATACAGTTTCAAAATGCGGAGGCAAAGAAAACAAGCATCAAAGAACAAAAAGATGAAAAGCTGAAGAACAATTAGAGAAGTGGCTCTATGGGCACAATCAAGCATGGGCTCACACACCTGCTGGAAAGTGGGATCTTCCGATGCAGGGAGCAAACACAGGCACGGTTGGCCAAGACTTCCCAGGTAAACATCAACCCTAGCTAGATTAAAAGGATTGTTTTTTACTCCCTTCGGTAGTTGTGGGTATCAAAAAATACACTGATCTAAGGATACTACTGAATATTGAAGAAACACCATCCTCTTTGCATTTATCAAATTAAAAAGCAGCAATCAAGATTTTGGCTTCCTTTTTCCGAAAGGGGAAGAAAAGTCTTACCCCTACTATCTAGAGTATAAGGAATCATGCAGTCCATTCTATTGAATTCTATCCTTGCTGAAGGGACAAATTCAACTTACATTTACATTCTCTTCCAAATCCTTCTAGTCACATTCCAACCAAACCAATTAACTGAATGCTCAACTTTTCAGAAGCCCACTGAAAACTAAAAGGGACCCTCTGCTGGGTTTTATCTCAATCCTGACCTTGTCAATACTCACCTTCCTAATGAAGGTCAGGATTGAGATAAACACCTAATGAACTTCTTGGTAGTTATTAAGAAGCTAGTAGGAGTGCCAAACTGTCCCCAAGCTGCAAAATAAGCCACTTTTACCTTGCCAGATTAAGCGTTTAATTATACAAAAATGCAGGAATGCTGCCTGCTACCCACTTAGAAGTATCTGCCAAATTCCGCTCCTTAAATTTATATTCAAGTATTTAATCAGAACTATTCTCATTTAAATTTAGTACTACTTACTGCTGACTGCACTTGTGACACTACCTTGTTAATTTTATTGGTTCTATTTAAGGTAACCAATTATTCCTACAGCTGTATGCCTGTTCTCTAAAGACCACACCCTGAAAAGAAGAAAAAGTGTTAGGCTATCCAGAGTATAATCCACACACTCCTTGAATCAAATAAAATGATACTACACTATTGAATTCCACAAGACACAACTTACCATTTCTGTTAGGCAAGAAGGGATGTGTTTTCATTGTACAGAAACAAGATACAAAATGAAACTAATTCAGACTAACAATCTAGCATTTACAATAATCCAAGAATCGTGATATTTAAAATAAAATTAATGTTTGTCAAGTTTTCTGAGTAGGAAAACTAGAAACTGTAACCATTTTTAAATAAAGTAATCAAATTAAGTATTAATTCAGGGTTCAACTGCTGAACCCACCTTTTTACAAGAAAAGTTAGCACTAAAGATGCTGCTAGTGGGCCGGGCACGGTGGCTCACACCTGTAATCCCAGCACTTTGGGAGGCTGGGGCAGGCGGATCCCGAGGTCAAGAGACTGAGACCATCCTGGCCAACGCGGTGAATCCCCAGCTAGCTTCGTCCGAAAGGGACACATTCTACAAGCACACAACGGCACCAAATCCAGAGGACACTCACATTTGTACATGGCCTAGGCTAAGAGCCTGGTATATAAAAACACTAAAAATGTGTTGCCTTCCCCTTCAAGCAAAAAGCAATACTAAGAAGAGCAAAACAATAAACAGTGGTACCCCCACACCACAGTAATACTCGCCAATCAAAAGGCACTGAACTATGCACATCTGCAACGCAAACTATATGGGTAAATCTTATCATAGTAACGGGAAGAAGCCAGACACAAAAGGCTACAAGGACTAGACGGTTCTATTTAGGAAATAATGGAGAAGAAAAAAACAGCAATCAAATAAGTGGGCTGGAGTGGAGGTGATAGATTTAATCTACTTGTTAAAAAAAAAAAAAAAAGTATACATCCTAAAAGGGTGATTTTACTGTATGTAAACTACACTCCAAGAAACCTTATATTTTTAAATAAAGTATTATTTCAAAACTCCCTTTTTGGACAAAACCAAGAGCCATTCCAAAGAGAATGTTCAAGACCGTCAAGCACTGATGGATGCTGAAACAGTTTACTCAGTCATAATTTAAGAAACAGCTATAGAAAAATCAAACGTAACCACTGGGGCACTATTTAACCATGTTGCCCTTTTTTCGGTATGGCTGGACTAGTACTTTAATAGTTCCTCATTCCCTCAAGTTAGCGTTCCTTTTCACCACTTTGTAACCAGTTCTCAAATTACTGTCCCAAAAGTGCAGTCTCCTCAAAAAAATCTCACCGTAAGAGCTATTTTTCCTACAGAATGCTGTGGCCATTTGCATTCTTATGCAAAAACAGTAACTTGAGAGTCAAGAAGCTTCACAGCCTATTCCAACCTATACTGGTTGGTATTTTTTAAAAGCACAAAAGTCCATTACTGTTCTGAGCATCTCTTAAAAAGTCTGAAAGCATTTTAATTTAATCACATTTGTCTTAGTATCAACAAAGTCAAATCCTTTTTCCTTAAAAACCTTGCCATTACTCGGATCACCTGAGGTCGGGAGTTCAAGACCAGACTGACTAACATGGTGAAACCCCGTCTTTAAAAAAACAAAACAAAACAAGAAACCCAAAAAAACAACCTTGCCATTCCTGTTGAGCAGTCTAGGAAAGAAAACAAGAACAAGAACAACAACAACAAAACCCTTGCCAAAAAAATCAACCCCAAATTTCCCAATCTTTAATCAGTAAGGCACAAAATGTAAATCCACTGTTACCAAGAGAGCACAAAGGCCAAGAACGTTTACCAACACATCTTCATGTCATCACAAAGCAGGGAATTAACTCCAGAAAGGCATCCTCATAAAACACAAACCGATGGACTCAAAACTCTCATCAAAGCTCCTGCCGGCAACTTATAACCAGATATAGGATGGTTTTAACAGAAAACACTTGATGGAATTGCTAGAGAAAAGCACTCATGCACGTCCAATTAGCAAGCTTTCAAGCACTTCAACGCCATCAGACTGCCACACTCTCAAATGCCTAACTCAAGAATATTCTCTATAAAGTTCGCCCCATCTCCGACTGTGGTACAAAAAACATCAAGTCTTCTTCTCTCAAAGTCTTTTCCAGAGGGAAGAAAGGCTTCAAGCTCAAGGCCTCTCAACCTGGGCACTACTGACTTTAGGGGTAGGATAATTCTTCGCTGAGAGGCGGTAGTGGGGGCTTGGGCACTGCAGGACATTCAGCAGCCTCTATCTACTGGGTGCCAACAGCAGCCCCCTCTCGGAGAAGACAACCAGAAATGTCCCCAGGCGTTGCCATCTGTGGGGGGGGGGGGGCCGGAGGGAGGTGTCAAAATCGCCTCCGGATCTAGCTAGAGCACCGCCGGGATTCTCAAGTTGCAAGGTATTCAAGATTAGCAGCTGGGTTGGGAAGCAGAAAACACACTTGGAACGCAGGGCAGACACCCTGACGCAGGCGGCCCTTCCCTGAATCGGCAATGCAGCAAGGTTATCTTTACCTTTGTAGAGGTTGGTGACGGCGGTGGCTGCGTTTTGGAAGGGGACCCAGAGAGAAAGTCCTGGCTGCTGACACACTCGGTCTGAAAAGCAAGCCCAAAAGAAAAGAAAAGAAAAGAAAAAAACACATAGAAAGAGAAAGAAACAGAAAAAGAATGTTATTTGGGCGTCAATCACTCCGAAACGGCCATATTAGGTTTCGCCATTTTGTTCAAGGGTTTCGGGATCCCAAACCCAGTGGAAAAACGGAGGGCAGGGGGGATCGAGGTGGAGAGAAAGGGAAGCCGCAGGGCTCAGGGGCGCAGATCAGGGACGATCGGCGGCGCAGGGAGGCGCCCCCCACGGAGTCCCCGCCCCGAGGCCGGCTCGGGGCACAATGGGGCCGTCCCGCCGTCTCCCTTCGCCATTTTGTGACCGGGGGCTCCTCCCCTCCCCACCCCGGGCCGAGGGGGGACACCCGGCGGCCGGACCCGGAGAGCGGGGTCCTCGGACGGCACCAAAGCGGGACTTCCCCCACGCCGGCCCCGGCCTAACCCCGGCCCCGCCTGCCCCCCAACCCCGGACCTCCCTCCCGCGGCGCCATCTTTTGGGGAGGGGGCGACTGGTCCGCGGCGCCACCGGCCAGGATCCCTGAGGCCGCCGCCGTCGCAGTCCCCGAAGCGGCTGCTGAGCCTACAAGGCCGGGCCCAGACGGGGGCGGCCAGGCGGCACCAAGATGGCGGCGGCGGCCTCACCTTTGTAGAGCTGAGCGACGGCGGTGGCCGAGTTCTGGAAGAGGTGCCACAGCTTCTGCTGCTTATGCTCGGGCTGCGCGGCGGCCGCTGCCTCCTCCTGCAGCTCGGGCGGCAGCTGCTCGTCCTGCTCGGCCTCGGCCAGGCACTGCCGCTCCCACTTGGAGAACCAGTGCTCGGGCCCATGCTCCTGGATTTCGGCCTCGCTCTCCTCCTTCCGCTCCTCCATCCTCCGCGGCCTCCCGCGGCCTCTCCGCCGCCGCCGCCGCGTCCTCCTCAGGTGGGGCCCCCGCGGGAGCGTCGTCGTCGAACGGCCCAGCGACAGGGCCTGGTGGCCGACAGCGCCTTCTCCTTGCAGCGACCCAGGCCTCCTGTACCCAGACGGCCGGCTAGCCCCGCCCCGCTGCCCCGAGCAACCAGGGACGACCCCCGCCCCAGGCCTTCCCACCCCCGGGCCCGACCGAAGGTCGCCCCGGACCAGATGACCGCTGCCGCCCCTCGCCTTCGCCCTCCGGAGCCGATCTAACGCCCCCTCATGGCGCAGCGGCCTCCCTACTGCCGCTGCCGCTGACCGCCGAGCCCTCCGCACAGCCCAGCCTGCGCCGCCGAGCCCACCCCAAAGACTGAGCGACGTCGCCGCCGCCGCCGCCAACGACGCCTCTGCGGCTGCTGGTCCCCGCCCTCCCCCGCCCACATGCTGACTTGAGAAGCACCGCCCACTGGGCCTGAGCTTCCCAGCCTGGTTGGGGCGCGGCCGTTCCAAGGGTCCCTATTGGTCGGATGCGACCGGTTCCGCGTGCCGGCTTCTGAAAACAGCGTCGTGATTGGTTGGTTTCTCGTACTGTCTGCCTGAAGTAACCAATGGGCTGGGGGAAGGGAGTAAATGTCAGGAAGGATGAAGAGGGAGGGGGAAGAGCTAGCAGTGGTGGCATCCGAGTCAAGTTGGGGGCGGGGGGGGGTTGTGGAATAAAAAGCATGCGCATGCGCACTTGCTCGCTGCCCCCAAGCTCCGGGCAGCCCAGTGAGGATCACGTGACAAGACCCAGCAACCGCACCCCACGGGAGCTTTTCCGGCGTTTACCGGCCCTGGGGTATGCAAAATCAAGTGCGGCAGCTGTGCGGTGGACTTGGAGAGGTGTGGTGGGTGGCTGCGTGCTTACTCCAGCACCTGGGGCTCCCAAAGGGAGAAGGGAAGTAGAGAAAGTGAATAAAACCCCCAACTCGTGTCCGAGTTTGCAAAGAGCTTTTCTATTCTTTTGAGTCCCCCAACTATTTTTTTTGAGACGGAGGTCTCGCTACGTTATCCAGGCTGGTCTGGACTCCTGGCCTCAAGCGGTCCTCACGCCTCGGCCTCTCAAGGCGCTGGGATTTAGAGGCTTGAGCCATCGCGCCCGGCCCAGAGTCTCATTTCTCAGATGAGCAAATCGAGTGTCAGAGCCAAAGAAAGGCTTACGAATTGGGAAGTCGGCTCAGCGGCCCTTGCGCCCTGACGTCCCCCGGGACATTGCACTTCGGGTGGACATGACCTCGACGACCACCTTGCCGCCCGCAGAGTCGAGGATAACCCGACGGGTGAGGCTGCGGAGGGCCCGCACCCATCTTCGCCTTCGCGCTCGCGGTGGCCCCCGCACCTGTCCCGAAAAGCACACTCCCGGGCCACGTGCACGCCCGGCGTCACGCACCAGCCCCTGCCTCCCACTGCCGGAACCCGCGTGGCGGCGGCTACCCCGCAGGGCGGGATCTCTGGGTGCCCCTGCGGCTGCGCGCCCCCCTCCCCTGCTGGAGCTTCCCCGGGATCTGGCAGCCACAGGAGAAGGCAGCCACGCAGGCAGGTGGTGACCGCACAGAGGCAAAACCCACCATCCCGACCTACACGCCCACGGCTGGCACCAGCCGGCCTGGAGCCGCGGAGGGGGCCGGCTAGGGGCAGCGTCGTCCTTGGCCTGCGAGTGCGCTTGTACCAGAGCAAGGCAGCTTTACAAATCAGCAAGGCAGATTTGAAAATCTCCCCCCGCACCGTGGCCGGCAAACCCCTGTAGGATCTGGCTCATGCCCTGACCCCCAACCCGTGACACACACACACACACACACACACACACACACACCCCTACTTGGCTCATGCCCTGCCCCCAACCGGAGACAGACACACACACACACACACACACCCCTACTTGGCTCATGCCCTGCCCCCAACCCGAGACACACACACACACACACACACACACACACACACACACACACACACACACACGCTTGCCTTATTTCTTTGGGACACCAGGCTCTTTCCTGCCCCAATCTGCTCTCTGGAAACTTTTCCTCCTCCTCTTTCCTCAGATAGCTCCCGTTTAGGAAGCCTACTAGGACAAGCCTAAAGTAGCACCCACCACACTCTTTCCTATTGTTTGGTAATATTTTTTCATAGTATCAGTCACTATCTAAAATGCTATATTAGGCTGGGCGCGGTAGCTAAAAAACATAGTTCCAATTGTAGGGAAGAATATAAAGTGAAAAGCAAACAAAAGTCATTCTACCTACCTCATTCTACATCCAATCCTATTCCCAAGAAATAATTTGTTACCTTTCAAAATGGAGTTATGTGTACGTCATGTGTGTATGTATGTGTGTACCTGTATACGTGTGTGTCAGTTTTTAAGGAAAAAAAGGTGATTTTATGTATACTGTCCTACAATCCTTTTTCCCTTAACATAATTTGGATGTCTCCACATTGGGACCTAAAGGCTTATTTATTTTTAAAATATTGCAAAGAATTTCATTGTATGGATTCCCTATAGAGTATTTAACAGGGCCCCTATTAATACAGATTTAAGTTATGACCAATCTTTGGCTATTATAAGCAATGCCGTAATGAACATCTTGTACATACATACTGCAGTGAACAGCCTTGCATGTATACATATGTGTATGCAAACATATATCCTCAGAAATAGTATTTTAGAGTCACAAAGTATATGAGTTAAATATTTTATGAGGCTAGGTGTGGTGGCTCACACCTATAATCTCAATAATTTAGGAGGCCAAGGCAAGGGGATTGCTTCAACTCAAGAGTTCAAGACCAGCCTGGGCAACGTGGTGAAACCCTGTATCTACAAAAAAATACAAACTTAGCCAGGCATGGTGGTACGCACCTGTAGTTCCAGCTACTCAGTAGGCTGAGGTGGGAGGATCACCTGAGCCCAGAAGGCATAGGTTGCAGTGAGTTGAGATCGTGCCACTGCACTCCAGCCTGGGTGACAGAGTGAGACCCCATCTTGATCAATCAGTCAATAAAACTACCTGCTGAAGTGTAGGACCAATGGTTGTTGATATGTCAGTTTCTACATTTCTGCATTCTGCAGTAGCACGTGAGAAGTCCAGGCCTGTACATGTAGTAGGTATGACAAAGGAAAGAACAACACAACTGGATCATTTTGCTGCCTCCAGGCCCTGTTTCAAAAGCCACACACCGATTTGGGCCGTCCAGCCTGGGTTTCAAGTTTTTAAAAAATCAAGGCTGCTCTCATTCTCCTTCATGTAATTCAGACACTGTTCCAGAAGCTTCTGACCTTCTCTTGTGAGAACATAATATTTCAGCCATAGATAGATTCAAAAAGGAATGATACTGAATTGCATAAATGCTGGATCTATAATAAACCTTTGTTAGCAAAGACAGTCTAAAGAAAAAGGAATGAATATTGAAAAGTATCACCTATCTCATTGATTTCCATGACCCTGAGCTTTATTTTAACCTCTAAGAGTTTCTTTTTATTGTTGTTTTGAGACAAAGTTTCACTCTGTCTCCCAGGCTGGAGTGCTGTGGCAGGATCTCAGCTCACTGCAACCTCCACCTCATGTGTTCAAGCCATTCTGCCTCAGCCTCCTGAGTAGCTGAGACCAGAGGTGTGCACCACCATACCCAGATAATTTTTCGTATTTTCTGTAGAGACAGTTTTGCAATGTTATCCAGGTTGATCTCCAATTCCTGGGTCAAGCAATCCTCCCACCTCAGCCTCCCGGGTAACTGGGACTACAGGCACATGCTACCATGCCTGGCTAATTGTTGTATTTTTTTTTTCTATTTATTTATTTTTTGAGACAGGGTTTCACCATGGTCTGGATCTCTTGACCTCATGATCCGCCTGCCTCGGCCTCCCAAAGTGCTGGGGTTACAGGCGTGAGCCACCGAGCCCGGCCCTAATTGTTGCATTTTTTTGTAAAGACGAGTTTTTTGGCCGGGCTCAGTGGCTCAAGCCTGTAATCCCAGCACTTTGGGAGGCTGAGGCGGGTGGATCACGAGGTCAAAAGATCGAGACCATCCTGGTCAACAAGGTGAAACCCCGTCTCTACTAAAAATATAAAAAATTAGCTGGGCACGGTGGCCTGTGCCTGTAATCCCAGCTACTCAGGAGGCTGAGGCAGGAGAATTGCCTGAACCCAGGAGGCAGAGGTTGTGGTGAGCCAGGATTGCACCATTGTACTCCAGCCTGGGTAACAAGAGCAAAACTCCGTCTCAAAAAAAAAAAAAACAAAAAAAAAAAACGGGTTTTTGCAGGGTTGCCCAGGCTGGTTTCCAACTCCTGGACTTAAGCAATCCTTCTGCCTCTGCCTCCCAAAGTGCTGGGATTACAGGTGTGAACCACCACGCCCAACCCACCTTGAAGAGTTTCTGAATTCTGAATTGACAGTCTTAGAGCCCTTAAGCTATTATTCAATATCTTATTATCTTCTTATTCACGTGTACCTTGTAATCAATGCCACTTGGAATGGAAGAATGTCAAATGACAATGCACGATACATATTATGACCAGTAGTCAGCAAATGGAAGACCTTGTCAATGTGGAGATTGTCTCCAATGCCATCTACTCCTCACTTTAAAGATCAAACCTCTAAGAGATGCTTATGGTTGGGAGAACGAAAAAAAAAAAATCAAACCCCATAACCCAGATGCGGTGTCTAAGGCCTGTAATCCCAGCACTTTGGTAGGCTAAGGCAGGCAGATCACCTGAGGTCAGGAGTTCAAGACCAATCTGGCCAACATGGTAAAACCCCGTTTCTACTGAAAATACAAACATTAGCCTGGCATGGTGTGCACACCTGTAATTCCAGCTACTCTGGAGGCCGAGGCAGGAGAATCGCTTGAACCCAGCAGCAGAGGTTGCAGTGACCCAAGATTGTGCCACTGTACTCTAGCCTGGGCAACAGAATGAGACTCCGTCTCATTAAAAATTAAAAGTTAAGGCCGGGCGTGGTGGCTCAAGCCTGTAATCCCAGCACTTTGGGAGGCCGAGGTGAGTGGATCACCTGAGGTCAGGAGTTCAAGACCAGCCTGACCAACAAGGTGAAACCCTGTCTCTAAAAAAAACAAAAGTCGGGCGCAGTGACTCAAGCCTGTAATCCCAGCGCTTTGGGAGGCCGAGGTGGGTGGATCACGAGGTCAAGAGATCGAGACCATCCTGGTCAACATGGTGAAACCCCATCTCTACTAAAAATACAAAAATTAGCTGGGCATGGTGGCGTGTGCCTGTAATCC
This sequence comes from Saguinus oedipus, assembly GCA_031835075.1. Lineage (NCBI taxonomy): Eukaryota > Metazoa > Chordata > Mammalia > Primates > Cebidae > Saguinus > Saguinus oedipus. The sequence goes on from CM063179.1 coordinate 8,335,130, forward strand.
CAGCTACTCAGGAGGCTGAGGCAGGAGAATTGCCTGAACCCAGGCGGCAGAGGTTTCGGTGAGCCGAGATTGCACCATTGCACGCCAGCCTGGGTAACAAGAGTGAAACTCTGTCTCAAAAAATAAATTAATTAATAAAAATAAAAATAAAAAAAAAACCTTATGAGATTCTGAATCAGGTGATCTCTCTGCCCTTAATGACATTAGAATGATTCACATTTCAAGCAGCAGATTTTTATATAATTGTAAGAACAGCCATAAAAATTTGTTGCATTCCTTTAATATTTTTTGGCACTTGTCAAATTATGAGAGTAATACACAAATTAAAAATTAAAAATAGCTGGGCATGGTGGCTCACACCTATAATACCAGCACTTTGGGAGACCAAGGCAGGTGGATCACCTGAGGTCGGTAGTTTGAGACCAGCCTGATAAACATGAAGAAACCCAGTATCTACTAAAAATACAAAATTAGCAGGGCATGGTGGCGGGCACCTGTCATCCCAGTGACTTGGGAGGCTGAGGCAGAAGAATTGCTTGAACCCAGGAGGTGGAAGTTGCTATGAGCCCAGATTGCACCATTGCACTCCAGCCTGGGCAACAAGAGCAAAACTCCGTCTCAAAAAAAAAAAAAAAAAAAAAAAAATTAAAAATAGGCCAGGCATAGTTACTCAGGCCTGTAATTCCAGCACTCTGGGAGGCTGAGGCAGGAGGATCACTTACATTCAGAAGTTTGAGACCAGCCTGGGAAACATAGGGAGACCTAGACTCTACACAGAAATAAAAAATTAGCTGAGTGTGGTGATGCTCACCTGTACTCCCAGATACTTGAGAGCCTGACGCAGGAGAATCATTTGAGCCCAGGAGTTCAAAGCCAACCTGGACAATATAGCAAGACCCCATCTCAAATAAATAAATAAAAATAAACATTATAAGAATGAAGGGAGGCCGGGCGCGGTGGCTCATGCCTATAATCCCAGCACTTTGGGAGGCTGAGGCAGGTGGATCACGAGGTCAAGAGATCAAGACCATCCTGATCAACAAGGTGAAACTCCATCTCTACTAAAAATACAAAAATTACCTGGGCATGGTGGTGCGCGCCTGTAGTCCTAGCTACTCGGGAGGCTGAGGCACGAGAATTGCTTGAACCCAGGAGGCAGAGGTTGCGGTGAGCTGAGATCGTGCCATTGCACTCCAGTCTGGGTAACAACAGCGAAACTCCGTTTCAAAAAAAAAAAAAAAAATGAAGGGAATTCATATCTGCCTACTTTGAAACAGATTCTCTTCACATACATTTATTTATTGATCTGTAATTCAGGTAGCCTACAGTTCCCCTATTAAAGTATATGATTCAGTGGTTTTTAGTATACTCACAGTTATGCAACCATCCCCACTATCTAATTACAGAACACTCTCATCACCCTTCTAAGAAGCCTCTCCTTGTTAGCAGTCACTCCCCATTACCCTCCTTTGAGCCCTTGGCAAACACTAATTGCTTTTGCTCTCTTTGGATTTGCCTATACTGGACATTTAATATGAATTAGATTATAAAATATTTGAACTTTTGTGTCTGGCTTCTTTCACCTAACATAGTGTTTCCAAGGTTCTTCTTTGTCATTTATCAGTACTTTATTTCTTTTTATGGCCAAAGAGCATTAAAATATCTCATTTTTCATTACATATATACATACACATACACACACCACAGTTTATCCAATCATCAGTGGATGAAGACTTAGATTATTTCCAGTTTTTGACTATTATGAATAATGTGGTTATGCTATTCACATACAAGTTTTGTGTGAATGTATGTTTCCATTTCTCCTGGCTATACACCTAGAAGCAAAATTGCTGGGTCACAGCATAACTCTATATTTAACTCATTGAAAAACTGCCAAACTGTTATGCAAAATAGCTGCACTAGTTTACATTTCCACTAGCAGTTCACAGGGGTTGCGATTTCTCCACATCCTTGAGTCTAGCTCTGTGGCCCAGGCTCGAGTACAGTGGCGTTATCTCCGCTCACTGCAACCTCCACCTCCCAGATTCAAGTGATTATCCTGCCCCAGCCTCCCAGGTAGATGAGATTACAGGAGCACAGCACCATGCCAGGCTAATTTTTGTATTTCTTTAGTAGAGACAGTGTTTCACCATGTTGGACAGGCTGGTCTTGAACTCATGGCCTTGTGATCTGCCTGCCTCTGCCTCACAAAGTGCTGACATTACAGGCATGAGCCACCATGCCTGGCTTCTACTTTTTATTTTTTTTTATTTTTGAGACAAGGTCTTGCTCTATTTCGAAGGCTGGAGTGCAGTGGCTATTTACAGGAGCGATCCCACTACTGATCAGCATGGGCGTTTTGACCCGCTTTGTTTCTGACCTGGCACCCCCATCCTTAGGCACAGACCATCCTCCTGCCTCAGCCTCCTGAGTAAGTGGGACCACAGACACACACACCACCACAGCCAGGGCATGTCCTTTTTATTATAGCTATCCTAGTGTGTGTGATATTGTATCTCACTGTGGTTTTAATTTGCAATTCCCTGTTGACTAATCATCCTGAGCATTTCTTCATGTAATTGGCCATTTGTTTATCTTCTTTGAAAAACTGTCTATTCAGGCCAGGTGTGGTGGCTCATACCTGTAATCCCAGCAATTTGGGAGGCCAAGGTGAGAGGATAACTTGAGGTCAGGAGTTTGAGACCAGCCTAGCCAACATATTGAAATCCCATCTCTACTAAAACTACAAAAAATAGCCAGGGGGCATGGCATGAGCCTGTCATCACAGCTACTTAGGCGGTTAGGGCAGGAGAATCACTTGAACCTGGGATGTGGAGGTCGTAGTGAGCGGAGATTCTGCCACTGCACTCTAACCTGGGACACAGAGCAAGACTGTCTCTAAAAAAAAGGCCGCGGGCGTGGTGGCCTGTAATCCAAGCACTTTGGAGGCCAAGGTGGGCAGATCACCTGAGGTCAGGAGTTCAGGACCAGCCTGACTGACATGGCGAAACCCTGTCTTTAAAATAAATAAATAAATAAATAAAAGAAAAAAGGAATGTCTATTCATGTCTTGCACTCATTTTTAATTGGGTTGTCTTTTTATTATTGAGTTATTATTCTACATAATAGTCTCATCAGATATATGATTTGCAAATATGTTCTCCCATTCTGCGAATTGTCTTTTCAATGTAATATTGATGCTGTCCGTTGAAGCACAAAAAGTTCTTGGGCTGGGTGCGGTGGCTCATGCCTGTAATCCCAGCACTATGGGAGGCCGAGATGGGTGGATCACCTGAGGTCAGGAGTTCGAGATCAGTCTGGCCAACATGGTGACACCCCATCTCTATTAAAAAAAAAAAAGTTTTTAATTTTCATGCAGTGCAATTTATCTATTTTGTCTTCTGCTGCTTGTCATCACATAGTTTTTAAAATTGAGGTAAAATGCATATAACATGAAATTAACTATTTCACATACATTTCAAAAACTGTATGAGCTGGGTGCAGTGCCTCACGCCTGTAATTCCAGCACTTTGGGAGACCGAGGCAGTTGGACCACTTGAGGCCAGGAATTCAAGACCAGCCTCGCAAATATGGTGAAACCTGGTCTCTACCAAAAACACAAAAATGTCCGGAAGGCTGGGCACAGTGGCTCACACCAGTAATCCCAGCACTTTGAGAGTCCGAGGTGGTCAGATGTAAGTTCAAGACCAGCCTGACCAACATGGAGAAACCCCGTCTCTACTAAAAATACAAAATTAGCTGGGTGTGGTGGTGCATGCCTGTAGTTCCAGCTACTCTAGAGGCTGAGGCAGGAGAATTGCTTGAACCTGAGAGGTAGAGGTTGCAGTGAGCCAAGATTGCAAAACTCAGTCTCCAAAAAAAGTGCTCGCTTTGGCAGCACAAATACTAAAAAATTGGAACGATACAGAGAAGATTAGCATGGCCCCTGCACAAGGATGACACACAAATATTCTTTTTTTTTTTAATTAAAAAAAAAAGAAAGAATCTCTGGAGACATTTTGGTTGCCATAACTTGGGGATTGGGGGTTGCTACCACATCTAGTAGGTGGAAGCCAGGGAGGGAAGCTGCTAAGCATCCAGCAGTGTGCAGAACAGCCCCCCACAACAAAAAATGATTTGGTCCAACATGTCGGCAGTGCTGAGTGTGAGAAACCGTGATCTAGCCACATTATCTTGTTTTTCTTCACACCTGACTAGTAGCACAGTTACTGTCAATTGTCACCATTACAGATAAAGAGACTGAGGCTTAGAGCGGGTAAATAAGCAAAACCCCACAGCCAGGCCTGGCGTGGTGGCACACATCCGTAATCCCAGCACTTAGGGAGGCCAAGGCAGGTGGATCACCAGAGGTCAGGAGTTCGAGACCAGCCTGGCCAACATGGTGAAAACCTGTCTCTACTAAAAATACAAAAATTAGCCAGGCATGGTGGTACTTGTACCTGTAATTCCAGCTACTTGGGAGGCTGAGGCAGGAGAATCACTTGAACCTGGGAGGCAGAGGTTGCAGTGAACTGAGATCACGCCACTGCACTCCAGCCTGGGTGACAAGAGTGAAACTCTGTCTGAAAAAACAAAAACAAAAAACCCACAGCTTGTGGAAAGGAGGCGCAGAATTAAAGTTCAGGCAGTCCATCCCCAGAAGGCAAGGAAAGCAGGAAGGGGACGACTTTGGGAGAGGGCCACTTGGAGAGGAACAAATCCAACCATTGTCATGGAGAAGTCTCATATTCCTAGTTGACAGTCGGATCTCTCAGCAAGCCATGAGTATGACATGAACCTGAGGCTGAGCAGAATGCCTTCCTTTAGGGAACTCTTCCAAAGTCAAAAGAATGGGCTCCAAAGTGATCTAGAAATGGCTGCAGAATACGATAAGTGTGGGTGGGCATGGTGGCTCTCACCTGTAATCCCAGTACTTTGGGAGGCCAAGTTGGGCAGATCACTTGAAGTCAGGAGTTCAAGACCAGCCTGGCCAACATGGTGAAACCCCGTCTCTACTAAAAATACAAAAATTAGCCAGGCAGGTGGCAGGTGCCTGTAATTCCAGCTACTCAGGAGGCGGAGGCAGGAGAATCCTTCGAACCTGGAGGGGAGGAGGTTACAGTGGGGGGAGATCAAGCCATTGCATTCCAGCCTGGGCGACAGAGTGAGACTCTGTCTGTTAGATACAGTAAACCCCAAGTTTCTCTTCAAAGAATCAGTGTCTCAGTATGTTCAGTTATCTTATTCTTTAATTCTCCATTTTAAAGTTTAACTTTCTTGTAGTTTCAGTAAACAACTTTTCCACCAGTTTTGATCAGTAGTTCACATCTGTTCCCCTGGTCCCCTGCTCCATCCTCACTCATCCTGGTCACCTGCTCTGGTCACCTGCTGTGACCCCTGGCTACCCCCTTTGACCTACCTGTAAACTTCCTTCCCACCAAACTACCCACTTGGCTCCTACCACTGCTCCCTTTAATATAGCCAATCGGAATTAGTCTAGACTGTGTGGTCTAATGCTAGCCAATAGGGGAATAACACAGCAGTAGGGGTGACCTCTGTCAGGGTTTCCCTCCTTTGTCCAAGTGTGTGCTCGCCATTGCTCCATCTGAGAGCCTCATCCTTCTACAGAAGTAAATTGCCTTGCTGAGGAAATTTATATTCAACTGCTACTTCTTTTGTGGCACCAAAAATTTTACTTATAACATGTCTCAAAAAAAAACTGGGGTCTCTGGGTCCCATTCAGAGCTCTGGAACAGAATCATCTCCAGGTATGGGGATCTGGGGTTTCTATTTTTGAAAGACCTGTGGTTGGTTGGCTGCCTACCAAGTGTAGTACCCACGTGATAAACACATCATGGGGTTGTTAAGGCTGGTTTCAGATGTGCCAGAATCAAGTGTGACTTTTTCTCTCTAGCCTAGACCATGCTCTTGACTATTTTATTTTATTTTATTTTATTGTTTTGTTTTGTTTTTGAGACAGAGTCTTGCTTTGTCACCCAGGCTGGAGTGCAGTGGTGGTCATCTCAGCTCACTGAAACCTTCGCCTCCTGCGTAAGCAGTCCTCTTGCCTCAGCCTCTCAAGTAGCTGGGATTACAAGTGTGCACCACCATGTCAGGCTACCTTTTTTTTTTTTTGTCTTTTTAGTAGAGACAGCATTTCACCATGTTGGCCAGCTGGTCTCAAATTCCTGACCTCAACTGATCTGCCCACTTTGACCTCCCAGAGTGCTGGGATTACAGGCATAAGCCACCATGACTGGCCCCTGATTATTTTAATTACAAATGAGAAGTTTCAAGAAACCCAGAGACAGAAACCAACCAAAGAGTACCTCTCTGCATTTATTTCCTCTCAGATAATATTTAGTAATTGTCTTAGTCCAGGTTGTTTTGTTATTAAAGAATACCTGAGACTTGGTAATGCATAAAGAAAAGCAGTTGGCCGGGCATGGTGGCTCACGCCTGTAATACCAGCACTTTGAGAGGCCGAGACAGGCACATCACAAGGTCAGGAGATCTACACCATCCTGGCCAACATGGTGAAATGCTGTTTCTACTAAAAATACTAAAATTAGTTGGGCATGGTGATGAGCACCTGTAGTCCCAGCTCCTCGGGAGGCTGAGGCAGAATAGCTTGAACGGGGAGGCAGAGGTTGCAGTGAGCCCCGATTGTACCACTGTATTCCAGCCTGGTGACAGAGTAAGACTCTGTCTCAAAAAAAAAAAAAAAAAAAAAAAAAAAAAAAAAAAAGGCAGTTATTTAACTTATGGTCCTATAGGCTGAGAAGGTCAAGGGAATGACCCTGGCCTCTGGAGAGGGCTTCTGTGCTGTGTCACATTTCAGAGAAGGTCAAAAGGGAAATGGATACATGTGAGGAGAGGAAAACCTGAGAGGTTTCTTGGCTTCTTAACAACCTACTCTCACAGGGACTAATCCATTCCCACAGAAATCAATTCAGTCCTTACTATCGCAGAAACAGCAGCAAGCCATTCATGAAGGATCTGACCCTCTGACCCAAACATCTCTTAGTCGGCTCCACCTCCCAATACTGCCACATTGGGGATCAAATTTTTCTTTTTTTTTTGAGACAGAGTCTCACTCTGTTTCCCAGGCTGGAGTGCCATGGCATGATCTTGGCTCACTGCAACTTCTGCCTCCCAGGTTCAAAAGATTCTCCCTGCCTTAGCCTCCCAAGTAACTGAGATTATAGGCACCTGCCACCATGCCTGGCTAATTTTTGACGTTTAGTAGATTTGAGGTTTCTTCATGTTGGCCATGTTGGTGTCGAACTCCTGACCTTGAGTGATTCGCCTGCCTCAGCCTTCCAAAGTGCTGGGACTATAGCCGTGAGCAACCGCACCAGCCAGACTCTACCTTTTGAAGGTAGGACTGTCACAGAATTGCGAAACCCGGCTGGGTGCAGTGGCTCACACCTGAAATCCCAGCACTTTGAGAGGTCAAGGCAGGTGGATTACCTGAGGTCGGGAGTTCGAGACCAGCCTGGCTAACATGGTGAAACCCCATCTCTACTGAAAATACAAAAATGAGCTGGTTGTGGTGGTGGCACCTGTAATCCCAGCTACTTGGGCAGCTATGGCAGGAGAATCGCTTGAACCTAGGAGATGGAGGTTACAGTGAGCCAAGATTGTGCCACTGTTCTCCAGTCTGGGTGACAGAGACAGAGTAAGACTCTGCCTCAAAAAAATAAAAAATAAAAAAAGAACTGGGTGACCTATTTTACAACCACCACATCTAGATCTTACCCATGTGCATTCAGCGCTGTACTGAAGGTAGGATTCTTTGTTCTTGCAGTCTTAGACTCCAAAGGTGATATGGCTTGCCTGAAGGTGAGAGTGGACATAGAACATGCACAGCTCACATTCCATGCCCATCTTTACACGGACACTGAGATGACTGTTCTAGCAAGGCGAGTCGGGGAGAGGGAGGAGTGTGGGGAGAGAAGGGCCCCTTTTTAAATATCTTTCCTGGGGCAGAAATGGCAAGCTCATAACTGAATCCAGTCACAACTCACTTCATTTGTTCAACTGATGGGACGTGTTTCTCTCTAAACTCTTGTTTTATTTGTTTGGTGTTTTTTTGTTTGTTTTGTTTTTGGGGATTTTTTTTTGAGACAGAGTATCACTTTATCACCAAGCTGGGGTGCAGTGGCACAATCTTGGCTCACTGCAACCTCCACCTCCCAGGTTCAAGTGATTCTCCTGTCTCAGCCTCCTGAGTAGCTGGGACCACAGGCACATGACACCACGCCCAGCTAATTTTTGTGTATTGATTTGTTTTTTAATGACTTTTTAATTTAATTTAATTTTTATTTATTTATTTATGTTTTTTAAGACTGAGTCCTGCTCTGTTGTCCAGGCTGTAGTGCAGTGGCGCAATCTTACTGTAACCTCCGCCTCCTGGGTTCAAGTGATTCTCCTGCCTCAGCCTTCCGAGTAGCTGGGATTACAGGCATACACCATCATGCCTGGCTAATTTTTTTGTACTTTTAGTAGAAATGGGGATTCATCATGTTGGCCAGGCTGGTCTTGAACTGCTGACCTGAGGGAATCTGCCCACTTCAGCCTCCCAAAGAACTGGAATTACTTTGGGTGTGAGCCACTGTGCCTGGCCTTTTTTTCTTTTACAGAGATGGGGTTACACTGTGTTGCTCAGGCTGGTCTCCAACTCCTAGGCTCAAGCAATCCTCTAACCTTCACCTCCCAAAGTGCTAGGATTACATGTGTGAGCCACCATGCTGGGCCCTAAACTCTTGTTTTAAATAAAAACACAGATAGCAAACAAAGTTAAATTTTAAAGAAAGAGTTTTTTGTTTTTTTTTTTTAACAGGAAAAAAAAAGGCTTATATGTTCTCCTCCCCTTGTTATGAAATGCAGCTTACCTTGGGCAAGCAAATTCTACCTGTCTTAAAAAAGCAATAGAAAATACTGCTAGTCTCTTTTCTCTGAGACAGAAACACTTTTACCCAAAAGTGTCAAGTAGGCCAGACATGGTGGCTCATACCTATAATCCCACCACTTTGGGAGGCCAAGGCCAGAAGATCACTTGAGCCCAAGAATTCAAGACCAGCCTGGGCAACATGATAAGACCTCACCTGTATAAAAAATGGTTTTTTTTTTTGAGACGGAGTTTCGCTCTTGTTACCCAGGCTCGAGTGCAATGGTGCAATCCTGGCTCACCACAACCTCTGCCTCCTGGGTTCAGGCAATTCTCCTGCCTCAGCCTCCTGAGTAGCTGGGATTACAGGCATGCGCCACCATGCCCAGCTAATTTTTTATATTTTTTTTTTTTTTTTTTTTTGAGACGGAGTTTCGCTCTTGTTACCCAGGCTGGAGTGCAATGGCGCGATCTCGGCTCACCGCAACCTCCGCCTCCTGGGTTCAGGCAATTCTCCTGCCTCAGCCTCCTGAATAGCTGGGATTACAGGCACGCGCCACCATGCCCAGCTAATTTTTTGTATCTTTAGTAGAGACGGGGTTTCACCATGCTGACTAGGATGGTCTCGATATCTTGACCTCGTGATCCACCCGCCTCGGCCTCCCAAAGTGCTGGGATTACAGGCTTGAGCCACCGCGCCCGGCCAATTTTTTATATTTTTAGTAGAGACGGGGTTTCACCATGTTGACCAGGATGGTCTCGATCTCTTGACCTCGTGATCCACCTGCCTTGGCCTCCCAAAGTGCTGGGATTACAGGCTTGAGCCACCGTGCCCGGCCTAAAAAATGTTTTAAAAATTTGTTTTATTTAGTTTTTTTCCTTAAATTTTTAACAATGGGGAATGGTAAATTTTCTCAGTGGAGGAAAGACTAGATTTTTTCCAGGGTGTCTCAAAAGTGAGCATGTAATGAGATAATATATATGTTACAAGTAAAATTTTGATGCTGCAAAAGAAATAGCACTCGAATATAAAGCCTCTCAGCAAGGCAGTTTTATAGAAGGGTGTGGCTCATGGATAATATATATGTTACAAGTAAAATTTTGATGCTGCAAAAGAAATAGCACTCGAATATAAAGCCTCTCAGCAAGGCAGTTTTATAGAAGGGTGTGGCTCATGGATGAAGCAATGATGGCCGCATGCCTGGACAAGGATGGTAAGGGGTACTTATGTCTGATGGGGGTCACCCCTACTGCTGTGTCATTCCCCTATCAGCTAGGGTTAGACTGCACAAGCTAGACTAATCCTGATTGGCTATTTCAGAGAGAACAGGGCTCTGAGCTGGAGTGGCAGGGTGGGTGGTTTGGCAGGAAGGATGGTTATGGGCAGGTCAGAGCAGGTAGCCAGGGGTGACCTAGGTTAAAGAAGGTGACTGGAGGAGGCGACTGGAGCAGGTGACTGAAGCAGGAGACTGGGATGAGTCAGGATGGAGCTGGGCTGGGGGAACAGATGTGAACTACTGATTAGAACCAGTGGAGAAGGTTGTTTACTTTGAAAAAGAGAATTAGAGAGTAATCTCGTCTGATCTCTAAAGCTAAGCAGGGTCGGGCCTGGTTAGTACTTGGATGGGAGACTAACTGGGTATACCAGGTGCTTGTAGGCGTTATAAAAATAATAAATAAATAAAAAGAGAGTTAAAGAGAAAGAGAGCTGAACATACTGACATACTGATTCTTTAAAACTTGGCGTTCATGGCCAGGTGCAGTGGCTCATGCCTGTAATCCTAGCACTTTGGGAGGCCAAGGTGGATGGATCAAGAGATCAAGACCATCCTGGTCAACATGGTGAAACCCATCTCTACTAAAAATACAAAAATTAGCTGGGCATGGTGGCATGTGAGCCTGTAGTCCCAGCTACTCAGGAAGGTGAGACAGGAGAATTGCTTGAACCCAGGAGGCAGAGGTTGCAGTGAGCCGAGATCGTGCCACTACGTTCCAGCGTGGTGCCTGGTGGAGGGAAGACTCTGTCTCAAAAAAACAAACAAAAAAACTTGGGGTTCACTGTATCTAACATACACATAATGGAGTCCACTAGCTTCCATCCTAATATCCATTCCCCCATTATTCTTTGCTAGCAGAGCCTGAATTTTATTCAAGTGAGCAATTTGCCCATTTTAAGGACTACATTTCCCAGCCTCCCTTGCAGCTAAGGGAGGATGATGAAATAATAAGAGGAAGTCATTGGGTGGGGCTTCCAGGAAAGGTATTTAAAAGAAATGACTTAGCTTGACCTCTGGCTCTTGCTACTTCCTTCTTCCTGCTTCTCAGAACACAAGCAAAACTTTGAGGGCTGCAGCAGCCATCTTTGACCATGAAGTAACCTTAAGAAAGGAAGCCATGTGCTAAGAATGGTGGAGAAGAAAGGAGGAAGTGCCTGATGAATATGTCAACATCCCTGCACTGTGTTTTTTTTTTAAGTAGTGAAAAATAAAACTCTAGTTTATATAAGTGTCAGGCCTCCATATGCAAGCCTGGAAGCCTGGACCCAGAAAGTCTGAAGTCGTGCCTGCCTGCCTTGGCTGATCACCCCAACCCCTGTGTTGGCCATTATCCCTAATCACCAGCAGAGCTTCTTCCCCCAGTTAAGATGGCTTACCCCACCCTGCCATCTGTTTTTTTGTTTTTATCTTAAATATCTTGACTCACCTGTCTTGACCACTCTGTCATCTTAACTGTTTTTGTGACAATGTGAATACTCCTCACCTCACCCTGCCATCTTTTTTTTTTTTTTTTTTTTTGAGACGGAGTTTCACTTTTGTTACTCAGGTTGGAGTGCAATGGCGTAATCTCGGCTCACCGCAACCTCCGCCTCCTGGGTTCAGGCAATTCTCCTGCCTCAGCCTCCTGAGTAGCTGGGATTACAGGCACGCGCCACCGTGCCCAGCTAATTTTTTGTATTTTTAGTAGAGACGGGGTTTCACCATGTTGACCAGGATGGTCTGGATCTCTTGACCTCGTGATCCACCAGCCTCGGCCTCCCAAAGTGCTTGAGCCACTGCGCCCGGCAGCCTTCTTAACTGTTCTTATGATAATGTGAATACTCCTCACCTCACCCTGCCATCTTAACTACTCTTGTGCCTTACCCACCAGCCACTGTAACTAAACTTATGGTAATGTATACTCCTTGCCCCTACCCCTACCACTGTGACTGGTCTTACTCTGTAACTTTCCACTGCCCACCCCAAACCTATAAAACCAACTCCTATCCCACAGCCCTTTGCTAATGCCCTTTTCAGCCTTAGCCCACCTGCACCCAGGTGAATAAACAGCCATGTAGCTCACACAAAGCCTGTTGGGGGAGTATCTTCATTTAAAGTGGGTGTTTTTAACAATAAGCAACTGTGATTAGGTCTCTGTACGAACTAAACACAATTCATTCAATCCTTATAGTTTGTAAAACTTGAGAACTAAACTCTGATTTTTTTTTTTTTATTTTGCCCAAATTCCTATCTAAGGGGTCTGGGGAGTCATGCCCTACAAACCATAAATTCTCATCAGATGGGTTTTATTTAACCCTATATATATCTTGAGTTACTTTCCATCCTGACTCTGGCATAATATGATGAGACAAGGAAGAAAATCAAAATATTTTACCCCCAGGCTGGGCACGGCAGCTCACGCCTGTAATCCCAGTACTTTGGGAGGCCAAGGCGGGTGGATCAAGAGGTCAAGAGATCGAGACCATCCTGGCCAACATGGTGAAACCCCATCTCTACTAAAAATACAAAAATTAGCTGGGCGTTTGGCACTCGCGTGTAGTCTCAGCTACTTGGGAGGCTGAGGTGGAAGAATTGCTTGAACCCAGGAGGCTGAGGTTGCAGTGAGCCGCGACTACGCCACTGTGTTCCAGCCTAGTGACAGAGCAAGACTCCGTCTCAAAAAAAAAAAAAAAAAAAATTGTATCCCCTGGGGAAGAGGGATGGGGAAAAAATATTTTACCCCCAAAACATGTTTGTCACATTTTGAAATGGCCCTGTAACTCTTCCTTTGTAGGGGAGACAATTCACATCTGTAAAGAATCCCTATTAACATAGCAAGACCTTTTACTTTCAGGCACCTCCAATTCTGAATAGATTAAGTGAGAGTCTAGAACCTTTTAAAGGGTCTGAGTAGGAAACATGTGTCATCTGTTGTTTCTAAGGGCAGCTGCTACCAGACTTCAAAAGAACCTTGGTCTCCACAATTTATTTTTATTTATTTATTATTATTTTTTAAATGGAGTCTTACTCTATTGCACAGGCTGTAGTGCAATGGTGCCATCTCAGCTCACTGCAATCTCTGCCTCCCAGGTTCAAACGATCCTCCCTCTTAAGCCTCCCAAGTAGCTGGGATTACAGGCGCACACCACCATGCCTGGCTAATTTTTGTATTTTCAGTAGAGCTAGGGTTTTACCATGCTGGCCAGGCTGGTCTCGAACTCCTGATCTCAGATGATCTGCCTGTCTTGGCCTCCCAGAGTGCTGGGATTACAGATGTGAGCCACACCCCCAGCCCACAATCTTTTATCTTAACCTGAACATTTCCTTTTGGTTGATCCCACATCATTGGACAAAAACTCAATCGTCAATCAGAAAATGTTTAAATTTACTTATACCCTGGAAGCACCCACACCACCCCACCCCTGACTTCAAGTTGTCCCCCATTTCTGGAACAAACCAATGTATTCCTAAAATATATAAAACGAAGCTGCAGCCCAACCACCTTGGGCATATGTTCTCAGGACCTCCTGAGGGTTGTGTCACGGGCCATGGCCAATCATATTTTACAGAGTTTGATTCAATTCATTGACAAGCTCATGGTAATTTGCAGATTTCTCAATACACATGATGTTTCTTAGTTTGAGGAGATCTATGGTTGTTCCTTGTTTTTGCTTTCGTTTTGCTTTTACCCACTGTGTTTATGCACCTTTTCTCCATTACAGCCTTGTGTTCCTTCTAACGCTGGTCCTCAGCCTAGAACTGTAGCTGCAAGTTGCTGCCAGTTATCAGATAATACTCAGGATAAGACTGTCATCGCTCATCCTGACTGCTATCTGAGTGTTGAATCACAGGCAATTCAGTGCATTTTCAGAAAGACTGCCTGTGGCCTTCCCCAACTTGCAGCCACTCTGTGGGTGGTTCTCTGAGCCTGGGAGGCAGAGCCTGGGCTGGAGATGTGCTTCATTCAGCTTGATGACAGTGCCATGGAGGAAGGTACCTCCTGTAGACTGTGTCTCAGGTCTCCTGCTTCTGATGACTAAATTTTTCCCTGATTTTTTTGAAACTGTGTTCTCATAGTGGCATGGCTCTGAAAACTCAAATTCATGGGTCAACCCTGGCATCACATGAGGATCAGCTTCTTGATGAGCCAAGACATCTATGTGATAGAGCCACGCTATCTGAACACAACCTGCTTCCAAAAATAGTAACACAGGCCCTTGTATTCAAATACAGACTTTGTTTCTGGAGGTCTGAAAGTCTGCATTTTTTTTTTTTGTTTAATTTCTTTTTATTTTTTATTTTATTTTATTTTTTTGGTAGAGACCCAGTTTCACCATGTTGGCCAGGATGGTCTTGATCTCTTGACCTTGTGATCTGCCCACCTCAGCCTCCCAAAGTGCTGGGATTACAGGCTTGAGTCACCTCGCCCGGCAATTTCCTTTTATTTTTTTGAGATGTAGTCTCGCTCTGTCACTCAAGCTGGAGTGCAATGGCACAATCTCGGCTCACTGCAACCTCTGCCTCCCAGGTTCCAGCACTTAATCCAGCTTCAGCCTCCCAAGTAGCTGGGATTACAGGCATGCACCACCATGCCACGCCCAGCTAATTTTGTATTTTTAGTAGAGAAGAGGCTTCTCCATGTTGGTCAATCTGGTCTTGAACTCCCAACCTCAGGTGTTCTGCCTGCCTTGGCCTCCAAAAGTGCTGGGATTACAAATGTGAGTCACCACGCTTGGCTTCAGCTTTTTTTTTTTTTTTTTTGAGATGAAGTCTTGCTCTCTTGCCAGGCTGGAGTACGGTGGCAGGATCTTGACTCACTGCAACCTCCGCCTTGCAAGATTCTCCTGCCTCAGCCTGCCAAGTACCTAGTACTACAGGCACGGACTACCCCTGCCCCCAACTAATTTTTTTGTTTTAGTAGGGACAGGGTTTCACCATGTTAGCCAGGATAGTCTCAATCTCTTGACCTCATGATCTGCCCGCCTAGGCCTCCCAAAGTACTGGGATTACAGGCCAGTAATCCCAGTTGAGCCACTGCGCCCAACAAAGGATCAGTTTCTTGACAAGCTAAGACATCTATATGATTCAGCCACACTGACCACAACCTACATCCAAAACCAGCAGTAACACAGGCCCTTGTATTCAAATACAGATTTGGTTCTGGAGGTCTAGGAGTCTGCATTTATTAATTAATTAAATTGATTTATTTATTTTTGAGACAAGGTCTCACTCTGTCACCCAGGCTGTAGTGAAGTGGAGCAATCATAGCTCACTGCAGACTTGAACCCTTGGGTTCAAGCAATCCTTTTACCTTAGGCTCCAGAGTAGCTGGGATGACAGATTTCCACCACTATACCCAACTAATTTTTGTTTTAATTTTCTGCAGATATGAGGTCTCCCTATGTTACCCAGGCTGGACTTAAACTGCTGGCCTCAAGCCATTCTCCTGTCTTGGCCTTCCAAAGTACTGGGATTAGAGGCATGAGTCACCTGGCCAACCCAAATGGTTTCCTTTTTTTACTTTACTTTTCTTTTTTTGAGACAGAGTCTCACTCTGCTCCTGAGTAGCTGGGACTACAGGCATGTGCCACCTTGCCTACCTAACTTTGTATTTTTTTAGTAGAAACAAGGTTTTACCATATTGGATAGGCTGGTCTCAAACTCCTGATCTCAAGATCTGCCCACCTTGGCCTCCCAAAGTGCTGGGATTACAGGCCTGAGCCACCGTGCCGGATCTCTTCACTTTGTTTCTCTTTTTTGAGACAGACTCTCACCCAGGCTGAAGTGCAGTGGCATGTTCTCACCTCACTGCAGCCTCGGCCTCCCGTACTCGCATGAACTTCCCATCTCAGCCTCCCAAGTAGCTGGGACCACAGGAATGGACTACCATACCTGGTTCATTTCTTATTTTCTGTAGACCTGGGCACTTCCTATGTTGCCCTGGCTGTTCTCGGACTCCTCGGCTTAAGCTATCTGCCCACTTTGGCTTCTCAAAGTGCTAGGATCACAGTCATGAGTCACCACACCCAGCAGTGGTTTCTAATATCTATCTAAACCCAGTGTTCTCCATTTGAATTTTAGCAGTTCTCCTTCCAGTCTTTTATTTTTATTTTTTGAGACAAAGTCTTGCTCTGTCACTCAGGCTGAAGTACAATGGCATGATCTTGGCTCACTGCAACCTCCTCCTCCCAGGTTCCAGTGATTCTCTTGCCTCAGCCTCCTGAGTAGCTGGGATTACAGACGTGTGCCATGATGCCTGGCTAATTTTTGTACTTTTAGTAGAGACGGGGTTTCACCATGTTGGCCAGGATGGTCTTGACCTCCTGCTTCAGGTGATCCACCTGTCTTGGCCTCCCAGCCTTCTGGGATTACAGGCGTGAGCCACTGTGCCCGGCCGCCTTCCAGTCTTTTATATTAACGTAAGTATTTCCAGTGCTGTGCTAGTGCCAGCTCCCACGGGCTTGGATAGGCAGCTGTGCCTGTCTCTATTCTGCTCCTCCTTCAGTGACATCACAAGGTAGCTTGAAATCATGGGAGTATTTACACCATGGAAATGGGCAAATGCTACGCTATAAATCAGGGATTTTCTTTGCACTGTCAGTTGTTAAACATTTACCAGTACATCACTGATTATATTATCATCAGGTTTACCCTGTCATGTGTCCACCAACTATTTCACTCTCCCCTACAGTATACCAGGAGCTTCATCCTACTAAAGGAAGATAGACAATACATAAGTAAACATAGAAACTAAAGATCATCCTAAGTAGTGATATAAAGTAGGGAAAAAATTTAAAACAGGTGATATGTTGAATAGACTCCTTTTATCTCCCACATCCTGTCATGAACATTTCCCTAAGTTCTAAAAAAAGTCTCAACTGAGTGCAGTGGCTTGTGCCTGTAATCTTAATACTTTGTGGGGTCCAAGGTGAGAGGATCGCTTGAACCCAGGAGTTCAAGACCAGCCTGGGCAACATAGCAAGATCCCATCTCTATAAACAAACAAATATACATAAGCAGAATATGTAAAAAAAAACCAAAAAACAAAAAACAAATAAATAAATAGAAATCTAAAAAAGCTTTAGGGAGCATAATATTTATTCTTCTCAATGACTACATAATATTTATTCCTTGTATGAATGTTCTGTTTTATTTAAGTAGAACCTCTAGAGTTCAGAATTGCCCAATCTCAGCACTATGGATATTTTGGACCAAAATAATTATTTGTTGTTGGGCTAAGCATTGTAATATGTTTTCAGCGTCCCTGGCTTCTACCCACTAGATGCTGGTAATACCCACCCCACCCGGCTTCTGCCAGTAATGACAACCAAAAAATGTCTTCTGGGGTGACAAAATCACCCCAGTTGGGAATCACTGCTACAATTGGACACTTATCACTTTTTGTTGGTTGTTGTTTCTTTTTGGTTTTTGTTTTGAGACAGGGTTGCCTGTCTCATTCCTGTTGCCCATGCTGGAGTGCAGTGATGCATTCTCGGCTTTTGCTACCTTCTCCACCCAGGCTAAAGTGATCCTCTAGCCTCAGCCTTCTGCGTAGCTGGGACTACAGGTGCCTGCCACCACACCCAGCTAATTTTAGTATTTTTTGTAGACAGAGGGGTCTCACTATGTCACCAAGGCTGGTCTCAAACTCATGGGTTCAAGTGATTCGCCTGCCTTGGCCTCCAGAAGTGCTAGGATTATAGACATGAGCCATGACACCCAACTCATTTGCCACTTTAAATTGGCAAAAATAGTCCAGGCATAGTGGCTCATGCCTGTAATCCCAGCACTTTGGGACGCCGAGGCAGGAGGACTGGTTGAGACCAGGAGTTCAAGACCACTCAGTGACACCCCTAACAAAAGATTTAAAAATTAGCCAGGCATGGTGGCTCACATCTGTAGGCCCAGTTAGTTGGGAGGCTGAGGCAGGAGGATTGCTTGAGCCTAGGAGTTCTAGTTGCAGTGAGCCATGATGACGCCACTGCACTCCAGCCTGGGCAATAGAGTGAGATCACATCTCTTAAAAAAATAAATAAATAAAGCCAGGCGCAGTGGCTCACGGCTGTAATCCCAGCCCTGTGGGAGGCTGAGGCGAGTGGATCACGAGGTCAAGAGATCGAGACCATCCTGGTCAACATGGTGAAACCCCGTTTCTACTAAAAATACAAAAAAATTAGCTGGGCATGGTGGTGCGTACCTGTAATCCCAGCTACTCAGGAGGCTGAGGCAGGAGAATTGCCTGAACCCAGGAGGCGGAGGTTGCGGTGAGCCGAGATCGCGCCATTGCACTCCAGCCTGGGTAACGAGAGTGAAACTCCGTCTCAAAAAAAAAAAAAAACCAAAAAACCAAAACAAAACAAAAAATAAACTGTGCCAGGCACAGTGGCTCACGCCTGTAAACCTGGCACTTTGGGAGGCCGAGGCAGGTGGATCACAAGGTCAAGAGTTCAAGACCAGCCTAGCCCCCCTGGTGAAAACCGTCTCTACTAAAAATACAAAATTTAGCAGGGCGTGGTGGCGGGCACCTGGAATTCCAGCTACTCAGGAGACTGAAGCAGGAAAATTGCTTGAACCTGGGAGGCAGAGTTTGCAGTGAGTTGAGATTGTGCCACTGCACTCCAGCCTGGGCAACAAAGGGAGACTCCACTTAAAAAAAACCAACAACCCAGAAATCAGTTGTAACATACCCTCCAGGGGATTTTGTTCTGATGCAGTCTCCAGTTTGATAACCACTACCCATGAAAATCGTGCTTGAGGTTAGTTAGGTCATGCAATGCCTGGTTGTGGTTGCATCATAATGACGTTTTCCCCTCTGGCAGATCCATGGCAGTTCTAGGTAATTAGTGCAAATTAGCAGTGTTCAGGTGTGCTTTTGACTTAAGTACCACCTTTCAGCTCAGGATTACCAAACACCACTTATTTTTATCTGGAGAGGCTCTAGGAAGCTCTGGGGCCAGGGAGAAAGTTAAAAAAAGAAAGCAAATGGGCCATCTGACTGGGCTCTAACCACCACCTATGGGGAATGTGTGATTCCCCACAGCATCTAAACTTTGGTTCTTTAAATAAGGAACATTTGGGTCTTTTCAGAAACTGAAAACCGCAGACTACAAGGCAAAGCTGAAATGTACTGCTAACAGCTATATCTCATGGTTGTTGCCATCTTATGAAGTGTGCTACCATGAATTCAGTTCTGAGTATGAAATGTTTTCCTTGTTGGGGTTCAGGACACACTACCCCAAAATATGATACCTGGGCATTTGAAAAAAAAAAAAAAAAACAGCAGAAGCAGGAAGCTCCCTCTGACCTTCCCTTTGCCTTCTCCCTTCAAGCAAAAAAGCCATAAAACACAAAAAGGATTCTTTGATCTTGTCTAAAGCAGATCATAAGACCTGTTAGAGGTACTCACCCTGTACCCAGAGGAAGGAAACATCCTTATCTCTGAAGACACAGGGACACCGGGAACAACCTGAGCAAACAGGCCTTGTCAACTTCCAGCCAGTTTATTCCCATTAGGTCATATGTCTACTCTTCATCAACCTAAGCATAAAATACACAGGTTTCTGGTAGGTGCGGTGGCTAACGCCTATAATCCTAACACTTTGGGAAGGCAAGCTGGGTAGATCTCTTGAGTCAAGAGTTTGAGACCAGCCTGGAAAACTTACATTAAATGTATGTGTTAATCTGTCTCTTGTTATGGGGACTCAGCCATGGACCTAGCAATGGGTGAGGAAAGATGTTTCCTTCCCTGTATCTCCCATGGTTCCTAAATGGGATTTGCCCTTGCCTACCGAAGAAACAAAAGGAACACTGGTCTAGTGGTTCTCCATTGTGGCATCACTGTTCCATTCAAGCTGACGTTTGTAAATAGAGGCGGTGTTTGGTTGTCACAGTGATGTGATCTCTGGCATCTAGTGGGTGACTGCCAGCATTGCTCACCATCTTACAGTGTCCAGGTGGGAATCTAAAATGACACAATCACTCTGAAAAATAATTTGAGGCCAGATGTGGTGGCTCACACCTGTAATCTCAGCACTTTGGGAGGTCAAGGCGGTGGATCACCTGAGGTTAGGAGTTTGAGAACAGCCTGGTTAACATGGTGAAACCCTGTCTCTACTAAAAATAAAAAAATTAGCCGGGTGTAGTGGCGTGCTCCTGTAGTCCCAGCTACTCAGGAGGCTGAGAAGGAGAATTGCTTGAACCCAGGAGGCAGAGGTTGCAGTGACCCAAGATTTTAACACTGCACTCCAGCCTGGGCCACAGAGACTCTCTCAAAAAAAAAAAAAGCATCGGCCGGGCACTGTGGCTTATGCCTGTAATCCTAGCACTTTGGGAGGAGATATATATGTATATATATATATATATATATATATATATATATATATATACACACACATATGTATATATATTAAAATATGTATATATAATATATATATTTAAAAATATATATACACATATATAAAAATATATATACACATAGGCTAAACACCACAAAAGTTTTTCTTTTTCAGGCAAAGCAGGCTCTGGGTCCAGATGACTCTCCAGGGCTTTTGTCCTCCATGTGATGACATGTGGTGACTAAGGGATCCAGGCAACTTCTACCTTGTGACTCCATGCTTTCAATATAACGTCTCCTCTATGATGAGCAAGATGAAGCCTGGAGAATCTTGCAGGAGCTTCAGAAGGGAAGTGAAACACCACTTATGATTCATACTCTATTGGCCAGAAACTAGTCATGTAGCCCTGCCTAACTCAAAGTCACTGGGAAGGTATTTCCATATACTGAAAAGGAAGGGACAACTGGATACTGGGCACTATGATTATCAATTACATATGCAAGGAGGAGATTGAATGCAGACACTAGTATTCAGAGGTGAGCATCCTTACTGCTGTTAAAGCTAGGGAGCATCCCACTTTGGGAGGCTGAGGTGGGTGGATCATCTGAGGTTAGGCGTTCAAGACCAGTCTGGCCAACATCGTGAAACCCTGGCTCTACTAAAAATATAAAAATTAGCTGTATGTGGTGGCACATGCCTGTAATCCCAGCTCTGCAGGAGGCTGAGGCATAAGAATTGCTTGAACCCGGGAGGCGAAGGTTGCCGTTATCCGAGATCGAGCCATTGCACTGCAGCCTGGGTGACAGAGCAAAACTCCATCTCAAAAAAAAAAGCTTCAAAATTAATTATAATATTTTAACAGGAAGCCCCCCGCCCCAACTCACACACACAATTCCACGTTATATTATTACCTGAAAAACACAGGGTTCGTTCACCTAAGTGTGTGACAAACAACTTTCCACAAGAATGTAGGGGGTTATTGTTGTTGTTGTTGTTTTAATTAATAGAAACAAGGTCTCGCCATGTTGTCCAGGCTGGTCTTGAACTCCTGGGCTCGAGCGATCCTCCTAACTCAGCCTCCAGAGTGGCCAGGACTACAGGCATGTGCCACCAAGCCCAGATAATTTTTTTTTTGTTTTGAAAAAAGTCTTGCTGTGTCTCCCAGGCTGGAGTGCAATGGCACTATCTCGGCTCACTGCAACTTCTGCCTCCTGGGTTCAAGTGATCCTCCTGCCTCAGCCTCCTAAGGAGCAGGGATTACAGACCCATGCCAAAATGACTGGCTAATTTTTATATTTTTACTAGAGATGGGGTTTCACCATGTTGGCCAGGCTGGTCTCGAACTCCTGACCTAAAGTGATCCACCCACTTGGGCCTTCCAGAGTGCTAGATTACAGGCATCAGCCACCACGCCCAGCTAATAGCTTTATTACTTGGCAGAAGGAAGGAGGATAACTGGGAGTCTTCTCCAAAGCAGTGTCTCTCTGAGGGGAAGGGACAGAAAGGTTTCATGGGGTGACGGAGAGAGGAGATGGTGCATCATTCCACATAGAGGAGGGCGTCTCAGTGCCACAGACTCAGTTAAGTAATCATGACAACACACAGGTCGCATGTGATGGTCACAAACTACAGCTCCTCCCAGGGTAAACACATGAACGCAACAATCAAGAAAGTTCACTTGTGCTCATGTCTGTAATCTCAGCACTCTGGGAGGCCAAGGAGGGTGGATTGCTTGAGGTCAGGAGTTCCAGAACAGCCTGGCCAACATGGTAAAACCCCATCTCTACTAAAAATACAAAAATTAGCCAGGTGTGGTGGCCTGCACCTGTAGTGCCAGCTCCTTGGGAGGCTGAGGCAGGAGAATCGCTTGAACCCAGGAGGCAGAGGTTGCAGTGAGCCTAGATTGCACGACTGCATTCCAGCCTGGGCAAAAGAGTGAGACTCTATCTCAAAAAAAAAAAAAAAGTATATATGTGTGTGTGTGTGTGTGTGTATATATGTATATATATGTATATATACATATATACACACACACACACACACACACACACACACATATATATATAAAGGTAGAGTTAAGGCACAAAGAGGTTTCTAACCGAACTGATGGGCTTTTTCCACACCAACAACGAATCCTCCAACTTTCCAGACACCATCTGGGTATCCAGCAATGCAACGTAATGCAATTCTGATGCTGCCCAGGGTTCATATCAAACCCCACAGGGGAAGGGCTTCATCCTGCAAGGCTGCCTCACTTTAGATGCCAATATCAAGTCTGGGACATCCGTACTTCTGACTGACCAGACATAAATTGGGGGTTCCCACAAACCTCTTATCAGGTTCAATAACTTGCTAGAACAGCTCATAGAACTCAGGAAAACACTGTACTTACTATTACTGGTCAGGTAGGGGAAGGGGGCTTGGAGCTTCCATGACCTTCCAGGTGTGCAGCTCTCCCAGCAGTGGGATGTGTTCATTAACCCAGAAGCTCATGAAAACTCATTGTCCAAAACTGTATTTTGGCCAGGTGTAGTGGCTCATGCCTGTAATCCCAGCACCTTGGGAGGCTGAGGCGGGTGGATCACCTGAGGTCAGGAGTTCAAGACGAGCATGGACAACATGGTAAAATACCATCTTTACTAAAAATACAAAGTTTAGCTGGGCATGGTAGCGTATGCCTGTAATCCCAGCTATTCAGGAGGCTGAGGAAGCAGAATTGCTAGAATGTGGGAGACAGAGGTTATAGTGAGGCAAGATCATGCCACTGCACTTTAGCCTGGGAGACAGGGTGAGACTCCATCTTTCTTTCTTCTTCTTTTTTTTTTTTTAAGACAGAATCTCGCTCTTGTTGCCCAGGCTGTAGTGCAATGGAACAATCTCTGCTCACTGCAACCTCTGCCTCCTGGGTTCAAATGATTCTCCTGCCTGAGCCTCCTGAGTAGCTAGGACTACAGGCATGCTCCAGCATGCCCAGCTAGTTTTGTATTTTTAGTAGAGTTGGGGTTTCTCCTTGTTGGTCAGGATGGCCTCAAACTCCCAACCTCAGGTGACCTGCTCGCCTCAGCCTCCCAAAGTGCTGGGATTACAGGTGTGAGTCACCGTGCCTGGTCTCCTCACATGAATTTCTAAAGGTAGAATTGATGGATTCGGATGGCACATTTTAAGGCTTTGGATATGAACTGCCAAAATCTCCCCCAATTTCCCTCTTTCCTTACCCCAGACTGCCAGAGAAACGTCTGTTTGTCTACATCCTCACTAACTTCAGATGTTAAATATGGGTTTAAAAAAATCTCTAAAAATTGTTTCAGCACGATATTCTTTTTTTTTTGAGACAGAGTCTCACTCTGTTGTCCAGGCTGGAGAGCAGTGTCACAATGTTGGCTCACTGCAACCTCTGCCTCCCGCATTTCTCCTGCCTCAGCCTCCTGAGTAGTTGGGACTGCAGGTGTGGGCCACAATGCCTAGCTACTTGTATGTTTTTAGTAGAGGTGAGGTTTCATCATGTTGGTCAGGCTGTTCTCAGATTGGAACCTCAAATGATCCACCTGCCTCAGCCTCCCAAATTGCTAGGATTATAAGGTGCAAGCCACAGTGCCCAGCCAGCATGATATTCTTAATGTAACAAAATGTCTTCTATCTGAAAAAACACATAAAAGAACTTTATTAAAGTACGAATTCAAATCAAATAGGTTAAAACTAATCTTCTTTTAAATAGATCTATGCAGCAAAAATTGTTAAAATGTCCGGGTACAGTGGCTCACACCTGTAATCCCCGCAAGTTGAGAGGCTGAGGTGAAAGGATCGCTAGAGCTCAGGAATTCAAGACCAGCCTGGGAAACATGGTGAACACCCGTCTCCACAAAAGATAGAAACATTTGCTGTGGAAGCACAACTATGTTGTCACAACTACTCAGGAGGCTGAGGTAGGAGGATGGCTTAAGGCTGGGAGGTCATGGCTGCAGTGAGCCATGTTCATGCCACTGCACTCCAGCTTGGGTGACAAAGGACCCTGCCTCAAAAAATAAAATGAAATAGCCAGGCATGGTGGCTCATGCTTGTAATCCCAGCACATTGGGAATTCAAGGCGGGTAGATCACCTGAGGTTGGGTGTTCAAGACCAACCTGACCAACATGGAGAAACCCCATATCTACTAAAAATATAAAATTAGCTGGGTGTGGTGGCACATGCTTGTAATCCCAGCTACTTGGGAGTCTGAGGCAGGTGAATCACTTGACCCCGGGAGGCGGAGGTTGCAGTGAGCGGAGATCGCACCATTGCACTCCAACCTGGGCAATAAAAGTGAAACTCTGTTTTGAAAAAAAAAAAAGAAAAGAAAAAAGAAAATGAAATAAAAAGTTTATTATTAATAAAAAACAAGGCACACCCAACTGCTACAATTGGGGCCACTTTAAAAAAACACAAGCACTCTTACCTCTGGCTATAAGGACACAGACTATTCTGATTTTATCACCAGGAAAACTGCCCATGAGGAAGCTGAGCCCAGCTGTGGCACTTTGGGTTGCCAGGGAAGCTGTTGGCTGAGCTGAGAATAAACATAAGCGATTCTATTCTCAGTAAGTGGTTCTAACCGCTAACCATCCTTCCTTCCCCTTCAGTATGTCTGTATTATGTTTGGGCCTAAATCATGCTGTCTGGATGAGTCCAGATTCTAGGAGACTTTTAGTTTTGATAAACACGGTATTGGGAGATTTCAGTGGATCTACATGAAAAGAAAAATCTGACTTTCCTTTAACAAGTGCCTAACTTCAACATTAATGCCAGTGCTTATGACTAAGGGGATCAGATGATGCAAGGTAAACGGGAGTGTCAGACTTCCAAATGACATGGAACTTTAGGTGGCGTCTAAGACACTGGCTTGCAAGTGTGCAACAGTGCAGAGACCTAAGATGCTGCTCTTGCAGAAACGCCTAGGATGTTGCCATATTAAATGAAAAATAACCATCCCAGGTTGGATGTGGTGGCTCACACATGTAATCTGTAATCCGAGCACTTTTGGAAGGTCAAGGCAGGAGGACTGCTTGAAGCCAGGAGTTCAAGACCAGCCTGGGCAACAAATTAAGACAAGGAAGGAAGGAAGGAGGGAGGGAGGGAGGGAGGGAGGGAGAGAGGGAGGGAAGGAAGGAAGGAAGGAAGGGAAGGAAGGGAGGGAGAGAGAAAAAGAACTACTCGAAACTTGGGAGTTAGCATCTTGCAGAACTGTTTTCTGCGTGTGTGTGTGTGTGGTGTGTGTGTGTGTGTGTGTTTGAACCAGAGTCTCTTTCTGTCACCGAGGCTGGAGTGCAGTGGCCTGATCTCAGCTCACTACTGCCTCCGCCTCCTGGTTTCAACCCATTCTCATATCTCAGCCTCTTGGGTAGCTCGGGCTACAGGCACACGCCACCACACTTGGATAATTTTTGTATTTTTTGGTAGAGAAAGGTGTTTACCCTGTTGCCCAGGCTGTTCTAAAGCTCCTGAGCTCAGACAATCCACCCGCCTCAGTGCTAGGATTACAGGCATAAGCCACCATACCTGGCCATGCAAAACTTTCTATTAGGAGAAATTATAGTTGAAGAGGTTAAAGCCACAGGGGATAAAACAGGACAGTGAGCATCACAGCCAGTAGATATTCTCCTAAATAACCTAAGCTCACTAAAATTACTTTAACAACAATAAAAACAAGCAATGGGTTGTATTTGTTGTACCTGTAGTAATACTGTTTATTTTCCTTTTCTGGAAACCCTGTGACCCCTGTCCCCATAAAATCCTATATTAAGGCCGAGTTTGAATCATACTGGATAAATCAATTGGAAAGGTTTGACTTAAACCAAGAAAAGAAGAAACAGCCAAATTTTTTGATTTATGAGTTCCCAAGTAAGCTTTTGAAATTCATGGCAGAAACAATAATTTTGAAAGCCAAGGTTTTTGATTTGCAAGATTTGTTGAGAAAAGGCTTTTTCCCTTCTTTCATTCCTTCCTTCCCTTCCCTCCCTCCTTCCCTTTTGCACTCCCTCTCTCCTTCCTTCCTTCCCTATATTTAATTTTGAGTATCAAACTCTGAATTCAAAGCAAATCACTGAAGCGATCTTGGAATAAAGTTTATGCCACATCAAGCAAGAGATCTACTACATGGGCGCTGATGAAAAGCTAGGGCTGGGCGCCGTGGTTCACGCCTGTAATCCCAAAATACAAAAATTAGCAGGGCATGGTGGCAGGCGCCTGTAATCCCAGCTACTCAGTGGCTGAGGCACGAGAATTGCCTGAACCTGGGAGGCAGAGGTTGCAGTGAGCCAAGATCGCACCACTGCACCCCAGCCTGGGCAACACAGCAAGACGCTGTCTCAAAAAGAAGAAAAACAAATGCCACAGCCCTCACCAACAGCAGCAGTGCACAGCAACCACACTAGCAGCCTGTACTCCCCCAAGCCTCAACCTGGGCTAAAGAGGAGTGGCTTCCCCACTTGAGGATTAAGTACTAGTAAAAGGAGGCAGCCTGTATTTTCCGGCCTGTGGCATCTCCTAGAAGGGCATTCAACTTCGGTTTGAAAAATTAAAATCGCTGGGGATGGTGGCTCAAGCCTGTAATCCCAGCACTTTGGGAGGCCGAGGCGGGTGGATCACGAGGTCAAGCGATCGAGACCATCCTGGTCAACATGGTGAAACCCCATCTCTACTAAAAATACAAAAAATTATCTGGGCACAGTGGCACGTGCCTGTAATCCCAGCTACTCAGGAGGCTGAGGCAGGAAGAATTGCTTGAACCCAGGAGGCAGAGGTTGCAGTGAGCCGAGATCACGCCATTGCACTCCAGCCTGGGTAACAAGAGCGAAACTCCGTCTCAAAAAAAAAAAAAAAAAGAAAAGAAAAATTAAAATCTCTCACATGTGGATAAGCCCTTTCTCTGAAAACTAACTAACAGAGTGAGACTCTGTCTCAAAAAAAAAAAAAAAAAAAAAGGTTCTAAGTCCTACTACTTGTTTACCTCTTTACCTCTGTTTACACTTGGGGTTAGGAGTATTTGGGGGAGGGGGAGAAATGGTGCAGGAAGGTACAGGTGAAGTCTTCTGGTGGATCTCCTGCTTCCAGATGTCACATGCAGCCTTTTGCAACTATCAGGGAAGCTGGACCAAGGTCAAGGCGGTTGGATGCAGCAGAAAACGAAAAGACCCTTGGTCCTAGAGCAGGACATCAGCCATCCTATCAACTGGAATCCTGTGATGTGCAGCAGCTTTCTGCCCATATTCCTGCAGACCCCAAATCTCCCCACCCGGCCAGGAGCTACCAGTGATACTTTACAAAATACCTGTCCTGGTATAACATATTCCTAGAAAACCATATACCAAAGGGGTCATATACAGTCTACACTTCTTTCCCAGTTAAAATATATGGAAGCCTTGTCACCAGTCTATGCAGAGCTACATCTTTCATTATGTAAAGGATATTGCAGTGAAAAAGCTAAGGATTACTGAGGGCTTAATGCCTAGAAGAACCCCATCAGGCAGGTTTTGTTATCTCCATTCATGAGATGAGATGGGCCTAAGTGACCCAAGGGCACTCATACATGGCCCCAGGCTGGTTACTGATTGGAACCGCTGCCTTGTGCCCTGTGGACACGACATGCAGCCCGCCTTTGGGAGCCCTCGCAGGCTGTGATGGCCGCTGTGCCCCGAGCTTACAGGCACAGCCTAGTGGTTCAAAGGCTGTGTCACTAGCCCATCTTGGCAAGTTATTTAGCTACTCTGTCTCAGTTTCCCCATCTGAAAAGAGGATGATAAGGTTATGAGGATGAAATGAGGTATTGTCTAAAACACTTTAGAAGGATACCTGGCACAAGTTTTTAATCCTGGCAATGTGGCCATAAGATGGCACTCTCCATTTCTCCACAGGTGACTTAAAGCAGTGGGCAATTGTGAACTGTCCCCAGATGAGAAGAGGCCATTCTCAGGTGAGAAGAGGGGCTCTGGGGGAGGAGGGGGCAGACTGAGGTCGGCAGGAAGGTTGGTGAACTGTCACCAGGAATGGCCTAGGTGACACTCATTCCCTGGTTTGTCACAGACCCACCTCAAAGGAACTGTCCCTGCACTGTTGTCAACCTTAACCCATAGGCAACACAACAGGTGGGCTCTGGCGAAACTGCTGTGACCTGATGTCGGGACACCAATGCAGCCCAGACATCAATCCAGCCTGGGGAACAGAGTGAGACTCCATCTCAAAAAAAAAAAAAAAAAAAAAATCCCATTTTAAACCAACTCCCTGGCTCGGCTTCTGGTCTTCACTGGGCCTTCGCTCTAGTAGCTGAAACCTGGGCAGCTGGCATGTCCCGAGGCTGTGGTTGCTGGTCCTTGCACGGGCTGCTAGGGGAGCCTACTGGAGAGCTTCTCGGACAGGGGGTGGATTATTTCCAGGCCCTGGGTCACTGAGGCGGGCCTTCTAAGCCTGGGGAGGGCCAGGGCACTCAGTGGACCCAGCAATGGGGATTTCTCTTCCAAGGTGGCCTGGTCTGCCCTACTGGAACCTTTTTTTGAGATGAAGTTTCTCTCTTGTTGCCCAGGCTGGAGCTCAAGGGCACGATCTCAGCTCACCACAACCTCCACCTCCCAACTTCAAGTGATTTTCCTGTCTCAGCCTCCCAAGTAGCTGGGATTACGGGCATGTACCACCACGCCTGGCTAATTTTGTATTTTTAGTAGAGATGGGGTTTATCCGTGTTGGTTCAAGCTGGTCTCAAACTCCCAATCTCAGGTGACCTGCTTGCCTCAGCCTCCCAAAGTGCTGGGATTATAGGCGTGAGCCACCACACCCGGCCCTTCAGCTGCATGTTTGACAAATACTGTGGACCTGTTGGTCTACTCCTGGGACATCCTTCTGCCCATTCTTTCAAAACGCCATCCCCCTTACTCTGCTCATCTGATGTGTCTTCCCGGGCCTGTCCTCACCCTCCCCTCCTGCGTTCATCTGTGGGTCCTTTGTTTCTCATTCTTCCTTGTGATGATTTTCTTCACTGGTTTACTGGTGTTTGGGGTCTGCTGTTGCTGGAGGGCAGGATCTGCTTGTGTGCATTCACTGTTGACCTGGCTGAGTAGACACCAGTACACATTTGAATGAGGGGATTCCCAACTTACAGATGAGAGGACGGAGGCACTGAAAGGTTCAGGGGGTACCCGGATCTGTCTGGCCTCTGTACTGTCCCAAAGGTACTCGTGAACATTTCTTGTCGAGCCCAAGCTTGGGTTCAAATTCAGAAGGGGATTGGAGAGTGTGGGCTGGTAGGAATTTGGGCAGATAACTTAATCTGAGCCTCAGTTTTCTCATTTCTGAAGTGGGGATGACAAAGGTAGGTACCTCATAGGACTGCAAGCACATAAAACATTTAGCTGGCTTTTAGTGTGCATTCAACAACCTCGTGTGTGTGTGTGTGTGTGTGTTTTGAGACAGAGTCTCACTATCACCCAGGCTGGAGTGCAGTGGCACGATCGTGGCTTACTGCAAACTCTGCTTCCTGGGTTCAAGTGATTCTCCCGCCTCAGCCTAACAAGTAGCTAGGAGTAGAGGCGTGTGCTACCACGTCTGGCTAATTTTTATATTTTTTGTAGAAACGGGGTTCACCATGTAGGCCAGGCTGGTCTCGAACGCTTGACCTCAGGTGATCCACTCACCTCGGCCTCCCAGGGTGCCGAGATTATAGGTGTGAGGCACCGCTTTGTTTTGAGGGCCTGGCTTTGCCTGGCCAGTGACCCAAAGACGCCCATGCCACCTGTTTGACCCTGGTTGACTCAGATGAACCTGGGATGAGTTAGAAACTTTCCCCTTAGTCACACACCATTCAGTGATGTCAGCAAATGCTGAAATCATCTTTCCCCACCCACAGAGCCATTGCACCCACAAAGGCCTGACCCTCATGGGGGCATCTGAGGTCAGCCCCGAGCCCCCTAAGGCTGGGAACCCTGCATTTTCCTGGGTGACTCACTTCCTGTTTGGGTCTGGGAGTTTGAAAGAAACAGCTCAGAGTCTGCTCCATGGAAACGGCTAAGCCTCCCTACCAGAGCCTTAAAGTGACAGTTTTCCCCCAGCAGGACTTGTCCTGGGAGGTTCCTGGTGGCAAATGGGGTGCTGATGAATGGGCCTAGAACTCCCTGAGTCAGGATTTGAACCAGAGAGGGGGGCCTGCTGCCAGATTCCACAGTGCAGACACCTCTTTTTCCCATCCTGATTTTCAGTTCCCCTGAGGAACCACCTCTCCCTCTCCAAGTGCTCAATGTGGTTCACTGAGCCATTTGGGCCTAGAAGGACCTGTAGTGCCGGGCACTTACTCGCTAACCTTGTTTAACTTGCTGCCCTCTCTGGGCCTCCTCTGCCTTTTGTCTCAAGCTGGGTGATAAAACCCCAGGCTGATTGTGAAAATCCATTCTGTTTGCCCGGGGCGGCACACTCAGATGCTGGCAGCTCAGGTAAGTGAGCAGAGCTGGCAGCCCGAGACCACAGCGAGCTGCACAGTGCACATCTGTTTAAGGACACTCAAACCCATGTGTTTAAAAACAGACCATGTTGACCCACAAAATACATCTGTAGATGGGGCTGGCTTTGGCCTTACTTGGGTCAGGACACCTGGGAAATCAGGCAGGTGTGTTTCAAGGCAACTTCAGAAACAGCTCTCTGGGCCTCACTTTCCCCATTTCTAAAATGGGCTTCCTCACCTATACTAGATCTGGGGTTCTGGGTGGAATGCTCAGGAATCAGTGAACTGTACTCGCAGGTGCTTATTCTCTGGGTTTAGAACCCACTTCCCCCAGCCCCAAACATCTTCCTGTTTCCAGACTACCAGGTGGGGTCCTGATGGTGCCCTGGGCCTGCCCTTCAGGGCTCTGTTCTATAGGACCCTCCCTAGTCCCAATTGTGGCTGTAATCTTGTTATTCTTTGGCCAGAAGACAAACCTACGGCTGTGTGCAGAGCAGGCTCCGGCTTCTCTGCAGGCAGGAGCGTGGGGTGAGACAAAGAGGAAGTCCACCAATCCTGGAGGAATTCATGAAATGCCCACAGTGGGATGCGAGGGGCCAGTCACCGCAGTCATCTTGATAACCAACCCCATTCTACAGCCAGCTCCTGTGTGCTTTCCATGCACGTCCCCTAAGGGATGTGTTTGTGCCTGTTTTGCTGATGCTCAGAAGGGTTGTGACTTGTCTGAGGATGCCCAGAAGGGACTCTCACTCGGGATTTTCTCTCTGTAAGTCCAGACTCTCTTCCCCTTTGCCATTTCCTTACCTGATCAGATCAGAGCACAACCCTTTTTTCCGCGGAGCATGTGATCCAGGAGAGTGACATGTAGGGTCACTTTTATGTGTTTGACTTGGCTTTTCATTCACTCCAGATAAATGGTGGTGGTTCACTGTCTAAGCAGAGAGAGAGAGAGGAGTTTCTTGATGATGTTTTTTCCACTGAATCATCCTTTAAAAATTTTTTGATTTTGATCAAATTTATGTTTTTTTTTTTTGAGAGAGACGGAGTCTTGCTCTGTCACCCAGGCTGCAGTGCAGTGGCACAATCTTGGCTCACTGAAGCCTCTGTCTCCTGGGTTCAGGCGATTCTCCTGTGTCAGCCTCTTCAGTATCCGGGACCACAGATGCCTGCCACCATACCCAGTTAATTTTTGCATTTTTAATAGAGATGGGGTTTTGCCATGTTGGCCAGGATGGCTTTGAACTCCCGACCTGAGATGATCCACCAGCTTCCCAGAGTGCTCGGATTACAGGAGTGAGTCACCACCACAAGTAACCTAAAATTTTAGTTGTAATTTAAAAAAAATATGTTGAGACAGGTTCTCAACTATGTGGTCCAGGCTGCCCTCAAACTCCTGGAATCAAATGATCTTCTTTTCCCAGCCTCCCGAGTAGCTGGGACTATTGGCACACACCACTGTGCCACGCTCCAAATAATGCTTTTTCTTTATGAGAAAAATGGAATTCTTTATTAAAGTGGCTGATGTCGAATACTCAAGGAAAAAAAAGCATGACAGGACTATACAAAATAACGTGCAGTCTCTGGAGACAGGCTCCTGATTAAGTCCTGGCCCCACCACTTATTGACTTGTGTGACCCTAAGCAAACCACCCCCCTTTTTTGAGATAAGGTCTCGCTGCGTCACCTAGTCTGGAGTGCAGTGGCACGATCATAGCTCACTGCTGCCTTGAATTCCCGGGCTCAAGCGATCCTCCCACCTCACCCTCCCAAGCTGGAACTATAGGTGTGTGCCACCAGGCCCATTAGAGATGAGGTTTTACACCCTCTTCACACCTGAGCGCTGTTTCTTTCCAAATTATAGTTTTAATAAAAATACATCCAAGCTGGCCAACTTGGTGAAACCCCATCATTACTAAATATACAAAAAAAAAAAAAAAAAAATATCAGAGCGAGGTGGCACGCAGCTGTAATCCCAGCTACTTGGGAGGCTGAGGCAGAATTGCTTGAACCCAGGAAGCGGAGGTTGCAGTGAGCTGAGATCACCTTGGTGACAGGATGAGATTCCATTAAAAAAAAAAATCCAAAGGGATTTTGGGAAAAGTTTTATGTTGAAACCCTGTCTCTACTTAAAGGACTATATTCATGTTTAGCTCAACGAATTCACAGCTGAGAACAGCTAAATAAATTTTGAGATAAAGAGAATTAAAACACGACAAAATAGTAATAATTCAAAAGTAGGTGTTAGCACAAAGACTGAAATAGGATAGATACTCCAGAAAATACCCTGATTAATATAAGGAGTTGATATCTCATCAAGAGATAACACAAAATGACAGGGAAGGGACGAGTTAGTCAATTAATGTTGTTGGGAAAACTGACCACTTGGGGGAAAAAAAATTAAGTGAGAACATCATCTCATGTACCCAAATATACTGACATTAAAGATTTAAATGCAAAATGGAAACATTAAAAAACTGGTGAGTACAGCGAATATTTATTTTTATGTTTTAAGAGACAGGGTCTAACTTTGTCACCCATGCTGAAGTGTAGTAGTACAATCATGGCTCACTGTGGCCTCAACCTCCTGGACCCAAGTGATCCTCCAGCCTCAGCTTCCCGAGTAGTTGGGATTAAAGATGTGCACCACCACACCCAGCTAATTAAAAAAATTTTTGGCAGACAGGATATTAAGACCATCCAAACTAACATGGTGAAAACCCATCTCTACTAAAAATACAAAAAATTAGCTGGGCGTGGTGGCACATGCCTGTAGTTCCAGCTACTGGGGAGGCTGAGACAGGAGAATTGCTTGAACCAGGGGACGGAGGTTACAGTGAGCTGAGATCGCGCCACTGTATTCCAGCCTGGGCGACAGAGTGAGACTGTCTCAAGAAAGAATAATTTAAACACTCCTATGATCTCCCTCCCTCCTTTCCATTCACCACTCAGTTGACAAGTGTTTAAGTGTCCAGGGTTCCAGCCTGGCTGCACCTGTGTGTGAGCTGGTTGGGGCTGGTTTTGGGGTCATCGGGCCCTGGGCTTTCCCCACCCTTCCATGAACAGCCTTAGGGCTCAACAGCCTTCTGGATCGGCTCCTCTGGCTCTATTTCTGGCTGGGCACTGCCATCTAGAGGCTCCTGGAGCACAGGGCATCTGACCCTTGCAGCCTCTCACCCAGTGCTGAGCTCCAGTCTTAGAGGGCAGAGAAGGCTCTCTCATAACTGAACCCTGAGCTCCAGCCTTGAGGGCAGAGAAGGCTCTCTCATTACTGAACCCTTGAGACCTGAGAGGGCCGTTTGTTTTCTGGAAGCCTCTGAGAATGTCAGTGCTACAAAGGCACTTTAAGATGCCTTATGCTGATTCTTAGGTGGATCAAGGAAGTCTTTGGGGTAATCTGGTCCATGGACCTACATTAGATGTCTAAGGTAGGAGACTGTTAGTAATAAAGATTCCAGGGCCAATCCCAAACCCACAATTCAGAGACCGTGCTGGGGGCGGGGGTGAGGGTGGGGCAAGGGAGCTGCATATCTAATTTTTTTTTTTTTTAATGGAGTCTTGCTCTGTTGCCAGGCTGGAGTGCAGTGGCACAATCTCAGCTCACTGCGACCTCCACCTCCTGGGTTTAAGCGATTCTTCCACCTCAGCCTCCTGAGTAGCTGGGACCAGAGGTGCGTGCCACCATGCCTGGCTAATTTTTATATTTTTAGTAGAGATGGGGTTTCACCATGGTGGCCACGATGGTCTTGATCTCTTGACCTTGTGATCCACCCACCTCAGCCTCCCAGAGTGCTAGGATTACAGGCATGAGCCACCGTGCCTGGCCAAATATCTAAATTTTTACAAACTTTTCCATATTATTGAGACAGAGTTTTACTTTTTTCTGGCTGGAGTGCAATGATGTGATCTCAGCTCACTGCAACCTCTGCCTCCCAGGTTCAAGCAATTCTCCTGCCTCAGCCTCCCCAGTAGCTGGGATTACAGGCAGCAGCCACCATGCCCAGCTAGTTTTTGTATTTTTTTTTTTTTTTTGGTTGGGGGTGTCTCACTCTATAGCCCAGGTTGGAGTGCAGTGGCTCGATCTCAGCTCACTGCAACCTCTGCCTCCCAGGTTCAAGCGATTCTCCTGCCTCAGCCTCCAGAGTAGCTGGGATTATGGGCGTGTGCCACCATATCCAGTTGATTTTTGTATTTTTAGTAGAGACAGGGTTTCACCATGTTGGCCAGGCTGGTCTCGAACTCCTGACCTTGTGATCTGCCCGCCTTGGCCTCCCAAAGTGCTGGGATTACAGGTGTGAGCCACTATGCCTGGCCTTGGGTACAGAGGTTTGCTCGGGTTCCAGTCTGACTGATCTGGCAAGACAGCCTTGTAGGAGGTAGTGTCTTGCTCCTGTCAGGATGCACATAATGTCTGGTTGTGACTCTAGGGGAGGGCAGCAGGTGTGGATGTGCAGTGCCTGGATCAACGAATTCATTTGGGGTTGCAAAGTGATGGTATTCTCATTCTATCATTCCTCTTCATTGATTAGATGGAAGAGTTTTATATACAGAAATTTCCCCTCATCTCCCATTTGATTACTCAGTGTTGTAGTTTGCAAAGAAAAGGAAGGATAACTACTTAATTCTTTCTCCCTTAAAGAAAATGAACTGGCTCCCTAGAATTTTCCAAGGGGGACCAATGAGCATTTAAAAAATATTTTTGGCTTTGTTATAAACCCATGGATTGAAACATTTAGTATGCAGTTATTTTTTTAACTGATGCTCAAATTGTCCCATCTTTGGCAGGTAGGAGCCTCTTTAAGTTGGTCTTGTGATGTAGCTGGCCTAGAGTTAGAACCTGTACACTGCCATTTTATAAAGGACAAAACTGTTTCCATTCTCCTCACAATGACTGCTAACCTTGGCTTCTGTAAACTGCTAATTTACTTTGCAAAAAGTAAAGCTGCATGCCTTCTCTTATCTGTAGCTATCAGAATTGCTAGCTTTTGATCATCGGTAATGACCAGAAGCAGCACCCCCAAATAATTCCATTCTGGAGCCAAGTAACTCCCACCCAGATGTGTAAGCAAATGGTTATCTTAAACTCTGTAAATCTCTAGTCCTTGAAATGCAGAGCCCATCACTCTCCTCTCCTACCCAGGAAGTAATTCACAGCCCACTGAGATATCTGAAGGTTTTCATCTCTGCTCTTCACCCCCACTCCCAAGGTGGTTTTGTGGGTATAAAAAGGTCTTGTCACCCTTCTTTCTCTGCCATGGGTTGGAGAGACGTGAGTCCTCCGTGGTCGCCGGCAATAAACCCTGCAATTTGGCATACTTTTGTCTTGGTGTTGACTTTCTGTGCTTGGTCCGATACAACAGTCTTGGTTGTTGTTATTGTTTTTTTGAGACAGGGTCTCACTCTGTCATTGCTTAGGCTGGAGTGCAGTGGTGCAATCTTGGCTCGCTGCAACTTCCACCTCCTGTACTCAAGTGATTCTCCCACCTCAGCCTCCCAAGTAGACTACAGGCATGTGCCACCACAACTGGCTAAAAAAAAAAAAAAAAAAATGGGCTGGGCGTGGTGGCTCATGCCTGTAATCCCAGCATTTTGGGAGGCAGAGGTGGGGCGGATCACCTGAGGTCTGGAGTTTGAGATCAGCCTGTCAAACATAGTGAAACTCTACCTCTGCTAAAAATACAAAAATATTAGCTGGTAATAGGTGCCTGTAATTCCAGCCACTCGAGAGGCTGAGGCAGTAGAATCACTTGCAGCTGGGAGGCGGAGGTTTCGGTGAGCCAAGATTGTGCCATTACACTCTAGCCTGGGCAACGAGAGTGAAACTCCATTCCCCTGCCCCAACACAAAAAAGAAATTGTTGTTTTTATAGGGGAGAGGTCTCACCCTATTACCCAAACAGGTCTGGAACTCCTGGTCTCTACCAGGCATGGTAGCTCACGCCCATAATCCCAGCACTTTGAGAGGCCGAGGTGGGCAGATCACGAGGTCAGGAGATTGAGACCATCCTGGCCAACATGGTGAAACCCTGTCTCTACTAAAAATACAAATATTAACTTGGTGTGGTGGCGAGTGCCTGTGATCCCAGGTACTTGAGAAGCTGAGGCAGGAGAATCACTAGAACCCAGGAGGCAGAGGTTGTGGTGAGCCGAGATTGTGCCATTACACTCTAGCCTGGGCAACAGAGTGAGACTCTGTCTCAAAAAAAAAAAAAAAAAAAAAAGAACTTCTGGTCTCAAGCCATCCTCCTGACTCGGCCTCCCAAAGTGCTGGGATCACAGGCCTAAGCCCACACTCTTAATCCCTCCATGTGGGGCCTCCCATAGTGCGCACACATCCTCTGGCTTTCATTGTCCTAATCACCCTCAAGTCTATCCGCTTTTCTTCACCCCTCCACAGTTGCCCTAGTCAAGGCCAACATCCCCCTCACCCACTGTCTTCCATGGCCTCCTCTCACGTTCTTATCCTGCCAGCTCCCAACCTGTGTTCCACCCAGAAACTAAGGAACTCTAAATCTAAACCTTCCTAAGAATTGACCTGATTGGGACACTGTCCCTGCCCATGGCTCTCCAGTGAGTTCACTTTGCCCCTGCCACCCTGGCCCCCCTTCCTCTCCATGGGCAGGCTCAGTCCTAGCTCACCTAGGGTCTTTGCACCTGCTGCTGCCTCGGTCTGGGGGGGTCCCCTTGCCCCACTCCCACTCTACCTTCCCCTGGTTGGGTCCACATCCTCCTTCAGCTTTTGTTTCAAACCAGGTCCCACCCAGGCCCCTGCGAATTCTTCTACCTCCCCCCACCCCCCCGCCCCCGTTCTTTGCCTTCATCATGCTTGTCTCAGCTTATTGTTATTCATTGATTTCTAGGTGTCATTGTCTTGCTCCCTTTTTAGGGGTTGGGTAGGGACCATCTCTCTTTTGAACCATTGCATCCTTCATCCCTGGCACAGCGTTTGATATAAGAGAGGGGCTGACGTGGAGCTGGCAACGAGCGGGCCAGTGGGGCCCAGCTAGGCAGGAGAGGCAGTGCCTAAATGGGCATTTGCACTCTGGGTTTTCTGGCTTGTAGCCTCCCGTGTGACTCCACAAAGCCCTGTAGTCCTGATTCCCATGCTCCTCTGTGACCTGCTCTCCCATTTGCTCGCACGCTTCTTGCAATTATGATCTTTCCGAATCGATCTCCCTACTTCTCTCCCCATCCTTGTTCACTCTTCCCACTGAAGCTTCCCCATGCTTGCGGTGAGCAAGGCGGGAAGGAGGGGCTCCATCTCTCAACCCCGTCCCTGGTGCGGACGCAGCTGTGGTTGAGCTCCCATTTCAGGTCTCCAGGTGGGCTGTAGAGGGCAGTGATGCTGCAGCTATGGCCACAGGGAGCCCTGCCTGGATGGGGGAAAGTGGCGTCGGAGCAGCTCACAAGCCCTCCATGGGCATGAGCGGGGCAGACCCCTTTGCCCTCCTTTCCCCAGAGACAGAGAAACCCCTTCGTACATATTCTCTGCCTCAGGAATAGTTGTCCTGAAAATTTTCTATTTGATAAAATAAGCAATAACTTCAGTATAAAGAACAAAATTTAGAATGTGCATTTTTTTTTTTTTTTTTTTCTGAGATTGAGTCTCACTCTGTCACCTAGGCTGGAGTGCAGTGGTGTGATCTCAACTCACTGCAATCTTCGCCTCCCGGGTTCAAATGGTTCTCCTGCCTCAGCCTTCCTTGTAGCTGGGATTACAGGTGCATGGCACCATGACCAGCTAATTTTTATATTTTTAGTAGAGATGGGGTTTTACCATGTTCCCTAGGCTGGTCTTGAACTTCTGACCTCAAGTGATCTTCCCGCCTCGGCCTCCCAAAGTGCTGGGATTACAGGTGTGACCCATCTCGCCCAGCCAACATGCTGCTTTTATTTAATTTCTCTCTCCTGGCCAAGGTCGAAGGGTTAATAACTAAGGCTTTATTTATGTAAGGTGTATGAAGAAAAGTGTCACAGAATGTTTTGCAGTTCATCACCTATTCACACTGTGATTTTGGTTAAGTCACTAACTTCTGAGTTTCCTCATTTGTAAAAGGGGATTAAATATAGGATCTACCTGCGGCAAAGACTTCATGCTCATGATTCCTCAAGACCCAGTTTTTCTTGGCTTTCAGCTGGGGCAAATGGCTACACTGAATACTGGCTACATTTCCCAGACCCCCTTGCAGTTATGTATGGCTATGTGACTCAGTTCCGGCCAATGGGACATTGGCAAAACTGTGGAAAACTCCTTCAGAGTGTTGTCCTGTTTCTCCTCTTTCCTCCTTCCACTGAGCTGGACTGCAGGTGCAATGGCTGGAGACGGAGCAGCCATCTGGAACAATACGTCATTTTCAGAATGGAGAATGGAGAGCAAGAAGACAGAGGAAAGTCATTTTTCTGACACTGTGGAGCTGCCACACCAGCCCTGCACTACCTTATACCAGATTCTTATGTCATAGAATCTTTTTTTTTTTTTTTGAGATGGAGTTTCCCTCTTGTCACCCAGGCTGGACTGCAATGGTTCGATATCGGCTCACTGCAACCTCCACCTCCCGGGTTCAAGCAATTCTCTTGCCTCAGCTTCTCAAGTAGCTGGAACTACAGGTGCATGCCACCATGCCTGGCTATTTTTTTGCATTTTTAGTAGAGATAGGTTTTCACCACATTGGCCAGGCTGGTCTCAAACTCCTGACCTCAGGTGAGCTGCCCACCTGGGTCTCCTAAAGTGCTGGGATTACCGGTGTGAGCCACTGCACGCAGCCCATAGAATCTTTTTTATGTTTTATTTAGGCCACTGTCATTTTGGGTCTCTGTGACCCATAGCTGAAGTTAATCCTAATAATGCGCTATGTAATAGCTTTCTCCGGAAGGTTAAATGAGATACTGTGTGCAACTTGTACCAACTTTTCTTTCTTGACCAAGGTTTTTACTATTAGCTTCTCTAGCATCTAGTTATAATAACTGTCCCTTAGTCCCAGTGAAAACTCTAGGGATGAGTTCTTCTGGAAAGAAGAAAAAATGGGCCGGGCATGGTTGCTCACACCTGTAATTCCAGCACTTTGGGAGACAGAGGCAAGCAGATCACGAGGTCAGGAGATTGAGACCATCCTGGCCAACAGGGTGAAATGTCATCTCTACTAGAAATACAAAAATTAGCTGGGTGTCGTGGCATGTGCCTGTAATCCCAGCTACTCAGGTGGCAGAGGCAGGAGAATGGCTTGAACCCAGGAGACAGAGATTGTAGTGAGCCGAGATCACAGCACTGCACTCCAGCTTGGCAACAGAACAAACAGGGAAAAAAAAAAAAAAAAAGCACCTGGGCATGGTGGCTCATGCTTGTGATCCCAGCATTTTGGGAGGCCAAGGCAGGAGGATGGGGTGAATCCAGGAATTCAAGGCTGCAGTGAGCTATGATTGTGCCACTGCACTCCAGCATGGCCAACAGAGTGAGACCCTGCCTCTAAAAAAGAAAAGGAAAGAAAAAAAAAATCAAGATCATGTTAACTTCTTTTAAAAATTCCAATTATAAAAAAGAAATGGTCTGATTACAAACAACAAATTCACCTGGCAATGGTATCATTTGAGCTGTTCTGTTAATTAGTTTTAGCTGACAAAGCTCAGCCTTACACATTTGCATGGTATTTTAATTGGGAGAAAAGTCATACATGCTTTTTAATAGCGTGTTTACAAATACATAGCTCAATTGTCCCACATTTCAAACCCAGCTTTAAAAACAGTGTTGTTGTTTTTTTTGGCAAGGTCTTATAGGATAGAACTACTCAAAACAATTTGGTCACATTCTTCTGGTCTTTCTCTATTTTCAAAAACATATCTGGGCATTTTTTTCAGGAGCCAATGGTCCTAGTCTAACTTTGTGCTTTGTAACCTATGGATGGTTCATTTATCAAATATTAAATGATATCTACTGTGTTCAATCAATGTTTGTTGATACAAGCATGTATGGTTTCTAATATCCCATCTAGCTCTCAAGCTGATTCTGCAAAATATTGCCAGTCTCCAGAACACAATCTTTGGTTCCTAAGGAACCCCAAGGGAAAAAGAACAAGAACAGCAAAATTGAAGACAGAGAATTTTGTTACAAGATTCATTATCAACAGATGAAAAGAAAGAGAAGATAAAGATCAATATAGTTACTTTTTCTTTTCTCACAGTCTCGCTCTGTTGTAGTCTGGAGTGCAATGATGCGATCTCAGCTCACGGCAACTAATGCCTCCTAGGTTCAAACAATTCTCCCGCCTCAGCCTCCAGAGTAGCTGCGATTACAGGCACGTGTCAACAAGCCCAGCTAATTTGTGTATTTTTAGTAGAGTTGGGGTTTCACCGTGTTGGCCAGGCTAGTCTTGAACTCCTGACCTCAGGTGATCCACCTGCCTTGGCCTCCCACAGTGCTGGGATTACAGGCATGAGCTGCTGTGCCGGGCCAATATAATTACTTTTAACCTTTAATAACCACAAACATTTAAAAACATTAAATATAACATTTGATATACTCTACATTTGATATAATCTATTCTACATTGACATAATTTTAAAAACCAAGATGGCTGAGAGAAGCCAGGACGGGAATACGGCTCCCAGTGAATGAGACTTAGAGGGCTAGAGGACTTCACGATTCCAATCGAGGTGCCGGGTTCGTTTCTGTGTGACTGATAGGGCACTGAATTTAGGCCCAGGGAAGGAGCCACAGGGCGAGAGCCACTGGGGGGTGGGGGTGGGGGAGGCAAATCAAGAAGAGGGTATCCCCACCTGAAACATGCAACCGGCTCAGAGGGTCGGGGGACTTAACCCGCTCGGTGCTCCTTTTGGGATTCTGCGCTTACCTCATTCCTCCTGCAACCCACGGTCCACGAAAGCCCTGCCAAACAGTGGGGTGCTGAGGGTAGTTGATGCAAATCTGAGGAGCAGCAGTGGTCGGGCACGGCAAGTTGTCACAAGAACCTGGGTGGGAGTTTGGACTAATGCCAGCAGGATGGACTATCCCACAGAGGGAGGCAGAGTTGAAAACAGGGAAACAGACCATAAGGCCTGGCAGGCCCCACCTTCACAGAACTCAAACTGAAGCCCTTGCTAGAGAGCTAGGCGGCAAATACACCAGCTTGACCACAACCAGGAAGATCGAGCTCTGGGACAGACGCCATTGGGAAGGCGGGGCCAATCTCACCTGCAAACAAACCCCAGGGAAGGACCACCCACCCAACAACCTGACCGAAGCCGAGAGAGCGCAGCAACGCCCTCTACAGGCCAAAAAAGATACAGCTCCAACCTCAATAGAAAAAACGTCCATTCAGAGACTCCTCCTGAAATCACCAATTTCAAAGACTAAAGGGAGATAAATCCATGAAGATGGGAAAAAGCCAGCGCAAAAAGGAGGAAACCATCAAAGAACAGAACACCTCCTCCCAGGGATCACAACTCCTCACCATCAAGGGAACAAAAAAAGACAGAGAATGAATC
Source organism: Saguinus oedipus (assembly GCA_031835075.1). Lineage (NCBI taxonomy): Eukaryota > Metazoa > Chordata > Mammalia > Primates > Cebidae > Saguinus > Saguinus oedipus. The sequence continues at coordinate 8,377,543 of CM063179.1, forward strand.
TGACGAATTGACAGAAGCAGGCTTCAGAAAGTGGGTAATAACGAACTTCTCTGTGTAAAAGGCCATGTTCTAACCAAATGCAAAGAAACTAAGCACCTTGAAAAAAGGTTACACGAAATGCTAACTAGAATGACCAGCTTAGAGAACATAAACGACTTGATGGAGCTGAAAAACACAGCATGAGAACTTCGTGAGGCATACACAAGTTTCAACAGCCAAATTGATCAAGCAGAAGAAAGCATATCAGAGATGGAAGACCAAATCAATGAAATAAAACGAGAAGGCAAGATTAGAGAGGAAAGAGTGAAAAGAAATGAACAAAGCCTCCAAGAACTATGGGATTATGTGAAAAACCTAATCTACACTTGATCGATGTACCTGAATGTGATGGGGAGAATGAATCCAAGTTGGAAAACACTCTTCGAGATACTATCCAAGAGAACTTTCCCAACCTAACAAGGCAGGCCAACATTCAAATCCAGGAAATACAGAGAACACCACAAAGATATTCCTTAAGAAGAGCAACCCCAAGGAATATAGCTGTCAGATTCACCAGGGTTGAAATGAAAGAAATCCTAAGGGCAGCCAGAGAAAGGTCAAGTCACCCACAAAGGAAAGACCATGAGACTCACAGTGGATCTCTTGGCAGAAATGCTGCAAGCTAGAATAGAGTGGGGGCTAATATTCAATATCCTTAAAGAAAAGAACTTTCAACCATTTCATATCCGGCCAAACTAAGCTTCATAAGTGAAGGAAAAATAAAATCTTTTATGGACAAGCAATTGCTGAGAGATTTCATTGCTACAATACCTGCCTTACAGGAACTACTGAAGGAAGTAGGGAAGGGAATGACCAGTACCAGCCACGGCAAAAATGTACCAAATGGTAAAGAATAATGATGCAATGAAGGAGCCATGTCAATTGATGGGCAAAACAACCAGCCAGTAACAAAAATGGCAGGATCAAATTCAAACATAACAATATTAATGTTGAATGTAAATGGCCTAAATGCCCCTATCAAAAGACACAGACTGGCAAACTGGATAAAAAGTCAAGACCCATCGGTGTGCTGTATTCAGGAGATCCATCTCACATGCAAAGACTCACATAGACTCAAAATTGAAGGGATGGAAGATGATTTACCAAGCAAATAGAGAGAGAGAGAGAAAAAAAAAGCAGGGGTAGCAATCCTAGCATCTAATAAAATGGACTTTAAACCAACAAAGATCAAAAGAGACAAAGAAGGGCATTATATAATGGTAAAAGGATCAGTGCAACAAGAAGAGCTAACTGTCCTAAATACTTATGCACCCAATGCAGGAGCACCCAGATACATAAAGCAAATTCTTAAAGACCTACAAAGAGGCTTGGACTCCCACACAATAATAGTGGGAGACTTTAACACTCTACTGACAATATTGGACAGATCAATGAGACAGAAAGTTAACAAGGACTTGAACCCAGATTTGGACCAAGTGGACCTAATAGACATTTACAGGACACTCCACCCCAAATCCACAGAATACACATTCTCAGACCACATTGCACTTACTCCAAAATTGACCACATAATTGGAAATAAATCACTCCTTAGCAAATGCAAAAGAACGGAAATCATAACAAACAGTCTCTCAGACCACAGCACAATCAAATTAGAACTCAGGATTAAGAAAAGCACTCAAAACTGCACAATCACATGGAAACTGAACAACTGGCTCCTGAATGACAAATGGATAAACAATGAAATGAAGGCAGAAATAAAAATGTTCTTTGAAACCAATGAGAATGAAGACAAATGCCAGGCGCGGTGGCTCACGCCTGTAATCCTAGCACTTTGGGAGGCTGAGGCAGGCGGATCACCTAAGGTCAGGAGTCCAAGACCAGCCTGACCAATATGGTGAAACCCTATCCTAAAAAAAAAAAAAAAGAAAAAGAGAATGAAGACACAACATACCAGATACTATGGTATACATTTAAAGCAGTATATAGAGGGAAACTTATAGCAATAAGTGCCCACATGAGAAAACAAGGAAAGATCTAAAATCAACATCTTATCATCAAAATTGAAAGAGCTAGAGGAGCTCTTTCAATTTTTCAAGTTTTTGAGTTTTTTTCAAGATCAAAAAAACTCAAAAGGAAGCAAAAGACAATAACTAAGATCAGAGCAGAACTGAAAGGGGGTAGATACAGAAAAAACCCTTCAAAAAATCAATAAATCCAAGAGCCGGTTTTTTGAAAAGATCAACAAAATAGAGTACTAGCTAGACCAATAAAAAAGAAAAGAGAGAAGAATCAAATAGATGCAATAAAAAACAATAAAGGGGAGATCACCACTGATTCCTCAAATACAAACTACCATCAGAGATTACTACAAACAACTCTGCACACAAACCAGTAAATCTGGAAGAAGTGGATAAATTCCTGAACACTTGCACACTCCCAAGACTAAGCCAAGAAGTTGAAACCCTGAATAGACCAATAACAAGCTCTAAAGTTGACACAACAATTAATAGCCTACTGACCAAAAAAAGTCCAGGTCCAGACTGGTTCATAGCTGAATTCTACCAGACATACAAAGAGGAGCTGGTACCATTCCTGTTGAAAGTATTCCAAACAATACAAAAAGAGGGAATTCTCCCTAACTCTTTCTATGAGACCAACATCATCCTGATACCAAAATCTGGCAGAGACACAACCAAAAAAGAAAACTACAGGCCAATATCCGTGATGAACATTGATGCAAAAATATTCAATGAAATACTGGCAAACTGAATCCAACAGCACATCAAAAAGCTTATCCACCACGATCAGGTAGGTTTCATACTGGGGATACAAGCCTGGTTCAACATATGCAAATCTATAAATGTAATTCACCCCATAAACAGAACCAAAGGCAAAAACCACATGATAATCTCAATAGATGCAGGGAAGGCCTTTGACAAAATTCAACAGCCCTTTATGCTAAAAACTCTCAATAAACTAGGTATTGATGGAACGTATCTCAAAACAATAAAAGCTATTTACAACAAGCCCACAGCCAATATCATACTGAAAGGACAAAAATTAGAAGCATTCCCTTTAAACTGGCACTAGACAAGGATCCCCTCTATCACCACTCCTATTCCATATAGTATTGGAAGTTCTAGACAGAGTAATTAGGCAAGAAAAAGAAATAAAGGGCATTCAATTAGGAAAAGAAGAAGTCAAATTGTCCCTATTTGTAGATGACATGATCGTATATTTAGAAGATCCCATCATCTCAGCCCAAAACCTCCTTAAGCTGATAAGCAACTTCGGCAAGTCTCAGGATACAAAATCAAAGTGCAGAAATCACAAGCATTCCTATACATCAATAATACACAAACAGAGAGCCAAATCATGAGTGAACTCCCATTTACGATTGCTACAAAGAGAATAAAGTACCTAGGAATACAACTAACAAAGGAGGTAAAAGATCTCTTCAAGGAGAACTACAAACCACTGATCAAGGAAATAAGAGAGGACACAAACAGATGGAAAAACATTCCATGCTCATGATTAGGAAGAATCTATATTGTGAAAATGGCCATACTGCCCGAAGTAATTTACAGATTCAGTACTATCCCCATCAGCTACCACTGACCTTCTTCACAGAACTGGAAAAAGCCACTTTAAACTTCATATAGAACCAAAAGAGAGCCTGCATAGCCAAGACAATACTAAGCAAAAAGAACAAAGCTGGAGGCATCACGCTACATGACTTCAAACTATATTACAAGGCTATAGTCATCAAAACAGCTTGGTATTGGTACCAAAACAGTGATATAGACCAATGGAACAGAACAGAGGCCTCGGAAGCAATGCCACGCATCTATAACCATCTGATCTTTGACAAACTGGACAAAAACAAGCAATGGGGAAAGGATTCCCTGTTTAATAAATGGTGTGGGGAAAACTGGCTAGCCCTATGCAGGAAGCTGAAACTGGACCCCTTCCTTATACAAAAATTAACTCCACATGGATTAAAGATTTAAACAAAAGAACTAACACCATAAAAACCCTAGAAGAAAACCTAGGCAAAACCATTCAGGACATAGGCACAGGCAAGGACTTCATGACTAAAACACCAAAAATAATGGCAACAAAAGCCAAAATAGACAAATGGGACCTAATTAAACTTAAGAACTTCTGCAGAGCCAAAGAAACAATCATTAGAGTGAACTGGCAATCAACAGAATGGGAAAATTTTTTTCACAATCTACCCATCAGACAAAGGGTTAATATTGAGAATCTACAAAGAACTAAAGCAGAATTACAAGAAAAAAAAAACCCATTCAAAAGTGGGCAAAGGATATGAATAGACACTTTTCAAAAGAAGACAAATATTTGGCCAACAAACATATGAAAAAATGCTCATCATCACTGGTCATTAGAGAAATGCAAATCAAAACCACATTGAGATACCATCTCACGCCAGTTAGAATGGCGATCATTAAAAAATCTGGAGACAACAGATGCTGGAGAGGATGTGGAGAAATAGGAACACTTTTACACTGTTGGTAGGAGTGTAAATTAGTTCAACCATTGTGGAAGACAGTGTGGCGATTCCTCAAGGGTCTAGAAATAGAAATTGCATTTGACCCAGCAATCCCATTATTGGGTATATACCCAAAGGATTATAAATCTTTCTATTATAAAGACACATGCACACATATGTTCATTGCAGCACTGTTTACTATAGCAAAGACCTGAAACCAACCCAAATATCCATTGATGATAGACTGGACAAAAAAATGTGACACATATACACCATGGAATACTATGCAGCCATAATAAACAATGAGTTTGTGTCCTTTGTAGAGGCATGGATGAACCTAGAAACCATTATTCTCAGCAAACTGACACAAGAACAGAAAACCAAACACCTCATGTTTTCACTCAGAGGCAGGTGATGAAAAATGAGACCACTTGGGCACAGGGAAGGGAACAACACTCATAGGGCTAGGTAGGGGAGTGGAGGGGCAGTGGGACAGTTGAGGGGCAGGGAGGGATAACATGGGGAGAAATTCGTGATGTAGGCAACAGGGCGTTGGGGATGGAGACAGCAAACCTCCATGGCATGTATGTACTTATGCAACAATGCTGCAGGATGCAGGACAGGCACATGTACCCCAGAGCCCAAATACAATTAAAAAAAAAACAATAAGTACTAATATTTTAATACTGGGATAAAGCAGTTATTTTATTTTTTATCTTATTATTTTTTGAGATAGAGTCTCATTCACTTTAATGTCCAGGCTGGAGTGCAGTGGTGTGATGTCAGCTCACTGCAACCTTCACCTCCCTAGTGCAAGCGATTTTCCTGCCTCAGCCTCCCAAGCAGCTTGGACTATGGGCATGCACCACCATGCCTGGCTAATTTTTGTATTTTTAATAGAGATGGGATTTCACCATGTTGGTCAGGCTGGTCTTGAACTCCTGACCTCTTGATCTGCCCACCTCAGCCTCCCAAAGTGCTAGTATTATAGGCATGAGCCACTGTGCCTGGCCACTGTGGTGTCTCTTCTTAGAAGAGCACTAATGCCATCATGGGGGACCCACCCTCATGGCCTGTTCTATCTTATTCTTATTTAAAAAATTTATTGCTTTGATTTAAGACAGGGTCTCCATGTGCTGCCCAGGCTAGTCTTGAACTACTGATTTCAAGCAATCCTCCTGCTTAGGCCTGCCAATGTGCTGGGATTACAGGTGTGAGCCATTGCACCCAGCCCCTTATGGCCTCTTCTAAACATTCTTACCTCCCGAAGTCCCCATCTCCTTATACCATCCCCAAAAATAATAAGATAAAAAATAAAATAACTGATTGGAAATTCAGTTCCTAAGAGGCAGAAAGGGAAAGAGCAAGTGGTAATTTTGTAAAAGGACACTTGTGCAAAGCCCTGAAGGGGGTGAGGGAATGAGTCAGGAAGTTCTGAGATGAGGGCACAGAAAGTGCAAATGCCCCAGGGCAGGAATGTGCTAATGGTCTCAGGGTGAGGAAGGAAGCTGGTAAGGCCAATGCATAGTGAGGGATAGAGGTAGAGGATGGTGGAAGGACCTTGGCTGGATGAGGTTAAGTTTAGCTGTTGAAACCATCCACTCAGGCCTGGCACAGTGGCTCACATCTGTAATCCCAGCACTTTGGAAGGCCGAGGCAGGTGGATCACAAGGTCAAGAGATCCAGATTAGCCTGGCCAACATGGTGAAACCCTGTCTCTACTAAAAAATATAAAAATTAGCTGGGTGTGTGGGCACATCTGTAGTCCCAGCTACTTGGGAGGCTGAGGCAGGAGAATTGCTTGAACCCAGGAGGCAGAGGTCGCAGTGAGCTGAGATCATGCCACTGCCCTCCAGCCTGGGCAACAGAGTGAGACTCCGTCTCAAAACAAACAAACACCATCCACTCATATATGTTTGGCACCAATTTTGTCCCAGGCATTGTGCTCAGTGTTGGGGACAGTTTGGGCCTCCAAGAGCTCAGCCTTGCTTTTGGGGGCAGTTGGAAGCTCCCAGATGGGCTTCCTGGGGAGTCAGTCCATGGGTCATATCCATACAGAATGATTGGGCCCCTGGCTAAGCCCCACTCTCAAGCCTGGAACTTCAGCCCCAAGTGAAAACAGCCGACCCCATTTTTTTTTCCCCAAATGATTGCGCTTTTGGCCTGCCACACCACTATCCTATGCCCATAAAAAGACTTCAGCTGGTAAAGCAACAGGAGCAGCTGATGCAAGTGGTTGGGGAAGCAGGCTGCTGAGCCTCAGGGATACATGTGGCTGAGCAACGGAGGCTGCAGATAGATGTGGCTAACTTCAGGCGGTGCAGCCTCAGGGAAAGATCATCTTCCTCCTGCACCATCCCCTTTCCAGTTCCCCATCCCTCTCAGAGCCACTTTGATTGTCCAATAAAGTCCTCTACACACATTTCAATAGTTCGTGTGACCTGATTCTTCCTGGACACCAAACAGGAACTCGAGTGTCAAAGAGGACAGTTGCAGGAGGCTGTCACCCAGACGCTGTGCTGAGCTGTTAACACTTAGCCATCCATGGACTGCAGGCTGAGTGACAGGAGCCACTCAAGTTCCTGCCCACGAAGGGCATCAAGGGAACTATCCCATCTCAAAACCAGGGTGTGCATCGTGATGAGAAACTGGTGTTCTGAAGCAGCATAGATACACCCTTTCAACATCTCGTGGCTTATTAGAAATAACTTTGAAGATTTTTTTTCCCCCCTAGGAGTAATTGATGTCCTCTGAGCCTGGGTCTCTTCTCCTCCTGTCCCTGTGCCCCGCTGGCAGCTGAACTGGGTTCATTTTCCTTCTTCCTGCAGAGCTCCAGGAAGAACTGCCAGCCTTTGGGATAGATGCGGATAATATGTTCTTTTGAAGCACAGGCATTTTTATTATTATTCAAATCTTTAAAATGTTAGCCTATTGAATTTGTAACTTGGATCAGATGGGGCCCTGAGACCAGTTCTTTTCCTTTCTCCTCCTCTCCCTCCCTTCCTGCTCCCCAATTTGAGTTTTCCCTTGTTCTGTTAGCTCCAACGGATGCCATTTCCTCTCTCTCTGTGTGTATGTGTGTGTGTGCATGTGAGAGAAAGAGAAAGAGAGAGGGAGAGAGAGAGAAAGAGAGAGAGGGAGAGATAGAGACAGACAGAGAGACAGAGGGACAGACAGACACAGATTTTCTGTTTCTGATCTGAGATAGAAACAGAAACAGGTCTCAACTTCAGCAATATTGACATTTGGGGCTGGATGCTTCTTTGCTGTGTGTGGGAAGCTATCCTGTGCACTGTAGGTGTTCAGTGGCTTTCCTGGCCTCAACTCATGAGATGCCAGGAGCACTTCCCTACCTCCAATGTGTGACCCCCTCCCCCAAATGTCTGTAGACATTGCTGAGTGAGCCCTGGGAGGCACAGTTGCTCCCAGCTGAGATCGAATCTGTTCTCTTCTGTATCTCCCATTACCTCTGTCCCTGGCGAACACAAGACAGTAATTAGGGACTGAACTAATGGTGGGAGGGGGCTCATTACTCAGGTTTGCTGTGTAGATTCCTCCAGGCTGATGAGGGGCCAGACTTGTCCCAGGGATTAGTTCCTATCCTTCCTGATAGAGAGGGGAAGGGACACCTTGACAAATGTATGTCCTGCTTTTAGGCAAATAGAGGGACAGCAGAGAGCTTTTCTGGTATCTGCTGCTTCTTGATTGCCTAAAATAATACAGCAATTGCCTTAAATAATAATGAGCTTAAAATAATCCTTATGCCTACGTGGCATATTTTGGGGTGGTGTATGCTTCCAACCTTCAAGGAGAGCAGTGCTGCCCTAGAAACCCTCGTCCCTTCTGTCCTACATGTGGGCTGACTTGCTATCCCCGACACCGCAACAACACTCACTCCCTGCAGACGCCTTTCTCCAGCATGCTCACCTCTCTTTCCCTGAATTGCCATGTGTGGCCCTGCCTCCCTTCCCCAGGTGAGCTGGGAAGTGGTTGCTCTGAGGTCCCTCAGTCCTGAAGGTTTCAGATGTCAAGCCCTTCTTTCAGGAGGGCCCACAGTGCATGTGGAAGACGGCAGAATGAAAATGCATCTCAGTCCATTTTCGGTTGCTTATAGCAGAATCCCTGAAACTGCCTTATTTATAAGAAACACATTTCATTTCTTGCAGTTCTGGAGGCTGGGAAGTCTAGGTTCAGGGGGCCACATATGGTGAGGGCCTCCTTGCTGGTGGGGTTTCTGCAGAGGCCTGAGGTGGCCCAGGGCATCACATGAGGAGGTGCATGAGGGTGCTAGCTCAGGTCTCTCTTCCTCTTTCTATAAAGCCCCCCAGGCCTGGCTTGATACATGGTGAGCGCCTGTAATCCCAGCACTTTGGGAGGCCGAAGTGGGCAGATCATGAGGTCAGGAGTTTGAGACCAGTCTGGCCAACATGGTGAAACCCTGTCTGTACTAAAAATACAAAAATTAGCTAGGTGTGCTGGCAAGCTCCTGTAAACCCAGCTACTCGGGAAGCTGAGGCAGGAGAATTGCTTGAACTTGGGAGATGGAGGTTGCAGTGAACCTAGATGATGCCACTGCACTCCAACCTCGGTAACAGAGTGAGACTCTTGTCTTAGAAAAAAAAAAGACACCGGGCCCACTCCCGTGATAACCTATGTATCTGGCAGAGGCCTCATGACCCAGTCACCTCTTAAAGGCCCCAATTCTTAATACTGCCGCATTGAGGATTAAATTTCAACATGAATTTTGGAGGGGACAAATATTCAAAACCATAACAGGATCTCACATTAGTGTGGACAGACCTGATTTGAATCCAGATTCTGCCACTGACCAGCAGTGTGACCTTGAACAAGTTAGTTTCCCTCTTCAAGCCTCCATTTTCTACAAAATAGGAATACACCACCTGGTGGCCTTTACAGCTTATATGACACCCAGACGAGATCTTTTTTTTTTTTTTTTTGAGACAGAGTCTCGCTCTGTAGCCAGGCTGGAGTGCAGTGGCAGGATCTTGGCTCCCGGCAACTTCTGCCTCCTGGGTTCAAGTGATTCTCCTGCCTCAACCTCCTTAGTAGCTGGGATTACAGGTGCCCACCACCCTGCCCAGCTAATTTTTGTGTTTTTAGTAGAGAGGTGGTTTCACCATGTTGGCCAGGCTGGTCTCGAACTCCTGACCTCAAGTGATCCACTGCCTTGGCCTCCCAAAGTGCTAGAATTATAGACATGAGCCACTGCGCCAGTGCAAACATTAGAAAAAACATTTTTAAAAATGTTATTTGAGTTCAATAAAATATTTCATGTGTGAACTAAAATCTGCACTCACCAGACAAAAATGGCACACCTCCAGGGTCCCGCTGTCATGCTGTTCTAAACTGTACACACGCATACAAATTCCAGGTTTTTACTTGCAGATGGGGTGTCAGAATGAAAGCCACCGAAGTTCCATTTCTTTCCATTGTGCTTTCCATGTTTACATCGCATCTACTGTTGGAGCCCAGGGATACAACGCGCTGCAGGTAGTCGGAAACTGAGGAGACAGAGCAGCGACAATCCCCACCTGCTGGGAACCTACTCACAAAACAAAGCCAAGTAGCTGTGTGCCTGGGGCTTCTCATAATTAACTTCCATGTAGAATACAATTTTTTTTTGTATGCCTATTTCAGTTTCTTTTTAAAAATTTTTTTGAGACAAGGTCTCCCTCTGCAGCCCAGACTGGAGTGCAATGGCACCATCTCAGCTCACTGCAACCTCTGCCTCCTGGGTTCAAGCGATTCTCCTGTCTCAGCCTCCCAAGTAGCTGTGATTACAGGAACGTGCCACCATGCCTAGCTAATTTGTTTTCTTTTTTGTAGAGATGGGGGTCTCACCATGTTGGCCAGGCTGGTCTCAGAATCCTGGGTTCCAGCCATCCTCCAGCCTCCATCTCCCAAAAAGCTGGGATTACAGGGGTGAGCCATTGACCCGGCCCAAAACGTTTATTAAAGGAGAAGAAACAGCCATGTGTCATTTCCCTGTTGGCTAGGATTAGATCTTGCCTGTAATTCCAATGCTTTGGGAGGCTGAGGCAGGTGAATCATCTAGGTCAGGAGTTCTAAACCAGCCTGACTGACATTGTGAAACCCCGTTTCTACTAAAGATACAAAAAATTAGCCAGCTGTGGTGGTGCAAGTCTGTAGTCCCAGCTACTTGGGAGGCTTGGGGCAGGAGAACCGCTTGAACCCAGGAGGTGGAGGTTGCAGTGAGCTGAGATCACACCATTGCACCCCAACCTGAGTGACAAGGCAAGACTCTGTCTCAAAAAAAACAAAAAAGTAAATCTGCAAGGGAGAAAGATTATCCTGGTTTTACAGAAGAGAAATAGTGGGTCAGAGAAGTACTGCACCTTGCCCAGCGTCAAACAACCAGTAAGTATCAAAGCTGGGATTTGAACTAGAGTCTGGCTGACCCCAAAATCATTTCCTATTATATGATTGGGGCTTGACCTTGGCTATACTGGAATCATCATGACTATATTGGAATTTCAAAAATAACAAGCTGGGCATGGTAGCTGATGCCTGTAATCCCAGCACTTTGAGAGGCTAAAGCGGGTGGATCACCTGAGGTCAAGAGTTCAAGATCAGTCTAGCCAACATGGTGAAACCCCGTTTCTACTAAAAATCCAAAAATTAGCTGGGTTTGGTGTGTATGCCTGTAGTCCCAAATACTCTGGAGGCTGAGGCAGGAGAATCACTTGAACCTGGGAGGTGGAGTTTGCAGTGAGCCAAGACCATGCTACTGCATTCCAACCTGGGAGACAGAGTGAGGCTCTGTCTCAAAAAAACAAAAGTAAAAAAAAAAAAAAAACCAAGATACAAACCAGGCACAGTGACTTCTGCCTGTAATCTCATCACTTTGAAAGGCTGAGAAGGGAGGGTCACTTGAGCCTAGGAGTTCAAGACCAGCCTTGGCAGCAAAGCAGGACCCTGCCTCTACAAAAAATTAAAACTTGGCAGAGTGTGGTGGCACACACCTGTGGTACTAGCTACTGGGGAAGCTGAAGCAGGATCACTGGAGCCCAGGAGTTTGAGGATGCAGAGAGCTATGATCACACCACTGCACTCCAGCCTGGGCAACAAAGTGAGGCCTTGTCTCAAAATACACACACACACATACACACACACACACACACACACACACACACACACACCCCCTGGTCCCAACCCTAGAGCAAGTGATTGGTTTGTCGGAATTAGAATCGGTCTGGGGTGCCCCCCTCTGCTGCACCCACACATTAGGACTTCTTTGCCAATGTGTAGCCAATACTGAAAACAGCTACAGAATACCAGTGGTTCCTGCCCTTAAGAATGCATCAGAGCCAGGCGAGGTGGCTCACGCCTGTAATCCTGGCACTTTGGGAAACCAAGGCGGGCAGATTACGAGGTCAAGAGATCGAGAACATCCTGGCCAACATGGTGGAACCTCCTCTCTGTTAAAAATACAAAAATTAGCTGGGAGTGGTGACGTGTGCCTATAATCCCAGCTACTCAGGAGGCTGAGGCAGGAGAATCACTTGAACCCGGGAGGTGGAGGTTGCAGTGAGCCAAGATCGCGCCACTGCACTCCAGCCTGGTGACAGAGCAAGACTCCATCTCAAAAAAAAAAAAAAAAAAAAAAAATTGCATCAGAGGGGCCAGGCATGGCGGCTCATGCCTATAATCTCAACACTTTGGGAGGCTGAGCTGGGAGGATCACTTGAGCCCAGGAGTTCAAGATCAGCCTGGGCAACACAGGAAGACCCCATCTCTACAGAAAAAAAAAAAAAATTAAAAATTAGGCAGGCATGGTGGTGCACACCTACAGGTCCCAGTTACTCAGGAGGCTGAGGTGGGAGGATGGCTTGAGCCCAGGAGGTTGAGGTTGCAGTGAGCTGACATTGTGCCACTGCACTTCAGCATAGGCAACAGACCAAGACCCTGTCTCAAAAAAAAAAAAAAAATCCCTGAGGGTCATCTGGAGGGCTTCTAGGGCCAGTTGCTTGCGCCCCAACCCCAGAGCGTGCATTTCTAAGAAATTTCCCAGTGATGCTGATGTTGGTGGCCTGTGGACCATGCTTTAGAAACATCGCCCTCATGTGGACCTGTCTGCCATTTTTTTTCATCTCTATTCTACAGAAAGGGACACTAAGCATCATGAAGCTGATCACGTTCATCACCATCCAAGATCACGTAGGCAGCTGTGAGGGGAGTGAGGTGGCCTCACCTCTTGGCTTCCTTTCAGGTTTTAAAGGCTAAGAAGATGTCATTTGTGGGTCTTCAGTGCCCTGACCCACATCCATTTGACCTTTTTTTTTTTTTTTAAGACTGAGTCTCACTCTGTGGCTCAGGCTGGAGTGCAGTGGGGCTGTCTCAGCTCACTGCAACCTCCACTTCCCTGATTCAAGTGATTCCCCTGCCTCAGCCTCCCGAGTAGCTGGGATTACAGGCTTGCGCCACCAGGCCGGCTAATTTTTGTATTTTTAGTAGACATGGGGTTTCACCATGTTGGCCAGGCTGGTCTCAAACTCCTGACCTCAGATGATCCACCCGCCTCGGTCTCCCAAAGTGCTGGGATTACAGGCGTGAGCCACCGCGCCTGGCCCATGTGATTCGAGCACACTGCCTCGAATTAAAGAATGCCCTGGCTTCCCCGAGTGCCCATGAATCCCTCTATAAACACAAACGTACTGACCAAAAAAAGGGCTACATAGAACACACTGAAACGCCAGGGTGGTGGCCACCTGCAGCACTGGCTGCCTTTTCATTTTCTTCCATCTCCTGAGAAAGGAAGCCACTCCCTTTCTGAGCATATGAGCTCCCAGCTGCTGCCGGCTGACTTCAGGCGGCTCATCCCCCTACCTTCCTCTGCAAAAAGCAGAAAAGACACTCGGAGGTCATCTGGGCTGTCTCTCAGCATCTCCTGTCTTCTGTCAGGGCGGCAGCTGGCGAGGCTTCCCGCGGCCTGAGACTTCCCAGGGCCTGAGACTCCCCGAGGACGGCGATCCCCTGCTGCCCCCTGCTGGCTGACTTGGGAATGGCTGAGAAGCAAACGCGGCTGGGAATTCAGGAACGTCAAGGTCTCTTTGTCGCTCTGACTCCCAGTCTCCCCGCCTCCTCTTGTAAGATGCTAATTCTCCTGGAAGGTGAGCCGGCCTTTCCAAAACGACCTTAAGTATCTGCAGTATGTCTGCCCATTCACATTCATATTTTTCACGAATTCCCACAATTACATCTCTGAGAGAGAGACCTTCAGTATCTCAATTCTTCACCAAATGTTCCCAGGAGTCCCGCTGTGTGCAAGGCAGTGAGAATGTAAGGAAAATGGCTGTGCTTCGGGGACATTCAAACTACTAGAGAAGTTGGCAAACTACAGCCCACTGGCTAAACCCAGTCCATGCATTTTTGTACAGCTCACAAGTAAAAGTGAGTTTTACATTTTAAAATTGTTTAAAAAATAATCAAAATAAGAGCTAGGCATGGTGGCATGCGCCTGTAGTTCCAGCAACTCGGGAGGCTGAGGCAGGGGAATCGCTTGAACCCAGGAGGCGGAGGTTGCGGTGAGCCAAGATCACGCCACTGGACTCCAGCCTGGGACAGAGTGAGACTCTGTCTCAAAAAAAAAAAAAAAAAAAAAAAAGAATCAAAAGAAGAGCCTTGTGCAATGGCAGATACCTGTAATCCCAGCACTTTGCGAGGGTGAGACAGGAGGATTGCTTAAGTCCGGTAGTTCAAGACCAGCCTGGGCAACATAGCAAGACCCCATCTCTACAAAAAATGAAAAAAATTAGCCAGGCATGATGACACGCAACTGTAGACCCAACTACTCAGGAGGCCAAGGAGGGAGGATCGCTTGAGCCTGGGAGGTGGAGGATGCAGTGAGCTATGATGGAGCCACTAGTACTCTAGCCTGGGCCATAGAGCAAGACCCTGTCCGCCCCCCCCCAAAAAATACCGGAATAATATTGTGTAACATGTGAAAATTATACAAAATTCAACTCTCTATGTCCATATGTAAAGTGTGCTTTTGTTTTTTATTTTTTGTAGAGACAGGATCTCATTCTGTTGCCCAGGCTGGTCTCAAACTCCTAGCCTCCACATCCATCACTGACATATCATCTGTGGCTGCTTTCTCGGTACAACGGCAGAGTTGAGTCATTGTGAAGGAGACTGTATGGTGCACAAAATGAAAAATATTTACTCTCCCTTTACAGAAGAAGCCTGTGTTCCCTGGCCTACTAGAAGAAAAAGGAGACTTAGGAGACAACTAGGCTGTCTGTGGTGGCTCATGCCTGTAATTCCAGCACTTTGGGAGGCCAAGGCAGGCAGATCACCTGAGGTCGGGAGTTTGAGACCAGCCTGACCAACATGGAGGAAACCCCCTCACTACTAAAAATGCAAAATTAGCCAGGTGTGGTGGTGTGTGCCTATGATCCCAGCTACTTGGGAGGCTGAGGCAGGAGAATTGCTTGAACCCAGGAGGCGGAGGTTGCAGCAAGCCACGATCTCACTACTGCACTGTAGCCTGAGCAACAAAAGCAAAACTCTCCCACCACGGGGTTCACCTGAAGTAAGAGGAGGATATCCCAGGGGGAGAAACAGGTCCGGAGCCCACTGAGAAGAAGGAGGCTGCTAACAGCTGGGGCAGCGAAGTGTGGCTGTGACAGATCCCTCCGGCCTATCAGGCACGCAGACCCTGTGAAAGGGATTTATCGCTGCAGTCACAGGGTAACTGGAGAGAAGCAGAGCGGTCAGGGACAGGCCTCAGGACAGTATTTCAGCAGCAACCCCTCCACCCCTGCCCCTATGTACTTTATGAGTTATCGCCCCTGTACCCCCAAGCTTCTGCCCTGAGCTGTGTGGAGGCAAATATTTGTCTTGAGAAAGGGCTCAAGGTTTCTTGTCTGCACAGCCTACCCCATCACCCTCTAGGGGAATGCGCCTGTCCTGCAGGGATTCGGGGGCAGTAGCTCAGCGGTCATCAGCCTTCACCGCACAACACAACCACCTGCAGAGATTTTGAAGCCCCGGGGCCTGAACCCCACCCCCAGCAATTCTGATGTAATGTGTTTGGGTGTGCAGTTGAAAACCACCGAAGTATCTAGCATGGCACTTCTCCCACAACCTCAAATGCAGATTTGAGCAGAAAGCTACCCACTCTTGGAGAATGTTCCTGGCCTTTCATTCTGCCCAGCTGTCTCTGAGCTCCTCGCACCCTCTCCTCCTGCATCACAAGCAGAAGCCACAGGAAAAATTGTCTCCTGCTCCCTCGCTGGGGTTGCATCGTAGCCCTGGGCCCTTCACCTGCACCCACCTGGCTGCTCCCTTTTATCCCCTCTCCTAGTGGACGGCCACATCCCTGCCCTCAGGTTCTGTGCACCACTCGATTTAGACGCCCCCCTGGCTACACTGCCCTCACCACTCTGGACAGTGTATCATCAGGCTCTATGCCTGCAGAGGGTCACCAAGAGGTTTTGGGATGAGAATCGGGATGGGTGGGGGCATGTACCAAAATTCATGTCCACCTAGAACCTCAGAATGGGCTCTTATTCGGAAAGAGTCTTTGCAGATGTCTTTAGTTGTTTAATAAGGTCATACAGGATTAGGGTGAGCCGTCACTCTGATGACCTCTAAGAAGAGAGAAATGTGGACAGGGACACACAAGAACACCACATGACAACGGAGGAAGAGATTGGAGTGAGGCAGCCACAGGCAGAGGAGAGCTCAGGGTTGCTGGGAGCCCCAGAGTCTAGGACAGAGTCAGAGCAATCAGAAGGAAACAACCCTGTGGTTATGTTGATGCAGGTACCCAGACTGTGGTCATTTCTTATGACAGACTCAGGAAGCTCAAACAGGGCCCAGGCGTGGGGTGCAGTGAGAAGAGGACCCCAGGGAGACCAAACAAAACCAACAACTGACAACCAAGGGGCAGAAAACAAACCTGGGAAACTGGCCACTAGGGGGTCAAGTGAGAGGTACCAGGAACACACACACACAAATACACATACACACACAGAAATACATACACATATACACACACATACATACAAACACACAAGTATACACACACACACAAATCACACATATACACACACATATACATACACAAATACACACATACACATAAACTCATACACACACAAATACACATGCATACACAAATACACATACACACACAAATACAAAAACACATATACATACAAATACACATATGCACACACGTGCACACGCACAATTCAAGCATGGGTTGCCCCAGAAGGACTTAGTGGGAAGATTCGCACTGAGACGCAGATACTTGCTCACTTAACCGAAATGGGATTCAAGCATCCAGCCCCCAGGGTGTGCTGTGTTGATTCTTGCTCACAGCAAGGGTGCTGTAGGGCTTCCTGGGAGGGGCAAGCAGAGGGAGGTGGGCCCAGGGAGGAAGGACTCTGCTGGGATTTCATCCAGTATTCTCCAGGGCAAAGCTAAAACTCCAAACTTCTACTTCCGGTGCCACCCCAGCCTGTCTTTAAATGCCTGGCTGTTCTGATACTGTCTGTAACATGTGGACACTTCGTTGGTGGAATTTACTTTGAGGATTTTAATAAAAAGGGGATCTGACTGGCGCTTCTACTGATATCCCCGAGCTGAAGAGTCAGAGCCATGTAGGCTACTCTTTCTTCCCAGCAAATTATATTAAAAAATAGCAGCAGGTTCAATTGTCGAAAATTCCATATTCTTGTCCTCCTGGAGAAGGGTCTTTTTAGAGGGGACACACTAATTTATGCTTGAATAAGGGCGACACACAAGATGAGAAATGCAGAAATTTTTAAATAGGCAGCATGGGCCCATGTCAATCATAACATAGGCAGGTCAGGCGTAATGGCTGTAATCCCAGCACTTTGGGAGGCCAAAGTGGGCAGATCACCTGAGGTCAGGAGTTCAAGACCAGCCTGACCAACATGAAGAAACTCAATCTCTACAAAAAAAATACAAAATTAGCCAGGTGTGGTGGCACATACCTGTAATCCCAGCAACTCAGGAGGTTGAGGCAGGAGAATCACCTGAACCAGGAAGGTGGAGGTTGCGCCATTTCACTCCAGTCTGAGGAACAAGAGTAAAATTCTGTCTCAAAAAAAAGCAAGCAAGCAAGCAAGCTTTGCCAGGTGTGGTGGCTCATGCCTGTTAGATATAGTGAACACCAAGTTTCTCTTCAAAGAATCAGTATGTTGGTATGTTCAGTTCTCTTATTCTTCCTCTATTTTAAAGTTTAATTTCCTTGTAATTGCAGTAAACAACCTTCTCACCGGTTCTAATCAGTAGTTCACTTCTGTTCCCCCGGTCCCCGGCTCTGTCCTGACTCCAGTCACCTGCTCCAGTCACCTGCTCTGGTCACCTTCTTTGACCTAGGTCACCCCTGGCTTCCTGCTCTGACTCGCCTGTAACTGTCCTTCCTGTCAAACCACCCATCCTGCCACTCCAGCTTGGACCCCTGCTCTCTTTAAAATAGCCAGTTGGGATTAGTCTACCTTGTGGTGGCTTATGCCTATGATTCCAGCAATTTGACAGGTTGAGGCCGGGAGATTACCTGAGATCAGGAGTTCGAGACCAGCCTGGCCAAGATGGTGAAACACTGTCTCTACCATAAATACAAAAGTTAGCCAGGTATGGTGGCAGGAGCCTATAGTCCTGGTTTCTCGGGAGGATGAGGCAGAAGAATTGCTTGAGCCTGGGCGGCAGGGGTTGTGGTGAGCCAAGATGGTGTGAAGATATGTGTGTTGTTTGCCCTGGAAAAACTTGGAAATACAACTTTATCAATAGGTAAATAATGGAATAAATTATGGCACATGCAGTGTTATGGAACACCATGAACTATGAAAAAGAATTGAGTAGATCTGTGTGTAGAGATCTGGAAAGAGATGTACTGCCCAGTGGCAAGTGAAAAAGTAAATTGCTACATCGTGCCTGTGTCATGATTCCTCTTTTGTCAGGGGTGGAAAGAGGCTCCATATTATGTCTATTGTATGCTTCTTTGTGTGTTTTTTCGGGCATAAGGAAAAACATGGAAGAATATGCTCCAGGCTCTTTGAATTGGTTACCTCATGGGATTAGACAGAGGGGAGATTGACTCATTTATTCATGAGGTGTGGTGGCCTATGCCTTTTATCCTGACACGTTGGAGGCTGAGGTGGGAGCACCACTTGAGCCCAGGAATTTGATACCAGCCTGGGCAATATAGTGAGACTACAAAAATTACAAAAAAATTAGCTGAATGTGGTGGTGCACACCTGTGGTTCTAGCTACTCGGGAGGCTGGGGTGGGAGGATCACTTGAGACTGGGAGGTTGAGGCTACAGTAAGCCATGATGGCACCACTGCACTTCAGTCTGGGCTATAAGAGTGAGACTCCATCTCAGAAAAAAAAAAAAAAAAAAAGGGAGAAAGAAATTCATGCACTCATTCTTTTTTTTTGAGACGGAATTTTGCTCTTGTTTTCCAGGCTGGAGTGCAATGGCGTGATCTCGGCTCACCGCAACCTCCGCCTCCTGGGTTCAGGCAATTCTCCTGCCTCAGCCTCCTGAGTAGCTGGGATTACAGGCACGCGCCACCATGCCCAGCTAATTTTTTGTATTTTTAGTAGAGACAGGGTTTCACCATGTTGACCAGGATGGTCTCGGTCTCTTGACCTCGTGATCCACCCGCCTCGGCCTCCCAAAGTGCTGGGATTACAGGCGTGAGCCACCGTGCCCGGCCTCGTTCATATTTTTATATTGGTAATATTCTTTGATGTCCACTGTGTGCCAGGCATTGTTTTAGCCCAGGGGAAAAAACACAGTCCAAGCAGACCAAGTCCCTGCCGTCATGAAGCAAGAGTGGTGGTGACCGTCCTGGTTTGCCTAGGACCATTCTGGCTTCAGCAGGAAGGGTCCAGTGTCCCAGGCAGCTTCTCAGTACTGGGCAAACAGGAGCAACCTGTCACCCTATGGAGCTTGCATTTTAGCATGGGAGACAGACATGCATGGGAGCATGGCAGATATTTTGCTGGTAAAAGAGCCATTTGGAGCCCTTCCAATTCACTTCCAGTGAGGAAAATCCCATTGCCCCGGGCCGAGGTTTTCCGTGAGGCTCTGATTCATTTGCAGTCAGTGATGGAAGGGTGCTATGAGCATTCCGACTGCCCCAAGGGTCGCTGTCCAGCTCTCCATTTGCTGAGTTGGCAGTGGGATCTAATTTGTTAATTAAGAGTAGATGGTGCGCTGTCCTCGTATTTTGATTAACCTAATGGCCTTCCCAGCATGACTTCATTCAGCTGGAGACATCACAGCAACTTTTAATGAAATGATTTGAAGGGCCATTAAGAGGCACTTCCCGTTAATAGGCAGTTCATCTGCACTGATAACTTCTTGGCAGTGGAGCTGGCTGGAGCGGTGGCCCGAACACACGCTTGGCTTTTGGTTTTGAGATACAACTCTTAATCTTTTAGTCATGCTTGAGGGATGATGGTCTTTTCAGCTTTAACCCAATTTGCATTGCATTGGAAGTATAGCCAGGAGACTATACTCACACACCTGTGGGCTTAGAGGCCACAGCAGATGCCGTTGCTGAATTGCCTGAGTCCCCCTGGACTCATCCCAGGATCTTCCACCTGGGAGCCCGTGCTGCTCTGCACTGGGCTTTCCTTCCTGGAAATGCTACGGAGGGAGTCTTCTGGGTTGAACTGTGATCCCACACAAATGGTGGAAGTCCTGGCGGGGCACCCTGGCTCACACCTGTAATCCCAGCACTTAGGGAGACAAAGGCGGGTGGATCACTTGAGGTCAGGAGTTCAAGACCAGCCTGGTCAATAAGGTGAAACCCTGTCTCTACTGGAAATACAAAAATTAGCTGGGCATGGTGGTGTGCACCTGTAGTCCCAGCTACTCAGGAGGCTGAGCAGGAAAATCACTTGAACCCGGAAGGTGGAGGTTACAAGAGAGCTGAAATCATGCCACTGCACTCCAGCCTGGGCAACATAGTGAGGCTCTGTCAAAAAAAAAAAAAATGTGGCAGTCCTAACCCCAGTACTTGTGAATTTGACCTTACTAGGGAATAGGGTCTTTGCAGATGATCAAGTTAAGATGATGTCATTAGGGTAACTCTCCATCTAATTTGACTAATGTCTTACTGATTGATTTTTAGAGGCCAGGTCTTATTTAGAGGCAGGGTCTTATTTTTCTATTTTTTAGAGGCAGGTTCTCATTCTGTTGCCCAGGCTGGAGTGCTGTGGTGCAAACTTGGCTCACTGCAGCCTTGAACTCCTGGGCAAAAGCAGTATTCTCACCTCAGTCTCCTAAGTAGCTAGAACTACAGGTACATCCTACCATGTCTAGCTTTTTTATTTGCTTGTTTTTTTTGTAGAGAGAGGATCTCGAACTTCTGGCCTAAGTGATCCTCCTGCCTTAGACTTCTGAAGTTCTAGGATTACAGACATGAGCCACTGCTCCTGGCCCCCCACCCAAGTGTCCTTATAAAAATGGGAAATTTGTGTGTCATCTCTACTAAAAATACAAAAATTACACAGGTGTGGTGGTAGGCACCTGTAATTCCAGCTACTCAAGAGTCTGAGGCAGGAGGTTCACTTGAACCCAGAAGGCAGATGTTACAGTAAGCCAAGTTTGTGCCTTTGTACTCCAGCCTGGGTGACAAGAGTGAGACTCCAACTCAAAATCAAAGGGAAATTTGACACAGAGACATACATACATAGGCAGGGAGAACACTACATGAAGATGAAGGCAGAGATGGGGGTGATGCATCTACACGCCGTTGAGCAGTGGGGGCCAGCAAGTGACCAGAGCCTGAGAGAGGGGCACAAGGCAGATTCTCAGCCTCCTGGACTTGCATTCTGCAGAACTATGTGACATGATGAATCGTATATGACTATTATGTACACCTGCCATGAAGTTTGCAGTGTTTTGTTATGTCAGCCCTAGCAAACTATTAATAACAGAGGGGTCAACACTGGTCCTGCCCTCAGGGAGCATCCTGTATCAGTGACTGATGGGAGTTGCTGGGTAACTTCTCTGCTCTTCTGTCTTCCAGGTGGGGCGCTCTGTCTCTCAGAGAGTAGCCCATTGACAATACAGGCACATCCTGTATTGACCACACTTCCCATCTCGTGTCTCTTCTTCTACCTGTGTTTTTGGGATCATAAGCAACTTCATCCTAAAGCATACAGGTCCTGGCATCTTGCCCATGGCAAATGCTGGACCCAACACAAACGGTTCCCAGTTTTTCATGTGCAAGACTGAGTGGTTGGATGGCAAGCATGTGGTCTTTGGCAAGGTGAAAGAAGGCATGAATATTGTGGAGGCCTTGGAATGCTTTGGGTCCAGGAATGACAAGACCAGCAAGAAGATCACCATTGCCGACTGTGGACAACTCTAGTAAGTTTGACTAGTGTTTTATCTTCACCACTAGACCATTCCTTCTGTAGCTCAGGAGAGCACCCTCCCCCCCATTTGCTCACAGCGTCCTACAATCTTTGTGCTGTCCCTGCAGTCCTTTGGGTTCCACGTTTTTCTTGTTCCCTTCCATGCCTAGCTGGATTGTAGAGTTGAATTAACTTTATAATTATGAAATAAAAACTAAATAACAACAACAAAAAGACAATCTCTTGCAGACTTCATCCATTCATGTGCACAAGGAAATGATGATGAGATTTAGGGTCAGAGGCTTGGAGAGAAAACTGCCAAAGACACAGAGGATGGATGGGGGAAGGCAAAGAGGAGGGTTGGTCGTAGTATAGTGTTTGAATCAATCCTCTTCCCAAGAATGTGTCCTTGTCACCTGGAATCCAGGGGAATGGAGTGTTCCTTTTTTATGGCCAGGAAAACATTAATAAAAAATGAACCATCAGTGAAATTAATTTCAGAGGTTTAAGCATTCAGTGACTAACAAGCCTGCACCTGCTCATCTGACACCCTTAAGCGGCTCTCCCCTGTGCCCTCCTTTCCGCCCTCTTAAAATTCTTCTCCTTCCTGGAAGGTACCTGGTTGTCTCATTGAGCAGTTAAATAAATGTACAGTGGGATAGAGACATGGCTTGTTAATTAAAAACGCTGCTCTGCCACTTTAAAGTTATGAAGAGACAAGCCAGGCTTAGCAGAAAGAGTCTGTCAGGGAGATGCTGTTGGATTTTTTTGTGCCATGTAAAGGGTCCTGGTGTAATGGGATGAGGCAGACATTCATTAGCTTTCCACTGAGCTTCCCACGCCTTCCTGCACAGGGGCATCTTCTCTTCCATCCTCTCCCTCTCTTTGCCTTGGAACTAGCACCTTTCTTGGATGGTATAAGAGTCACTCACAGAGTTACTTACAGAGTAAGAGTCACTCAGGCCCCCTCTCTGACTATCCCGTCCAACTGCTGTTGCTGTTTTCAGCATTTTTCTTTCCAAGCCACTGACCCTAAATGTCATTATTTCCTTGTGCATGTTGATGAATGAAGTCTCTAAGTGATTGTCTCAATGGGCCCCTTCTGGTTGGCTGCTCAGGTTGGAAGTTCACTTGTTGGAATTTCTTGATTAAAAACTTAGAGTCCTGGGTATGGTGGATCACGCCTGTAATCCCACCACTTTGGGAAGGTGAGGCAGGTGGATCACCTGAGGTTAGGGGTTTGAGACCAGCCTGGGCAACATGGTGAAACCCTGTTTCTAAACTAAAAATACAAAAATTAACCAGGTGTGGTGACGCACCCCTGTAATCCCAGCTACTTGGGAGGCTGAGGAATCACTTGAACCCAGGAGGTGGAGGCTGTAGTGAGCTGAGATCAGGCTACTGCACTCCAGCCTGAGTGACACAGAGATACTCTGTCTCAAAAAAGAAAAAGGGAAATGTAAAGATGATGTCCCAGACAAAAACACCTACTCTCTCTCTCTTTTTAATTGAGATGAAGTCTTGCTTTATCACTCAGGCTGGAGTGCAGTGGCGTGATCTCAGCTCACTGCAACCTCTGCCTCCCAGGTTCAAGCAATTCTCCTGCTTTAGCCTCCCAAGTAGCTGGAATTACAGTGTGCACCACCATGCCCAAATACTTTTTTTTTTGTATTTTTAGTAGAGACAAGGTTTTACCATGTTGGCCAGGCTGGTCTCGAACTCCTGACCTCAGGTGGTCCACTTGCCTCAGCCTCTGTGGGTGCTGGGATTATAGACGTGAACCACCATGCCCAGTCAATACCTCTCTTTTTTTTTAAAAAAAACTTTTAATCAAGGTATATCATACATGTAGTGGGTGTAAAGTGTGCACATCTTAGTACGTGGGTGACTTTGTAGGATATAAGCCAAGAGTAGAGTTGCCAGGTAGTGGGATAGGTGTCTGTTTCACCTTGTAAGAAATTTATAAACAGGTTTCCCAAGTGCTGGTACCAATTTAGACTCCCACCAACTGCGTGTGGGAGTTCCAGTTGCTCCCCATCTTTGCCAACACTTGGCATTGTTAGTCTTTTTAATTGTAGCAATTCTGATGGAAGCATAGTAGTCTCCTCTCTCTTTTAACTGGCTCATGCATATTTATCTTTCAGGTGTCGGCTTAGATATTATCTCTTTCAGAATTCAGCTGTCTTAGTTTGCGCGGCCACAGACCAGGTGGCTTAAACACCAGACATTTCCTCTTAAACACCAGAGGAACTTAAGACCTCCACATTAAGTGGCTTTTTAACAAGAAAACACGGCAGCTGTAGCTCCTGAGCTACTCTCTTGCCAGCATTTTCACATTTTGCCTTTCTCGTGGTAGAAGCCAGTACAGAGAAATTCTGTGATGGGAACATTTGAGGCGTCAGCCCGCAGAGCTGTGGTGAGGTGTGGATAAGGCTTAGGTGCCAGGCTGTCAGCATTCTGAGCTAGGCTCGTTGTTTTTAAGTCCTGTATATGTATGTAGTAGTTTGGGTGTGTATATACAGCATTTCAAAATGGACCTACTGGTTAACCTCCTATCCTGGGGAGCAGCTGGGGCTCTCCACCTTGTTCCGGGTATGTTAGAGAGGTAGTGAGCTGCTCTGCTATATACCTGAAGCCAATATTTACTCATCAGGTCATTATTTTTTACAATGGCTGTGGAATAAACCACCTTTACAAAAATGAAAACAAACAAAAAAAAAAGCGAGGTGTTTTGGTATAATACCTTTCAGGTGTGTTTGGTTATGGGAGGCGTCGGGGGTGGGGGATGTCTCAAGGTCTTCTGTGACCTCACAGAACTGACTGTACAGTTTCCAATTTGCCATATTCATGATGAGTTTGCCTTTTAGCTGCAACAATAAAACTTTTTTCTAAAGAACATAAAAAAAAAAAAAAAAAGAGTCGCCTACCTCCAGCTGGTCCTTTGGGTTTGCAGATGTGCTCTAACCTCCTGCAGGGCCGGCCGCAGCGTGGACGCTCCCAGACGGTTTCCGACCCTGGTGCAACTGATGCAGCCAAAAGCAACGTCATTCGAGGTGCTCGGTCAGCTCCCCAAGCCGTTCTCCTGGTTCCACTCTGAGTTTCTGTAGAATCCGAAGGTAGTTCACCTTGAGGTTTGGCTGGTGGAAAAGATCTTCGGCAGGGGCGGAGAGCGCATCCTGCACGTCCAGGGTCTGTCCCAAATCTTGATTTATGTGAATCACCTGGACCCCAACGGCGAGGCTGAGATCTTGGTGTTTGGGAGGCCTTCTTACCAGGAGGACAGAATCAAGATGATTGTGAACTTGGCTATCACCGCCAGCTCCAGGCGAAAGGCTCAGGAAAGGCCCTCACCCAGGATGTAGCCACTCAGAAGGCCGAGACCCAGCGGTCTTCAATAGAATTCCGGGAGGCCGGGACCCAGCTTTCGGTGGAGGTCCGGGAGGTCGGGACATAGGGTTCTCTGGTGGAGGTGCGAGAGGCCGGGACCCAGTAGTCCCTTGAGGCTGCCAGCGAGTCTGGGACCCTGCTATCTCTCAAAGCTGCCAGCAAGGCAGGGACTTAGCGGTTTTACGAGGATGCCCGGGACCCAGTTATTAGATTATAAAGGCATTTCAGGTCCTGGAACCAGAGCCAGTCAGGGGTTAAGTGGAGGCCTCGTACACTTAAGCCCCAGAAGCTGGGGTTGGAGGTGGGGGAAGGATGATGTAAATTGTTTTTGTTTTACCCCTTCTGTTGAATTTGCATTGCAAACACAAACGAGTTTTAATAAAGAATTGCATTTCCCTAAAAAAATAGAATAGAATAGAATAAAATAAAATAATAAAATGCTTCGGGCAGCCCACAGTTCTGCCACTGCTCCGATCTCTACTACCAACAGGCTCCTCTAGAGTCGAGTCCCCAGGACTTGTTTCCAAGAGGACAGAACTGCTCATCTCAGGGTTCTAGAGGCTGGAAGTCTGAGTTTGGGTGGGAGCTTCTTTCTGGCTTGAAATTGGACGTTTTCTCTTTGTGTCCTCACATGAATGTGGCTGGGGAGAGAAAGGAGAGAGAGAGAGAGAGAGAGAGAGAGAGAGAGAGAGAGAGAGAGAGAGAGAGAGAGAGAGAGAGGAGGTGGGGGGAGGGGGAGAGAGAGAGAGAGAGAGAGAGAGAGAGAGAGAGAGAGAGAGAGAGAGAGAGAGAGGCCCTGGTGTTTCTTTCTTTTATTCTTTTTCTTTTTGAGATGGAGTCTCACTCTGTTGCTCAGGCTGGAGTGCAGTGGCACAATCTTGGCTCACTGCAACCTCCGCCTCCAGGGTTCAAGTGATTCTCCTGCCTCAGCCTCCCAAGTAGCTGAGATTACAGGTGTGTGCCATCACGCCTGGGTAATTTTAAAAAATATTTTAGTAGAGATGGGGTTTCACCATGTTGGTCAGGCTGGTCTTGAACTCTTGACCTCAGGTGATCTGCCTGCCTTGGCCTCCCAAAATGTTGGGATTACAGGTGTGAGCCACAGTGCCCTGCAGCAAGTCTCTCTTCTGAAAAAAGGAAAGAATCAAACGATCTCACAGGATTGCAGTCATAATGAAAACAGGAATAACATAATGAAGAGCACATTGGGGGCACTCCAGAAATATTCCTCCTCAGCAGATACACGAGTGGGTTGAGTCTCCAAATGTGCTCGAGGGCACATGCTTTGAACTAGAGATACCTTTTCTGGGAGAAATTCTCTGGTGGACTGGTGTGTTCCGAGATAGCCCATTACATTCCGTTTTTAAGGCTGAGAACATTTTCATTAGGCAATATTTCAAACCTTCAGAAAAGTACAAGAAATAATATGACACCCATGTATCTACCCTCGGGAGTTAATAGATGTTAGCATTTTGTCACGCTTGCTTCAGATCGCTCTTTTACAAGAAGAAGAAAGTGTTACAGATACACTGAGACGAAGCTATATTAATTAAGGATGTAGCTGAAGTCTGGTTCCGATGAGGAATTCTGGGCCAGGCCTTTGTGGTGCTGGGGCTGTGAGTGAGTTCTCTGGGTGTGAGTTCATCGTCCAGCAGGGAAAGCAGACTCATGAACAGAAAATTGTCCTACATTGGGACAAGTGCTGCAGCAGTGAAATACACAAGAGCGGCCGGGTGCGGTGGCTCATGCCTGTAATTCCAGCAATTTGGGAGGCTGAGGCGGGCGGATCATGAGGTCAGGAGATCGAGACCAGCCAGGCCAACATAGTGAAACCCCATCTCTACTAAAAATCCGCCCCTCCACCAAAAAAAGAAAAAAAAATAGCCAGGAATGGTGGCCTGTACTTGTAGTCCCAGCTATTTGGGAGGCTGAGGCTGGAGACTAGCTTGAAACCGGGAGGTGGAGGTTGCAGCGAGCCAAGATTGTGCCACTGCACTCCAGCCTGGGTAACAGATAGAGATTCTGTCTCCAAAAAAAGAAAGAAAAAAAAATAAAAGAAAAGAAATGTATAAGAGCAATGGTGGTGGTGGGGAGTGTGAGAGGTCAGAGAGGGCTTCCTGGAGGAAGTGACATCTAAGATGTACCTTGAAAAAGTGAGCAGGGGCTGGGTGTGGTGGCTCTCACCTATAAACCCAGTACTTTGGAAGTCCAAGACGGGTGGCTTGCCTGAGCCTAGGAGTTTGAAGACCAGCCTGGTAACATAGCAAAACCCAGTCTCTACTAAAAATACAAAGATTAGCCAGGCATGGTCGTGCATGTCTGCAGCCTCAGATACTTGGGAGGCTAAGGTGGGAGGATTGTACTCCATCCAGTGCAAAGGTGAGGCCCTGTATCAAAAAGAAAAAGAGAAAAATAAAAAGTGAGTAGAATTTTGTTGGGCAAAGGGAGAGGTGGGCTTTGCAGGGGGCAGGGACGTCATATGTAAAAGTGGGGAGGCTGGAAAGGGTGAGTGAACTGGGGTTATATATACAGGGTGGTGCAAATTCTTTTTCTGTTGAGACAGGGTCTTGTTCTGTTGTCAAGGTTGGAGTGCAGTGGCACAATCTTGGCTCACTGCAGTCTAGACCTTCTGGTTCAAACGATCTTTCAACCTCAGCCTCCAAAGTAGCTGGGACCACAGACATGCACCACCACGTCCAGCTACTTTTTGTATATATATATATATATATTTTTTTTTAAGAGATGGAGTTTCACTATTTTGCCGAGGCTTGTCTCAAACTCCTGGCCTCAAGTGATCTGCCCTCCTTGGTCCCCCCAAAGTGCTGGGATTATAGGTGTGAGCTACTGCGCCTGGCCTGGGTGGTACAACTTCCGTCTGACTTTTTGAACTGTGAGATGTTGTATCTGTTTCCTGTGGCTGCCATAACAGATTATCACACACCAAGTAGCTTAAAGCAACAGAAATTTTTTGTCTCACAGTTCTTGAGGCTGAAAGTCTGAAAGCAAGGTGTTGGCAGGACCATCCTCTTTCTGAAGATTTAGGGGAGCAACGTTCTTTACTTTTCCCGGCTCCTGGTGGCTGCCAGCAATCCCGGAGTTCCTTGGCTCATAGATGCCTCACTGCAACTTTTGCCTCAGTCACCACCTGGCTCCTTTCCTCTGTGTCTCTATCTCTTCTCCTATTTATTTTTTTTTTTTTGACACACAGTCTTTTGTTTATTTATTTCTTTTGAGACTCCTGGCTCTGTTGCCCAGACAGGAGTGCCATGGTATGATCTCAGCTCATTGCAACCTTTGCCTTCTGGGTTCAAGTGATTCTTGTGCCTCAGCTCCCCAAGGAGCTGGGACTACAGGTGCGTGTCACCATGTCTGGCTAATTTTTTGTATTTTTAGTAGAGATGGGCTTTTGCCAGTTGGCAAGGCTGGTCTTGAACTCCTGACCCCACCCACCTCAGCCTCCCAAAGTGCTGGGATTACAGGCAAGAGCCACCACGCCTGGCCTTTCCCCGTTCTTATAAGGACATCAGTCATAATGGATTAAGGATCCACACTACTTTGGTATGAACCCATCTTAATGCAACTAATTATGTCTGCAAAGACCCTATTTCCAGATTAGGTCACATTCTGAGGTACTGCAGATAAGACTTCAGTGTATCTCTTTTGAGTGACATAATTTAACCCATAATAGATGCTTTGCATGTGCATAGAGATCTCTCCTGCCCCCACATATTTCACTGAAGACCTGGCCTCCTCATTTCAGGATTCCTTTCTTGGAAGGAAGCTCTAGAAAGAGGTTGAGCTTTGGAACAGTTTCAGGGGAGGCCTGGCTAGTTTTTATTAACCTTGTCCATGAGTCTCAACATTGGGTCATCCTGTGATAGGATGGGAAGGGCGATGATGGAGGCTGTAATAGAAATATCAGAGAAAGAGGATACTACAGAGAGCTGCATCAACATCAGAGGAAGAGGCAGTGTGGTTCCCTCCACGTGAAGCTGGCTGTGAATCTCTTTACAGGGCAGATTCTTTGTGCCCTAAGCAAGAGAAGGAGAGGCAGGTGGGACCATCATGGAAGGCTAATTCTGGTTTTGGCTGAGTCCAGAGGGACAGAACTGCCTTCTCTCCCAAGCACCATCAACACCAGGAAGCCAGAGGGAGTCAGGCAGGAATTTTGGGGTGGAGGGATTCGCTTTATGCCGGAGATGGTGGAATGGGGGAGGTATAATTTTCCATCAGAGGAGAGGTCAGAAGAGCAAGGAAAGAACTTCATATTGACTCATGGCATTTAACCTTTAAGCTCTACAAGGATGCTATGAGGTAGGTGTTAAGGGAATGTTGTCATAGCTGTAGCATTTTTCTTTTAGAGAAAGATATTTTAATCATGGAACTAATAGCACAGTATCTTTGAAGTAATATTAACCTTTTATTTTTTAAATTATGGATTCAGAAGGTACATGTGCAGGTTTTGTTACATGGATATATTGTATCATGGCGAGGTTTGCGTTGCTAGTGGACCCATCACCCAAATAGTGAACATTGTACCCAATAGGTAATTTTTCAACCCTCACCCCCTCCCAACTTTTCCCCTTTTGGAATCTCCAGTGTCTGTTATTTCCATCTTTATTGTCCATGTGTACCCATTATTTAGCTCCCACTTATAAGTGAGAGCGGGCAGTATTTGATTTTCTGTTTCTGAGTTATTTCATTTAGGAGAAGAGCCTTCAGCTCCATTCATGTTGATGCAAAGGACATGATTTCACTCATTTTTATGGCTGCATAGTATTCCATGGTATTTGTACATATATGTGTATAAATGCCCCATATATAAACATAAATGTGTATTTATATGTATATATACACCAGACACACACCCCCACACATTTTTTTAATATATATATTTTTTCCTATCTAAAAAAAACAAAAACCCACATTTTCTTTATCTAATCCTCTGTTTGTAACTACTTTGGTTGATTTCATGAATTCGCTATTGTGAATTGTGCTGTGATAAACATATATGTGCAGGTGTCTTTTTGATATTAGGATTTCTTTTCCTTGGGTAGATACCCAGTAGTGTGATTGCTACATCAAATGGTAGTTCTATTTTTAGTTCTTGGAGATATCTCCACACTGTTCTCCATAGAGGTTGCACTAATTTACATTCCCACCAACAGTATATAAGCGTTTCCTTTGTCTAGCTTTAATAAACTATGATGGATGGGGCTGAGTAGGGCATGGTCTCTGGCCTTGGACCTGAAACAGGCTTCTGAGCCTGGAGGGCCTAGTTGTTCCT
This sequence comes from Saguinus oedipus, assembly GCA_031835075.1. Lineage (NCBI taxonomy): Eukaryota > Metazoa > Chordata > Mammalia > Primates > Cebidae > Saguinus > Saguinus oedipus. The sequence continues at coordinate 8,408,129 of CM063179.1, forward strand.
TTTGACTTCTGGCTCCTGAGAACTCTCGTCCAACTGTCCCAGGAGCTCAGAAGCAGGTGAAGGAAGAGGTGGTGGCTGGAGGCACTGCAGGGTGTCATATGAGCCAGTACAAGACGGAGAAATGGACAAAAGCCAGAGGAGGAAACCAAAGGAGATGCATAGATGCCAGGGTTTTAAAAGAATCACACTTTCAAGAAAGAAACCATTAATCACAGCCAAAGTAGCAAATAAAACTGACAGTGAGTGAAAAATATGCATTTTAACAAATGAAAATGACACCAAGGTTTGGCATAAGCACCAATACTAGGCACTGATTCAGCGGGGTGAGGGAGCAGACTCAGCAGGAGTTCAACATTGGCTGGTTAGGATCAAAATGCCCACAGTCTTCTTTTTAATTTTTTCTTGACTATATTATTGAGAGAACAATGTATATTTTATAATTAGCATAATACAAGTGTGGCTTGTTATATGATGTATATAGCTGGCTTGCCATGCCTTGGATGGTTTAATCACACTGTCAACAATTACAGTGCTTTTCCTCCTCTTTGGGAAGGGATGGTGGTGTCATTTCCCCATTGCTACACGGATAGTAAGAAAGGTAAGTTATTTGATACAAGTCACTCAGCTGCTAGACGTTGGGGCTGGGATTTTAACCTATGCAAACAGTGCCTCATGGAGCTCAAGGACTTTTCCCAGGATATCCCTCTGCATGCTTTGGGTATGTATGTACATTTGCATGCATACGTGCATGTATGTAAGTATTGCAGTATGCACATATTACATGAGTTTTGCTTCTGCTCTGTTCTAAATTTCACCATTCTAGTGGTAGGCACATGGAGACATTTGTTGTCCTTGTAATTTTTGAGGCAGGGTCTGGCTCTGTTGTCTAGGCTGGAGTGCCGTGGCACAATCACAGCTCACTGCAACTTCTGCCTCCTGGGCTCAAGACATCCTTCCACTCAGCCTCCGATATAGTTGGGGCTATAGGCACACACCACCACACCTGGCTAACTTCTGCATTTTTGTGAAGAAATGGGCTTTTCCAGGTTGCCCAGGCTGGCCTTGAACTCCTGAGTTCAAGTGATCCACTCACCATGGCCTCCCAAAGTATGGGGATTACAGGTGTGAGCCACCACGCCTGGCCGACCTCCTGAGTTTTAAGAGCATACACTTTTGAGCAGGGAGAAATGAGGTCTAACTGCTAACAGGGATGGGGTTACTTTTTGAGGTGATGGAAATGTTCTGGAATTAAATAGTGATGGTACAATTTTGTGAGTATACTAAAGGCACTGAATGCACACTTTAAAAGAATAAATTTTATGGCATACGAATTATATCTCAATAAAACTGTCATAAAAGTGTAAAAAAAAAAGAGCATACACTTTTGTTTTTGCATTGATTTTTTTTTTTTAAAGAAATTCCCTCTATGAATCTTGCCAAGCCAAGCCGAGCCAAGGAACCTCATGGATTATTGGATGTGTTTGTGAGTCAGTCCAGTTAATCCCATAATTTCCTGGGCGTCTGCTGGGTGCCACATGATTAAGCGGTGGCTGATGCCTTTGTGCCATTCATTTTTAGGTGGCTGGTTGATGAATATTCCAGGTGTCAGAAGGACTTAATTCATAAAAATGGGATCAGGCTATGGCCTGAAAAGAAATAAGTGTTAAGGGTAGGCAGATGGTTTCTGGAGCATTTATGGGTCTGAGACAGTGCACATAAGAGAGTTGAATTTTGGGTGTTTGAATCAAGCTTCTGGAACTGCTAAAACCTGCGAATCATCTGGGGAAAGCCAGGCAGCTGATGAAGGCACTGCTGTGTCCCCTCATTTGTATGGCACTTTGCAGTTGACAGAGACATTGATTTTGCACATTACCCCCTGGAGCCCTGAAGCATCTCTGTGATATAAGCAGCTACACATTTTATGTTCCACTCAAGGGATTAGGAAACAAAGGCCTGGAGAGGTGTTGTTGCTTAATCTTAGAACTTTTTTATGAAGAGGGAAAAGTCAAAACAATGAAAATGTAATGTTCAAATCAGGGTAACTGGGCCATCCAGAGCCTCAAACATATTGCATACATGCATCAAAACAGCACATGTGGCCGGGCGTTGTGGCTCACTCCTGTAATTTCAGCACTTTGGGAGGCTGAGGCAGGCAGATGGCTTGAGCCCAGGAGTTCAAGACTAGTCTGGCCAACATGATGAAACCCCGTATCTACTAAATATACAAAAATTAGCCAGGTGTGGTGGCGTACATCTGTAATTCCAGCTACTTGGGAGGCTGAGGCAGGAGAATCATTTGAACCTGGGAGGCAGAGGCTGCAGTGAGCCCAGATGAGACTCTGTCTCAAAAAAACAAAACAAAATACATGTTCCTCCCAAATATATACAATTATATGTCAATATGATTTTAAAATAAAGAAAAGAAGGCCAGGCACTGTGACTGATGCCTGTAATCCTAGCATTTTGTGAGGCTAAGGTGGGTGGATCGCCTGAAGTCAGAAGTTTGAGACCAACGTGACCAATATAGTGAGACTCCATCTCTACTAAAAATACAAAAATTAGCTGGGTGTGGTGGCGTGTGCCTGTAGTCCCAGCTACTCCTGAGGCTGAGGCAGGAGAATTGCTTGAACCCGGGAGGCGGAGGTTGCAGTGAACCTAGATTGCGCCACTGCACTCCACCCTGGGCACAGAGCCAGACTCAATCTCAAAAAAAAAAAAGAAAAAAAGAAAAAAAAAGGAAAGAAAAGGGAAGTAGTTTCATGGGGGCATTTCTACCAGAGACAGGAGTTGAGTTCAGGGTTCTGCTTCTGTGGCCAGAGTTCCCTTATAACACCTTAATTATAGTCCTGGGGCTCCTTCCTCCATCCTGGGAGGAGGTTGTGGCTGTGAATCTCAGGCCAGGCTCACAGTGGGGACCTCTCCTTTATCACAGATTCAGAGCATCCCAGGGCTCCCATGGCAGGCAGAGGTAGGGAAGCACTGGGAGATCATTTCTCTGCATTAGTATCACATCTTAAAAACCTCAGCAGTTTGAGACCAGCCTGGTTAACATAATGAAATCCATCTCTACTAAAAATACAAAAATTAGCCTTGGGTGGTGGTGTGCACCTATAGTTCCAGCTACTTGGGTGGCAGAGGCAGGAGAATCCCTTGAACCTGGGAGATGGAGGTTACAGTGAGCTGAGATCTCACCACTGCACTCCAGCCTGGGCAACAAGAGTAAAAGTCCGTCTCAAAATAGCAACAACAAAAAACCAAAACCCACCAACCAAACAAAACACCTCTTTTCTATTGGTCAGCGCCCCTGTCCATCTCCAGTCTTTTCTTCCATACTTCCCTACACTCGCTGTTGCCACCTTTCATTAGGAGTAGGGCCTGGGGAAAATGCCTGAATTCATTTCATGCCTTACAGCATTCCCAAAGAGCAAGTGGCTGTTACTTCTGTTTTGCAAATGAGGAGACAGAGGCTTGAATACAAGAAGATAAGCAACCAAAGTCACTTAATGAGAACCCAATTATTTTTAAGTCGAAAGCCACTTTCTTCATTTTATACTTTTACTCTTGCCAGAGACCAGAGGATATTCCCCTGAGACCTAGAAGCAAGAAGTACCATTTTTTCGGGCCTGTGAATAATTATTTCGTTTTTTTCAGAGTATGCGTATTCTTTCTCTTTCTGCATCTTTCTCTTCTTCTTCTTCTTCTTTTTAAAAAGCAGCTGTATTTAATATATACAATTTGATGAGTTTGGACATGTGCATTCACCCATGAAACACCTCTTTTTCTTCTTGCAGTTGCTCTTTCTGTGATATCCAACACAACAACTCTCTTTGCTGGGTGCAGCCTGGGTAACTGCCAGGTCTCTGATTTAAAAGCACAATATGCTGGCCAAATGCACCACAACAATAGTAATGATCAGACAGAGGATATTAAAACTCTGGAATTCTTTGCTGCATCTCACTTTTTTTAGGGGCTAGAGCCAAGGCTGAAAATACTGCAGTATTAACTCTCTCAGTCTGGCAGTCAGCAGAGTGCTGAAAATCAGGTTGGGGGCTTTCTTGGGGCTATGCACTTAGGGGAAAGCCTCAGAGAATTTGTCTGTCCTGCTGTGGTTCCTTGAGAACCTTTTCATTCCACCAAGGTTTGGCTGAGCAGCAGAGAAAGGGCGGTGAGACCAGTATGTGGAACGAGAGCTGTGTTAGTGTCATCAGCACACTTACATTGATTTCTACTCTACGCCTGTGAGTTGGGTAGTAATGAGAAGAAAGGTTTACATTTATGGATCTCTTACTGTGTGCCAGGCTCTATGCTGAGCACTTTATTTTATTTTATTTAATTAATTAGTTTTAAGTTCTGGGATACATGTGCAGAACATGCAGGTTTGTTACATAGGTAAACGTGTGCCATGGTGGTTTGCTGCACCTGTCAACTGTCACCTAGGTATGAGGGCCCAGCATGCATTAGCTGTTTGTTCTGATGCTCTTCTTTCCCTCCCTGCACCAACAGGCCCCAGTGTGTGATGCTCTCCTCCCTGTGTCCATGTGTTCTCATTATTCAGCTCATACTTACAAGTGAGAACAGGCAATGTCTGGTTTTCTGTTCCTGTGTTAGTTTGCTGATATTGATGGCTTCCAGTTCCATCCATGTCCCTGCAAAGGACTTGATCTCATTCCTTCTTATGGCTGCATAGTATATTTCATGGTGCATATGTACCATATTTTCTTTATCCAGTTTATCATCAATGGGCATTTGGGTTGGTTCCATGTCTTTTCTATAGTGGGTAGTGCTGCAGTAAACATAGGTGTGCATGTGTCTTTATAATAGAATGATATATATTCCTTTGGGTATATACCCAGCAATGGGATTGCCAGGTCAAATGGTATTTCTGGTTTTAGATCCTTGAGGAATTTCCACACTGTCTTCCACAATGTCTGAACTAATTTACATTCCCACCACCAGTGTAAAAGCATTCCTATTTCTCCACAGCCTTGCCAGCATCTTTTGTTTCTTGACTTTTTAATAATCACCATTCTGACTGGCATGAGATGATATCTCATTGTGGTTTTGATTTGCATTTCTCTAATGATCAGTGATGTTGAGTTTTTTTTCCATATGTTTGTTGGCTGCATAAATGTCTTCTTTTGAGAGGTGTCTGTTCATGTCCTTTGCCCACTTTTTGATGTTTTCTTTTTCTCCTTGTAAATTTGTTTAAGTTCCTTGTAAATTCTGAGTATTAGACCTTTGTCGGATGGGTAGATTGCAAACATTTTCTCCCATTCTGTAGGATGCGTTAGCGGCTGAGGAATTTTAATGCATCATTTATTTGATTCTCACAATGGCTATATGCAGCAAGCATGAATATTGTCTCCTTTGCACAGAGGAGGAAACCAAGGTGCAGTGACAAAGAACACATAATTAGCAATTGGTAGAGCCATGACTGAAACCCATGCAGGCTGACCATTTTTTTTAGATGGAGTCTTGCTCTGTCGCCCAGGCTGGAGTGCAGTGGCGTGATCTTGGCTCATTGTGACATTGCTTCTCAGGTTCAAGTGATTCTCCTGCCTCAGACTCCCAAGTAGCTGGGATTACAGGCACACCCCACCACACCTGGCTCATTTTTGTATATTTAGTAGAGACAGGGTTTCATCACGTTGGCCTGGCTGTTCTCAAACCCCTGACCTCAGGTGATCTACCTGCCTTGGCCAACCAAGAGATTACAGGCATGCGCCACAGTGCCTGACAAGGCTGTGGTTCTTAACCAGGTGTGATTTTATTCCTCAGGAGAAGTTTGGTTGTCCTAATGGTAGGGGGTGAGTGCTACTGGTATCTAGTGGGTAGAAGCCTGTAGGGATGCTGCTAAACATTCTACAATGTACAGGACGGTCCCCACCACAAACACTGATCCAGCCCACAATGTCAATAATGCCAAGGTTGAAAATCGTACCTTAAAGTCTCAAGTTAGAACTGGAGTTCTGGACTTTAGATTCCTAGCACAGTGCTCACCCCATTACTTTAGGTGAAGGTGATCAGTTTTTACCCTCAGTTTGTGCCAACTCATGTCATTCATTGGCTCTCCACCCAAAGATGACCCCTGTGTCTCTCCTAGGTAAATTCTCTCTCCATTCCCTGTGCTCCTAACTCCTGGTAGGTAGTTGCAGTGCTCATGACCCTGCCTTCATTCTCTGTTTATCCCAGGGCCTTTCCAAATGAACAGTGACTTCTTGAAGAGCGAGATCAGGATGATGATGATGATGTTGATGACATGGTGATGACGGTGGCAATGATGATGATGATGGTGATGATTATGGTAATGGTGATAATGCTGCTGCTGATACGATAATGGTGATGATGATGGTGGTGACAATGATATGATGATGATAGTGATGATGAGGATGATAATGATATGGTGATGATAGTGATATTGTTGATGATGATGGTGATATGGTGATGGTGGCAACAGTGATGGTGATGATATCTGATGATGATGATAATAGTGATGATTATGATGTTGGTTATGATATGGTGATGATGGTGATAATGACAGTGATAATGATATGATAATAATGGTAATGATTATATGGTGATGGTTATGATGATGATGATGGCAATGGTAACAACAAGATGAAGATGATAGCTATAATGGTGATGGTGACATTTATGGTGGCAATGATGGTTATGAAAATAGATCTGATGATGATGATGGTAGTGATGATGGTGATGATGACAGTAGTGATGATGACAATGATATAGTGATGATAATGATGATGGTAATGATGATGATGATGATGATGGTGATAATGGCTTCAATGGTGTGGTGATTCTTCCTGGATATTAGGGAGGGGAGTCCTTGGAGTGAGAAACCGGGATGCAGAGGGCTCTATCAAGAGACAGCATAGCCCTCTCAGCTGCGGCTCATGAGCTTTTCCCATGTGTAATCTGTGCCTTTGCCCTTGTGTTCTTCCTTGTCCATCTTCAGACCAGTCAGTCATCTCCTTGTGACATTAATAATAAGCTCAAATCCAGTGGCACTTGATAGTAAAGGTGCCTGACCCTTGCACAACCCAGAGGTTATGGGCTGGAAAGCAGTATTGTGAGTCTAGTTTAATTTTCCACCACATTAATATTAATAGAAAACAGTTGGCTCTGGGTGCAGATGTGGAGAAGGCACACAGGAACAAAGGCTGCTTCCGGTTCAGAAGATTGGTGGAGGGGCAGGGGTCTTGGAAGGAACCCCAATTCCTCATTCTGGGCCTCAATTTCCCTCTCTATAAAATGAAGGATTGGAATCAGTGATTCTGAAGATATTCCCCTTCCCCTGCCTGTTCTGCTCTGACATTTTATATCAGCCTGGATCCCCACCATCCAATGCATGGGTCCCTGAGGATGAACAATCTTCAGAATGTAGCTTGGTTCCCTCTAGTGGCAGGGAGCTCCCTACCTTCTAGGATAGCCATTTCCACTGTCGCACAGCTGTGAGCTTTGCCGTTATTAGTGACAGTAATAGTAGCAGTACCACTTGTGGGATGCTGAGTGCTTCCTATGTGTTATTGCCTCCTGGCCTCACAGTGACACTTTGTGGGAGGTGTGGTTGGTCTCATTTTACAGATGATGAAGACGAAGACAAAAAAGGTCAAGAAACCTACCCACAACTGCACAAGGAGGAAAGCAGAGCAGGCCCTTAACTCCAGCTGGTTTGACTTGAAAGCCCTGGTGTTTCTGTAAGTGAATTAACTGTAGGACAAAGGCACTCAGGTGGGTAACAGATGGAGGTGAGGTGAGTACCAGCATCCTTGGAAGATGATATCATCATTAGTGGTTTGCAGAAGAAAGGCTGAGAAGGCAGGGCATTGCCGTGACATGACTAAGTCACTCTGATTGAGCACCCGCTATGTGCCAGGTGCTGTGTGACAATATTTCATTTAATTTCTCCAACAACCTCATGAGGCAGGTACTGTCATTTATGGCATTGTCTTACTTTCTTGTGACTGTGGTGACAAATCACTACAAACTTAGTGGCGTTTTTTTTTTTAAACACACATTTATTTTTCTTTCTTTTTTTGAGAGGGTCTTGCTCTGTGGCACAGGCTGGGGTGCAATGGCACCATCACTGCTCACCACAGCCTTGAACTAACTTCCAGGCTCAAGCGATCCTCCCATCTCAGCCTCCTGAGTAGCTTAGCTAATTAAAAAAAAATTTTTTTTTTTTTGAGACGGAGTTTCGCTTTTGTTACTCAGGCTGGAGTGCAATGGCGCAATCTCGGCTCACCGCAACCTCTGCCTCCTGGGTTCAGGCGATTCTCCTGCCTCAGCCTCCTGAGTAGCTGGGATCACAGGCATGCGCCACCATGCCCAGCTAATTTTTTTGTATTTTTAGTAGAGACGGGGTTTCACCTTGTTGACCAGGATGGTCTGGATCTCTTGACCTCGTGATCCACCCGCCTTGGCCTCCCAAAGTGCTGGGATTACAGGCGTGAGCCACCACGCCCGGCCTTAAAAATGTTTTTATAGAGATAGGATCTTATCATGTTGCCCAGCCTGGTCTTGAACTCCTGGTCTCAAACCATCCTCCCAGCTCAGCCTTCCATAGTGCTGAGATTACAGATGTGAGCCACTGTGCTGGGTTAATTCATTTTCTTATCGTTCTGGAGGTCAGGAGTGTGAAATGGTCTTAATAGGCTAAAATCAAGGTTTCAGAAGGGCTGCATTCTTTCTGGAGGCTCTAGAGGAGAGTTTGTTTTCTTGTCTTTTCCAGCTTCTAGAGGTCACCTGCATTCTTTGGGTCATGGCCCCTTCCTCTGTCTCCAAAGCCAGTACTTTTGCATTTTCAAGTCTTTCTTTAAGTCTGACCCCTGCCTCCCTCTATCTTCACGTTTCCTTCTCTGACCCTCCCACCTCTCTCCTTCTAAGTCCCCTTGTGATGTGATTGGGGTCACCTGGCTAATCCAGGATAACGTCCCTATCTTAAGATCCTTAACTTAATCACATCTGCAAACTCTCCTTTGCTGTGTAAGCTACAACATACACAGGTTCTGGGGATTAGGACATGGACACCTGATATGGTTTGGCTCTGTGTCCCCACCCACATCTCATCTCAATTTGTAATCCACACATGTTGGAGGAGCAGCCTGGTGGGAGGTGATTGGATCATGGGGGTGAACTTCTCCCTTGCTGTTCTCATGAGATTTGATGGGTTAAAAGTGTGCGGCACTTCCCCCTTTGCTCACCCTCTTTCTCTCCTGCCGCCATGTGAAGGTGCTTGCTTCCCCTTCACCTTCCACCACAACTGTAAGTTTCCTGAGGCCTCCCAGTCATGCCTCCTGTTAAGCCTGTGGAACTATGAGTCAATTAAAGCTCTTTTCTTCATAAATTACCCAGTCTCGGGTAATCTTCTATAGTAGTGTGAAAATGAACTAACACAACACCTTTGTGGAGAGGCACGATTTGGTCTACCACAACCATTTTACAGATGAGGAAATCGAGGCTCAGAGAGGGCAAGTGACTTCCTCAGAGCGGCACAGCCTATAGGCAGTGGGGATTTGAGCTAAGCAGTCTCATACCTACTACTTGTGTCACCTACCTGGCATCTTTCCAGTGGTGCTGGGAAAGCTGTGCTCAGGGAGTGACACCCCCTCTTAACCTGCCCGCTGGGTGGGAATGAGTAGGATATTTCTGAATGGATACTCTCCAAATTGGGTGTACTGGTGGAACTCCAGGACCATTCATTCCCTTAATTTAGAAAATATTTACTGAGGTGCTTACTTTGCCTTATATAGACATACTGGTGAACAAAATAGACAAAAACCTCTCCCCCTGTGGAGCTCACATTCTACAGAGGGCACACCAGACCGTAATCCAGATAAATCAGCAGACTGTCAGGAAAGGTGGAAAGCAGTAGATATGACCGGGTGCGGGGGCTCACACCTGTAATCCCAGCACTTTGAGAAGCCGAGGCGAGCAGATCACTTGAGGTCAGGAGTTTGAGACCAGCCTGGCCAACATGGTGAAACCCTGCCTCTACTAAAAATTAAAAAAATTAGCTGGGCATGGTGGTGTGTATCTGTAATCCCAGTTAGTGGGGAGGCTGAGGTGGGAGAATCTCTTGAACCTGGGAGGCAGAGGCTGCAGTGAGCTGAGGTTGTGCCACTTCACTCCAGCCTAGGTGACACAGTGAGACAGGTCAAAAGAAAGAAAAGAAAGCAATGGGTGTTGGGGTGAGGGCCTGGGTAATGGGTTCAGCCCTCCTGATTGATGGGCTCTGTTAGGGGCTGGGGAGGGGGATCGTATCTTTGGATGTCTGCCTGCTGCCTGGCAGGGACCCAGGGCCACTGCCACATCTCAGCTTTCCTGTGCAGATGGCTGTGGAGGCAGCAAGTTCCCGTCTGATGGGGCCCAAGACTAATGCTTCCATTTATTTTTGTGAGCGCTGGAAACTGCCATGGCTTATAACTGTCAGCAGCTGCCACTGAAGCAAGCTAGGCTTTGCTGAGGTTGCACTTTCTGGGAAAGGGAGAAAAATGATGACACTTCTAGTAGCTGCCTTCCCCTTTCACAGAGGCAAGTGCTGTGTACCCAGAAGGTACCTCCAAGAGCCGGTACTTAATTACTTTTGACTTTGCAAATGACAGGAGGGAGAGAGGTACGAAGTGGACGTACTTTCTTGGTTGAATATGCATTGGGTCTGACCTAATAGGTAAAGGTTTGGTCATGGGAATCAAAGAGACGTGAGATTGAATGCTGGGTCCACCATGAGTGCTGAGTCACTTCCTTAACTTCTCTGAGGTTCAGGCTTCTTGTCTGTAGTGTGGGAATGAGACCGCCTACCTCTTAGGGTATGGAGAGGACTTAGTAAGATCTCATGTGTGAAATGGTCTGTGATGGGCCAGATGCCAGGGAATACAGTGGTGAGACAAAGCCTGCATCAAATAGCTTATGACCCATCATGAGAGACAGACAAAAACAAGCAAACAGGCCAGGTGCAGTGGCTTACACCTGTAACCCCAGAACGTTGGGAGGCGGATGTGGGCAGATCACTTGAGCCCAGGAGTTCAAGACCAGCCTGAACAACATGATGAAACCCCATTTCTAGTTAAAAAAAAGACAAAAATTAACTGTGGGTGATGGTGCATGCCTGTAATCCCAGCTACTTGGGAGGCTGAGGTGGGAGAATTGCTTGAACCTGGGAGGTGAGGTTGCAGTGAGCCGAGATTGTGCCACTGCACTCCAGCCTGGGCGACAGAGGGAGAGCCAGTCTCAAAAAACAAACAGACAAACAAATGAAACAAAGCAAAAATACCCACACAAATACAGAAAAATAATAAGCTGTGATAAATAATTTTTTTTGAGACAGGGTCTCGCTCTGTTGCCCAGGCTAGAGTGCAGTGGCATGATCAGCTCATTGCGGCCTCAAACTCTGGGCCTCAAGCATTCTGCCAGCCCCAACCTCCTGAGTACCTGGGACTACATGCACGCACCACCACATCTAGCTAATTGTTTTTTCGTGAAAATAGAGTTTCCCAATGTTGGCCAACTCCTGGGTTCAAGTGATCCTCCCCCCTTGGCCTCCTGAATTGTTGGGATTACAGATACATGCCACCACACCTGGCCTAAATTATGTTTTGTAGAGGTGGGGTCTTGCTATGTTGTCCATACTGGTCTTATACTCCTGGCCTCAAGTGATCCTCCTACCTCAGCTTTTCAAAATGCTGGGATTACAAGTGTAAGCCACTGTGTCTGGCCATAAGTGCTTTTAGGACATACTGTGCATTGTGTTTGAATCTAGAGGGGTGGGAACCTACCTTTGTGAGGATGGTAAGGCAGGTCTCTATCATGAGAGATAATTTAAGGGGAAACATGCAGGATGAGAAAGTCACGGGATTATTGCAGGGAAGGGGAGGGAGGGGAGACAGTATAGGCAAAGGCCCTGGGGCTAGAAAGAGATGAGCTTGTTCTAGGGATGGTTAGAAGCAGTGGGTGAGGAAAATAGGATGTAAGACAAGGTGGGAGAAGATGGCAGTGAACACTCATGCAGTGCCTTGTTCACTGTAAAGATTTTAGATTTTTCTTTTTTGAGACAGAGTCTGGCTGTGCAATGGGGCAATCTTAGCTCACTGCAACCTCTGCCTCTCGGGTGCAAGCGATTTTCCTGCCTCAGCCTCTCAAGTAGCTGGGATTACAGGCGTCCAACACCCCACCCAGCTAATTTTTGTATTTTTAGTAGAGCTGGGTTTCACCATGTTGGCCAGGCTGGTCTCCAACTCCTGACCTCAGGTGATCCACCTGCCTCAGCCTCCTGAAGTGCTGGGATTACAGGTGTGAGCTACTGTGCCCAGCTGGAATTCACAGTTTCTTGGGACAGCAAACCCTTGCCACCCACAGGAAGTGGAAAGCTGGGGCTGATATCCGTTCCCCCCACTGCCTCCCTGGCACTGCACCCTGGGGCACCTGAAGACACCTCCAGCAGACCACAAGGCCTAGAGCCAGGAACACATCTGCCTGCTGGAACCCTCCTCGCAATTCAAGTTTTGCTCTCCTTGGCAGCTCTGTGGAAATTAAAAGGCTATTGGCAGTGACTAATGTTGCTAATTCTGATCAAACAATTTAAAATTCATCCTTTGCCATATCAGAGACCCGCTAGGGAACAGAATTAAGACATCATTTGTGGCAATTTCTGCGATGGTTGGTGGAAAACAGAAAAGACATTAAAATTGGTCTCAATTCAAACCGCTGCTCATTAAATTGCCTCCTTGAAAATCCCCATCTCAATCTTCACAATAGCTCTCCGTCTGTTCCTGGCTTATTAACCCAGAGCAGGGACCCTGACAAGCCAGATGCTGGATTCAAGATGCTGGGAACTTCCTGGGATATCTGGGAGAGCACATCCTGACACCCTCTGCTCCCCTCCACCGGTGCCGCCTTTCAGCCTTCCTGCCCCTGCCCCAAGAGCGGATGTGCCTCACATTTCCAAGAGTTAAACTTCAGGAAGCCAAATATTAAAAAAAGAATCAAGCTTCCCAGTGTTACCCAAACTTGAGTCATTCACTTACCACCTGTGTGATTTCTGCTGTATCTATATCTTTTTACTTGATATAAAGCCAACTCATTTTAAAATTAAATTAATAGACTATTTTAAACAGGAAACTTTATGTCACTACTATAAATGGAAAACCAATGTCATAAAGAGGAAATAAATGCTAAGCATAAAAATCAACACGGTGTTTTTGAAAAAGCTTTGGCTAGTTTACATCTTTTAAGCTTTGTTCTACCTAAGTCTTTCCTCCCTCCCTCCCTCCCTCTCTCCCTTCCTTCCTCCTTTCTTTCCTCCCTCCCTCCTTTCACTCCCTCCCTCCTTTCCTTCCCTCCCTCCTTCTGTCCCTGTCTTCCTTCCTTCCTTTTCTCTTTCTTTTCTTTCTTCCAATTATGGTATATATGTAAAAATGGGAACCCCATTAGAATGGAATTAAAGACAGATTTGTAAAGCTTTCAACTATTATATAAATATTAAAAAGTAAGTTGCCAATTGAGAAATAAAAGCTTACATATAAAAACAGAAAAATGGGTATAATGAAAAAGAAGACAATGGTATTCCATTCTACTTGGGTACATTTGCCAGGGAAGACTCCTAGCCAGAGGCAAGTGCTCTGAAAGTTAAAAGGGATAAGGAGGGGTTCCAGTTCTTAAAGACAAACTCACCCATGGAGACTTTCTCTTTGCAATAATTGGAAGGGTTGAAAAAGAACAGAGAGTGACCATTTCTCCATGTGATTAGATGTTTTGCAATGCTGTGTTAAACTCAAATAATTTTATATACCGCCAGCATATTTTCCACACTTTGGAAAATACTGGTGTGATCTGGGAAGGCAAACTCTTTGGAATCTTCTCCCTTCCCAACACTCTCTCCCTGTTTTACTGGAGTAAAACAAATCCTTGGAGTTAAATCCCTGTATAGTCCAGGGATTTGACAATCATCTTAAAGTTGTATTAGTTTGAATAATCCACTATCTGCATATAGACCTTCCCCTCTTCTTTGAATTCCTCTACCTATTTGGGAAGTTCTCCCTAGGAATATCATGGCTTTCTTTTCTTTCCTTTATTTTATTTTTTTTCCTTTCTGTTCAATGGAATTTTCTTTCCTTTAAAATAAAAAAAAAAAGGGCAAATAGACTGGATGCAGTGACTCTCATCGTGTGACTCACGCCTGTAATCCCAGAACTTTGGGAGGTTGAGGTGGGTGGATCACCTGAAGTCATGAGTTTGAGACCAGCCTGGACAACATGTGAAACCCCATCTCTACCAAAAATACAAAAATTAGCCAGGCATGGTGGTGGGCGCCTGTAATCCCAGCAACTTGGGGGGCCAAGGCAGGAGAATCGCTTGAACCCAGGAGGCAGAAGTTGCAGTAAGCTGAGATCATGCCAGTGTAAGCCAACCTGGGTGACAGAGTGAGACTCCATCTAAAAAAAAATAAATTAAAAAATGGAGAAATAATAATTGTAGATATTTTGGGGGGAACAGTGTGATGTTTTGATATATGTACACATTATGGAATGATTAAGTCAAGCTGATTAACATAGCCATCTCTTCACATACTTAAATTTTGTGAACAGATCTCAAAAGGTCATTCCTCCTCCTGTCTAACTGGAATTTTAAGCACTTTTGACTTTCGTGGCCATGGTAGGGTCTAAATCTCTTTCTGGGGCATGAAAGTGAGATAACCTGGGCTCTTCAGAACTGTCATGTCTGCGTTTCCTGAGATGAATGAAAAGGTGTACAGCTGCTGTCTGCCATGAATGGCATCGAGGATTAATCCAATAATGAGAGAAAGGAGAGAGAAAGAAAAAAAAGAGATTAGGAGGAGGATGACATTACATTTCTGTGTTCTGTGATGCCCTTCAGCATCCATCTTATTTCCTAGATGGTGGATATGGGATGGTTTATCTCTTCTTTGAAAATGTTTCTTCCATTCCTGGGAGATTTCTGCTGAAGTGTAGAGAGCAGACTCCAATTCTGTTACTTATTATTGTTAAGGCAAACTACATACGGCTTGAGAAGGACCCCCATACTTCTACATTGGAGTCCTTGTGGACCAACTGTAACCTAGCTTAATAGTCAGACAAGACTGAAAAGCTGACTTAGGAGTATGTACCTGTGACAATAACTGAGTTTTGGCCAATCCCAGTGGCCATACTTCAGCCACTCATAGAACTCTAAGTGTTCAAACTGTGTTTAAATAAGGCAAACACCGACCTGAAGCCAATCTGGCTGTTTCTGTACCTCAATGCTGATTTCTGTATGTCATTTCCCTTTTTTGTGTGTGTGTATAAATCTTTTTCTGCCACGTGGCTATACTGGAATCTCTGTGAATCTGTTCTGATTCTGGGGGCTGCCTGATTCGCAAATCATTCATTGCTGAATTAAACTCCTTTAAATTTAATTTGGCTGAAGTTTTTCTTTTATCATTATTAATGTGCCTTTGTGGGGAGCTGCTATACTCCTCTGAACCTCAGTTTTCTCCCCTGTAAAATGGGCTTTTGTGGAAATCCCCATGCTAGATCAGGCTGTCTGCCTTTTGCACATGTGGCTTACTCTGTCTGGAATGTCCTTTCTGCCCCTTGCTGTGCCCAGTTAATTTCCATTGGCCCCCAAATATCAGGACTCAGGTCTGATGCCAAGGTCTTCTGCAGCCCTGTTAACCTCCCCTCCCCCCGTGCAGGCAGCTCCTCCTCTGTGCTCCTGGCACCCTGTGCATCTACACTGAGCTCCCTTGTGCCTCTGTCTTCTTTATTATGTGCTGAGCTCTGTTAGGGCTGGACCTGTCTTTGATTCATCCTTGTTTCCTTAAATTCCAGCAAGGCCTAGTAGATGGGGAATGTGGCTTGGGACAGGACTGTGGGGAGCCATGATTCCTTCTCCTCTTTCCTCCTTGGGCTTGCTTCTGGAGGGCCACCTTCCAAATATCCTCCTTAAGAATTCCTTCTTTTCTGACTCACAGTGAAGTTAGCCAAAGGTGAAGCATTACAACACGCATTCACTTTGTCTCTGTTTCCCTGGAGTCTCACAGTTCCACTCTTGTGTCATCAGCATTTTCTCTGAGCCCAGTGAGGGACACTTATGATACAGACAGGAGACAGGGAAATACTCGTTAGAAGAGGGTTGTTCCCTGGCAAAGTTCCCACCCTTAAGCCTGGAAACCCATGGCCCTAAATGAGACTAGGCATTCCCCCTTTTGTGTCCCGCTATGCCCACAATCCTATTCTCTATAAACCCCAGGCTCTATGAGGAAACAAACAGAAGAGCAGAAGAATGGTAGAATTGAACAGCAGAGAGAAGAGAAGGAGTGTCTGAATGCTGAGAGGAGTTCAGCTACAGATAGTCCAGGAGAGATCAGCTACTGGATACCCAAACTCTGGGGGATGATCATCTTCCTACTCCATCCCCTTTCCAGCTTCCCATTCATCCCACTGAGAGTCACTTCCACCACTCAATAAAACCCCCACATTCATCCTTCAAGTCTGTGTGTGATTTGATATTTTCTGGATGCCACACAAGAGCTTGGGATACAGAAAACTGTCAAACTGGCTCTCTGCCCTTGCAAAAAAGCAGAGGGTCCACTGAGCTGGTTAAGTCGACTTAAGTGGTCCATGGATGGCAAGCTAACAGAGTGCACTGTAACACACAGCAGCTTGGGCTTTGGGAGACACACACTTACCCCTGGACGCTGCCTTGGGGCAGTCGCCCAGGGGTGTTCACCCTAGCTCCTGCACCTACCCATCTGCGTGCTTGCCCTCTCATAAGAAGTCTGAGTGAGCACAACAGCCGAACAGATGAGCCACACCCCTGTTGCATGTCTTGTGAGGGAGGCCAGGGAACTTTCCCATT